>JALGBA010000504.1:0-1388660 GCA_023970755.1 Azemiops feae
ACAGCCATTTATCTGAAATGGTATAGGGTTTCCTGCCTGAGCAGGGAGTTGGACTAGATGACCTCCAAGGTCCCTTCCAACTTTATTATTATTATTATTATTATTATTATTATTATTATTATTATTATTATTATTATTATTATTATTATTATTATTATTATTATTATTATTAAGAAATATCTGTAGTAAAAGGATAGCATTTCTCTTATTTTTATATATATATATTATATATATATAATTTTAATGAAATGATAATAATATCAGAAAGAAAGACTTACCTGTGGGCAGGTAAATGGTGATATTGTTGCAGAAATCTGTGTAGCAGCATTCTCTCCTGGTTACGTTCTTTGAACCATGGCAGAAGATCTGTGCCTTCAGCTGCGGTAGGGAAACACATGCCTTTATTACTTCTTGCCGACCATTCGTTAGCATGACAGAAGTCCAACATGCTCCCTCCGTTTCACAAGTGAAGTTTGTTTTTTCACACAATTGGCACACACATGTTAAGCCTGAAATGATAATTAAGTCTTTGGTAGACAACAATGCCAAACAATACACAGAACATTCCCAACCTAGTCCATATTACTTGAGGCTACACGGCACTTGGAGAGAGTTGTCTGAAAAAGGAAGAGTATGGCAAAATCATTTAGATTTTTAAACAGATGTAATATACAGGTAGTCCTCGACTTACAAACGGCTCATTTAGTGACCGTTCAAAGTTATAATGGCATGGAAAAAAGTGACTTATGACCTTTTTTCACAGTTATGACCTTTGCAGCATTCCTATGATCATGTGATCAAAATTCAGATGCTTGGCAGCTAGTTCATATCTATGATTGTTGCTGTGTCCCAAGGTCATGTGATCACCTTTTGTGACCTTCTGACAACCAAAGTTCAGTGGGGAAGCCTTAACAACCAGGTTACTAACTTATCAATTGCAGTGATTCACTTAACAACTGAGGCAAGAAAGGTCGTAAAATGGGGCAAAACTCACTTAACGAATGTCTCACTTAACAACAGAAATTTTGGGCTTAATTGTGGTCGTAAGTCAAGGACTACCTATATTTTAAATAACATGTTTTTATACAGTGCCTTTCAGGGAGATGCAATTGATCCTACCATCAAAAATCCTAAATTAAAACCATGAATCCAAAGCAAGATTTCATCTAGACCATGGGTATCCAAACTTTTGGCTTGCCTGGGCCACACTGAGTGAAGGGAAATTGTCTTGGGCCTCACATAAAGTATATAATACAGTTAACATATATAAATCATATAATAATGTTAAAAGTTTACAATCTTTGAGGCCGCATTATTAACTGTCCAAAGAAACATGCGGCCCGTGGGCTGGACATGCCTGATTTAAACCAAAAGATGGGGATGATGAGGAAAGCTATATTGATTTTAAGAGACAATATATAATTAAGCAACCATCAGTGTCTCAGAGTTTGAAAGCTCCATCTGCATCAGATCTGCTCCCGATTCTCAGGTTTGTTCTCATACAAAGAACTTTTGAGAGCTGATGGAAGCCAAACTATATATTTAGCAGGCAATTATGGCAATAAGCCTCCATACACATATGTAAATCACCACTGAAGATTCTATCCATTGTCTTAACACGGGGAATGGAAGGAACTTTAATCCCTTACCCAAAAGATGCTTTTCAAAAAGCAACTGGACTTTTGGCTTCCGGTTCCGGATCGCGACACCAGCAGTCGCACGGAGAGATCTCTCTCTCCCACCGGCTGGTTTCCCTCCGTCGGTAGACCCTTAATCGGGTCGAAAGTCGCCCCGTAGAGGCGACCACCGTTAGAGGAGGCTCCTGCTCGACTGGGGAAGAGCGGCGGCTCTCCCCAGTTCGAGCTTTCTCCTTAGGGCCGCCGGAGGAAAAGATCGTCCTACAAAATGGACGGTCACTTCGTCGCACCAGCTGAAAGCCAGAAGAACATCTAAGCGAAAGAACCCCCGTGGAGAATCCGGGTGAGACCTTTCCTACCCCCTTTTTTTTTCCCCTAACTACTTTCCTGTTAAAAGCTTTCTTTGAATTATTTCCCTGTCGTGAGGAAGCAGCGTGTGAGCAATGGGGAAAAACAGCGTTGGAAAAAAAAATATATAAATAAAAACCAGTTAATTTTGATACTATTTAAATTTTGGAATACTGAGGGGACCTGAAAACATTTTATTTTTGACTATTATTGCTACAACTACGTATTCATTATTTTGAACCCTTTCTTCATCTTTTTTAATACGAAAAATAAAAAATCTATTATTTGGAAAGAAAAAAAGGATTTTTTGGTTTGCTGAGGACATCTTGTGTCGAAAAGTGGTACTGCAACTATATTTTTTTTTTTATATGACTGGAAATGGCTATGACCCTGAAAGAGTCATAACTACAAGATAACGATGCAGCTGGCCTATTGAAAATTGAAGGTGAATGCTTGCTTGATTCTTATGAAGCAGAGCCTTTCTTAAAGATTAAAGATTAAAAAGCCTTATTATTATCGATATGGAACTTAATACACAACTGGACTATGAACTTATATTGGAAACAATTTTAGAAGCTGCAAAGGATGTGAGCTCTTACTTTCAATCCCTTTTCTCTACACTGAGAGAAACTGTGGAAACCACAAAACAAACTAATTTTATTCAACTTCCAACACAACCTATCGAGAAGTCTGATGACTATATAACAACTTCAACAGAGATGTCTGAAGCATCAATACCAACATCAACAGAGACTGACACTCAGACACAACTTATTGAAAATCGAGAAAAGGTGGATAAACAATTGGCAAATATAACATGGAATAAAACAGCTTTTACCATCCAAAGGCTATTAGAAGAAAGGAAAGAGAACTTTGACCAATTTGAAGCGTTAAAGAATATGGACCTTTTAATAGTGTGGTTTGATTATGTAGGAACCTCACTATGGAAACCACTATGGCATAGAAAGAAGCCTAGAGTTAGATTTAAAAATGTATTTTAAAGTTTTATTTAATGGGATTAAAAAGGCTTTGATTTCTGGACTGACTTAACAATTAATGGAATACGTGAAATTTTTAAGAGGATACCCTTTGTAATATTACTCTGTTTTAGATATGATATATATTGGAGAAGTAAACTTTATCTACTGGTTTAAAAAGATTTTTATAGATATAGAGGCATTGATAGAATATATATTTAAATTAGATAGAAATTTATTTGTTGGCCTGATATCTTTATTTTAAGAGAATTATTTGGAAATAAAAGGAGAATAAGAGGGATGGGTGATAAGAGAAAAAATGGATCAATGAGAAGATATAGAATGTTGTTGTTAAGAACAATATACCGATACATTGTGTTAAAAGAAAAAAAAGGGCACCCGCATGTTAATAACCTGTCTATTTAAGGCTAATTGAAATATAGTAGTTGTAATTTAGTAGAATCTTAAAAACAGGATTGGGTTTTTAGAATTTAAATTACACTGATATTTGTAGGACCGTTGGAAACTTATATAGTAATTTACTTCTTTGACTCTTACCAGTAAATGATGATGAATTAAGAAGGAGGCTTAACATACTTGAGTTGACTTATATCTGGATTGTTTTTCCCTTTACTTTTGGATGTTTAATCATCCCCACCTCCATGTGGTTCCCTAAGCCTTTAATGTTAACCCTGCACCCCTATAAAATCTAATAAAATATATTTAAAAAAAAAAAAAAAAAAGCAACTGGACTTTCTTGGATTTTTTCTCAAAAATGTTTCTTCAGTTCTGAAGAAGCTTCTTGGATGAAAAGCGAAGCAAAACATTTTCAAGGGAAAAAAACCAAAAAAGTCCAGTTGCCTTTGAAAAGCATCTTTGGGATAACTATGATCTAGATCAGGGGTCTTCAAACTTGGCCCTTTTATGACTTGTGGACTTCAACTCCCAGAATTCCTCAGCTAGCGTGCCTGATCTAGATGATTGAGAATCTCCATAGATCAGTGGTGGCGAACCTATGGCACAGGTGCCAGAAGCGGCACTCAGAGCCCTCTCTGTGGGCACACGTGCCATGCCCCAGAGATGGCAACCGTCCCTCTTCAACCAGCCACCCGCTAACTCGCCGAGGTCCCACGTGGCCAGATGCATCCCAGCACCCATGCGCTCGCTGACCTCTGTGTGCGGGGGCCAATGGTGTCAGGCAGCAGCCGCCCTGGCCCCTGCCTCGCCTTGCCCTGTGACAATGGCACCTCTGCCCTATCTCGCCTTGCCTCACCTCATCCTGCAGGACGAACCTCCTTCCTACCGCCCCACCTGCCAGAGACCCTCTGGATCTCCCCCAACCCTGCCCGGCCCCCACAGGTGTCCCCACGAGCAACATCGAGGTGATCACGCCCACCTTGGCCACACCCACCTAGTCTGCCATGACCACCACAGCCACGCCCACCCAGTGGGCGATGCCCACCTGGCACCCGGCGCTAAATAAGTGGGTTTGGGGTTGCAGTTTGGGCACTCGGTCCCTAAAAGGTTCGCCATCACTGCCATAGATATTTAATCCCTTTCCCACTGCAATTTTCCAATCTTCATCTGCATTGTTGAGAAAATGATCTATGTTTATACATTGCAAAGAGATCGGTTCTGGTGTACCTACACTTATTCTACAGGAACACGTAGGATAGTCTGTGTTTTTTTAATGTTTTTTGTATTGTGAGCCACCTAGAATCAAAAGGTTGAGATGGGAGGGGCTATATGAATTCAGTCAAGCAAGCAAAAAATAAATAAATGGAAATGAAGCTGTTGAAGTAGCATTCAGCCTGCCCCGTGGATATATGGATTTTTGAAATATTTTTGAGGATTTCCCTTTAACAAAATATAGCACACCAATAGTATATTTCCATGAAATACAATTAAAAGTACTCCAGTAAAATTCAAGCATCACTAAACTACAATAATCTTGTGCACAGCCTTTTTTCCCCCAATGATTTTATGTCACAGGAAAGACATGCCAGATTGGTAAACACAGGGAAAGAGTATGTTCTGGTGAAGGCAAGTCTGATTTCTCACTTTTTACAAATTGAATCCTTAGAAATAAGTCACTCAACTTGTCTTATTTATTTGTTCATTGAATATTTATATACTATCTAATTCCATATTTGTGGCTGGTTAATCAGCTTACAAAAACTCCATTATTGAATGATATCTGTCTGTCGAGAAACTTCCTAATATTTGCATCGGTCTATTATACAGATTTTTTTTTAAAATACAGAAATAAAAAAGAAAAGGAAGAAAAAAGTACAAGAAAGAAAAGGAGGACAAGGAAACAATTCCATTTCTTATGTACACTATTAAACTTAGACTTTATAAGGACAATGCCAATAAAACCATTGGAGCATCTATTTGGAGCAGAAGTGATGTGTGAATATTTCTCTGTATCTCTGCCAAGTGCTATATTGCTAGAATTACATTTTGCATTATGTATTAGTTGTGTCATGACACAGAAAATATCTCTTAAATGTTACCAAACAAAACCATACATGTATAAGCACATTTGAAGATATTACTTCTGCCTGCTGAAAACTGGTTATTTATTCTTTGTCAGCACACAGATTCAAAAGTCCTTTGGGAAAAGAAACAAAATTATCTGATCTGTCTCTTTTAATGGAACTATTTCAAATTTAGTCGATGTATATTTTCAATACATTTCTCATTATTGTACGGGCTCTTTATATTTAAACCATTTTTATAACACAGAGACCCATTTTCCTAAAAGCATATAATTTTCCAGAGTTATTTAGTACCACGAAGTTTAGGTTTTTCTTGTGTCAAAAGCTCTCTGAAACTATTACTTATGCAGTGCTACAGAGGTAAGTCATGATCAACAAATAAAATTACTCAGAGATTTTTAACAGCAAGAGACAGCTTTAGAACATGAATTTCTGCATTTATCAGAAATAGGATTGACCACACATTACACCAAGGCCACGTGCTCCTTCCTGGAATTCCCACCAAATATCATGTCCTTTGCTGATACTTTGAAAATGTGTTGGGAGATGACTTTCATAGACATCTTAATGGAACTTTTGCCTGTACAATCTTTGGACTGTTGTTAGGGAAGTCATAATTTTGCTCCAACCATTAATGAGGAAGAGGCTTGGGGCACAACACAATTCAGATCTTACAAGTTATTTGTTATCACAAAGCCAAGGCCTATCTGACTTAAAATACCATGAGTTTCTATGTTTTTCTTATGATTAAATTTCTTAATTATCTTCATTCCGGTTGTATTAGGAAGCAACAGACTTGATGGAAATATCTAATTCAATATCTAAGTGCAATGCTACCTGATGCAAATTTTAGAACTATTTTTCTGTTTTGTAGCCTCCTCCTCCTCCTCCTCCTTCTTCTTCCACAGAAATTTCCCAAGTTATGGGAAAGCCTAATTCTTGGTAGCCTGACAAAACAATGATTCCCTGAAAAATACTACATTAAATGACTATTGCCCTTTTCCAGGCATTGTTAATTTATTTTCTGTCTTCTTCCACTGGCTTGTGATTATTCCTTTGGGGCTGCGTTGCTTCCCTCTCCATGTTATTTAAACCTCCTTCCACTCTTCAGTAGCCATCTCCTATCTGCTTCTGAAGTAGATTACAGCTACAAAGCATCTCCTGCTTTTCTCTCCTGCTTCCCCATTGTCCTCTGTGGGTGTAATCTGTTAGCATCTTTCAGGAATACTGAGAACTGCAAAACAGTTGCACATGAATTGTCTAAGAGCCACTGGTGGTCCTCAAGCCACAGTTTGGTCACCCTACCACATTGTAAACAAAACCACAACACTTTAGTAGGACTAGAGAATATTTAAATAATTGTGTACTTTGCACTGAAAAAAAAACTAGACTTAACAACTGTGCTAAGCCATGTGGTGTAAAGTATATAAGTTAACCATTACAGTATGTGTTTGGGATAGTAAAGCATTATTTGAAATCACTTTTGCCACTAGGTTTAATGTGATATGCAAACTCTGACCCTGCCTTTAACCAGGTCACAGAACTGCAATGCAGGAGCAGCTAAGAGAGAAAGCAAGCCAACAACCAGTCACCTCAAGGACCTTTCTCATCTGCAAGAGTGAATTGGTGCCTTGGTTCACATGTCACATGAAGGCATGATTACCTGTTTCGTGTTTGATATTAAATTAAGGAGTAGGGTCTTGGTTTGACCATAGGCTAAGGAAAAGATATTCCCAAATGGGTTTTAGCATGTATGAAGCTAGGATTTCTTGCTTCTTGAAATAAGCCACAGTTCAAATTTGTGTTAGCATTTACAGATGAGCAGAGAGCTCTGTTCCACTCCAAAAATAACAGAATATAGATGTATCATAAAAGACAGCCTTATAGCAATTCTTAAACTAAAAACTGATCTTAATAACAAAAAAATCTTTCTGTTTTTGCCCAGAAAGCTTGCTGACAAGCTTAATGGACTTTGAAACAACATTGCAACATAACTCAACTAGGAGCATGTACTTGTTTACTGAATATTTCTATAGTATATTTTACTGCTTGGAAAACATTTATAGTCACTTAACTTTTTCCATGAAGAAGTGACTCATGCTTGTTCCCATATCATGTGCCATTCAATATCCCTTCGGCATAATTTCTATGCTATGCCTAAAAGGTCAATTAAATTACAAAATATGATTGCAGAAATTACTTCAATTCTATATTTCTCAAAAATATTTTGGATGTTCTTTATAATAAATTGAATGCAACACCATGTACTCCTGCTTAGAAATTTCTATGGTTTCTACAATTGATTTGCAAGTAGTGGGACATAGTAATAATCATGAAGTAGTGGCAACTAGCCAACCTTAGCTGATCTCAACAAGCTAAGAATAATCATAGTTGGTTGGTATTTGGTTGGGATATGACTAGGAAATCCCAAGATTGTAGACTGATCTGGGAAGTTGAAAAAATCCCCAAAGAAGACCAAGGTAATGTTGATTGAAAATCGCATGGCATATTCATGTAGGAATCAATTCAACTCAGTTGAGTCTTTCCAGCAATTCAAATATGTAAAAAAAATGACAATGATTAAAAATTGATGAATGATGATTAAGCTTTGTTTAATTTTAAAGCCTATATTTCTCACTGGTATTTCGAGCAAAGAGGAATGGGGATAGGACCACCATTTTGTTTGTCTCTTTCTGAATCCCTTTTCTTCTATTTTCTTTCCCAGCTGGACTTTACAAAACTATGCTTTGCATAGCAGTTTATCAGTGAGACCAAGAGAGCCCTCAAATTATCCTATTGTACTTCTGTCATCTATCTATTTATCTGTCTATCTCATCCTGAATCAATCCACTGAAGGATGAAGGCTTCTTAATTTAAGACTATAATCTACTACTGTAGTCTAGTGTAGGTTACTAGAAAGTATTTTTCAACTATCCATCTAGAGCTAAAAGGAAAGGAATGGCCAAAAGTTACCCAGCTGGCAGCTTCTAAGTTTAATACAGGGTAAGAACTTGAATCTTCCTCCTTTTTATTAATTGTTTGGTAATATTTAACTGAAAAGAAACAAATTGTTACAGAACCTCAGACAAAAACCCTGATTTGAAACATATAAAAAATATTTAGTATAAGAAAATTTAATAACATACACACACCTGGTGGATTTTTAAAATCACGGATTTTCATTCTTCCTGAAACCAACTGTGAAACAAGACCTAAATGTTACTAACCGATATTTATTTTAGCATGTGTGGTAGTAGCAAAAGATGAGTTTGCTCTTTTGCCCTAGAAATGTGTTTTCTTTTTAGCAATTAAAAGAGCAATTTTGCCATATGACAAGGTTATATGATAATTATGGAAAAGTTCAATACGTTCCTACTCTATTTGGTTAAAGTTTTGCATATATGACAGGAGAGGTTCAGAATATGAATTGCTAGTTGGCTTATGCGGCAGTGGGAGAGAGGTGGCTATGTTCCTCATAACCTACTTGAGAGTTTCCCCATTCACCTCTGGTCACAAAATGGAAGTAGAACAAAATGCTGAATGCCTATAGTTTGGCCCAGTAGAGTATTTTTACCATCCCATATACCTATCATGCTATGAAAGATTAACATAAAACTCAGATTAAAGACTGAATTCAACATTAGGAATATGTAAGGTGATAAATCATCTTAAATAAATCATGTCCATCTTTATTATAGGACATAATTGAAACCAGGGCAAATAAATTAAAGCCCTAACAGAAGTAGCTCAGACTTTAGGGGCAAACCAGGAGGAGTCAGCAGTAGAGGAAGACAGCATAAGCTGTTGCATTGTTTTCATTCCCAAACCAGGCACCCTCTTCTCCTCTGCCTTCTTCTCAGAATGTATAGCAGTATTCCAATATCTCAGGGGTTGCCACAAAGAAGAGGGAGTCAAGCTATTCTCCAAGGCACCTGAGGGCAGGACAAGAAGCAACGGATGGAAACTAGTCAAGGAGAGAAGCAATCTGGAACTGAGGAGAAACTTCTTGACAGTTAGAACAATTAACCAGTGGAACAACCTGCCTCCAGAAGCGGTGAATGCTCCAACACTGGAAATTTTTAAGAAGAGACTGGACAGCCATTTGTCCGAAATGGTGTAGGATTTCCTGCCTGAGTAGGGGGTTGGACTTGATGACCTCCAAGGTCCCTTCCAACTTTATTATTATTATAACAACAACAACAACAATCCAAAAACAAAAACAAAAACAAAAAATAAGAGGAATCAAAGGAAACAATGAATGGCATCTAGAACAGCATAAAAACAACTGAATAAGGTTGCCTGAATTGAAGCTTGTTCCGAAGAAACAGCGAGAACAAATATTAAAAGATGCCAATACTGTATTGTAATATCAAATGTAAGCACCAACTCATTGCAAGAAATGAACCAACTGATGTGCAGCACAACTGTAGCCATAACTGAATGTTTTGGATGCAAAATCAATAAATAAGGAAAAAAGCCAAACAGTGTACCACCAAAATGGAAGATCAGGTTGGAAAATAAGATCAGCATGCTAAGATCAGATGCAAGCAAGCTAGAACAAGAAGTCAAAAGCATATATGATCATGAAATATCACCTAGAGACAAGGAAGATCAAGGAAGAATTAGAAATAATAAAGCAGCAAATAACAGCCATAGCCAAGAAAATCAGCAGATACAAAGCTCAAACTGCACCTAGAATCTCCATTTCTGTCAAATCAGAAATATTTCAACCAATCCATCAACAGAGAGAGTGCAATGAATAAGTCAATACCTAACAAAGAAGAAACAGTATAATTCTGGGCACAGCTATGACACAACCCAAAGAAATACAACAAGAATGCACTTTGGATAAAGAAAGTAGAAAAGAGAAAAAAAGAAGCTGAAATGAAAGAACTTGTAATAACAACAAATGGTGGAGAAAAGACTAATGAAGATCAAAAATTGGTCAGAATCAAGTGAAGATGAATTTCATGGTTTTTGGTGGAAATACACTCATTCACTGTGAAGCAGTTTCACAGCATACTGCAAGGAGGTAAAATTGAAGATTGGTTAACATCTGGCAAAATCTACCTGATAATGAAGGATCCAACAAAAGGGGCAGCACCAGGCAACAACAGGCCAATTATCTTCTTACCAACAACTTTCAAATTGCTAACTGGTATAGTAGCTGATGTACGGTAGTCCAACAGCATCTAGTTGAAAGCATGCTCTCTCCATCTGAGTGAAAAGGAAACCACCCAAACAGCAGCGGAACAAAAGATCAGCTCCTAATCGACAACATGATTTTGGAAAACTATGAGATCAACCTGAAATAGCTGAAATTGATTACAAGAAGCCATTCAACTTGCTGCCACATGACTAGAAAATCAAGTGTTTAGAAATAACAGGAATCAATGGAAACATCAGAAGCTTTGTGCAAAGATATAATTGCTGGTCAATGGTGATAGTCTGGGAGAAACTAATATCAAGAAATGAATCTTTCAAGGAGATTTACTTACTATCACCACTACTGCTTTTCATTGCATTCATTTCTTTGTCAACGATACCAAAGAAGTCAGGCCACGGCTATCAAACATCAAAAATATCTGTCAGGCTACCCACCTCCGTTAGACAGACAATCTGAAGCTGTATGGAAAAACACCAGCTAAAATGGAACCACTGCTCAGTACTGTCCAAGATATTGCAGTGGAGTTTAGATTGGGCAGATGTGCCACCCTGATCATCAGCAAGAGAAAAAAAAAACTACAGGAATCTAAATGCCCTATGGAAATAATATCAAGAATCTGGATGAAGAAGATCACTGCAAATACAACATCAAGCGCACTGAAGTCAAGAAAAAGGTTATAAGTGAATACATCAAGAGAGTGAAGAAGATCTTAAAGTCCAAAATTCCGTGTAGGAAATACCATCAAGGCAATCAACACCTGGGCAATTCCAGTCATTAGATACACAACTGAAATAGTGGACTGGGCTCAAGCGGAAGTAGAAGCCCTGGATAGGAAGACCAGAAAAATAATGACAAGGAATCACACCCTTCATCCACGCAGCAGTGTTGACAGACACTATTACCAAAGAGCATAAGTGGGCGTCAAATGTTACAAGTATACCAGACAGTTGAATAGAAAAAAGGGCACTGGAAGAATATCTGAAGAACAGTGAAGAGGATGCACTGAAAGTAGTATACCATGTAGGCTTAGTGAATCCTCAAAAAGACCAAGCTGACCTATAAGAAAAACTAAATAAAGAATAGGAAAGATATATGACAAGACAAAGTAGCCAGTACATTAAAAAAAAAACTTGCAGGCAAAGAAGATAACAAGAAGACTCGGCAATGGCTAAGAGCAGGACAGTTGAAGAACAAATTCTAGGGAGTAAATTAAAGAGTAAATGCTTGGATGATTGCCAAAAGATGTGTTCCTGGAAATACTCTTGTGTACCAAGATACTAAAAGTTGGATTACCAACATTTCTCAGCTATTAATTAACCTTTAAACTGACCTTTTATTAACAAAAGGAATGGGCAATAGACTGACAAAACAAGATGGAAAAATGTGAATTGTATCTTCCACAATAGCTATAAACATTTAGAAGGAGAACTGTCTTATTACCAATTATTAAACTCCTATATTTCTGGAATATAGACTTGTGAGTCAGACCCATTTAGAAGCAAGCTTATTTTCTAGCCTTTATATAACTACCGTCATTTTTTTAAAAATTAGAAACTGAACATTAAGAACAGAGACTAAGTAATATCCCCAATGGATAGTTTACTACCATGGCAGAGACTTTACACACCTCAGTCTATTTTGAGCTTTCCACCCCTCCCCCAAACACATATCAAATTAAACCGTATCTGCAAACATACTCCTCCCAAAGAAGTCAGGAATTGTCTGTCTCAGATTCCTCACTGTGGATGTTGTATACTTTAATATTAGCAGGAATTTATACTCATTCACTATGAACAGTATGTGACATGCATTCACAATTTTGATTACAGAAACATTAGTTACATCCCATACTTATTATCATGATAAAACCTGAAATCATGGGAGCTGTGAATGTTGAAAGGCTATAGTCCCATACCCTGGAAAGATTTTGGCGAGCAGAACCTTATGGTATTACTCAGGCTTCAGGATGTGCAAAACACTGAACATTTCAGAGATTTCTAATCTGTGTAATCATTTGTCTCTTTTAAAAAAAAATCTGATCAAAGATGTTTGATCACCACCATCTCCTCCAATCCTAAAAAACATTTGAATACTATATCTACCTTGCCATTTGTATAGATTGAAGGATCCCATTTTCTCGAGCACATTAGATCTGTTACCTTGGCATAAGCTTTTAACTATAATTATATTTTGGGAAAGAAATGCAGCCCTGATTTATAATGTTACTCTTACCATTACCATTACTATTACTAAACATGGTCATTTAAATTTATATACATAGATCATGCACATTGGGCTGATCCAGTTCAAAAACTCATTAAAGATCAATGGCTAGAGCTACAGAATTTACAATGGTTCAGAAGAACCGGGAAATCTTATAAAAACCAAAGCTAAGAATAATCCCAAACTTACTAGAGAACATGACATTAGACAAAGAAGCTGATGCATCCACCAACCAACCCATTCTTCTTGCAGCCTTTCTGAAAATAATACTTGAATACATTTATTCCATGAATTAGGACTGGATTTTCTTTCTGCTATCTATCTGTAAAGGGGAAGAAAAAAAAACATTTGAGGAGGGCATAATTAGCCCTCGGAACAAGATGCAAGGCAGTGGCCAAAATAATTTGCTTAGGTTGGCAAAATAGCTTAAAGGCCAAATGCGATTATAATTGCAGCAAAGCAATTAGGAACCGTTTTTTTGGTTAAGTAAATAGTAGCCAAGGGACAACCTGAGCAAATCTAGAACTGTGAGGAAACTGTAGAGTTTAACTCTTTCCTTCCCTATCAGAGACTTTTTAAAGACTTATTTGTATTTTCTGGGGGAAATGTGTTGGCTGATCCCAATGCAGGATTCCTACTGATATATATTCCAAAGGATTCAGATTGTTTGCATAGTGATTACATCTCAAACCCAAATGTCTGTCTGCTTTTTTTTCCTTTCCAACTTCATTTCACACCTATTCCAGCATCTTCTCTTTACACTATAGAATTCCTACCCAGAACATTACAACGTGCATAGCCTTAGTTTCAAAATCACCACCATCTCTTCCAATCCTAAAAAAAACAACTGCTGGTCATTTCAATATTACATCTAACATTCCAGGTCCCCACATCAAGATACATGATACTTATAGTTCCATTCTGAATCTACTTCTTCCCAAGCTGAGAAAGAAAACCCAACAACTTCTTCGGCATTTTCTGCCAATATCCCCAACACATGCTCACTTGCTTTCTTACAGACAGAGACATATAGTAATTACTATCAACTATGTCATTTTGTTTCTTTGTTCAGAAATTAGATATGTAGTAACCCGCTGCCCCAACAAACCTCAAGCACGGTATGATACATCTATAAAGTGTATGAAATCAAGCTCAACTAAAAGGAAACACTGCTACCTTTTTACAGTATCTACTGACTTGGTACCCAGCACTAAGTTTTCTTGTCAGTGAAATGGATGTCTCAGCTTTGTTAGGCTTTAATTTTTTTTCTCAAGCATTTTGAGAGCAATAATAAAACTGGACCAATAATAAATATGGATACAATGATGAAATCAGATTTTTTAATCATTGTAGTGAGATAGCTGACTGAACAGAAAGTGAAGATGAAAGGGACACTTAACTGGACCAATTCTATTTTAAAATGATTAGAAATAAGGGTTTGTTTTTTTTCAGTTTGGCTGCACTTTGGGAGTCCTCCCCAAAATCATTTTGTTTCTGAGTAGACATGTCTAGGACTGCACTACTGGATTAAATGACCCAACATGAAAAGGGGGCTTACAGCTTGCATATTTGTACTCAGAAGCAGGTCTCGGAAATTTATTTTGGGGTTGCTCTCACAGGTAAGAGGGTTTGGGACTGATACTCCATGTGTGGCTTTTTGTAAACCCAAATCCCTTTCCAATAATACAATTCTCCCCATTCTCACTCCTCTGCCCAAATTTTAATACAATTAAGAGGAGCCACAGCTGCAATTTAAGCCAGTACCCTACTGTAAACATCGTTTTTAATTTAAGAGCAAGCCCTGGAATAGTCGACGTAACAAAATGATCCGTCTCTCCAGGAAGGTGCAGCGTCTTTATATGGGTATTGTTTGACATACCTGCAAATCGTGACAGAGAGCCAAAAAGAGACTTGGATCGAGCGGGTGTCACTTCTGCCAAGGGAGCCGCATTTTGAAATGAAGGGCTTGCCCTTTAAAGATACGGTAGGCTTCTCCCTTGAGCGCTTAGCTGTCCTTTGCCCTCGCAGCCACACCGTCCAACTGAGATTATATTATAAGAAATTCGCCCGGATTAAACCGAGCGCGGCTCTTCTGTTCTCTCCTACCAGTATTATTACTTTAAAAAAAACAAAAAAAAAACGCTTTAACGTTCCTTCTCTGTTGTTTATCTATCTGTCCCACAGCGGGGTTGCTGTACGGATTGCACGAAGCTTAATTTACCAGGTTATTTATAAGCAACCGAATCCCTCGAACTTCGAAAGCACGTTTTTAAGCCTACTTTACGGTTTTGTTTAGTTCAGCAAACGGGCTTGAAAAGGCGCAGAAAACCTGTCGGCCCGCCCTCCCCGAGTGACCAGGAAAAATGCTATTTGGATAAGTTTTTTTTTTTTTTTACTAGGGGCATAGCTTGAGAGGCGGAAGGCAAACGGTTTTCAATCAGGCCAAGACTCCTGTATCCCGAGAGAAACTCCGGTGCCCAGTTCGCCGCTCCCAAGACCCGCTCGGCACCCGCTCGGAGGGGGGAAGCAAGCAAGCACCGCCAAGCGCAACCTCCGACCCGCCAGCCAAGCAGGCTCCTGGCGCTCCCTTTACCTGTGCAGAGAGAGGCGCAGGCTGTCAGGACAAGCGCCGCAGCGCCCAGTCCGGAGCGGAGCGCTCGCCTCATGACAGCACATGGGAGAAGTTCTGGCAGGTGGGAAGGAGCGAGCCGGGGGCGCGTGTGGGGCGTAGAGGCCGGGGGAGGCGAGCTTCCCAGAGGTTGGTCTCTCTCTCCCCCACCCCCCCCACCCCTCCCCTCCAGCGGTGCGACGCGGAGCTCTTGCCACCAGCGACTCTCGGCGCTGGAAGAAAGAGGCGGGCATGGAGTTTGTCTCCCGACTCCGCCCTGCCCGGACACACCCCCTGCCCTGCGGAGGGCTTGCCCGGGTGAAGAAGCCGCCTGAAGAGTCACTGCCAGCAGGCAGGCGCAATGGCAGGGAAGCACTGCTCGAGGTAGCTCTGAGTAGCGCGCCTTCCTGACAAGCCGCTTTCCAGCTCCCTCAAAGGAAGGGCGCACCGAAGGGCCAGCTGAGCAAAAGGCCAGCGGTGGCCGCAGGGCTGTTTTTTTTTTCCTGTTGTTTGTTTGTCGCGGGTAGTTCTAGGCGGGGCTGCAGGAGCGCGCCAAAATTACCGCCTGTCAATTACCGCCTCGGCAGTCCTCTCGAGCACACTTCTTATTCTGAAGGTCCAGTTTTTACATAAAAGCAGATAGAATATATATATTATCTGCTTTTATGTAAAAACCGGCCCTTCAGAAAATGTGTGTGTGTGTGTGTATGTATATGTATATGCACAGACACACACACATAGCGGTGGCCAAGATAGTTGGATTAATTTTATTTGTACACACACACACACACACACACACTGCGAATGTACCTAATACTCCATCCCCCTCCTGTTTTCCTTACTACAACAACCTTGAGAGGTAGGGTTGGGCTGAAAGAGAATGATTGGCCCACTGGCTTTCCTGCCAGCCAGGGTGTTTAGGACTAAAGTTTGCATGCCATTCTCCACTTCATATAAACCCAAAGCGTTGCAGCTTGGCCAAGTATCTGAGATGAAACCCAAGATAATTATTTAGCAGTGTTTCTTGCCTTCCCCCCACTTTCATGTAGGGGTTGGATATCTATCTATATATCTATATCCACATCTATATATCTATATCCACACACATACATACATATACCTCTTTTATTATAAAGCTCTGCTTTAGATTTATTTGGTTTCATTTTTTTCATGGTTTTTCTCTTGAATTTTCCTTCATAAAGCAAAGTTATGAACATAAACACTTTTTTGAACCTCATTCACATTTACCCCCTTTTTAGGTTAGTCCCTTATTTTTTCCAAGAAAATATAGTCAATATGGAAATATATTGGAAATGTATATATGGCTGTTTGCAACATAACATTCATTTATACACATACATACTTAAGTTTCTTAAATTAATTTGCGTAATGGACTTAAGAAAGTTTCATATAAGATGTGCCCCATAAATTAATTCGTTGGAATTGATCAGCTATAATGTGCAGGAATCCCCCCCTCTTTATTTTACTATTTATCTTTGTGAGAGTACCCCATTTCTGGGCCCTTGGAAGTAAGGCTTTTGTACTCAGGAAAATATTTCCCATAGAAGAGACATGGGCATTTTACCACCCTCCATGCCACATCCAGTCCTTTGGCTGTTCCTGTTCAGCCTGTGTAAGGTCAACTGGAAATTGCAAATCAAATGTAAATAAGTGTATGCCATGCATGCAATACAACTGCATTGCTTTTGTTTTGAAGGTAAATTGGGTTTTTTTTTCAATGTATGTATATGCCTGTGTGTGTGCTTATACACCTTCACAGCCCTATTGGTTCAGCCCTCCACAACAATCCCAGTTTCTCACGTGGCCCCTTGGGAAAATTAATTGCACACCATAAAAAATCCATAAATTATTATTTCTATGTGGAATGTGTAAGTATATGGATATCATAAGCATTTCCTATTTACTAGCTGAGATGGTAAGCGACATTTTTTGCCCTCCAATGCCTATGGCTTTAGTGAAAGCTTTTCCATTTTATTACAGGATTGTTTACAACTTTATCTGCGGTTCTACCCTGTTCTGTATGACACAGGGGAAATAGCTCAAAGCTGTTGTTGCAGCAAAGCTGCTCTCAGGATGTAACACAATTATTATATAATGAAAATAGATTATTTCCCACAGTGACACAAAAAAGCTGGTTGACATTTGATCATTAAACATAATAGACTCTTAAGTTTACTAAGAATGGTATAACTTTTCTTAAACTTCTCTATATAATCATTTGAAGTTAGTTTTTCTTGGTGACTAAACCTTTGCAGGTTTGTAAATATCTTGAACATTGAACATGGACATAAAAATCAGTCATTCATACAGCGCTCAATAAGTTATTTATTCCTGTCAATTCGTATTTTACAAGTTGTGAATCAGTTTTGCAGATGGCTGCTATACAGAGACACCTGTATATACTGATACACTTTAAAATTTACATTCATCTAAAAAAAAATATAATATGCTTTTAAAGCATAGTATATAGAGGGTATAAGAGGGTACTTTATAAAATCATATTCCAGATCAAGGTAAGAAAGACTTCAGTGTTAAAGTTAAGATAGCAAAGTTGTTTATTGATTTAATTCAAGTTCCCGGCAGATGGCAGCATAGCCAGATCTAGCTGGTAACTGGATGGAGATTTGCAGGAAATCCCATGGCTGTAGGCTAGACTTGGAAGGTTAAAAAAGAAAAAGAAAATTGTGGCAAACCACTTCCTTTAAAAAAAATATTATTAAAGTTTATTATAATATAAAATACAAATGGAAATAAGTATCAGAGGGGAGAATGGAAAGAAGTGTAAGGTGAAAAGTAAAAGAAAAGAAAAAAATAGTGACTTCCAATTCTTTTTGGTGCAGTAGAATACAAAATACACTCTCCACATTTTACTTTACATTTCTGATAGATACAAGCCATTTCTACAACAAACAACAGAGTTAATCTAGTCATCAAACCTAATATCAAATTTTCTTTTTTTTTTCTGTTTTGAACATGAAGTCCAGAAGTGGTTTCCAATTGAAAACAAAACTGGATAAATTGCCATCACTTTTCATCACAATTCATCCCTTTTTCCATCCATTCTTCCATTGACACAAACCACTTCCACACCGTTGCCAAGAAAATTATATGGGCGTGTCCACAGAATTAACATAACTAAAGCCTGACTCGGAAGTCATTGAGTCCAAATCTGAAAATTTCAGTTTTTGGAATGTAAACAAGTTCTGTTCAACAGTTTTGCATCTCGTATAAATTCAGAGATGCTCTTTGAATTTAACCTAACTTTTATAGCCTCAAACATACCAAATTACATGTTCCCTTTTTTTTTTTGTCTTAGACTCAAAACAGTAAATGTCAGGCTTGAATCCCAAAGAAGCCTGATTTATGGTTTATCTTATACTACTTTGCAATGTTGAATAAGTTATATAACATCAGTTTGAACTGTGAATAGTTGTTGCTGTCTCAGTTTTGAAATAGTTAAAAGACTGCCAAAAACTATTTTATTTCGCTTCATGCTTATTATAATACTCCTAGTACTATAGTTTACTTTATGTTCTTACCGAATATCTCAAACTTGCCTTGTTTCCTAATAGTTCTGATTTACATAGTCCCCCATTCCCCGTCTGTTGGTTCTATATTTGTTTGCCAGCCAATTACCCACAATTGTATTCACTCTATAACTTCACAAATGAGATCTTGACATTTGATTACAGAATACAGAATACCAGCATTGGAAGGGAACTTGGAGATCTTCTAATCCAATCCTCTACTTGAGCAGGAAACCCTAACCCTATACCATTTTAGACAAATGGCTATCCTACCTCTTCTTAAAAACCTCTCATGATGGAACATCCACAACTTCTGCATACATTGCTTGCTACACAGGAATCCCAGAATAGTCTTGATTTTTGTTATTGTATCAAATCACAAACATTGTAGGACCTTAAGGTTAAAACCACTAAACATTTGTGTCCAGAGCACTGCAACACTGTTTTTGACATTAATTAAGGAAACTGTGCTACATTACAAAGTGTCTGGAACATTATCAATAACCTGAATTTAGATTTCCCCCCCACACCTGGCTTTATGTAATGTCTCAAAGGTTGATGAACGTCCACTAGCTCTTTACACAAGTGATTTTGGAGAAGCCAAATGATTTGAAAGGTATGCTCAGCTCACCAAAAGTATTATGTAATGAATATAAAACAATTTTATTGTACCAATGCCTTCAGCTTGCCATAACGAGGCATTGTCAAATAGCTTTTGATTTTATACCATAATTTCTTCAGGATATTACTTTCCGGCATAACATGTGGAGTCCCTTTTATGTCTCCTTTTTCATATGATTTTTATTCAAACTTTTTAAAAAATTATTAAAACTAATCCAAGCTAAGACAAAAAAGAAAAGAAAAAAGTATAAGAAAAATAAAAAGGAAAGAAAAGAAATTGCTAAGAAGTGGTTTTCAATATTCTTCACAGGAATTACAAGTACAATTATATTTTAACTTCCCTTTCTAAAGATACATCATAATATTCTTTCTATAATCTATTCTGTCTAATCATCAAAGCCATAAATCAAAAGTTTTTTTTTTCATTTTAGCATGAAAAGTCCATAAGAGTTTTCAAGTCACCAATAAATGTAGTGTCTTTTCTATTAGCTATTCAAAACAATGAAGAACACTTTGTACAGAAATAAATTAAAATGATTTCATAGCATCCAATTAATAGATTCCAATAGATAAATCTATTAAATTGTCCTAATATGGTAACTGAGATTGCATTCATTATATCATAATGTGGTTTATTTGTATGACTACACTGTGAAAATGTAGCTGTTGTTCTTGACAGAAATGCACAATTATATGTAATGGCCAATTTTACTAAGCTAAATAGTTGATGGTAAAATTACGTTATCTTTCCCTTTCCTATTAAAGATCCTACATAATATGAAGTGAGTTTGGAACAATCTGAAGTAGTCATAGGGCTACTTAGGATGGAGGAAACCATTTCAAATCAGGCACACTTCCATTTAATTTTAGGCAATTTTCCCTCTGTCCAGGATAATCCTCAGTCACCTCTTACATTTTGCAAAACTCTCAATTCTCCAGAGAGGTTTTTGGAAATGCTAATATACATCCCAAGGTAAATCATTAGATATGAATATTAAATCTGAACAAGTGCCCAATTTTGGTTTAATTGTCCCTTTACACAATACCAATATTTACACTGAAGCTGCTTTTGTGTGTAATTCATCTCTGGGTAACAGACAACAATATATATCCCAAGGTAGAATAGTGGAAAAATGGAATAATAATAATAAATGGAGGTGTATTAAAGTAACAATCATTCCTAAACACCTTCATGTGTTAAAAAGAGAGGGATTAAATAGTAACCACTTGCTCCTGACTCAGAAGCTGCCTTCATGCTATAAAAACAGTAAGCATTTTTTATTTAAAAAGTATCCTGTTTATATGGGTAGACTTAATTTTAAGATCTCTTTCATTTAAAAGCTTCAAAAACAAGACATTAAGTGTGTGTGTATATATGCTCTCACACACACAAACACATATACAGAGAGAGAGAAGTTCTTAATATTGTAGCTGTTAGCAGTAATTGTATTTGTCTCCCAGGTAACTAGGCTGGTTGCATGTAATTTACTTTTTAATCCAGAGTTTACCTTTCAGTTGTATTTAACAGAAATAGAAGTAAAGGAAAAGCAATCAGTGTGTTTATTTTTCCCTACTGATTTCAGTTCTGTCCATGCCATTGACATAACATCTGATAATTTGGCTTGGGAGAGTTTGCCAATATTTTAATACAACAGTGTTGATACTAACATGAAAGTATTAGTGTCATTCAAAATTAATCAGTTCTGCTATAAGAAATTACATGACTACACAGGTTAAAAAAATGTAACTACTATATTACTGGGATTGCAGCAAGTTGTTTGTCTTCTTTTGTTACTGTATAACCAATTAGTATTTTAGACAGAAATATTATATCACTCTAGATTTTGGAGATACTTTTAACATTTTGGTATCAGAGGCTGCACTTTCCTTTCCTTTTGTAGATAAGGGCTACAGTGGGCAGCACAGTAACATCATTAAATTAAGCAGATAGGGGACTTTACAGTTAGTTTAGGTACCATGACTAGGACCAGCAATGTAGTCATTAAGAGAAGCGCCCACTAAGTGAAAACCTGATTATGCTTCAATCTTACTTCAGCTTTCCTTTAATTAACAGATCTGTGAATTCAGGTAGTCCTCAACTTACAGCCATTTGTTTAGTGATCGTTCAAAGTTACGACACTGAAAAAAAGTGACATATGATCAATTTGTACACTTACAACCACTGCAGCATCCCCCGTGGTATTCAGCTGCTTGGAACCAGCATGTATTTATGACAGTTGTACTGTGATCCCCATTGCTAACCTTTCCAGCCAGCTTCCAACAAGCAAAGTCAATGGGGGAAGTGAGATATACTTAACAACCACGTGATTCACTTAACAACTGCAGTGATTCACCTAACAACTGTGACAAAAAAGTCGTAAAATGGGGATATCACGCTTAACTAATGACTTGCTGGCAATGGAACTTTTGTGTTCAATTGTGGTTGTAATTGAGGACTACCTATATTATAAATGTGAAGATTAGTTGTAAAATTATTTTTTCATCACCATTGCGTCTGTGAACTGTTGCTAACTGAGGCAGTCATTAAACAAGGACTACCTTTACATTTTCAGTCTGAATCTGTTTATATTAAGTAATTTCCCACCGACGTTGACAATACCATTTCTAGAATTCCTGGAACCACAGAAAGCAAGCCTGAAGACTATATGAGACTTAAACATTGCTACTTACTATTTAGCTAAAGATTCTTCAATAAAACTAAATTTCTTTTGTCAAGGAATCGGGACACAGCAAATTCAGATGCTGAGCTATTGAGACATATGGACAGCTATAATAGTGGTTTTTGCTAGAATTACTGGCAACATGACCTTTCCTTAGCAAGATAAAAACTGAACTGTATCAAATCACCATAGAAATGCTTTTTTTTTTTTTTTTGGTATATGTCGAAATTGAAATTGACCCTTACCATGAGTTTTAGAACTATCCCCATGTGTTTATCTGTGCAGCATGAAAATACAAAGAATTGTCAGGACAGCACAGTTAAAATGTATTGCCGTTCAGTTCTCTTACCCATCACCCTCTTCCGTCTTTGCTTTGCACACTGTTGCAAGACTGTCCTCTGTGGCTGCTTATGCACTGAAGTGGACAGTGGAATGGCTATCTGGAGAATTAGCTTTGACGGCACATTTCATCAACTCCATTGTCCATCTCTGGATGAACATTAGCTTCCATTGCAGAAGAGCAATACGAACATGCTTTTTAAAATTCTGATCTTGTGACTGGAAATAGGGATCAGAGCTCTCACGAAGTGTTAAACCCATCCGAGTGTCCCTGTGTTGGCTTGTAACATGCCAATTACTCAAAGCAAGTTGGCAGACAAAATCAGTGCTGTCCTGAAAAAAAAGAACTTTATATCTGTATGAACTGTTTGGCTGCATTGCAAGTTATTAGTAACCTGGATGGTTGAGAGCTTGAACTTTGATCAGAGTATGTATGCATGTTTGTATATATGTGACAGTGTATGTATAAAATTAAACTTTGAAAAAGAAAACATAAATGAATACAAATTAATATAAAGTAAGGAAGAAAAAAGAAGAAGAAAGTAAAATGAAAGCAAAAAGTGCAAGAAAAGGAAAAGGTTAAAGTAAAAGAGAAAAGAGAAAAATATATTAAGTGGCATCTGTAAATATTTCAAAGATGGAAATACACAGAACAAACCCAAGGAAAGTCTTCCAAAAGAACTTTGAACTCTGAAGGAAGTTATAACCTTGAATTGGTATGTTGGAAGATGCCACTGGACAGGTAGTAACCGATTCAAAGAAGATCAAACAAAGATGGAAGGAGTGTGTGCTGAATTTCTATGGAGTAGAGATGTCAACATTCAAGATAACTTAAAATACATTTCCTACGTACAAGAATCTCTACTGCTGGAAAAGAAAGTTAGATCAGCATTCTAATCATTGCCAAGTCAGAAAGCTTACAGGAACTGAATGAGTATCTATAGAAATATGGCAAGTCATGGAAGAATACAGGTAGTCCTCGATTTATGACCACAATTGAGCCAACATTTCTGTTGCTAAGTGAGACAGTTAAGTGAGTTTTACTCCATTTTATGACCATCCTTGCCACAGTTGTTGAGTGAATCATTGCAGTTGTTAAGTTGGTAATACAGTTGTTAAATCAATCTGGCTTCCCCATTAACTTCACTTGTCAGAAGATCACTGGGACACTGCAACCTTCATAAACGTGAGTCAGTTGGCAAGCATCTGAATTTTGATCACATGAGCATGGGGACGCTGCAACATTCCTGTGAAAAACAGTCATAGGTCACTTTTTTCAGTGCTGTTGTCACTTTGAATGGTCACTAAATGAATGGTTGTTAAGTCGAGGACTACCTCTAGTAGACGTTCTAATCAAGCTATGCCAGCGAATCTGGAAACTGATACAGTGGCCAACAGATTAGAAGGTCAACCTACATACCAATTGCAAAAAAAGAGACTTAACAGATGTGCAAAAATTGTACGATATCCTTAATTCCACATGCCAGCAAAACACATATTGGAGCCCTACATGGAAAATGAGTTTACAAAATGCTAAGGAACCTGAGATATTTTTGCTAATGTGTGTTCAATAATTATGCAAGACAAACCATGCCAAACAAAAAAGTCAATATGTGCTTCATTGATTATAGAAAGGTGTTTGCGACAATTATGTCAAGTTGTGGAATGTCTTTGGAATGCAAAAACATCACATTGTCCTTATGCAAAATCTGCACACAAGTAAGGTAACCACAGTTCAGACAAAACAGGGCAAAACAGACTGGCTCTAAGGGGAGCAAAGGACTGAGACAAGGCTGTTCAAGGTTAGACTTCTGAGGATACTGTGAACAGCCAATAAATAAGTAAATAGTTAATAAATAAAATTGCTAGTTCTGTGTTACTTTACTGGATGTGCATGATTTGATTTTTTTCTACTAATAATACAGTGAGGGAAAAAATTATTTGATCCCCTGCTGATTTTGTACATTTGCCCACTGACAAAGAAATGATCAGTCTATAATTTCAATGGTAGGTTTATTTTAATAGTGACAGAATAACAGCAAAAAAATCCAGAAAAATGCATTTCAAAAACGTTATAAATTGATTTGCATTTTAATGAGTGAAATAAGTATTTGACCTTTTCACAAAACATGACTTAGTACTTGGTGGCAAAACCCTTGTTGGCAATCAGAGGTCAGACGTTTCTCGTAGTTGGCCACCAGGTTTACACACATCTCAGGAGGGATTTTGTCCCACTCCTCTTTGTAGATCCTCTCCAAGTCATTAAGGTCATTAAATCATTAAGTCTCTCCACAGATTTTCTATGGGATTAAGATCTGGAAACTGACTAGGCCACTCCAGGACCTTAATGTGCCTTTTCTTGAACCACTCCTTTGTTGCCTTGGCCGTGTGTTTTGGGTCATTGCCATGCTGGAATACCCCATTCATGACCCATTTTTAATGCCCTGGCTGAGGGAAGGAGGTTCTCACTCAAGATTTGATGGCGCATGGCCCTGTCCATCGTCCCTTTGATGCAGTGAAGTTGTCCTGTCTCCTTAGCGGAAAAACACCCCCAAAGCATGTTTCCACCTCCATGTTTGACGGTGGGGATGGTGTTCTTGGGGTCAGAGGCAGCATTCCTCCTCCTCGAAACACGGTGAGTTGAGTTGATGACAAAGAGCTTGATTTTGGTCTCATTTGACCACAACACTTTCACCCAGTTCTCCTCTGAATCATTCAGATGTTCATTGGCAAACTTCAGCCTGTACATGTGCTTTCTTGAGCAGGGGGACTTTGCAGGTGCTGCAGGATTTCAGTCCTTCACGGCATAGTTTTGTTTTCTTGGTGACTATGGTCCCAGCTGCCTTGAGATCATTGACAAGATCCTCCCGTATAGTTCTGGGCTGATTCCTCACTGTTCTCATGATCATTGAAACTCCACGAGGTGAGATCTTGCATGGAGCCCCAGACCGAGGGAGATTTACAGTTATTTTGTGTTTCTTCTATTTGCGAATAATCGCACCAACTGTTGTCACCTTCTCACCAAGCTGCTTGGTGATAGTCTTGTAGTCCATTCCAGCCTTGTGTAGGTCTACAATCTTGTCCCTGACATCCTTGGACAGCTCTTTGGTCTTTGTCATGGTGGAGAGTTTGGAATCTGATTAATTGATTGCTTTTGTGGACAGGTCTCTTTTATACGGGTAAGAAGCTGAGATTAGGAGCACTCCCTTTAAGAGAGTGCTCCTAATCTCAGCTCGTTACCTGTATAAAAGTCACCTGGGAGCCAGAAATCTTGCTGATTGATAGGGGATCAAATACTTATTTCACTCATTAAAATGTAAATCAATTTAAAACTTTCTTGAAATGCGTTTTTCTGGATTTTTGTTGTTGTTATTCTGTCTCTCACTGTTAAAATAAACCTACCATTAAAATTATAGACTGGTCATTTCTTTGTCAATGGGCAAATGTACAAAATCAGCAGATCAAATAATTTTTTTCCTCACTGTAAATATCATTTTAAAGTAATCTTTGGAATATCAAATGTTTTTCTTGGCACTTTTTTGCTCTAGAAATTCAGTGAAACACAAATGGCATTATCATTTTCTTTAATATTTTGGTTTGAAATTCTGGCAAAAGCTAAATCAGGAATCCCTTCCATAGCTCAGATGAGCCTTTCCAATCTGTGGGTTTCCAAATATGTTGTGCTACAACCTCATCATTCTTCAACAATGTGACAAAATGGCTGAGAAACTTAGATGAAGAAATTAGATGATATAATTTGGCGGGTCTAGGTGGTGGGCCTTTTCTGCTGTGGTGCTTACATTGTGGAATCTTCTCCCCACCCCACCCCAGAGATGACATCAGCATCATCACTCCTCATCTTTTGAAGGCCCCCCAAGACCTGGTTATGCTAGCACAGTCTTTTATGACTCGTGGACTTCAACTCCATGCTGGCTCAGGAATTCTGGGAGTTGAAGTCCACAAGTCATAAAAGAGCCAAGGTTGCCTACCCCTGTGCTAGCAGACCTGGGAACCCCAGGAAACAAGTGAACTTGTGAGGTGGCTCTGTTATTATTAACATCTCTCCATCTATCATTTTTGTTTAGTTCTTTTATAGTTTTTAATGTTTTTGAATAATTACGACCATTGTAGGTAATGATTGTTTTATATTTATTGGATTATTGTACGCCGGCCACTTTCTGTGAGATGAGTGCCTGTATAAATTTGATTAATAAATAAAAGTAGTCCAAGGCAGAAGAGCACCAGATTGGGAAAGCAAGTCTCACTGCATGGGAAATGCAACTTTGTGTATTTCCCTGAAAAATGTAGCACCATTATATATAGTTTTTATGCCAGTCATTCTTCACTGCTTGAAAATAGAGGGCTTGAAGGGACCTTGGAGATCTAGTCCAACCTCCTGCTCAAAGCAGGAGACCTTATACCACCTGAGGCAAATGGTTGTCCAATCTTTTGTTGTCCATCATCGTGCTGGCGCTGCTGATGTTGCCTACCGTACTTGGGGTCATGAAACGTCTGCAAGAAAACAAGCAAGCTCAGGGAGCACCAGGGACCCCACATTTCAACCCTGCGCTACAAATATTCTTCTTCATTGGTCCCATTTAACCAGTAAGGTTCCTTTACAAACATCCAATTTGAAAAAAGACACACGCAATCATGTTCTCCCTGACCTGGGAGGCCTCGTTTTTGGCATCCTCTCTTTGTCTGAGGAGATACTGACCAAAGAGAGAGCAACCTGGAATTAAGGAGAAACTTCCTAACAGTGAGGACAATTAACCAGTGGAACAGCTTGCCTCCAGAAATCGTGGGCGCTCCATCACTGGAGATTTTTAAGAAGAGGCTAGACCAGGGGTAGGCAACCTCGGCTCTTTTATGACTCATGGACTTCAACTCCCAGAATTCCTGAGTCGAATTCCTGAATTCTGGGAGTTGAAGTCCATGAGTCATAAAAAAGCCAAGATTGCCTATCCCTGGGCTAGACAGTCACTTGTCTGAGATGGTATAGGTTCTCCTGCTTGAGCGGGGGGCTGGACGAGAAGACCTCCAAGGTCCCTTCCAGCTCTATTCTATTCTATTCTATTCTATTCTAATTCTTGAAAATCTTCAGCAATGGACTTTTTAATAACATAGTTGTGAAATGGAAACCAGAATTCTCAAAATCAACTTGCATCACTTACTGTACATTATATATGTCATCTTGCTGGGGCAATCAACCTAAGGCCTGGAACTCACTCCTGCTCCTCTCTATACCTCAAACAGGGTTCTTAAAATGTGCATTTGTATTGTTTGCAAGGAGCTCCATGAGTCTCTTCTAAGACATATCTGCTCCAGCCTGCTTAGGGAATAAACCTTGGACTTTGGTGCCTAGATTGACATGTTTGCTTGGCATCTTGAAAATAATGACATATTGATTTTCCCTATGAGTCACACCAGTCTTATTTGCTTAGGAAAGTTTTTGGGTAACTACTTGATTTTCCCTGAGCACGTTTTCCTCCTGAAAAAACAATCTGGGAAAATAGTCTAAGGGTAATTCCACCTTAAAATGTTTCAATTTTGAAATGTATTGTATACCACCCACAATTACTATTCCAGATATATGAATTCAAACCCATTCTTTCTGCAGCAGTGAATCCCTAGATATTTTCCATATTTATGTAAGTGTGTCAACTGCGTTGTAATCCTCATCTTAAGAGTACTTGAAAAAAAATATCCAAAAGTAATGTGTGTTAAAAAGTATTAAAGTGAAGTGGCAAGTCAGAAATAATGGATGCACCAAAACCCCATCAGTCTGCAAGTATTGTTAAATAGCCATACAACGTCAAAGAATGAGTATTTATTAGATGGATAACCAGTCCTCATGAAAAAGTTCATCATTATTAAATGGAGTTTGTTAAAAATTGGTAATTTCTCATTTCCTTTTCTTTGATTTGGCTTGTCACCCAGCATGTTAACAAGTGAAAGTCAATTGGACAAGTTGCAATTCTCTTAGAAAATACCAAGCTGCTTATCAAACTATAGAAAGCTTAGGAAGGAGGATATCAAACACCATTTTATGGGTCCTTTCCACCATTACACTTTGCTTACTCAGATATAGGTTGGCCCATATATGTAGTTTCCGGTGTTAAATATGAGGAAGAAGTGATTCAACTACTTTTCTGCAAGCAGGGAATTTTTGATGTGGGGAATTAATTCCTATCTGCAATCAATTCAAATGCTACTTTTGAGATCACTTGGCAAAATTCTGCACCGCAAAAGTAACGTAAGAAAATCTGAATTGCATAGGTCAGTGGTGGTGAACCTATGGCACGCGTGCCAGAGGCGGCACTCGGAGCCCTCTCTGTGGGCACATGTGCCGTTGCCCCAGCCTTGCCTCCCCCCGCAACCCCCTCACCAGCAGCCCCCCTGGAGGAGAGTCGCCCCCGAGTGTGGCCCACGCAGAGCAGCGCAGCCAAGGACATGGCAGCCAGGCAGCGTAGACAAGACTCTGCCCTCACGCCTCATCACGCAGTTGATGCTGCGGGGCGCGGGCAGAGGGTGTGGCCACTATGGTCCTGCTGGGCTGCCTGGGCAATCTGCGGCGGGCCCTGGAGGCGGTGAGTGGCCCTGCGGGCAGGCGGGGTGGGGCAGGGGTTGCAGCGGGGACGGGGCGAGTTTTTGGGCACTTGGTCTCTAAAAGGTTCGCCATCACTGGCATAGGTGATCCTAACAAATCATGGTGTACCTATCCATTACTATATGAATGATGGTGATGTCCCCATTTAGTGAAAGCAGCCGTTATCTCACTGAGAATATTTCTGTCCATATCAAACCAGGCATACATCTCCCAAATAACTCTTATTGAAGCATATGATAGGACAGGGGACAATGAAAGCCTCAATTGTTCTGTCTTATTTTAAAAAAAAAATTCTCATTTTAAACCAAATCCATTCAGCCTTTTTCCAGACATGCCTGTGGCGTTGTCCCGGTTTAATGATCAAACGGTCAGCATTCCAAGCTTTTACCTGGAAGGATTCAAAGAAGAGTAACTATAGTACAAAGCAAGGCACTAGAATCAAAGTTGTTTACTTGGGAAACTTGATATAAAAAAAGCAGCCAGAAGACATCATCTTTTTATCCATACATCACGCAACAATCCATGCCATTAGGAGGTCACAGCTCCAGAATGAATATCCAATGTTCGCATCCCCTGTCTGAGGGATGGTTGCAGCATTCCAAAGCTCAGAGATCTCTCTTCCATCACATGGACCAAAATGTTTGATGGCTGATTTTCACAGCCCAGCCCAGTTCAGGATGGGCATCATCCACAGATATATCCTGATGCTTCACTTTAAACACACCACCTTCACCTTAAGCCCAGGAGGCACTAAGTAGAATGCTCCCCTTTCATTTCACTGGGAAATATTCTCTTTTGTTTATACAAGCAGCTACTTAATAGGGAAAAAAGCAAATTAAAGCAATTTCTTCCTTGCCACATTTAAATACTCATTATGTATAAATTGGGGGAGGGAGGAAGCAGTACTTTCTTATGACCTTATTGTTTGTTTTTTTGCTCTGCTAATCCGTTCTTCTAAACCAATAAGGTAGTAGATGTGACATAATTTGAGTAATGGCTTTATATTTAGATATATATATTTATATATATAATATTTATATATAAATGTTTTGCATATTTTGAACTGAAAATATATGTTACAGACCATACACATATAAAATGTGAAACACTTAAAAATGTGATTAAAATGTCTAAATGACTCAACGGGGGAAAGAAACAAAACCAATTCAGATTATATGATATTACGAAAAAGAGACTGTAAGAAGTGATAGAAGCTACATAAAAATAAACTTTAACTGTATGCGCTTTTCTCAGCTTTTAAAAAACTGTTAAATGCACCAGTAATAAATTAAAATCCGCATGTTTCCTCATCAATAATTCCTAGTGTCCATCCTTAGTGTAAACAGTACACATATGTAAAATGCAGCTTAACAAAATAAAAAGAGAAAGAGGAGAAGAGTCAGTTATGGGTTCAGTTGCCCAAACTGATTTTCTAATATCCAAAAAACATAGATCAAGGAGTACAAAGCCAATCCTATTTTTGGCAAGTCAGTTTCTTAAAATTAAAACTGTAACAGTGCAAGGAAGGAATGCAAGGAATCCCTTGGTGCAACGAAGAAGAGACACGCAGGCAAAGTTAAAATCGACCAGTTCCATGTGCCAAAGTTGGGAGCATCTGTTTCTTTTTCTGAATTAAAAAAAAATAAAAATTAAAAGCCATGGTTCTAATGCCCCAATTTTGTCTCAGGACTCCTCTGTCTTCTTCCAGAGGCCACCAGAGATTCAGCCTGAAGTCTTTAATGATTGGCCATTTGCAAAAAAAAAATGCCGTGGCAGGTGCCAGTTAAGGTTCTCATGGCTCTTTTTCCTCTCAAATGGCTGGTTGGGTGTACAACTGTGCCGGTGCCTGAAGCCACTTGGAACCAAATCCCAGAGTTCAGCAAGTTGCATGTCCTTCTTAGTGTCTGCCAGCATTGCAGCCTTTTATCAACAGTCAGATTTGAGCTTGTCCAAGGAATTATCAATTTTGGTCAACGTCTTTTTGATACGCAAAGCTGTTAATCGTGCCGATGGATTGTGATACCAGCATTCTTTCATGAGCTTAGCGAGTGAAGTTAATGTCTGAAAAGGCAAGCACAGAAATATATATTCAGAGTAGAGTATTTTGATGGCACACTGGTGCTCCAACCACACCGATTCATCACTGCTGGAAAATGACTGCTGACCACCAAACAGAAAACAGCAGTGGCCTCAAACCACAGTTTGAGATTTAAACTATTGTTTGTATGCTAAGTAATCATTTCTGTAAACTATGGCCTGATCCAAACTGGGTCATGTAATCAGTTTCAAAACTATAAAGCTAACTCACACACACAAATGATCAGTGGTTGGTGGCTGTTTCTAATTCCTTGTGTGTCTAATCACACTTGGTCAATTCAATTCAACGTGCTTCATTTAATACACCCAAATCCCAAGAGATGATGAAAATATAAAATGGAAAAATATTAAAAAAAATTTCCGAGTTCATATTGAACTGGAAGGTACAATCAGGAAAATCAAGAGTGCTCTCTTGCTCTTTTTAAAAGAAAATAAGTGTCCTGACCAGTTTTCCCTATGAAATATAATTCAAACCTGTTGAGAATTTTACAAGTGACCTTTTTCGTTCAGTACCAGCCTAAACCAGGGGTCTTCAAACTTGGCCCTTTTATGACTTGTGGACTTCAACTCCCAGAATTCCTCAGCCAGTGTGCCTGGCTGAGGAATTCTGGGAGTTGAAGTCCACAAGTCATAAAAGGGCCAAGTTTGAAGACCCCTGGCCTAAAGCTTGTTTCTTTTTGGGTCTTCCACATTTTCTATCTACAGTACTCAAATAACTTTTTTAATTAAAAACGTTGCTTCAATATTTAAAGCAAAGAAGCAATAATGGAGCCTTCAGCTATTCCTGAGCATCAAATGCCTCTCCAAAGAGCTTCCAAAAGCATCTGTCTCAATACTATGGGGAAGGAGAAAAGAGACACCGCTAGGAATAGAACACGCAAAACCGGGAAAGAGTTGCACACAGATATACAGAAATCCGAAGGTTATACAACTGAATAGGGTTATACAGCCCTTAATTGCTGTAAAGCGTATTTCCTTTGGTTCTGCAGTCTCAGGACAACTGGTGGTTGGAACGAAACATTCAAGGTTTTTATAACAGCTTCATCTTTGATTGCAAATAAGCCCAGTATGGTTTTCACCTGATCAAGATTTTCTTCCTGTCTTCTGCCCAATGGATTATGCCTTCATTTGGCTTTGCAAGGCCACTTAATGGAAAGCTCCCTCCCTGATCTTAGATAGGTATATTCTGTTTCCACTCTAGAATTTGTAAATATTTAGGTAAGACTATTATGCAGTCCTGGGGTTGATAGGCTATATGTCTCTGCCAATTATATCAAGAGCTTGTTAATGATATTTTATACTGGGGGAGCAACAATGTATGTAAAAAAAAAAAATCAGATTACAAGCTTTTTTCAATTTTTCTTAAAGATGATTCAGCTTGCAAGTTTCTCTCTTCTAGCCCTCAACCGTGAGTAGAACAGTTATTTCTACAATGATTTTTCATATGAAACCGGTTTTTCCCAATTTCAGTATAAACAGAATAGCAAGTACCAAAAGTGAGAGCTGCAGCCAATACTTCCCTACGTTATTTGCACTTTCATTCAAATCCCTCGTATTCCAGATAGCCTCTAGACAAAAGTAAAAGTGCTATACAGGTGAATAGATTTCAGGGGTGAGAGGTTCAGCTCCTTTGCCCACATGCCTATTTTCTTGTAAAAATATGGCCACCTCCTGCTGTATTATGAATGGGAAAGATGGATGATTAAACAAATGTAATTACTGCTGCCACATCTAGTTTGGCCTATAGTCTAAACAGCAGATGGTTTTAACAATTCTTAACAGATGATCAAGTAGAAAATATATCAACCCCTTTTCAGCAAGTGTACTTACAGGGTCTGAAAACCATCTGTTGGGAATATTTGGCCTCTGCTGATCCACACAAACTACTTTTTTCATGTCTTCAAAACTAGGATCGTTAGGAACTACATCATAAAATGGAGGTTTGTAGTCTTCAACTATACCTGTACCAAAACCACAAAGGATATGTTATTGCACCAATACATTTTAAGACGTTCATTAGCAATACAAAGTTCACATATTACTACAAAGGGATTAAACTTTTCCAGTTGGAAGCTTTTGTGACATCTCACTGATATTACAAAATGAAATCCTAAGAGCACAATACAACCAAAGCATTAAATCAGCTAGGCCTCCCCGTGGACTAGAAAAAAGTTTGACTCTGTAAACATGTACATGTACAGAAAACAAATTATATGTATGACAAAGCAGCAAAACTATTACAGATTTGGAAAGAGGAAAAGAGTTAGCATTTCTTTATACCTGCTTTTACATATTTTGCACTAACTATCTAGACCCAAACTAGCTAGCATGTTCTTCAGAAAAGGCTGTGCCAGTGGCACAATAATTTCATAAGAGGGAAGTCAGTGTAAGATTAATTGTGCTCTTCCCCAAAAGAACAAGTCTGAAGTCCAGAATAGGTTGATCACAACTGCCTATAACAAATTAGGTATTTTACTGGAATAGTGGCGGCTACTGTGTGATACATCATCAAGGCACTTGGATAATTCTGGTGTTGCTTCTTGATGGAAATACAAGAATACAAGTCTCTGGACTTATGGCTACTGCTGGATGGCAGGTGCAGATGATAGCCATGAGGATTTTTGCCCACCTTTGGGGTCCTACTTGAAATGAGAATCATCCCTTGTTTAGACTACTTCAATGTACTCTAAATAGGGCTACCTCTGAAGATGACTTTGAAGCTGCAAATGGTCTGCAATGCAGCACCACTGCTCTTGGTTCATGTATGTCAGTATAAGGTGATGCACCGGCACTGATTACTTTTTGGGTACAATTCAAAACGACAGTTTTAACTTATATTAACTCTTTATGGTTTGGCACCAAGATACTTGCAAGACCACCTTCTCTGGCCCAATTCAATCTGCTTGAATCATCCAACCTGGAAGAAACTATTGGTTCTCTATTTCTCAAGGGGAGGGAGGCACCGAGTCTCACAGGCATGGCTTCTCAGTTAAGTATGCCTGCATTATGAAAAAGTCACCCTCTGGAAGTCAGACTAACTCCCACACTGGCTTTAAAAACAGAACTGTTCTAAAGAGTCTACAGAGGATGAAGTGATGCCATCAATATCAATAAAGGAGAACATGTGTAGCTCAGGGTTGAAATGAGGGGTCCTTGGTGCTCTCTGAGCTTGCTTGTTTTCTTGCAGACGTTTCGTTACCCAAACTAGGTAACATCATCAGTGACCCCTGCCATCAATATTGTTGATGGAATTCTTGTACTGTTGCCATTTGATTTTTATGATTTATCTGTTTTAAATTTTATTGTACTGTTTCCTTTATGGCTATAGTTCACTCTTGAGAGTCTTTTGAGATACTTATGAGAGTATTAAGAGTCTCTGAATTGTGGTTTTGTGGACACAAGCCCCCCTCCCTCAAATAAATAAAATCATTTTGAACTATATAATTTAATTGCAGAAATATTCAGGACAACTTGGGTGTGTATTCCAATCCAACGTTCCATTTTGATATTTTGATCCCATTAAGAATTGATCATGTACAGTACAACTATTATTAAAATAAGAGACAATAAATGCTTCAACAAGTTTCAAGAGGAAATGTTCAGATCAACTAGATATTTTATTTTAGAAATATAGATATGGCAATTCAACCTTAGAAAATCTAGCAATGAACACAAACACAATCACTTGCCATGAAATTTTTAGTCTATCATTAGAATTTTTTAAACAAGTAGATAGAAATAAACAGGAAACATATTTTATCTGGCAGCTTATAATAATGTTTCTGTATTTCAAAACTCACAAATCTGGATTTGCTTAATTCCGAAAGCGATCAGTTCTCTCCAATACAAATTGTTTGGCCATGAGAAAAAATAATCCAAAACCTACAAAAGCTGTTTATTCGCCCAACTGAATCTTTACAACTCAGCTGCAAAAATTTTAAAGTTTCCAAGGTCTCTTCATTAGACTAAAAGGTTAAAAGCCAGGAAAAAACAGAAGGGGAAAAGGAATGGACCTGATCTTCCTGCCATGCGGATGAACAGCCTTGAGAAATGCAAACAAGGCTTCTCAGGTGCACATTACTACTAGTTTCCTCAGCCTTGATCTTCCAGGAATATCCTATCAGCATGGCCTCTGACTGGAGGACACGCTACACTACAGTCTCTTCTAACCTTATTAGGGACATGAAGGAAGTCCAATATTCGCAACACCGCCCCATTTGGACAACACCTTTTCCAAATGTTCAAATCAAAACCCTTTCCAGACTTTGCGAGGCACAACCATCTTTTGGCAAAGAGATTCAATCAGTGCTTCTGTACATGTAGAACAGATTGTTATAGACACAGCTGGAGACATCAGCTGGGAAAGTCTGTTTAATACACGATTTCCCCATTTATAGAACCAAATAACTATTTGTATGTTATAAACTGAATACAGAAACATAGAAAACCGATGGCAGAAAAAGAGCCAGTGGTCCTCCATCAATTCTCCCCTTTGAGGTTTTTTCTTTTCTTTTTAAGTAATGTTTTATTTATTTTTATTTTTATTTTTGTCAAACGATAGGTGTATTTATCCCAAGCATGTTTAAAAGTCAGTTAATTATGACTGACTCACTACATCTGCTGGAATTTGGTTCCAAGCTTCCACTACTCTTTCTGTGAATATATTACAATACAAGACGCTGCTGTCTGGCTTTTATTCCAATGCATTTTAAAAAGAAAACTAAAAAAGACAATGTAGTAAAAATTTTCATGCACCCACCCAGGGGACTGCAGCTAATTCCAGAAACACTAAAGAATGCCAGAAGGGCAATATTAACCTCTGAGCTACTCTGCCTTAATACAGTCCCAATGAACCTTGATCCACTTTCTTTTCAGTTTCCCAGAAAAAAAAAGAAAATGCCTTAAAGAGAACTGTCCTTCAACCTACAAAATAAATAATAAATAAAGATAGGGGACCTATACTTCTGATGCTAAGATCAACCACCCTTATCTTGACGCTCCTGGTGGGACTGCAATCCAACAGGGCTAAATTTTGCTCTGCGTGGAATTGGGGGGGGGGGGGGGGGAAATACCACGCTTATTTTGAATTTACAGTTCACCGAATTCAGGTTAATGTTAATGCACTGAAGCGACACAAATGGCATTTTCCACATTATTTCTAATCTAAGCTTTCAACCAGTTACCGTTTTTCCCTAGATACCGTAGAAAGGTGTAAAAGCTTTATTAATCCTTCCCTCTTACTTAAAAGATGTTCCAACTCACCCTATGTTGCTAATCATTCTGGCTGATATCTATTGTCTCTAATACTGTCTCTTCGCAGCACAGCTGAAAAGCTCATAAAAGGGGCAAACCTCTTGAGTAGTTCTGTATTTGTGCCACCAAAAAAGATACAACTTGTTCTTGACTGTCTCCTGCTCTACACTGCTTAAAATGTTTAATATGGCTGGGGACCATATGTCCAATCAGAAAACAGCCTCTGAATTTTCCTTTAAATTTAGCAAGCAAATATTCTCACATCATTTGTTAGAGCAGGGGTAGGCAACCCAAAACACTCAAAGAGCCACTTGGACCCGTTTCCCACCGAAAACAAAACACTGGGAGCCGCAAAAGCCTTTTGATATCTAAAATGAAGATAACACTGCATATATCCTTTTTTACTTTTATTATAGGTATATATGTGTGTGTGTGTGTGTGTGTGTGTGTGTATATATATACACATATACACACACACACACATATATATTTGCAGTCATCAAAGACATATATATATATATATATATATATATATATATATGTAGGTCTTTGGTAATTCGGGTTTTCTCCCGTGTAAAATTGGAAGTGTATATATATATATATATATCATAAAGGTAAAAAAGGATATATGCAGTGTTATCTTCATTTTAGATGCCAAAAGGGTCTCTCTCTCTCTCCCTCTTCCCTCTCTCTCTCTCTCTCTCTCCCTCCCTCCCTTCTCTCTCCCTCTCTCTGATCTTCTGCTCACCTGGCAAGCTGGCTTCAAGCTGTTCTCCAACAAGCTCAGGGGTAGGCAACCTCGGCTGTTTTATGACTCATGGACTTCAACTCCCAGAATTCCTGAGTCAGCATAGCTGGGCTAGCTAGCTCTCTCCTGCCCTTCCTGCTTCCTGCAGAGACGCAGCAAAGGGAGGAGCTCCGCCCAGTAAGCTTCTCAGCTCGTTGGAGAACACTGTGAGTTCACTCTCTTTTTTACACACACACACACAGAGAGAGAGAGAGAGAGAGAGAGAGAGACGAGGAGAGAGAGAGAGAGGGAGGAGAGGAGGGAGGGAGGGAGGAGAGGGAGGGAGGGAGGGAGGGAGGGAAGTGCAAGTGCCTCCCTCTGTCTCTGTCTCTCTCTGCAAATGGCAGAGGAGGCTGGGAGCCGCAGGGGAAGGCTCAAAGAGCCACATGCGGCTCTGGAGCCGCAGGTTGCCGACCTGTGTGTTAGAGGGTTTGTGAAACCGATTATAGGAACAGTATCAATTCTAGCAAGCAGGCTAAAATTTCGCCTATTTACAGAGTAGACAGTTGCCGAAGCTAGCAGCAGCTGGCCAACCTTCTCTGTGCTGAAAAGCTAAGCAGTAAGTAGCTTACTTATTTATGCTTGTTTGTCACCTATTTTAAGGCTTTAAATCAGGAGTCTTCAAACTTGGCCCTTTTATGGCTTGTGGACTTCAACTTCCAGAATTCCTCAGCCAGGCATGCTGGCTGAGGAATTCTGGGAGTTGAAGTCCACAAGTCATAAAAGGGCCAAGTCTGAAGACCCTTGCTTTAAATAGCTTACAATTACAGAAAAATAAAAAAAACAACCAAAATCCCAATAATTCACATTCCACAAAACTCTACTTCTGCTGTTGCCCAATTAGGTTCTTCTTCTCCGAAGGCCTTCAGAAGAGCATCTTTTTGTAGTCTTTCTAAATGTCATCTTGGCCTCAGAAGGAAAGCTATTCCAAAGAAAGAAGACCATCCTCCATCTTGCTCCCCTCAGGCCGTGAACACTAATAGCATTTTCTCCTAGCTGGTCCTTATTGGGCAGGAAAATTTCACCATCCCAGATATAGCAAATAGCCAAGCCATATAGGGCTATACAGGTAATCAGCATCTTGAATTAGCTGCCCAGCAACTAATACAGTTCCCACATTGTAAGCAATCCAAGCAAGCAGTTTTGCCTTTTGTACCAGCTAGTTTTCCGGGTCATATCCGGGGACAACCCCATGCAAAGCAAATTGCAATAGTCTAACAAGGATATGACAAAAATGAGAGCCATTATCTTCAATACTTCCTGGTCCAAGAAGGCTGTTGCAAGTTCGTGGCTGAGAGATCTCACAGCAGTTTATTAATTTATGCATTTATTTTCTGTAGCCACGTGCACCTGATAAGGCCCATTTATTGGCATCATTCTAGATATCTCTTGACGTTTATCTGCCACAGTTCCTCAGTAAATTAAAAAAATATTGTTGCTGTTCTTGTTATTTAAATAACAATTTTTGCCCTAGTGTCTCATGGAAGAAAAGTTCTCATAGAACCCCAGGGTTCCACAGAACACAGTTTGAAAAGCCTCGCACTAGAAATGACGATTTCCTGCTCCCATATGAATTTGTCTGGCCTGTAAGAGCTGAAGGGACACTTGCTGAAACCCTATTATTTGTTCCAAGGGAAGCTTTTTCCATGCTGGTGGAAAGGAAGAGGAGAAATCCTTGAGCTTCATGAAATTTCTTGCTGCCTGGATTGTTAATTCCAACTACTTCGGGTGTAAAGATAAAGATTTGTCTTTCATTCCCCCTTTGCTTTCCCTCCTTTGGCTGATTTTTTTAATCTGGCTATTTGGTATCTCAGCATATACATGTTCAGCATAGTTTATCTTGATAGTCAGCTAAATGTGGTGGAACCACTGGCTGAAGGCCCCCTGCCGGAGGGAGTAAACAGAGATTCCAGCAAGAGTCTGTGCAGGGGAGAAAATGTCTGAGGTCAAATCCTTAGGTCTATATCTGCCGTTTCCCAAGGGAAGGTAGACAGTCTGGTGACATTCTTGTAATATAGGTGATCAACAATAAAATATCTGTTTGGGCTTATCCACAAGCGGTTCTGGTTGCTCGAACTTGACATTAAAGTGCTTTTAAATGGAAAAGCAGGATGAAGGATTTAAACTTTATAGATTAAACTAAATTCACATTTACATACCATTGCTGACCATGCGCCTGGCTACTTCCCAGAGGACCAGTCCAAATGCCCAAATATCAACTCTTTTGTAGGAGTCAAAGCAATCCACCTGAATTGTTTCATCTAAGACTTCTGGGGCCATATAGCGCTTGGTACCTACACGGGGGTTGTTCCCAACATCCAGCTGATTGGTACTTTGAGAATGCATGACGGAGAGACCTATAATTACAAAGGAAAAAGTTATTGTGAAGTGTCTCCTTTTTCTTTTAAGTTAGATCTGTAATAGTTTTACCAAGGAAAAAATCTTGAAGATGTTAGCTGAGTTTGCTGTATCACATACACTTCTGAAATATAAGTGTTGTATCATCCAGAAAACAGGCAGACTCCAGTGGAAAAACAGAAAGATCACACCAATAGAGCAGCAATTGAATAGCCTATGGGTACTCAGCCACAGTTACCACTATGAAAAGAGATTTAAGCAACCCTTGGGCCCACACATTGCTCTCTCTCCTATCCAGTGGTTATAAAAAGCTTAAAAAAACTTTCCCTTTGAAATTAAAACAATATTTACTACATGGCTTAAGTAAAAAAAAAAAAGATAAAAGGTTTCCCTGTCAATTGTGGCCAACTCTAGGGCACGGTGCTCATCTCTGTTTCTTGCCCAAGGGAGCCAGCATTGTCTGAAGACAATTTCCATGGTCATGTGGCCAACATGGCTATATGCCAAAGGCGCACGGAACGCTGTTACCTTCCCACCAAAGTGGTACCTATTAATCTACTTGCATTTGCATGCTTTGGAACCGTTAGGTGGGCAGGATAACATAGTAGAAATAAGCAAATTTCACACAACTGTTTTAAGGTGGCTTGTTTTCAACAACCATGATGAATTTTAATTACAATTTCTGGTCTTTATGCAACACTTTACTATGATAAAAAGAAGCAAAAAATATGACCTTCTAACAGTAATCAGGGGGAAGGGAGAGAGTCTGTAAGTTTGTGCTTTACTACAGTCTGTTTTAACAGTCCTAAACTTGGCTCAACATTGCATGCTGTGTTGTTATAGGCTTTAAAAAAGCTAGTATAGGGGTCTTCCAACAGTAATTAATTATTGCCATATAAAATGCTGGTAGGGAGTTCAAGGGGTTGAGGTCCAAAACACCTGGAGGACATCAGATTGAGAAAGAAGTCTCATTCCACGTTCAGAAAACAGTACAAGATACATCCAGGAGCAGCAAAAACTTTTGGATGTTAAGTGCCCTCTAGTGGATGCTGAAACTTTCTAGCTTGCTATCAAAAGTGACACCAAGGAAAGAATGAACGACATCCTTCCAATATATACTTAATTCATTACATGAATAATGTAGCATCTTTATAATCTTTTTAAAAAAAATAAGTTGTATTAGTTTTTTGTTTTTTTTTACATCAGCGTGCTTGAGAATCACCGTGGAGATAGGGTAGTCAATCATCCAAAAAAGAAAACATAATCATACACATATAATTCAACAATTCTTTAAAAATTCCTTCTCTATTTCCCTCAGATGCTATAACATAATCAAATTAATACGTTTCTGAATAAAGTTCAACCATTGTAAAGAAAATCAATATTTCACCTGTATCAATCCAAATCCTGTTTTTAAGTTTAACTAATTTACAATTACCACTTTCCAATTAGCCTTAAATAAACATGTAATTTACATTTCGGGTCACCCAGTTTCCCATAAACAATAATTATTTCTAAAGTATATAGATTATTCCAACCATTATATTTTAATATTTCCCAACTATATTCTATTTTCTATTCTACTCCATTTCAAATATACTTTTTACAAATCAATCCATATCTCTAAAAGTCTCTCAATTGTTCTTACATAATCAAATTAGGACATTTCTGAATAGAATTTAATTATTGTAAAAAAAAAAACACAGATCTAAATGAAATTCAATCATTGTAAAGAAAATATCAATAATATTTCACCTATATCAAAACATATAATTTGCATTTCGGGTCTCCCAATTTCCCATAAAACAATAATTATTTCTAAAATATACATATTATTCCAACCATTATACTTTAATATTTCCCAACTATATCCTATTTCCTATTCTACTCTATTTCAGGTATATATTTTATAAATCAATCCAATCCATCTCCTGTTTTTAAATTTTACTAATTTACCATTACCATTTTCCAACTTAGCCTTGAATAAACACATAATTTACTAAAAAACATATTATTCCCGAAAAAAGTACTTTCTTACTTCCTTTCAAATCTATATTCTATTTCTTATTCTATAAACTTTTACAACCTTTTCCCTATTACCATTCCAGACCATAATCAGATCAGTCATTTTCATCCCAGTAGTAATTATCTCAACCAAAATCTTAAGCCCTTTTAACCCTTCAGTTAAATTTTTAATTCTCATTTTTAAATCTAATTCTAGCTTTCTTTTTGTGCCAGGCAGGTTTCCATAAACGAGCCTCGTCATCAAATCCCAATTGATTATATGTATTCTTAAACAATTCAGACTGAACATGTTTCTCTTCTCCTTTTTCCAGTGTTATCTGAGATATATAGTTCTTTTTGTTCAATGTAATAATTACTCGTTGATTATCCATTTTATCACAGTTCTCCAAATCTCGTGTTTGCAAGTCAGCTCCTATTGCTTTTAACTTTGTAGTTGTTTTAGTTAAAGTCTGTCTTTGATCCTCAAAGTTCTCAGTGGTATTTTCTTCTATATTGCTTTGTTCTTCATCTATTGTTGTTTGAATGATAGAGTAATCCGTTGAAATCTGCAAGTCATTTTGAAGTCTTATAATAAAAGCATCTAATCTGGCATTCACTCTCTCATGAAATTCATGGATTCTTCCCAACACCAGTCTACAAAAAGATTGTGAATGGGATTCTTCCATCACCTCCATTTCAGTAAAAATCAATTCTTGTATTTATAATCCAAAAGGCAAAGCAGAACTGTGTCTCTAAGATAGTACTGTAAAATCAAGTTAGAATACTAGAGGAGAGAATAGAAAAAAAAACTGAAGAAAATGTCTTCTTGCGGTCAGAAAGGAATTTCTGGGCGTATCGCCAAATGTCTGGGCGTTTTGCCAAGTTTGAGCTGAATACACACAAACGAAAGCTAGTGAAAGTCAGCTTAACTCAGCTATTTACCAAAACTTTAAACAGCAAAAAAAAGAAAAAGACACAGCCGTGTGCCGCCCAGAATAAAGGCAAAAGAAGTTTTAGACTAAACAATATAGTTAGAATGGTTTTTCCACATGTAACACAATATCTTTAGAGAAATAAATTCCAAGAAAATAGCTTAAAGCACTCTTATGTACAGAAGGGGGGAGGAATAAAAAAGACACTCCACCCCCCTCCCTAAAGATTCACTTAAGCTAAAACCAGTAGGTAAAAAGAAAGACAGACATTCCAACTTCAGAAACAAAAGTTTTTCAGGATCTCCGAAATCCAGCAATTTCAATAGTCAATAAAAGTTAATTATTTTTCAAAAGCTCTTTTTCCCAAGTATCCGAACACTGCTCTTTTAAAGTAGGGAAATAATTCCAAAAGCTTTTCACAGGAAGGTAGTTAGGGTACAGAGAGGGAAGGAAAGGTCTCACCCGGATCTTCCACGGTGGTTCTTTTTGCTTAGCTGTTCTTGTGGCTTTCGACTGGAGCAACCAGGTGATCGGCCATGTTAATGGCCGATCTTTTCCCCGTCGGCCCAGAGGAGCTGTCTCGGATCGTGGAGGGAGCTGCCGCTCCCTCCGCCATCAACGAGTGTCCTCCCCAGCGGTAGTCGCCCCTGCAGGGCGACTTTCGACCCTGTCCAGGGTCTACCGGCGGGGGGAAACCGGCCGGTGAAGAGAGCAAACTCTTCACTCAACCGCAGGTGCTGCAACCGGATCCGGAAGCCTATCTTTATAATCTTTAATCCTCCCTAAAGCTTATAACCTTCGTGATTCAGATTTACATATGAACCTATATGTTATTGTTGCATTTTGCTCTTGCTTTCCTCTTTTATCTTCCATGGGTTTTGTCTGGTTGGTTGGTTTGGCCACCTCGGTACTCTCTCCCAGTGTTAAACTACTCATGCTGGCCAGGTGAAAAAAGAAAACAGGAAGCTACTTACCTAGATCTGCAATGCAACACTGCCCGTTTTTCTTAACTAAGATATTTTTACTCTTCAAGTCCCGATGAGCAATGGCAGGTTTTCCTTGGGTCCCAAATATCTCAATGTGCAAATGAGCAAGGCCACTAGCTATGGACAAAACTATTCGTAAACAGCTCACAGTGTCCAACGTTGTCAGTTGCAGGTAGTCGTAGAGCGAGCCCATTTCATGGTAATGTGTGATTAGCCACAACTGAGTGCTGGAATTCCGTGATGTCATGTCTGAAGCAATGAAGCCTGAAAGGGACAGGAACATTCCTAAGTAAGGCAAGCTATCAGATATTTCCTTCTTCATATAATGGTCCTTATGATACAAACCAGGGATAAGTAACCTTGGGTCCCCCTAATGAGTTGGGACTTCAGTTCCCATCAAACGAAGCCAATATGGTCAACGGTGAGAAACAGAGTTCCAAAACAAGTCCAAAGCACCAGGTTAATTAACCCTGAGCTAAACTCTACCCAAACTGCATCATTCTCCATTATCCCTAAAACCAATGAGAACTGAATTCGGGCTGTTCTAAGCACAAAAAGCAAATTCTGTTACTCCCTGAACAGACTTCAAAAAAAGGTATTAAGTGTTCTCCCCCAGTTACGGCTGAAGACATGAAAATGCTCAAAATATTGCAATTTCTTGCTCTGTTCATCAGTGCAGAGATAGTCCTTGACTTACAACAGTTCGTTTAGTGACTGTTCAGTTACAAAGGAACTGAAAAAGTGACTTATGACCCATTTTTCACACCTACAACCGTTGCAGCCTTCCCCATGGCCATGTCAACAAAATTTGGGTGCTTGGCGATTGACTCATATTTATGACGGTTGCAGTGTCCCAAGGTCATGCCATCAACTTTTGCAACCTTCTGACAAGCAGAGTCAATGGGGAAGCCAGATTCACTAACAACTGGTTACTAACTTAACAACTGCAATGATTCACTTAACAACTGTGGCAAGAAAAGTCGTAAAATGCGGCAAAACTCACTTAACAAATTTCTCACTTAGCCACGTAAATTGTAGTCTCAATTGTGGTTGTAAGTCGAGGACTACCTATATAATTCCTCTCCTTTTCAAGTCAGCAATTCCTACATTAAATAATTATTGGGATGTGCAATGTTTTGGAATCAGTTTGGAAAAGATTCTTTGGCATCTGCAGGAGCATGTATAAACCAAATGCTTATTGAAGTAGCTGCTTTGCTTTCCAAGATGGCCTGCAAAGCAATGAATTCAGAGCCAAGTCCTCCGGTGGGTTTGAAGCAGTTTTTTCTGAATTGAATCTGAAACTGAATCTACAGAATGATCTATTAACCTACACAAAATGCTAAAACTTGGAGCTCATCTCCTCTGGCAGAAACCCAAGAGCATTTTGTTCTAGCACCTACAACTTGCCACTAGTGTGGGAGCTGTTCTCTGCACCAAAACATACATACAGACCATCCAACTCAGCCAACTCTTACATTTACTTAAGTGCTCAGCTGGAAACACAGCCAAAGCACTTCCCAGAAATGAGAGAAGACATGTGTAGACTAGTGGAGTAAGATACTGAATTGGATTTAAAACTTGGGGGAAATAGCTTGATGAAGGGTCTTCTTATATCAGGGGTCTTCAAACGTGGCCCTTTTATGACTTGTGGACTTCAACTCCCAGAATTCCTCAGCCAGGCATGCTGAAATTATAGCACCAGTTCCACTACTACATTCCTTCACTAGAAAGAACACTACATTAAAAACAAAGGTGGGAGGATAAATCTACCAGATGCACTGAAGGACTCGGATAACAGGAAAGCACCTGAATGCTTCCCCCAACCCCACCAGGTGGCTCTTGAAGTAAATGTAAATTAGCTTTAGCCACCACCACATTGAAATATGGAAACAACTGTACAGAAAGCACTTTAATAGATATTGTATTCTAGGCAAATAGCTCCCAACACATGATACATCACTACCAAAGCATGCCAAAAGACAACTGCAGAAAGCCTAGAAAGATCAGGTCTGAACTGAGATGGTACCAAGAGCGGCATCAATGTAACAGCCCAGCTGGCCAATGATTAAATTCTGATTTTTCATCCGTTCACTTATCTCCAATGGCTAGGAGGAGACATTCTACTCTTATCACCGAGGGAAGCAAAGGTCTGCAAAGGATAAAACACAGACCTTGAACCTGGGCTTAAAAGGTCTGCCTTTGAAACACCACACTTTATTCAAATGCCACCTGGCAAGCATGGTCGATAAAGTCTATTTGGCATTTTTATGGCAACCAACACACTCCAGTTTATTTGCAGCATTAATGCTTCATTCCATTGCAGGTCAGCTTTTTTTTATTTGTAGAATTATGCAAATGTGTGCAATAATAAAGCAGGTTTAATTGCTTTCAGGGGAGATCAGGCTGAAGAATATATTGCTTCTAAACAAACAATTATTCTCTATTATTGGATCTCATCTAACCTTTCTTTTATTCTAGCAGCTAAGTTTACTTTTCTATTTCTTCAAGAAGGACTAGAGAAAAGACTGAGGTGGATGGTCTCAGCAGATTTGGGCTCTCAGTTCACAAAGCTCTCCCCATCTGTCTAGGCCCCCCAAGCAATGCCATTCTTCTCCCTACCTAAAATATTTTCATGCCTCAGCAACACAGTATTGTATAGTTCTGTTTCTCTGAACCAGGACTTTTCATCTCGGGAAGAAAAGATTTTGACAGCAATGTTCTCTCCTTGCCATTGTCCTCGCCAGACTTCTCCGTATCGGCCTTTCCCTAGAAAGCATAAACAAAAGAGATTTTTATCTACAGCTCTTCATTCAAAGGAAAAAGTTTTTGGCTTATCACCCAAACCAGAAATTATATTCAACATCCATATTTATGAACCTCCAAAGGTTATGCTGCTGGACTGAGGAGACGTCGGAATCTCTATCATCTCCTTATGGCAGGGACTCTCAACTTTGCAGGGACTTAAACCCCCCTCCCCCCCCCCAAAAGGAGGGGCAAACCTGTATGCACCCTATTCCACGAATAAAACCAATGATATCATTAGGGTTAGAAGCGGGCCAGAAATAAATTAGTTATTTTTAGTAGTTAAATTTTAACCCAGAGATTAAATAAATCAGGAAAAAACTTTGCCAGTTTATAAAAGAAAAGTCTTTTGACTAGATATAAATGATTGCCTAATGGGAAAAGTCTGAAACCTGGATTGTATTTTTGAGACAGCCACTTTCATTTCTCTTTTTTTTAAAATTCTGGATCTTTATAGCAGCAGTACAGAAAACCCAAACTTTGCAGTTGGCTTACCTAACCGGAGTGGGAAGGCATTCTGGCAGTAATATTGCTTTCTGTGGGCAAGCCCGTCAACCTGCAACCCTCCTGAAGTGGGCTCACAACAGTCTGGGTACTTGCTACTCACAGTCTGAATACCACTGGCTTATAGGAATAAGGCCCAAGCTTGAAGATGGGCTAATCTAGCTCCAGACGTAGCCGCATCCCACTCCAGGTGAGCCCTGACCTGGTTAATTTCAACTAAACTACCCTTTCCCTCTATTGAGCAAGCAAATGCAAGTAGTCCTCGACTTACGACCACAATTGAGCTCACAATTTCTGTTGCTAAGTGAGATAGTTGTCAAGCGAATTTTGCCCCATTTTGTGACATGTGTTCCCACAGTTGTTAAGGGAATCACTGCAGCAGTTAAGTTAGTAACACGGTTGTTAAGTGAACCTAGCTTTCCCTTTGACTTGGCTTGTCAGAAGGTCACAAAAGGGGATCACATGACCCTGGGAAACTGCAACCGTCATAAATATGAGTCAGTTGCCAAGCATCTGAATTTTGATCACGTGACCATGGGGAAGGCTGCAACGGTCGTTAAGTGTGAAAAATGGGTCATAAGACATTTTTTTCCAATGCCGTTGTAACTTCGAACGGTTATTAAATGAACGGTTGTAAGTCGAGGACTACCTGGACTAATAACTGCCGAGGCTTGAGAAACACTATATGATACTGACAAACAGCTTGACTAATTCTGGCCTCAACTTCTTTTTTTCTAAAACCTGAGAACGGAGTTAGATGTAGGTGACTCGTGGAGGGGTTTTGTGCTTTATGCATGATTAAACTCCAAACATTAATCATGGACAGTTACTTCCATGATTCTCCAACTATTATTCCAACATACTTTGAACTGGTGCAAAGCAAACATTCTCCCACTGAATTATAATTTGCCTTGCCCAATGGAGATACCTGGAGACTCAGTGACTGTTTTTTTAATACGACACCGGTGAAGATCATTACCAAAGAATGATACTTATCCCCTCCTGCCCACCCACCCCCCAAAGGGGGCAAATATGTCTTGAATAAGAAACTGACATAGAGTATCCCTGGTCAACCTAAAGGAGTTTAATTCAGTGCAGTGCCACCTGCTCTGTTTCTCAGAAACATACATCAGATTGGAAGTCTCCCGTTTCTTCATATTTGGCACATGGTCCTCAACAACAGATGTGTTTCAAAGAAAAGAGACACCTGACACCTATGAGGAATTCCTGTTGCCCAGACGAGACTTCCTATCCAAAAATAGTAACGTCATAGAGGCTAACCATTTAGTCTCTAAAAACAGATGCTGTCTATCTTAGGAAAAGACCAAGTTCCAAGCCTCTGCAGAGCTACAGTAGTTTTCTAATATTTTTAGATATAGGTGAGTGCAGTGCATATACTTAAAAAGCTAGCTAAGATCGCGTAAGGATTCTCTATTCCCGATATTATACATATTCAACCTGCTAAATCATGAAGAATATTAGAAAGTCTTTATGACTTGTCCTTTTAAAACTATGAGTGTTCCTAGTTGATTGCAAAGTTTAGTGTTGTTTGCTATATTCAATCAATAACAACCCACCATAAACTGAAAAAGTGAGAACATTACTAATACAGGAAACAGACCCTTTGAGTGACCCCCACGAGAGCTGCCATGTGAAAAAACCCACTGGAATAGCATCCGTGCTGCTCCTGCGATTTAAGCCCTGAAAACTCCTTTCATTCTTGGGGTGACAGAAATAGCCCTAATTGCACCAGGAAGAATACAGAAAGGAGGAAGAATGCTACTTCAGCAATTTCTCCACACCAAACATCTTATGGGGCTGCCTTTAAGAGCATTAGGAAGCCTCAACCGGTGCAGAAAGCACGGGTACCGTAGCAAAAGCTGTCAGATATTTGAAACACGTAACACCGCTGCACTGCACCTGAACTGCATTGGCTGCCGGTGTGTTTCTGGGTGCAATTCAAGGTGCCAGTTGTCACTTTTAAAGCCCTTCATGGCTTGGCACATGGTAACCTAAGGGACTGTCTTCTCCAAGTCATTTCTACCTGTCCAATTTGGTCCAGCAGGATGGGCATTTTACAGATCCCCTCAGCCAAGGAGTGGGTTGGCCAAGATCAGGAAACGTGTCTTCTCTGCTGTAGTCCCTGCCCTCAGGAACATCCTCCCTTCAGAGATCAGGATGACTCCAACTCTGTTGGCCCTTCATAAGTCCCTGATGACTCGGTTATGTACCCGGGCTTGGAGGCTCAAGTGTGTTACGGGTCCCATTTCTTGGCTATATTAGCATCCATGACAACAGTTTTATTCAATGACCATATATATGTTTTCTGAGGTTTTCACGGGTGTTTGTATGTAGGTCTTTGGTAATTCGGGTTTTCTCCCGCGTAAAATTGGAAGTGTCTTGGCGACGTTTCGACGAAGTCTCATTCGTCATCTTCAGGCTGGTGTCTCTTCGGCCTCTTAACCATGAAAACTGTCTGGCTGACTCTAGTTCTTAACCCAGGGATTGTTTGTATTTATTTTATTTAATCCATTTGTAAAGATGTCTATCTCAAAAAATGGCTCTGGGCAGCGAGCAATAACAAATAGAATAAAAACAATTACATCCTAAATACAAAAATGAAAATACACAACAGCAGAGAAAAACAATACTCAGTAGATTCCTTTTTGTCACTTTTTCCCCTTGAAACTGAATCTTGCCAATTTTTTAGACTTAATTCCAAACACTTGACATTCAGGAAAAGCAGAGAAGAAAAAAATGTTCTGCTTTTTTTCTGGGTAGCCTTATGAAGCAACTTATAATGGTGGAAGTCCACCATTTGGATCCACTCCATTTGAAAAAAAGTGATCCGCCTATATTCATCTAGCACAATCTTCCTTAAGCTAAAAGAAAGGAGGTAGAATTAAATAATCTGGAGTCTGGGATGACTGCTTTAACATTTATCCAAGTCCCATTGCTCAGAGCTATTTTTGATGAACAAGTCACACGATGACTAACCTACACACTCCAACAGGGTAATCTGCCGAGCCACTGTTCTTTGTACCAGGAAAGGCAGCCCTGAGCCACTTCCAGAGGTACAGGAATGGTCCAACAGGTCCTGTGTAGAAATAACAAACATTATTAGGGGATTCACTGCAATAGAAGCAAGCATTCATGCCATTCTGTCTCTTCGGGGAACCTTTTTCTTATTGGACAAACATGGAAACAATATTACTAGTTCGGAACATTTAGTACTAGGATGGATGGACAGACAGATCTTGTTTATAGAGTACACCTGATAACCTGTAATCCATTGGGTCATCTTTTCAAACATATTTCCATACCTAAACAGAGAAACAGAATGGCCACAGGTGATTGGCAAAAAAGCAGTGGGAGCGGGAACAACTTCCAACGGGCTTCCTTCCAACTCTGTCCCTTTCAACTCTGTTAGTCTATATTCCTCATTGAGTTTCCTTGTGAGAAGCTGGCAAGAAGCATCAGAAATACCTTCCTTCCTTCCTTCCTTCCTTCCTTCCTTCCTTCCTTCCTTCGCTCCCTCCCTCCCTCCCTCAAATTCCTGCCAGCTTTGCCATTTACTTTGCTTGTGGGAAGCTTGCAGGGAGAAAGTCAATGGGCATGTCAGCATGAAGTAGAAAGCCCAAGGTCAGGAGGCAGGGTGAGGGAGGGAGCAAGGGGGTTGGGGAGAGGATGCAGGTGGGTGCTACAGGTTGGGAACAGTCTTGTAGAGATGTGCAAGGCATGCTGTGCGAGTTGAGAAAAGTGCACAAGGGGATGGCACAGGTCAAGAAGGGTATGTGGGGGTCATGAATGTGAGAGTTGCCATGCCACTCAGGAATGGCATGTGGTGGTGCAATGGTGTAGGTTGGAAAAGGTGGAGGTACTTGGGATTATGTGAAAAGTACCGTGCAGGTCAGGAATATTGGATATGGAGATGTCATGGGTTGGGAATGGAGTGTAGGGATGTGCAACAAGTGCTGCGTTGGTCAGGGAAGGCCCACAGGGGTGGCACGGGCCTAGAAGGATGTATGGGGGTGAGCAAGAGTTGCTGTGTAGGTCAGGAAAGATGTGCAGAAGAGCGGCACAGGTCAGGAAAGGTCCTTTGAGAAGTGCCAAAGATTCTATATGAGTCAGGGAAGGCACAGGGTGGTGGCGGTGGCAGCACAAATCAGGGAAGGTGCAGGGGGATAGCACAAGTCGTGTGTGGCATGGGCCAGGAAGGCTGCGTGGCAGTTCCTTCCTCCCTGTTCCTCTCTTTTCCCTTTCCTTCCCTTCCAAGCAGACAGGTAAGTGGCTGCTGTAGAGTGGGGGAAGGAGCAAGGGATTGCGAGATTGGCTGGGAAATTGTTAGAAAACACTGAAAATGAAGATCATATGATCCCAGCAGCAGTCAGTAATACTGAAGCAGCCACAATTTAACCAAATTTCATTCCCTCAGGGTCCTGGATTTTGAACACATTCTGTAAGATAGCCCATTGGAGGTGCCTCGATTCAAAAATTGGTGCCCTATGATGCACTGTCTTGCCCAGTTACAAGGTCATGATGGAAGTTTTAGCAGCATATAGATAAACATTGCAATCTTATACAGGTTTATCAGGAAGTAAATTCTACTGAACTCAGTAAGCCTTAGTTCTCAGGTGACAAGTTTGTGTAATTATTTTTCAGTATCTATTGAGTTACTGATCTAATGGACATTCTTGCTAGCTTTTTACTTGATCACAGTTGTAACTAAACTTTTCAGTATCATATCATCATTTCACCGATTTAAGTATACAGTTCTCATTTCCTGCTTACTAATCTTGAACCCACTGCCAATTTCTCTCTCTCTCTCTCTCTTTTTTTTTTACAGAAAATTATGGTCTTTCTTAAATGAACAGGAAGTTGATATTTCCAGATTTTCCAAAACTGCAAACTATATTACTGTGCAATTATAGAAAATTGCAGACAGATTGTATTTTATTAGAAATTTGCCAAATAGAAACACAGTTGCCTTTCGTGGATGCTAGAGACAGATGACAATGAAATGTAATTCTTTCCAACTATTTATTCAGATTTCAAATGCAAAGTATTACTCAATTCTGAAAACCCTTCCTATTTAATACAATTTAAAAATCATAAAAACACTGATCGATCTCATTAACTTGGAGATACATATTGAGGTTCTACAACAATAAATCTATAGAGGTAGGCACCACATACACAAGTTACGCTCTGTAGATTCATGTCAGAATGTAAATATTGCAATGTTGCTTTTGTCATATTACAATTTAATATGAATTTAAATATAATAGATATGCTAAGAATCATTAACAAAACCGTATTATAAAAGCAAAAACATTGCAGCCTGCTCATATCCTGCATAAACATGCTTCAAAAATTGCTGGAAGCAACCAGCAATTCTTTTCATGGTCTAAGAATTCTTATGAAGCTTCAGTGGAGCTACTCACATGCAAGAGGCTGCAGCTTTGCAATAAGCCAGCTCTTATCTGTCTGTCTGTCTGCCTACCTAAACTTACAAAATTGAAACAGCTTTAAAATTACAATATTTCATATTATATATAAAGTAAAACTAAATGAAATCAGAGTATTGCTTGATTCTTCTATGAATTAGTTTACCATAGTTAGTAAAGTCCACCTTCTACTCATCTAAATCATTAATGTTAAAAAAGTAACTTGACTGGTAGAGAAGACATTATTATTCTTACCATAGTGAGGCATTTAGACATTATTTCTGGCATATTTTTTTTGTTGCTGTATCATTGATATATCCTGTAAGCAATTTTAGGCACTATGGAGACAGCACACGTAGTGAATCTTTTCATGATATCAGCCGCCTCCTTTCAATATGCTTCCATTTTTTTCACACCCACCACAGATGAAAATTGTCTGCCCTCGAACCCACGCATCTTCAGCATAAATATGTTACTAAATTCTTCACGTTATTCCATTTTAAATGTCTCAAAAACAAGTTTTGCAAAGCCTTCAAATGTTTTGTTGAGATTGCCATTTTATTCAACGGGTAAAATCAACCTGCCAAATATTCTCATTTAACTCAATACCCACCCACTCCCAATTACTGTGCTATTTCACTTTCACTTGTGTGTGTGTGTGTGTGTGTGTTCCCCCCCCTCAACGCCACTAGGTATTTTGCCATGCCTTTGGACAATAATTATCCTTTTTGTCTTTTGTATTCTGAGGTTGTACACAACTCTTCATACCAATCTAAATGTGTTTTATACAATTATCCTTTACTAGGAAATAAATTAAGACCCTCCTCTCAAAGTCCAATGAACAATCTTGCTAAATCCTCAAGCATGTACAATAATACATTCCCGTTCATTTTAAGACATATAAAAGAAGGCTTGCTTTAATAACCACCTAGTTGTCACAGATTTCGATTTAGGAGGTCTGCCAGACAGAAGAGATGCAATGAATTTCAATGAATATTGTGTCTTGCCCAGTGATTTTGTTCCTGAAGAAATATCCATACGGGAGCCCTGAAAGGAATGTTATTCCTGGATTTCATTCTTTTCCTTAGATTTGTTTAAAGCTGTCCAAACCTAACTATTAATGTACTGTGCATAAAAGCTGTTAACAAATCTCAGAAGACCCAGATGTGATAGCTCAGAAAACATTTTGAGTTTAGCATTTTGATAAAAGGTGTTTATTTGAAAAAATTGTCAGGTCAGACTAGAGAAAAGCATTGACTCAGAGACCTTATGTCATAAACCATGTTATTTTAAGTCATATGGACATGGTCACAAGGTGGCAGCAAAGCAATTTATTTGAAAGCAAAGCAGGAAGGGGGAGAAAGTCTTCCTCTATTAAAGAATGGCACAAATCAAGGAATATACAAGAACAGCCTCCCAAACGGGAGTAAGTGTGCACTATAACTCTCAAAACAAGCTCACAATTTTTGAGAGAAATGGGCCAAAGGTTGATGGAGGCAAATATTAACCTAAACCCTAATAAAAACTCTAACTGGAACTCAACAAACTGAGTATCTGACCAAATTAATCTATATTATATTAAGATGGTCTAAAGCAGGGGGTCTTCAAACTCGGCCCTTTTATGACTCGTGGACTTCAACTCCCAGAATTCCTCAGCCAGCGTGCCTGGCTGAGGAATTCTGGGAGTTGAAGTCCACGAGTCATAAAAGGGCCGAGTTGGAAGACCCCTGGTCTAAAGCCAGATGAGAAATTAGTATACTGGCCTAAAAGGGTAGTTCAACTCTCCATTGTTGAAAATATCTGGGTGATTTGGATCAGTCAATATTTTTCTGCCCATACTCTATTCAGGAGAGTTTTGAGGATATAATGTATGCCACCTTAAGATCTCGGAGGAATGATAAATTAATAAAGTTTGTTTAGCCAGCCTACATACTTGGCTTTGTTTTGTGGAGTGAGGCCAAACCTTGCCTAAGTAATTTCATGGAAATCAGGGATTCTCAGAATTCGCTTTAGCTGCCTTGGGCTTGAACTCAAAAACTAAAAGTCAATTCTCTTAATTTTATAGAAATCTATAAAACTAAAAGCAGAAGGAAGCTAACAGCAACCATCACACAACCTTAGAACTTCAATTGCACAGCTGGCTGCCAAATGGACCCGGCAAGGAAACCCAGGGAGAATTTTTGCCCAGGCTCATTTGGTTCACTCAGGGAAAACCGTTTGTTTAGCGCAGGGGTGTCAAACTCGCAACGTCACGTGACATGTTGCGACGTATCGTGACTTTTTTTGCCATTGCCGCCAATGGGGTGGGCGCGGTTTCGCCATGACGCATCCGGCCTGTAGGCTGGCAGTTTGACACCCCTGGTTTAGCGACTGTTCGAAGTTACAACGGCATTGATCAAAATTTGGACGCTTGGCAACTGGCATGTATTTATGATGGGTACAGCATCCGGGGACCATGTGGTTGCATTTTGTGACCTTCCCAACCAGCCTTTTTCTACCAAGCGAAGTCAACAGGAGTAGCTGATTTCATTTAACGACATGATTCACACAACAACCGCAATGATTTGTTTACCCACCAGGCAAAAAAAAAAAGGTCACAAAACTGGCCACAACTCACTTAACTGCTTAACAATGGAAATTCTGCCCCCCATTGTAGTCCTATGTCGAGGACTACTTGTACTCCTCTTCCACAGCTGCTTCCGTCAAATGCAATTTCCTTGTACTATGCTACTTGGGCCACATTACTGTCTCCAAAATTTCTCCATTCTCTTCAAACGGAATTCCTCTTCACAAGTTGTGTGTGGAGAGATACCAACTATGTGCAAAGCCTGTTCTGGACATACAAATCTGTTATGCAGTCAGTTGGCCATTTTCTGAAAGCTTCGGAATCAAAAGCATTTATAATGTTCACCCTTTCTCCGAAAATAGATTCCTGAAATACTGTAAAAGTTTCTAATTAAAGGGACTAACTTGCAGAAATTGCCAGACCACCCTTGAAATGGATTGTTGGCCAGATCGACTGGGGACACATGGAACATTCCAGAATTCTCTAGACTGTTCCATTCCCAGAACAATAGATTTTGCACAGATTTTCTTTCAGCCATGCTTCTCCTACACCTGCTAGGTGCCGCCTGTATGTTTTCTTTCACTCCTTTCCCTTCTTCCATACATATACATTGCCGCCTTCTCAGAAAGGAAGGATATCCGTGGGATTAACTATGATGTGGGAAAGCGAAGCATGCTGGAGCAGGAATCTGCTAAGAATAGGGAGGATTCAAATATTCAGTTCCTCTTTCCCTAGACAGTCATTATGGCTCCCTGGACCTCATTAAACAGAATATACCCTGCCCCACAGGGATGTGACTGTGCAGCCTAGTCTCTTAAGGACGCTTCTGAGATACCTTAGAGTAACTATGGAAACACTACCTGTTTGCTGCTAATAACAGCCAACTATGATCACATAAAGTTACTACAACAGGAAAGCTGCCTCTACAAGGAAAAAAAAATCTATGGTAAAAAGCATTATTGTTAGAGGCTCTGTATTCCTTTTCATGAAGTTCACAAACCCTTAGGGTTCTAGGTCCAATGCTACGCTCCAAGCTAGTTCCCATCCTTTAAATCAGTGGTTCTCAACCTGTGATCCGTGGACCCCCATGATGTTATATCATTGTGGCCCTTTCATTTTTAAAAATAATTTTATTAATAGAGTTTAAGTAGATAATAAGAAATACATTCAAAGAAAAATATAGCAGATGGAAAAAAGAATTAAAAACACAGAAATTCAGTGTGTGTGTGTGTGTGTGTGTGTGTGTGAGAGAGAGAGAGAGAGAGAGAGAAATATGGGTTCCAATGTTCCAGTCAGCAATTATAAATACATTTCTAAGTAAACCAGGCTTTCATTATAATTCTCTTCTTTCTATAACCTATTCTTTCTAATCATCAGAAATATAAATCACAAAGTCATTTTCTTCCTCATGCAAAAGTCCGTAAGAGGTTTCCAGTCATTGGTGAATGTCAGTGATGACCTTTCCTACGGTAGGCCCTTCATGAGGATTATAGCTTGTTTATCTCGAAGTAAGATACCTAGGACCCCTTCACAGACCTCATTTTCCTTCATCCGCAATTCCTTTCAGTAATCAAAAAACCAAGACAACTCTCAAGAATATAACAGGTTTTAAATAACAGTTGCAACGGATGAGCACCTTGAAAGTGTTCAGCTATTGCCAAATGCCCACCACTCTGATTATAGTTGGGTTTGACATAATCTGGAGATTTCTCACATCCGCCTCACCCCTTGCAATATAAGAAACATTAAGACAAAATCCAGAAAAGGCATTTCATTGAAATCTAGAAATATCTCTTTTCCAGTTTATGCAGTGTTAGTTTCAGCCGAAGTATGCTTTTAAGTTAACATGCTGGAGGCTTTCCAGAGAGCTCCAAACATTTTTACTCCTGCCCACTGCCAATAAAAAAAAGAGCAGAAATCCTCCTGTAGGGAAAAATCTACCTGGCATGTCACAGGTGTCGTTCCCACAGCCAGTACACAGGTTTATAGATCAAAAGGTTGTATATCTAATGTGAGCATGCAAACACCTAAGTCAGTGGTGGCGAACCTATGGCACGGGTGCCAGAGGCGGCACTCAGAGCCCTCTCTGTGGGCACGTGTGCCGTCACCCCAATCCTAGGCCTTCAGCTGGGTTTTATAAAACCTTTTCGCTTTAGGCCTCTGCCGCCGTGTGTAAAAAAAAAAAAAAAAGGTTCAATCAGTCAATTTCAACTTCTTGCGGAAAAAAAAAAGATCTTGCAAAGTTGGAATTGATTGATTGAACTTTTTAGTCCCACCCTGTCTGCCGTTACCACCACAGCCATGCCCACCCAATGGGCCACACCCACCCAATGGGCCACACCCACCCGGCACTCGACGATGCATAGGTGAGTTTTGGGTTGCAGTTTGGGCACTCAGTCTCTAAAAGGTTCGCCATCACTGACCTAAGTGCTTTTCAACTGCACTCTAGGTTGTACCCAGACTGTACCAACAATAAATGATATGCTAATCCAGATTCTTCCTAATTCCTAGAGGGTGCTTCAAGGGCAACCAATAAAAGGATCAAAAGAAATGGATAAAATCGTTTTCATAGTCTATTGGTCCTAATGACATCACCATCATCATCATTTTACGATAGTATCCTTGCTGCATCCCCACACGCAGGCTGGATTTGGCTGACACAAGAGCTGGGCTCAATTGGATTTGATAAGTTTGTGGCTTGGTGTGCTGGGAAAACTGAAACTTTGCCTCTGCATCCTGTATGAATTTATGCTATCACATTAAATCGCACTATGATTTTATTTATTTATTTTAAAAACAGGGCTGTATACCCTTAACCCAGATTTAGGGAATTGTGTGATCCCAATCAATGAAAGCTGCATTATTTCTCACATGCAGCTTTTAACTGTATGCACACTCACTCCTCATTTAGCGACCAGGTCATTAAGCAAAATGGTCACTAAATGAACAAGTGAACGAGAGAGAGAGAGATATGCTGTGAAGATCATTGGTTGCTGCTGTCTCGTACACTAGCATTACCCCCACTCTGATGTGTGTTGCTGTCAAGCACATACATTTTGGCTGTAAATGTGCACATTGGTCAGAAAATGAATCTTTTATTACCATGGTATTTACAAATGATTGCTAACTGAGGTTCTCACTACATGAAGACTGGGTATACTTGGAAAATTGGGTTAACAAGTAAGAACCTGTTTTTCTTCTAAGTCATTCAGGGCAGTGCCAACTTAACTCTTGCAACTGCCCTTGATGTTAGGCTTGAGCAAGACTACTTAATGACCCTTCCACCTAAATGTGTTTCAGTTTTCCCCAAATCTCCCCATGTACCACATCTCTGACTGCTTTGTTCTGGCACTGTTCTGTACAGAAAGTATGAAAGGGGACTAGGCAGTGCTCCATATTTTACACACCACCTTTTGGGCAATCTGATCAGAAAGAAAAACATGGGAGTGCTATTAGATGCTTAGCAACAGATCATAAGACAAGGATTACTCACTGCCAATGTGCTATCACCAACATTTGAGGCTATGAGCCCTTCAATTGTGCCATATTCTGCGTCCCTTGAGTTCAGCCTTTCCATATGGCGCTGCCGAATCTTTCTGATGATCAGCACTGCTGCTGCCGAAAATACGATCAGCACCATAACGGGAGCCAGTATGAAAATGACAAGCGTTTCCATGGTGTAACCCATGGCTTCCCCTTGCGATGGATGCCCTTCACAAAGAGAGACAACAAAAAATACAATTAGCAAAAGCTAGATGTAAATGGCTTTGAGAAAGATGGCTTAAGAGCAAGACTAAAAAGAAGAAAGTGAGCCCAAGCACAGGTGTCTCCCTTTGCAATGGAAGAGTACTCAGAAAGAAGATCAAACCATGTACTTGTTCTCCTGCGGCTCTCTGGAAAAGGATACCCAGGGGTTTGGCAATAGAGGGCAAAGTGGTGTACAAAAATTCCTCATGGATACTCAAATTCACATACAGTATGGCAAACCCGGTGCAATAAGGAGTTATGATACTATCAGTGAGAAAATAAAGCAAGCAAGCAAGCAAAAAGTACAAAGTCATTCTCTCCAGATATTCCATTAATCTTGGGAGTTTGTAAAAACATCCATTAGTAAGATCAAGTCTTCCTTGTCAGTTATGCTGATCACCAGTTTCCTGCTTGGACACTTGTATCTTTTGCTCTACTCAAAAGGTGGGAAACTTTTCTTCTGTTGATAGAAAAAGTGGCTTGTACATTTTGTGTTTTTTTTATCGACAAACTAACGGTAGTTAAAAAATATGGTACATGAAGCTACCATTTTTATGTTCCAGTTGTTTACTGCTCTCAGACACATGTGATTTGTGTTCTAAATTTGTAACTCATCATTATTCACTGGTATATGTAAATCAGGGTTCCCCAACTGTGAGTTGTGATCCCTCACTCACGAATTCACAAGCAATTTACAGCAATTTTTTTTTTCTTACCAGCCTGGTATGGGCAGAAAGCAGGAGCACTACCCAAACTCACTACCTGAGCAAGCATGCCGATCTAGGATCTCCTATGAAGGCTGTTGAACAAACAAGGAAAGACTAAACAGTAAAAGGGTCTCCCTCTTTGAGGTACCCTTAAAAACATAATCAAGAAGTTTCACCTTTCACTGGCAGCTCTGCTGTTATGTTAATGTTGCACAGATCCCCTTGACAGCATTCCACTGCTTGATCTGAAGATGGAGGCGTTCGGCACGTCATCTTCCCTTGCTCGTAAACTTTGAAGCAGCCCTTCTGATAAACCCTTTCTCCATTATTGATGCTCAAGGAGGAGAAGCACCTATGCCCTCTGCAGCGGACTCCGTTCACACATGACATGCCTTCACACACACATTCATAGTCGGTCTCGTCGTCTGTGGAGAAGAGGAAAAAGACCATTTTATTAAGCCACATGCAGGCAAACATTCTGAATCATTTCATCCAAAATAATAATAATAATAATTTGGTTCTTCAATTTTGTGGACATTTTGCAGGATCCATTTCTCCCTCTTGATCCAAGTATAGAGCATTAGCATTCCATGAAAATGCAAACTGTTCAGCATTTGTGTATACTCTGTTGAGCTTATGTTTTAAGGTTAAATTAAGCAGACACCATGTGAAGCCAAAATGTGCTTTGTTTGGTTTTGGCTTAGCACGAGGGTAGCAAACCACTGTTCCAAATTTAATATATGTGAAAACCCAATTTATTTTTATTTATTTGTATCCTGCCTTTATTATTTTTACAAATAACTCAAGGCATTTCCAACAAACCTTCCTCCTCCTATTTTCCCCAAAACAATAACCCCGGGAGATGGGTTGGGCTGAGAGAGAATGACTGGCCCAAAGTCACCCAGCCGGCTTTCATGGCTAATGCAGGACTTGAACTCATGGTCAATTGAGGTTTACTCAACAAGCTGTCCTTAATCACGCCATGGTATAATATGACATGTAAGCAAAATCACTTAGGAGAGGCATCTATGCTTGCTAGATTCCTTCGCTTCAATTTTCCCATCAAAAGGCGTAGAATTCAGTAACAGTAAAATATAAATAGGCAGGGGAATATCGTACAAATTCTTTCAATTTTCCGGATGAAAAAGCAAAATGCAGCATCATATTAGACCTAATGTCTAAAAATTCATTTTAAGGTTTAATCATGTCACAATTGTCTATGTTCAAACAATACTCTAAGCCTCCCTACGCCAAACCTGACCCCGTCGTATTATGTGTGAATACAATATATATAACTGGACATCTACTGTAAAAACCACCATCAAAACCCAAGCTTGATTCATACTAAGCCATAATGTATAATTTTCTTGGTTTAGGCACAGAGGCTTACATGCATTAAGACTTATTCAATAAACCAATATTGGACAGACAATGGTTCAATATATGTGAATCCACCCATAGATTCTAATCCTAGCTTGTCATCCATTTGCAAAATGTACTGTAGATGATGCTGACATCACATCTCACCATAGTTAAGCTTTCATAAAGAAGGTTCAGAACATCATTTAAAGGAGGCCATTGCCTAAGGAAACTGGCATTTCAAAAACCAGGAGGAGAAATCTCTATATTCTCAGAAACCCTCGACTCTTCTCCCTTTGTCTCCACAGCTTTCTGTGGCTTTTCTGGTTACTATCAATAATGTACAGTACAGCACTATCAAGCTCCACCCAAGAGAGATCATGACATGCATGCAACAAATATCTTCTCAAAGGATATATTGAATTAGACTTAAAAATTAGGACGAAGGAATGAAGGATGAAGAAGGAATTAAATTTATCAAGCAAACAGCCCTGGAGGAAGACAGAATGCATCTTCCTGGCACACTTGGAATAGGGCATAGGGCACAGAACACGCAAGATGTGGCACTAAATGACACTCCTTATCTACTCATTTACGTACATCAGTCAAGGAAAGGCAATTGTACTTGGCATATGAAACAGAACATGAAGCAAATACCTCCCAAGTAGGTCTAAAAATAAAACAACGCAGCCAAAGTAATAGTTTGATGGTCTTTTGTGACAACCAACATATGCTGACTCTTGAGAATCCCAGCCTTCTGGGGATCTGCTGAAAAATCACCTGCTTTTGTGTTTGTGTGAGGGAGAGGAGAGGAGACTGAAATTGTCCCATGAAGCAGTGGTGTCAGGTCTTTGGAGAGGGCGGACAAGGAACAGGAATGTGAGGATGGATCCTGCACCTTGGAAATGTTCCGCTGATCACTTAATGATCCTATTCATCTGGAGTTCTGGAGAGACGCAAGCACTGTGTACGTACAAACAGACAGCCTGAAACCCAATAGGTAATCAGCCAAATTATATTTTTATAAGATGAGTGCTAAGCTAAGTCTGGAAACAGGGAAACCTATTCTAGAAGATGCCTTGTTGTCAAAGCAATCGAAACCTATATATCTGCATCGATATCTATACATGTCTGTGTATTTATATATAATCACAGCTATACAGTTTTAAACTTGAGGAAAAAGAACATATGGTTGTGAAGCAAAAACAGAGCTAATTACATAAAACAGCATCTAAAAATAATTCATGGCATGGACCCTGATTTTCAGTTCTGGCACATATTTTATTTCCTGATTGCGATCCCATGCTTTGTATTTTAAAACTACAACTCCAAAACAAATCTGATTTGTCAATAAACAAAGTGGGGTCCTTGGTGCTCTCTGAGCTTGGGTTGTTTGCTTACAGACATTTCATTATCCAACTAGGAAAGTTACCTAGTTGGGTAATGATACTTCTGCAAGCAAACAACCAAGCTCAGAGAGCACCAAGGACTCCACAGTTTGTAGCCCTGAGCTACAAATATTCTCTCCTATTGGAATAATCAAAATCTTTGTCCTCTAACTGATAATGTGCCATCACATCATTGTTGACTCTTAGCGACTACATGGATTTTCTCTATCCCTGACTTGGTCTTTCAGATCTTCCATCACCATATTCATTGTTACTGTAACTGAGTCCCTTGTTGCTGGTCATCCTTTTCTCTTTCCTTTCATCTTTCTCATCTTTAGAGCCTTTTCCAGAGAAGTTGGCTCTTCACTTAGCTTTGAGCTGAATACAACAGAGAAGCTACTATGAGATCAAACTAAAGAATGTAATGCTTTTATTTGCTGTTCTGTAAACTCAACGATTGCAGGTAGCCCTTGACTTAAGACCACAATTGAGCCCAAAAATTTCTGTCGCTAAGTCAGGCGGTTGTTAAGTGAGTTTTGCCACATTTCACAGCCTTTCCTGCCACCGTTGTTAAGTGAATCACTGTGGTTGTTAAGTTAGTAACATGTTTGTTAAATGAATCTGGCTTCTCCGCTGACTTTGCCTGTCAAGAAGGTCACAAAAGGGGATCACAAGACTCCAGGACACTGCAACCGTCATAAATATGAGTCGGTTGCCAAGCATCTGAATTTTGATCATGTGACCATGGTGATGCTGCAACTATCGTAAGTGTGGAAGACGGTCATAAGTTATTTTTTTCCGGTGCTGTTGTAACTTCAAACAGTCATTAAACGAACTGTTGTTAAGTCGACTACCTGTAGATGACTTGGATGACTTCTTAATGAAAGATCAAGCTGACAAGGATTCAGAAAACTACTGTCACCCAGAAATCTTCAGGGTTGCATCATCGTCATCATCGTCATTCTCACACTTTTGAATATCATGCACAAGAACCAAATTATTATTTGGGGCCACCCTGCTATTATCTCAAACAAATAGGCATTTTTTCCCAATTAATTATTTATAAGCTTGGTTTCATGCCTCAAGGGTCTAGTCCACCTTAGGCTGCACAATGTCCAAAATGAGACAAATAACTGTTGCAAGATTTATTTAAAAGTAATCAAGGAGAGAAGCAACCTAGAACTAAGGAGAAACTTCCTGACAGTTAGAACAATTAATCAGTGAAACGACCTGCCTCCAAAAGTGGTGAATGCTCCAACACTGGAAGTTTTTAAGAAGAGACTGGACACCATTTGTCCGAAATGGTATAGGGTTTCCTGCCTGAGCAGGGGGTTGGACTAGATGACCTCCAAGGTCCCTTCCAACTTATTATTATTATTATTATTATTATTATTATTATTATTATTATTATTATTATTATTATTATTATTATTATTATTATTATTAAAACTATTGTCCTCAATGAAGGATTTAGGGCAGAATAGGTACAAGCAACTTCATTACTGAAGTTGTCTTGTAAATCAGTCACATCAGGCCCCTCAGAAACACCTTTCTTCTACTCCCCAAAGCAATTTTGAAGGAAAAGGTCCAAAGAGCAGCCTTAATTCTGAAAAGATTTACAAGTCAAGATGAGTGGGATACAGCCAACATCAGCAAAAACCTGATTGGCTTTGCCAGAAGCATTCCTACATTATCACTCCAGCTGTTTTGTCCACTATTCTCTGCACCTGAGGAAACAAGATATTCCTAAGTTTAAAGAAACACTCCAGAGAAATCACTTTTTTGACTATGAAGAAGTTGGGCAAAACCTTGTCAAATCTCTTAAGTCAAGAACCCATCCGAAGAACTCTTTGAAGTTCACTGAGATTTAGGGCGCAGATATTATCTAGCAAATCTTTTGTTTTTCAGAGGTTTGGGAGTTTTCAGGGATGAAATCCCTTCCCTCTTCCATCAAGGTCCAATTTGCATCCACTTTTGGAGTCTGGCAAAGTTTGCAAGCCAAGCAAAGACTGGCATGATTTCTGAGCCTGCAGAAATTGCCCTCTGCTAACCTAAACCTGTGGACACGGTGGCCAAGCAGTTAAGACGTTGGGGTTTGTCAACCGGAAGGTCGGCAGTTCTAGACCTACATTGCTTGCCCCAACTCCTGCCTACCTAGCAGTTCGAAAGCACATAATTGCAAGTGAATAAGTAGGTACCACTTCGGTGGGAGGGTAACAGCGTTCCACCCCCTTCAGACTACAGTCATGCCGGCCACATAACCGTGGAAGCATTTTCGGACAATGCTGGCTCTTAAGCTATGAATCAGAGATGACCACCGCCCCCTAGAGTCAGACACGACTAGCAAGGGAACCCTTTTTTCTTTTTTTTTAATTTAAACTCATTCATTTTGTTTAAAGCAGGGGTCTCCCAACCTCTGGGCCGCACAAGCAGCATATGCTTACCCTCACGTGCGAAGCTCCATTTGTGCACCCATTGTTTGCGCAGAACCATCCCCTCTCCCCCTGCCACCGGTCCGCAAAGCCAAAAAGTTTGGGGATCACTGCTTTAAAGGCCTAGCGCAGGGGTAGGCAACCTTGGCTCTTTTATGACTCGTGGACTTCAACTCCCAGAATTCCTAAGCCAGCCATGCTGAGGAGAAAGGGAGAGGTTTCCAAGCTGAGCCATGCTGGCTCAGGAATTCTGGGAGTTGAAGTCCACGAGTCATAAAAGAGCCAAGGTTGCCTACCCCGGTAATAACCCTTCTATTGTTCTTTCACAGCGTTGAGGTTCTAGTAAATCTAAATGTGGCATTATTTCTGCCACACCAAGTTTACCGACATCCCATCAGGAACACAAATGCAAGTTCAAACATATAACTTTCAAAATAAATGCAACCAGGTAATACTTAAGATATAGCCAGAATAGCTTGAGGGCCAGAAAATCTTGGCTGTAGCATCTGATGAGGGGGCTTTGATATGAATATTGAAATCTTTCCCTCCCTAGTAAAAAGACTCAGTTACAGGATGCCAACACCTCCCCTTCAGCAGAGATGTAAAATTTTAAGAAATGTTGAAGCAAGGAGGAAAAAAAATATCTCTGGAAGGTTTTGTGGGGGGGAGGGAAATCTGTGATACGTTTAGCACCTTTCACAGATATAAAACCAGATTACTTTATATAATTTGTTATTACAAGTTGGCTTATTGATAAAAATGTTTGGTATATTATATTTATGAACATAGTTTGTACTCAGCCAATAATTATGGAGTTATTGATTAGAATGTAGTTTTAAAAGATTTTTTTAATGGAGCAATTTACTGCTGAATCTGACAGAACGTAGCACATCTTTACGTCTGCTTATTAAGAGAGGTGGACACATAAATGTTAATACTGTAAATGGAAGTAATCATTAACATTGTAGTAGTAAAGAAAAAACAAAAAGACATTCTGGATTTATCCTCCAGGTTATCAGATTCTGAAAGCAGTAATTGTCAGAAAAAAATAAGCACAGGACTAATCAAGGCTCAGAATACATATTTTGCCCCCTTGAAGCACTGCTTAATTGTCTCCTTGGCACTCTCTAAGCTTGGTTGTTTTCGTGCAGACATTTCATTATCCAACTAGCTAATATCATCAACGCTACAACAGAGTGGGGTTTGCTAGAAGAGAGTAGAGAGCGGCAAACCGCATTCCCCCTTCTAGCACTGATGATATCACCTAGTTGGGTAATTAAATGTTTGCAAGAAAACAAGAGCGCGCCCAGGACTCTGGATATTCAAGTAATTTTTTTTAAAAAAAGAACATTCCCATGGCGTATTCATACATATGAAATTTCTTTATATATGTAAATCATGCAAGCCCCTTCATTTTCTGGACTCCTGCAATTTTTTTAAGCACAAGAATGGGGAACTTGTTACATCTAGCTATTGCTCAACTATAGCTCCTGGTCCCCGTTGCTGTGGCTGCTGGATGTTGTTGTTCAGCAACATCAGGAGGACCCAGGCACTCCAGATCTGGTTTAGCAATTCACAGGTTAAGTATTTTTAACACTTTCCACGGGTGTTACCTCCACTTTTTAACTGTAAACAGCTATTACAATGGAACTGATGGGTATTACAAAAGATGACTATTGATTATATTATATTAATTATATTAATATAATATATTTTACATTATGTTGGTATCACATCATTTGTTGATGAATTCCCCTAATCTCTTATACTATCTGAGGGTATAAAGGTTATATTATATTATATTAATTATATTATAATTAATTATATTAATTATATTAATATATTTTACATTATGTTGACATCACATCATTTGTTGATGAATTCCCCTAATCTCTTATACTATCTGAGGGTATAAAGGTTATTCTAATCTTTTATGATTTCAGTGTTGTAAATCAGGGCTCCGCCACCATTGTTGCGTTTTCACTATTTCTGTATAGAAAAATCAGTGTGAACTTTGAAAAGATATAAAAGCAACTAATAAGCAAAGTTGCCTTGTCAGCTTTCTGCCTCATTTCTGGATGTTCATAGGCACAACTTTTTTGAATCTGAAACTCTCTGACCAAGCTAATAACTGGCTTCATAAATATAATTTTATGACACTACCATTGAATTTTCCATATCCCTTGCCATTCTGCAGTAATATACAATTCTGAAAATATTTATTTTGTTCAAAAGACCTCAAATAGAAATTTTAAAAAATTGTTCTTTCCACTGTGGCCACTCATGCATTTTTACAGTATTTTTCATAACAGAATAAATTACCATTAAACAGATTGAATATTGATTCACATTCCTTACGTTTTAATAATTTCTCCTTTTAGAAAACTTTGGGTGTTTCAACCTGCTTTGCAGCTGACAAATTTTTAATTTTTCTTGTCTTTTCTTGTCCTTTTTTCCCTTTGTAAAATAACACCTGGGCATATCTTTAACCACTTGTCTTGGGAGAAGGGAACTGTAAAACCTCTGGATTTAATAGGCATTCCACTTTTTTTTAATACTTCTTCTCTATGGAATTAGGCTTAAACAGCAACATAACTTGTTTTAACATACCATCTGAACTAACAAATGCTATACAAAATAACACAGCAGGCATCAGAAAATGCATTACTCTATCAGTCGTGCTGTGACACAGTTTGCAGTACACTGCAGTGTATTTGAACATGTAGCTTTCTTGCTTAAGTTTTCTATTCTGACAAATACTTGTTTTTGATGTGTATTTATTGAAAGTGATATGTTGAAGAGAAAGAGCAAAATACCGTAGAAAGTTCTGCCTAAAAGCAGTATGATAGACTATATTAATCTGTTAAAAAGGCATTAAAATATAATGTGTGGAAAACTGTGTGGTTCAGTCTGGCAAACTGGGAATATCCTCATAGATGATGTTATATAAACATGCTACACAATCCTTCTGTTTCTACCATTGTAACTCTGAATGGTTGCTAAACAAATGGTTATAAGTTGAGGACTACCTGTACAATGTTTTTTAATTGTCCTAAAGAAAAGAAGATCACCTTCAAGTTGTCTGAAAAGTGGGAGAAATACTTCACGGTTCCTGGAGTAAGGGAAGACATCTAGGATCTAAAATAAATCTTCATGTACGAATGCGCATGCATATGCCTCCATATATAATTACCATTTACAACTATCAGAATTCTAATGTACTATATGACTGATACAAGCCTCATTTCTGAAGACACTCATTTCTATTTTATAAGTTACTTCTAATGGATAGCTTCAGTGTAGATACAAAAATCCTTCATTGTCCAATCATCCCAGAAGTTATTTTTTACAATTTTATGCTACTACAACTTTAAAGGCTGAGAACTCTTAACAAGCAAAAAGGTTCCTCTTATTGGGGTTAAGTAATACCTGACCTTATAAACATCAGGAATCTAGCAAGATAAAGGGAAGTTTGTACAATGGGTACCACTAGACATTCCTCCCCTATCAAAGACTTTCAGTTATGTTCAGCTCAGAATAAAGCAAGTCGGCACTCAAGGAATAAAGCTTATCACTAATTTAAAGAGGGTGGATGGGAAAATGAAAACACAACATACTCATTTCATACCCATACAGAAATGGTCATACCCAAAACACAACTCCCTCAAAACATGAAGGACCCTTGAGAAAGTAAAACCAAATTTTAAACCTACGTTAACTTTAGCTAAACTGCTCACTGCTTTGTTTCTTGGTGACACATTTAACTGATGGCACAACAGTGTTTATGCCAATAACCTATTTATATAACCTGACAAGTTCTTCTGGGCTGAATGCCATCACTTTTTTGTCCCAAACCATTTCTTTTAGGAAAAGAAGCACAGCAGGACATAAGGAGATTCCAGCTACAATTTACGTATTCATTGGGTTTATATGTTCCTTCAATCCCTAGATTCTAAGCAGACAACAACAGAACCAATGAAGGAGAATATTCGTAACTCGGAGTTGATCTGTGGGGTCCTTGGTACTCTCTGAACCCTGATGGCGCAGTGGTTAGAATGTAGTATTGCAGGCTAATTCTGCTGACTGCCGACTGCCGGCAATTCGTGCCTCACCGGCTCAAGGTTGACTCAGCCGTCCATCCTTCCGAGGTCAGTAAAATGAGGACCCAGATTGTTGGTGGCAATAGGCTGACTCTGTAAACCACTTAAGAGAGGGTTGTAAAGCACTGTGAAATGGTGTATAAGTCTAAGTGCTATTGCTATTGCTCTGAGCTTGGTTGTTTTCTTGCAGACATTTCATTACCCAAACTACTAACATAATCAGGTCTAGTAGGGAGTAGAGTAGCATTGATGATATTACCTGGCTTGGGTAATGAAACATCTAAAAGAAACAACTAAGTTCAGAGAGCACCAGGACCCCTCAGATAACAACAGTGGTACAATAAATAAGTTTGAAATATCCCAAACAATAAATTGGTTTGAAATATCCCAAAAGACCCACATTTATATTATAGACAAACTCAACACTGCATTTGCCATTCCATATCCCGGGTGCAGCCTTCATCATCTCCTCACTCTTAATTTTTGAAGGCCCTGCTAAGAGTTAAATCTTAACTGTGTTCCAAAATGACATCAGAAGCATGGCCGACTTTGCTGACAGAACTAAATCTGATGGTAGTTGGGAGAGGAACTCACACAAAATCTAAGGCATGGACCCAAGCACATTTTGTTTTTACTGATCCGGAAACAGAGATGGAATCCTCTGTTTTTCCAGGATGCAGAACGGGAAGTAGTCATTTAGGCCAGCCAGTCCACCGTTCTGCTTAGCACAGGAATTCAAATTATAATGAATTTGGGAAGAACAGAGTCAGAAGGGACTTGAGACAAAATGGGATCTACAACCTAAAACAGTGATGGCGAACCTTTTAGAGACCGAGTGCCCAAACTGCAATCCAAAATCCACTTATGTATCGCCAGGTGGCGTGGCCCATTGGGTGGGCATGGCTGTTGTGGTCACGGCAGACTAGGTGGCTGTGGCTGGGGTGGGCGTGGCCACCTCGATGTTGCTCATGGGGAGGGACGCCTGTGGGGGCCAGGCAGGGTTGGGGAAGATCCAGGGGGGTCTCTGGCGGGCGGGACAGTGAGTAGGAGGCTCGTCCTGCGGGGTGAGGTGAGGTGAAGCAAGGGGCAGGGCAGGGGTGCCATTGCCGCAGGGCAAGGCAAGGCGAGGCAGGGGCCGGGGCTTCCAGCCCCGTGCCGTTTCTCCTTTGCAATCCGCCGCCGCAGCCGCATGCAAGGAAACAAAGGAAGATTTTTTTGGGGGGGGAAAGGTCAATCAATCAATTCCAACTTCACAATCTTTCACGAGAAGTTGGAATTGATTGATTGACCCTTTTCCCCCAAAAAAACCTTCGTTTTCTTGCACGCGGCGGCGACGGATTGCGAAGGAGAAACGGCACGGGGCTGGAAGTCAGGTAAGGAAAGAAAGGCAATTTCTGGGGGAAGCAAGGATTTCTTTCTTTCACCTGTTCCGAGGCTGCTTTCCGCTCAGACGCGTTGCTCTTGCCAATGGCCCGACCGCCTACTTCAGCGCCCTCCCTCCCTGAGCATCCGGCGCTCCATCTGCTGTTTTGATCGGCCTGCCGGCCCCCACCTGAACACCCTGCCCACTGCTGCCCAGTACGGCCGCCCCAGGACTGCAGGGGCTGGCCTGGCATGGGAAGGGCACGCGCCCCACCCTCCCGCCACCATGCAGGGTAAGGTTGCCACGCCCGCCCCCGCCCAGATGCCCTCGCCTCCCCCAAGCGTTTTTTTTACTAACCTGCCTTTCAGCTGCATTCTGTTTCTCCGTTCGCTTCTCGGCCTTCGCCGCGTGTTTGTGGGACTATCGGTAAAAAAAAAAAAAAGTTCCATCAGACTTTCTAATTTCTTGAGATCTCACGAGAAGTTAGAAAGTCTGATGGAATTTTGTTTTTTTTTACCGATAGTCCCACAAACACACGGCGAAGGCTGAAAAGTGAACAGAGAAACGGAATGCAGCTGAAAGGCAGGTTAGTAAAAAAAAAAACGCTTGGGGGAGGCGAGGGCATCTGGGCGGGGGCGGGCGCAGCAACCTTACCCTGTGTGGGTATTGGTGCAGGTTGCTCATGGACGGGACTGAAGGCCTAGGACTGAGGTGACGGCACGCATGCCCACAGAGAGGGCTCTGCGTGCTGCCTGTGGCACGCGTGCCATAGGTTCGTCACCACGGACCTAAAGGATATACAACACGAATGTTCCACTGTGTAGTTAGCTCTTCTCACTGAATCAATATAACCTGAAGAAACACATCAGTGATGTTAAAGTACATTTTGCTGATACGATCTGAAGCCCAAATACTTACCAGCCTTGCTTGGTGAAAGAAAAACTAACATCATAAGAACAGGAACAATCATAAGTCCATTTATCATGGTAGATCTAAAAAAAGAGGGGAAAGATTCTTGTTTTAAAAATAAAATCACAACTAAACATATTCTAATGGAGTACCAATTATATTTGATAGTTCTGCACTGTTCAACAAGCGCGAGTACTTTCCCATCCACATTTAATAATCGCTTGACTAACATGGAGTTTGTAAGAGGCTAGATTCTGCAATGGCAAAAAATACAACGTTATAAGAGCAGCCAAATGTCTATGAAACCCATGTACACACTCAAATTTGAGACTGTGGGCTTTCCAAAGCCATTCAAACAAGCAGTTAATATAAACAGAGGTGTGGATAGACTAAGTGTGTGCCTTTAGTTAGTGTTGACTCCTGGGATGGTCTGGCAAGTCTCTGCAGTTTTATTGGCAAAATTTTGGAGGTGGTTGCCATTGCCTTCCTCCTAGGGCTGAGTGAGAGTGACTGGCCCACTCAGTCCTACCTAAGGTAGCACTAGAACAGTTTCTAGCCTGGTAACTTAACTATTACACCAAACTGACTCGTATGGACAGGTATAGTGTGTAATATTTGGACTCCAAAGCAAAGGCAGATATTTTGACCAATACAAAAATAAAATAAAATAAATCCAAAGCCAGACCTAAAGCATTGTATTCAATATCAAAGGAGGAGGGATCTTAACCAACGGAGATATTATTGTTCAAGGGCTGTTGCTAACACTAATCTTACAGGTGTGAGTTCTGCATGTTTCTTACCAGATCAACTTTATCTTTAGAAAATCACACACTAGCAAAACTGTGAGTACTAGCAAAACTACTCACTTTTTTAAAAAAAGACAAAATGGTCAGTTCTGGTTTGGCTTGTTTTTTTGCCCCCTTTTAACACTAGGAGTCTAATCTACTCACCACTGGAGTCAGCAGTAACATTCCTATCGGACCATAATGTAACAGTTTGCAATTTCATGCTGATTAGAAGTTGGCCCACTGGGATATCTCTTGACAATGAACTGGGCTTGTTGTATAATTACCACATTTGGGGCTCAAACTGGCCAGATTGGTCCATAATTACAATTAACCATCACTGGGAATCAAGCAGGCATGTTGATTACAGTACATCCTGAGGTTTTGGAATCCATCAAAACATCAGGAATATTTTGGACAGAAGGGCAAAGAAGACACACTTTTTGGAATTCTTTTATATTGTAGTTTTCTAGGCCTTTTTTAAAGTGTAATGTTAGATCACATTTCCAACTTACATTGATATCTTTTTTAAGGGAAAAGAATGCTGTAACTTTTTTTAGTATGAGGTACCCAGAATCTTCTTAAATACAGGTGGCCTTCAACCCGCAACAGTTCATTTAGTGACCATTCAAAGTTACAATAGCACCGAAAAAAGTGACTTATGACCATTTTCACACTTACAACCACTGCAGCATCCCCATGGTCACATGATCCACCTTTTGCGATCTTCTGACAAGCAAAGCCAATGGGGAAGCCAGATTCTCTTAACAAGCGTGTTAACTTAACAACTGCAGTGATTCACTTAACAGCTGTTACAAGAAAGGTCGTAAAATGGGGCAAAATTCACTAAATAAATGTTTCGCTTAGCAACAGATGTTTTCGGCTCAATCGTGATCCTAAGTCGAGGACTCTCTGTACCCTCTAAAAGGGAAAACAGGGAGAGATGGGGAAGGGGCAAAAGGAAGGGAAAACCACATTACCAAATTCCCAAGTGTGCAATAGGAGATTTAATTCATGGATGCTTTGGGCTACATGTACTCAAGCTAATTATATGCCATTTGAATATTTTGCTGAAATGCTACATATATGACTATCAGTGTAAAACAAAATGTACGCTATCTAACGGTAGCCCTTATGCACCCAGCAAAATACAAACCAGGTCTTGAGTGCTAGACCTTGCAGGAACAAAAGCAAAAGGAAAGAACAATTTGCAGCCTTAGCCTGCCAAAAACACAGATTTTGTATTCATCTTATCAGGAAGCTATTCTATTGATCAAGGCAAGCTGTTTAAATGATACCCTTAGGGAGGCAAATGTCAAGCACTTCTTGATATATAATGCTTAAGAAGAAATAGAGCCCAGCTCTCTACTACACTAAACTGTCTAGCATAAGCCAACAAACTGTTTAGGCAGTTGAAGTCCTGCCAAGATACGTTTGGAAGGGATGTCAAGATTTCTTGCTGGCTGCCATTTTGCTCAGAGAATGTAGGATATGCTGCTAGCCTGTATATTCTAGCAAGTCAGAAATAGACCTTAAAAGAAAGCCTGTTAATTTTGAAAACACACATCAACTCCACAAACAGATGCCAAGAATGTTAGCCAAGAAGTCAAGTTTCACTGCTGCCTTTCACCTAGATAAACATGAAACAACCAGAAGGATGATTATTAAGCAAAATAAAAAGATCATCAAAGCCTAGAAAACACAGCCCTCTGGGTCACTGAAAACTGAGCCTTCTTGTGAGGGGAAGAAGATGACTTAGGGAGCAGCGGAATGAAGAAATGGCTTGAATCCAAGTCATGCTTTATAGACCTTGGGTTGGCAAGTCTCATTTGCTGGATAGATGCACTGAGACATTCTGGAAGGATAATACATTGGGGTTTCAATGTGTTAAGAATGTAGTGTTTCTTCCTTAAATTCCACAAGAATCTCCCGCCAAGTTCTTCAATGTTTTTAGCACACCTTGGAGGTTTGGAGGCTTCTATAGCCATAGAAGGAATACTGTCAGACTGCCTATGACTCCCAAACTATTCCTTACAGGGCAATTCTGCCCTATTTTGTTTTCCACTTCATGTTATATTTTCCTCTAACCCAGAGGTCCCCAACATTTTGGGCACCAGGGACCGGTTACGTGGAGAGGTTTTTCTGCGGACCAGAGGGGGCGTGGTTTTGTGTACTGCCTGTGAATGGGGCTTTCCTTGTTTGTGCGGACCAGTTGCTGGCATGCTGCGGCCCGGTACTGGTCCACAGACCGGGGGTTGGGGACCCCTGCTCTAACCTGTATGTCAACAGCATTATCTAAACCACTGTCCTCTGCTCTTAAGGCCTCAGCCATATCGCCTGACACGGTGGAAGAGGAAAAGATTGGTGTTAAGGACTCATCCACTGTTGGAACCTCCAGGAGCTCTGACAAGGCCGGGGCGACATTAAACAATTTTTTATCCACTCCCCCCGGTGAGGGGAGGGTGCCCGGAGTCCCCCATTGCTTTCGAATAGTGTCCAGGAACAGAGGGGGACAAGGGATATGCCTCTCTGTAAAGATTGGTTCAGAGAAGAGTGGCTTTGGGTCCTGGCTGGTGGAGGCAACTGGTTGTGGTTCCTGCTCGGGGCAAATATTAGCCGAGGTAGTTGCCTTTGACAGGAGTGATTTGAACAACCCTGGGTCAAAGAGGCCAACGAAGGGAGAGGGGTGTGGTGCCGACTCCTCATCCTCTGACAATTGGAAGCCCGCTGACCTGTACTCCTCAGAACCTGAGTCTCCTGCTTGAGAGGAGTGCTCGGAGTACAAAGATTCCGGATATTCCAGGATTTCCGCCCGTAATTGAGGTGGAATCGCGGGCGCCACAAATTCAGGCCTGGGGCTCTGGTAAAATGATGAGGCCATGCCCTGGGCAAATGCTTGGGCGAGTAACGCCTGGAGCTGCTCGGGTCCCACCCCGAGGCTCAGAAGGACGAAGTCCAGCCGCTGTGGGCGTGAATGTGGCCTCAGGAATCGACTGAACCCTGGTCGGGGAAGCCACTAGGTGGGGACTTGGCCCATGAGCAGCGGGCATAACTGCACCCTGCCCTGTTGGGCATTCCGGGGACCAGGCCCGTTGAGCTAGTGAGCCGGTTGGGAGAAGTTTGGAGGTTAAAGAGCGAGCCCTCTTGGGGAGCCGGGGAAACGGGTATCGTTCCCCTAGCATTTAGCTGTTGAGCCTTGGAGAACTGCTTTTCTAGAGCTAGGTGTCTCCTGCCGGCTTCCTTCTCAGCGGCCTTAGAGCCTTTTTTTCCAGAGATGGCCTTGGCCTGGCCTTAAGCTTTCCTGCCGCCTCCAACTTGGAGGACTTGTGCTTCCCAGGAATGGGAGTGCCGGGGACACCTTGCGCAGTCTGAGGAGCTGCGTTGTCAGACATTGCCGAAGGTAGCTTGTGGCTTTGGATGTGTCTCAGGAGCGGGAGCAAAGCACCAGGCCTGATAGTGCGACAAGATGCTGGAGACCAGCATAGCTCCGGGGCTTGTGACTCACTTTACGCCCCTTAAGGCTCCGAGTGGCTGACAATGCCTGATGACGCACTGTGGCGTGCTGTTCGGGCGTACGGTGGTGGCAAGACCCAATGGATGAGCGCCTGCACACGCTTGTTCCTTTCAGTGGCGGTAGAACCGCAATCGGTAAGTGCCGGCACACACTTTTACCGATCAGTGGCGACGATCACCTCAGTGATATGTGCCTGCACACAGAGCCTAGGTGGTGGCGGCAGGGCCAAAAGGCGTGCCAGCTCACGTTGAGAGCGCCTAGGTGGTGGCGACGGGGCCAAAAGGTGTTCCAGTTCACGCTAAGATGGTTGTCTAGGCCTAATCCAGGTTTGTGGTCCTCAGGGCCAAATATCTGCTTTGTCAGGGCCGCAAAATGGCCACCGCTGAGGGTGGTCTGCCGGGAGCTCACTGGGCCTGTAGGGCCGAGAGCGCCAGTTTGGGGGTAGAGGCCTGGTAATGGCCTAAAGTCCGTCTGATTGGCCCCCTGGCCCCACTGCAGTGATTTAAATCGGGCCGCAGAAATTGAACAACCCTGGGTCAAAGCGTTGTCCTGTCAAGCCTCGCGGTTCACAAAATGGCCGCAGCTTGCGCGCCAAAACCGGCGCCAATGCAGGGAAGTGGAGCCGCCTAGCAGCTGGCCAGATCGATAGACTGCCGGGAGCGCTGGGGCCGATGGCGAGGGAAGCGTCCTCGGTGGTAGAGGGAAGCCAGAAATTGCGCCCTTAATGCAACGAGTTAAGTACCTCTGAAGGCTTGGCAGCACACCAAAAACCGGCTGTGAGCAGGCCCGAAGGCCGATGCTCAGCTGTGCTGCGGCAGAAATTTAATTAGAAATGTGAGTTCTTTGAGGAGAATCCACCGAGGGGAAGAAAGGGAAATTTTACAACCTGCCCTGTCTGAGAGCCAACACAATGCGTCCTGTTGGGCTGAAGACTAAGTTGTGTCTGGGAGGCATCAAGCCCAGCAGGAGGCGTGGCAAATTCGTCAGACTTAGTCTAATTGGGCAGGAAGACAGTCTAAACTCATTGGTGGATTCTCCATCCTCATGCTGGAGAAAAAGAGTAGTATCTACACTGATCTAACATCACATTATTATCATCTCCCCTCAGCAAAACTTATAGATCATCCACAACATCACCTGAAATGCTAATATCCAGGTTTTTTTCTGTGTATATTTCCTCTAGTGTTGTAAATTCTAGTACAATTCTTAACTCAATTGAATAATAACAATAACAACAACGACAATAATAGTTGCATCAGGAAGAGATGCTGGCTTGGGCCTAGCATTTTGGTCATGACTAGAAAGCACTTGTGAGCTAAACATACCCATTGTTGTGTTGTTAAAGAGCAGTGTTCTCCAAACACCCATACTCCACAATACATCACTACTAGATACAATTTTGATTAAATTTATGTAGAATTACTAATCCACTATTCCTTCAATATTTTGTGTACAGTATTTTTTTGTATGCAGGGGTTTGGTTTTTTTTGCAAAGGTAATATTTCTAAGATTAAATTTAATTGCTATTAATTGCTGTATCACCTATTCATTGCTCTTTTATCTACATTAGAAAGGCAATCCAGATAGGCCAGCAAGCAAACCACACTACTTTTGCCAAACAGAACACCATTTTTTAAAATAAAAAAGGTATTGTGTTTACTCGTTTTAGTGGATCATATAATTACACCAAGCAAATGCAAAGGTTTTAGAGCTATCCAAACATTTTTAACACTTTAGAGACTAGTAAAATGAATTTTAATATAAACTGTTATGAACTAAAATGTCCTTGATCTGAACTTTCTGAGTTTCCTGTAAAGCTGTCCACTTATTTTGCATTGCTAATGACATCTATACTGGATACAGCCAGACCATTAGACGATGCAAAATCTAGCCTACAAAAAGTTATGTCATCTTTAAGGTGCCACTAGGCTTTCTGCTCCCTTTTACAGCACTGCTAATCAGACCTTTTGCAATGATGAGCAAGAACAGTATGAAATTGCTGCTCTCAAAAGCCCTTTGCAAATGGCTACTGAATAACTTCCATAGATGGACTTACCAGAGAGAAAATATCCACATAAAATTCATCTGCTTCATCGTTTATCACTGAGAATAATCAAAATGTACAGCTTATTATTATAAAAACCCATCCTGCATATTTAAGATGAAGCAATTAACATTCATTTAACACTGTCTTTAAAGAGTGATGAGTTAATGCTTGTTCTAAAAAAAAACACCTCTGTATATTTTGTTTTTCATTCCATGTATGACATGAATCACAATGTGATATGAAGATTTTTTTTAAAAAAAATAAGTGAATACTAAAATGTGAAGCAAGACTTTTGTTTAATTATATTGTCTTTTCGCAAAATATGAGATATATTGACAGAATCCATTACTCTAAAGATATTGCTGTTACAAGACAATGAATGAATTATCCCCTTAATAATTATGCTTAATATATCATTATTTAAAACATAATACTTAATAAACATTAAGAACACTAGATGATGCCTGTATCTTTGATTTTAGGGGCTGCTGGTCTATTCACTAAGTCTGCGGAAGAGAACCTCTCCCCAGAAAAATCTTACAGGCTTCTGAAGTGTTCTCATGTTACAAATCACTTGTCTGCCATGGTTCAAGACCCCTGCATGCTTGTGAGTTTATGGGTAACTATAGTCAAAAATGCTAACTGATACTTACCCCAAGAATGTACACAGGCATAGGTAACTTGCAATACTTAAGCCAACATTGTGTGTACATTAGCGAGAGCATTCCTCAATCTGGTGCCTTTCAGATGAATTGTATTACTACCTGGGGACGGTCACAGCTGTGACCCAACATGTCAAGACAACACCAGGTCAGGGAAAGCTATTTTAGTGCAACAAAGGAAATGTCACAACAATGCATTCCTGTCTTAGGAAAGGAGATGCCTCCTTGAACAAAGGCGCAGGAAAATTTGATAGTTTCTAATCAATTCTATTTCCAGATAGGTTTCAGTTCAATTCTCACAAGGCTATAATAGGAAAGTACAATACAACTGGATACTCAGGAAAACCAACTGAAGAGGAGGAAACAAAAATTTAGATGTCTCTCCCTTTTTCACTGGATTTATGGAATAGAGATGGGGAAGGAGTACCTTTAACTCCAGATTCTTCCCCAAGCTGTTGAAGGACATATTTAACTCGACAGAAGTTTGTACCATTATGTTAATTATACCTCTCTAATGTTTTTACAAGAGCCCTTAATTTCATGCACAACTCGTGCTTCTTAAAATCTATGGGGCCAGAATTCTTTACACTTTCCAATACAAGAAGACACGCATAGCAATAGAAGTAGCCAGCTTGGAAAAGAGCAAATGAGTTCTTCTGCAATAAATATTAGCATTATCAGTACTGTATTGTGTGAAGAATTTAACATGCTGCTTTTATTGAAAGATGAGCTAATGCTTCTTGGTCTTCCTCCCTCTGTGAGAACAATTTAGACACATCAATAATTTGTTAAGCCAAGCACTTGCACATGATGGAATGCAGACATTCATGGCTTGGGTGCTAATGGGTGGGGATTATTTAAGCCAAGAAATTGTCAATTGAAGATATGCCCCAGATGTTTTCTTCTTGGCCAAGAGAGCATTTCAGGGCTTAGCCACTCAGATTTCCAATGCTCACAGGCTGTAACGCAACAGACAAACTTAAAGCATACATATTCTGGCAGGCTGTAACAAGGGCGAGGCAGCTTTTCTACTGACAAGAGCCAGTCCTTATCAGGTGCCTCGACATCCTTTAACCTGAGACACTCTGGCGGAATAGCTTCTCCATAAATGAAGGACATGCTATTTTAGCCAGCAGAATACTTAAAATGTGTTAACAATGTGTTGCATTCACACTGACAGAAGGACTGCTGCCATAAATAAAAACCTGAGCAATTCTAGCCAGTAGAATTTCTACACACATACAAACACTCGTTCCAAGAAGTTACCGGTTACAATTTTTGCACCCTGAGTGTTTAGGTGAGATTATAGTATCATAAGCACAATCTTCTCGCCGTCAAAAAAGAAAAAATAGTTACACAGAGTGCAACACAGTACAAGTTGCAGCACCTAGGGATTCTGGCTGATGTTGGAAAAAGAAAACCAGAATCAAAGCGAGTTAGAACTTAGATAGGACCCTAAGAAGTTCCTAGGTACAACTTAACACTGGAAAGTTGAAGGAATTACAAACCTATGCTGTACTGTGGCCAAACAGCATACCTAGATATATTACGTAGTCACTAGGAGTTGAGCTCAACTTGAAGAAGCCTTGAGTTGATGCATGCACTTGCCAACTCAACCCTTTCTTTCCAGTTTCCCCAATGCTATCCCATGGGGGAAGCTGATAGAATTTGCTTACACTTCAGCTGAGAAGTTTTAAGTTATTGCTAAAGGCGGGGAGGGAAGGGGGGGGATGGACAATTTGCAGTGTGACTCAGATACACAGCTGTTCATTAAATATGTTCGCCACAAAATACAAATCTGTGCAGGGAAAGACAGTATAATGTCTTGGGAGACAACAAGCGAGCTAATTGTAGAAGAATAGTAAAGGGAGGAGGGAAGCCAGTTTAAAAAGGTTGCAGCATATCCCCAGAGAGTAGGCCATCTGCAAATACGATAGACTAAGCCAAGAACACATTTAGAAATCTAAATGCTGCAGTACAGCCTGTGTGTGCTACTTCACTCTTCCCCAGCACCTGAAAATAGAGTGTTCTTTTTTTGGTTTATTTGCTAAGAAAACTCTTTTTGGGTGTATCTTATTTTTGTCTCTATTGGGAAAAACAAAACAAAAGGCCCTGGGACAGAGAGGAGGAACATTCCATCTAAAAGGCACATTCTTCCTCTAAGGGACATTTCATTATTTACTCTTGAAAGTCTTTCACATGAACAGCTTCCCTTAAAATTCATGACACTTTATATGTAATCTCTAGGGAGCCCTAATGTTGTAACTTCTGCCACATGACAAGATTAAACAGCAAGTTTAATCATTCTTCTCCTGTAACTTTCCTGTCACAACAAGCTTTTGAGGCACAGTGGAGTGCTAGAAAAGAGCAGCCACGAATGCTACTTTCTAGAATACAGGAAAGGCTGCTCTGGGATCATAACACAAATGAGCCTGCTTGACAGGCTAAGTATGAAATATTTATTTGGCCGGCGACTGAATAAAATGGAACACATATAATCTAATTACAGCAGAAAGAGAGGAGAAAACCAACGAAGCATCCACATTACCATAAGATAAATGAACCAGGTATGAGGATATCTAGTCACGTGCAGGAGTCGATTGTTTGTGTGCGTTCACAGCAGCAATACAGAACTTTGCTGCCTTAAGGGGGATAGCAGTTTTCTTGCCCGATGAGAGAAAACTGTCAAGAGGTTCCCCAGGATAATTCAGTGCATGTAGCAAGAAATGGAAGATGAGTCTTCCTCAAATATCACTGTAAAAGGAGCAGTGCGTCAGCATGAACCGCCAATGTCAGGAGAGGTTTCATTGGGGATTTGCTGAATGTACTGTATACAATCACAGAGGGTGTACTATTATATCTTGCTCTGAAGAAGAACCTTTGCTGGGTTGGAATGATGAGTGAGTTGATGGTAGTTGGCTGGTTTCCACCGTGCATGGTTAAAACCAAGTTTGGACAGAATTTGGAATGAATCCTCTTTCGTTCTGGGCTTCAATGACTAAACGTCTTTCTTTAATAAATCTCCTACAGCCTGAGTGAAATCCAGGGAGAGGCCATATTATAGAAGTTTTTAATGTACTGCTTGAATCCAAGAGGACTCAAACTAATCTGAAAGAAGAGGTGGAATCAGCTCAGCTGGTAAATAATGGCATTTAAGTCAGTAATTAAAGGTTAATAACCATGCTGTAATGTCAACCCTTGTCTGACCAACCTCTTGTCTCAGAATTACATTAGATATACATTTTGGAGCATACTAAGTGTAAGAGATTTACTGAACAAGAGATTTATTGAATGAATGCTGCACAACAAACACAACCCAGCCACATGCATTTTGATAGCTGTCTCTTTTCTCACAGTCGCCCAGCAACCTTTGTGACACTGATCAACCAGCATTTCTTTTTGATGTTTGTTGACTACAATGGCAAAAAATTCTTCAGTAAACTTGTCAGGTATGGGATAATGCACAGACCAGAAGGTTAAATCCCTTGTTTTGAAAAAGAACCTGGGAATGAAAAACCAAGGAGAAGGAGCAGAGACACTGTAGGAGGAGAAACTCTATATTATGTTTGCTCTTTAGCGATCTCATTTTCCCAGAAGAAAAGTGACTGCTCAATTGTAAGCTTGCAATTTGTCCACATGGCAGCACTGAGCTGGACTGCAGCTATGCTACATAATGGATACAAGATTGTGGTTACTGCAGTTGTGGATTGTGGCTCCTTGTGTACAATTAACTTTTTTGGTTTGGGTGAGAATGTTGTAAATGAAGGACCATCATTCTAAGAACTACGTGGAAGCAAGTGGGCCAAGTAAAAGTGAAAGGTCCTGATACCAGATACCAAGCAGGATAGGTACTACTAGGAAACAAAAGTAGTCATAGGTGAAGTTGGGATCAAAGTCCTCTAAAAGCCCAACCAATTCTATATAGAGGTATTATATTTGCAAAAATATCAATTTCTCATTCCTGATCTGTATGCAATAAAGCACATTTTTGCACAGGTTGAACCCAAGCAAAGAAGCCACTGTAATAATGCCAAAATTTCATCTATGTTTTTAACTTTCCTTCTATAAAGAACGGGGAAGATTTTTCAAAGTGAGGTTACTCTAGCATAAAAGTAACACTCAGCCCATCTTTTATGTCCCCCGGCATTAAACAAATCCCTGCATTAGGATTACCTTTAATAAAAAGATAAAAAATCTAAAGTGATAGAATCTGAAGTATTGACCTTTCTTGTAATATAAGGAGTCCTTTGACACTCCATCAAAAGCTTTCAAACCACCCAACTATTTTACTTCCAACAAAACTAGATTGATTTTAGTTTTTTGTCTTTTTATTAAAGGTAATCCTAATGCAGGGATTCTAGTTTTTGAAAGCTTATTGAAAGCGATAAAGGGATAAAACTGCCTAACACATATTAGTGTAAGAATGCTCTCTAATATACATGTCACACATGTGCTTAAAATACAAAAATACTGAGCCCTTTGATCAGTCAATTTCTCCACAGTATCCCCAAGTCTCTGGAGGTAATTTTTTTTCCTGGGGAAAAATAGAAAGGGTGGAGAGATATGTAAGCTTGTTTTAAAGCTGCTCTATAAAATAATTTGGCTTTGTCCTGTTAGTTTGTCAGTAGGCTTAGAGGCAAATAGAAGACAAAAAAAAAAAAAAAGGAATACAGGTAGTCCTCGATTTACAATAGTTTAATGACTGTTCAAAGCACTGAAAAAAGTGACTATGACCATTTTTCACATGACTGTTGTAGCATCCCCATGGTCATGTAATCAAAATTCAGATGCTTGGCAACTGACTCATATTTATGACATCTGTAGTGTCATGTGTTATGACCTTCTGACCAGCAAAATCAATGGGGAAGCCAGATTCACTTAACAACCATATTACTAATTTAATAACTGCATTGGTTCAGTTAGCAACTGTGTTCAAGAAAAGTTGTAAAACAGGGCAAAACTCACTTAACAAATGTCTCACAACAGAAATTTTGGGCTCAATTGTGGTTGTAATTCAAGAACTGCTTATATAGTAATACTTGTGACTATCATCAGTTGTTATTCCTACCTTGATTTGTTATTTTAACTAGGCTTCAGTACTTTTGCAAAGTCCTTGGATAAACTGAATTGTATTAAATATTCCTAGAAGGAGCATAAATATGCAATAAATAAGGAAATTTCTGTTAATTTTTGCTCTTCACTTCTCAAACATGTAGGAACTTTGCTGGGATCCACTAATTCACTAACTGCATTCACTATTGCATGTCCTGCTTACAACTCTCACTGTAATCAGGAATGCCGCTCAACACAAGATGTTTTCTTAGGATAATGGGAACATAATAAATTCCAACCTCCCTCAGATATATTTTATACCACTTTGTAGTCCAATTACTCACATTAAGTCAATGGGAAACCAAATCTTAACAGGATATATCTAGATGTCCTTATTTTGCCATGAAATACAGATAAACCAACCCAAACAATTGTTAGCCTCAACTATCTACTGAACAAAGAGTTACAAGATTCTCTAGTAGCTTGGCCATAAATCAAGGAAGAACTGTAGAAGAAAATATTGGCTTTTTGCAAGTCGTAATAATAAAAGTCAAGGAGTACGCTGAAAAAAATGGCACTAAAATTAAATATAAAGAATATTAAACTAATGACAACAGGTACAACAGTCTTAGAATTGACAATGAAGATGTCAAAATGGTGGACAACATCTGCCTTTTAGAAAGGTTGGGGACCTCTGTTTTAAAAGACTCCTGAGAATACCGTGGTCAGCCAAGAAAACAAATAGATCATTGAAAAATCAACCCAGAGGTCTCATACCAGGCACAAACGAGCAAGCTCAAATTATTCTACTTTGGACACATTGTGCAATGTGTCTGGAGAAGAGGAAGAGGATGACCAGTAGCAAGGTAACTAGACTCAGTTACAGTAACACTAAATGAACCATAGGAGGACCTGAAAGATCAGGTTAGGTTACGTTGTTGCTAGGAATTGACAACAATTTAATGGCACACAATCGATCAGTGATCAAATCTAGGTTTCAAAAAAAAGTTAATTTATTTCATTTTTTCGGGATTGTCCCAGGGATACATTTCATTTCATTCTTGCTTCCCCACCAAAAAGCAATTCACTGGAGACACTGCCACACCAGTGACTTGAGATAATAGTTTCCCAGGGTGTCATTTGCCCTTAAGAGTTAACTTAAACTTTAAAGTTCAGTGGTTTCGAGGTGCTTGGATCATCATGAAATGGTGCTCTTCCAAAAAGAGTTCATTCAAATCTTCTTCAACTGGAAAATTCAAGTAAAGCCGTTTCAAGATTCTAGAATACCTTGAGGTAGTAACCCTCAGGCATTCCTCTTTCCTCTCACTGTTAAGAGAGAGGAGAACCACAGCTAACTGTTATATAGGAATATGAGAATATGCAAACAGAGAGGGGCATCTGTGCAAATGCACTGGGAGGCTGCATACCAAGAGCAGGCTGTAGCTTTTCTTGCTGCCAACACAGAGACTTCAACATGCTTGGTCAGGTTCCTATTTATCCATTAAGCCATAAAATGTACCCCACCCCTGTAATAGATGAGAAACCATAGACACTTGCAGGTTTAACTCCAACTAAAGACCCTTTGTGGAGGGCTTCTGGAGCGCTGCTCCTGAAATTGTCACAGGGCTCTAATCAGCCTCATGATGTTGATAGGGGTGACCTAAAGGTCAACTTTAATTGCATGTTCAGGAAAAAAAAGAAAAGAGGCCCAGCAAAAAAGAACATTAGAATTCCATGGCTGACATTGAAATAAAAGATCAGGTTTGCCCAATTTGTCTGCTGTGTATTAATTACATTTCTCGAAATGAAGAGAAGAAAGACATATTAAATCCTAAACTGTGGTCAATTATTCTTTATAATAGTAATATGGAAATAAAAATATAAGTAAACATTCTTACACTAGGTATAGCCAAATAATCAAGCAGTAACACAGGGATATAAGAAGCAAAGTACAGATGGGTACAATTACACTACAAAGCCTCTTTGTTATTTTGCTATACCCGAATATACATTAAAAGGTAAATAAAAAATTATTTATAGATTAGATTCAGAAGGCCATTCTACTCAACATTGACTTGGATTGAATGTAATGGGTATCCTGAATTTCTCATAATGTTCAAAGGATAATTGATTTAATTTCACTGGTTAACTGACTATCATAGAAAATGTCCAAGTGTATTCCACCTCACTTTGAAGCAACCATTTTTGATTTTATATCTTCCGGATATACTTTTTCTTCTGCCTTAGCCCCTGTGAAATCTGAAGTATAACATATCTCGAGGGCTGATACATGAATCTTAATATATTTTACTTTTACCCTAAGAAACAGTGAGAGCCAGTTTGGTGTAGTGCTTAAGGCTTCAGACCAGAACTCAAGAGATTGAATTCTAGTCCAGTCTTAGGCACAAAGCCAGTTGGGTGTCCTTCTCTCTCAGCTCTGGGAAGCAGGCAATGGTAAACCACATCCAAAAAAACTTGCCAGGAAAACTGTAGGGACTTATCAAGGCAGGGCCAGGAATAATAATAATAATAATAAAAAACTTAACGGAACGGAAAGGAAAGAGGAAAGGGAAGAGGAAGGGGAAAGGGAAGTGGAAAGAGGAGGGAAAAGGAAAAAGATATGCCAAAAATAATTCTGCGCATCATCATATTATACTGATGCATCTGATAAAATGTTTATAATTTTTAAAAAAACTTGAAATGCAAAACTGAAAACAATGGGACACGTCCAACATTTTATTATCTAACTTGAATAGATTTTTCCCTTGATCCTTTAACTCTTCTCTACCATGTCCTCTAAGCTTCATCCTATTCTAAAGGATATCATTCCAACAGATTATGGATGCAATGAAATACATACCTGATGTAATGCTTCCATGTAAATATCCTGTAGCAAGCAGGGTTTTTTTTTTTTTAAATGGGACTGACACACTGTATTGTTTACTTAATGAAGTTTTCATTCTACATATACTTACCTAAGAATAAATCCCAGGACTGAACTGCGGGCTGTGTAACCCATTTCAGCAAAATATGATCGAAGGTCTGCACATCACAATTTATGAAGATTCCTTCTGCCCAGTTTGGGGGACAATTTCTGTTGCAGGATATTACTTCTTGCCATGAAGTAAAACTTCTGTTTTTCTGGAGCAAAGGCAAAAACAGTGTAACCTGATCAACATTGTCACTGAGAACAAATTGTTTCCTTTCACAAATAAAAGAGTGACTAATCAAAGAAGAGCTGTGTTTTAAATAAAGGGTACCATACATAAGCTACCTATGTCTCTTGTGCTGCTTTATTTGACTTAGGGTAATTTCTGAAGATGAGAAAAGCCACAGTCGTCACCAGAATTCCTTCTACTATCCCTCTTACACAAAGGGATACCTGTGTACAAGCCTGTTTACAGCTTATGATTTGTCATCACAGGATCTTCCACGGGTGCCCTTTGCAGCAGAGATTAAGCGGAAAACTAGATGACACAGAATTTGTTCTGCAATTAAGCTTAGACTGCAGAATTTTCTCTTCTCCAAAGAGAGATCAGGCTGAAAGTTACCTTTATCAGCCACCTTCAGACCTGTCCCATCACGTTTGGATGCTTGTCATTCACTGTACATCAAAAATGGGTAGGACCAGAACCCAAAGTGAACCTGCAAGGTTTAAGACCCACCCGCCCCCATTCTGCTTCACAAACTGCAAAGAAAAAAAAACACCCTAGCAACAACCTCTCCTCCACAAAACCCAGCATAAATTTCTGGTTTTGTTCATTCTGAAAGTCGCAGATGCAGATAAAGTAGGTGACATGTGGTTCCCAAGCTGCTCTTTTTGAACTCATATTTTAGAGAAAGGATTGGCAATCCACAGGGCTCCATATGGCCCAATTTCATTTTTGCAATCTAAGAAGCTCACCCAAGTTTGTATTGCCAAAATTTTTGAGGAGAACCCCCCTTTTTTAACAGACTAATTATTGCCTTGTTTCTTTCACTGCTGTTGAAAGATTAACCATGGAAGTTTTTTAAGCCTCTGCTGGGCTTAAGATGCCGATCTAGAGCTTTAAAAAAGATAATCAGAATCACAGACAAACAAACCCCCACAAACAGCTTCAGTCCAACTGATTTCACTAGATCGCTGATAAATCTCTTGCTGCTAATGAAGTTCAAAGCATTTTAAAAGTGCAGCTTGATTAAGGAAGGGAGGGGGATCCTTACCAAGTCTTTTTCATCCTTGGTTGGTGTCAAAAAGCTTAACATAGCCAGAACTTAAACTGGAGACCAAATTCTAATACCTGAATTATAGGCAAGGTTAGTTGAAACAATATCACGGGGGGGGGGGGGGAGATTGCAATTGCAAGCCATTTCTATGTTGCTTCCAAGAGACTTCTAATCTGAATCAGCCCATCTTAGGAGACCGCTCAAGGAGAAACACATTCTAGTTCCCTGTTTTTAGGAGGTGAGGACAGCCAAAGAAAAGAGGAGCTGTTCTTCATAATGGTTTGACTGCTTTGGAATATTTCACTGGTGGAGAATAGACTGGTCCCTCTTTAATAGCCTCTAGGAAATTGAAGATACTCAATTAAGTATGACAGATAAATGACAAATAAAGTATCAGTACAGATATAAAACATGGGCAATACAGAGCATCATTAGAAGTCTCTCCAAAATATCTCAGTTGACATATTTAACTGAATCAAAAAAATTTCACATTCAACTGAATATGTCACCTGAGATATTTTGGAGAGGCTTCCACTGATGCTGTGTATTGCCCATATTTTATATCTATATTGATGTTTGATATAAATATCATATTTAAAGATCAAAATATGTTTTGATCTTAATCTCTTGGTATCGATCGATTTTCTGATTACAGTGTAATTTTAAATGTGCCACTATGTGATTATGTGCCGACAACTCTTAGCAACCACATAGATACCATAATAGATGCTTTAATTTTTCCTTATATTGTATGAGCTACTATGAGTTGTCAGATTGCAAGGAGATATAAATCAATAAGTACATCTACATGGATATATCCATGAAGTTGTTAGCTCTATTCAAGGTGGACTTTTAAAAAATTTTGAACAACAGCAAGTCCTAATTACTTAAATTTTAAGTAAATAAATGCTTTAGTTTTAGTTGTCATTTTAGTCTTGATTAGATCTAGGAACACAACAAAAAGCAGCTGCTCTCCTCTATGCTTTTATTACAATTATTTTTATTGAGATTTTATTGAATTCCTTGGTTTTTTGACTATGGAACAAAGCATATGATTATGAAAATAAAATAAACAAATTCCATTTCTAAATAGAAAATTCTAATGCTACACAAGCAGAGTACACTTCAACAGATACAACTTAAAATTGGCAGCAGCAGAAATTCTTCTTTAAAAAGGCATGAAAAACTTATCACTTGAGTAAAACATGACGTCATTCCAGAAATCAATGTGTGCTTTTCATTTCTCTTTATCTTAGAACTGTAGAAGCTTTTGGAAAAACCAATAAAAATATGTTTTTTTCTCCATTACGAAGGAAATGCCTTGTAATTTTGCAAGGAAGCAACCTTGAACCAGCGTTCAAAATACAGAAAGTTCATGGCCAGTTCTGATTTCTTCTCACATCTCAAAATTACTTGGGAATTCTTATTTCCCAGAAAAAAGGAAGAAAACAGAGGCAGAGTTTTTCTGGTTAAAAAAAAAAAAATGCCTGATTTGCCACTTTTCTAAAAAAAAAACTATGCAATACTGTCCCCAAAAGAAAATAAACTGGCTAGTCAAGTTTTTTTAAAAACACTTCCCTACAGAATGCTTATTCTCACGTTCTGACTACTAGCAGTCAACAACTTAGCGCATTTGTTATAGTTCAAAATTATGATGGCCTTGGAAAAAGTGATTTATCACCTGTGCTCCCGCTTAAAACCGTCACATCACCCTTATGGTCACATGACCACAATTTGAGGGCTTGGCAACCAGCTTGCATTTGCAATCGGTTTCAGCATCCTGTTGTGACCTGATCACAATGTGCAACCATTTTTGCTGATTTCCAGCAAAAAAAAACACCCATTGGGGAACTGAATTCGGGAACTGCATTGGGAACCGCATGATTTGCTTAATGACAGTGGTGATTCTCTTAATGACTACCATAGACATTGTTGTAATTTTGGGTCCGACTTGACTTACAGCCGCACGACTTATGATGCAAATTCAATACTGAGAAAACCTGCCAGCATCTCCATGCCTCGTTGCGAATTTTCCACTGAATATTAATAAACAGGTCCCCCAAAAAGAAAATACAGTTTATCACGTTTTCTTACGCGAGAGGTGGTTCCCAGCTTACGTTCATTCCCTCATCATCCAAAGTTCTGGACTTATGACCAGTCCTCAAAGCATTCCCCCACAGGACATGTAATTGCAATCTAGATGCTCAGCTCATGATTATGATATTGCAAGGAGCCATGGTCACCTGATCCTCATTTGCAACCTTCCCTGCCAGTTTCCCACAAGCAAAAGCAGTGTGAAAGCCAGGAGGGAAGGTCATAGATCGCTCCAATAATCATTCCCACTTTTTCTTCCACAGGCCTTCACTGACCCTGCCCCACAGTCTCTCCAACCCCCAGCAGCACTCCCTACCCCCCCCCCGCTTTAAAACTGCTTCACTTAGCAACAGCAATCCCATTCTCAATTTATGATGTAACCTGAGGAGTACCTGTATTTTAAACATTTGCAATATGGAGTTCAAGATAAGCACGGCTCTTCCTCCACAATGTTTTCTCACAAGTACTTTACAAAGCAAGTGAGAGATATAAACGATAAGGTAGCTTACTTTGGGTGCCCACCAAACAAGATAGAAAACCAATGGTCAGTATCACTTTGTCTACTCCTCCCCCAATTAGTTGACACTAATTGAGCATGTGGTGCAGGAAAACTATGAATAGAAGCAATACTGAAACAGAAAGAAACACACACACACACACACACACACACACACACACCATTTTATACCATTACTGACTCCCATCTCTAGGTTTGGAGAGAAGGGAAACTAAGAAATAGGCTAACTCCCCTTTCCCTATTTGGGCCACTTGCTATGTGATGGTTCAGTTAAATGCATCACAAGAATGGGGATAAACTGTGATTAATCTTGGCAGAGTTCCTTAATGGTCTGGTTTAGGTGTTGCTCCAAGTCTAACCCACTGTGGCTTAGCAACTCTTCCACGATTATTTAATGGAAGTTCATAAATCTAAATACAGAGCCATACTGACATATCTAAGATGATTATTTTGGTGGATGACCCTCAAAAAATTAACCAGAATTGGATTCAGTTAGCACTGGGATGAAAAACAGCCATACAGTATCAATGCTGTAGGACAAAGTCCAAAAATATTCCAGAAACAGGCAATGGCAAAGCCATTTGTACTGTATAGACATTTAATTTATACTGATGTCAACAAAACTACACAGATGTATTCATGAAATCATCAGAAGTCAAATTCGGCATGAAAGAGGCTTTTATTTTTTAGATCTTTTTTTATATTATATTCAAAAAGAACCACAGGTAGTCCTCGACTTATAACCACAATTGAGCTTAAAATTTTTGTTGCTAAGCGAAATATTTGTTAAACGAGTTCTGTCCCATTTTACATTTCTTACCACGGTTGTTAAGTGAATCACTGTTACTTGTTAAATTAGTCTAACTGTTGTCAAGTGAATTTGGCTTCCCCATTGACTTTGCTTGTCAGGTCACAAAAGGGGATCACGTGATCCCAGACACTGTAACTGTCATAAATATGAGTCAATTTGCCAAGCGTTTGAATTTTGAACCCATGACCATGGGAATGCTGCAACTGTTGTAAGTCAAGGACTACCTGTAGTTAGGGAGCTTATTCTATGACGGATTACTATTATACAGTGTGTTTGTTTTTATACAGCTTTTGTCTGTATATATCATGCAGTCAGTCGGATGTTCAGATTGGATTTGGCATTTTTATCCACCTATCAAGTCCTTCCCAAGAGCCTGGGATAGGCAGATGTGGATGTGTGATGGTGTTAGAGGCATCGTCACAGAATGTAAGCTGTTCCAAGTAAAGCTGCCTTTTGCAATTGACTGATGGTGATTTTGTCAATGCCGATAGTGTTGAAGTAGTGTTCCAGTTGTTTGGGGATTGCAACCAAGGCACCTATTACTATTGGGTACTAGTAATAACACCACTACTACTACCATCATCATCATCATCCCGAAATCAATCCTTTGTAGAATGACAATTCTTCACTGAATGTTATGAACTGTTACTTAACATGCTTGTCCAGGGGTAGGCAACCTTGGCTCTTTTATGATTCGTGGACTTCAAATCCCAGAATTCCTGAACCAGGCTGGCTCAGGAATTCTGGGAGTTGAGGTCCACGAGTCATAAAAGAGCCAAGGTTGCCTACCCCTGTGCTAGTCCAATCCAGATTGATAGAAAGGTGTTTTCAACTTCTGAGTCTAGTCCTCAGAAAGCCTGACTGACCCAAAGTGACCAAAGCTTGATTTTGTGCCTAAGCAGGTGAGAACCTGCATCTTCCCATCCCTTATCCAGTACTAGTCCTTGACTTACAACAGTTCAGTTAGTGACCATTCAAAGTGACAATAGCACTGAAAAAAATGACTTATGACCATTTTTCACACATATATGACCATTGCAGCGTTCCCATGGTCATGGGATCAAAATTCAGATTCTTGGCAAATGGGTCATATGATCACCTTGTGCGACCTTCTGACAAACAAAGTCAATGGGGAATCCAGATTCACTTAAAAACCATGTTACTAAACTTAACAGTTGCAATGATTGACTTAACAACTGCGGTAAGAAAGGTTGTAAAATGGGGCAGAACTCCCTTAATAACTGCCTTGCTCAGCAACAGAAATTTTGGGCTCAATTGTGATTGTAAGTCGAGGACTCCCTGTACCTTAACCACTACAACACACTGACTCTGATGTGCAATAGCACTTGGACTTATATACCGCTTCACAGTGGTTTGCAGCCCTCTCTAAGCGGTTGCCTCCAACAATCTGGGTCCTGATTTTACCGACTTCAGAAGGATGGCAGGCTGAGTGCACATACAGTACAGTAGACTTACAACCTATTCATTTAGCGACTATTTGAAGTTGCAACACCACAGAAAAAAGTGACTTACATCTGTCTTCACACTTATGACCATCGCGGCATCACCCTTGCCACGGGATCAAAATTTGGGTGCTTGCCTTTATGACTGTTGCAGTGTCCCTGAGTCATACATTCATCATTGTGATCTTCCCAATCGGCTTCTGACAAACAAAATCAATGGGAGAAGGTGGATTTGCTTAATGACCGTGTGATTTCACTGAATTTTAGCGATTTGCTTAACAACCGTGGAAAAATGGTTGTAAAATTGGATGTGACTCACAGAACTACTACCTTGCTTAGCAACAGAAATTCTGGACCCAATTTTGGTCATAAAACAAGGACTAGCTGTGTATAGTTATAGATATATCACTAATAACTAATTAACCAATGGGAAGGAAAAAGGCTGTGCGGGAGAAGAACTTGCAAATTTCTTACCTCATTAACAACCTTCTCTTTTTACCCATCACTTCTCCCTCACATACACAACATCAGTCTGTCCAGCTGTCGCCTTATGCTTTTGGCACTGATCGCTGCCAATCTCTGGACGTATTTCCAGTGAAGAAGGCATTGTTTTATTAGCTACTTAAGCAAAGCACACACCATTAATGGAGTTTTTATCTCTCTATTTCCCTGACAAAACAGAACTAGCCAGTCTGACTCTGTTATTATCATTAAGATTTTTTTTTTCTCTATTCACTATCTTGAATCCAAACAACATCTGGAATTATAGCTATCCTCCAGAGGGAAAGGGTATTACAAAAAAAGTATTGCATTTGCTTAGAGAGAACAAAACTTTTATTCTTTTCTACATAAACAAATGATTAGATAAACATGTTTCCTGCTGGCCAGCTAGATTTTTAATGAAATTCTTATTTCCTTTTTAGCTCTTGATAAGATTCTCAAAATATGCTGTCTTTTTTGTCCTCCTTTCCAAACAAAGAAGAGAGATAAATATAATACTTCCGTCTTCTCAACACCAACATTGCAGACAGAAGTGTTTGAGAGGGAGGAGTTAAAAGCCTTTGAACGCTGACTAGCATGTCAGGGAGTTTAATAAAAGGAAATTAAAGAGCCCTTTACTGAAATATTATTATTAATGTGTACCCTGGCGCCAGACATCTTTCTCATCAATGTAGCTAGTATGCATGACCCTCCTTAACAGACAGCTGTCTCCGGTGTCATTTCTATCAAAATCAAACCTCAGGGCCTCTGTAAAATCAATACAGAACAGAGAAGCTGTGCATGCAGCTAGAAATCATGGCTGTATTTAACACCAATCCTGTTTTGCAAGAAAGAGCAGCCAGAGCAGGCACACTTCTATGTATGTATGTATGTATGTATGTATGTATGTATGTATGTATGTATGTATGCATGCATGCATGCATACATGCACGTATTTATTAAATTTATTCACTGCTCGTCTCATTTTGAAACGATTCTGAGCAGCTTATAGCGTAAAACTGAATTGAGGTCAATCAGAACCATGGCATCAAGACAGACCCACCAATTCTAGGCAGGCTGTATCCCACACCATATGACCTACAAGGAAGGCAGGCCACTGTCTTTACTACAAATACTAAAACTTAGAGAAACTCCCTCCTTAAAAGAAAAGCTACTTGAGACTGAGATATGAAGCAGCTCATCTTCTTTCCTTTTCAGAAACAAAAGTTAAAACCCTTCCTTAAGATCCACTTGAGAATTCCTCCATGGTCACTCAGCCATACCAAGACACATCAACAAGTTTCAAGTTGAAGCAGGTTTAGAACAGGATATATTTTGTGATCCATTCTTCATTGGGAAAACCTGCAGCCTGATTTGCAGGTACTTCCATTCAGACCTCGGTGTTTAGAGCATTGTGTGGTGTCCTCAATGATAGGCTACTTCATTTGAATCTGTCATTAGATGTTTGGAGGCTGACTTCTATTGTCCCACCTTAGATGGAAGCCATTTTGGAGAGTCAAAGAAGTGCACATGAAGCAATAAATGTAGTCAGACAAGGAATCCTCATTCCGTTTACAGACAGTCCTCGACTTACGATCACAATTGAGCCCATATTTTATGTTGTTAAGCAAAACATTTAAGTGAATTTTGCCCCATTTACAACCTTTCTTGCCACAGGTGTGGAGTGAATCACTGCAGTTATTAAGTTAGTAACACATCTGTTAAGTGAATCTGGCTTCCCCTTTGACTTTGCTTGTTAAGAAGGCTGCACAAGGTGACCACATGACCCAGAGCCACTGCAATCATCACAAATATGAGTCAGTTGCCAAGTGTCCAAATTTTGATGTGACCATGGGAGACACTGCAACGATCCGAAGTGTGAAAAAAAATCGTCATAAGTCACTTTTTCCAGTGCCATTGTAACTTTGCACGGCCACTAAATGAACTGTTGTAAATCAAGGACTACTGTACAGTTTGCAGTTCTAGGCTGCATGAATCTGCCTTAGCATTAAAATGTTGCCTGCTTCCCCCCATTTGTGTCACCATCTTTCTTCCAACAGGAAGAACATATGTACGCTAAACCATGATGTGGTTTCTTTGGTATTGGAATATTGGTTCCACCCAATCCCTCTCAGGTCTAAACTATGGCTGATAGTTTAATATATTTTGTGACTTCAGACATTGTTACTTATTCAGCATCAGGGTTAAGCAAAACCATAGCTTTAATACAGTAAAACTCTGCCTGTAAAAATCAGTCAATGAGTAAAGTAGCTTAAAGCAGGGCTTTTCAACCAGTGGTACGGGTACCACCTGTGGTACATTGGCACCTGGCAGGTGGTACGCGATCATCCTAGAAAAGTGGTAGCGGGGGAGGGGAATGAGCTGAACCGGTGACAGCACCGCACAAGCCTGAGCGAGAGATGGCTGGAGCTGCAGGGCTGTCAGGGCTCAGCGGAAGCGCCAGGATCAGCGCCAGGCTCCAGCTGGAGCTCGGTGCTGATCCTGGCGCTTCTGCTGAGCCCAGAAGAAGCGCCGATCAGCTGGAATGTTGCAGCATCTCCAGGGTCTTGTGATTTACATTCAGATGCTTGGCAACTGATTCATATTTATGACGGTCACAGTGTCCCAGGGTCATGTGAAGTGACCAAAACCTGCTGTAATCACCCAGCAGATGGGGGGAATAAAAACCAAACACCCCCCCACCCCACCCCTGCTGCCAATCCTCAACAGAAATGCTCACAACAATGAAAACCTCGGACAGGAGGAAGAGCGCCGCCGGGCGGGCAGGCAGGCGTCTTGCTCGGCTGTGGCTTGGGGGGCACTTTTTTCAGTGCCATTGTAACTTCGAACAGTCACTAAGCGAACTGTTGTAAGTCGAGGACTACCTGTACTTCATTATTATTTTTTTGGTCATCAAGTTTTTGACACCTTGCTGGTGGAACTCGGATGTTGCCATATCCTAAAAGTGGTACAATAGGTGAAAAGGTTGAAAAGCCCTGGCTTAAAGGACAGAGCTGGGCCACAGTTGCTCTGTGAATTTTCTGGCTGACCCTTGCTCACTCAAAGCTAGCACTTATCCTTGCTAATATAATGATCTAATAAGCTTTCAATGTAATCCTAAACATATCGACTCAGAAATAGCCCCACCAAGTCCAATGGAATACGTTCCCAGGCAAATGGTATAAAATTGCAGTTTTAATTTACTTAATCGGTTATACAGGTAGTCCTCAGTTTACAAGCACAAGTGAACTCAAAATTTCTGTTGCTAAGACAGTTGTTAAGTGAGTTTTGCCCCACTTTACGGCCTTTCTTTGCCACAGCTGTTAAGTGAATCACCGAAGTTGTTAAGTTTGTAACGTGGTTGTTAAATGAATCTGGCTTCTCCATTGACTTTGCTTGTCAGAAGGTTGCAAAAGATGATTACATGAGCCAGGGACACTGCAACCGTGCTAAATACATGCCAGTTGCCAAATGTCTGGATTTTGATCACATGACCATGGGGATCCTGCAACAGTTGTAAATGTGAAAGTGTCGTAAGTCACTTTTTAAAGTGCCATTGTAACTTCAAATAGTCACTAAATGAATGTTTCTAAGTTAAGGACTACCTTATGAACTAATGATCTGAAAATCAACTGTACTGTGACATACAGTAGATGTTTAAGGGAACAGAAAGTACATACTGACAAACAGGATTCAGGTAACTCATGAAACTAACTCACAAAATCCTTTCTTTACATGTTAAATGTTCCCTGGGATGGGGATTAGCACTTGACATAATACCCCCCTGTTAAAATCCTATTTAACAATCCTATAATGTTCACAAATGTAGTTCATCTGGTCCAAATTAAAATCATTTAGAGCTATTATCTGGGCTGACAAATTTCTTTCAAAATAACCCTCCTCTAAAATCCTACCCATGCAGTTATACACAAATGCTGTTCAGAGAACTAGCGCACAATTTAAATATTCTTTAACTATAACTCATTATAGAACTCTGTAGAGGTCAGTGTTTTGAACGTTATCATCTTGTTTAGGATGATACATTAAAAAAAAAGAAAAACCCGAGAAATCAATCTCTAAAACTGAGCCTTTGCAAGCAAAGGAGCATCTATTTTACTTATTCTGTTTAAACTCTACCTTTATAAGAGGTACTCAAGATAGCTAACCATGTTTTAAAAGCAAAACTGAAAAACAAATTCAAAACAAAATGAATGAATGAATTCTCCATGCCATCTTTATAGCTAAAAAACTTACCCTTCAGCATTGGAAATATATGACTTCAATTATCTAATCTTATTGGCAACTTATGAATGAATCGCTTATCAACATGGATTAGTACTGGATGAAATATCAGTATTCACTGAAATGCTTATGTAGAATCTATCTATCTATCTATCTATCTATCTATCTATCTATCTATCTATCTATCTATCTATCTATCTATCTATCCATACACACACACACACACACACACACATATATATATATACATATATATACATATATACATATATATATATACATATACATATACATATACATATACATATACATATACATATACATATACATATACATACATATATATATATATATATATATATATATATATATATATATATATATATATATATATATATATATATATATATATATATATATATATGTATATATATATGTATATATATATATGTAGGTCTTTGGTAATTCGGGTTTTCTCCCGTGTAAAATTGGAAGTGTCTTGGCGACGTTTCGACGAAGTCTCATTCGTCATCTTCAGGCTGGTGTCTCTTCGGCCTTGTGCTTCTAGAAGCAATGTGTGATCGCAGCTGTTTCTTCCTTGTATGTAAGACCTACATACAAACACCCGTGAAAACCTCAGAATATATATATATATATATATATATATATATATATATATATATATATATATATATATATATATATATATAAATTTATTTTCATTCTGCTTTTATTTTTATAAATAAGGGGGCGAGCATACCGAATACTACTTCCTCCTCCTCCTCTTCCTATTTTCCCCACAATAACAATTCTATGTTGTGGGTTGGGCTGAGAGAGAACAGACTAGTCCAGTGGTGGCGAACCTATGGCACGGGTGCCAGAGGCGGCACTCAGAGCCCTCTCTGTGGGCATGTGCGCCATCGCCCCAGTCCTACGCCTTCAGCTGGGTTTTATAAAACCTTTTCGCTTTAGGCCTCCGCCGCCGTGTGCAAAAAAAAAAAGGTTCAATCAGTCAATTTCAACTTCTTGCAGAAAAAAAAAAAGATCTTGCAAAGTTGGAATTGATTGATTGAACTGTTTAGTCCCACCCTGTCTGCCGTTACCACCGCAGCCACGCCCACCCAATTGGCCATGCCCACCCAATCGGCCACACCCAGCCAATGGGCCACACCCACCCGGCACTCGACGATGCATAAGTGGGTTTTGGGTTGCAGTTTGGGCACTCAGTCTCTAAAAGGTTCGCCATCACTGGACTAGTCCAAAGTCAACAAGCTGTCCTTTCAAGCCTAAGGCGGAACTAGAACTCAAAGTTTCACGGGTTCCAGTCTGGTGTCTTAACCACTTGACAAAACTGGCTCCTATCATTTATGAATGTATGAATTTTTCTTTTCCTTCTTGTTTATAACTTTATTTTTTCTTTCCGTTTTCTACATTCATTAACAGAAACAAAAATAAAAGTTTTAAAAGGCAGCTAACAGCAGCTAGCAGCAGGACAGCAAACGGTATATAGAAAAAATTAAAATCAACAATTAAAATGAACACTAAAATAAATTAACAGTTAAAGAGTCTGGTGGAACAGATGCCTCTTTGCAAATTTTCTGAACAGTATATCTGTATAGAAGACAGCTATACTACAAAAATGAGCCGTGAGCAATTATGGCCTCTTCAAAAGCGCCACTTCTGCAGATCTAAATAGAAAACACATGAACTCTCTCAGACTGTTAGATTGAGTCCTTTGGAAGAGCTTCAATTCCAAGAATTGTTTAAGTTTGTGTCAATTACCACCTAGAGGTAGTCCTCAACTTACAACCACAATTGAGCCCAAAATTTCTGTTGCTAAATGAGATGACATGACCATGAAAATGCTGCAACTGTCGTGTGAGAAACGGTCATAAGTCCCTTTTTCAGTGCCGTTGTAACTTTGAACAGTCACTGAATGAATAGTTGTAAGTCAAGGAGTATCTGTAGTACCAACTGCTGTGTAGTAGAAATCTGTTGCTACAAGCACAATGTGATCTCTGCACACCTTTTCTTGACAAGAAAGCCCCTTTCCCGCATCATGCACCAATCACACATAAGGTATTTTGAAGGATGTAACTAGGTACTGACTAATTGTTACCAAAATCCAATTGCCTTCATGTATGGCTTCAACTGGTACTTAATTATGCAAACACATTGCTCACATCATTTGCAAATCCAGAAGATGAGGTAGCATTCCCTTACTGTGGACCTGCACTTTCACAAGACTGCAACCAGCTGTTGAACCTCAATTCCCTGGGGTTTAATATCCTATTTATCCCCACCATCTCCATATTGTTTGGATTTAATTAAGGAATGCCCTCCTTCATCCAACTCATTACTGAATTTAAGCAACATTCAAGGATTCTTATTGTTTCCTTGGAATTTAATGACAAAGAGTTGCAGAACTGGGTGTAATCACCATAATGATGGCATTTTACTCCAAAGCTTCAAAGGACCTCCCCACAGTTTTATGGAGATATTGAACAACACAGAAGTATCCTACTTGTGGTAGAATGCAGTCTGGAGCCCTAGGAGGGAGAAACTGCATCTCAGAGGGCAAAGAGGCAGCAGAGTTTGGAATGTGTGGTAGGCTAGAAGAGGCAAAGACAACTCCCCCTAGTAGTTCACAAAATATAGTTCTAGAGTTAACTAAAATGTCTATATTATGCAGATAGTTGTTTTAGTCTGGCAAGATTCTGTCTGTAGGCAAACAGTAATAAAGCAGCTACCCAGAAGTAACTCCATGTGTCATCCTTGGTTTGTGGGACATGACAGTATTAGACATTGCAGGCCAATGACCGTCCTAAGTGCTCAAAAATAGTCCCCTGATGCTGGTATGAACAGATAGGAAAAATAGTGTCTCTATAATTCAGAAGGATGACTTGATTGATGGTACTAAAAACTGCTCCTTAGTTGCTGTCAGTGCCCCAGAATGGTATACCCAATTACTCTCCTACATGTGTCCTACAACTTCCCCTCCCTCCTGCCCCCCAATCCACTTATATTCTTGCCTTTTTTTCCCTCTTGTTCTCTCTCCATTATATCCAGAACAAAACAACCCCATTTTGAACCATTTTAACTAACCCTTCCCTTCTTCAGAGTTGCCAATCTAGTTGTAAATCTAAAAGTAACAAGGAAGTGAGCTGTTCAGGACAACTGTAATACAAAAGACATTCTCTTTTACGTGCAAAGGTTTGATCCAATGTGGTGGTTTATTTCATACTAACAAAGCGCACAGTCAAATGGCCAAAATGTTGCACCCTTTCCAGGCACGTTTGCTGAGCTTATGGCTGGGTTCAATAATTGCAAACACAATAACAAGAATAGCACTCAGGAAAAAGGACCAGTATTCAGAGCTATCAACCCAACCAATTTTGTTGATTTAGTTTGAATAGCTGCTTGACTCACCATAAAGAAGGATCAGGTCTAATCCAAATGAGCACCTTCAGGTGAAGGATGTTATAGTTTTTGTTTTCTTGCAGGAAGATCTGCCCTGCAAAATGCCCTTTCAAGGTCTGACACTTCAGAAGAGTGCCAAACAATACTAAGGTCCAAACAAGGATTATGAATTTTTCATGGCCTTTCCCAACATTACCTTCACAGTTTTCTACAGAGAGCACAAATAATTCATGTCTATATTTGTTTTTATTTTAAAAGTCAAATAGATCACATCAAGTAGATCAGACTTCAGGTCAAATGTTCAAATTTAATACCAGAATGTTTTCTATATTGCAAAATTATTTGGTTGCAGAAATAATTTTAAAAGCCAACAAGAATCATTATTTCTTCTGTACAAGGCAATTCTTGAAAGGAAAATAAAAAGAGGTAGATGGCATATGTACATCTTACAGGCAAGCCTTTCCTCCCACCTCATTTTAGCCTTTTCAATCAATTCTGAGGTGCCTGCCATTCACTTTTAATAGCATACGCTTAGATTCTAAATCTGCTCAGAGGATTAAACTGAATAAACATACTATAAAAGAGCCAAGGGTTCCAGACATAACACAATTGACTGCTACAACAGACTGAAGTGGGAAGAAAGTGCATGCACAGCACAAAAAAAAGTTTAGCAAATCTCTTTAGAGGCTCTATGGCTCTACACATTTTAGCTGCTCAGCAGCCTCCACAGAGATCTAGAAAGCTGAGTTGAAACTTGATCTCATGACTCATTCTTATTGCTATAACTCAGACAAGGCCTTCAGGCCTGTTCTCACCACCAATTCAGCTCTATGGAAGCAAAATTAAGAACATCAGTACAATAACATGTTTGTATTTGCAAAAAAGGATTCCTCAGCACACTTTTAGTCTGCTTGTAGTTTCTCTACTGCTCTGCACAGTTCTGCCATAGATAGCAGTTATTAGACCCGAAGCCATGATTAAGAGAAAAGGACCCTCTCCATATCAAAGCGGGATCCAATATTTTGTATTGGTTCTAAACACAAAATTCAGTACTGTAGTTACATTTGCAACATAAAATACAATACTGCAGAGGATATATTTAACTACTGTGCTGTACCTTTTCAATACATGGTTTCTGAGACTGATTCCTTTAGATTTCACTGTAAAACACTTTGGAGGTCCTTTCTGAGTAACTCAAATATCTTTTAAAAATATGTATCAAATCTGAGAGGAAGTAAAAAAAGGAAACATGAACAAAAATAAAATTTAAAAAAATCTATTCTACCCTACGAATTCTAAAATTGATTCCATTTTACACAGAAATTAAAGAAAGTTTTTTGACTTGCTACTGTCCAGGAAATAACAAATATTTAAAACAAACCCGTGTCTACTTTTAAAAATTCTCACTCTTTTATAAGTAGGAGAATTATAGATAACTAAAATTAAACGTGACAAAATCTTGATTACACATTACAGAAAAAGACTGTCCAGGTGACCTATTTTTAACATCTTATGTGACAGATGGTTTGCATTTAAGTTGAAATTTAAAGCTATTTCAAGGCTGCATATGATATGACCTATAAAATCTCTTAACAATTACATGATATAAGTCACAAAACAAAACAAACACCAACAAGAGTCAGATAATTAGTCTCATCTCATTTTAGATCATCAGGTTGCCATATCTAAACACTTTTCATCAGGTTACCATAAAAGCCCGAAAAGCATTTGCAAAAGTACAAATATTTCATTACATTTTCTATAAATTAATCCCCATTAACATGGCTGCACAGAACTCTTTAAATTAATAGAAAAGGGAGTTGATAATTCATGCAGTTGATTAAAACTCAGCCTAGCTTGGGGGGGGGGGGTGTTATAGGGGAAAAAGTCATTTTACTGTTCTTAGATGGTTTTTTTTCCTTTTCTAACTATGTTGATAGGAAAAAAGCTGAGTGTTTTTCTCATTTGAATGGAACAGCACCTCAGCTGGAGTTTTCTTTTGAATTTTTAAAAACAGCAAAACCATCACTTTTTCCACAAGTAACTCCAGCTATATTTTTACAGTTTTTTTCAATCCCTTTATTATTTTTATAAATAACTTAAGGCAGTGAGCATACCTAATATTCCTTCCCCCTCCTCTTTTCCCCACAACAACCATCTTGTGAGGTGAATTGGGCTGAGAAAGAGTGACTGGCTCAAAGTTACCCAGCAGGGCTTTCATGCCTAAGGCAGGACTAGAACTCACAGTCACCTGTTTTTTAGCCTGGTGCCTTCACCATTACACCAAATGAGTTCTTTCTATTTCCTAAGACAAGCCAGATTCCTTGCCTTGCCCTGTAGAAAAGATTCTTCCTTGCCAAATCCTGCTAATTAGCTGCATTCAGACAGGCTGGTTTTCAAATCCAATACCCCAGAACCAGCTAAGCAAACAAGACAAGTTGGAGTAATAAACAAATATATTAGTCTCCAATTAGAGGCAGAAGTTTAAAATAGAGAACAATGCACCTCTACACACAGGTAAGAGGAACAATAAAGCATTATCACTGATGCTTATCTCTTCAATTTAAACTGCTCACATCAAGTGATAAGTAGTTTTTCTACTTTTGTTGTCATGTGGCAAGCAAATATACCCAAATGTCACTCATCTTCTTGTCCAGCTACAGTTTTTCACAAATTGGCACCTTTCAAATGTACTGGATTGGACTAGAAACTTCATCATCCCAAAAGAACACAGCCAAATACTGCATAACATGATGGATTTGGGCTCAGCATTTTATCTAAGGTCAACCACTATAGTTGGTAAGCCATGGCTTACAGCTTAGTGTGTTGGGTGAACCCACAGATATTTGTAGTTTATCCACTAGCCACAGTTAAAATTAGTATATTGTGTCAACCAAATCAAGCTTTTCCAACCTACATTCTCAACCCAGTCAAATTCACCTAGGAGAGCTAGATGATGTTCAGGCTAGGCTACACATACCCTATGAGAATATATTATTAATATTAGAGACTACTCTTGAGTATGAATGTTTGAATGAACATAATATTTATGCAAGGAATACCTCCTGAGATCTTAGATATAAAAAAGCAAATCAGTGACTTGCCCAGCTCACTATTCCTCCCTATCACTAACCAGAACCAAAATAAATGTAATACTATAAAATGGTTAAAAAACAGGGAAATGAGCAAACTGATTGACTTTGAATATTTGACAGACCATACCCATGAGTTCTCAGGGAAGAATTTCATTCACTTGGTCATGATTTTTGAAGTGAAGTACATACAGCCTCAACTGTATATGTTAATTTGTGTAACAGCAACTGCAATCATGTGGCAAGTGAAAAATGGATAATGGATCTAAGACAGCCAACCATAACTGATATCTGGATAAAATTAAATATCAAAATATCTCAGGCACAGGATGTGGAACCATCAGACCACCCATGTAGGTCATGAAGTTGTAAGTGTATAGTTCTTTAGGGGGGAAAAACCCTACTCTCTAAAGTTCACCAGGGCTTTAGGATGCCAGGCAAGGAGACTTAAGTACAACAGCTGGATGCTCATCTAACTAAATTGAGTTGGCACCATCTGAATTAGAAATCAGTATACCACAGTCAGATGAACATTAAAAAAAATAATTTGGAAAATGTCGCATGGCCAAAAGAACTGTTAATGGTAACAGAATTTTTAATACTGAAAATAATCCTAGGGGTAATGGCATCTCAGAGAAATTAGATCCCACATTATTAGTTTTTAAACAATGGTTAAACTATATGGAAAAAAAACCCAGTCCTTTTGCTTTGGATGTTTCCTCATTTTGGTACAAACTTTAAAGGTTTCCCTCATATTGCTTAGGTATTTCATCCGATACTATATACTTTTAGGCTTTTTTTTTTTTTTTTTTAAATCATTTGTTATTTCAAGCAAATGCTTGAAATGCTCTCCAGACTGGGTAATTTCATATCAAAAGAAAAAGGCAAAATAAACTACTGGAAGTTGCTTTTTTAGATTCTACAGATTTCCATCCTAAGAGACAAGAGCGGGAGTCCAAAGCAAGCCACAAATTCCAGAAATGCAGCAAGGTTTCTTTTCTGAAGCAGGATCTGCAATCCTGAAGCAGGCAACATATGGTATTCCTACTGGAACCATTTAATTCAAAGAGTGAAAGAGCAAATAAAAGTGAGGCCTCAGTATTTGTCTCAGGTATGAGTCAGACCTTTGTAAGCTTCTCAGTATGAAACAGCACTGAAAGCCGAGACCTGGCATTACTTTCTTCAGAGAGGTTCTTGCTCTTAAAGCAGTTCCTGGAACGCCTGTAGGAACTCTTGGGAATTGAGAAAATGACTGGAAATGACGATGCCACACAACAACCAGTTCCTGTTATAACTTTGCCATTTTCTTGACAAAGATTGAGTCAGCCACTGGCACAACCAGTATCACCTTCACCTTTTTCATATACCCATCATATCCAGAAATATCAATCATCCATCCAATCAGAAAGCTATGACCCCATGAAATAGATTTCTGTACAAATTAATGTAGATACAAAACTCAGTATGTACACAAGGGGGGGGGGAGGTAATAAATAAGCCATGGTTTGTTTCAGGGTATAAAACCAGTTAGAAATCATATAGTTTTGGTGGAACACTGATTGCAAGTGTGACTTCACATGATATATGAATAACACCTCATGGCTTACTTGCAGTTTCTTGACTTACTTGTAATTTGATTTTGTGTTCAAACCAAACCGGAGATGTAAGGTAAGACCAACTAGGAAGAAAAAACTAGGAACTAGCTAAATAAAGTATGACTATCTTCTTAGTCTGAAAAACAAATCAGAAATGAATCAGAGCTGGTTTAACAAATCATGATGTAAGACTGTGGCAAACATATATCTTTTCAAACCAAACACTGCCTAGCAACATTTAAAACAGTGAAATTTGTTTTAATTTCAGTTTTCTGATAAGATTTCTATTGTGCTAAATATTCCTAGCAAATATGGACAAGCAGTTTTGTTTTTTGTTTTGTATAAAAATGTTATTTAATATGCCTAATTGATTAAAGAATCTGTCTACACTTTTACATCAATTTCCAAGGTAATTCAAAGCTATGGTTCACATCCCAAAAAATAGTTTGATTGGCTGAATTCACACAACACACGAAGGTAAATCAAACAAACTACCTTATGTATTAACATATAATATGAACCAAGTCTAGGTGTGTCTCCTTGAGGCTACTTAAGTAATTATCAGGGATGATATAAAGCTTTCCTATAGACAGCCATACCCTAAGAAAATGTTCTTGTTGTTTCATGTTCTACAGAACTATATTCATATTTCCACACTTGTGGAAGAATGGGAAAGCTGTGACAAGGCTGGCATTAATAACAATAGAAGCAGCAGCAGATCAAGATAACTCAGAACATAGGTAGTCAGAGACAAAGATGACAGGAAGGGTAATTTGGAGACATAACGTGAGAACATACCTTTAGTGAGCTCATTTTTCAAATATTGGCCTATCTTGTCCCTTAAATTTCAACAACCCAGTTTAGCTTAAATATAACTGTGTTTCATTGGTAAAGTACTTAAATCTGTAAGAATTGTAAGGTTTGTTTTCATGTAAGGGCTTCAGATATAGCCCCTCTCCATTCCGTGCAGGAAACAGAGCTTGTCATAATGAACTCTCATGCCATAATCAAGGGCGTATTCACAAGATTACCTAAATGAGTTGTCATCATCTTAAAAGCCTGAAGGAGCTACTTTCTGACAACTCAATTTCATGCATGTCAAGTCCATCCACATGTAAACTCACCATATGTTTTCAATGTATGCACAATAACTGTCTAAAAAATACCTTCAGAAGTAAATGAGTCAAGGACTTTTCATTTTTTTAAAAATTGTCATTTTCCAAATTCATATTTAAGTTAAATGTTCTACTCCAAAAAAACACCCCCCCATCCTAGAGATCTGTATATAATTTGACCAAGTATATCTCTAAAAATTAACATACGCCAATTTATAGATGGCAAGTGAAATACTCATCCCACACAAACAATATTTAGATGATCTGGCCACATAATAGTCAGGTATTAGAGACAGTGGGAATCACATGTTCACAAGCTGATTTAGAATCATAATTTGTGGTGCCCACTAACTCCTTGTACATCAAACTTTCAGCTCTGCCAAATAGTTACCCTCCTCCCCTCTTTCTCTCTGTGTATGTGTGTATATATTAAAAAGGAGAGGTAAAATATAACAAACATTCTCTCATCACAGTACTGTTGAGCAGACAGACTCAAATCAGAAACCACATGCAACAGGCAAAACCAATCTCTGAAAATAGAATACCCTTTGAAAAAGTATGAATTTCAAAATTATAAAGCAACCTGAATCCAATCTACTTTGGTACACATTAATTGGATTAGAGATAAACCTCAGAGATACTCCATACATGTTTTTAAAAGGGCTGAACGTAAACACAACAAACCCATACAAACACAAAGGCCCCTCTGCAACTACTCTATAACTTAAACTACAACGGAAGAGTTTAAAGAAATACAAGTTCTCATGGCACAAATTGGAAAGCATATATTAGCTTAAGTATGAAATAAGAGCAAACCTTTGAACTTTTCAAATATACTGGAAGCGCTAAGTGCTCTAGAATACATTCTTAGAATGCAGATTCAGCAAAAACAATTACTATATGATAAGTGCAAAGAAATCCTTCCAATTATCTACTGCTGGTGATAGAATGAAGCGGCCAAAGCAGGCATGTCAAACTCGCGATGTCACGTGATGTCGCGTGACGTATTGCGACTTTTTCCCCATTGCTGACAATGAGGTGGGCGTGGTTTCAACGTGACGCATCCGGCCCGCAGACCGGCAGTTTGACATGCCTGGGCCAAAGGAATCACCAATATGGAATCCCACTACAGGTATATAAAACAGAAAAAAAGTATTAGTACAAACTTGTAACATGGGAGTTTGAAGGTTCCAGTGAAATATTTTTGAAGTGTTTTGTGATCCCACCGAACAAAATCTAAACCATTTAAAGCGCTCTGCCACAGGGAACAATGGCAACATAAAATAAGCCTCTTATTTTTCATCATCAGGTCATAAAAGTAAGTGAAATAGCAGCCCATGTTGACTGCTGTCTACTGCTCAAACTATAACTACATTGACTGAAAGGATGTTTTTAAGGACTGTAAATATTTAAACATTCCTAGAGTAAACAAGTTGGGTATACTTTTTTACAGCCTGTCTGCACAAATAATCACAGAAATAAGCCCAGCAAAAAGAAAGTAAGAGGATCACTCCAGCACAGACCCAACACAATCTAAAAGTAACAAAAACACTCTGCCATGGCCATAACCTTCTTCCTAATGCACACAGTCACTGTAAAATTTCTGCATTAGCAATATACCCCAAATGTCTGAAAGCTCACCAGCACAGATATCCTTTTTGTAAAACACTTTCTGCATAACAACATACCTGAAAAAGATACAACATACAGAGAACCCACAAAGACTAGAACAGTATATATAAGCCATGACCTCTAATTTCCCTCTTTCAAAGACTTCAAAAATTTACCTACCTCCTGCGTAAGAGTTAACTCACCCTGACATTACCAATCTTTCTCCACTCTGCTATTTTATTGGCTAATGTGCTCTCAAAAGTCTGCATAGCTTAGCCTTAGAGGAATTTTTAGAACAGAAGCTAAGGCAAGCTATAGGGACACTCCAGGCAATATAGAACAATATACCCCAATTTGATCTGAACTCAGGACACAACAATTCCAACAATGGTTGTTTTGTTTTGTTTGGTGCTTGGAACTAGCTGTTTTGGAATTTGAATCCTTAATTCACACAATGCATCTTATTAGTACTAGGTGATTTTCCTCAGCTCTTTTATGTAAGTGTAACCCAAATGAAAACATGGAGCATACAAATGATATACATCTACATGCATACTTCCTTTTGTCATGCTGATCTTCAACCTTCAGTCAAAAAACTCAGAACTTTTCTGAGCTATCAGTTCTAACACATAAGTACAAAAATAAATATATAAAATAAAACCCATCAACCTACAAAGTAAAAGGCTCAAATTAGATTCAGTAGCAACTGATTGCTATAGATTAAAGGGTTTAGCAAAGGCAGCAGCTCTAGACAAACTTTTTGAAAACCACTAAGGGTAGAAGACAAGACATATCCTTGGTACGCTATCAATCTTTTTCTCCAGAAGCTACTAATGATGCTCCCATCATACATAAAACAATGCTAAGAAGCACTTTACACACACCATCTACACACACACACACACACACAGTTTTTATGTCAACAAAATGTTCCCCTCATTTTTAAACTAGAACAAGAGAGATGGAAAAGATAAAGAAACATTCAGAACTGAAGGAAATTCATAACCTTAGAATGGTCAGAATACACTTTGTTTTGGGAGAGTATGGGTGTTGGTATTAGATCATTCTACCTATGTAGATTTGAATTCTGTGTGTCTTAGGATGTTCCTCTCAAATGACTTCACCCAAAATGGTGCCTTCTCAATGTGTTAAGAGTCTACAGCAATATAGGAGAGCTGGACTTCTTTCCGAAGAGACTTCTACTCACTTTCCAAATAAAGGAAAAGCAAACATGAGGCTGGTCCTAATTCATAGCAAACCAATTTCTTGCCTAAATTCCTACTCCCCACCGTGCTCAGCTGGAACTTGCACAAACCAAGACTGATGGCTGTGCAATCCAGCCTTTCAACATTTCCACAACTTCAAGAAAGCAGGTCAGTGTGAGACCACTAATATGAAGCTTAACAAAAACTTGAACTAGACAGTTATATGAAAACATAACTTCCAATTCAGAACCAGATTTATTTATAAGCATACATGCACAGAGGTGGTTAATGTTTACTAGGGCTTATTCAGTTCTGTACTTCTTAAATCTGCAGAACATAAAACTGGTTTCAAATTTAGAGCATCACAATCCAAATAATGTACAGGGAAGGGGGACTGCCAGTTGCTTCTCTCAGTTATGCTGAAATCCATGCTCATTTCCATGTTTATTTGCTGGGGAAACAGGTTACGTGTTACTCAAAACTAACTAGTTGAAAAGCGTACAAATGAACTATGTCAAGTTCTCCTTCATTACGATTAGAGATGATCACTGCTCTTTAAAATGTACAGACTTGCAAAAAGAAAATTAGTGAGCCCTTCTAAAAATCAAAGAACAAAGGTAGAGCAGAAATGCCATAATGAAGTACATATCCTCGCAGTTTTAAAGACAGTTGTTATAAGTCAGCATGAAGTGCCTTTGACAAAAAGGAATTGTTGCTTCCAAGAACACATACCACAACATACCAGTCACTGTTTACTATGCAAATACATGGACTACTAGAAGGGGGAGAGATTTTTCATTCCAGGTGACTGGAACATTTGGAATAACATGTAAATATTAATACACTCCCAAAAATACACGCACACACACACACATATATATAATTTTATGTTTTTCTGAAAATGCTAGATGCCAATGCATAGTAATTTATGTGTTGGTGGTGGTGAGTGGTGTTGTGTCTTCAGATCAGTGTTGACTCCTAGTGACTGCCTAGACAAGTCCCTGCAATTTCCTTGGCAAGATTTCAGAAGTGGTTTGCCATGGCCTCCTTCCTATTAGATAGCTGGCTTTGTGCCTAAGGCAGATCTAGAACTCATTGGTTTCAAGTCTGCTGTCTTAACCATTACACAAAACTGTTAGCTACTATGAAAAATGATGCATTGACTCAGAGATAGTACTTAACCATGGTCTACTGCAGCAGTCCCCAACCTTTGCGGCCCGGCTTGGGGGGGGGGAAGAGAGGAATTGGGCTGCGTGAGCGGCAGGCCAGCGCACGCACATGCAGGCCTTGTGCAAAGGGCGGGCCAGTGTGCACGCACATAGCTCAACTTGTGAGAGCAGCAGGAACGCACACAAAGTGCCTGCCAGTCCGCTGCTTGCGCAAGTTGCTGCATGCGTGCACTCGGCCAGCCACTCGCACGGGCCAATTCAGAATAGGCCACAGCCCATAAGCAATGGTTATAACCAAAATGAATGGATATATAAAGGTAAAGGTTTTCCCCTGACCAATCATATCTGACTCTAAGGGATAATGCTCATTTCCATTTCTTAGTCAAAGGAGTCAGCGTTGTATAGGAAGACCTTTCCGTGGTCATGTGGCCAGCATGACTATACATTGAGGTGCACAAAACGTTGTTACCTTCCCACCAAAGTGGTACCTATTAAACTGCTCGCATTTGCATGTTTTTGAACTGCTAGGTGGGCAAGAGCTGGGGCAAATAATGGGAACTCACTCTTGACATGCTAAACTCAGGTCTTGAACCCAGGCTGGCAGCTTTCCAGCTGACAAGCTCAGCGTCTATAACTACTGAGCCACTGCACTCCCTGGAAGAATACATATCACCCACTAAACCAAACCTAAGCATTCTACATCATTGCACTATGTGATGTGTGAATCTCACTACTATGAAGCCTTCAGAACCCCATGACAGCATCTGGAATAGACTTGCACAATTATTTCTCTTGAAATCAAAAGTATTCCAGAACTCAGTTTAAATGAAGGAATGCTAGAAAAGGATTCTGCCAAACATCATGCTGGCATAACTATTTCTTTAACAAGCTGAAAAACATGTGTTTGTAGCTTGAAGACATCAGCAAAAAGGAAAAGGCTATCTCAACAAAAACGAAATTCAGAGAACGGATTAAATGTCCTTCATAAGCACTGCCATTTGAAAAATTGGTCAGCCTCATAAGAGGGGAAGCCGAGTGTGCTAGTCACATTCCAAATTACTTTTTTTTATGACGATTGCATATCCAGACATAGAGAAATGAGTATCCAAGCAAACAAACAAACAGCCCCAACTTTTCTCCCTTTCCCTGATACTTTATAGGCACAGAAATATCACAAACCAAGCCAGACAGGTGTTGTGTAAGGCGGCTTCCTTCCTTCCTTCCAATCAAACTATCCATCATCTTTGCATTTTGTACTGCTGACTTTCCAAAACAAACCCCCTCTTCCCTACAAGAGTTACAGCACAGAGGGGCGGGCTTATACTTGGCAGGGTAATGAGTAACATCTGTAACCACAGCTGCCCTGTGGGCATTCCTTCCTTTGATGCTCCTGAAGACTGCAGCCAGCCAGAGGAGGGAGCCAAGGAAAGTTTATACAGATTCTTTCCTCTCTACACAGCCTCTTCCCCCCCTCCACCTTCCAGGAGAGGCGGCCTCCCTGAAGCGATTAAAAGATGTCTCTCTCCCCCCACAGCCCCCACAGCCGCTTCCATCTCATCTCCTAAGTTTTCCAAAGCCACCGCTGGAAGCAGGACACACAGATGCAGCATTAGCTTACGAGCTTTTTTTTTTCCCCTTTGGCTCGGAGAACTGTAAAGGCACGTCCGAAACGCCCATGTCTGAGAGCTGATTTTTGAGTAACGCACACAGATTCCCCCCTTTCTAATCGCTGTGTGCTTTAAAAAAAAAAAAAGATTTATAAAAAAGGGTTCTCTGTCAAGAAAAGAAAGGTGGGCGGGGAGGAGACAAATTTAAGACCAAGGTTAAACCACAAAAATAGCAATCGCTCGCCCCCGTTTGGAAAGGCAGGCTGTGTCCCGAAGAGCCCCTTTTAGACCCGGAGGAGAGAAAGCTGCCCAACATTTGGGGGCGGGAGGGAGGGAGATGGCGGCCAAGAGGGCGACTTCTCTCCCAGACAGGGAGATCCACTCACCTCTCGATCTGTTACAGACAAAGGCAAAAGCAGCCGAACGGGCAAGCGCGGGAGCTTCAGGCGCAGTTAAAGGAGGAGGAGCAGCAGCAGCAGCAGCAGCCGCAAGAATTTCTCCTCCACCGATTTGCCGCAGCGGTGGCGGCGGCGCCGACCACCGCTCCAAGCCGCAAGTTGCTGCAGCGCTGGCAACGGCGGCGGCGACGGCCAAACACGGAGTCCCGCGCTCTAATCACTCCCCGACCGCATCTCCCCAGCGGCCGCCTCCCACCTCCGGCGGGATCCGCGCTCCCCGCGTCGGCGTCGGCGTCCTTCGCAGGCAGGAGAAGAACTTCCCGTCGAGCGGGGGGTGACGGGGAAAAGTTGGCAAAAGGGAGGGCGAGACGAGCGCAAAGTTCCAGAAAGCAGCCGGGCGAGCCGAGACAAGGCAGACTCCGGCGGGAGGAGGAGGAGGAGGCGGCGGAGGAGGGGCTACTCAGCCGGGAATCCAGCTGCAGTGAGAGAGAAGGAAGTGGCTGCTCCCTGTTCTGCCAATGGGCTTCAGGAGCTGGAATGAGCCAGGCGGCAGGCACATCATTTCCTCCCGGCGCAAATCCAGGCGCCGCCAAAAAGCCGCCTCGCCTCGCCCCCTGCAGGGCCGAAGGGGCACCGCACCCTCCCTTGCGCGACGCGACCCGCCCACACGCGTGGGCTCGCGGGCTGGGGTGGCTGGCGTTCTGTTTTGCGGCAGCGCGCTGGTGCTTTTGATGGAGAGGACGGGGCGGGGGTCTCGCGGGCTGGTCTTTTCCACGAAGCCTGCGGCTCCTGTGACTGGCTTGCGCACCCTTTGCATTAAGGAGATCTCGAATAATATCCACGCTTTCTTGTCTGTTTCCAGTCACAACCTGCTCCTATTCCGTAGCGAGACTATCTCACTCCCAAGAAAGCATATTCTAGGATTCGGGCCTTGCCTGTGAAAGTGTGAACATACAACTTACTAATTCACGTTTGTTGAACAGAAGAAAAAGAGTACAAGCACTCAAACAGAAAATGGCGGGAGGTGAGGGGGAGAGACTCTCAAATGCTAGTACCGGTAGGAAATAATCTTGTGTAGAGCTCCAAACACATTTTTGGAAAAGCAAACAATATTAATGGTGCAATTTCATCCCTGGAAAAACATTTTTACCTAATAACGTCAGAAAATATAAGAGACCCATGTTAGAATGAGTGTTCTACTTGTAGAAAAACCTACAGCTGATTCACACCAGTATTTCTACAAAGGAAAAAAAAAAGTCCACCTTTAAGGATGAAAAAACTTAAGCTGATTAAACTGACGTTTCAAAAACATATTTTGCTTCATTTCTTGGTATTATATTTTTATTCTCATATAAAACAACCCAAAGCCACAATTTCTACAACAGTTATAGTTTTACTCTTTTTCTAATTAAGAATAAAGCAAGAGAAAAAAGGGTTTATATTAGGCAATACTTTATCTTACTTAGGAAACTTGCCTTGAAAAGGAACAGCTGTTTTAAAGTTAATGATTGTTTTTGGTTAATGAAAAAGTGTTCTATTTTTCAAGGGAAAATGAATTTAATATATCTGGCTGAACAAAATAATAAGCCTGGGGAAAAGTACAGATAACCATTTTCTTGTGGTAAATACTTAGGAGAATAGAGGAATGGAGTAGAGGAAAAACATCCAGCAATCAAATTGGCATATTAAATGTCTTCATTTAGTCCTCAGGGGATTAAGTAATTTTAGTGGCTATCAATTTTCTTCCCTTTCTAAATACTGTAAATGTCTTTTATTATAACACATCATTTATTGTAACTCTGAAATTGGGTGTATTTTTTTCTCACATTAAATACTTCACTACAGAATTTCCTCTGATTTTATTATATGTCCTGTTTTATAGTGCCATCATAGTCTCACCTGTATAAATTCCCGGGATATTGTCATTGGTTCAACTATGGTGTAAAGGCAGACAGGTCATGCACATACAACATATAAGTAAAATATAAGAAAATAAAAATGAAAACACAACATTAATGTTTTCCTGTTATATCATGGGCTATTCTATTACCCATCCTTCTATATCGGGTGTCAAATTGCCAGCCCACGGGCTGGTTGCATCATGCGGAGGCCGCGCCCACCCCAGCTCCGGCAATGCGAAAAAAGTTGCGATATGTCGCAACACGTCACGTGACACGGCGAGGTTGACACCCATGTTCTATATACTGTATTATTCCCATCAATTATTGTGTATCACTCAATTCTCTTTTATTTATTCTGCCTATAATCTTACACAGTAGTTGCACTGTTTTTCTGTTTATTTCCTCAGATCTATATATTTTTTTCCTTTGATAACTCTATTTTATAGGTAGTTCTCAACCTTACGACCACAATTGGGACCAGAATTTCCATTGCTAAGCAAGGTGGCTGTTAAGTGAGTTGTGCCCAGTTTTATAACTTTTGTCACAATTGTTAAGTGAATCATGTGGTCATTAAGCAAATCCAGCTTCCTCCATTGACTTTGCTTATTGGATACCGTCTGAGAAGGTCATAAGTGACAAAAAAATTCTGGGAGTTGAAGTCCACACTACGTAAAGCTGCCAGAGCTGGAATATACTAGTTTGAGTAATACCTTTGTCCATTCTCTAGATTGGGTATGGGGGGGGGGGACTTGTTACATACTTAACTAGCTCATATACTTAAAATAAGTATAATAACCACATGGGTGGGAAGATCCTATGATAATTCAGTTTATTATAGAACATTACTTGCAATTAAATCATTTCTAATAAATTCATCCTTCAGATTCTTGGTTCTTCTATGTGCAAAACAGGAGACTTTACCACATTGAGGTATATTTTTGAACAGTTCCAAAAGCATGAACTGCAATGCATTCACTGTACAATTGTGTTATACCCAAGTCTCCATTTTTGTACCCAGGTTGCAAGTTCTTCACAGGATTACCTGTTTGCTTTTTCAAAATTGGCGTCCTCCAATGAAATTGGATAGCCTCCACTTAATAATTCTTGCTTTAGCACTCCTGACTTATTTTAACACTCCTGAACTCAGTAAGAATTCTGCCTCTAAAGAGCACTTGGATTGGTCTCTTAGAAACTGTCCTAATAGTAAATTATTCCTGAGCCGCTTCAGAGGCCATGATGCAGCTGATTTGCCAATAATAGTTCTTTTCAAGACAAAAATAATTCCCGAAGAATACTATTTCTGCTAAAGATGGCAAAACATACAGACTCTTTCTCCTCTCAATTATTCATGGTATGAAGCATCACTTCCTTCGACTACGATAGAAGGAGCATATATATCATATGATTGGAATGAAAGATTGGATTTTATGAACGAAATGTACACAGTTCTATGAAAGAAGGGAATGGGGGGAAAAGTCTTTAATAAAAACCCTACATGTAGAGCTAAAAGCTCCAGAAGAGAGTTGTCCCCTGAGATAATAGGATACCAAAGTGGGGGAGGGAGGGGTAAATATTTGCATGGTTCCTTGGTAAAAACAAAGGGACAAGCAAAATCTCACACTGGATTTTGAAAAGGAACTGTGTTCTACTAATGCAGTGTCTTGCAAGGTATTCTTCTCCAAAATCTCTGTTTTGATTTTATTTTGTTCAATTTTCTGGACTTATCCCATGAGGTATTATCTTTTAACTGAGAAATAACCTTGAGAGCCAGTTTAGTGAGGTGGTTAAGGCATTAGGCGAGGAACCAAAAGACCACAAATTCATTGTACCTAAGGCACAAAGCCAGCTGGAGGCCTTTGGACCAGTCCCTCTCTCTCAACCCTATGAAGCAAGAAATGGCCATCCAAGAAAACTTGCCAAGAAAACTACAGGACTTATGATCTTGTTCCTATAATCTTCATCGTGGAGAATATCTGCAGCGCCACTCTCACCTTCTGCTTTTATTATTTTAATGGGATCTGATGCCAACGTTCCACGAACAAGTTGGTCCTCTCGCATTAAATTGTATCGATCTTTTTAGATTGAAATTGATCATTAACCATACAACTTCTGTGAAAAGACATGGCCGGGCCTATAGATCCTAACAGCATAAACAAGGTAGCAAACACATTCAGTATATTGCTTCTGGATATATATTTTTTCTAGTGCCTTTATTAGCAATGACCCTAGGTAGTATCTGGTTGTTGTTTTTTCCTCTTCTGTGTAATGATGTATAGAATTGTGTATGTGCTTCTCTTTCTCCTTATGTGTGTGCATTCAAAATTGCACTCTGGGTCATGTGACCAAAAAGGAGGGGGGCTTAGGATGGAATACTCAGCAATATTCCTAGCTATTACCCAGCAGCCTTTTCCATAGAGATGCCTTGAGGGTTTTTTTCTGGAATGCTTTTTTCCCCAAGCACCAAGACAATTCCCATCCAGTTTTGAACCTGAACTTTTTTTTTGCTGGCTTCTCTTCCCACACAAAATATGGTCCAATTCTTTTTAGTTTTTGAAGAGTTATCCTGTGGCAAAGAAATTTACATTGTACCCCACCCCCACCAGCATTGCATCCGGTTGGAAGGAATAAAAAGGAAGGTGATCTAATGGGCATGCGAGAATCTGTTCAGCTGAAAATATAATATTTAAAATATTATAATTAGTTTTTTTCTAAAGAATCTAATCATTTATGCAAGTTTGTACTAGAATATTATGGGCAGAAACAAAGTCAACTTTTTCCTGGTAGATACAATTCTTTGGGATAAATTGACCATTAGACTAATTTTTTTAAGACATTGGGCCAGATTCATTGAGATCGATACCACTAACCATCAGCACCTTCTATTGTAGACTTCCATTCTGTGATAGCTGAATTAATGGAAACATAATAAGAAACAGATAGATAGATAGATAGATAGATAGATAGATAGATAGATAGATAGATAGATAGATAGATAGATAGATAGATAGATAGATAGGTAGATAGATGGTGGGTGGGGTGGGGGTGGGTGGGTGGGGGGTGGGTAGGTAGGTAGATAGATAGATAGATAGATAGATAGATAGATAGATAGATAGATAGATAGATAGATAGATAGATAGATAGATAGATAGATAGAAGATAGATAGATAGATAGATAGATAGATAGATAGATAGATAGATAGATAGATAGATAGATAGATAGATAATAGAAGATAGACAGACAATATATGTTCTTGTTCAATCATGACCATACTTTCTGCCTGCTGTCTTCTTATTGTCAAAAAATGCAAGATGCCCAGTAGACTTGCCAAGCATATTTGCTGACATCTGAAATTATCTTCCCCTCATATTTTCTGTAGCATCCAAAATAGCCTGTGACCAAAGCTGAACAGTGTGATTTGCTGCCATGTTAATACATTGCATTTAATATGTTGCTTGTGTTTCAACATTTTGTACAAAGACTATCAGAAATCCATCAGAACATTTTGCGAGGGAGGGAGGGAGGGAGGGAGGGAGGAAGGAAGGAAGGAAGGAAGGAAGTTTTGTAACAAAGGGATGGCAGAATTAAGAGCAGTACAGTAATGTGTAACCTGTAGGCTGCCATTTCTTACCTATTTCTTCTCATGTCAGATTTCTTGGAGATTTCTGAGGAAAGAGAAGGATGGGAAAGCAAACAAATGAATTCAAGGAAGCTTAAGAGGAAAAAAGGACTTCTCTGAGCTGCAGACATTTTCTTTACGAATGCTTATTTCTGCTTCCCTTGTAACCTAGCCCAAACTGCAAATTCACTTTTTGTGTTTTTTGTTCTGGTTTTCTGGAGCAGGGCACTGATTGTTTTTAAAGTGACATGATCCTTTCTTTGACAAAGAAAAGTTATTATTAAAATGGGAAACTTGGTGGTTCTTTTGGTAGGAGGGGGCGGGAGGGTTAGTAATCATCAAGAAAGGATTACATAATTAATGAAAGGCTTTTTCAACCAGCTCTTTAATGTTACTTTGCAGAGAGAGATTTAAGCTTGGATTGAAGGAACCCTTTGGCCACAGAGCACTTTTGTGATATGCATATCCCTGGAATGTAACTCATTTAGATTTTGATGTGAATTGTAAGAGGGCATCTGTTTCTTGGCAGCAGTCCTTTGTAGCATTTGGAAAATCAATGACAAAAGTGATGCAAAATTACAACTCTGGGATCCCACAGCCTTGCCAATATTCTTTGAAGATAATCCACTTTACAAATGCTTAATCAACTCTTTTCTTCCAGCAAGAAGGTGTTACTGTTGTTGTCTGAATTATAAAAGATGAGATAATGGGTATGCAGATATAGAGGAAAAAAAAACCTAAGCTCATCTACCTTGAAACCTCAGGATAAAATGTGGCTATTTGGCAGTTTGCCCATTGCTACTGGGTGGATCTTTTGTTAATTCGGAGGTAATGAAACAATGTGAATTATTTACTGATCTCCTTTGTTTTCAGGACTACCTTATCAGTTATGACACCTTTCTGTTTTGCAAATGGGGGGGTGTTGAAGTTAAAAGGAAGTACTTATCTCACTTACTGGGTGCATGGTGAAAATAAGCCTGGGAGATGATCATATGACTGACAAGATTCCCAAATGCGTGCAACAGTGAGTAATCACACACACTTGGAAGTTATTCATATCAGTCACTGGAGAAAAATCACGTTACCAAAACAAGTCGAACTTGAAGGAGAAATGTGGAGTGTGGATTTTTAATTACTGTTTGATCAAGCCCATTTTGTGAAAAATGGTCAAACAGTTGCTAAAACATGGTATTCAAAATTAAAATGTACCTGAAACTGAAGAAAGTGCTGTATCTCAGAAGCGCACTGACACACTGGCTAAATTGTGTCATTCTTTTTTCTACCAGTGTACCACAAAATACCTGCCTCTTTCTCCCTCCCCTCCCCCAGCAATCATTTCTGCGAATGTTACCGCTTCGGTGTTGAAGTAAATATAAATATATTTGCTAGCCCTGCTCCATACCTTCTTTTAGAGAGTGGAGATAACTAAGGCAAGAAAACTAAGGAGAACTAAGGGACAGACGCTTGTTTCCGCTGCATTGGAGCTTATTTCCTCCAATCTCAGCAGCAAACTGTAACTGAATCCAGGGCTAACCTATGGTTTGCTTAAGCCACAGTTGGCTGCATTCAACCAAAATGCTGATGAAAGCTTTGTGCAACATGTGTGCATGGTTATATGCTTGTATTTGGAAACCCTACTACTACACGGGAGTCTGGAAGCCATCTGCTTGGCCATCCTGTCTGTATGGTGGCCAGTATTTCAGTAAAGAGCTGAATACTTTTAACAACAGCACTATAATAGGGTGAAATGGGCAGGCAGGCTCTGTAGTTTGTTGAAAAAGCCACGATGGCTGATCTCACATAGGAAGTATGGTTGAAACGAAGTGTGGTTTGCAGACATGTGGTTGGATTCACACAGTATGCTAAGCTAAGGCCAAGCAAGCAATAATGTTCAGTGGTGGGATTCAGCCGGTTTGCACCACTTCGGCAGAGCCGGTAGCTAATCTTTTGTTGCCCAGGCCCAGAATGGACTTCCGGAAGCGGCATCCACACAGATGTTCACATATTTTAATCCCACCACTGATAATGTTGCTTAGAGAAGTGTGTGAGTCCAGTTATTGTCTAGTAAAGCCTTCCCCATCCAGATGTGTTGGCATAAAAGTCCAATCCCCCCAACAGCATGAGAGTTAGACTGGAGACTAATGTGAGATTTCATCTAACATCCTTGGAAAGTAAGGCTGGGAAATAATCTCTCAAAGATACATTCAATTACACAGCACAAACTAACTTACTGTGTCCTTGGTAATTGTTTTCAATTGAAAATATGTTCATGCCATGTGAATATTCATGAGTAGTTCCGACTCATATTGCATTAAATTTGGGGATAGTCATTTCTGCGCACAGTACTTTTTGCCTAGAACCATCTGAGTCACGATTTGTGCAGCTGAAGAAAAAGCTCAGTATGACAACACTCCCACCCAAATGCTTGCTACTACAAATGGAGATAGAGAGCTATAATAGGAAAGAAGTGTTTTTCAGGGCCATTTTGAAAGATAACATGGCTTAGTTTGACTTCTCTGGGCAGGAAGGAAGTTGCATGCTTACATTTCACCTTGCCAGGAGCAGATTGCACAGGAACACTGGCAGCATTAAAATCCCACATCAGTTATATAGTCAAACGTATTCCCAAAAAGAAACGGGGGGGGGGGGAAGGATGAGACCATACAAGGATGCAGTTGTCCTCACCTTGTTTGTTCCTGTATATATTCTGCATTTTTCCCATCTAGCAAGCTAAACATGGGATGTTTGTTCATCACCTGATTCTTTTGGCTTACTTCCCCTCATATCTCCTCCAATTTGGCTAGGGAAAATACTTCCCTTGGCTACTGCTTCTGCCATCTAGCATCTCAACACTGCACTTGATCTTCTCCTCAAACAGCAAAATCATTTAGGTTCCAAAGTTCATTTTAAAACACATTATTAATGCCCTGTTGGCAAGGAGCACAGCTGAAGGCAAATTAATTGCCATATTTGCTTCTGATCCATGCCAGCAAAGAACATCCAATTTAGTCATATCGTGAAAAGTGAATTAATTTACTCCTGTCCTAATATTGCTCAAGATTCACTGAGTGTGACTGTCAGGCAGCATCTGTTCATTTCATTGGAAGCTCTGTTGGGCTTCTGGATAGTTAACGATGAACGCAAGTTTAAGAACCACTATGTTCAGTGCGCGTGTCTTTTTATTTTTCTTCCATGCAGCACTATTGTTTTTGGGAGTCTAAACCTCAACAGATAAAAAAAGTAAATCCTTAACGTAAGAATATGTTGATGATTTATGAATCCTCAAAATTGCCTGGAAAAAAAGGACTTGTGTTTTAGCAACAATCATTTTTAGGCGTGCTCACAAAACAGGAAATATATTTTGCTTCCAGTTCAGAATAAAACAGGCTTTGGAACATTTCAAATTGACTCTGTTCCAAGAAGAAAACCTGAAATGGCTCAGATATTTCAGCCATAGATAAGCCCAGGACCACAAAATTAAGCAAGGTTATCCATGCTGACTTATTGCAAAAGATGGTAAAGGGAATCATTATTCTATCTAAGGAGTTAAAAGATTCAGATAAGCTTCTTCTGGGAAGAACTGTTCTAGTTCAGCTCTCTCCTTCTTGTGCTAATTTTTTACTTGCGGGAATGTGTTTTTTAAAGGCAGAGAACTTTTAAAAATGGAAACTTTTTATCTACCACTTTGGAATTCTTCTGTTACTTCTACCGGTACCAATTGTACTAACAAGGTACAAGTATTAACAAGCATTAACAACTACCGCTAAGAATCCTATCCAAGAATTTAGTTCAGGCGAGGATTTGAGAGATTAAATTAAATATGATTAAACTACAACCCTTCGTCATCTATAGTTCACCCATTTTGAACTATACTTGCAGCTTAACTCTACTCTCTCCCATATATGGAATTATTTTTATAGGAAAAGGAATGCTCTTCACCTCTGACTCTCGGCTAAGATTCCTTCTTGTATCAGTGGTTACAGATGACAAGACATCACAAGAGAAGCATCTTCAGGTATGAGAAAGTGTTCAGGGCCCCATTTGTATGTCCTGTTTAAATTACAATGAGTAATAAAACAATTCTTAACATAGTACAGGACAATATTCAGGACTGCCAGAACCTTTTGTAGTTATATTTTAGTGTGAGCTTTTTAGAGTTCTTGGGGGGAGGGGGAATGTAGTCATTTTTTTCATAAGGACCATTGTGTAAAGCATCACTTCCTGAATGGTACATGGGAGATCAAGACCACTGAAAGTAACATTGCTAAATCACAGGGAAGCTGAGCTCATAATAAGGCACTAGGAGAAGAACTACTTAATGCCAAAAGTCAGCACAGCAGAATAATCTTAGTATCATGAGCCAAGAACTCTGCTGAAAAAGCCAACCTCTGAGTCTTTGTGTGGCTAACTTGATGAATTGTTATTTTAATTACAATAAATATCTCTCAGATATGTAGTCTGGCTGCATCAGCATATTTAACAAAGGCAAAAGGACACCATACATAGACAAGTACAATGTAGTATCTAATATTAATTCAATAATCTTAGAGTCCTGATGTGTTGTGTAGGGGTTCCAAGAGCTGATGCACATTGCTCTTGGTACTTGGCAGGTTTCCTTCCCTTCTTCCCTTTTTACATTTTTTTTTTTTAAATGGGAACCTGACAAACCAAATCAAGTACCAGCCTTATTTCCCAGAATATCTTTAGACTCCAAAACAGCCCTGTAAGCTTTCTTGAGAAACTTAAAGTGTGCTTGTTGTGTTGCGCTCCCTTGCCTAGACAAGGTACAACAGGCAGATAATATAGAGCAGGGGTGTCAAACTGCCAGCCCGCGGGCCGGTTGCATCATACGGAGGCCACGCCCACCCCAGCTCCGGCAATGCAAAAAAAGTTGCGATACGTCGCAACACGTCACGTGATGCAGCGAGTTTGACACCCGTGATATAGAGCCATTTGGTACTTTGTCAATAGCGATGATGCCATTGGTTAAAATGATCATCATCTGATGGGACCCGGGAAACAGATCTTTTCTGTTGAGTGTGTGATCTCTGGATCAATGTCATCCCCGAAATGTACTTGGTTCCCGCCCTGATCTTATTCCAAAGAACTTGTAAAACCTGGCTCTTCCCCCAGGCTGAAGAAGATGCAGGCTCTCTGTGTGGGTCTTTTCACATCTTGTGGGGGGTTTGTTTTCCTGGATGCCTGTTCTTTTTTAAAATTGTTTTAATAATGAGTGCCATTTAGAATCACAGTAAAGTCAGGCAGCCTTATATATGTCAAAAATAATTTCATGACCGTGCTTATTGCATTACCTGAGACAAGCCCATAGGTGAAATTATTGTTAACTATAGTTTGCTTGCATGATTTGCTTTACACTAACATGCCTTAACTGTACTCTACATGTCATGTTGGTTAGTTTAGAGTTACGTTATATTGTTCTCCAGGAAAGCAAGGTGCAGTGAAGGAGTGTCTTGTAGGAAAGAGTATCTCCACTCCTCCTGATTGCTTTTCACTCCTAAGGTATGCAGACAAAAGTTTGGACAGAACAGTTTTTGTTCCTTTTGCTAGTACCATATTTTTTTTTTAAAGGTAAATTCCAGCTGACTAGGTACTACAAAGGCTCTTTTGATAGTGGGTAAAAGGGAGGGGTCTGTATCTGTGTTTGTTTATTATTTAACTATTCCATTTGTTTAACACTAAATCTGCCTAGGATTTTCAGGAGATTTTCAATAGTAAATCAACAATTAAAACTCCCATCATAAAAGGGAATAATCAGAGTTACGGCAATTTGTTTTGTGACTCCTTTACTTATTAAGTTTACAGCCAAGGACTGAAAGAACATTTGTAAATCAAATAATGTAAAAAAAAACAACCAATGTTACTGTATATTTTCCAGGTCACATTCCCTACTCAGTTACTATTAGCTTTTAGTATTATGTGATTATATAAAACAGATTATTTATTTTGGAACTTTTCAGGTAGCAAACACAGATTTGATCCTTCAAATGCATACATAAATATATACGTACATACATAGGTACATACATACATACATACAGTCCTTCCCCAGATAGAAGTTCATAAAAGCAAATATTGTGAGTACTTCAAAATAAGCCCAATTCTTCTGATTAAACATACTGCATATACTAGATTAGGCTGAATGGTTTCAATTGAGTAAAACACCTGATTTGATTATGTGGCATCAGGTCTGAGCAACCACATGGAATGAGGCTCCCTAGAGTGATCTGTCTTCAATTTGACCTCTTAGATGTCTCTGTGGAGCATTCATTACTGTCATAACAGAAGTAAGCTGCCTAATAAGCGTATAACCAAGAGTTAGCCACTAGAATTGAGGAAGAGGGGATCAATTAATGTCAGGACATTAACTCTGTCAACACAGTGTGATAAGGCTGCCTGCTGGCTCCCATCTGGCTTCTCCCCAAGGGAGTTAGCAACTAGCCAAGATTTTATCAAAATCAAGAAATCACGACGCCAAGTCTGTTCCTGGGGTATACAAGTATGTCCCATACTTGTGTATGATGTCACAACACAATAAAAGGGCAGACTTTGCATTGCAACAAATATTGCCACTTTGTCCTCTCTGGACATGCAGAAATTTTCCCACTGTCAAGAACAACATACCTAACAACATTGGGATGCTGTTTTCCCCTCACATTATAACTTTTTAGTAAATTAGTGTAACAAACTGAAAAATGCAATGTACTGATGATATAAGGTATATTTTGCCAATTTTTTTAAAGAAATTCTCACATAAGGGTTAACATTTCAGTCATTATTTTGAATGGACATTTCACAAGGGTTTTAGAAAGGCTTTACATAAAGGGCGTGCAGAAATATGGCTAAAAAGAATTTAAATAAAATAAAAAATAAAAATAAGAATAGTGCCACGAATCTCACAAAACAAACTGAAATGTAGAAGCTGGTTTATATCATGAGACAAATGGGCTGAAAACTGGATACTGTTGTTTCTGTTTAAACTGCATGTTACTTGGGGGGGGGGAGGAAATTTGCCCCTAGCTCTGTGTTTCTCAACCTTGGTGGGTTGAAGATGGGCAGACTTCAACTCCCAGAATTCCCCAGCCAGCATGTCCCCTAAGTTTACACAGGCTAATAAATTAATATGAGATAATAGTGCTTCAATACAGCTACACAAATCATCATTCTGTGGAAAAAAATGGACAGCAATCATATTTGCCAAATGGGCTAGATAGGGATTAATTTTGTAGTGCTTTTGGAACTGTGTACAGCTTTGGATTTGAAGGCAAAAAAGTCCCTCCTGCACACATGTAGCACTGGTCTGCAAATCCCCAAACCAGTTAGGGATTGTGCTGCAGAACCAATTCTAAACCTTGGATTATGTCTTATATTAATGCAGCCAATTGTCACTTAGTATTAAATTCAAAGCACATGTAATATAATCTAATAATAAATAAATAGATGAGCCATTTACCAAATTGCTTTAAGAAAAAAAATCACAAAAAGTCCAGTTAGTATCTTTTTTAGCTGGAAGTGTTAGGGCTATCCATCTAAAAGTATATTTTCCTTAAACCAATTTCCCTTTAAACAACAATGGCTACTTTAATAATTTATCCTGCATGGGGTATTACAACTCAAGGGTAATTCAGCTTGCATTAAAAGGTCTGCAAGTTTTAAGTAGGCAGAAAGCTAATAATTAACCATACTGGCATTTTGCTAAGCTATCTCTCACTACTCAAAAACAACATGGAATATTAAACAGCCACAGATGGTCAGGAACTGAATCCTATTTTTCATCCAAAAATGACGCTTCCAAACTCCAAAGCAATGCTGAGTCAGAAGACAAAGTACCACTTCACAGTTCATTATTTCTTACATGAGTCTCTTGCAGAGAATTCCAGCACTGGCTAGCTTTCACCCATCTTATAAAAATACATTTAAAGTTCATTTTAGGATACATTCCTAATCTGATGCTCCAAGAGAAGCTTCAGCATAACTTTGCAATGCCTGATCCAGGAATGGGCAACTATTTGCTGCTAAATCATCAAGAAACATTTATTGTGGAGGGAAGGTTTTACAGAAATACAAAAAGTGACCAAACACACATTAATCCTTTCTTGGAACAGGACCATCTCCTGTTTCTGAGCTCCATGTTCTAAAACAAGGCTCTCCAAACTCAAGTCACTCCCTCTTGGTCTAAGCCAGGTGTCTCCAAACTTGACAACTTTAAGAATTGTGGACTTCAACTCCCAGAATTCCTCAGCCAGCCATATCAGTCCACAAGTCTTAAAGTTGCCATGTTTGGAGACCCCTGTTCCAAAGAGTGATCCACAAAAGAACAGAGCTCTGACAGGCTCAGTTCATATTATTGTGCTTAACCATGGCTTTGTTAACTAGATTGCAGTGGCCCAGTTTACACATAATACTAAGTCCTACGGTAGTTTACAAATCACAATAGGTCAGGGGTGTCAAACTCGCAACATCACGTGACGTGTTGCGACGTATCGTGACTTTTTTCCCCATTGCTGGCAATGGAGTGGGCGTGGTTTCGGCATGATGTATCCGGCCTGCAGGCTGGCAGTTTGACCCCCCTGCACTAGGTGGAAGCACAAACCATGCTAAGTCAGATCCATCATTAACTCCAATGTGTAAACTTGACAAGTCTTTGAATGGGATCCTTTTCTTGAATTTTTGCCCCAGGGATGCTATTTGTGTTCTCTGCCACCATCCTGCTGAAATTGCACAGAGATGCCATGCCCTGCACTGCAGGCTCTACTTCCTCTGCTTTGTGAATTGGTACTTCAAAGCAGGAGCTGGGAGGAGCAAAAGAAGATTGAAACCTCCCTCTACCTCAGGGGTGTCCCACCTTGCCAACTTTAAAACCTGTGGACTTCAAGTCCCAGAAGTCCACAGGTCTTAAATTTGCTAAGATTGGACACCCTTGGTCTACTCTATAGCAATGCTTCTGGCCTGATATGGGGAAGTGCTCTTGGAACTGATGAGCAGTGGGGCACTCTAGGGCAGCCTTTCATCTTGGGTCTGCAGTGATACCTGAGGGCATATTCCCTTGTCTTTAAGAAATCCTTGGCTTTTATTCTGTGTGAATGAAAAAGTCCCCATATCTTGTTCCCTGGTGGCTTTTCCAGAAATGTAAAAACAAAAAGAGTTTTATCTTTCTGTATTAGCATCTTCTCTTCATGGCTGAGAGAGCATCTGAAATAATTTTATCAATGTAGTAAGTCCGATCTCGGTATAAAGTACAGGTAGCCCCCTTCAGATTCTAAAGAGATTTGAAGTTTTTTTTTTAAATTCTTTAAATAATTTGAAACAATAATTTAAATCAGGATGAGAGCTAGGTGGTATAATGATAAAGGCAGCAGGGTTAGATACTCACATGGTGAGTTCTAGTCTTGCCTTAGGTGTGAGTCAGCTGGCTGACCTTGGGCCAGTCACTATCTCTCAGCCCTAGGAAGGAGGCAATGGCAAACCACTTCTGAAAAACCTTGCCAAGGAAATTTCAGAGACTTGTCCAGGCAGTTGCTAGGAGTCAACAGTGACCCAAAAGCACACACGCACACACACACAAAAGACAGGATTTGTTTAAGCACAGGAAGTCTTGTCCAATATGTTCTCATGAGTGATTGGATTTGCACAGAATGATAGCAGGAGGCAAAGAAGAAGTGGTTGTGTAAACCAGGGAAAATTCATTTGTCAAATATTTGCTTCCATTCTGGCCCTCCTTCTAGTGCAACTACTGAATAAATCAGGAACAATTCATTTAACAATCTTGGCCTTCCACCATTTGTGGTTTATTTACTAACAGAGAGGAGGGAAATAGAACCAGAATGCTCATGTAGCCATCTGTACAAAATATTTTTCAGAAACAATAAACATTCAACAATATCGAAATATTTCATGCAGTTCTTGCTCTAGAGCAGAGGTCCCCAACCTTTTGGGCACCAGGGACCAGTTACGTGCAGAGAGGTTTTTCCGCGGGCCGGAGGGGGCGTGGTCTTGTGTGCTGCCTGCATCCCGCAGATGGGGCTTGGCTTGTTTGTGCGGACCGGTTGCTGGCATGCCGCAGACCGGTACCGGTCCACGGACCGGGTGTTGTGGACCCCTGCTCTAGAGTTAAGCGTGTGTATCAAGAAAGCAGTGTCAACCCAGGGACAAGCACTGGTGTGGGAATCAAAAATGTTGTTTATCTGAAAATCTGAAGTGAATCTCTCTCTCTCTCTCTCTCTCTCTCATATATATATACACAGATACACACACACACACACACACACACACACACACACACAGAATATAATTTTTTTTTAAAACATTCAAATTTTGTCTACGTTGCCATTTTATTATGGCTCCAGACCTCAGAAACTGAAGTCTGATGCCTCTGATCAGATCTGCGACTGCTGGATGTCATTTTTTTTCCTGCCTTTAGCAAGGCCAAGCACACACATCCTAAATGAGGAATGGGCACTGCCTTAAAACCATTTGACAGTCATGAAATCAGAGAACAAAAACTGATCTGGTACCTAAACTAATAGTTGCTATGGTTGCCACCAGCCACTCAGATAAGTTAGGCTGTTTGTAGGTGGCTGGCTGGTTGTAGCAATGGAATAATACATGCAGTACGGATGGAGGCGTTCAAGCCATACACCATTCGTTTCTGGTGTTTTTCTTTTTTTCTTATTAGACTCATCAGAGGGTGGGAGTGTTTCCTATGACTTCAGTTTTAAATAAACGAATTCCCTCCTCCCTAAAGTATTGGTTCCAAAGCATTCATTTCCACCCCTCCCTTCTGCTACTCCCCCATATAACAAAAATGACCAATATTGGGAGCTGATTAAAGTGGCTTCTGATATTCTGGAGAGCAGGAAGATTGTCTTGAACTTTGATAACTCATCCAGACTGCCTCACAAAGCCTCATAATGTAACAGAATTATATTCAGGCACCTAAGCACAGGTGACAAGATTTTTCTATATCTGAGTAGGGAAAAAAAGGTGGTAGGGTTTACAGATTGACGTGTACTTCTGAGTTCATCCTTATTGGGCAAAGACATACTGTGGTTTGTTGGATTTTGCCTTAACATATTGCATAACCCAACCACTGTGATTTGTAAACACAGCTTAAGGCTTTGTAGGTTGTGCAAACTCAGCCATTTGTAGCTTCAGTAACAAACTATGGCATGACGTGGGTTAACTAAGTAGCCATGATACAGCCCAATGTATTAGAGACAATAAACTATATTAAAGCATAGGTAATGAACACTATATAAAAATATCATTAATAAAAAAATTGTACGGTATTTATTGTACAGAACAGGCCCCTCTCACCACCCAGAGCCCCTCTCCAAGGGAGATGGTGGTCAAAAAATATGAAATATGAATAAATAATAAATACAGTTTATTAAATGTCTAAGTACCATTTTTGAATGTGAACAGAAATATCTTAACTTCAAGGACTTTAAAACATAAAGAATTATTTTAAAGAATAATCCTCTAACAAAGGAACTCAGCAGAAAGATAAGGAAAAAGTCTAAAACTTGAAAAAGGTCTAAAAGGCCTAAACAAATGAAAAAAACATTCTCTGCCACTGCAGAGATCTAAGTGATGGAAAATCTCTGTGTCCAGTTTCCAGTTTAATTTACATCCAGCATGCTCCCAGTCAATCCATACATCCAATCAGAGCAAGCATACATGCTATTCAGCTCAGCTAGCAGAAAATATAGTTTAATGTTTATTTTTTAAACATAAACCTTAAAATCAGTTACTTGGCAAAACAGGACAAAACCAAAGAAAGAGAAGTGAACTGCAAAGCAAAAAGATTAAAAAGGTGAGGTTTTAATACGATCAATCTATATCTATCAAAAGGCACGGAATTTTCCAGAACCACTGGAAATAATACTGAGGGGCCCTTTGGTTATTCTAACTTTAACCCTTTTAAATATATAGCAGTGGAAGAATAAAGACAGAAAGTAGGACATTAGGTGATCCTTCTTCTATACTACATCATGAAAAAAACAATTTGGTAGGTGGAGATATGTCCAACACTAAAGTAATGGCAATAGCACATAGACTTACCTACCGCTCCATAGTGTTTTACAGTATTCTCTAAGTGGTTTACAGAATTATTGCCCCCAGCAATCTGGGTCTTCATTTTACCAATCTCGGAAGGATGTAAGGCTGAGTCAACCTTGAGCCGGTCAGAATCGAACTGCTGGCAGTTGGCAGAGTTAGCCTGCAATACTGCATTCTAACCACTGCACCACCATGGCTCTAAAGACATTAATTCCACTTGTCTAAAAAACGGTTCAGGCACTGAAATAGAAAATGACACCAGCTTGCCAATAGCGGGAAGCACGAAAACCTGGGGCATATACTTGCAAGTGATTCACACAATGTTGAGGCAATGTAAACCTTGTTTTTATTACTGTTTTCCCAGCATTGTGGTGGTTGGATGGTTCTAGAAGAATCTCTTCATCATCACTGGAAGTCCTGCCATAGAGCTTCGATTCTGGAGAAGTTCCAGATACATGCAGGAGGAATGCTCAGGCTGTTTAGATGAAAGCGTCACAGTTTTTGAATCATGCTTGGTAAAGGCTGACTGAAAAAGAGCAGAGGCAGGAAGCATCAGTCATCAAGTGCAGGAGGCAAGCAGTACATTATTATTAAAACAAAATCCAACATTTATGAATGGATCCAAGTAATGTGCCTCATTCAAAAATGTTGGGGACTGAAGGACAATTCTTCATTGAAATATGGCCCGAATTCCAAGATCATTGTCTTTTGGGATGGTCTCATAAACATTCTCTTTAAGAAAGTTCATATTACAACAGTTGTTCCTTTTCTCCTAGTTATTGTCTTTCAGGAAAAGGCCTTGATTTGGTTTGAGACAAGGCAAGAATCCAACAACTAGCCCAAGCTCGTAATTTGTGCTTGCGCTTGCTTTGGGCACTCTTCTGAAAATGCCAAAGTTCCCAGCTTTATAATGCAGAGACAGTGGAAATTTGCCTTCTATATTTCTTTCCGATTTTCTCCCATGGGAGCCACAGTGACGCTTGCTTAATTAATACAGTGTGAACTGACAGGAAGATCTACTCTTAGCTGGTGCATATTGGTTTTTAAATTAATTCTTTTTCTTTTCATATCTGTGTGGAATATTTAGTAACTGCTTAAAAGAGATAGATCAGCAAGCTGGATTTAACCAATAAAGGAGAATATTTGTAGCTCATGGTTGAAATGAGGGGTATTCTCTGAGCTTGGTTGAGCTGGCACTGAAGAAGTTACCTAGTTAGGGTAATGAAACGTCTGCAAGAAAACAACCAAGTTGGGAGAGCACCAAGGACCCTTCAGCTGGATTTAAAACAGGCCTCTTTCACCTGTGAATGGGAGCTCACCAGTTGGAGGTGCCTGACCAGTTTGTCGCTTTGCTCTGGTCCTTCCTGGCTGTGCTCCAGCAAGGAGTACAGTATTGTTAAGTTCCTAACAGGCCATTGATCCATGATTCATAGGCAGCATTGATTTTCTGGAAGGGAGAGGCTGTCAAAAGTTAGGTGGAATTTTTTATTATTATTAAAAAAGGCTGCTTTCAAAAAGTAGTAGTAGCTGCCAAGCTGTGTGAAGTTCAAGGAAAAAGATTGCAGCAATTATCAGTAATTTAATAGTCCCTATTTACAGAGGCGCAGCTAGATCTGATAAATGCAAAGCTTGTTCAACAAGAAGGTTTTCCTCCTAGCCACCACCACCCAGTCTCTGTTTAATTACTCCTCAGTGCACCTAACACCTTCTCAGTAGGAATTACTATTCTAAGAAACAAAAAAGTAAAATGATTGCAGAAGAGCTTACTTAATATAGACTCTGATGTTCAAACCTCAATCCAGGTAGTCCTAGATTTACGGCCACAGTTGAGCCCCAAATTTCCATTGTTAAGCGAGACAGTTGTTAAGTGAGTTTTGCCCCATTTTACAACCTTTCTTGCCACAGTTGTTAAGTGAATCACTGCAGTTGTTAAGTTAAGTTAAGTGAATCGGGCTTCGCCATTGACTCTGCTTGTCAGAAGGTCACATGACCACAGGACATTGCATAAGTACATGCCAGTTGCCAAGCATCCAAATTTTGATCACGTGACCATGGCGATGCCACAACGGTTGTAAGTGTGAAATATGGTCATAAGTCACTTTTTAAAGTGCTGTTGTAACTTTGAACAGTCACTAAATGAATGGTTATAAGTTGAGGACTACCTGTATCAAGGATATGGAAAATGAGGTCCTATATTGGTCCAGGCCATTTTTCAGCCAGGCTCCTCAGCCAAAGCACGTCCCAACACTTTGTGGACTGACAATATATTGAATCACAAACTAGCTCTCCACATTTTGGTTTCATGTCTCATGTAGTTAGGTTATGGTTCAGTGTGACATAGAAGCTGAGAAAATTAGTTTTACTGAATAACCATCTTTAAGTTAACCACGGGTAAAGATGTCTGCAAACAACCACTGGAAAAAGAAAGCTGCCGCCAATCTATGTTTGTTTAACGGGGTGAATTTATCAGAAGCTTCAAGGAAGAGAGAAATTGCTAACAGATGACAAGAATAAAATAGCTCCAAACCCTTTTCATGTCTGCTATTTTTATAAATGCTCTTTGCTGGTTTTAATGTTTCATTCTTTATTAGGTGCTTTGAAGCCTGGTATGGGTTAAAAGGAGGGGAAGAAATTCCTAAATAATAGGCACACTTTTTTTTTTTTTACAAAAAAGGAAGAAAGTTAAAGAGAGAAGGGAAACATAACAGAAGAAATTTGATGAATTGAGGAGATGAAAGACAAAGGTTGGAACTGATGGAATAGGATTTAAATTATATGCTGAAAGACTCCAGTCCTGGGTGGCATGGATAGATAAGACAAAAATCAATGTTTGCAGCTGTGTTTTGAATAGACTTTGAAAATAGTTAAAGCTCTCATTAACAGAGGTAAGAAATAATTGTGACAGCAATTTGCTTTTTCAGATCTGACTTGGAATCCACCCCAAAAGCATTAGGCTGCAAGCTGACATATGCTTACAGCAAGATTCTTTGAATTAAATGGGGGCCTCTGTCTGAGCATTTAAACACAGGCGTGTACTGCTCTATACTAACATGAATTTCTTGACTCAAAAAGTTCTTTTATGCCCATTCGGTCATTTAGTAATACATGCCAAGTTGTCCTAATAGATCATGATATACAGAATCTGGAGATGATACAACCTATGTTTTATTTGGGGGTTCATTCTATCTCCCCAAACTAGGCTTTGAAAAATTGCAGGGTTTTTTTCTTCCCCATGTTAAAATGCAGTTTGTTTAAAGAAGCCACTAGTGCAACATTATTTGCATTTCTCCCTACTCAAAGGAATTACAAAGATTTAGAACTCTTTAATATTGCCTACCATAACATACAATTTATTGCCTACACGTAGATTTATTGACATTGTTCAGTTGGATTTCTCAAAATGCAAGAAAGGACTTCACTCTGCAGAATGAAAATATTATAGCAATTTTTATTTGACCACAAGATGGCACACTTTAGCACGGTTTAGAAAAGCAGTTTTGCTTATCAGAAGAGAAGGGTGTTAAATTAAAATTGTACTTTGCTGTGAAAATTGCTTTAAGCCTAAACAGTTCTGCAGATATAGAATGCGAACTGAAAAATAGAAAAAGTTAGGCTTTCTGTTTAACTTTTATTCAACTCTACAATATTAGAGATATTAAATATAAGTAACTTTTTATAGTATTAAATGTCTTCCTTGGGTTTTTCTTTTTCTTTCTATTTTTACAAGATTTGTCTCAGTGAGAAAGTGTTGCTGGAGATCAGACTTTACCCTGAGGGATTAATTTATGGTTCAGCTCTCTTGTTTGATTTGTTTTTAAAAATCAGGATTCAGTATGTGGAAGGAAAAGATATAAAAGAGGGAACTAGGATAACCAAAGGAAGGGGAACTTAAATTATAACTGAAATCTCACGTAGTACAGAATCTCAACTGCAACCATCCTAAAACATAGCACTGCTGCTGAAATTCTAATTGCAATTCACATGGCAACAATTACAATACCTTTCCTGAAAGAAATGAAAAACCACCCAACCTCACATTCAGGTTGAACACAACTAAAGTCAATTATGTGGTTCTCCAGGATGATTAGTGTTAGCCATAGCCAGGAGGAAAGGATGAAGAATGATTGTCCTATTTATTGATCCCAGGTGAGATGCCAAACAAGTCTCGAATCCCAATTAGAAATATAAGAGGAATAGAGTTGGTAGCTTGGTACCATATCACTTCATCTATATTGCATCAATCTTATCCTCATCATCATATTTCAGAAAAAAACCAACATTTGCCTTATTACAAAAAATAAGGCATTACAAAAAAGATGTTGAGACTTTGAAAAAAAGTGCAAAGAAGAGCAACTAAAATGATAAAAGGCCTGGAGACTAAAACATATGAAGAACGGTTGCAGGATTTGGTTTTGGCTAGTCTAGAGAAAAGAAGGACTAGGGCAGACATGTCAAACACAAGGCCCGGGGATCGGATGCGGCCCGCGAAGTGGTTTCATGTGGCCCGCGAAGCCATCCTGGAAACAGTGAGGGAACGGCCCCCACTGCCTTGGCCCCGGCCCAGGCTAGCCGGGAGCCAATGTACAATTTTGTGGTGGCCATCTATGCTGAAATGCATTCAGTCTTAGCTCCACAAGACTGTCTGGAAACAGCGAGGAACCAGCCCCTGCCGCATCGGTCCCACCCCCGGGTGCATGCTGGGGAGGTGTCACCTTTTGTGAGGAATGAAGAAATGCACCATCGCCTGGAAGTGGCCAGCAAATGGCCCTTACCTACTTTACATATCTGGCTTGATGGGCTCTGGGGGAGGGGTTTTGGCAGGCAGCAGGGCGCTCTCCTCACAGCACCGAAAGCTGAGCCGGGTGGCGCGAAACTGATAAGTGCAATGCTGCCTAGCCCCCAGCCTGCCCAGTTTCAGCAGGCAGCAAGGTGCAAAGCTGGCGAGCTTCACACCGCCCGGCTCAACCTCTCAGCGCTGTCAGGAGAGCTGGGGGCTGGGCGGCATCGCGCTTCTTTTTGGATTCATGGCGCCTGGTTCAGCCTCTTGGCGCTGTGAGGAGAGCGCCCCGCTGCCTACCGAAACCGGGCAGGCTGGGGGCTGGGCGACATTGCGCAGGTAACGTTGACTCTCACGCTGCTCATGGCATCCCCTCCCCCAGAGCCCACCAAGCCAGATATGTGAAGTAGGTGAGGGCCATGTACTGGCCACTTCCAGTCGATGGGTGCATTTCTTCATTCCTCACGAAGGGTGACACCTCCCCAGCTGCGTTTCTTGCCTGTTTTTCTCCCTCCCTCATCTCAAATATTTTCTCACCACTCTGTACTTAGGAAGGAAGAAAGGAAAGAAGGAAACATGAAGAGGGAGTGTCTGAGGGAAGTCCTGCCTTAGTCCTGCCCTGCTGCCCTTTTACCATCGCCCCCTCCTCCTGGCCTATCCTGGTGGTCTCCCATCCTATTGCTAAGGAAGCTTTGGATACAAAGCCGGGTCTCCTCCCATGGAAAGGGAATGGGCCTCCCTCTGACTTTGCCCTCGTACCCATCATGAGCAACCTGGCTAAGGAGAGCAAGCACAGCAGCAGCAGCCTTGAGGAGGAGATAAGTGCAGCTGGGCACCCCCTTGGGGAAGTGGGGCTGGGCTTGGTGCCGCGGGTGCTCGAGGGCCAGGCTGGGCTTTTGACCTCTGCTGCCCAGGGCTCCGGGCAGCCCGTACCATCATCCAGCGCCCCCCGCATGGCCTTAGAGGAACGGTGAGGCTCCTTCAATGGACCATGCCTTGGCACTTGCCCTGGTCCCACCCCCTTCTGCCAGAGACCCTCAGATCTGTCCCACTCCTGCCCAGGCACCCACAGGCACCCTTGACGCGAACGATGTAGAGCTGGCCACGCCCACCCAGTAGGCCGCACCCACTCTGGCCACACACACCCGGCCCCCCAAGGGCAACTGCAATGCTGATGCAGCCCTCAGTGAAATTGAGTTTGACACCCCTGGACTAGGGGGTGACATGATAGCAGTATTTCCATATTTGAGAGGTTGCCACAAAGAGGAGGGGATCAACTTATTTACCAAAGCACCTGAAGGTAGGACAAGAAACAATGAATGAAAACTAATCAAGGAGAGAAGCAACCTGGAACTAAGGAGAAACTTCCTAACAGTGAGGACAATTAACCAGTGGAACAGCTTGCCATTAGAAGTTGTAGATACTTTATCACTGGGGGTTGTTAAGAAGAGACTGGACAGTCACTTGTCTGAAATGGTATAGAGCAAGGGTAGGCAACCTTGGCTCTTTTATGACTCGTGGACTTCAACTCCCAGAATTCCTGAGCCAGCATGGCTGGCGCAGGAATTCTGGGAGTTGAAGTCCACGAGTCATAAAAGAGCCAAGGTTGCCTACCCCTGGTATAGGGTCTCCTGCTTGAGCGGGGGGTTGGACTAGAAGACCTCCAAGGTCCATTCCGGCTCTATTCTGATTGACTTATCACTATATTCCATTAAAATTAAAACACCTCTGGGCCAAATCAGAGGACGCACAGAAAGGTCATTTTAATTATTCATTTTGGATGTCGTACCACTTAGAACTATGAACACAGGTCCCAATGCCTCTGTGCCCCAAGGGGGCTGCCACCAATGTCTCCACTGTATTTAAGGTCCTGGGAATGTTAAAGGCATAAGAGAGTAGTGCTGAGCCTTTGGTGGCCAAGAGGCATGTTTAGTATTGGTGGGGTCCAAAACACAGGACACCAGGACACATCACACATGTGGGTAGGTCTGCCTCAGGGGGAACTAAGGTAGTTTCTTTGTTTTTTAAACTGAGACTTGCATATTCGAGGCCTTATACTAGTTTTGTTGTTTTGATTTCCCAGCTCAAAATGGTGGGGATGCTAGGCTCACCTTTGGCACCTTATATCTCAATTTCAGCAAAGCATCCGGCAATATCTTTTCTTATTATATACTTACTGTACAGATGGTTATTGGGTTTTTTTGTTTCTTAAATTTATATACCATTTCCCACCAGGAGGTCAAAGCAGTGCACATAATGTTCTGTCTCCTAGTTTTTTTCTCACACAAAACTTTGGGAGGTTAATTGGGCTGAGAAGCTGACCAGCCCAGTCATCCAGGGAGTTTCCATAATATCTTAGTAGATCACAAACAAGTTTACTGATGATGGTTTTTACTGATTTAGCTCATCTTTTTGAATCATACCAAGATGCTCAGTCAAAATGAGTTCGCTTAGTTTGTGGCTGAGGTACAGCCACAGAGTTCACTTTAGAATGTCACTTGTTAGAGACAATGACCATTTGCAGGGCTTACAAGGCAGAGCACAGGAGACCTGGAAGGTACAAGAGAACTTAGCGTGGAGAAACTAAATAGGGACAAAGCTAATTGACCATATTTCTTTCCTGAAGAAAGGGGGGGGGAATCACATTTCGATAAATCTTGTACTGAAGTCAGTTGGACTGGTAATAGGATAAGGGTCTAAAGGTATCTAAAGGTAGCAAGAGTGAATGGAGGCATTAGAAAGGATTGAGTGTGGCATTTGTTTCCCTAGGAAAATCTCTCAAAGGCTCCAGATTTGCCCTCCAGGGTCTATTGCAGGGTTTCTCAACCTTAGCAACTTTAAGAGCTGTGGACTTCAACTCCCAGAATTCCCCAGACAGCATATGCTGGCTGGGAAATACTGGGAGTTGAAGTCCACACCTCTTAAAGTTGCCAAGGTTGAGAAACATTACTTTACTGTCTGAGGCTTTTAATTTACCTAACATTAGGGCTGGTCTTAAAAAGACTATTGGGCAAAAAACAGAGCAGAGCTGATCTCTCTAATTCCAGAGGCAGGCCTAGAATCAATGACTGGAAATTCCATCCAGAAAGAGATTTTCCTTAGTGTTAAAAGAAATTTGCTAATAGTGACCGCTGTTCCACAGTGGAACATGCTTAGTTATTTGATAACAATTTGATACATTCTTTAAGCAGACAAAAAGCATTCTGTTTTTCCTATCATTCTTGATGTCCATATGTTTAACCAGTAACAGAATAATCCAGAACAACAGAATTGCCTAATCTGGTCTTGCAACCTTGAGAAGATCAAATGTTTTGTTTTGTTTTGCTGTGGAATCTGGACTGCTGCAAGTTTATTTTGCTTCTTGCTGCGGTTGGGAAGCTTTGCAGTAAAAGGCAGCGCCCTGAGGGTGTCCTCCTGACATCACACATCTTTCCTTCTTTCCGATGTAAACCTCAGAAATGCCTCATAAAAGCACCTGAGGTAAATAAGATTATTAACGGCATCGGTGTAGACATATGTCGGGATGCATGGCTTTGATTTATGGAGTTAAGTTATTAATACTCATAACTGGCACATTCGTAGGATAAATCACTTGCAAAAGTTCCCGAGCTTGAACCGGATCAATCACAGGCCCGCTTGCCTAAGAGACACCTCTTTGTGAATTAAGCTGTTTATCCTCTCCTCAGGTCACCTGGTGGTTGGCCTTCAGGAGAACTGAAAAAATCAGCTGTTATTATAATGGAACTAAAGTCTGAAACGTTTATCTCTCTTTCCTCTTTCCCTTTGAAACATTCCAGGGCGTGTGCACTTCAGTACAGAACATTTGGCACATACCACAGGCTGTTTAAACCCCTCACTGACCTGAGGAGGAGTTATTTTATAGCATCTGGATTAGTTTGAGAATATAAATGCATCTCCTGTAATATTTATGTTACCCTTGAAGCACATACACCCTGCTTCCGAGCAAGGGGGAGGTTGTTTTTTCCAAAAGCATTTTAGACTGTTCAGAGGGTTCTCGAGTTAATGGAAATTTTTTAATACTAGTTCAGATAATTAGGCTAAATGTTCTGGAGGGACCAAATAAATGGCCCTGCCTACATTTGTTTTCGGCTCAATGTTTTCTTCTCAGGCAGCAACAATAAACTATTGATTCATTGAGCATAATATAGTTATCTGAGGTATAGTATCTTTTCAGCTAGTACAGAAGTACCTAATCCACAGATTGCACTTGTCTGTGCATATAGCATATTGTCAGAATAGAGCTGGAAGGGACCTTGGAGTTCTTCTAGTCCAACCCTCTGCTCAAGCAGGAGACCTATACGATTTCAGACAAGTGACTGTCCAGTCTCTTCTTAACAACCTCCAGTGATGAAGCACCCACAACTTCTGAAGGCAAGCTGTTTCACTGGTTAATTGTTCTCACTGTTAGGAAGTTTCTCCTTAATTCCAGGTTGCTTGCCTCCTTAATTAGTTTCCATCCATTGTTTCTTGTCTTGCCTTCTGGTGCTTTAGAAAATAAGCTGACCCCCTCTTCTTTGTGGCAGCTCCTCAAATACTGGAACACTGCTATCCTGTCACCCCAGTCCTTCTTTTGTCTAGACTATCCATACCGAATTCCTGCAATTGTTCTTCATTGTTTTAGTCTTCAGGACTTTAATCATCTTCTCTTCTCTGCATTTTTTCCAAAGTCTCAACATCTTTTTTGTAATGTTTTATAAAGCAGTACTAATACTTCAAATGATTTTGATTCTATGCCCCTGTTTATACAACCAAGGATTGTATTAGCTTTTTGTCTGCTGCAGCACACAGCTGGCTCATATTTAAGTGATCATCGTATATAGATCATATAGCTTCTTCATTACTCTGTTGACAAAACTGGAAATGGGGACTATCAAAATTTGGCACCATACTGAAAAAAAGTTGGCCACCCATGTGCTCACAGGATAGTACATTCTTTACACCTATATGATACCCATCTCTTTCAAGAGAGAGGTTATTCAAGAGATTTATGGAACTCTAGTCCAAATTATAGATTTATCCAAACATAATTGTGTTCCCATGAACTCCACTGTAATTTCTCTCCTTGTTACATGAACTTCCAAATTCCATTTTGGAATTTTTTTATTTTTTTTGGGTATCTTAAGCAACTTGCCCAACAGACTCTCACAAAAGGTAGAGAACTGAAAGTAAAATAAAGGCAACACAGCAGAATAGCAGCAATAGACAAGATTAAAATAGACTACAAAAGCTTCCTCAACAAGCTATCCATTTTTTCCAAACTGACAAGACAGCATGTTAGAGAAAATTCAGTCACAGTGAAAGCTTGCCTTCATCCACAGCTCAACTTAATGTAGTACAGGTAGTCCTCGATTTACAACAGTTCATTTAGTGAATATTTGAAGTTACAATAGGATTGAAAAAAGTGACATGACTGTTTTTCACACTTATGACCGTTACAGTGTCCTCCTAGTCATGTGATTAACATTCTGATGCTTGGCACAACTGACTCATATTTATGACAGTTGTACTGTCCTAGGGCCATGTGATCCCCTTTTGCAAGCTTCTGACTAGCAAAGTCAATGGGGAAGCCAGATTCACTTAACAACCGTATTTCTAACTTAACAACTACAGTGATTCACTTAACAACCATGGCAAGAAAGGTTGTAAAATAGGGCAAAATTCACTTAACAAACGTCTCAGCAACAGATATGTTGGGCTCAACTGTGGTCATAAGGCAAGAACTACCTGTACATAAGGGAACTCTAAGCAGGCCTACCTTTGATGACATCCGAGCTCGTGGAGAAAATGTGAGAAATGTCATTTCTTAGTATGACCTAGTCACAGGTTATCCTGGCCTTTAGGTCATCCATAAAAACAAAACCAACATTTTGAATTGAATCCAGAAAACAATGGGTAAACAGTGCAAATCCCTAAGTAAGGTGCATTATGTTCCCTGTAGGATTAGAACGTTGTATCCCTCAGTTTCTGAATGTACTTTCAGAACTGCCCCATAGAAAGTCCCCCCCCCACACAAATTCAGTTGCTTAAACATGTAACACATTAACAAGATTAAGATAACTGATGATCAAAAGTGACTAAAAAGTGAAATAAATGTGCATGTCTAAAAATTGATAGGTAATCCTAATCTGAACTTTTTAAAGGAAGGGGGAGGAATAATTGAAAACAGAGCCACTGTCTAGAAGGAGGGAGAAAGAATCTTTTTAGTCTGATCTGTCATGATTAATTATGGTGCAAATATTCTAGAAGATAAAAATAGGCTATGTAAGTATGGTTTGAAAAGTAAAAACATTCTTAAAATGGGTTTAGATATAGAAGCAAGTAAGAAGTAACCATAGTTGAACAGGTTACTACATGGCTTATCGGTATGTGCCAGAGCAGCACATGTTTTTATTCAAGTACAGCATATTTTTAAAAACTGAAGTTTATTTCCACATAATTCCAAGTATTGTTTATTGGGCCAGTGTGTCCTGATAGTTGGTCCAATTTTTTTTCTTTTTTTCTTCTTCTTCAGTACAAAAGTGAAAGACTACAAAAGAATTTTGGAGTCCTAGTTCTAAAGATTCTAACCAAGGTTACCTCAATATTTTATTTACAAAACTATTAAGGGCCCAGTAAAGGAGAGATCTGATCACATTATTTAAAAAGTGTGAGAACCGGACTACAAAAATCTGACATCAAAGACTAAGAATTATCCGTATCACTTTCTAACTTCTAGTAGACATCAGAATGTTTGGAGCCCAGTTTTGAGAGAAAGCCAACAGTATTTGGTATGGATACAGTATGTCAAGGTGGCCTCCAAGACATATTTAGAGGAGGAGTTGCTGCTTCTTCAGGACCAAGAATCACTGGGAAGAGAGGACTCACACCACCGGTATAGGAATTGTTGGACACAAACATCTCCAGGAGTGCAAACAACTGGGGATGAGAAAATATTTGCCCCGTCCTCTCAAACCTAGAGGAGAAAGACCTCTGGCTACAAATAGGTGGCTGAAGTTGAGCTGGCAGAAGCAAGACTTTCAGATGAGTTAAGCACACCTGCATGGGGACACCTGCTAGGCAGATTTAAGCAAGCTTGCTGTATATTCAAATTCTTGCTTGCTGCTGAAAACCTTGTCCATGCTTCTTATATGCCCACTGTACGAGTCAAGAACTATGCCTCTATTTTATTACACACACACACACACCAAACCTTTCTCTCTTTGTAGTAAGAATCTTGACATGAGCCAATTTCACTATACTTCAGGTAAGCTACTTTTCTGGGCAGATTCAGTTTACACCAGAGTAAACACAAGCCACCATGATTCCTGGTAGGCAGGCATGCAGGATATAGCATATTCCATTTACTTTCAACCAGCAGCCCTCTCCCTGAGAGCTCTTGAGGCCACTCAGGGGTTTGTCTGTGCCCTCAGGGTCATCTCTATCAAGAGTGCAAATGAGGGTGGAATCTTCTTGGAACTGCTGAAAGGACTGCATTGTAGATAGGAGATAGGTGGTGTCTTATCCCTCCCCCTCTGTTGAGAGAGGACTGCTCAATCTTAACATAAAATGGCCTCTTTTACCCCTCTTTCAAACCAATGTTCCTCTCTATCCAAAATGTGGAGTGTTATAGCTTCAGTTCTTTAGGCATTGAATGAGGCTGAGTGTTCAAACAACAAGTTTATTAACTCAGAACAGAAGCAGCCCTAAAGCCTGCTGTACAGCTATTTATACAGTTAGCCTCTAGATGGCAACGAATAGATTTAAAGTAACAGTTTCCCGCCCCAAACCTCTTTATCAGCTTGGAGACAGCCAGTCTGGCTTTCAGTAACAGCAACTGTTAAACAATACAGCAATGTAGGTCAGATATTAAGCAAGTGATTTAAAACAGTTGTGGCCAATACATTACATGGAGCTCTCAGGGAGAGTGCTAAGATCAGATGACTGCAAAGAAATACGATCCTTGTAACCCCTAACCCCCCCCACCCCCATCAGAACTAATTCCTCCATAGGCCCCACCATCCTGCCAGAACCATTGAACCTTCTTGGATGAGAAGCGAAACGTTTTCTTCTTCCTCCTCAAGGAAAAAAACAGTCCAGTTGCCTTTTGAAAAAGCATCTTTGAGACAACTATGACCTGGATGACTGAGAATCTCCACAGATACTCAGTCCCTTCCATTCTACAATGCAAGGTCAAAACAGTGAAGTTCTATTCTATTCCAGGAGCCCAATGGTACTATTATAGAACTGCCATCCTCTAACCATAGGAAGAAACTTCAACATGTTGTCATATAGTACTACTGGATTATAGAACTAAATACTTCAGTGTTTTACTCTATGTGGAAGCTTTGGGCCTCTCAAAGATTCTAGCCCTTGGGTTATTTACTGGATCAATATCCAATCTATGTACTGAATAAGAAAAAAAAAGGGATATTGGGGTGATACCATTGACAAAACAATAAAATTATATTGTTCATCATTTCATCTCCTCTGTGTAGTAGATGGGCATCAGAGAGCAAAATAAATCAACCCAGACCATCATATGCCCACCCATAGGAAGAGCAATATGATGTTTCAGTGAGGGGGAGGAAACTGCCACAAGGGGATTGTCTTAGTGGGGACTCATGATGGTCCACAATGCAGACTAAAACCCTGATCAGTCTGATCAGTGCTGCCCAAACCAGCTAGAATTTTCCTCACCTCATGAATGGGAACAGCTTAACACTGCAATGGAGGATTGTCCTATTTCTTTGCTTGTTCCTTTCTTGGTTTCTCTGGCCTCCAGACCAGCTGTTCCCTTCCCAAAGGGATTTATAACTGTTGTGGCTGTAAAGGAAGACAAGAAAGAGATTTCAGATGGTTAAAAACTAGAGAATCTGAATCTGAGCTGTGGTCCTCTAAAATAGCAATTATTTTGTGAAGCTAAGGAGTTAGCACTTAGCAGTGCTTTCAAAGTCAGAGAACAGTATAATTCACGGATGAAGAAAAGTCTTGGGTCGAGTCTATAATTGCACCTTGTTAAAAAGGTCTGGAATGAGAGCCTTAAAAAGGATCTATGCATAGATCTATGCAAAGTAGAATCTATGTGTGACATGCTTACTACATCTATGCTAATTAGAATTAGAATAATTAGAATAATTAGAATTAGAATTCCTTATTGGCCAAGTGTGATTGGACAAACAAGGAATTTGTCTCTGGTGCATAAGCTCTCAGTTTACATATAAGCAAAAAGATATTAAAGCTATCATGCTGGATAGAAGCTCAAGGGGCACTCTACCTGAACCAGTCTTACTTGGATTGATCTTAAAACAGTCCCCCAGAATGTTATGAAAATATTAGAACTGGCCACAACAAAACAAAGAATAGTTTTGCTTACTTTTAGAAGGAGAAGCAAAGGAAAAGGACCAAACATCTAACTAAAAGGGGAAGCAGAACAGTAGCAAAGAATTCATGATAAGTCTTGACTCAGGCAATGCACACGAATGAGAAAGAAATATAAAACTGAATTTGAAATGAAATGCTGAAGAAGACCCAAGTAGTAGTACACTGGAAAGAGTCTCCTCTATTGTCAAAGTAGAGGAAACACAAAACCCCTCCCTGGGTTAAGAGAGTAGAGGAATGCCAAGTAGCAACACTCTAAATAGAGATATATTCCAAATGATGTTATCATTATCATAAAAATCATATATGAGTACTTATAGAACTACTTACAAAAAGACAGACTGCATAGTCAAAGGCAAATGGCTCTTTAAAATCAAATTTGGGGTGGAGTTGACATCCAGCAATTGGAAGTCAGATTACTAACCAAAGGATGTTCCCTAAATAAAATAAAGATTATGATGGGAGATTTGCTCAAAAATTTCATAAAGCTGCTTTTGCATAGAGCAGCAGCAAGGAAAGTACAAGTGGCATAGGGTCTCCTGCTTGAGCAGGGGGTTGGACTAGAAGACCTCCAAGATCCCTTCCAGCTCTATTCTGATTGATAGATCTCTTGGATGTGAAGACTGCCTTCCTGCCTGGAGAAATCATGAAAGAGATTTAAATAAAGTAACCATTAGGGTCAGAAGAGCCTAGAAAGTAAGGGCATTTATGCAAACATCCATTTATTGCCTGAAATAAGTAGCAAGGGCTTTGAATGAGAAGTTAAACCAAATGGTCAATTGAGAAGTAATTCATGTAAGGAAAATTTGTCCCCTAGCTATACTCAAAACTGAAATGACAGATGGTCCTTTGTTCTCAGGTATGTAGATGATATGATTATATGCCATGAGGGGGAAGCAAATAATCATGAGATAGTGACACATCTAAACAACGAGAGAGGTGGGAGAACCGTAACCTTGGTACTCAGATAGAATAAGGATAGAAGTGATCTTCAAAAACAAAAGGTAAAAAAAACAACTTCTGAAGGGATAAAAACCAAAGAATTTTGTGCATCAGTGGAGACAAATTTCTAAGCAGGATAAATTGATAAGATTCTGCCAAATAACAAACAGTGCAGAAAGGCAATTGGGCAGCTCCTGTGTGTACAAGATCAGATACTGCCACAGACTATAAGAAGTAAATTTGAAGGCACCAATGAAAAATGTCCAGCAGGAAGTAGTTTGTCCAGCTGTTGTTCTTTTATCCACAGAACCAGAATATGTCTGAGGGATGGAAGCATGTCAGGAATTTAGATGGCTACAGTCACTGGACTTTAGAATTGATGAGTCAAGTCTACTGAGAAATTTGTAGGCAGCCCAGGATGTATTCAGCTCTTGCTGATGGAGAAGACTAAATCGTAGATGAAGTTCATTTATGCAAAAGAAAAAAAATATATGCAAGAGATCTTGAAATAAAGTCTTGTTCCACAGAAGATAATGGCAGATGATCCTCCTGGTACTGAGGGACCATTACTAGAATCCTCGAGATAAAAGGAGCTGTCGTTTGGTGCCAGAAATATTACTTCAAAGATATTTTAGAAGTAGCAACTCTTCCTACTGTTTTCCCTCTTTTTTACTAGAAACATTATAAATAGAGTTAACAATCAAGAGATTTCACCTTGGGATTTTGTGTTTGTTATCGCTGTTGTCTTTGTTCTACTTTCCCCAATTGGAAGAGTCTCTTTCAACTTTTTTTAACAGAAAGAATAGAAAATGTCATCCTCCTTTATCTTTCCTTCCTCTTGAGGACAGAAAGTTTAACAAAGAAAATCTTCTACACATGGTTACTTCAACATTCTCTCTACTAAGGTATCGTAGATCACCATACTTACATAATACTTATATATGTGATGGAAGGGTTGGCTTGGTGCCTGAAGTCTGAAGTCAGGGTATGGCTGGGGAGGAACTGACTGAATGCCTCCAAACGGAGTGGCTTTGACTTTATGGTATGAATGATTCTGTGGAAATTCAATATCTGACTCTGAACAGGGTTTGTGTTCCCCTGCTTGGAGGTGGTCTGCTATTTCAGAGTTCTTAATCTAGACTCATAGAGCCATGGTGGTGCAGTGGTTAGAATGCAGTATTGCAGGCTAATTCTGCTGACTGCCGGCTGCCTGCAGTTTGGCAGTTCAATTCTCACCAGCTCAAGGTTGACTCAGCCTTCCATCCTTCCGAGGTCGGTAAAATGAGGACCCAGATTGTTGGGGGCCATAGGCTGACTCTGTAAAACCACTTAGAGAGGGCTGTAAAGCACTGTGAAGTGCTATATAAGTCTAAGTGCTATTGCTATTGCTCATAGCTTCTGCTTGAAATAGAGCAGGTCTATGAAAGAATGTAAAAATGGCCTTGGGAATGGGGAACAAATGAGTATCTGTGAAGGAAAGAGTTTCATAAAAGAGTGTTGGCTCTTGAAAAAAGAGGAGAGCATATGAAAGAACTCAAAAGAGCTTTGTCATTATTTTGTTTGATATAACATGATATAGAAAGAAATTCTGACGTGTTTTTGAGATTCTGTTATCCTATCCTACAACAATAAAGGACATTTTTGAGATGCCTGCTATGCCTGTTTCTGTACCTTGCCTACATTGAAGGCCTGACATCAATCTTGAAAGCCTCACTACTGTCTAATCAGAGAAGCATTGGAACTTACCTTCTAGAGCTGGAATATGGTGACAGGTTCTTGAGGCAGAACATGTAGCAGAGGCACTGTTGAAGAATCTACCAAAGATAAACAGAAAGGTAACACAGCTGATATTATATTTCAGCCAGGAATGGCCTCCACAACTTGCTGCACAACTAGTATTGCTCCATTCTCTTGGAAACCCACTGGAGTAATTTAGAAGGGTTTCATTCTTAACTTTAATTTTGTAGTGTGAGTTGCTCATGGTAGACCGACAAACTAAGGTCACCTTTGTTCTTAATCTTCTGAAAGAAGAGTCAACCAGATGGGTTGTGCTGCTCAGTAATGATGCATTATTAGATAATTTCCAGAACTTCATGAAAAGATTTAAAGCTTCTTTTGATGATGCTGCCAGAAGAGCCATCACAAACCAGGAGATCTCACAAGTTGAAGCAAGGAAATCATCAAGTTTGTAAGTATCAAGTTTCCAGCTGTATGCCAGATGTATGCATTGGAATGAACTTGCCCTGACTGGCCAGTTTTGGGAAAGATGTTCTGATGAACAGAGGGATGAATTAATAAGACAGGCCATATTGGAGAATTGGGAAGAACTGTTTCAGGATTGTGTTAATTGATGGGCAAGTAGAAGAGCTGAGTCATGGAGGAAATAATGAGGAGAAGACGTTTTACAATCTTTCAGCAGCCTACCCACTACCGCACTGCCTCCTTGGATCCATCCTTGTCTGCAGTGGAGAAATAAAGAAGTGGGATTTGGGTTTATGCTTTTATTATGGAACTATAGGAAACCTAATCCTGGCTTGTCCCTCTGAAGTTCTTTCTTTTGAATCAGCTGGAAAGTGCTGCATTTGAAGAAGTGCAAGTCATCGTATAAGTAAAAGTCCAAATCACTCCAGAACCTCAAATTTGGGACACTTCATAGACTCCCCTCCCAAGAGCAGACAAGTGCATTTGATTATCCCTTTCCTTTTTGCGTTCCACAAACATAAAAAGGAAAGCCTCTGTTCTTAAAGACTTGAGCACAGCAAACAATTTCATAGCTGAAAATATGGTAGTCAGTTTGGGTGGCCCACATAAATTGTTAGAGAAATATGTTGGCTGGGACAGCTGACAAGCAATCTCTTTGAGCTGCTCCTTCTTTGGCAATGTACAATTTCTCTGTAGTTGAAAATAAGTGATCATACAGAATGCTTGCCCCTGCCTATCATCACTTCCTTGCATGTCTTTATTGTCTTGGAGATAGACTAGGTACAAATGCACAATCAGGATACCCACTATGAACAAGAAATAATTTCTTTTTCCTCTCAAAAATGTCAACAGCATCGTTTGTAGGTGTCAGACTCTTTCTTCTCTTCCATACCACTGCCTGAATCTCCTTCCCTATCAGAAAAATATGCAAATTTCATCAATGTTCTGGAAAAAGAAGAAACAGCTACCACATCTCATCATAAGGTGCCTGAATAAGCCATCAGCTTAAAAGCTGCAACTGAGATTCCTGCTAAAAGGCAATATCCCAATCTATTGTAGAGTACGGCTTTTGAAAGAGTTTCTGGATGATTGTCTGAAGAAAGGATTCATTTGCCCTTTGCTGTCCTCACAACTGTTCCCTCTTTTTATGTATAAAAAAAAAAGCAAAATAAGTTTATTTCGACTTATTTATAATTTTAGGCTTCTGAACTCTGTGATCATTAGGAGGCACTGTCCATGGCCTCCTGTTTCAGATTTGCTAGATTGCCTTCAGAAAGCACACATTTCACTAAATGTCTTAAGAGGAACTTATGATTTGATCCAAATGAAAGAGGGCCATGATTATTGGGACACCATATAGCATATTAGAATGCAAAGTGCTGTAAAGCTCTATGGATTGCTTAATTGCCCTATGGATTTCTTAAGTTTCATAAATGAAATATTTACCATACCTTGGTCAAACACATACAGGTAGTCCTCAATTTGCTAAGTCAGAAATTTGTTAAGTGAGTTTTGACCCATTTTATGAATTTTCTTGCCACAGTTGTTAAGTGAATCGCTGCAATTGTTAAGTCAGTCACATGGTTGTTAAGTGAATCTGGCTTCCCCACTGAGTTTGCTTGTCAGAAAGTCGCAAAAGGGGATCACGTGACCTCGGGACACTGCAACTGTCATAAATATGGACCAGTTGTCAAGCATCCGAATGTAAATCACATGACCATGGGGATGCTGCAACGGTCATAAATATGAAAAACGATCAAAAATCACTGTTGTAACTTCGAACAATCACTAAATGAACTGTTGTAAGTCGTGAACTACCTGTAATAGTGTATCTCAGGGGTATCAAACTCGCAACATCACGTGACATGTCACGACGTATTGCAACTTTTTTGCCATTGCCGGCAATGGGGTGGGCGTGGTTTTGCTATGATGCATCCGGCCCACGGGCCGGCAGTTTGACACCCCTGGTGTATCTGGTGACATCCTGATTTTTTTTTCAGAAGCCCCATCTTTCCATGAGACTCATTTAAGAAATGTCCTAGAAAACCTTTGCAAGCAAAAGCTATTTGCTGAGTTGGGGAAATGTGCATTTGATCTTTCCCAATTGGACTATTTAGGCATCCTGCCTTATAGAGAGAATACAAATAGATTTGCAGAGATGCAATCCATTCTCTTATGACAAGCTCCTTGAAATGGGAAAGATTCTCAGTGTTTTCTGGGCTTTGTCAATTTTTATGGACAAGCCATCCCTAATTTTTCAGAAACTCCCTCAACTTCTGAAAAAAAAGAGGGGCACAATATAAATAATCTACTTAAGAACAAGCTTTCAGAGCCTCTTTTCTTTTCTGAGCTGCTACTGAGGCATCAGGATCCCAGTGGTCCCTGTGTTGTTGCAAACAGATGCCTCAGATTCAGCTTTGGGATCTCTTCTCCTTTGGGCTTTGGCAAAAGAATGGAAAGATCTCTTGCCTTTGGCATTTTACTTCAAATGTCTTGTCCCAGCTAAAAGGAACTATGACATTTTCAGTAAAAAATATGAATTGTTTGATATGGATATGAATAATTGCTTGCCATGGAAGCAGACATTTGGAGGCATTTCTTGGCAGAAGCAACGCACTCCATACAGGTACACAAACAATATAAGAAATTAGCACACCTGCAAAAGGCACAGACTGACTCAACACCACATTTCCCCCCCACTTCAATTTTTATATCACTTATATTCTTAGCTCATAAAACAGGCTGTCAAATATACTTTCACACAAGGATGAATATGATATTCCCTGGCCATTGCCCTTACCCACAACAATAGCTAAACAATTTTAACCAGTGGTGGGATTCAGCCGGTTCACACCGGTTCGGCAGAACTGGTAGCTAAATTTTGCTGAGTTCAGAGAACCGGCTGAATGCACATTGCTTCCGGAAGTCCATTCTAGGCCTTGGAGACCTGGAGGAGGCCTCCCCAGCCTAGAATGGCCGGAAGTAATAATAATAATAATAATAATAGTAAAGTTGGAAGGTACTTTGGAGGTCATCTAGTCCAACCCCTTGCTCAGGCAGGAAACCCTATACCATTTCAGACAAATGGCTGTCCAGTCTCTTCTTAAAAACTTCCAGTGTTGGAGCATTCACCGCTTCCGGAGGCAAGTTGTTCCACTGGTTAATTGTTCTAACTGCCAGGAAGTTTCTCCTTAGTTCTAGGTTGCTTCTCTCTGAAAAAGTAAGCCTACAGCCTATCCTGCTAAGTTCCTGCCCCAAGCTCTGGAAATCATTCTGCACAGAGTACAGAGAGTACATCTTTTTGGGACAGATCGTTAGTGCCAAGATGTATAATAGCATCCACATAACAGTCCTTGCTGGCACTCTTGACTATTTTAAAAATACGCTTCTTGTCCCTACTGGAAGTAGCATCTGGAAGACACCTGACCTCTTTTGAAACCTCTGTGTCCTTTCCTAAATTTACATCCCTTATAATTGAATCATCAACCAGAAGGTGGCTTCTCTTTTTGGATGCCTGGCTCTTCTTGCATGACTGATGTGTAATACCTGATTTTCACTTCTCCCTGTCAAAAACAAGTTCTTCATCTCGGACCACGATCCCCTGCTTATTTGAGTTATCATCACAACTACCTTGACCTGTCTCCTTAATGTCCCTATTAAGGTCAGCAAGGGTACTATATCTGTTATGCAGGGACACAGCGAAAGCTTTGTGTTTATGGTTCATAGCTCTTACCCTGCCAGATCCCACGGTTGTCCACACTGCCCTTCTCCTGCAGGATCTTTGTGTTAGAGGGGGCTGATAGTGCGGAGGCTCAATAGAGTAGAAGGGCTGAACTGATTCAGCCAGTTTGTACCGGTTCAACAGAACCGATACCTAATTTTTTGTTGAGTTCGGCGAACTGGTTATGGGCTTCTGTGTCCAAGCCCCCTAATTCCCAGCCCTGAGGCAAGGTGAACTCCACCTTTCGTGCCTCCCAGCCAGCCCAGGCCACAAAGGCAATGGAGCGCTCCGGCCTCTCAATGAGAAGGGCCCGCTGGTCAGGAAGCCCTGTCCCCCCCGGGCCGCCTTGTCCGTTGATTGTGTGCTGAGCAGCAGGTGGTGCATGGAGAGTCCGCCTCCATCTCCAGGGCCAGAGGCCCATGGCCAGGGGAGGCCTTCAAGACCTGTGTGGCGCTTGGCCTTCCAGACCAGTTATGGTGGCGGCGGCGGCGGCGAGCTCCTGTCTAGATTACCAAATTGATATTAATGATTATCAAGATTTCGTAGAAAACATTTTAAAAAATTCCCAGAATTGTGCAATTCCCAAAAGCATGCAAAGAGTTAAAAATATTGTCAGAACAACTGCTGTAAGTTCAGCAGAAGCGGAAAGGTTTTTTTAAAAAGATGAACATAATGTGTTCAGAGAAGAGAAGTCGCCTGTTTCTAATATATCAAACACAATGACTATTAGTCTAATCGGGCTACCTCTAAAGGAATGGGATCCTACTCCTACAGTGAAAAGATAGTTAATGATAAATCACTCTGCCGATGATGCTCAGATAAAAGTGAAGAAAATTGCAAGTGAGGACGCCAATCAAGAAGCAATATGGAAATATCTTAAATAACAGTTTTATTGTTTTTTGTCAGGTATTATTTAATATTTTTTCATTAATATTTTAAAACTCTTATAATCTAGTTTTGTGTACCTTTTTTATTGTTCGTATTTAAGTATTAAATGCATGAAATAATAAACTACCTTTTGGTATATCATTTTTTTATACTTAAAACGGTCATTAGGGCAGAGAACCAGTTGTTAAATTATTTGAATCCCACCACTGCCCACAGGTAGCTGATCCCCTCACTTACAACCCAAGGATCCACATATCAGATGACGTTCTCGGAAAGCTACAAATAGATTCTGGACAAATATTTAATGGTGATCATTTATTCATTCTTTTTTTTTTCTTAGGGAAGAAATATTGCAACTTTGCCATGACAATAAGGCTGCTGTTCTTAGGAGAGTGGTCAAAATACACATCTTTTGCTCAGAGAGTTCCGATGTCCAAGTGGGCAAATGTCAAGGAGTATGTGTCATCCTGTCATATCTGTGACTGGGCTAAGGCTATCACTGCTCAACAAGCAATTTTCCTCCAGCCACTCCCCTCCTCTCTTAGACTATGGATGTTTCCCTGGATGTTATTTGCAATCTTCCTGACGTTCAAGGTTACACAACCATTTGGGTGGAAGTGGACTTGTTTATCAAGATGGTTAATTTTATCTGTTCTTTCTAGACCACATCTTTGTATAGGAGTTTAGACAGTGAAGTGATTTGGATTGTAGCCCTCAATTTACATCAAATTTTGGAAGACCCTCTTCTACTTAACATTCAGATCCATTTGTCACCATCTCATCATCCGTAATCAAATGGAAAGACAGAGACTATTAATCAATCATTTTATTCAAACAGTATTTGCACTGCTTGTATTTCTCAAGAACAAGCAGATTAATATGCTGCCCTTGCAAAATTTGCCTATAACAATTTACTGTATTCCTCCATCAGCATGTTCTCTCTTTCAAACTATTTACAGCTACCGTCCATACCATCTGCCCTCCAGCACTTCTAATTACATTGTTCCTTGTCTGTCTTCAGGAGAAAGTAGATCGTAGAATTCATCTTGAAGGAAATTAGATTTGGCCAAGGCTGTGCAGCAGTTGAGCTTAAGCAAGATGGCACCTTCCTGATTTGGTGGAGGCTTTGGTGTGGTTTTCCGCTATGCTTTTGCCTCCCACCCTTTCAGGAATCTTGGCTCTTGTTACTTTGCCTATTTGCAAATATGTTTTGAATGTGCACATTAATTGCTCAACTACCCATTAGTTTGAGATCTATGTGAAGTAATTGTATAGTGCCCCAAACCCCAGTATTTGGAAATTGGGCACTGTGGAATATTTGATTTGACATCTTCCATAGAATCATGAAAATAATCTTGGTGGGATAGCATTTGCACATGTGGTGGTAATAATAAGAGAGAGATACTAGTAGCTATTTTTTTTTCTTTTTTCTTTTTACAACCCTGTAATCCTTTTTATCAGGGTGGAGTTGGAGCAACTGAATGGAGCCGAGTGTTTACTGGCTGGATGCCCTTCCTGATGCCTACGTGGAGTTCACAGCAGATATTTTCTCTTTGTACTCTGATGGAGAAACACCCATCACTACCTAAGATTGAACTCTTAACCTTCCAAGTGGGAGGCGAGCATCTTCACCTCTAGGCCACCGCACTACTCAGATACTAGTAGCTATTAATTTTCACAATACCTTGTGGGCTTCTATTAGTCAAGTCAATCATATATGTCCAGAGTGAAGGAAGCACTATAATCTATAACCCTTGCAAAACCAGGCTATCTTTAATAGCAATAGCATCTTTGTGTTCTTGAAAAAGAATGGAGAGGGTCAGTAGGACTGCTGCTAGTATTCTGCACTCTGTCGTTGCATGCCTGCAGCTTCAGAAATATGAAATGAAGCCAATGAATGTAGAGAAGAAAGCGTGGAAATCCACATAATTCTTCTTCTGTCTGAGAATATATTTATATCAGTTGAGGATAAAGCCTTAGTTGAATGTGCAGTGATGTAGATACTAGCAAACTTGTCTAGCTATATAAGGAGCGCTTCCAACTCAACAGAACTGGCATCTACAAGGATCACTGTGTCTTGCTAGGATCAAAATAAGCATTGATGGTTAGGGATAATTTTAATACAGTGAAAGCACCCTATTGTTTTTCTGAACATTTTCAGTTATGGTTGCTTCTACTGAACTGCTGTCGGGGTTTGGTAAGTGTGGCAAATTTTGATATATGGTATATCATGATATATGATATATCATGAATAGCAGCAATCTCCCATATCAGCCAGCATCACATCTTTGGAGAAGACACAGCAGAACAATGCCAGTGTAGACTAATCAGATTCACATTTTTGACTATGTATGTGAAATTATGTTTTTGGAATCATTGATGTACAACTTCCAAGTGACAGTCTCATTCCTTACTTGTGCTGCCAAAGATAAGAATGGGATTTTTCAAGTCACCCACTCATAACGTGATTGCAGGGACTTGATAGTATCATCGCTTTACAAGAGAATGAAAAAAATCTCTCTGCTGATAATGAGATGCCCAAACTCTAATCTTTATAATACCTTAACTCAACATAAGTACTGAATATAATGATATACCAAGAATCAAGATATAGTTCACATTACTGAGAACTAGCCCCCAAATCTAACTTAGAAAAACATCCATGTTCCATTTAAATCTAAAATGACACTATCCACAGTGGATGTGACATGTGGGTTTGCTCAGTGGGACTGTTTGGCTGTTATATGTTGACACACAGTCACATTTTATTAGTTGTTCAGGGACAATTAGAGAAATCTATACAGTTGACTCAGTAACACACTCAATAATGCCAGATTCATCCGATTGTGCCAATTCTTCCGATATCCACTTCCTAATATGGAATGGAATCTTTCAGTGAAACAGAACTGTAGGTGGAACAATCTCATCAATTTGCCAGCTCTTTTTTTTATCTCCCTTTGAGAGAACAAGTCAGGAAACAGACTCCTCAGATCTGACTGGAACTTTTGGTATAGGCTATAGTAACAGGAAAGGAAAGAAGACCAAGTAAATAAGACCAGACCAATGGCAACAAATACAATAACCAGTCTTAAGAATTGATAATGAATATATTTAAATAGCATATAGCTTCTGTCTTTTCGGTTCAACAAAAGTAAAGGAACAAGCATTCAAGAAATAGGCCACAATCTATAGCATTCGGTAAGGCAGCCATGAAGTTCTTGGAAAAAATATTCAGATACCATACCTACCAAGATTAAAATTGTGCAAGCTGATCACATGATGATGGTATAATAATAATAATAATAATAAAGTTGGAAGGGACCTTGGAGGTCATCGAGTCCAACCCCCTGCTCAGGCAGGAAACCCTATACCATTTCAGACAAATGGCTGTCCAGTCTCTTCTTTAAAACTTCCAGTGTTGGAGCATTCACCACTTCTGGAGGCAGGTTGTTCCACTGGTTAATTGTTCTAACTGTCAGGAAGTTTCTCCTCAGTTCCAGGTTGCTTCTTTCCTTGACTAGTTTCCATCCATTACTGCTTGTCCTGCCCTCAGGCGCCTTGGAGAATAGCTTGACTCCCTCTTCTTTGTGGCAGCCCCTGAGATATTGGAATACTGCTATCATGTCACCCCTAGTCCTTCTTTTCATTAAACTAGACATACCCAATTCCAGCAAACGTTCTTGATATGCTTTAGCCTCCAGTCCCCTAATCATCTTTGTTGCCCTTCTCTGCACTCTTTCTAGAGTCTCAACATCTTTTTTACATCGTGGTGACCAAAACTGGATGCAGTATTCCAAGTGTGGCCTTACCAAGGCATTGTAAAGTGGTATTAATACTTCACGTGTGTGTGTGCTATTGGAACTTTGAATATGGTTATCCCTGGAGAGGTCAGTCATAACTTTGAATGGTCGCTAAGCGACATCGTAAGCCAACGACTACCTCTACAAAAATGCACTATTTTCTTGTTTCTTCCCATGCATTCAATATTTCATCCGATAAATGCTAGAAAATAACGTCCTCAATAATTTTATATGCAGAAAAGAGACCCCGTCCAACCAGATAAGCCTTATTTATTATAACAGGAAAGAATCTGTTATTTCTTAGCATAGCTGCATATTATATTAATTCCTTGGGCAAAGCAATTTATGAAAAGCATTAGTCCATTTCACACATATAAAGATTACAGAGGAACCTTATATCTTCCTCAAGAATTTCCCTGCCAGATAGAGATTAATTTCCTCTGTTTTGCCAAGTTTTTTGCTTGATGCAAGCCAATTAGAGTTCAAAAGGCAAACCGCGGTCTCTTTTTTTTTTTTAGCAACAAATGTTTAATGAGCAGTTTTGCTAAATCGCTATCATACATACAGTATGCGAACGCTTCTTTATTGGATCCTAACATTTGTGATATCCAGAATCACATCTGCCAATCTAAGTTAGAGTAAACAGATTGGCTGCCCATTTGTGTATCATCACCACCACTATTATTAAAGCACTAACACAATTCTAGGCCTGGTCCAGAGCTTAAAACAACACGGACTCTGTTTCCAGGCTTCCAATCTAATGATAAGATGCAAAGCAGTATGGAGCAGGTGAAAAAAAATTTTTTTTTTCATTGTTATCTACATTTTCTTATTTAGTAGGACAGCCTTCCTTAATCCAATGTCTGAATTTTAACATCTGGTTAGAGCAGGGGTAGGCAACTTTGACTCTTTTATGACTCGTGGACTTCAACTCCCAGAATTCCTGAGTCAGCCATGCTGACTCAGGAATTCTGGGAGTTGAAGTCCACGAGTCATAAAAGAGCCAAGGTTGCCTACCCCTGGGTTAGAGAATAGGGGGGTCTGAAGTGTTTTTGGAAGCCATCACGTTGGGGAAGTGCAAGTGCAAGGTACAGTTATGGCTTTGAGGAGGGAGACCCAGGACAGAAATGGCATTTCCGCAGCTAAAGGCTCCTGGAGCAACCATTCCATAGAGGCCTGGGGGGGGGAGGGGCAGCTGTAAGAAAGCACTACAGTATAGGTAGTCCTCAACTTACGATCAAAATTGGGCCCAGCATTTCTGTTGCTAAGCGAGATATTGATTTAAGTGAATTTTGCCTCATTTTACGACCTTTCTTGCTATAGTTAAGTGAATCACTGAAGTTATTAAGTTAGTGGCATGTTGTTAAGTGAATCTGGCTTCCCCGTTGACTTTGCTTGTCAGAAGGCCGCAAAAGGTGATCACATGACTCCAGGACACTGACATATGAATCGTAAATATGAGTCAGTCGCCAAACGACTGAATTTTGATCACATGACTATAGGGATGCGGCAACGGTTGTGTGAAAAACGGTCATAAGTCATTTTTTTCAGCACCTTTGTGATTCCAAATGATCACTAAACAAATGGTTGTAAGTCAAGGACTACCCGTAGCTTGGTATGGACCCTGAAAGCATCTGATAAGATAGCCCTATGCAGAGAAGCCCGAATCAATTTTTGTTTTTCAAATCAAGGTGGATATTATAATCTATTTGAGAGGACAAGTGGAAAAAATAGGGTTTCCCCTATGTAATAAATTAATAGCTTATAAAAGACCTGGATAAGAACATCCTGCTCGGCTTCAGCCCCTACATGGCACTGAGTCCTCTATTCATAGCAAATTAAATTAACTCTTGTGCAATGTAAATTATAAGATGGCAGCCAACCTACCACTCCAGTTCATGTATAATTAATCACTTGGCCGTTTTTCAGGGTACAAACCAGAACCTCAAATCTCTGTGCTAGATTTCTGGCTGAGGAATAATGCAGTTGATGGATCAAAGCAAGCAGCATCTCATAAAATGGTTATACCCCAAATGCTGTGCTTTTTAATCCAGTACCAGCAGAATCCTATGTTGGCTGCTAGGCACTATGCATCCGTTTATTTATAAATGTGCAGCACGGCGTAAGACTAAAAGCTCTCATCCCATAAACTAGGCAGAGAAACACAATTCTACATTCTAGTAATAAATCAAGAAAGGTGCTGCGAAATTGAGAAGAATCCACCAGGTTTCCGCCCCCCCCCACACACACACACTTTTTTCTTTAGCAAGCACTAAAAAGCAGTTTCAGCAGAGATATTAGTTAAGCAGTAAGTGTAAAGTGAAGATAGCCTTTTCAGTTCTCAACTACTGTATCATAAAGCTTTCCTTCTCAGCTGTTTTTTCAAATTACACCTTTCCATCTTCCTTACCATGTAATTTACACTTTGGCTTGATGGGTAGTTTATTCAATCATTTATTGAATGATTTATTCAATCATTTGTTCTGATCAGAGTTAGAAAACAGTATTTCCTTTGGTTTTTTTCTTTTCAAAGTTAGGCCATAATTGTGGCTTGTGATGTAAAGGGGAGCAGAGAAAACAGGCTTCCATAATTTTTTACAGTTATTTTATACTGGAGATCAAATCTCCCCTTCTCTACTATTCTCAGCCACAGTGTGGTTCCTGCTTAAACACAAGTTGCTTTCCCATACTTTTCCTTGAAAAATAGCTGTTTCCCCTTTCCTTAGCAGCATAATTTCTCTGTTTCCTGACACTCAGAGTTTAAGTCCCACAGAGTCCAATTAGACTTACTCCTCGGTAAGCATGTTCTATTGGGTTATGGCCAAAATTTAGGGAGCTCACCTTTCAACAGAGTATTTATTGTTGTTTTTCAATAGTTATGCATGACAATATTGTTTTGTACTCTTGCTAGGTAGTCTTTCCAATGTTCAGCCACTAAGGATGGTATGGCCAAAGAATATGGAAAATCATTCTGGTTTCTAATGCTGAAATCTTTGTAACAATTAAAAGCAGTAGGAGCCATACTGGTCAAATAAAAAAAAAAAATCATAGCAGCACTAACTTCATTAAATTGTAAACTTAACAATAGTTAAGATGTTTACACCCCAAGTTTCAGAACAGTAAATTTTAGGATTTGTGGCCCAAAATTATGAAATGTTCCCCTGTTATTTACCTTGGTGATATTTTTTTTTCCTTTCCCACCAGCTCAGCACATTTTAGTTTGTGCAAAGTTTCTGATCTATTTTTAAGGGAGTTGAATCTACTGTTTATATACAGTACAACTTATTGCCCTGATGTAAATATGAGATTAGCAAAGCATCAGTCGTGGAAATTAAACTATTTCTGATCAGGTAAGAAGACAGTTGAGAAGTTGAGAAAAGAGCTCCCATCTACGAGGATGAATCAGGGAGAAACTGCAAACCTAGATCCTGAACACAGATATTGTTCTGTTTAGCAAAGATTCACCTAGCCTGGAGAGTCACCAACTGCATCAGAACCCTGCCTTATGTTTGGTCTGAGCTCCAGTTCATCAGCCATCACCCATGACTGTGGATAGGCATCCATGCAACAATTTTTGATTAAAAGCTGTCTACATATCCATCTTTCATTAGTTGTTTCATGTATTGTATATGTCAGGGGTCTTCAAACTTGGCCCTTTTATGACTTGTGGACTTCAACTCCCAGAATTCCTCAGCCAGCGTTGCTGGCTGAGGAATTCTGAGAGTTGAAGTCCACAAGTCATAAAAGGGCCAAGTTTGAAGACCCCCTTGGTATATGTTATATATTAACCATGCAGTGACAATTAAACAGGCAGAAACTAAAGCACAAATTCTAGGAGTCGAGCTGAAGTCCTCAGCACCATCTTGTGAAAAAGGCTATCCAAGTAGGGAAAAAAAATCCAAAGCCAACCGGAATTCCCCACAAGGCTGCCATAACTAACATACTACTGGTACGCCATGATTTTCAACCATTTGTTTAGCGACTGTTCAAAGTTACAACAGCACTGGGGAAAAAAATAACTTGCACCCGGTCCTTGTACTTACAACCATCACACATGACCAGATTTGGGCACTTGGCAACAAGCCTGTATTTAAGACGGCTGCAGTATCCCGGGATCATATGATCAACCTTCCCAGCCAGCTTCTGACAAGCAAAGTCAATGTGGAAATCCAGATATGCTTTACGACTGCATCATTCACTTAACAACTGCAATGATTGACTTAACAACCGTGGCAAAAAGATCGTAAAATTGGACACAACTGAGTTAGCAACTGCCTTGCTCAACAATGGAAATTTTGGTTCCAACTGTGGTCGCAAGACGAGGACTACGTATGAAACCATGGAGAAGTCCGGGACAATTAATAGAACTATCCTTCTTTTGGCAAAGACATCCCAGAGGGCATCTAAGGTAGTTTCTATAGCATAACTGGCAAATTGAAAAAGTAGAGCAGAAGCTTTAATCCTAGCAAGAGAAAAGCTATTCATCATTTTAACTTGAATAATCAAAGAGTATGGGAATGGACTACTCCCTCCTACATGATTTACTGCTTAACACTGATGATATATTGTGTCAGTGAGGAATGAATGAGAAATTTCTATATTAGTAGCAGGGTAGCCTTCCTGATTTATCCCATTTATCTCACTGGATGTCACCATTACACTGGCAATGTCAAATTTGCCTAGATAATAGCAATGCAGAGGCCAGGAGTGCTTGTAGGCTAGATTGATGGGTGAATAGCAAATACTGTACATGTTGTAAGCACCCTCAAATCCAAAATTCAGCTGAAAACACCATCTGAAAACGGTCTGGTAAAGAACAATCAGGAGGGAGAGTTAATCATTGCCTCCTCCCTTCAAGCATCTTGAAGTTCTCGCCGCATTGTAGAAGGAAATCCAAGATATATGTACATTTATGCCATACATCAGCAGCATCATTCTGGCTTTTTCTTTCCTCATTCCAAATTAAGACATTTCAATGACTGTAATACACAAATTGTTTCTTCCAAAGCCAAGCCAACGTAATAATAATAACCCTCTCCATATATAAAGAGCTGCTTTTGTGGCTTGCAATTTTCATGTGTAATTGAAGTGGCTGCTTTACCAGACGTGGTAGCAAAGGGTAGATATGTACCCAGAAAATGGCATCACGTTTCTCGAGGGGCCTCTCAGAACTGTAAATAGAAAGCGAACCCACACAATGGATGGGCTTCTTCTTTCCCCTTTTCTAACAAGGCTTTCAGAGTTTCCTCTTGTCTCTTCTTTTTTGATATAACATGTACACGAAAGAAAGTATTATTTTTGATTGGTCCAAATAAGAGCACTATATTGTAACTGTTTTCTCTTAATGTATATTTTTGGCCTACAATTTCACTGTTTCTCTTAGAAGTACAGTAATTTGCATTAATTCTGTTCAGCATTAACCAAAGAAAAAGTCTATACATGGGTACAGTACATAGGGACAGAACTTTTGCTAGAAAAATAATATATAATTCTTATTTTGTACGTACATTTTGGATGGTTAAGGAGGCCAAGTCACAGAGGTGTGTGTGTGCAGGTGTCTTGGAGTCAGTGTTGACTCCTGGTGATTGCCTGAACTCCCTGCAGTTGGTGGGGTTTTTTTTTGCAAGATTTCAGAAGTAGTTTGCCATTGGCGCCTTCCTAGGGCTGAGAAAAAGTGACTGGCCTAAGGTCACCCAGCTGGCTTTGTGCCTAAAGCGGGAGTAGAGGTCACGCTTCCTAGTTTCTTCTCAGATGCCTTAACCATTACACCAAACTGGTTCTCAGTCACAGAGGTAGACCGCCAAATGGATGATGTTTCTGGACTTGTTCTTATTGTACTAATAAGGTTAAAAAGGTTAGTTGTTTCTAACTATAAGGCACGAATGAAAAGTAATGCCTCCAATGTTATAAGTTGCCAACAGATGGCCAGTACTGATGCACTAGAACAGGGGTAGGCAACCTCGGCTCTTTTATGACTCGTGGACTTCAGCTCCCAGAATTCCTGAGTCAGCTATGAAGCCCATGAGTCATAAAAGAGCCGAGGTTGCCTACGCCTACACTAGAAGCTCTGGCATTTTCTTTAACACCTGTTCTTCCACTTCACTTGGTAGGAGAAAAGTGCTATTGCTATTGTTTGTGAACTGGAAGTCTATATTGAATACTCATCAGTGTGCTCTAACAAGGCATCATAATTGAATTTTTGACTGCCGAAGAAGTCTCTGAATGCAGGTTGTTTGTGATGGTGGCTGTGTGATTAAGTAGTGTGCATTGCTGGGATTAAAAAAAATGGCAAAGATGGTGAACCAGGAAGTGTTGGTTTGTGTGATCAAGAAGCCGTGACAGCAAACAATAAGTTTCACATGAGAAAGGTTGATCAACTGATTAAGGACAATTGGTGGTTCACTCAAAGGGAAATTGCTGCCAGGCCTGGAGTTTCACAGAAGTGTATGGATCACATTGTTGATTTTCTTTGTGTAAGATGTGTTCCAATTCATGCTCAGGCAGAGATGAAAGGTTCAAAAGTTGAAATTTGCAAACAATTGTCACACTGCAGGAATGAAGATGAGGAATTTCTTCACAGCATCATGATCACCAATGAAATAAGACTCATCATTATGATCCAGAAAAGAAGTATCAGATAATAGAAGGTCATCACAAGCTTCACCTGTAAAAAACAAATCAATACAAAAACTGATGTTTAGAGTGTTGGGATAGAGTTAGTATTATTCACATTGATTTTCTCAAACCCGGCACCACTATCAACAAAGCACTATATTGCAACACTGAAGACATTGAAACAGCAATTAAGCAGAGTTTGGAGGAGAAAAAGCAAATGTTTACAGTAGGTTTCATATCTCACAAACCACATAAGAACAATTGCAAAGTTGGGTTTTGCTATCTTACCCCATTTGCCATACATCTAGACTTGGCACCAACTTTCTCCAAAATTGAAGGAATACTTTTATGGACATATGTTTGACTCAAATCAAGAAGTGGAAAGAGCTATCTAGATCTGGTTGAAGAAACAAAGTGTAGAGTTCATTCATGATCACTTTATGAAGTTTGATAATCATTAACAAAAATGTTTGATGATGTGCAAAAGTAACTAAATGCAGGTAACTAGATAATATTTAGAACACAGAATAACAGAGTTGAAGGGATCTTGGAGGTCATCTAGTCCAACCCCCTGCCTGAGTAGGAGACCCTATACAATTTCAGACAAATGGCTATCCAGTCTTTTCTTGAAAGCTTCAGTGTTGAGGCACACACAACTTCTGAAGGTAAGCCATTCCATTGGTTGATTGTTCTCACCATTAATAAATCTGTCCTTAGTTCTAGGTTGCTTCTCTCCTTGTTTAGTTTCCATCCATTGTTTCTTGTCTTGCCTTCTGGTCCTTTGGAAAATAGGTTGACCTCCTCTTTTTTTTTTTTTTTTGTAATATTTTATTGATTTTCTAATTTTACATTTAAGTATTTAAAAAGCAACGTGGTGGCTGGGTTAATCGATAATTCAATAACATACAAAAATCTTTAGTACAAATCTCAAGCTACCACATCAAATATTTCCTCTCTTTTTCCCTTAATATCTACTGTCTCATATTTGAACTAATACAGTTCTTATTATATCAATTAAGTAAAAATAACATTGTTACATTTATCAATAGATATTTAGCTTATACATATCCTAGTTGCTTTAACATTCAATCTTTATAGACAATCAATGTCCTGTTGTTAGTTTTTCCCAATTTTTAGTTTCCCATCAATATTTACATTTAACATTTGATATTTATAATTTCCAAGTTTTAGGTAACCAAAGTTTCCTTTATCACAATTCATAACAAAGTCTAATATTCAAGATACACATCTTATCTATTCAAGTATATTCTATTTCCCACCATCTTACATCATTTAGTTAATAATACAGCATAACATCCTTATTTTCAACTAATTTCCAAATGTCTTAAATTTAATGACCAAAATTTCCCCTATTTCAACATCAAATATTTCCTCTCTTTTTCCCTTAATATCTACTGTCTTATATTTAAGCTAATACAGTTCTTATTATATCAACTAAGTAAAAACATGTTTATTACATTTATCAATAAATTTTTAGCTTATACATATCTTAATTACTTTTACATTCAATCTTTATAGACAATCAATATCCTATTTTTGTTTTCCCCAACTTTTAATTTCCCATCAATATTCAAATTTAACTTTTAATATTTATACTTCCAAGTTTTAAGTGACCAAAATTTTCTTTATCTCAATTCATAACAAAATCTAGTATTCAAAATACATACTGTATCTTGTCTATTTGAGTATATTCTATTTTAATTAGTAATATACAATCCTCTCTAATAAATCAAAACCCCAATTTTCTTCAGCCTTATTCTGGCTTTCTTCCTTTGCCAGTTTGCCTTCCATGTCAGTGCTTTTAAGTCATCAAATAGATCTCCCTCTGTTGTTATATATATTATTTGAAATAAAAGAGACATCCAGTCGTCATTTTTTTGGAAGGGCTAATGAATCATCTCTGTATTATTCCAGATCCCCATAGTTGTCCTGATATGTTTGTCTTCCCTTCGGTCTGTTCTTCTTCTTGCTCCTCAAGTTTCTTCTGGTTTATATAGAAAGTCTTTTCCATTTTCAGTGTTGTCAGTCCCTTTTCTGGATTTTCCATTGACTGTATTTGTTGGTCAGTTGAATTCTCTATCATAGTATTTAACTGTTCCACTTCTTCTGTTATCTTCAGCGTAGTTGATTCTTTAATTGTAGTCAAAATCTGGGTTTGTATATCTAGGCTGACATCTTGTTCTTTTCTGTAGCATCTTATTTCATCACAAGCTGAAAGAATGGTTTCATGTATTGCTTTCAACATAAAAAGAATCTATTCCTGGTCTTCATCCATATTCTCTTAATGGTGTGTTAAATTGAGGGCTTTAAAGTCAGAGAATGAAAATAATTTTATAACTGAGTATAGAACACAGCTGAGCTTCTCACAGCTGTTATTTGTCAAGGTTGAAAAAGTCTTATCTGTAGTCTGGGCTTCAAGCCAAGTCTCCTTTTTAGACAATAACAAGTTGTAATAGCACACATGGCCAGAAGATGTCACCAATGCCATTTAAGGTTTTTTAAGTCCAAAATTTTTATAATCCTTTTTCCAATTTTATTTCTTTTTTGTAAATAAAAACCAGTCTTCAGTAAAGATAAGAAATATTTTGGTCCCCAAATTTTAGAAGCATATAAATCCAGTTAGATTAAGGTTATTCTTTCAGTGTTTTAACTCCCCTGGATAGTCAGTCGCCGCTATTCTTAGAGGATGGGATAGAAGTTTTCTTCCCTCTCTCCTCACGGGGGGGAGATACTTTGGGCAGCTTTTACAGGAAAAGAAAATACTTAGGATTGAAAAGAGGTTCAGATCTCACCCAGTCTCATCCACACTGCTTTAGAAGTGCCTGGTGGTAAGTTTGACTTCGGCTGTCTGCAGCCTAGTGACGAGCTATATTTTTATGGCCGGTCTTTCGTCTGCCGGTTTGGAGGGCTGCCCCGGATTGAGCAGAAGGGCTACTGCCCTCCCATGATCAAGCGGGTGTCCCCTCTTTGCTTGTTGCCCCTATAGGGCAACTCTCAACCCTTTCCAGGGTTCCCCAGTGGAGCGAAACCGAACGCAGAAGACGGAGCTCGTCTTTCAGCAGCCGCGGCGGCCACGATGGCAAACCGGAAGTCTGACCTCCTCTTTTTTATGGCAGCCCCTCAAATATTCAAATATTCAAGAATTATTTTCTTGTTTCATTCATTAAACCAAAGTTATAGAGATGAAGGCATTACTTTTAATTCAATTGCACAATTTTTAATAACAAATAGGAGACAAGATACCACATAAGCATTCAATGATGCTAACAGTACTAGGAGTAATTAGTTAAAAATAAACAATTAGCTATTTATTATACTAGGAGTAATTAGTTAAAAATAAACAATTAGCTATTATGTATGAAAAACCAATACCAAATACAAGATATTCATCTCCAAAAGACAGATGATACAGAGGAATGAGTGAATTACTAATCCCAGCAGACTGAGAAATAAAGCTATTTTTAACTTGTTTGCCATTTTTTTCTCTACAAAGATATTAGTCTGTTCAAAAGGACTGCTAATTTGGCACTACTGTAGCTATTTAGTAAGATTTAGTAAGGCATCACTGCTTCAGACAGGAAGGCGGTGCAGAGAGTGGTGAGGATGGCCGAAAAGATCATTGGCAGTTCCCTCCCTACCATCCAGGACATAGCACAGAAGCGTTGCTTGAGCAGGGCCCGCAAGATTTTCTGGGACACTACACATCCTCTTCACAACCTGTTTTCCCTGTTACCTTCTGGGAGGAGGCTTCGTGGTATCCGTAGCAGAACATCCAGATTCAGCCATAGTTTCATTCCATACAGCATTAACCTTGCGAACTCTCAAACTTCCTTCTTGCGTTATATATTCAAGATGGACAGTATTTAATATTTATTTGCTATGTATATGTAGGGATGTGGGTCTATATATATGTTGTACATAGTATGTTTAGGTGTGTGTCATGTATATGTTTCACTTTGAGAGCGGGCAACTAAATTTCATTTTTTATGTGTGCCATTGTGCCCACAATATAAAAATGACAATAAAGGTTATTTATCTTTATCTTATTTAGGTCAGTTGCTTCTTTTCAGGTTCCTAGATTTTCCTTGCTTCACTGTGAACAACCGGTTCTCTGTGTGGATGCCGCTTCCGGAGATCCATTCTGGGCCTGGGCAACAAAAAATTAGCTACCAGTTCTGCCGAAGTAATGTGAACCGGCTGAATCCCACCACTGGGCCTAACGAAGAAATGACTTATGGGAAATAGGATAGCTGTCTTCCCATACTTGAAGGGCTATCACAAGGAAGAGGGTGTCGATTTAATCTCCATAGCACCTGAAGCTAGGACAAAAAGCATGACAGAGAATGTTTTAATTTTTTTCTTTATTGTGGGTGGCTTACGTTTTGGATTAGTTGATATCGTGTTCATTTTAATGAGTGTTCTTGTGATTGTTGTCATTTTGAATCATGTTTTGCAGATAAAAATAGACAAGAATTCAACTATATTCTCACGGCCAACATCCTTTTTTTATCATACCCGGCAGACACCCCTGAATATGACTGTTATTCATGCCTCTTATGTGTTCCTGACAAAACTTGACAACATTACTTTTTAGACATGGAGAAAGTAAATCCAGCCAATCAGGTGGCACAATATGGCATATCAAATATTGTTATTAAAATTACCATTAAACAAAACCAAAATCATCATAACTGATGTGATCTGCTCTGTATTTATTTTTGGTTCATATACTTGTAAATTATTTACTATATGATGTTGGTTAATTATTAATATTTTAAACATTCCATAGAGCATGGATAACATTTCACATATCGATATATTTAGATATACATGTGTGTCGTGTCTTTGTTAGACACGATATCACGACGTTAGTGCAAACTTTCAAATTCTCTACAATTCTTAATTAGGCAGAAAATAGGAATGAGAAAAGGGGGAGAGCACAGAGCCATCAAATATTTATAATTTGTAATTAAAAGCTGAGCCTATGACTTGACAGTAAGAGTTTTCTTCTTGCTTTCTTCTTCCCCACCCCTCTTCTCTTTCCCACTGTGCCTGATGAGTAATCCTATGGAATGTACTCACTTTATCAACCTGACGAAGACACAATCCTGCTACAGTTTGGAAATAAGCTGTGGAATGTTTCCAACCATAATTATTAACTAGATTGTTTTCTAGTGAAAATGTGCTTTTCTTCATGGGGAGGGTGGTAGAATAGATTATGATTGAGTTAGTGCTATATCTCCAGCTTTCTACTACAACAAAACAATGCATCATAACATTTGTTGTTCCTGTTGCCAGTTCCTATCCTGCCTCTGTTGCATCTGTTCATTACCCAATCACATTCTCCCAATTTGTGGGTGTCTCAGCTGTTCTTGGCAAAATTGTTGGTTTTCTCGTCTAGGTTTGCTGGCATACACTTTCAATGTATCACCAAACACCAGAGAAAATACCCATTAAACAGGGCATTACAGCAGGGATGGGGGTGGGTAGGACTGATCGGGACCTATTACTCTGCCCCTCCTCTCACACCCCATTTGGGCATCTCCCAAGCTGGAATAATGTGAAATAAAGAAACATATGGAGAGGTTGCAATATCTCCAGAGAGAACAGAGGCAGAGTCTGTCATGATTGTGATACTTGCTAGTTCCTGTGTTTTCAACCTTAGTCATTTCCAAGTGTGTATTTTAAATCCCAGAATTCCACAGCCAGCATGGCCATTGATGAGGATTCTGGGAGTTGAAGTCTGGAAGCTGGGAAACCCTGCTATAGAGCATGAAAGATGAAACAGGTGGGAAAGATAGATAGATGATAGATAGATAGATAGATAGATAGATAGATAGATAGATAGATAGATAGATAGATAGATAGATAGATAGATAGATAGATAGATAGATAGATAGATAGATAGATAGATAGAATAGATAGATAGATAGATAGAGGGAGGGAGGGAGGGAGAGAGAGAGAGAGAGAGAGAGAGAGAGAGAGAGAGAGAGAGAGAGTAACTAGATGCTGGGGAATGATTGTGTTAAATGCTGAACTGAAGTCGACAAACAACAAACGCACATGAGTATTTCTTTCCTCTAAGTGCTCCAAGCTCAGATGGAGAACAGAAGAAATAGCATCTCTTTAGAGCGATTTGGTCGGTAAGCAAACTAAAGCGGGTCAAATGTGGCGGGAGGCTAGATACAATAATGTCCTTTATCAGCTTCTCAAAGCATTTCATAATGATGGATGTCAGTGCAAGTGGTAGAAACTGGGGGGGAAATGCAAAAAAAATAATAATTGGCAACTATATATGCTATATATGAATTACGTTTTAGCTTGCCATTAGAAATTATCTACTTTCAAAGTTTATAGAGGGAAGTAAAGTTAACTACATACAAACCCCTTGTCAACGCTGTTAATATGGGATATTATTGCATTGACAAGATATGCAGAACTGTTTGGTATTTTTGGAGTTAAATCAGATGACATACAGAGGGAGGAGAATTGTGAAGAAAGCGGGAGATTGGGAAGGGAAGTGAATCTTTGGCCTCCAGCCTAATTGGAAGACATAAATCATGACAGTAAAGTAAGGGAGGAGTTAGCAAGATAAGAAAGACGCCAGCCAGAGAAATCCAGATTCTGGCATCCGCTTTGTAATGTACCGAAGGGTTGTAGCAAAACTCCTGGCAAGGACTGCAAAATAAAGAAACTAAAACAGAGAATAATGTCTCCGTTTTCAAGGATTGTTTCCTCCTTCGGACCACAACATCCCTCTCCTTGATGTTTAACATAGGAAGGTTGTTTCTAGGAAAAAGCAGCTCTCAGTGCAAGCCACGAGCCAGGAGAAATCTGGAAAAAATGCCCATGCCACAATTCTTTGAACCTTCTTTAATTTAAATATATATAATTTATTTGCATCATTATGCAGCCCATGCAATGAGAGCATGGTCAACTCAAGATATACTACAGGTTTGGCTTATTAATAATAAATAACTAAATAGGGATGGAATCTATTTTGCATATTTCCATTTCCTATGTCAGCTTCCTTCAGGGGAATAAAGGATATTGATGAAGGAACTGTTCTTCACAAGGTTATTACCTGAAACCATTAAAACAAAGCACATCAAATGGAAGCACTTTGGTTTTAACATGGATTTGCTTTCTGGATTTCTGTACTTTATTAGCTTGCAATGTGTTCCCTTCCTTTTCCACCCCCTACCCATCAAATATCTCTGTACGTTAGCAACACTGAAATAAACTGTTCATTTTTTTTCAAAAGCATCAAATCTATTTTAATATCAGATGTATAATGGCTTTGGGGTAATTAATAAAGTAAACAAATGTGTGGAAAGACAATGATGGGTCTGAGTTTCTTTTCTTTTGTTTCTTTCTCTCTCTTTCAATGCAGAACAAAGTCTGCCTCAACAGCTGGCCGGGCCCAGTAAGCAGATGTTACAAAAAAGTGGTCCCCCCCCCATTTGTGAACATTCTGTTGAGCCAGAGAGGTTGAAAAAAGCTCCTTTCTATTCAGAATCCCCAAGTTACAACCTTTTGTTTAGCATGCTGATGAGAAGTCTGTTAAGTGGAGATGGACTCTAGCCAGCTGTTAAGCACTGGAAGCTCGGCAGTCTTCCTGCTATTCGCTGTCCTCTAAAAATCAAAATCAGACGGCATGTTTGTTGCCACTTTCTATCTCTCATTAATTATTATTTCTCACTGGGGTCTTGCTATTCCAAAATCCTAGAATCAGACTTTGTACCGTAAGCACCAGAGCTAGCAATACTTTTTAACAGGCAAAGAAGTTGGATGAAGTCATGTTTTAAAATGCCTTCCAAGCCCATTTGTCCTTTCTAGAAATTGCAAATGGATAATTTAAAAGGCTTAAAGGTCTGAAAAATAATCTTTTTGCCTTTTGGTACAGCAGGTTTTTTTTTTTGGGGGGGGGGGTATTTAACAGGACCCTGAAAGTTCTCTCTAAGAATGAGAAGAATCCTATTAAATCAGACCCAAGATTCAAATGCAGGATCTTGCTGTAGATAGTGAAGCTTTCTAAGGACATTTCCGCATGCGGCCTAAGCCATTTCCTCCCATGCTTCTGAGCTGCCTGAATGGGTTGGCAGCCAGACTGTGCTGGTGCTCAACCTGGACTATGGACACTGCATGATCTGACTGATGATTTCCATGCTATTGCCCTTCCCATCCCTGTAAGAAAAAGGCCAGCCTCACTAACTGGCCCCTTTGTGGAAGGATCTACCAATGCCTGTCTTCTCCTTTTAGGGATTGTTCCCTCCTTAAAGGGCTTTCCCAGATGTTTACTCCCCTTCCCACCTCATATTTTTGACCCTAACGCAGATCCTTTTTTTTTTTGTCTTTTACTAATTTCCTCATAAGGTGCCATCATTGCTATAATTACAAAAGAGGAATGGTTCTTTTTTATCTACATTCTCTGGGGGTCCATGAAAATTTTGTAGCAAGGAAAAAAAACCCCACTATAACGTTTAGCTTCGTGGAAATAAAATAGCAACATCCCTACATGGCAAATTATTATTTTTTAGAAAAGGGGAAGTAAAGAGAAGCTTTGCCCTGTGGGAAAGCAAGAGGAGCATGCTCTGTTCAGCCTGGACAGAAATCGAAAGGATGTCCACTGGGAGATGTAAGAGTTGAATGGAGCATAAAGGTTCTACGGATGAGGATAGTTCATTGATTTAATAGGCCACCATAGGATCAATTGCAAGGGTATGGTGTGGTATGTATGTATGTATGTGTGTGTGTGTGTGTGTGTATGTATGTATATGTATATGTATGGCAATTGAGTTTGGAGTGCATTTGTGATGAAGTATCAGGAGCACAGAGGAGGGAACTGGTTAGTGCCCCATAATGGCAATGGGCCATTCATTCATTCATTCATTCATTCATTCATTCATTCATTCATTCATTCATTCATTCATTCAGTTTGGTCTAGTGCACGGGTCGGCAACCCGCGGCTCCGGAGCCGCATGCGGCTCTTTGAGCTATCACCTGCGGCTCCGGAGCTTCCTCCGCCATTTGGGGGGGAGCGCATGCGCGCATGCGCACCCGTCCGTGCATGCGCGGGCGCGCGCGGACGGCGCGCATGCGCGGGCACATTTTGCGGCTCCCAGGGGTTTTTTTTTTAGGGAAACGGCTCTTTCAATGTTTCAGGTGGCCGACTCCTGGTCTAGTGGTTAAGACATCAAGCTAAAAACCAGGAGACTGTGAGTTCTAGTTCCACCTTAGGTATAAAAGCTGGCTGGGTGATTTTGGGCCAATCACTCTCTCTCAGCCCAACTCACCTTACAGGGTTATTGCTGTGTGGAAAATCAGAGAAGGAGTGTAAGGTATGTTCACTGTCTTGAGTTATTTATAGAAATAATAAAGTTGGGATTAAAAATATTTATAAAAAACATTATATGGTTTCCCATCTTGTAATCAACTCTAGACGATGAACCAGTATAATATCTTACATAAAAAACTATAGAAGAATAGAAAATCAAGGATTCACCTCCAGTAAAACTATATGAAATATATCCCATCCTACATCCTTTGCCAGGAAGATCCTTAAATATATTATGGTGTTTTTTTTGGGGGGGGGAGAAAAATGCCTTCCCTTTTATCGGTCCTTGATCTCTCCTTTCTAGCAATTGAAAAACAGATTTATACATATAATGAGATTGTGGAGATGTGCACACTGATATTTTCCAAATGTGGAGAAGGGGCGTTGTCTTACCTGAACGCCTTTTCTCAGCAGGACGATGGAGAATCCACCAATGGGTTAGGACTATCTTCCTGCCCAATAAGAGACTAAGTTTGCCAGAGTTAACACGCCTCCTGCTGGGCTGATATCCCAGACACGACGAAGGCGAAGCTGCTGACAATGGACCGATGTGTTGGCTCTCTGTGCCCCTAACACAGGACCTGACGGTCCTAAGGGGATGGGCGTGGATTCTCCATCGTCCTGCTGAGAAAAGGCGTTCAGGTAAGACAACGCCCCTTCTCCAGCAGGACGATAGAGAATCCACCAATGGGACATACCAAAGCCGAGCTGTCCCTATGGGAGGGAATCAGTCAGGGCCTGTGTCCCACTTGATGATGCCACTTGCTGGAGTACCCTCCGGCCAAACGACGCCTCCGCGGAGGCGAATTTGTCCAGCCTGTAATGCCTCACAAAGGGGGAAGGCGAGGACCAGGTCGCCGCCCTGCAAATATCCCCAATGGGTGCCTGCGTAGCCCACGCTGCCGATGTAGCGGCACTGCGGGTAGAGTGAGCAGTGATACGGCCTGGCAGTGGCAGGGACTGCGCCTGGTAGGCCTTTGCGATGCAGGATCTGATCCATCTGCCTACAGTGGAAGACGAGACTTTCTTCCCCATCGAAGAAGGCTGGAAGGAGACAAAAAGCGCTTCCGATTTGCGGAAGGCAGAAGTCCTCTTAATGTAGTGGCGTAACGCCCTACGAACGTCCAAGGTGTGCCACTGGCGTTCCAAGTCGTGAGCAGGCTGGGGACAAAAGTTTGGTAGGACCACCTCTTGTGCCCTATGGAACAATGAGTTCACCTTTGGTACAAAGGCCGGGTCCAGTCGGAGTACTACTCTATCGCTGTGAAAGACGCATAGGTCCTCTCTGACCGAGAGAGCAGCCAGCTCCGAGATGCGTCTAGCGGATGTGATCGCCACAAGAAAGGCCGCCCTCATGGACAAGAACTGCAGCGAACAGGTCTTGATAGACTCGAACGGCGGCAAGGTAAGGGCCTGTAACACCCATGGGAGATCCCAAGAGGGATAACGGTGAACCACGGGAGGTCTGGTGTTGGTAGCACCCTTGAGAAAGGACCGTACCAGTGGATGCTGGGCCAAAGGAATGGAATCCTGGCACATGAGTACTGTGGAGAGAGCCGCCAGTTGCCTGCGGATGGTATTGGGCGACAAGCCCTTGTTAAATCCCTCCAGCAAGTACTCAAGGATGTGCGAGATAGTGACAGCCGAGATGTCCAGGCGATTCCTGGAACACCAGGCACAAAAACTCTTCCACGAGGAGTCATAAATTCTGATAGTGGAAGGACGCCTGGAGGCCTGAATCATTGAGATCACCCCCGCTGACAACGAGTCTCGTGTTAAGAGTCGCCTCTCAAGTGCCAGACGGCTAGTCGTAGGCTTTGGGGTCCTGGGTGTTGTAGAACCCCCTGACTGAGAGCGACCTGATCTGGGGGAATCTTCCACCAAGGAGAGATGGAAAGGTCCACTAGGTCGGCAAACCACGGCCGTCTCGGCCAATGTGGGGCAACCACTATGATCTCCGCCCGTTCCTGCAGAATCTTCCGGATGAGAGCCGGAAGCACAGGAAGAGGGGGAAAGGCATAAAGGAGACCTGTGGGCCAGGGGCTGCGGAGCGCGTCCGTCTGCTCCGCCCCCCGGGACGGAAACCTGGAGAAGAATCTCGGGAGTGGGGCATTTGCCGGCGAGGCGAATAGACCCACCACGGGAGGCCCGAACCTCACCGAAATCTCCCTGAATAAATTGGGATGCAGGCGCCACTCGGAGTGGTCTACTATTGACCGGCTCAACGAGTCCGCCCGAAGGTTGGCCTGCCCTGCAATGTGCTCCGCCTTTAAGGAGGAGAGATTGGTTTCCGCCCAGGAACCTAGTGACCGTGCTTCGGACATCAAAGTCCTGGAGCGAGTGCCGCCCTGCCGGTTCACGTGGGCCTTTGCAGCCACGTTGTCTGTGAGCACTAGGACGTGTTGACCCGCCACCTCGTCGCTGAAGTGAAGCAGTGCCAGATGAATGGCCCTGAGCTCCAGCCAATTTATGTTGTGACTGAGGTCCATGGGAGACCATCGTCCCTGTGCTAAGTGACAACCCAGGTGCGCACCCCATCCGAACAGACTTGCATCCGTCGTTAAGGTGAGTCTGTTTGGTTCCCGGAATAGGGAGCCTCTGTCTACAGCAGGGGAGAGCCACCATCGAAGAGAATCCAGAACTCGGGGTGTGACCCCGACCCTCTGGCTGGATGCACTGGAGCCCTGCCTCTGGTATGGGAGTAGGAACCATTGTAGGGTCCTGCAGTGTAGTCTGGCCCATGACACTATTCCCATGCAAGAGACCCTCTTGCCCAGTAGTCGGGAAAGTGAGGCCAGTGTGACCGTCCGCTCCCTGCGTATCTGCCTGATTAGGGAGCGAATGCTGTCCCGGTGTCCCGGGGACAAGTAGACCATTAAAAGGTTGGAATCTATGATCGCTCCTAGGTGTAGGATGCGATTGGAGCTGAGGAAGCCGTGCCTCCTTATGCTGGCCAGGATGGACTGCAACGTCTGCACCTTGAATCTCTAGTAGACAAGATGAGAGTTCAATCCCTGCAGATCGAGGATTGCTCTCCACCTTCCCGAAGCCTTTGGGACCACGAAGAGAATGGAGTAGAACCCTCGATGGGTTTGGCCAGCGGGCACCAGTTCGATGGCCTTGATTTGTAACAAATGGTGAATGGCCTCGGACATGAGACCTATCTTGGTCGGGCTTCTTGGGGTGAAGCAGACAACGCAACGATCCCGTGGTTGTGACAGAAAGTCCAGGGTGAGGTCGACCTTTGAAAGGACGGCCTCCCGCGCCCCGAAAGGGCCGTTTGCCTTGATACTGCTGCCTGGCCCCGGGAGCTGGGCGGTCAGGTTGGCGGCCGGGCCTAGGGAAGGAGGGACGAGGCGGAGGGCCCCACACCGATCCTAGTCCTTGGCGGAGGGGCGGTCTCCGTGGGTACGGAGTAGCTCGCCTATCTGGCCTCCTAGTAAGGTGGGCCAACACCTTACGCTTATCCCCGTTCTCAATAAGGTAAGGCTCTAGCGCCTCCCCAAAGAGGTGTCCGTCCCTGCAGGGAGCAGAAGCCAGGTGCCACTTTGACTTCAAATCCGCTTGCCATTGTTTTAGCCATAGAAGCCTGCGGGCTGCAGTATTAGCGGCCATGGAGCGCGCTGAAAATCTGGCGGCATGGAGGGAAGTATCCGCCATGTATTCTGCCGATGCCACCAACTTACCCAGATTCTGATGGGCACGAACCTGATCCGGGGGAAGTAACGCTTGGAGTTCCCTGAGCCAGAGAATTGACGTTCTGGCAAAGAAGGAAGTAGAGGTGGACGCCCGCACGGCCCATGCCGATGCCAGGTGAGACCTGCGGAGAGAGAGCTCGGACTTCCTGCCCTCTGCCCTCAAGACCTCAGACGTGTCACCTGACACAGTGGAGGAGGGAAAAAGAGAGGTTAGTGGTCCGTCCACCCTGGGAACCTCCAGTAGATCTGACAAGGCCGGGGCTACGGCCATCAGTCTCTTATCAGTTCCCCCCGGCATTGGTAGAGTGCCCGGATTTCCCCATTGTTTCCTGATAGTTTCCAGGAAAAAGGGAGGGCAAGGGATATAGCGCTCCGTCACCGTAGGTTCAGAGAAGAGTGGCTTGGGGTCCTGACTAGTTGAGGCAGTCGGCTGCTTTTCCTGCTCCGGCTCAATATTGGCCGACGTGGTGGCCTTTAGCAGGAGAGACCTAAATAGACCCGGGTCAAAGAGGCCTATGAAAGGCGACGGGTCTGGGGCCGACTCCTCATCCTCTGACAGCTGGAAGTCAGTTGACCCATAACCCTCGGAACCAGAGTCCCGTGTTCGGGAGGAATGGTCCGAATAAACGGACTCTGGGTAGTCCGGCCTCTCCGCCCGTGCTTGAGCTGGCACCACGGGCATGACGAACTCCGGCCTGGGGTTCTCGTAGAACGAGGAGGCCCTACCCTGAGTATATGCCTGGGCGATTAATGCCTCAAGCTGCTCAGGCCCAACCCCTTGATGTTCAGGGGGGCGAAGTCTAGCCGCTGTGGGTGTGAACGTGGCCTCGGGCGGGGGACGGAGTCTAGCCGGTGAAGCTCCCATTAGGGGGTTCAATCCCTTGTCAGAGGACAGAGTAGTACTCTGTGCCATGAGGCCCTGATGGGAAAGGGCCCGCGAGTCAGTGGGAACTGGCAGGGCCGGTTGGGGGCTGAAGAGTGAGCTCTCCTGGGGGGCAAGGGGAACCAAAGGTTGGTCTCCCGCAGACATACGTTGTGCCCTGGAGAACTGCTTCTCCAGAGCCGTGTTACGCCTTTCGGCTGCCTTGTCTGCGGCCCTTGAGGCCTTTTTTCCAGCGATGGCCTTGGACCTGGCCTTGGCCTTTATCCTGCCTGCTGCCTCTAGTTTAGAGGACTTGCGCTTCCCTGAGACGGGAGTGCCGGAAGCGCCCTGTGCAGATTGATTAGCTGCGTCATCAGCCATTGCAAGGGAGGCCTGAGGCCTATTGCAACTCAGGAGCAGGAGCGGATTGCCCAGTTGTTAGTATAGCCAAAGCTGATGAACAGCGTCCGCTCCGGGTTTGGTGCTACACTGAGCGCCCTACTGCCCTAGGCAGAGCTCCGAGAGGCTGGAAACTGCCCAGTGATGCACTGAGGCGTATTAGTCAGGCGTCTTGTGGCGACGAGACCCAATGGGTGAGTCGCAATCGGCAAGTGCCGGCACGCACGTTGACCGATCAGTGGCGGCGATCACCTTAGTGATATGTGCCTGCACACTCCTCTCCTAGTTGGTGGCGGCAATCACCTGAGTGATATGTGCCTGCACACAAAGCCTAGGTGGTGGCGGCGGAGCCCGAAGGCGTGCCAGCTCACGCTAAAGGTGAAATCCTCTCCATGTTTTGCCCTGGGGTAGTTTTGAAAGAAAATGCCCTAAATAGCCCGGGGGCCGGCAGCTCGCTGGAGAGCAATCGAATTTCAGCGCAATCCTTGCTGGGGAGGGCTGAAGGGCCATGGAGAGGAACGGCCAGGCTGGGCCCGAAGGCCGATGCCACGCAGCGGGGCGGCTGAGGCGAGCTCCGACACTCAGCCTCGTAAAGTCCTGGAGCTTTCCGCAGCGCTTGGTAATTGCGAGCGCGCCCGGAGGCCGACGCTCAGCTGCGCTGCTGCAAAATCGAAGCTCCGACGATCAGCTGATTCAGCCGAGGGATCCCCCTCGTTGTCAATTGGGAGCCCTTGCCCTTAACAGACGCAATCGGGCTTGAGCCGGCCGGCCGCTGCTGAGCGGGCCCGAGGCCGGCGCTCAGCTGCGCTGCTGCAAAATCGGAAGCTCCGACGATCAGCTGATTCAGCCGAGGGATCCCCCTCATTGCCAATTGTGAGCCCTTGCCCTTAACAAAAGCAATCGGGGCTTGAGCCGGCCGGCCGCTGCTGTAACGGCTGCTGAGCGAGCCCGAGGCCGGCGCTCAGCTGTGCTGCGGCAAAATCGGAAGCTCCGACGATCAGCTGATTCAGCCGAGGGATCCCCCTCGCTGCCAATTGTGAGCCCTTGCCCTTAACAGAAGCAATTGGGGCTTGAGTCGGCCACCCGCTGCTGTAACGGCTGCTGAGCGGGCCCGAGGCCGGCGCTCAGCTGTGCCGCGGCTAGGGGAATTTGCCGAAAATCAGCTGTGTCTTGTAAAATTGATTCTCCCCTAGTTTGCTTTTAAACTGTCTAAAAATTTAGGAGATGAGAATCCACCAATGTAATAAAGCTATACGACCTGTCCAGAGCCAACAACGAGTCCTAGCTGGGCTGAAGACTAAGTCGTGTCTGGGATATCAGCCCAGCAGGAGGCGTGTTAACTCTGGCAAACTTAGTCTCTTATTGGGCAGGAAGATAGTCCTAACCCATTGGTGGATTCTCCATCGTCCTGCTGGAGAACAGTGAGTGCATCATTCAGCCTTCTGATAAGCATTAGGATTCCATATTTGGGTTCCAAAAATCTGGATGATCACTAGATGGGAACAAAAGTTAGGATGTGCTGTATCTCATTGGTGCCGCCTAGTAACCGTTCATTTTTTTGCATTGCAAATGTGACAGCCCTAGTAAAGATGAATATAAAAGTCCATTGCCTCCAGTTAGATCCTAAAATTTAATAAATGAATTTGAAGGAGTAAGCAGTAAAAGGGAGAAGTAATATAATTTCCATAGTGCTTCACCCCAGTCTGACTTACAGAATCATATCAAATATGCAAAATAGGTACATACAGATAAACCTGTCTAATTTGCTTAACTTTTACAGGCTGTCTAATTCATATTTTGGCACACAATTTGAATTACTGTGAATGGAAAACATCATTTCCTACAGCTCTAAAGAATATTTATGGAGAATAAAGCTACCTGTGGTTTGTTTTTGTGGCTGCATGGAACTTACAAGTTCTATATGCCTCTGAATGCCGTTGTGCTGGAAATAAAGTATAAAAGGCACATTCTGTGAGGTTTATCTAATCCCACATAGAGATTCTTGCAGTGGCCCATATTTATTTCCTATGGGCATCTGGGTGGGCACTGCAAGAATCTCTATGCGGGATTAGATAAGCCTCACACAATGTGCCTTTTTTATATCTTAAACTTGTATATATTCTCTTACATATTTAATACAAAAGATATTTTCAGATGCTATGGCTTAGATGTCTCTTCACCCATCACCCTAGACTTCTCCTGAAAATGAGTCATAAATTGTATTTCCTTCTATGACATGCATTCCAAATTTCTAGGCACATATTCAAAAGAAATCTCCATGGAGCATCTCATTTGCTCTAATTAGCTTTGTTTTGTTCTGGACAGCCAGCCTCAGAAGGGAACTTTTCAGATATTTCCGTATGTAAATAAGGAAACAAATCTTTTCTGATATGGGTTCTCATTAATGAGGGACATAAAGAAAGCTGCAGTTATGAATTTGTAGTCTTGCTGGGACACAGCACCCATCCCCTGCCTATCACTTGTAAAGCTTAAGGAAGTCACCACTGCCAATCCACCGAATTATCACGCACTGCTAACAATTCCCAACATTTTATTCATAGGGAGCTATGAAACACCAACACTTCCCTCAGCCTTATCCAAATCCTATTGATTTGAATGGGAGCCCATGACTGACATCAGGGGCCTGTGGGTCATTGCACATGAAGTCTCTGTTGGGGGGAAGGATTTCAAGTGACAATGGACTGGAATACATTGAGGCAATGACACCTTGAATAAAATGAGCTTTATGTGACAAGGCTGACAACTGCCTTGCAGCCCTGTATATCTTCACCTCTTCTGTATCCAGTAGGCATCTTTCATTGCCATTTCCTCTTGAAAGCTATTTAAAAGAATACCCCTGAAACAGCACAAATAACATCTAATCGCATGACACTGCTCTGGATTTCGTGTTCAAATTGAAAACGACCTGTACATCTCTATACTCAAACAATTTGCTTGAGATTAAAGTAATTGGATTCCATTTGTTTTGAAAATTGCAGCCTAAAGCTAAAGATAAAACAAAATGCAAACAAATCTCACATTACCACTTCCATCAGGTTTATAGATCTCTCTCCCTTCCCATGTGTACAGAGCAAGAAAGGCAGAGATGTTACAATGAGCTATCATACAGGTGTATATTTTGTCCCTCATCTTATGCTACCAATGTTCCTCATGGCTCAAGTTACATGCAATATGGGATTAAACTTGTAGCCTTGGGACACAAGATTCCTTTTATTTAATAATGTACAGATAGTTCTTATTTACCTGATTCATTTAGTGACTGCAGTTATGACAGTGATGAAAAAGTAATTTTGCAACCAATCCTTGCATTTACAACTTTCACAAGTAAAGCAAAGGAAAGCTAAAGTAAGATTGTAAGCCTGGTTGCAGTTACACTTAGCAATTGCTTCAACTTAATGATCAAGTTGCCAATCCCAATTGTGATCACTAAACAAGGATTACTTGTAGTTAAAGTTTAATTGAGCATCCAGATTAAGGGTCAATAACAAGGTTTATTCTGCTTCTTTAGAGCTAGTTCTAGTTGAGTTCCCACAGGACACCTGGATATTTACATTAGTTGTCTAATAATTCATTCTCACATATATACCATTCCAAACTATAATGATTATCAACGTAAGTTAAAAATGCAGACAAGAGAACAAAGATATAGATAAATCCCAAAGAGTTTACCTCTTCTCAAGCTCTAATTGTGCCTGTTGTGTATGGAGGGCCTAAAGAAAACACTTTATCAAATATATTAAATAGAACAAGATGGAAGTACAAGTAAAGTAAACCAAAACCAGGACAAAGAAAACAGAACAATAATATATATCCAATTAAGCACATACATTGGCATATTGAAGCCACAAATACAGTACCACAGTATCATGAATGCTACATTTTTTAAAATGTATTTTGCTTTCCTCCAGGAGCCCAGGAGAATCCTCTCTTCCAATTTTGTGGGACACAATGGATTTAGAGATAGGGATTGTTCCATAGTCATTCATAGAAAGTGAGCTTCTAAGCTGAGAAGATTTGAATCTGGATGTCTCTGATTATATACCAACACCTTACATCACTACACCCTACTGCAGGGGTGTCAAACTGCCGGCCCGTGGGCCGGACGTGTCATCCGGAAGCCGCGCCCACCCCATTGCCAGCAATGGCAAAACTGTCCCGATACGTCTCACGACGTCACATGACGTCGCGAGTTTGACATGTCTGCCCTACTGGATCTCACTTAATTGAAGGATGCTATCCATGAGTAAGCATCCTGCGCACGAGAGATCTGAAAATATTGCAATATATTCTACTTCCATCCTCTCCTCCCATCCAATCATTTGAGGTTTGCTGTGGGAGCTAATACAGAAAACCCTCATCAAAAAGCAGGAAAATGTGATGCTAGCTGCTCCTAGCTGCAAAAAAATGAGATATCACCACTAGATGGCAGCAAAGAGACACAGAAGATTTTAAATCTTTCTTGCCATCTTATGGTTGTCTGGAATTTTGCAGTTCAGTTCTTGTAACTCTACTTTGAACAAAGTGCCTTAGAATTCTCTTGCGGAATTTCTGCAGAAGATATTCAAAACACAGCAACAAAAACCAAAACCCAACTATCTTCAGATGGGCACAGCACATAATCTTTTGTTTACTGATTGTACAATACTTAATAAAAAATGATTTGCCTTTAATATTTCAACACAAATCAAATACAACTCATTTTTTTTAAAGTCCATTTCTTCTCTACAGCTGATAGACACGCGCTTCTAGCCACCATATACAGATAATCCTCCACTAAACAATAGTTCATTTAGTGACAGTTCAAAGTTACAACAGCACTGGAAAAAATGACTTATGACCATTTTTCACAGTTACCACTGGTGAAGCATCCCCATGATCACGTGATCAGAATCCAGATGCTTGGCAACTGGTTCATACTTATGACCATTGCTGTGTCCCAGGATCATGTGATCACCTTTTGCAACCTTCTGAAAAGCCAAGTCACTTAACAGCCGGGTTACTAACTGATCAATTACAGTAATTCACTTAACAACTGTGGCAAGGAAGGTCGTAAAATGGGGCAAATCTCACTTAACAAATGTCTCACTTAACAACAGAAGTGTTGGACTCAATTGTGGTCGTAAGTTGAGGACTATCTGTATTACAGAACAAAGAGGTGACATTTCACCTTCTCCTATCCAGGGATTTTACAAATGTCTCCAGTTTGTGATGGCTGCAGGTGACAAGGCAGCACCTCTCAAGGACAGGTGGGAGGTTGACAGCCCCATCTTTGGAGATGGCTGCCCCAGAAACTTCAGAAGAAACACCCCCATTAGCCACTTGCATTCCCCAGATAAATTTCTTTCCACGGCTCCAATTGGATTCTTCAGCTATATAGAAAGCTAAGAGGATACAGACTGAAAGACAAGCAGAAAGCCGGGATGGATAAATGAAGAGAACGGAGAGAGGATTAAAATGTAAGCATTTTTTTTATTGAAAGGCAAAAGAGTAAGGCATCTTCCTTTCCGAGGGACAGAATGGCTCAGGAGAATACGATCAAGGGAGAGATTGACTGTGATGGATGCAGCCGGGAGAGACAGAATAATAACGCTGTGCTTGTGGCATTTGAATTCAACAAACCCCCTTGGGGGAAAAAAAAGGGAACATCCTTTCTAAAACAAATCCCGAGACATCTCTAACCCCAAGGCCAGTAACAGCACCCTTCCTCAGCAGTAACCCAGAGTAAAAGCTGCTCTGGAGCTGTCTATTAAGGATGGCAGGAACAGGCAGGCACCAGCGGGAACGTGACCTCTCTCTTGCCCCCTTATGCCCTTTGCATCTTCGTTGTTAAGTCTTCAGCGCTGGCCATTTCTTATAAAAATAAGTGAATCGGCTGTGGTGTGTGATTGTGATGTCTCCTTGCCTGGAAGCAGATGTGCCAACTGAAATCCAGAGAAACTCCCACCTTCCTGAAAGCTTAAAGGCCCACACCTGGAGGACGTGTGCTCACAAATCTACGATGAGCTTAATGCTCTGTTACTTAGCATACCTGCAAGTAGGAAAGTGCCTGCAGAGTCCAGCTTAAGCAGCAAGGAAACTTGTAAGAGATTGATGGAAATGAGCCTGGGAAGAAAAGATGCTGAGGCTCTTTAGGGCAGGGCTTTTCAACCTGTGGTACCCGTACCACTTGTGGTACATTAACAAGTGGCAGGTGGTACGCAGCCCTGCCTAGCCAAGTGTAGTGGGGGAGGGAAAGAGGACTTACAGTGAGATAGTCCTCTGGAGCTGCAGTGGCTGGGGAGAGACAAAGGCCCAGGCTCAGTTCTGGCTCACCCTCCCCCATGAGAAAGAGGGAGGAGATGGAGAGTGGAAGGATTCTTATGTGCTTTTGTGACTTTGAAGTTCTGGGATTTGTTCAATGTGGGCTTTGTGTTCTTAAGGAGTGTTTGGCAATTTCTATTTGGCTGATGGCTGATATTAGCTTCTATTGCTCTGCTATTGTTAGCTGTAAGTTTTGCTGCAAGGGATTTTGAAGTATTTTTCTCCTGAATGGATTTTTTCTGTAGATTCCTTTACTTATGAATGGAGCCATTTGGGGAGGCTGCCTTAGCCGGCAGTCAACACTTACTACATTTTTTTCTTCCTTAAGTGCCGGCTGCCGGCTCCTTACTTTCCTTTTTAGCCAGTAGCTAATTCTTAAAGGGGAATGTGCCTTTTTAAGCTAGTTCACTCAGCAGTTTGTCTTTTCTGTTTCTGGAGGCTTTTCCTTGTTTGATGAATATATGGAAGAGAAAAAATATGGGGGGGTTTCAAATTCTTCCTTCAGAAGGAGGTGGGCATGAGAAAGAGGGAGGGAGGGAAGTCCCGCCTTAGCACTTAGCCACCAGCAGCCCTGCCATTGACTTTACTTGTCAAAAGGTTGCAAAAGGGGATCACATGACCCTGGGACACTGTGACCATCATAAATATGAATCAGTTGCCAAGCATTCAAATATAAATCACATGACCCTGGGCATGCTGCAATGGTCATAAGTGTGAAAATGGTCATAAGTCATTTCAGTGCAATTGCAACTTTGAACAGTTTTTTTTTTTTGGTCATCAAGTTTTTGACACCTTGCTAGGTGGTACTCGAATATTGCCATATCCTAAAAGTGGTACAATCGGTGAAAAGGTTGAAAAGCCCTGCTTTAGGGTGCCTAAAGCCAACCACAGTGATTGAATCTCAGTTGGAATGTAAGATAAGGTCAGCCAAATCAAGTGACTTTCAAGTGGAACAATAGGTAAAAGCTATCTATCCTAGCCAGGAAAATGAAAAAAGAACATCAACTCTGGCAAATAAAGTTAAGTGACAATTAATAATAACAACAATAGTAAAAAAAAATAATGAGGCATGTATGCCAAAAAGAAATTAGCAGAAGAATTAAAATCCAAAGGTGCTTTTTGACAAAGTCCAGTTGCCTTTTGAAAAAGCACCTTTTGGGACAACCGTGACCTGGATGACTGAGAATCTCCGTAGACATTTAGCAGAAGAGTAAGAATTTCTTTAAATGTTTAACTATATTCGGTGTGGAAAACAAGCAAGCCATTGAAAGGGGTTGGGCTATTAGATAGTTAAAGCAGATAAGAAAAGTACAGAGGAACTGAATAAATCCTCTAATCTGTCTTTGCTACAAAAGACAGAACAGATACTTGAGCTTGTATTGATTTTCTCAGGGAGGGAATTAGAACAACTGAAGCAAATTTATATAACCAGCAAAAAATATTGTACAACAACTTGAGAGTAGTATTGCTGGATATCAATGGCATCCACTTAAAGTGTGTTCAATGAGAGCATGATTTTGGCAGTGCATTTTGGTCATATTTGCCCAACAGCCTGTCAAAGCTACACTTTATGGAAAAAAGAAATGGGCAAGTCCAGAATTACATTGGATTTAATTTTCATTTCAACAGATTTCATCAATTAAATATATTTACCATGTTTTCTCATTATGGGATACATTTAATAACTTTTCTCTTCTGCATAAAAACAATGACAAATGGGTGTCCACCTTCTGAGGGGGTACATTGGGGTTTTCCAGAATTAAGCGTGGTGCTGTACTCAGACATTTTAGCAAGATATTCTTCTAAGAGGGATAAAACACCCTAATCTTCTTAGTTATGGCCCTCACTTTATGGAAAACCATGACCTTTGAAATTCATTCAACCCTCATGCAGTTGGCTTTTCATAAAATAAAACTGATTTTGTTCGAAGGGGGGGGAAGTCGTACCATTTTGAATTGTAGAAAAAATAAAAGATAGGATTAATTGTAAAGTAAAGTGAGAAGAAAGACTGAAGGAGGCTTTAACAGTTGCTGTGAATAACATGTGGGAACATGTGGGAATAAACAGGAGTGATTTGGCCATTCAGGTTTCAGCTGGCATGAAGTTTGAGGTTCTTTGAGAGCAAGAAATAAGTTACCAAGTTTACACAGAGGAGGAAAAAAAGCCCACTTCTGTTTATGATTTGGAACAAAGTGAAAGAAAATAAATTTTAGTAAAGCTCAGCATGCCAAATGTAGCAGCAACTCCAAGGAAGATTGGCTAAATCACCTTAGGACTGCCACAGTAGGGAAGAGGGACTGGTCTTTTTTCTTGTGTAGAATTAGACATGCACTGTAGCAGCTGTTCTCTGCCTGGTGGAAAATATACAGATTCTCAGATGGAAGTAAGGGAGGGTGGAGCCCTAAAGCCCTGAACAGACTGAATAAAAGCATATACAAAGCTATGGTGTTGATCGACTCAGTGTCATTTGATCAAAGCAGCAGAGAAAAGGAACAGAAATAATCCAGATCAAATTCACCCATAAGCTTTTATTCGGGTAGAGAAGAAAGAATGTGCATCTTTATCTTTGCAGAAGGCTTAGCTGGCAATCCCGCCACGATTGGAAGCATCAGGTAAGGATCAGAGTCCTTCCACACTAATATTTTGCACTATTTTTCAAAATCTGCTCCCAATCTGATTAATCCGAGCATGTCATCTGTTTTGGGAGCTGGGCTAATTCATCTCTGAATCTGCTCTGCTTGACTGAAAATAACAGGATGGCTATTGCTTTCCTTTGAATCAATGCAGTTTGGCCGACCTTGCAGATGGACCATTTCCCCATGGGTGCGAACCCTTGCTTAACCCAGTCTTTAGCCAATCATTCCCTTTTCCCTTGACCTCTGCACCACATACTCCAAGATGGTGCAATATCTTGTTTCTAGAGCATCTTGCTTTCTCCAGTCTTCATTTAGAACTTCATTTTCTGCTCCTGCCATCTAGGCACCATGGCAACATGCATCCATGCTTACAGCTACCTAGATGCAAAATGGCATTTTTTACTGTACAAGTTATAAGTGTTTTCTTTTTAATGCAACAGAAGAATTTCTGTACTATAAATGGCAGCTGGGAAGTCAGTGGGGGGGAGGGGGAAATGTCATTTTTTTACAGCGCACCTTTCCATGCACAGCTTCCCCTCATAGCAAGTGTTCTGGTGGAGGGAGGAGGCAAAAGAACAGGCAGATGCACACAAATACAGGGAGTGAAAAGAATAAATTGGCGGAATCTCTCTGTCTGGATAATGTCTCTTGTGCTTATTAGTTAGCTGAAGGTAAGACTGGTTCCTGATGTTCTTTCTACTTTTAAGGTCTGCAAAGCTGATTGTGGATCATGTAAAAAAAAATGGCTTTCTGAGGAATAATGGGGTCAGATGTTACTAATGTGGAAATGCCCTCAGTCATACATGGGACAGCTCCTCTAGGAAGACCTCAGAGAAGAAATGCTGACCTTTTAAGGTGGTAAGGAATGATTCAGCAAGTCTGAACTAAAAAATAGAGAGTCCAGAATAAACAGAGTTGGAAGGGACCTTGGAGGTCTTCTAGTCCAACTATCTGCTCAAGCAGGAGACCCTATACCCTTCCAGACAAGTGGCTGTCCAGTCTCTTCTTAAAAGCCTGCAGTGATGGAGCACTCACAACTTCTGAAGGTAAGCCATTCCACAGGTTAATTGTCAGGACATTTCTCCTTAGTTCTAGGTTGCTTCTCTCCTTGATTAGTTTCCATCCATTGTTCCTTGTCTTGCCTTTCAGTGTTTTGGAGAATAGGTCGACCCTTTCTTCTCTGTGACAGCCCCTCAAATACTGGAAGATTGCCATCATATCACCCCTAGTCCTTCTCTTTGTTAGACTGAACATACCTAGTTTCCTCAATTATTCATCAAATGGTTTTGCCTCCAGACCTCCTATCATCTTAGTTGTTCTTCTCTGCACTCTTTCCAAAGTCTCAACATCTTTTTTATAACATTTTATACAGTCTGTTTCAAAATGACAAGGGTACCGATCTTCCCAAGAATCCTGCATGGATGTTCCAAGTGGAATAGAAAGGTGTACTATACAGTATCTTCTTCCAGTCAGAAAGAGAAGTAGCTGGCGCAGGAATCATAAACAGATGTTAGGGTTGCTGGCTAGCTAGGAACCTGCATTGCAAAAGCATAATCTATGGAATAAATTCTGGAGATTTCTCCAGGGAGCGTTGCATTCCACAAATTGCCCTGAATTTCTCACCCCTTTCCCTCAAAGCTGTTCCAATTATCTCATTCTTAGTCTGGAACAGACGTTTTTACATAAGCTCCCTTCTTTTCCAGTGGTTGACTGGTTGTGTTTTCTGGTTCAAAGCTAATTGGGAACATGTGATGGCTTCCAAGTCTAATGTGAAAAGAGAACATTTTGAAAGGAATCAACATGGAACTAAACACCATGGCTGTTAGATAACAAAAATAATATAGGGAGTGGAGTGGGGAGAGACCATCTTTGGAGAGTAAGTCACTTGGCTAAGGAAGGAAGATATATGCAGTACTTAATCTCCACAGTAAAGCATATATTTTGCATAGCCTAATTTAACCAGTATAAGTTTGTAATATATAAATGCAAAATTAATCATAATTTCATGTTAATATGTCTCACTTCTTCTTCGCCCCCATGCAATGCCCATATCACTCCTAAAAGAATCTATGCATAAGTATAGATCAAAATGATTGGAACAATGATCAAGTAAGAATATGGAAATAATGACCAGTCAAAACCATATCCAAAGCATACCTGCTATCTCCTGTATTTTGCTGTAGTTTTTCAAAACGAGCCTCTTCTTTTCTGAACTTTCCATGAATGGAACCTTCTTTTTCTCCATTTTGCACAAATAATGATTAGAGTCCAATCTAATTAGAATCTAATCCAATGACAACTGTGCATGCATTAGCCTCACTTATGTGTGCACTAACTTTACACTAACTGTATTTTGGCGCGCGTTAAATGAGGCCTGGTATCAATTTATAATTGGCATTAAATTGAATATTGCACTGGTCAAACTCTCACTAATCACTACCTACCTGTATAAACATTTAGCCCAACTTCTGAATATCTTTTCCCAGGCCTTCGTTGCTGCTCCACCAAATGCTAGTCAGCCTCATATTTCTTGCCTAGCGGTTCTTTTACGGTTGATAGTTAATCCTAAAAGGTAGAAACTATTCAGCACTTCAGTATCTTCATGGGCAGTTCTATGGCTGGTTGCTGTCCCTATCATCATTAGTTTAATCTTCTTTATATAAGTAGTTCTCAACTTACAACAGTTCGTTTACGGACCATTCAAAGTTATAACTGCACTGAAAAATGCAACATGACCGTTTTTCACAGTTACCACCTTTGCAGCATCCCCATGGTCATGTGATCAAAATTCAGATGCTCAGTGACTGGTTCCTATTTATGACCGTTGCTGTGTCTGAAGGTCAGGTGATCACTTTTTGAAAGCTTCTGACAAGCAAAGTCAATAGGGAAGCCAGGTTCATTTCACAACCGGGCTACTAACTTATCAACTGCAGTGACTCACTTAACAACTGTGGCAAGAAAAGTTGTAAAATGGGGCAAAACTCACTCAACAAACGTCTCACTTAACAACAGAAATTTTGGGCTCAACTGTGGTCGTAAATCAAGGACCACCTGTATTTATCTCATTCTGCACTGTGCTTCTCAACTTTCATTGCTACAGCTGGAGGATTATTTGCATTGTCAGCTGTCAAAGTAATAGCAGCATAGCCTGGGTCATTGACATTTTTTTCTTCCAGTTTTAAAACCACATTCACATGAACACCATCTTCTGGGATTCCCATTTTCCTAAGGACATTTCACACTTTGATACAGTGTGAAATGTCCTTAGGAAATATGCCTTTCTATATAATCAGTGAAGTGCACGTTAACTGTCAGATGTTAACAACCAAAATGGCTCTGAGGCTCAGCTCAAGAGGTTTCTTTATTGTTAACTCCACTGTACACAAGAATCTCGTCAGACTGCCTGCTTTCCCCTGGGAAAACCTGATATAGACCCAGTGGTGGGATTCAGCCTGTTTGCACCACTTCGGCAGAACCGGTAGCTAATTTTTTGTTGCCTAGGCCCAGAATGGACTTCCGGAAGCGGCATCCACACAGAGAACCGGTTGTTCACATATTTGAATCCCACCACTGGTTAGGCCCAAATGTTGGATATCATATACTTTGGCCTAATAGCTACCAGGTCATGTGAGGGGCTGTGCATCTGTGCAAGCCTCATTGCGGGCACTTGCGGCCCCACTCACGCGAGCATTGCCACGAACATCGGGGGCGCTTGTGTGCACACACTCACATGCTCCTGCCCCTTCCACAAAATCATTTCCTTTTTTCCCCCTCCCTCCCGCTCCAGGCCACCAACCCAGAAAGGTTGGGGAACTCTGTCCTATACAGTCCTTGAGTTACGACCACAATTAAGCCGAAAATTTCTGTTGCTAAGCAATACAGCTGTTAATTGAATTTTGCCCCATTTTATGACCTTCCTTGCTACAGTTGTTCACTGCAGTTGTGAAGTTAGTAATACAGTTGTTAAGCAAAGCTGGCCTCCCCGTTGACTTTGTCTATCAGATGGTCACACAAGGAGTTGGGTCTGGCTAGTCTAAAGAAAAGAAGAAATAGGGGAGACATGATAGCAGTATTCCAGTATTTGAGGGGCTGCCACAAAGAAGAGGGGGTCACGTTATTCACCAAAGCACCAGAGGGAAGGACGAGAAACAAGAGTTGGAAACTGATCAAAGAGAGAAGCAACCTGGAATTAAGGAGAAACTTCCTGACAGTGAGGACAATTAACCAGTGGAACTGCTTGCCTCCAGAAATCGTGGGCGCTCCATCACTGGAGATTTTTAAGAAGAGGCTAGAGACAGTCACTTGTCTGAGATGGTATAGGTTCTCCTGCTTGAGCAGGGGGCTGGACTAGAAGACCTCCAAGGTCCCTTCCAGCTCTATTCTATTCCTATTAACTTAAATGACCCCTGGACAATGCAGTTGTCATATATACATGCCAGGTGTCAAGCCCCTGAGTTTTGATCATGCGACCATTGGGATGCTGCAATGGTTGTAAGTGTGAAAAAAAAGTCATGTCACTTTTTTCAGTGCCGTTGTAACTTTGATCGCTAAATGAATGGTTGTAAATCAAGGACTACCAGTACTTCCTCCCACCTATGGAATCCAGACTGGAATGTCTCTTAACTCCCCTCACTGAGACCTCTTTCCTTTCAGCTGATGATCTCCCCACAATAACATTTTTTTTTGTATTCTTCATTTTCTCAAATATCTAGCACGCATAACGTCTTATGTTCTTCAGCAACAATACAAAATGATGCCTTTGCCATTGGCACTAAAGTGATCATCTGCCTCCAGCATCTTTGTATATTGCTGCAGTGCTCCCTATATATAGATACCTGTTTGCTGTAGCTGGGCAACCGGGATGACCTTCACACCAGGAGGTTTTGGACGATATATTCATGCCCGACTACTGACTTTTCTTTGCTTATCTCTCTCTGGAACATTCTGCACCCTCCCTAGGGTGCCACAATGAGGCAGCAATTATGCACATTTGAGGTAGGGACAGGTGAGTCGCTTTCTGGGCTTCTCAATCTCTAGGACCATCTGCCCGTCAATCAAGAAACAGCAGCATCAACAGAAGGACAGGTGAGGGAGAAGAAGAACCGCAAAAACCGTCCCTCTCTTCATCCATGCAGCACTGCAGAAGACATGTTCAGCCCGAGACCTTGAAGAAAGGAGAATGGCTGACAGGAGACATGCTGGCCCAGATGTCCTGTCAGGAGCAGATTGTTTTCCCCAGCCTTCTTACGTCAAGCTTCCATCTCCAGGCACCATCACCTTTTTTCCAGGGTGGCAAAGGTGTAGAGTAGTGGTGGTGGTGGAACTTTCATGCCAGCTTAGCCCCGTCTCAGCAATGATCTACCTAAAAGATGGAGGCTCTGTTGTGAGGCCATTTCCTCAGCAAATATTAAGTGGAGCATTGTCATTGTCATACCCCCAGCATATAATTTATGTATGGAGGTAATCCCCGAGGTATGAACCTAATGGAGCCTGCCCATTAGGCTCGTAAGTCAAAAAATTTGTCAAATGAATCAGACTCAATTTTACAAATTTTTAAAATCAAATTCATTAATTGAATCAAATGGGTCATTAAATGAACTTAGATCTGACTTACTATTTCCTCCGATTTGTTAATTGATCGCTGCCATTGTTAACTGAACTGAGAGGCTTTTCCTGCCGGCCGCCCATCAGCTGTTTACAGTGCAGTCTTGGCTCAGGAACTAAATTGCCTCCAAGCAGGCTTGCAGCCATTGCAGTTGCTTTAAAAAAAAACCCACTTGTTGCTAGTCAGCTCAAGCATCTTCAGCTGCCCAGAGGGGGGTTGGGTGGTACTTTACAGAACTCTCCGATTGCAATTGCTTTAAAAAAAACACTTGCCACTAATTAGCTTAAGAGTCTCCAGCCAGGCACCCAGAGGGAGATGGAAGAGGGATTTACAGAACTCTCAGCTTGCAACAGTAACAGAGATGGAAGGGACCTTGAGGTCATCTAGTCTAACTCACCGCTCTTACGAGAGTATTTCTGATAAATGCCTATCCAGTCTCTTCTTAAAAGCTTCCAGTGATGGAGCACCCACAACTTCTGGAGGCAATTTAAATTTAAAACCTACAAACTACAGTAATATACAGGAGATCCTCCACGCAACACCAAAAGTCACATGGCTACAGAGGCGTCTTTTTGGTCACAGTTTTGAATTTCTAATTTAAGTACCCTTTCTGAATAAATTTGTTTTTGTGAAAATTTACTAAATAAACGTTCGTACCTGGGGGATTACCTGAATACTGTTGTTCTCTGGCCTACTGGCTGGAGCCAAATGCCAATCTGTATTGTTTAGAAGCTGACCTGGCCCTTTAAGGGTCATCTACCCATCAACCCTCATTCCAAAACAAGTGCATCCTGGGAAGCCAAGTTCCATTTCCTTTACTATTTGGAGGAAACAAGCACCAGGAAGAATCCAGCCTAATCTATGGCACATCTTCATCTGAGGACAAAAAATCCACATCCCATACACACAGCATCGCTGGTGAGATTTAGATTTATCTATATTTGTTCATTGTTATGCTCACCAGAAACTCAACACTGTTTAATTTGTATTTGGGTTCTTAATTGTATATATTTCTATTTTTCCCAGTTTCACCCATCCTCTTCCTTTAATAAAGCAACCAGATCTACACATGCAGTCTGTTTTATTGAGGATAGATGGGTTTAGCTGCATATCAAGCTGCACACAGAGTAATGTGTAGCAAGGACAGAACAATCATGGTATGGTGTTCAGGCTTTGTGGATGAGTCCTTAGGCACAGTTCATAATATTACGGTCAAACCCAGCAAGTTTTAAGTGTATGGATACCCACCCTCTCAAATTATCATGGCAATCAGATCTAAATCCTAGTTTTAGGCAATGGTTAAAGTTCCTGGATGACCAACTACAGTTATATATCTGAACACCAAGGCATAGGCAAAACATTAGGCACCTTTATTTTTAATGGTTCTTGAGATTCTTTTAAGCAGAGTAGACAAGTAGTTGTCTTCTTGTGTTAGCACAGAGGTAGGAAACATTGGGGCCAGTATATGTCATGGTCACTCTCACAAAATGCCAATGATGGGGGCAGCCTACTTATAAAATGGTTGACTACAGAGTACAGCCTTTCACATACACAAGCCATGAAAGGCAAGCTGATGAGGTTGCTTTCCTCATAAAGGTTCACCCCATTTTACAACCTTTCTTGCCACAGCAGTTAAGTGAATCACTGCAGTTAAGTTAGGAACAGGGTTGTGAAGTGAATCTGACTTTTCCACTGACTTTGCTTGTCAGAAGATTGCAAAAGGTGATCAGATGATCCTGTCTGAATTTTGATCAGGCTCTTGATCTGCTTGCTGATGGAAAGGTTGATTTCCAGACATTTGTAGGAAAATGTCCGCTTCTTGTATTTGGACAGGACAACCTCCCCAGTCTCCTGCTTCTCTTTCAGCAACACAATCTCCTTGGCCAGAGTTTTGTGGTCACCCAGGAGATCGTTCAGGTGACCCGGGCTTCTTCTATGCTCATGAGGACTTTGACTTCATTCACCAGCCAGTTCTTTACCCAGGAGGCAACTGCTTCAAATCCCCGGTTGTGAATGTCCTTTTGTTTTGCAGCTGCTTCTTGGTGTTTCTGGAGAGCTTCCTTTAAGCATTTGTTAGCTGCAGCAGCTTCTTCTGCTTTCCGTTGGAGGATGATGGACTCTTTTTGGAAGTCCTGCTCCAGTTTGACCAGTTTGTACTGCCGCTTGCGATCCCGGGACTTCAGCTGAATGAATTTCTTGTCCTTCTGCTGCTTCCACTGCCAGAATTTCTCAGCATCTTCTTTCATCTGGCTAATCAGCTGAATGCATTGGTTTTTCATGGCCTGGATCTCTTGGTGGCATTTGGACTTGGTCTGCTCGCTGGATACTTTCATTTTCAGCAGCTTAGACTGGTCCTTCAACTTCTTTTTTAACTCTATTATCTCCCTTTCCAGCTCCTGCGGACATCTCTGGGGATGTTTGCTTAGCTTAGTTTGAGTGACATCTTTCTTGGCCATCTGAAGGGTGAGGACCAAGTTTTACTTTTACTTCTGCAGTTTGGACACCTCTCTTTCCAGGGTCTTGATGTTGATTTGGAACTGGCACTGGATGGATGGGTTCCAGCTGGTGGTCACTCTGGGAGAGCTTCCAACCCAGGGCCTCCTTGAGAGTGAGGACTTGGTTGAGTTCTAGCAGCTCCTTTGACATCTGAGCTTGCTGAAGGGCGTGCTGAGCAGCAAAGCCATCTGAAGACTGAGGAGTCTCCAGGTCTATTGCAAAATGTCAGAAGTGGTTTCTGAGCAACACCAGCAGCTTCTTCTCCGGATGCACCCCCATCAAAGAAGGATTGGTGGAAGGAAATGAGAAGTCAGCCAGGCGACCCGTTTCTTTTTTAGTGTGTATAAATTCATTTTAGAATGTATAGATTTTCTAAATAAAGGTTTGCAACACACACACAAAATAAAATAAAATCATAGAGTCTATATCCTAGATTATACCTAGTAAACTTACAAACACTGCCATCTACTGCCTGAATATTTCTGTAGCTGTTGCAATACAAAATACATTCCAACATGTATTCCAACCCCCCCCCCCCCATTCAACAACTACTCCTTATAATAGTCCTATTTTTGCTCTCAGTTCTGTTTCCTGTTTCTTATGATTCTTCTTGTCCTTTTTCTTCCTCCTCTTGTTGTTCTGGCTGTCCACTAATCTGCTGCTGCTTTACAGCTTCAGCCTTGGCTCTCCAAAGAGCTGGCACTAGGCTGCTGGGGTTATTGGAGCTGATGGGATTCTGGCTCTGGCTGGGCTGGGGGACCAGGGTGGCAGCTATAGTCTCTTTTGGATTCTCCTTCCCATCTCTGGGTTTTAATGCTTCGCTAGCAATATAGGACAGACATTTGGCTGGGGTGCCTTTATTGCTTCTGTTGTATCTCCTGATCAAAACCTCGTGTGGCCTGGTTTTTTTCTTTTATTCTATTTGGATAGTCTTTCTCAATTAATTTCTTTATTATATCAGGACTTCTATGTCTAACTCATCTGTGCCATGTGTGAATGGAGTTTGAATGATTTTCCTCCTTGGCAGTATTAACTACCTGATTGCAGTTCAATTGATACAGTTCATCTGTAATTTTAGCCCTTGCAAGTAAGATATCCCCTTTTGTGATGACACAACTGTCTACTTTAAAGATCACTATATTGCCTTGATTTGTGAACTTCTTCACTGACAAAAGATTAGTTTCAATAGCAGTACATTTTTCACAAGTATATGGTACATTTTTCACAAGTATCTTTCTGGTGATACTCTGAGAAATAGGACAGTAAAGAAAACCATCTCCTATTCTTTCTGATTTCATTATTTGCCCACTAGCTGTGGTGATTTTTTGTTTTACTCTGGTCAAGGTGAGTAAAGAAATTTCTGTCACTTGTCATGTGACTCGTACTTCCTGAAACAACACAACATGCTTTCAAAGATGAGGTGCAGCTTTTGGATTGAAAAATATATTCATTATCTGAAGCAAAATCAACTTTTTCCTTCACACCATTGACTTTTTGTAGTTTATTCATTCTAGCTTTCCAGATTCTGCAATCTGCTTTTAAATGATCCTTTTCTTGCACACAAAGCAGTTACATGTTTCTTGTTCATGTAACTGTTTTGATTCCTATTTTTCATCTTCAAAACAGACTCTGCGACAGAAGCACCGTCACTATTAATGCTTTCTGTTTTATGCTTATATTCATCTATAAGCTTGCCCTTAATATATTCCAATGTTAGTTCATCATCTGAACGTGCATCAAGTGCTGTGACAAGCATTACATAACTTTCTGGTAAACCACTAAGTAATAGTGCTGCGACATGAAAATCTTTTATTTCTTCTCCTATACCTCTCAGACGTTCAACCATTTCCAAGGCATGCCTTATGTAATCCTGCATAGCCTGGCCTTTCATCAGTTTGGTTTGGAATAGTTTTCTAATTCAATACAATTCCTTCCCACATTTCTTCAGCAGTTTCACATTTGCATATATGTATGATTTGATCATCTTCTGTGCTAAGAGAGGTTGTGCTCTGAGCTTTCTGATCTTTCTCTATCCACGCAGCTGAAGGATGCTCTAGCTTAATGTATACATTTCCACATACCTTCCCTTATTAGCAGCATTTTCATCTTGAATTTCCAAGACTGATAGTTCTAGTTTGTCAGATTTGCAAATGAAATCTTTATTTCAGCTTTGTTACTGGCCATATTCTTTATTTATTCTGTTACAGTCTTCTTTCTGTTGCTGTATCTTGCACTTATTTTCTGTAGCTGGCTATGACTAATTTTGCTCTGTTCTGTGCTGAACTTTATATTTTTCCTCTAATCTGGGCTTATATTGGGTTTATACTGTTCAGGCATTCTAGGCCCATAACCTGTTAGAGATTCTATTTATTATATATATAATAATCCTCTGCTACATGGGAAGCAATGGACTGCAGTAGCCTGCTAGAGCACTGGGAAAGATGGCTATTTTTCAGTCCTCTGCTATGTTAACAGAAATAGAAAACAAACAAATTGGCAAAAAATTGAGATTTAACATTTGTTTTCCTCTGATGTATTTTTTTTCCAGTTTGCAAAGACATTTTGATAGACAGGGCCCAAGACTAAGAACTGGGGTTGAACACCAGTGTGAGGGTGATCTGGCTGCAATATCTGTTACCCCGATTGCCAGACTTGATCTGGCTGATCCAGCTGGCTAGCAGGTGTTCCTTTCCTCCTTTACCACTCATGTATGTCCTGCCCAAAGCTTGGTGAAAGAGGATGACCATTCCAGAAGGAAGGAGCGTAAAAATCTTGTCAAGGGTATGCAAGGAGAGTTGTGCTGTCTTGCTAGAACTTCTAAACAAGTTCAAATCAAGGGTTGACCACCATCAATGGGACAGTACCTTCTATACACTGCAATGGTATGTGGGAATAACCGTGGGAGACAACAGGAAAAGCCACAGCCAAGGGATCAGTCCCATAAAAGGCAGCTTAGCCTGCAGCAGGAATGTGGACATAGCAATTGTCACAGAAATCTTTTGAGTTGTAAAGGCGATGGAGAAGAAATGTACCTTCAGACTTGCAGAATTCTATTAATGTAACTTTAGAATAAAATATAATTAGTTCATCTGGGCATGCTTCCTCTCTGGACTGCCTCACAAGGCTGATAACCACAAGGGCATTGGGGTAGCTATTGCTTCATTTTGACCACAGGAGCAGTACCTAGCTGACCTTGATTAGTATCCTGAAGCTAAAGTTAAGCAGGATTGACCTCATTAAGGGACGGATAGGAGACCACTAGAAAAAGCAAAGACTGTAGCCTAGATTGGGAAATCAAAACACCCCCACCACATACATTTTGAAAGAAAACAACAGCAACCCATTGTCAAAATTCCATGGACATATCCACAAAGTCACTAGGAGTCCATGAGATACAATAGCTTTATAATTAGCTCATATAAACTGCCTACTCATTCACTTCTGTGGTAGCATGCTCTGAGGCCACAAGCAATATTTATAATACTGACTATGAGAGGTGAAAGCACTATTACACTTGCTTCTGCTAAGCCTTCCCCCCCCCCATTATTATTCAGAATCTTTGCTTCCTTTATATTCAAGGGGAAAGCTTAGTTCCAAATCCTCTCTTTGGTGTGTTTGAGAGGAGTACAAAATTAAAAGTTAATTAGAGTTAAGACTAGGGGCATTGATACAGAATTATAACAAGATTTTCTAGCTTTGTGGGTGACCAGTCCTGTAAACAGAGAAGGTAAGTGAAGGACAACCAAAATGCAGAACTAGAAATTCTACTTCTCACGACTGTTTCCAGTGGTTTTTCCAACTGCTTTTATTTATTGCTGTTGCGCTATTATTTTCTACCTTTGTGCATTCATATCTAACCAAAATTCCAGTAATGGGATAAATATTAAAATATATACAAGGAAAATATTCAAAATCCATTCCTAGCAAATACAAGTCAGGACCAACAAAATGCAACAATGTTCACTAGTTAATTTTGTCGTGGTGAGTTTTGTCTCTTCTCTTTTGACCTGACATGATTCAGGCAGCTTTGTTTTAGGGCAGGGGTTCTCAACCAGGGCAGCTTGCAGCCCCTGGGGGTGCGAGACGATATTCCAGGGGGTGTGAAAACTTGGCTTTTCAAAATTATAGTGTACATGCATAATTTGTTGCCGTTATTTTGAACTTTTGTAAGGTGTGCGAGAATATATCAGAAGTGTTCTAGGGGTGCGGGGTATAGAAAAGGTTGGGAACAACTGTTTTAGGGCATGAATAGTTTCTTTAGATCTTATGAGATTATGTAAAGAAGGGAAGGGAACTAGAACTTGGCCTTGATCAGAAACAAGGAGGGGAATCCTCCATTTCTAGCTTGCCACCTGTTTACTCCTGGAGTATAATTTGGAGCTTCAGCACATATTGCAGAGTACCTTACAGAGTTGAGCAGCCTGTGGCCCCTAAGATGTTTGCACAACCTCTAGAACAGTGTTTCTCAGACTCTGCAACTTTAAGCAGTGCCGAGTTTAACTCCCAGAATTCTCCCAGCCATTTGTTGATTGGGAGAATTCTGGGAGTTGAAGTCCACACAGCTTAAAGTTGGAGGGGTAGAGAAACACAGCACTAGATTTTCTTCCTAAATCCCCTCTGTTTGTCCTGCTTAGGACAATCCGCTTCATTAGCAGTCTGGTGGTCTACTAACAAAATTCAGCCTGGTTTCAAGCAAGCATTTCAGCTTCCAAACTATCCCCGATTTACTGCCAACTTTTCCAGAGGTGGTTTGGGTCCCTAATTTCCCACCTCTGTTTGACAAGACAGAGCGAGCTCCGGCTGATAGAGCTAAAAAGTGCAGAGACCCAAAGATATGAACTGCTGATGATTTAAAAAGGAGTGTTAAAATGCTGACAATAATAATAGTGATAATACTAATAACGATAGCAAGGATTATAATAAGCACATCACCAGGATGATGATAGTATGGTGGCAGGATGAGGACTCCTACTAATAATAATTCTGATATTTAAATTCTGGGAGAGGATGTTGGCCTCCTAATTAGATGTTGCCAAGAAGAGCCAGACTAAGCAAAGTTACATTTTTTTAACGGGAAACAGATCAGTAAAAGTCAGCTTCACAGCAGGAACTAGCTGTTCTTTTCCACCAGAATATACTTTTTATTTCTGATGTTGGCAATACTGCTAATAAAAAAAAAAAGAGCTGTGCACTACTTTGGATTCAATTCTAAAAAAGTGTTCCAGAACAGATCAGAGTACAAATGTAACATCTGCCTTCAACTCCTTAAAATAGGTGCATCTGTGTTATTTTGGGAAAAGATGCAGTTGCTTTAAGACAGATTCATATCCTTTGTACTCCAAAATACTTTAATGGAACTCAATATCAACCATTGAACGCCCCTAATAAATAAATAAATAAATACATAAATTGATTAATTTAATGACTGAGTCCACTCTGTTAATCATTCCCACTTTACAACTAGGCAGAACATTGCACAAAAAGAGCTTAAATTCCGAATGCATTTGGAAACAAATGTATACTTATTCAGGTCCCGGGAAGGCTGCCAATTCATTACACACACAGAAAGAGAGGGGAGGGAGAGCGAGAGAGTGCAATCTTACATATTGAGAAAATTTTAATAAATGCTTTTTTAAAGCTAATAAACCAAGCCTATACACATAAAAAAGGAACATATAGAATTCCCAACCTTTCTAGCTTTGTGGACCGGAAGGGGAGGGGGAAGGGATGGTTCCATGTGAGCGGTGGGCAAACGTGCCCATGCAGCTCCAAAAAAGCTTCAGGCGGAACGGTTCTGAACAGCTCATGGCCCGATAGTGGGCCGCAGCCCAGGGGTAAGGAACCCCTGATATAATAATAATAATAATAATAATAATAATAATAATAATAATAATAATAATAATAATAATAATAATAATAATAATAATAATAATAATAATAATAATAATAATAATAATAATAATAATAATAAAGTTGGAAGGGACCTTGGAGGTCATCTAGTCCAACCCCCTGCTCAGGCAGGAAGCCCTATACCATTTCGGACAAATGGCTGTCCAGTCTCTTCTTAAAAACTCCCAGTGTCGGAGCATTCACCGCTTCTGGAGGCAGGTTGTTCCACTGGTTAATTGTTCTAACTGTCAGGATAACACATATATAGATAACACAAAGAAATTCTTACACAAATAAAATCAGTACAGTCCATCTAGTTAGTTATTCTTTCCCACCTTGAATAAAATCTTAGGTTTTAACATACACTCACTATGGAAAGGGATCATCTGGGTTCCCTGTTTGGATATTTGTCAGTAGACCTTTCTTGTTCCTTTTCTTTTCCCGCTTTTCTCTCTCTCTCTGAGCTCCTACTCTCAGTGCTGTAAAAGGTAGAGGATAATTGGAAGCCAGCTTCTGACTTGAGAGACTGACCATTGCTTTGTCCGACCAAGGGCAAAGCTCCAGCTTTGCCCTTTTGAATCAGCCAAGAAAAGTTGTTTAAAAAGATCCAGCCTTCCCGCCTGAGTTGGCTGGAAATGAAGCCTGCTTAAGAAATGCAACACTGAATTTCAACCCCTTCGTCTATTTTGGCCAGGTTTCTCTCTGGACCACAGTTCTCGTGGCCTGGTTGAAATTTTGTCCTGCTTCTTCCTTTCTCCCACTTATGCCAGGAAAACAAGCACTGACTGCTTCTCCTTCTGTGGGCATGGATCTTCAGGATCATTGGGGTGATTGGGGAGAGATCTAAAGCTGCTTTTCTTCCCGTCACTTAAGCTAGAAGAGGAAACTTGGTAGAACTCTTACCAATTCCTTGTTGTTCAAATTAAAAAAGAAAGGGAAGATTCACTTTTCCACTGAATCTGTTAAAACAAAACAAAGAAGGAGCCGCCATTTTACCATTCTGCTATTGAACCCAAAAAAAATCAACCTGACCATTGAAGGAGGAGAGTTGGAACTAGGCCCTGCCCACCAGAGCCAGCCCCAGCCAATGGGAATGGAGTCATTTGTCTAAGATGGAATGAGCTTTGACAGATCAACCAGAGTGCTATACTTTGCACCAGCTGAGGAGGGAATACACTACTTTTGATGTGAACCAAGGAAATTCAGCAGAGGTCACCTTTCCTAGCAGCCTAAAGGTAGCTGAAGGCAATATTGTCTCTTCTTGGCCTCCCCAAATTATACCTTGCCTCTTCTTGGGACAAGCAGAAAGTACCTACCAGCTTTAAGAGGGAAGTTACATAATTTATGGGAATTAGAATTCCAGAAGCTGTGAATGCTCCAACACTGGAAACTTTTAAGAAGAGACTGGACAACCATTTGTCTGAAATGGTATAGAGTTTCCTGCCTGAGCATGGGGTTGGACTAGATGACCTCCAAGGTCCCTTCCAACTTTATTATTGTTGTTGTTGTTGTTATTAAATTATGCAGAGGTGACAGTCACCTTCCTAACAACACAGTCTAGTTTTCATCAGTTCTGTATTTGTATAAAAATGAGATGGATTACACAGGATAGACTGTTATTGGAAACAAAAGCTGGCTTTTATCTCTTCTTGTCCCTCATTACAAGATTAGTTTATAGCAGGGGTCTTCAAACTTGGCTCTTTTATGACTTGTGGACTTCAACTCCCAGAATTCCTCAGCCAGGCACGCTGGCTGAGGAATTCTGGGAGTTGAAGTCCACAAGTCATAAAAGGGCCAAGTTTGAAGACCCCTGGTTTATACAATGATTCAATTCATTCAGTGTATCCATGGTACACTATCAAACTAGCCATTTACATATATCTTCACCCCTTAAGTCTTTTTTGTTGTGTTTGTTGGCCACTGTTGTGTTAAATCAGCATACAGAAGTTTATAGCATGATTAAACCTCATTTTCAAAGGTATTCTGTATGATATGTGCATGCCACTGATTTCAACCTCAGTTCCTATGCTAGATTTCTATTTTGAACCGCAGCTGTCAGCAAGGATAGACAATATTGAGCTAGATAATTAATGGCGTGATGCGGTGGATCAATTCCTTAATTATAGAACTATATTGGCCAATGTCACCAAATGAAATTGTTTATGAATATTGCACATTGGAGGAATCATAAGCCAGACCAGCAGTCAATCAACAGCAAACCAAATTAATTCTGCCAACAGAATCCAGAATTATTTGCATCATTTGTAAATGCTTACAAGTCTAATTGAAGGCATTTGAAAGTTAAATATACTAATCTCATTTCAGGAAACAAGGAATCTGATTAACCTTTTTTTTTAAAAAAAAAGCCACAACCCACTAGCTTCACATCTTTTGGCTTTATAGCAGAGCAGAGCAAAGCAACAACTTCAGTTGCACCAAATGAAAGGAAGAAGGCCTTTTCTTTCTTTGATTCAAAGATAGTATCTGATTAATCCTTTCTGTTTCTATTAGCATAAAGGGAGGAAATAATATCCTCTATATCAGCCTCCCTCCTTAAAATTTACTTCAGACCACTGGAACAAAACTGGAGTTGCATGGCAGATAGCAGAGGGGAGAAGGGAGAAAAATCTAATTACAGTATATGATTGAATTTTATCCAAACTTTAGTGCTCACTTACTGCATAAGCCTGTTGGCTGTTAAAGATAAGCTTCAGGAAAAATCTGTGTTGTTATAATGCTGGTCTTTTTTTAAAGGCTCGCTGATGCCTCTGAAGTATTAACCATGGTGTCTACTTTAGCGGCATTAAATGCATATGCTATTTTTGGAATGTGAATACATTGTAATGTCCTGGATGCCAGCCAAGGGTATCTACATAAGGGCATCAAGATGGCAGGTACAAATGTGTGGATCGAAGCCACCTTTTTCAATACGCATCACAGGCATTGCACACACATAACAATGGGTTTTTGATTGTTCGGTCACACCTACCATTCTGTTGTTGTAAACAACCCCCTCACCCCATACAGATGCTCCAGAGGCCTGCTAGAAAAAGTAATAAAGAATCATAAATTATTCCAAATCTATTCTACTGACTTGTAAGAGAAGATAAGGAAGGCTCTTATCTAATTTATTAGAATGCTTCTGTATAAAACTAAAATATTGGGGGTTTTTTTCTCTTTTGTTTATTTAATCATGGATGATTCACTACTAAGAGAGGAAAATGTGGAAAAGTTGACATGGGCAGGAAACTCTTAATGAATAACATTTTATAAGGCTAAATCCATTCAAAAATACTTTCCAAAATACTCTTGCATTTTTTAAGTTTTAATTTATATTTATATTTTATATTGTGTCATAAATTGCATGATTTGCATTTGTAGCTGAGTTGGAACAGGCATTTTCAGTCCTCTAGAAACCTTACCTTTAATATTTTTCCATGAAAGATTACTTAATTTTTTCTATTGTTGTCTATGAAATTAACCCAAGTAATGAAAACCCCAGATAGATCTTGAAGCAGTCTTATCTCCATTGATGCCTCCTATTAGAGTTTTCTAAATTTAATTTTAAAATATGAATAAATTTAACTTTCAAGTGACACAACGCTCTCAGGTTTAAGAATTAATAAGAAATAATAGTAGATATATTATTCAGGAGGAGAAGCCTTCTTAGTATTAATACTTTCAATTTTTATATTACAGCAATTAAGGTTTTATGGTAGGTAAAGAAATGTATTAGTGTGGGAAGAGAGCTGTCACAACTAGGCTAAACAATCTTAGATTTAGTGATCAAGAGGGTAAAAGATGTGAATAATTTTGCATAGGATTTCAGAAGAAAAGGAAGAATTTCTTATAGCTAGGGGCACCTGCAGTGTGGCCAAAATGGTGGACTTTTTAAAAAAATATGTGCCGTATGCTAGAAAAAGATGGGGTTTCAATCATGTGATTGCGACCACCATTTTGACTTTTTTCAGCCATGTACAGATGCCCCTGCTTAAAACAGAGGTTTCTTTTTTTTAATTTTACCTCCAAAAGATAAAATATATTAGAACCAATTATTGTAGGATTTTGAAAATATTGTTGCAAAATATTTCAGTGATTGTCCAGATATTACATCACCTCTGGAAAGCCATATCTGTCCTATCCATACAAAGCAATTAATTTAAAATTCTAGGCTCTGGATATTGTTCAGATGGATGAAAAGTTGATATGGTATAAAATTGTTTCCATTTGTTCTGAAATATAGTATGTGACAAGTAGGTGACAAAGTTAATTGCATAGGGTTTGAGAATAAAATTACTTTTACCTAAGATTAGTCAGACAGGATTGTAATTCCACAGAACTAGTTCTAAAGGAAAAGCAAGTTGTGTTTCCCATAAAGAACAAGGTTTTAATTCTATTTAATTATTTAATTTATTTGTTATCTTTATTCCCATCAGCCCTTCAGAGTAGGCCACATCAAGAAGCAGATACCACAGGAAAGACTGGATCTCAATTTTACTGCTAAAGGGTATGGGAACAGAAGCTTGAAAGTTTTCATCTCTTTTATTCCCCAGAGAATTAAGGTGGGGCAACTTTTAATTGCTTCCTCTTTCCTTCCTTCCTTCTAGACTAAGCTGGTGTTTTTCTTTATTTATTAAATTTATATACTGCCCAATGCCCAACAATTATGGGCAATGCTGTCAGGCACAAAGAATCAGGACCATTTGTTAGGTTGCAACATAGAAGAGTTATTCAAGCCTATACACAAGAATCTGGTCAACTAAAGTTCAGTGCTAAATTGGCACCAGATAAGGGTCAACGGAACTTAGAAGGAGTTGGACTTAGAGCATTTATGGGAAAACAAGGACTCTAAACTGACAACATGCTTAACTCCACCACCACCACCCAGCTCTGCCTGTTCTTGTCCTACAAATGCACAAGTTAATAATAAAGACATTAAATATATATATCTTTATAAAGATATAAAACATCTGGATATAAAACATTAAAGATGCATTAAAGATATATTTATTATGTGTGTGTGTTTATGTGTGTGTGTGTATGTGTGTATGCCAGTGAAACATGAACCTCACAATCAATACAATCAAGCTAGAAGTGGCGCAAAGAGCCATAGCAACATACATGCTTGGCATTACAAGACAATATAGAAAGGCCTGCAACTGGATTACGATATCGTCAAGAGAGTGTTGTTGTTGTTGTTAGTTGCGAAGTCGTGTCCGACCATCGCGACCCCATGGACAATGTTCCTCCAGGCCTTCCTGTCCTCTACCATCTTCTGGAGTCCATTTAAGCTCATGCCTACTGCTTCAGTGACTCCATCCAGCCACCTCATTCTCTGTCGTCCCCTTCTTCTATTGCCCTCAATCTTTCCCAGCATTAGGCTCTTCTCCAGTGAGTCCTTCCTTCTCATTAGGTGGCCAAAGTACTTGAGTTTCAACTTCAGTATCTGGCCTTCTAAGGAGCAGTCAGGGTTGATCTCCTCTAGGACTGACCGGTTTGATCGCCTTGCAGTCCAAGGGACTCGCAGGAGTCTTCTCCAGCACCATAGTTCAAAGGCCTCAAATCTTTTGCGTTCAGCCTTTCTTATGGTCCAACTTTCACAGCCATACATTGCAACTGGGAAAACCATGGCCTTGACTATACGTACTTTTGTTGTCAAGAGAGTAAAAGAATTTAAATGGAAATGGGCTGGTCACATAGCAAGAAAAAATGATGGCAGGTGGACCAAGGTAGTCATAGAACGGATCCCACTTGATAAAAAGCATCCACAAAAGAGACCTAAAACAAGATGGATCAACGACATCAACAAGAATTGCGGGCCCAATTGGCAAAAAAAAGCTCAGAACCATATTGGTTGGAGACAATGGCTAAAACGATAATGATTATATATATTTATATTTATATATTATCTATATTTAATATATAAAATTTTATACACACACACACATGTACACATAGGAATGAAAACAGACTCCACAACCCAGGGGGGCTTCAGTCATTCTCGCCAAAGAATCAGACTTCAGACCCCTTTGATATACTGTACCTACAGGGTGGGAGACATCCAGATCTTGGAGGGAGGGAACTTCATTCCAAAGGGCAGTGGGCAGAAGGAATAACCTTGAGGAACAGTACGGAGAACCACAACCAAGATAATGGTCTGATAAAAGAATCTGAGCCTAGGGAAGAAATGTACTTTGAGAAACTATCTCAGATACATGCCTCCCTAATTCTCATGAAGAAAATAAGAGCAGGGGGGAACTACATTCAGACTTGCAACATTCTGTTGCTATAGCTCAAGGGTAGGCAACCTTGGCTCTTTTATGACTCGTGGGCTTCAACTTCCAGAATTCCTGAGCCAGCAATTTTTGAGCAACATGGATGGAACTGGGTGAGACTTTATCCTGTTTTTATGATTTTAATACTACTTTCCTGGAAAAAAGAATGCCCAAAACAAAGATTCCTCCCCAATGAGAGAGGGAAGGGAAGTTTTTGCCCCGCTTTTTCAGGAAAAGCAAAGCGGCGAATTAATTGCTTTGGGGAAAAATAAAGAAAACTACAAGATCAATTTGGAATTAATACAGATATATAGTTTTGAAATTTGGGGACTAAAATTATCTTTGAGACTTTTTTTTAGAAAAGATATTTGAAAGTCGGTAAAATAGGCTTAGATTTGGAAAGCTGGAAGACGGTGTCAACGACATCTAGTGGTGAATCACGGCACTACAATTTATTATGCTTAAAGAAAACTTAGCTTGAAGCCCGGACTTAGATAAGACTCTTTGTTGTTCCTGGAAACTTTCACTTTTGTAGACTGCAGCTGGGAAAAGGGGAAAAAAAACTCTTGGGCTGCTTATCTGTGTTGGGGACCCTATTGGACTATAAAGACTACATACAAAAACAAAATGGGTGTTTCATACTTAGCCTCAAATGGTAAAAAACCATCTTTAACACTTGTCTCTGAAGCCCCCAGCTCGATATACCAACAAGAAAATGTTAATGAATCTCCGAAAGAAATTCTTTCTATGTTGAAATCAATCCAAGAGACATTTTTTTTATTTCATGATGAGACTAAAAATAACGCAAATGAGATAAAAGAACAATTTTCTAACCTAAACTTACAAATCCAGACAATGACTACAAAGAAGGAACTAGTAACCCAGAAACAGAAGGAAAATTAGAAGAAACAGATCCAAAGATGGAGGACCTAAAGGAAGGAATTAACAGACAGATACAGACAAATGAAAAATTAGAAGATGCAGTGATAACACCGGAAATGGAAAAGATATCTTACTTGTCAAGATCTCAGAATACATTTGAAGATAAGGAAGAAGAGCTGATTGAACGGATGACAAAGCTGTTAGGAGAAATGCTGAATATTGACAAATAAGAAATGAAAAGAAAAACTGAAGGAGAAGAACAGAGGTTGTTTAATGAATATAAATGGGTTGAGCATTCTTCCAAAAATACTGCAATCAAATTCTCTTCCTCATTCCAAACAATATATACAAAAACAGAGGAAGAATTACTTAATGATTAAAATGCATTGACTTGGAAAGTTATTTGGCAAAGGAAGAAAGCTAGAGTAAGACTGAAGAAAATAGAGGTTTTGACCTATTAGATATTATACTATTAAATAGATGTTTGAATATGGTTAAGAAAATAGATAACTGTTAGAAATAAAAGTATTATTATAATTAGAAGGATAGGATTTGTAACTAGAATATTATACTTTGTTATGAGATGGGAAATATGAAAATTCTAAAAAGGTTTGAATAAGGGAAGCTTTTAGTTACCCAAATATAATTTATTATGAGAAAATTATAAGCAATAGAGATATTTTGAACATTGATGGGAAATTAAAATTTTAAAAAAGCGGGAAAAACAGGATATTGATTGAACAAATGGATTTTAAGTGCAAATGCAATTGAGATATGTTCTGGCTAGAAAAGATATTTTAAACTGACACTATCGATATTATGTATAATACCAGAAAAATGTGAAGATGTCTATATTTAATTGTATATGTATTAACAGTAACAAGAATTATATTTGCCCAGTGTGGAAAAATGCATACCACCGGAAGAAGAGAGGAAGCACTGGATGGTGTAGTATTGGAACTAGACTGAGAAAGTTAATATGTACCACTGAATTACCGATGGACCCAGGTAACACGTTGTTTATCAAGTATGATTGTAAAATTAGAAAATTAATAAAATATTTATTTAAAAAAAATTCTGATGTCCTGAATAGCAACTTCCAAAACTCCCAGATGGAGGGAGCTGAGATATAGCCTTTAGAGCAGAGTAAACCAATATATCCCTGTTTGTTCAGCTGTGCCACTGAGTAAATATCATCCTAAATCTAGGCTTGGGAAGAAAACCTCTGGCACAGTTCTGACTATTCCAGGGCAGAAGGCAGGTTTCCCCCCCAATAAGAATCCTTATTTTTATCATTATTTCTCTGAAGCACACTGGTATAGCTAAGGGCCTAAAGGCATATTAAGGGAAATGATATAGCTTGGACTTAGTTACCACCTCTGGAGACCTCAGAAATTAGTTATTAATATGGCAGAAAAAGTTATTAGAGACAAGACTGGGCATCCATTCCAACAATCAACATTTAAATAAGCAGGGATCAATACCAGACATCAATCAGGTAGAAAACAATACTCTGATCAAGGAAGCACTGAGGAGGAAACTACAGCTCCAGCAAAACTAAGAGGACAAGCTACTATGCAGTATATAAACAACAAGCAAACCCCATACTGAGGACATTACCTTGTTGGATAATGGCAGGGGTGTCAAACTGCCGGTCCGCGGGCCGGATGCGTCATGGCGAAACCGCGTCCAGCCCATTGCCGGCAATGGAAAAAAAGTCGCGATATGTCACAACACGTCACGTGACGTTGCGAGTTTGACACCCCTGGGTAATGGTATGTCTATAAGCAAGCTCAGAGAGCACCAAGAACTTCCCAAAGTTCTCTGTTAGAGACATATCACCCCCAGTTTGAATGACATGTCTGCTTTATTCAAATTCCTCTCAGCCAGAATTGGACATAATTGAACAGAAGAAAAAAAGAATTTCTAAGTTATTTTACAAACTTAAGGAGATTAAATAATTAAGTAGAATTATGATTGATGGTTGACTGATATGCTTATCATGGCTTTACATAATAGATTATAAATGAAGTGTTAGCTGTGTGGTTATATTGTAACTCCTCAAAGGAATTTCTCCAACATTTGGGTTTTTTTGCCCTTTTTGGCGATATAGAAAATTATACAAATGATGTATAGAAAGGCCCAAACTAAACAATGGATGATGAATTGTTTAACTGATGCTGACTCTTTGTATTATTTTTTTTCCTAGTATTGGTATTGATCTTTATGCCATAAAAGAACTAATTAACTTCCTATCCTTCTTCTTCTTATAACTGAAAACACATAGTTTACTTTAATAATTCAATTTTAAAGCCCAGAAATTGAATACTTATTTGGATCTATAATTATGGTGCCCAGGATTGTTACTCTTGAATGGCGCTTTTTCTAGCACCCAGAATTATTGCTGGTTGAAAATGCTGAACATGGTGTATTAATGTCAGGCTTGTGCCAACAAAACACAACACCATTAATTTCAAAATTGACAATAATTCACTCTTGCAAGTATCAGTTCTTGGGGCCTAGTAAGACAGTACGTTCCATCCATGGATTCATTCTGGTCTGTTTTTATGAAGTTTGTGACCTTCAACTGCAAAATATGTGTTGGGGCTGCAATGTGTTTATTCCCACAGGACAAGACCTGTTCTTTAAACATTCTAATCTAAACTGAAATGCAAACTGATAGGATGTTCTTTCAAAAATATGCATCAGCAATTCCAGACTCTGCTTCAGTTTTACCTATGTTGAGCCTGAAATACTAGAGAAATTGGTGATGGATTATATGGAACTCTGGGATTTCAGACTTGCTAAACTCCTGAAAACATAAGGATGTCAGAAGCTGTTCATTCGTCTAATCTCCCATTGTCAATGGTGACTTGTAGTTTAGGACCAAAATGGGTATTCCCATTGCTAGTTATCACTGGAACAGTTTCAATAAAAATGAAAAAAAGGAGTGATACACCAATGTTTGCACTGTCCAAGGGAACAGCTGAATGGTAGCCACTGAATTACATGGAGTATAGTGAAGAGGTGTATTTGGGAATATCATTCAGATGGGGACTAAGACTGATGCCTAGCAGCCTATCCTATTGACAAATGAGGAGGGCCTGCACTGTAAGAATACAAGCAAAAGGCAAGAACAACCTCTTTTTATTGACTGTCTGAAGGCCATTCTGAGTTGAAAAATGTACAAGTATCAAAAACATATGAATAAAATAACTGCTGGGTGGAGAAAAAGAATCCCACCCTTTGCTACCTAATTTTTTTTTTTTCATATTCGGATGGATTTGGAAGATAAACATTTATCCAGACTGATTATACCCTAAAAATAGAATTGCTATTCTCTCCATTCCCCATCTCCTCCGCCTGGTGCTTTCCAGTGTGAATCATTCATTTTATTTGATATATAATGTGTGCCATTATTTAACATTTTCTAATGCCACGGCCTCATCTATTAATAATGAAAGCACATTAAGCTTTTAATTTTTTTAAAAAAAAAAACCACTGTATTTTCCCCTTCCTTTTCTACCCTGTGTATTCATATGCCATGCAAAAACACTAAACAAAACAACAAAGGTCATTTTAAAACAGCCAATAAACCTTAATATGAGAATAGTTAAAATACCACCAACAGCACACACATTCAAATCTGCTTTAACAAATGTCAAGTTCTCTGGAAAAATAATGATTAAGTGGTTCTTACCATAAAGAAGTTGCTTTTTGTATTGAACTGCTATTTAACTAGCTGTTGCTCAATCCCATTGGATTATTTCTGGAGAGGAAGGGGACTTTCCCTGGAGATCTTTAAGATCAGAGTGGACCCCCATCACTTTGGAGATTTTGTACCTTAAGCCCACAGATTAGGTTCTTGAAAATCTATAATTTTGTATATCTATTATTACAAGATTATAGGCTGCTCAGTGGGTCCCTATGATGTGTGATTCCAAAATGATGACCAGGTAAGTGGCCTCCAAAATCTCAAGTGGCAAATAGATTTCTGTCTACAAATCCAAGTCTATTTCTACTGATGTACTCTGACATAGAGATTAGCTTGATGAACCTCAGTGGGAGGAAAAAGCCATGGATTGTTCTGGCAGAAGGCTTACATTTTCTGAGCCCCAACTTGTCTGGAACAGGGGTAGGCACCTTGGCTCTTTTATGACTCGTGGACTTAAACTCCCAGAATTCCTCAACCAGCCATGAGGGCTGAGGAATTCTGGGAGTTGAAGTCCACGAGTCATAAAAGAGCCAAGGTTGCCTGCCCCTGTCTGGGAATAATGTAATCAAGCTCTGTGTATGTGTGGGTCTGATAAAAATTTAGACTTTTGAACTGCCAATTTTTTTAGGGAAATTGAGGACACAGACACAGATAGAGGTCTAGGGTTAGTGGCTTTCAGCCTAGAAATCTAGCATAACAACAGCCTACCTGATAACATATTTTGAAGTGATTGAGGGAATCTTCATCAGACACAGACACAGACACAGACACACACATGCATATACACACATATACATATACATACATACGCACACACATGAACTAGACATTAGAGTGTTTTTAATAGTATATTTAGTCCTTTGAAATATGGACTCCAAGAAGTATAAAAAGATAATAAAACAATAAAAATATCAACTCATAAAATAAAAAACGGGAAATATAACACACCAAGGAGATAAAACAACACAGTATTACAAATCATTTCAAATAAATAGGCAAATAACTGGTACTTAAAATATACACAAAAATGGTAATAAACTAATACCTCCAGGATGGGCTTTCAAAAATTGCATGCAGGTGTGGGGGTATGTGTGGAAGCAATCGCACAAAAATGGCCTGTCATTCTTCTCACAGCCTCTTTCAAACATATAATTATTATCCCATCATCCTAGCACTAGCCATTTTAGATAAATCATCATCATCATCATCATTATCCACTATTATAATGTGCAACAGTTTTATTATTCATAAACTAGAAAGCTGAAGGTCTACAGTGAAGACACTTAAAAAAAGAGTTCTGCTTTCTCATCTGGAGGAGTCCCCTGAGCAAGTTGCTACACATTTAAATATGTCCTAACAAGGCATCCTAATCTAGTATCAGCTGTCTCATATCGCAGTTCCATTTCTGTTAGTCCATTTGTTCCTTCATAGGCCAGTGATGCTAGCAATGTAAAATGGGAAAGATTTTCATAATCATCAGTGAAGTAAGTGAATGCAAAGAGTCACTGTATTGTTCTTTTTCATTATTGTGATGGATGAGTGACTTAATCTAATAATCAAGAGGAAAGATGAGTGAACATTGTTCAGGGATGTCTCACTCCGCATTTCAAATAGCTAATAGAGCAGTCAAAGGTACTATGAAAACAGAAACCAAATCCTCCTCCCTCTAAGATGTAATTCTTCCAATAGAAGAGAATATCTACAACTCAGGGTTGAACTGTGGAATTGTTGGGCTCTCTGAGCTTGGTTGTTTGGTCACAGATGCTTCATTACCCAAGTAGATAACATAATCAATGCTTGTATTGGGTTGGTGTGTACTGGGATGTAGGTTTCTTTATCCTCTAGTAATTCTTTGGCTATTTGTATGTATTGTATTCTGTTCCTAATAACCGTGGTTCTGCCTTTGTCTAGTGAGAGGATGGTGACGTTTTTGGTCTTTCTTGAGGTTTTTAAAAGGCTGCTTTCCCTCTGTTTTGAGTTGGTTCTGATTCTGTATTTTTCTGGTCCAGGATATGATTGTCTGCCTTAAGCTTTCTTGGCTCTCTGTGTGGCAAACCCTGTGGTTTTAAATGCTGGGCACTGATGATGCTTGGCACTAATGATTAGGGACTGATGGTACAGTATACCTAGTTGGGTAATGTTACATCTGCAAGCAAACAAGCAAGATCAGGACTCCACAATGTAACCCTTTTTGGTCAGTTAGGATGGTAATACTAGAGCTAGCGGTCTAGTCCTTAAGCATTAAGCAGGTTAAGAATCACATGAAAGAACCATCACAAGTGAAGTCTCTCAGACTAAACTTCTGCTGTGGACAAAAGCTAAAAGAAAATAATATAACCATGGGATTTCCTCATTAACGAGCCCATTGTTTCCCCTTCTCTTCCATCTGATGGGCTCCAGTAACATTATTTTATTTAAACTATGTTCACTGAAAGGAGAAAGAAAATTTTCTCAACCATCTGCCCACTTCACAACCATTTAATTCCCATTTTGGCTATATTTTGCCTGTGAGGTACAATTCTTGGGATGGCAATGAAACCCACGCAATTGTTGTGGTTTTTGGCCTAATAACCTTTTCCTAGGGGTGCTGATGAACACCTCTAAGTTGCCTCACTGAGTTTGTTAACAGCAGAGTAGTCAAAAGCAACTGAGAGGAAATATTGGTTGGGAAGCTGAATGTTAATTATGGGTTTTTATTGCCCTGAATAAAGTAAACTAGATCAATAAATATACATGGTTAAATTGTAAGGAGATGAGGAATCGATTTCTATATTCTTGGTATTGGTTTTCTTTCATTTGCATTGTTATTACTCTGCCTACGGCCTGTTTCAATCGCACCTCCTTTTGGAAGATTGTATCAGCAGGATGTGATCTTCTTCTGGATAAAAAGCATATTTTGATTCTTTTTTTAAGAAGTGGGGAAGGACACAAGAATTGTTCACTGCAGGTGCTATGTTCTTGCACCCAGATTCAGCATAGCAGTGGGAGGGGCTTTCAATTAATAATATGAGCCCCCCCTTAAATTAAACTCAGTGGAAGTGGTGGATAGGACACATCTGTATGTGGGAGAGACCTCACTTAGTGGTCTGGAAAGATGAAATTACTAGGTCAGCATTTTGATACAGTCCATGCTACTCAGTCGTTTTTCTTAAGATTTAGCAGAAGAAAACAAATGTGTAAGTGAAAATGAATGGCAAGCACTGATATTATATTTCCAGGATAACAAATAGGTTTAGATTCAAAGCCTATTGTTGATTAATGCAAATTAATTTTGGTTGTTTAAAGTCTGTAATCAGGCTTGGGATAATGTTTCCTCTAAACTGGATGAGGATGTTTAGTTTATCTGGTTGTCAAAAAGGCCACATCCATACACATACAGCACAGTCACGATGCATTTACAATAATTAATTAACAAGGACCATTTTAACAGTTCACATATAAAAATGATGGTGATAATTGCTACAAAAATCTGATGATGTGGACAACTTTTTCCACTTTGTAAAAGGATTAAGGGAAATAATCAATGCCAAATAATAAATTGGTATGATGTGTACCTAATTAAAGCACAATCTGATAGAAAGTTAACTTAATTCAGTTTATTCGATTTAATATGATTGCATACTCCAGAAGACCCTGGATATTATGCAGCTGAAGTTTAGATGGCCTAAGTTTGATTAATGCCCAAGCAAAATATACATTTGGAATTTTTTACAAAGCCATACTAAGCCATATTTATTTAATCATAGTTTATTAAATATTAATTGGCTTGTAAAACATGGTAATCCATAAACTATGGTTCATCAACATTAATTGTTGAATAACATAACAAGCCTGGGAAACTTACCCGCCCCCCCTTTTTTATATACAAAAAGTTTTGAGTAGGACAATGCAGATAACCTGTTTGCCAGGTGATTAAAATTTGGTAAATTGTTGGAGAATGTTTTTGTTGCACTATCGGATATTTTAGCACTTTCTGAAATTTGACACTTTCTGAGCTAATTCAAATGCTGTAGGCAGGACTTTTTTTGTCATAGAACACACCAGAACTGAGTTCCGGCACCTTTTTTCGACAGATTTTCCAGAATTGCCTTGAACAAAATCCTAGTCTTTTAGATACACTAAAAATTGAAGGTTTTTTTTTTCCCAACTACAAAGGTAAACCTTGTAGGGTAGGCAAGGCGGGTTGTATGATGTGTGTGAGTTCTGGCACCTTTTTTTTTTTTTTTTTTTTACAAAAAAAGCACTGGCTGTAGGGCTATTTGATCTCCAAATGATCATTTGGATCTAGTGATTTTTGCAGCCTAGACCTGGGAGTTCTAATCTAGCCCTAATGCAAGAATTTAGCATTGGGTTCCAAAGCCAGCAACCTCCATGTTGAACATGAACACTGAATGGCAGCAAAGAGATACAGAAGTCTCAAGTTCTTTCCTGACACCTAGTTGCCATTTGAATTTTGCAATTCTGATATGGTATAGTACAGGGGTCCCTGGGCCATGGCCCACTACCGGGCTATGGCATATTTGAAACCAGGCCACGTGAGGGGCAGGCCAGCAAATATTTACATATGCACACAGTTCAACTTGCACAAGTCGAGCTGCATGTACACACACGTGTGCACCGGCTCACCGCTCATGTGGCCTGGTTCCCTCTCCTCCCCCACTGGGCCACCAAGCCGCAAAGGTACACCTATTTGGCAATAAAAGGGTACAATGAATATAACATTAGATTTTTTTTTCATTTGTTTATGCCTTCCATATGGCTAATTCCATATCAGGCCCCATAATATTGATGCGCAAAATCTAGTGATTCGTGAATTATACAAAATTGATGTAAATAATATAAATATTACATAATTTAATATAAGTTTAAGTGCCTTCTCTGATTCAGCTAGCAATCCATTTCAGGAAGGTATTGAATGAAATTTTGCTTTTTATATCTGAAATTTAAGATTCGCTTTATGGAGGTCTATTAAATTGAGAATTTCCTGTCCCTTATTTTCTACTTTTTATGTCAATGAATGGCTCGTTTAAAATGAATTAAAACCCCACGTGATTTCCTCAAACAGTGGTCAAGATGGGCCTTTAAGAAATAAGTGCTAATTTTTCCTTCCGAAGCTTAGGTTTCAGAGGTTTCCAAACTTTTTCAATGTTGAATGGATTTACTGACCTCCATGACAGTTAGTTTGAACATTTAGTATCTGTTGACTGAAATAAAATATAATGGCCACAAACTACTAAACATCCAGCCATGCATTTTAGTCCCTCCCACCCATCTTAAGTTGGAGAAGCTGTTAGCATAAAGGCTGAAACAGGAGTTTACATTTACGAAAGATGGAAAACATAAAATGGGTTGTGGCGAAGGAGTCAAGTATACCTAGGAGAGTAGAATAGAGACAATATGGACAGCATGCTGGCTGGGGGATTCTGGAGGCTGAAGTACATACATCTTCAAGGTTAGAAACATTGATATAGATTATAGAGCAATGGGGCTCATTATGGAGCTGTCATAAGAAGAGAACATTCAAGGGCATTTTATTGAGATTGCAGGAGGAGAGTCTTGGAAAGCTAGCAGATTGGCAGACAGAAGGAAGGAAGATCCACAATAAACTGGCTTCCAATCTCTCTCTAAGCCCACCTGGTATTTCCCTCCCTCTTATCTCACTCTATGAAGCGTCAGTGCAAGCAGTGATAAGAGCTGTGTGAATTGTGTTTTGCATTTTGATGGATATTTGCCATAACCCCTCTTTGGTTCCACACATTTCTCTCATGCCTTAGGTCAGTGATGGCGAACCTTTTAGAGACTGAGTAGCCAAACTGCAACCCAAAACCCACTTATGCATTCTCGAGTGCCGGGCGGGTGTGGCCCATTGGCTGGGTGTGGCCAATTGGGTGGGCGTGGCCAATTGGGTGGGCGTGGCCAATTGGGTGGGCGTGGCTGCAGTGGTAACGGCAGACTGGGTGGGACTAAAAAGTTCAATCAATCAATTTCAACTTTGAAAGATCTTTTTTTTCCCCGCAAAAAGTTGAAATTGACTGATTGAACCTTTTTTTTTTTTTGCACATGGCGACGGAGGCCTAAAGCGAAAAGGTTTTATAAAACCCAGCTGAAGGCCTAGGACTGGGGCGACGGCGCGCGTGCCCACAGAGAGGGCTCTGAGTGCCACCTCTGGCACCCGTGCCATAGGTTCGCCACCACTGCCTTAGGTGAAGAAATGCTATGTCTTACCTTAAAATTCTCCTTCTCCTTCTCCTTCCCTCCCTTCCCCTCCTCCTCCTCCTCCTGGGTGCTGTTCCAAATAAGAGTCCCATGACTAGCCATCAAATCCCAGGTAGCAGGGCAAGATCAAGGAAGAAAGAATAGTACAAATTTTAGGAAAATGTCTATATTGCTAGTCTGGGTGAAATACAGAATCTTGGAAACTGCTGGAGGAATTTCCCAGCTTCAGTTATAATGAGCTCATTAAGACAGAGCTTCTTTGGATGATTAGAAGGACTTCTCCTCGGGGTTTTTGCCACCTAGGTTAAGTTGCCATTTATGAGATAAGCTGCCAAGGGTCTCACCTTTTGTCTCTTGATTTTTTAAAAAAATGTTTTAACGTTTATTCTCCTTCTCTGCCTTTCTGCAGTTTCTCACAGTTACATTAGATCAAACTGAAACTTCCTTTATTCCTCCTGAGAAAAACAGGCCTTTGTTAACAAAAGAATGGGACGTGTTGTTTGTCTTATTCGTTTGGGAAAAACAAATAACATAACCAGCATTTTCATCCCATTCTGCCAAGAATTATAGCAACTGAAGATATTTCAATACTTTCCCATTATAGCTTTTGGATTGATTGATTGATTGATTGATTGATTGATTGATTGATTGATTGATTTTAAATAGAAATCTCCAAGCAGCAAAAAACATTTTAACCTCAGATTACCTGCCTCCACAGCTGATGTTTTCATTTCATTTTGCCAAAACAAAGCATATTTAGATGTTTTGAAATTTCTCTTTTAGAGCCTAAAGATACAGTACACATCATTTTTCTGAATCAAATCTTATAGTAGCATGAATTGAATTAGTTTGTTGTTGAATCCTGAATCACAAACTTAAATCAAATCTCCAAACTGCATCAGGGTATAGTTGAATTTGCCTAATAGGTGTTTTTTTTAATATGCAAAAAGAGTTTTTTTCTTCTAACTTCATTATGTTTTGCTTATTTGTTTCACTGGAATCTTAAAATACCATCCCATTACATGTTGTAGAAATGTTGTTTTTCAGTTCTGGGGTTTTTATTTTAATGAATTTGACTTTAATTGACTTTTGTATTGCAGCACAAACTTCTCCCATACTAAATATTCTCCGTAAATTAGTACTGATATTTTCTGTGGGTTAATTTTGTGCAGAACTCCTCATAAAAAAGATAAACTTACAGTTGACAGATCATTTCATTTCATATTAGGTATACAGGAAGAATAAAAATTACAGCAAAGCTAAAGTTTAAACCAGACTTACTTTAGGAGTTGCCACTCCATAACTCTCAGAAAAGGAGATCCTTTTGTTCTTGGTCCCTCCAAGAACAGAATATGAGAAAGAAGGAATCTTGGTTACACAAGTACTCCATGTACTGTCCCTGAATACAGAAAGTCCCAGGAGAAACACCTTCCCCTCAGGTCTACTTTGTATACCAAGCCATCTTGGAATCCTGTCTAGATCTGTGGGGTTTTAAATCCTTGGAGAAAGACTACCTTTGTCCAAAGCAGGAGAGCAAAGAACAAAAGGAAGAATGTAGCCTATGAAACTCCTTGTTACCTTTCTAGGAGTGTATCTACACTTATGCTAAAAGTTACTCTTCTGTACCAAACAATCCACCATTCTCTTATACACCAAAAATGAAGATACTGTTTCAGGATTTCTTACTGAAAGGAGATGGGCTTCTCATCTTGGCCTTAACTCTCCTTACAAGAGTCTGAAGCATTCTGAAACTTTGCAGTGTCACTTCACCCGGCATGGTTGTTCCTGCTGAGCCTGAAAGTTGAAACTCCACTAAAGCAAGGCTCTATCATCTATCTGCTTGCTTGCCTGTCTGGCTGTCCAGGTTTAGTATTAAGGAAATTTGGAAAACACTTACTTGCCTGAGTGGCACTTACTCCCAAAGAAGTGTATACAAGACTATTGCATGGAGTGGAAGCCTGATGTTATTTGCTTAACTAACAACAACAAGAAGAAGCAACAAAAACTATTCCCATAACACAATCTTTTTTTTTAATGAAGCTGTACGTTTCTAAACAAAAGTATGAGGAAATAGCTTCTGGTATATTCTCATTGCTGTAATTTTGTGATTTTCTCAACAAAAACTCAAGGTATTTCTGAACATTATATTTTATTATTATAATTATAATCAGTTCCCAATATTTTTTTCTGAATCTAACTGCTGTGACTAATGAGAGATCAAGCAGGACCCTTCTCCTATGATGGCTTTGAACATTGATTTGGAGCAAGGTAGGGAATGCTCTTGACCACAGGAAGAGAATGGATGCCCAAAGTCAAATAGCTGAGGAACCAGAAAGAAGAGGCTCTCACCTTGCGTAGAATGAAAGAAAGGAGAGTCCTGAAGGAGAACCAAGAAGATGACTTTTGGTGAAGAGAAAACAGTGCTGGCTAGGAAACCAAAGGACCTTGCAGCAGCAGACTTCATTCAGGTTCCCTGTAGCAGCTGGAGCTGGGAAGACATATCAAAACTCAGACCTTAGATCTGAAGATGCTAGAGCAGTTCCTGCCATTCCCCAGAGATGAAGAACGGGACCAGAAAGCAGAAGATGTATTCTTAAGCCAGGTAGAGGATAAGTAACTGGAAGAGTAGCTGGTGAGAGCTTTTGGACCTGACAGGGAAGGTATGAAAAAATCCTACTGCCTTCAGAAGCTCTATCAGAAGATTTTGAAGATTTTGCTTTCTTGGTAGCAAGATTATAATTCTGATTTTTCTATGACAAGGTCTACAATATAGAACAAATAGGCTTTCAAGTTAAAATGGACCTCTTCCTGATTACAGCCTTGGAGAAATGAAAACAGTTTTACCCCGACATTTCAGGGCTAAACATCCTTTCTGATGCTGGTGTTCTGGCTTGTTTTATTTAATTATATTTTTGTAAACATCAAAGAAACATTAAGAATGGGTGGTGTATTTATTTGCAGAAACAAATCAATCAATAATCAATTAAATAGCAATTTGTAGTAATTCAGCACAGTTCTTAAAAATACTCTTGGCTTTTAAAATGCTGAGAAAATAAATAGTTGTTCAAATGGAAGCTGGCATTGACACAATCTTAATTGACTGAAGAGTTTCAGAATATTTAGGATTCAAATAAATAAATACAAGTAATTCTTGTTAGTGGCCACAATTGGGACAGATAACTCCATCTCCAAGTGCCATCATCACTGCGTGAAATATCATATGATCACAATAGACTTACAGCCTCATTTCCTCTTTGGTTAAGCAAATCCTCATAGTTGCTGAGCAAAACATTATATGACTGTGATGTATGATTTTACTTCTGCCTTCTCTATTAACTTTGTCACAAGCCAGTTGGGAAGTGCATGTAATCATGGTTGAAAATGCGAGGATTGGTCACAAAGCTATTTTTTTAATGTCCTACTTTCACTACCTATATGGGAGGTTCCCATTTTTGTGAAGTTTACAAAATGCTATCAGCACTTTTAATTAGCACTCCCCCCAGATGTGATCTTTATCCACCTTCCTGAGCAGAGATGGGCAATTGATTTTCCCAAGGGAAAGTGGGACTTTTGTGGAGGGCCAAACCAATAGAACCACCGCCAACATCACAGGCCAGACAGGGACAGCCAAAGGGCCGGATATGGCTAGTGGAGTATAAAATGCTCAGATCTGTTACTGGGGAAGCCTAAGTTTTTTTTTAGCTCCACTGGTTGATGCAAGATATGCAGGGTTAACTAACAAAAAAAGGGTAGATAATAGACCTTTTCTTGAGCCTTTCTTACTGTTCTTTATTTAACTACTGGAATGTTATTACAAATATAGGATCCTTTCATGGAGGAACTAGCCATGTATTGGTTTATTTTGCAACTTTTAGCCTATCAAACCCCAGAAAGTCTCTTTCTCACAAATCAGCTCCATTTCTATCTCCTCAAAAGCCACTCATTATGAGGATTTTGAGTGTGAGATCCATACTCAGGAAGCATTAAGGGGTAAGAAAAATTTCCCTACAGTCTCAAAGTCTGCATGCTGTCATGTTCCTAGGCAAATTTACAACACTGTGGATTGGCTCTAGAGTTGCATGTAATCTGTAAGCTGAGAGCTTCCTTATATCCCACCCACTTCACAGTTTTTAAATTTAAACAATTTGTGACTAAATTACACCACTGCAGAATATTGGGCCAGACAACACCAGAAACTACCTCTGCTGAAAATAGTCCTTGTTTGGAAAGTGCTAAATTGTTGTTAAGGGTCCAAAAGGGTCAGAAAACCATGACTAAAGATACATTTGTTCTACTGGCCTTGAAAAACAATGTGCAGAAAATAAATGGATTTTACAGCCAGTACTCAATCCAAAATTGTGCCGAGGAAAATCAACACCGTCACTGTATATTTTTGGCTGCGTAAGAGGGAGCCCTCAAGTCAGCTGAGATTGGTAACTTTATTTTGAGGCCTCAATTTGACAGATGAAACAGAAATCAATGTAAGTTAAAAAGTAACTTGGTGTTTGTGTAAAGCTTGGCATTTTGCCCAGCTCAGCCAGCGTCATGCTATGCACATATTACATCTGTTTATCTCCTGTGTTTACTGTATTTCTTCTCATTATTATTATTATTGGCTTTTTAATCCTACTTTTTTATATATAGCTCAAGGAGGTGAGCGTACTAATGCTCTTTCTTCCTATTTTCCCCTATAACAACAACCCTGTGAGGTGGGTTGGGCTGAGAGAGGGAGTCAGGCCCAAATGACTCAGCTGGCCTTCTACCTAACGCAGGCCTAGAACTCACTGACTCCTGGTTTCTAGGCCAGCACCTGAACCACTACACCAGGCTGGCTCTCTTGTGTAAGAGACCCACCTATGAAAACAAAGCAGCAACCTGTGGCCTCAGTAGCATTCTCCCCCCCCCCCCCAAGGAGGCCTGCCAAAATGCAAATGTGGAACTCCGGTCAAAGAGTAACATGAGGTTAATCAGCCCTGGCCTTCATCTCCTCCAAGGACAGTAATGAACCCTAGGGAAAGCTTTGGGGCTGGAGTACCACGCCTTCCAAAGCAGCCAATCTAAGATGGTCGGCTGAGGGCAATTTTGATACAACTTGGCAAAGCAGTTGAGGAGGTGAGCTAGTTTGCCTTGAGCTGCAAACACAGACTTTGATTTATCGTTTCAGCAAAACAGCCATAGCGAGATACAAAGCCTGGTACAAACCACCCCCCCATCCTGTATGCGATCTCTGCAATTTGCGAAGGCTCTACGTTTGCTGGGAGGCTGTGAAAGATGGACGGCATGACGGTCTTTTTAGCCAATTCCGACCAGCACGTGAACATTGGAAAAGAAAAGCACAGCAGGTAAGCCTTTTAACACCCTGAACCTAAACAGCAGTGCCTAAGAAGCACCTGCTGTGGATGGTCCGTTTGTGAGCATTTGCTTCATTTAAGAACTTTTAAAGAATCATTTTTTTCATAAATACTGTAAATTACTCTAGAGGGAAATGTTTTCTTTTTTAAAAAAAAAACAACCAAAATGTGTGGAAAAGCAGATCTGATAGATTTATTTTGATGGGCAGAAGGTTTTGTCTGTCTCATTCTAAAGGAATTTAACCCTTGTACAGGTAGTCGTCGACTTACAACAGTTCATTTAGTGACTGTTCAAAGTTACAACAGCACTGAAAAATGTGACTTATGGCCGTTTTTCACACTTACAACTGTTGCGGCATCCCCATAGTCACATGATCAAAATTCAGACGCTTGGCAACTGATTCATATTTATGACGGTTGCAGTGTCCCAGGGTCAAGCCAGATTCACTTAACAACCGTGTTACTAACTTAACAACTGCAGTGATTCATTTAACAACAGTGGCAAGAAAGGTCATAAAATGGGGCAAAACTCACTTAACAAATGTCTCACTTAACAACAAAAGTTTTGGGATCAATTGTGGTCGTAAGTTGAGGACTACTGTATATTCAGTACTATGTTATGCAGAATTTGTGTTGCTACCAGATTTTTTTTCTCAAAAGCTATCTCTCTTTAATAGTTATGTAGTAGGTGCGCAGAAAGTCCTGTAATGGATGTAATTTCATTTGCTCATTTCCTATATATTAAAATTTTCCAGGATTTGCACATTACTTTACAATTAGAAGAGACAAAACTCAAGATTTAATTTTTTTAATATGGGAGAAAGTAAAACTGACAGATTCCTTCTTTCCTAACAGCACAGCATTATATTTTTGTGAATTACTTTGATCTCTCTGTAGTTCTAATCCAGCTTAAGCACTTAAATTTTACTGCATACAAGTGAACTGCTACTGATTTTTTCAAAAGACCTAATGTATTAATTTTATTTTAATAACTAAACAAGGGCCTACATTCTTATGAAGTTAAGTTTTTTCCATTTGCAATTATAATTGGAAGGAGGATGCAATCAGAAACTTGAGTCTTCTGAATATAATTTTAATTTAAACATAGAGCAAAATTTAACCTTTAATCAAGAGGACAAGGGAAAATATTACAATACTTTTACGAGAAGTGTCTAAAGAGGAGATTTCTAATAACAAAAATATATCACTGTATATCTATATTATCATTTTAACAAGGGATACAATAGTTGAATTGTAATTCAACTATTACAACTATTAGAATGAAAGAACTGAAGTATCTATTGACTGATTTAATAGCACAAATTGAAACAATTGAATCTAAATGACATTTTAATTTGAACTGCCCCTGAGAAAGGGTTGTAGTGCTGAAAAGAGTAAGTCAAACAATTTATAATAATAGACTATTCAATGGCTTGTAGAGCATTGATGTCCAGTAGGTATGCTTCAAAAACTATTTGTACAACATTCACATTGGTTTGGAGATTATTAAGCCATGTTTTGCAAGCAAATTGCTCAAAGGATCCACTCCAAATAGTTTGATATTTATATTAATATAGTGATACATTTGAATGTACAACACAATAATTCCCTATACATTTTATATTATCTACATTTTGTGTTCCCCTAAATATTTACAGCCCCAGCAGGTGGCAGTCTAGCTGAAGTGACCTGATTTGAAAAAATGTTAAGATTTGGACTTAATACTTGGGTCACAGTGAAATCTCACATCTGTAGGCTAGACTGGGAAGTTTAAAAAACATCCCAGATGTAGCAATAGAAAACTTCTCCCAAATTGTTATCAAGAAAACTACATGAATATGTCCACATAGTCACTAGGGGCTGAACTCAACTCAAGGAGTCTTTACCAGTAGGGTTAAAAGAACTGCTAGTAGAATTTCAAATATAGCTGTCTCAAAAGTTTTGAAATCTCTTTTTAATGTTTCTTAGTGTATAATTAACCTTTTGTCACAGCTACCACATCCTGCATTAACATTTTCATTGAACTCTCTATCATAATTAAAATTCCTTTTCTGATCACTAGCCCAGCTCCAGTTATTGTGCATGCAAATTCATGTCTTATGACGATTAAAATGTACTTACACTGAAACCAATTTACTATTTTATTTTTTTTCTGATTTGGAACCCCATTTCATTTTTTAATCACTTTTTGGCATTATCAACAGACTTGACCCCTATGTCAGGTTGTTCAAAAGATATAAATTCCCAAATAGATCCTTAGACTTAGACTTATTATCTGTATCTTAACTTAATGAGTAGCTAAACTATATGAACACTTATCCTTATTACTTCTACTCCATATCCATTACATCTCTTCAGGAAGATTTCTATGCTGGCTTTCTCTACATATATCTATTTTTATTTTTAAAGTTGAATGTGCTCCAGTTATAACAAGACTGATAACCTAATATACACGTTCTTTATCTTGCTAAAAACATTATGTAAAAACCTTGATTGAGTAAAGCCATCTTGGATGAATGAGGTCAAAATCTATGGGCCAATTGGTGATAGCCATACCATATGGAAGACTGCAGACTACATACGAGAAGCAGTAAAAAACATGACTTATGAAAAAAAATGAAAGAAAAAAATAGATCTCTTCTATGTCTATGAGGAAGAAGATCAATATAATAGATTTGAATGAAGACAATCTCATCTTGTAGAGTGAAGTAGAAGAATATAGACAGAGAAGCTAAGGTATAGGTATAACTGTGAATAAAAAGACAAAAATGTCTGTCCGAAAGTATGAATTGGTATCTTTGATGTAATAGGTATGAAAGTAAACATCTATAAATTGCTAATGATTGTATATTATGCCCCAGTGAATAATGATAATGAAAGAACCAAGGATAAGTTGGGGGGGAAATGGCAAAATTCTGAATGAATTCAATCCAAGGGGAAAATTATTCTGCTAGATGACATAAATTCATTATAGCAATGAGGCAGAAAGGGGGGAAAAAGTGAGTGACTATTCAGAGAAGACCCAAGAATGAATGAATGAAGATGATGACAATTTGATGAATATCTAATAGAAAAAAGTATATTGTGAACATGTAGTTTATGCATAAACTCATTCATATTTATGCATGACAAGAATGCATATAAAACATGGTTGATTTAATTATGATGAAAAATAGAAGCAATTAGTGAAGGATTCGAAGTAATTTGAGATTCTGAATGTGGAACAGATGATTATTTTTTTCAAGAATGGATGCTGCAATGGGGAAAACAGCCATTGAAGAAAAGGAAACAAGAGGAACTAGAGTAAAAGTAGAATGATTACAGGAAGAGAAAATATACGTTCTACATGAATATATGAAAACATATTTAAAGATAGATTATTCTCCCAAGAAAATTGATATAAAGTGGAGATCAAGTAAAAAAAAAGATGTGGAAATTGTTCACATTGAAAGAGACAGACAATGTGCGATTATTTTGATAAATAAAAAAAAGTTTTGGAATTGCATGAAGAAGGCTAAACATCTTCCAGCAGAAAAAAATAGAATTAAAAATAAAACTGTCATATCCTCAAAGCCAGGCTCCAAGAAACAGGGCAAACTTCACTAGCACGAGAATTCTGCACTCTGGCAAAGTAACTGCCTTGTGGGCAAGTGGCAAAATGCTAGCTCTATAAGCAAGCCCAGTGCTTCAATATTGGCACCCGCTGAGCAGAAAGAGCCTCAATTGTGCATACTCAGAGGGGAGTAGATATAAACTGTGCAGGGAGGACGTTCCATTGCTGGAAACAATTTTGATATCTGACTTTGTGAATTCCTGTTCTTGATTCTTGCTTCCTTTTGATTTTGGCATATTATGAGCCATGGTGGCGCAGTGGTTAGAATGCAGTATTGCAGGCTAACTCTGCATTCCAACTGCCAGGAGTTTGATTTTGACTGGCTCAAGTTTGACTCACCCTTCCATCCTTCCAAGGTCGGTAAAAGGAGGACCCAGATTGTTGGGGACAATATGCTGACTCTCTAAACTGCTCAGAGAGTGCTGTAAAGCAGGGCTTTTTAACCGGTGGTACGCATACCACCTGTGGTACTTTGCCACGTGGCAGGTGGTGCGCGACTGCTAGCCTAGTGTAGCAGGGGAGGGGAATGAGCTGAAGCGAGCCAAGCCTGAGGGAGAGGCAGCTGCAGCTGCATGACTGTCTGGGCTCGGCAGAAGCCCCAGGAGCCAGCAGGGCTCTAGCTGATTGGCTCCAGCTGATTGGCGCTTCCAGAAGCAGCTCGGAGCTGGAGGTGAACTGAAGAAAAAGGGGGGGGGAGAGGAGAGGCTATAAAAGGAGCTGGTTTGGGTGGGGGAAGGGGGAAAAAAGACAACAGGAAAGGTTTAATCCCTTTAAACAAATGAAATTAGTTTTACCCCCTTTAATTGAGTCTGTCTATGGCTTTTAGAAAGTTTTCTTTGAAGGTAAAGAGGCTTAATTTAAAGCTAAAGCGTTTTGCAATTGCCGGAGCCTTTCAGTCAAGCATTGCAACATTGTGACATGTGACACGCCTGAGGCAGCTTAAGCAGAAAAAACAACAACGGAGGCTTATTTTGTGAGCCTTTCTTGCTTTGCACTTGATTCCTGTGTCTTTAAGGGTACAGGGAAGGGATTGGGGGGGTGCATTCTTACTACACTGTGGAAGAGCTCAGAAGGGAGAGAGGAAGAAGGGCCGACCAGCTAGCTCAGGAGTCTACAAACTTAGCAACTTTAAGACCTGTGGACTTAAACTCCCAGAATTCCTCAACCAGCCATGAGGGCTGAGGAATTCTGGGAGTTGAAGTCCACAAGTCTTAAAAGTGCCAAGTTTGAAGACCCTTGAACTAGCTGGTAGTGCTGCATATTAATAAACATGGATAAATTCATCATACATTTGTCAGTGCAAAGGGAAAGTGATTCAGCAAAGGAACAGCCACTGAAGAAATTAAAACTGGTACTTTTTTACTTTTTTTCTACAGTTTGTAATATTTTATTAGATTATAGAATAAAATACAAAAACACAAAAGTGAATAGTAGGACACAGTGGGGAGGAAAAAGGGGGGGGAAAGTGAGGGGGAGAAGGGAAAAAGAACAGACTTCCTCTGTTGCAGTAGAAGGAAGCATTAACATTGAACCTCAACTTTTTACTTTTCCATAATATTATAAACTAGCCATTTCTATAACAACAAATGAATCTAATCAGTAAAACCCAAAATCCCCCCCCTTTTTTTTTAGTCATCAAGTTTTTGACACCTTGCTAAGCACTGGTGGTACTCAAATATTGTCATGTCCTAAAAGTGGTACAATCTGTGAAAAGGTTGAAAAGCCCTGCTGTAAAGCACTGTGGGGTGGTTTATAAGTCTAAGTGCTATCGCTATTGCTGTTCCTAGCCAAGCCTTTGGCTCATTCCTTGTCACCTTTCCTGACATTCTTTCAAGCCTCACACCAACTACCCACTTCATGCCTGCACTTTGCTTACGAATTGCATGGATATTTTCTCCCTTTGCTGAAGCTAGGACATGTAAAAAAACATTTCAAGTGATATGAGATTAAACAGAATCCTAGAAATTTCAGAGATTTGTATGGGAAGGATAATGATCTGTTAAAGGATGGAACTGAAATGAATGCTATAGATGTTAGTGTCCAAGAAAACAATGATGTAAGAAAGTAATAAATGCTATAAGAACTTTAAAAATGGTAAGTCTGCAAGAGGAGATAGTGTAATTGAAGAAATGTTAATCACTTTAGATTTTTGTGGGGTGCCCCCCCCCAAGCAATATAGCCATTAGGAAAAAAGGGAAACTTCTTTTTAATGGATTATTTTTTAAATGTCAATGGTGCCTCCATGAAACTACATAATCTCAGATATAGTATTGGATCCAGTCCTGAATTTGTGAGCTGAATACCCCAGAGATTTGCCAGGTAGAATCTTTTCCAGTTCCTAGAGAATTTAATGTCATTCAGCCTGCTATTAAAACCTCCAACCAACAGAGGGCTTCAAGAGGTACCCCTTCCCAATCAGGTAACCCCAAGACCAGTGGTGGGATTCAAATATGTGAACAACTGGTTCTCTGTGTGGATGCCGCTTCCGGAAGTCCATTCTGGGCCTGGGCAACAAAAAGTTAGCTACTGGTTCTGCCGAACTGGTGCAAACTGGCTGAATCCCACCACTGCCCAAGATTCTTCTGCTACATATGAACAGACTGTACACCTCTCTTGATTAAGATCAAAATAAAATGGTAGCATGCTTTATTAAAACAACAGCCATACAATTCTACAACTATAAGAATAACTGCACTAGAGCAAATATTGAAGTCAAGGTCCTGGGACCTCAGTGTCCAGAGACTTGTTCAGTGTCTCATCCATCCATCTTAACAGTATTTGTAAACGACTGAAGCACCTTCAGTGAGATAGTACAGGCATGTCAAACTGCTGGCCCACGGGCCAGATGCGTCATGCCGAAACCGCGCCCACCCCATTGCCAGCAATGGGGAAAAAGTAGCAATACATTGCACGACGTCACGTGACATCACGAGTTTGACATGCCTGAGATAGTATATAAGCTTAATACCTACATAACACAATTAAAGTCTTTCCTTGGCAAGGATGCTCAGCCACAGCTGATCTTGAAACAAATGTCACACCTGGTGGCTTTGTATTCTCTTGGTTCTGATCCAGATCAAGCTGGCTGCTCATAACCTCTTTGGCTCTCCCAATCCTGATGTGCTAGCAGACATGTCAGCTGGACACACAGGTTGAGAAAAAAAAGTCCTCATTTAAAAAATTTGTTATGAAATTGATTTGACTCTCTGAACCTGACTGGGCTCTGGGCAGCTTACAAAATCAAAATAAAAGAATTAGAATACATAGTAAGTAAGAATAAGAAGCTAAAAAGTGGTAGAATTGTTCATGGGTCTTTCCTTATCCCTTAGTTATTGTTGTGTCCTGGGCCTTGCTGAGTCATTCAGCAAGGCTCAGGAACTCTGCAGAACGGCTGCAGAGACCTGGGCAGACCATGTGTCTGCCCGGGACCGGTTGCAGTGGTCTGCCCGGGACCCAGACAGGCTGTCTCCAGCCTCGCGTGCATGCGCGAGGCGGGAGAATAGCCTGCAATCATTGGTTGAGCATCCCCTTGCAAGGGGAGTATAAAAGAGTTGTTACCATTGTTCAGTTGCTTCTGTTCAGTGAATGTACCAAATAAAGAGACATTTTTTGTATGAACTGCCTCGTCTCAAATGTCTGCTGTGCGAACAGAACATTGGTGACGAAGGTGGGATTCGCCGTTTGGAAGCCTGCAAAAGTAAGATAGGCCTACTCACCTAAGGCCTGAATGAGAAGAGAAGCGCGGCATCCAGGAGGAGCAACCACCTGCCAGTACGCATACGCTGGAGGTGGGCTTGGCTTCGTCGGACCCCTTCTCCTTCCTTGCGGCGAGAGACATGGACGAGGCCGTTGGTCAAGAAGATGTCCAAGCTGGGTCGTCTCGGCAAATTCGACACTTCGCACCCGGAACGCTGGAGCTCGTATGCAGCTCGCGTTGAAAACTATTTCCGGGTAAACGGAATCAAGGAGGACGGCCTGAAAGCGGCTACCTTGTTGTGTGTCTGTGGGCAAGAGACTTTTGAAATTGCTGAGAATCTTGTCACCCCAGCACCGTTGGAATCGATCGCGTATGCTGATCTCAAGAAAATGCTGGGTGAGCATTTCGAGCCCAAGCTATCAGTAATAGCTTGGAGGCACCAGTTCGAGCAGCGGGACCAGGCAGCCCAGAGAATCAGCTGCGGATTTCGTCGCGGCCTCGAGGCAGGCCACATGACCATGTGCGTTTCAAGATTTGGAGGAAAGACTCCGAGATAGACTTGTGTGTGAGTTGCGAAGCCGCGAGGTGCAGCAGAAGCTGTTTGCGAAGGCTGACGTAACATTCCAAGATGCCTTAAGAGAAATTGCGGCAGAAGAATTAGCCGGCGGCGCGGTGAAGGCCTTGCGGTCTACGAAGATTCATCCAGCGGCTGTCCCTGTCCACCAAGAAGCCGCGCGTGAGGCCTCTGGAGAAGACTCCAAGGAAGAAGAGGTGGACAGACTTCAACCATCGGCGGAGAGAAGACTGCCGGAATGCAGAGGGCCACCGCCTGCATCCCTTTGCTGTTTCGGCTGTGGGGGTCGCCACAGGAGGGCCGACTGCCGTTTTCATTCTGCTGTTTGCCGAGTATGTGGCAGGCAAGGCCACATAGCATCAGCCTACATGGGTCGTCAAAAGAACAGGTCCCCTGAATTGCCTCTGAAAGGTGCCAAGGTCCCCAGCCAAAACAGGGTGGTTTTTTGCGCGTCCCGTAGGGGGGTGTTTAAGACAGGGACTACAGGCCCCTTAAGAAAAAGCTGCGCATAGATGTACAGTTGCAGGGAGTTCCCCTGGCTATGGAGCTGGACACCGGGTCCGCTCTTTCCATTATTTCAGTGGACACCTTTAACAAGGTTTGCTCCAGGAGTGGCTCACGAGTCAAGCTCAGGCCCTCCAATCTCATTCTCACGGATTTTCAGAACTCGGGAGTAAGTGTGAAGGGGGAGGCCACGCTCAGAGTGCAGCATAAAGGCTTCAACGGATTATTAGATGTGGTGGTTGTTGGGGGTGATCGAACGAGTCTTATAGGACTCGATTGGTTCGAGGCACTTGGGATCCAGGTGACTGGTCTGAATCATTTGCAAATGGCCAGCCTTACAGGAGTCTGTAAGGAGTTTGCTGATGTATTCAGCCCAGAACTTGGCTCATACAAGGGGCCTCCCATTACGTTAAAATTGGATCCAAACATTGCACCCATCAGGGTCAAGCCAAGGAGGGTGCCCTTTGCCCTAAAGAGCAAAATTGATGCTAAGTTGGACAAATTGCTCCAACAAGGCATTCTGGAACCTGTGGACTCTAGTCCATGGGAAACCCCCATAGTAACACCACTGAAATCCAATGGTGAAGTCCGAATATGTGCGGACTATAAATGCACTTTAAACAAAGCCTTGCAGCAACACGCATATCCTGTGCCCGTGGTGAGCCACATTCTGGCCTCACTGAAAGGAGGAAAGCTTTTTACCAAGCTTGACTTAGCTCAGGCCTATCAACAGTTACCTGTTGATGAGGCAACAGCTGAGGCACAAACTATAGTCACGCACAGAGGGGCTTTCAAAGTAAAGAGGCTGCAGTTTGGGGTCAATGTAGCCCCTGGCATCTTTCAAGGGGTGATGGAGCGAACGCTCAGGGGTATTCCGGGGGTCTGCCCCTATTTTGATGACATCCTCATTGCAGGAGAGTCATCAGGAAACTTGGCTGAAAGGCTGAGGGCTGTCTTGCTACATTTCCGCCAAGCTGGGCTGAAGCTACAGCAAGACAAATGCAAAATAGGTGTAACATCCACTGAATTTCTAGGGTTTCGTATTGATGCAGAAGGCATCCACCCCGCAGAGTCCAAATTCCAGGCCATCCAACTGGCCCCTAGTCCCCAGTCAAAGTCGGAACTTCAGGCTTTTCTGGGCCTCCTTAATTTTTACCATTCATTTCTCCCCCACAAGGCTGCTGTGGCTGAGCCGCTACACCGGCTCTTAGACAAGCAGTCTCCATGGGCATGGACAAAGGTCCATGAAAAGGCTTTTAAAGAAGTCAAGACTTTGCTATCCTCCAATGCTGTACTGGGTCACTTCAATGAGCATTTGCCGGTGTGCATCGCATGTGATGCTTCCCCTTATGGAGTAGGAGCAGTGTTAAGTCATCTCAAGGAAGATGGAACGCAGGTCCCTGTGGCCTACTATTCTAGGACCCTCTCATCTGCCGAGCATAATTATGCACAGATTGACAGGGAAGCCTTGGCAATAATCTCAGGCATCAAGAAATTTCCTGATTTCTTGTATGGACGCCATTTCACGGTCTATACTGACCACAAGCCTTTGCTGGGGTTGTTTACAACCAATAAACAAACTCCTCAGATCATATCTCCTAGAATGCTGAGATGGTCTATTTTCCTAGCAGCTTATGATTACACCCTGGTTCACAAACCAGGTTCTGAGATGGGCCATGCTGATGGCCTAAGCAGGTTACCTCTTAAACAGATAGAGGCAGACCCTGCTCCTGCTGTACACATTCTGTCTATTCAGGACTTACCTGAATCTCCCCTCAATGCTAGGGATGTGGCTGCTGAAACTGCCACTGATCACACGCTTGCACGCGTGCTGACATGCGTGTTGTCAGGATGGCCTGACACGTGTCTTGGTACAGATTTCCAAAGCTTCTGGCGTAGGAAGCATGAATTGTCCACATTCAAGGGGTGTATCCTGTGGGGCAACAGAGTAGTCATCCCGGCCTCATTGAGGACTAGAGTCTTGCTCTCTCTTCATGAGGGACATCCGGGAATAGTCAGAATGAAGGCGCTTGGATGCAGCCATCTTTAGTGGCCTGGACTTGATAAGGACATCGAGACCCAGGTGCATGGGTGCCAAGTGTGCCAGCAATCACGGCCAGAAATGCCCCAGGCCCCTGTACATAGGTGGGAGGAGACACTCACTCCATGGTCACGCGTCCATATAGATTATGCTGGGCCCTTTTAGGGGCAATTCTTCCTCCTCCTTGTGGATAGCCATTCCAAGTGGCTAGAGGTCGTTCCAGTGTCCTCCACTACTACTGCCAGGATCATCCAGGTGCTCAGAGGAATCTTCGCTTCCCATGGCCTTCCTGATGTTTTAGTATCAGACAATGGTCCACAATTTACCTCTTCTGAGTTTCAGGCATTCCTCCAAGCCAACATGATCCGGCATGCCACATCTGCTCCTTTTCATCCTGCCACCAACGGTCAGGCTGAACGCATGGTGTGCACCACAAAGGACGCATTAAAGAGAATCACTCAAGGACCCTGGCATCACAGGTTAGCTGATTTTCTCCTGACACACCACACCACACCATGCATAGCTACTGGAAAGAGCCCAGCTGAACTCCGCTGGGGTCGCAGACTTATTACGAAGCTGGACAGGCTTCACCCAGACCGGGTGGCTTCACAGGTGTCGCAGCCGCGGGCACCTAGGAGACTTCAAGTGGGTGACCTGGTTTGGACCAGGAACTATGGGCATGGGCATCTCTGGGTACCTGCTGTAATCTGTAAGGTCTCTGGGCCACTGTCATACGAAGTGGTCTTAGAGGAGGGTCGTGTACTGCGACGCCACATCGACCAACTGCGTTGGCGGCTTCCTGGCCGCGTTTCTTCCCCTGACTCCACTCTCGGGGGGGAGGGGGACCCCAATTATGATTGTGGATCACAGTCTCTCCAAGCAGGGGGGGTCTCCAAATGCTTCAGATGAGGGTCTTGCCATGGAGGCGGATCCTGACTCTGGCATAGACGCAGGGGGTTTTGCCTGACTCTGGCAGAGGTCCCTGGCTTAGGGCAAATGGCCATAAATCGGCTACTCAGGGCACCCCTGCTGCTGGCCTTGGGCCTGAAGGACATTGCTCCCAAGGGGAGTTCCAAGGGTTTTTGGGGAACTCCACCCCACCAAGGGACTCGGGGAACTCGACCCCTCCAAGGAAATCTGGTTTGGGTTTAAAGGATCCAGCCAGTCAGCAGTCAGGGGGAACCCCTGAGTCTTCTGGGCGACAATGTCCTGGTTTGTTGTGCGCAAGCCGGGAGCAAGCACTCCAGGCACCTAACACATTTCCCCCAAATATCATCACACCCGTCCCTCACATGGGTCCACAACGATTGGGGCAGGTTAAGGGTCCACCTAAGTATTTCCACGAATATGTGAGGTCCTGCGAGGCCCATGTTTTTGAAGAGTGAAAGAACATGGATTGCACATAACCCTAAAGGAAAGACGTTGCTAGGAGTATGGGGGACCACCTGGCTGTTGCTGGACTGACCTTTGGCCTAGGGCTGTCAAAACGACAGGGACAGTGTTGTCTCAGCCAAGGGGGGAGGGGTGTTGTGTCCTGGGCCTTGCTGAGTCATTCAGCAAGGCTCAGGAACTCTGCAGAATGGCTGCAGAGACCCGGGCAGACCACGTGTCTGCCCGAGACCCAGACAGGCTGTCTCCAGCCTCGCGCGCATGCGCGAGGCAGGAGAATAGCCTGCAATCATTGGTTGAGCATCCCCTTGCAAGGGGAGTATAAAAGGGTTGTTACCATTGTTCAGTTGCTTCTGTTCAGTGAATGTACCAAATAAAGAGACATCTTTTGTATGAACTGCCTTGTCTCAAATGTCTGCTGTGCGAACAGAACAGTTATGTTGTTGTATCTTACTCTTTTAGCTGATATGTTTTGTCTGTTATTTCTCTTTTGTCTTGCTGCTTCTGACTCTTGAGCAGTTTTTTTCATTTTAAACCTTTGTTGGCTTTCTCTCTTATTCTTGAGTAATCCTTTTGTCTTCCATTTATCTCCTCATTAAGCTAAGCATTCCCTTTTATTTTTCTTCAATATGGGTTTCTATGATTAAAAAAATGAATTTAATCAGAAAATACTATCTCATATTTTAGTAGATCTCTGGAAGAATTATTTAAAAGGGATGGAAGTGTGTACCGGTATGTATGCTGTGTGTTTGTGTGTGTGTGTGTGCTGGTGTTTCAAGAAATTTGAAGAATCTTTAACTCTAGGATCTCATTATGTCCAGCTATAGCATTATTTCAACACATTACATATGTAGGGAAGAAATATTAAGGAGTTTAATGTGAGGCTGAACTATATTCCTAAAAATGCAATTTGTCATCTTCTGAATAGCTTAAAGGATAATTTAATTAATGTAGCTCTAAGACAGGCTGTTCAGCATCAGTTTGGAAACATCCAAGTTCAATCCTGATGGGGCTCAAGGTTGACTCAGCCTTCCATCCTTCCCAGGTTGGTAAAATATTGTTGGGGGCAATATGCTGACTCTTTAAACCAGGGGTGTCAAACTGCCGGCCCACGGGCCAGATGCGTCATGCTGAAACCGCACCCACCCCATTGCTGGCAATGGAAAAAAAGTCGCGATATGTCGCGACACGTCACATGACATTGTGAGTTTGACACCCCTGCTCTAAACCACTTATAGAGGGCTGTAAAGCACCATGAAGCAGTATATACATCTAAGTGCTATTGCTATTGCTATCCAGTAAAGTAGGGAGCCCGTGTTTCTTAGGGATAATTCCAGCTAATAAAATGCTCTGGTACTTGGCTAATACAAAAAAGAACTACCGTATTTTTCCATCTATAAGATGCACCCTTGTATAAGACGCTCTCCGCGCCAATCAGCTGTTCGGCGGAACGCCAAACAGCTGAGCTGGCAAATCCGGAAGTTCGGCCGGCTGAAGATCTTGCCCCCTCCCCCCTCCCGTTAGTGGCAAGCCCACAGGGGCTTGGCATCTGCACCAGGCGGCATGGCACAGGCATGCCCTGGGCTGCGGAGATTCTCATTATTTTTCCGTGTATAAGACGCACCTGATTTTTGAAGAGGGTGTTTGCAGGGAAAAATAGCGTCTTATACACGGAAAAGTACGGTAAATATAATCAGACCTGACTAGTACTTGGATAGATCATTATTAGGAATCCCACAGCAGTAAACTAGATTAAGAAGCTGAAAAAAAATTCTGGAAGAAGGCAAACCACTTCTATATTCTATATATATGTGTTCATGTAGCTGCTAGGAGCCTCGCTTAACAAGGGAATGTTTACCTTTCCCCCCCCCCAGATATATTGAGTTTCCAGAAATACCTGGCAGGGTATGGAAAAATAAAATGGCAAAACTCAGTGTTCAGAGACAGCATACCCTAAACTAAATCGTAGCTGCTGGAGGTCAGCACCAGAAGATGGCTAGCACCTTCATGCTTTATTTATGAGATCTCTGATTGAGTGGATGTGAGAAACACAATGTGAGAATGAGGCTGCTTATATACGGAGTGGTTGAGTGTCCTTTACTCCAGCAGTCCTATGTCTTGGGGGGGGGGGCGCTTTAGAACAGACAAAGGCTTGGTTTGATCTAGCAGGGGCTGTTCTGTTCTTTCTGAGCACTACAAGAGAATACCACCACGGGTGACATTGTGAAGACTAGAGAATAAAGAAGATTGCAGAACTAAATGGCAATGCGATCATTATTAATGACTTCACAAAGCATAAGAAATGTGTCTATTAACAGTCACACAAAGTCATTTCAGAAGGCAAACACAAGACACCAGTGAAGGGAAAGGAGGGGGAAATGCCACTTCCTGAATATAAAACATATTGCTGCAGAACACTAAGAAACTCAACCTCCAGGGAAGAGGTTTGCAGTCAGCATACCAAGTGGGCAATAGAGACACATTTATTATACTAAAAACTGATCATCTGGAAAGAGCCTGTTTGGCCCCATGTTCTTTTTCTCTCTCCAACCTTAGCATTATTAATATATAAGCAGCCAGTCTACAACTTCACCTGAATTCCTGGGTTGCCGTATTTTATCTTGCAATTTCCCTTCTTCCTTCTCTTTTTATGTTTCTTTCCTAGGAATGTATTTGTTTATGTGAAGAACCCTCACTTGGATTTAATGGAGGAAGACATCCTTTACCACTTAGATTTAGGAACCAAAACGCACAACCTGCCAGCCATGTTTGGAGACATAAAGGTAACATCAGGATGACACAGCTGCCGCTCTTCTGAACATGTTCCGTTCTGCTCTTGCTGCTCTTCTTTTTTCTTTTTCTTTTTTGTTACCAAAACCACAGACAAGCTTCAGAGATGAGTTAAAGGTCCTAAGGGAATAGTCAGTGCTATTCGGCAAAGTGACTCAAAAAGTATGCTGCAGCCACAGTTATGGGCAATTACCCTTCTCTTCTCAGTGAAGGAAGGAGATTGAGAAAACAAAGCCAGTTTGATGGGCTAAATTCTTCCCTGGGGTAGTTTCTCTGGCTCCAGTTCCAAAACAATACATGGTGGAATTTGACTTATGGTAGTATCATTTCCCATTTCTCTTGCTAAGGAGAAGAGCCTGATTTCGGTTGATGCCACTTCCAAAGCTGCTTAGGGATATTTTCAGATAAATTAACACCAACTATATTGTGAAGTGTGTTTAGTCTCATGGAAAACTTTCAGAAAGAAAATCTGGGCTCCAAATTTGATACTGGTTCACATTTCAGAGGAACGGAATTCCCAGACAAGAGAAATAATGAGAGTTTCGGAAGTGATATTCTGACATATAAAATAATACCTGTTTATTAATCCTGATAGGTCACTTCTTGTATCTAATTTTTTTAACTGGAGATGTTAAGGACTGAACCTACATACCTCACAGGCTCTGTGTCTCTGCTAGGATTAGCAGATCTGGAGTGAATGCATCTACATGAAGCAAAGAGATACACAAAAAACTATTTTTGCTGTCATCTTCTGGTCATCCAGATTTTTGAGGCCCAAATCTGATAGCCCTAATTTTTTAACTTTTGCAGTTTAATCTCAATTCTCTGGCCTGTAATTTAGAGAACCTTGGGTGTAATGAATTAAATTTGCATTTGGATTCCCCCCATACAAACAAAATAATGGATGTCTATCGTTTTTAAAACCCATCTGGACAATTGCCCTAACACAAATTATGCAAATTTATGTCCAGGGCATAAAAAAATATGTTAATTACAAATATTTAACATTAACAAGCCTTTTGGTTAACTGATGTGTTTTCCCTAAATAGTCCTTTAAATTGAGGATACATTATGCAGTCTTTTGCATAAGACTGTTATCTAAAGGTCTTCAACAAATGAATCCCAGTTGGAAATTTGCCTTGGTCCTCAGTGATGGCTAAATTAACCTCTTTGTTCAGAAAAAAACCCAGTATCTACACTTTTGACTGAATGGAAAACCCTTATAGTATAGACTTTTTGCATAAAACAGGAAAAATGCATTTATGATTTGTGGCGTCGATGATTACAAAAAATGCATAATACAGTAGTAAAGTGTGAACTTTCTTATGTAATTATAGAGTAAGAGATAATTTTTATTAGTATATATTTGCTGCAAATGAAGTTGGACGCTTCTTCTTTCTATTTCTTTTTATTCTTTTTCTCTATTCTTGTTTTTTATTTCCTCTTTATTTCTTTCTACATTGCTTTTACTCTTTATTAGTTTGTATTAATTTTTATGTTCCCTGTAAAACTTTCATTAAATCTTATTTTAAATAAAGTAAAATTGCCTTGCTTCTGAAATGCTTATTTGTGCTGTATAAGAAAAAGCCCAACGAATTCCTTTAATTTATTTCTGGAGAATATGTGGAACCCAAGCTACTGTAAGTATTTAAAATCTCATTGATTATAATGGAAATATTAAGATAAAATTTTAATTGGTTTCAATGGGAACCATTCAAAGTATTTCCTTGCCTTGATTAATTGTCCTCTCAATTCACAATGATTTTGCTTCTTTTCCCAACATTCCACATGCATTTACCCTTGCAATTCCTGACTGCACGTATAGAATTTTTCACCCTCCTTGAAATAATAGAGCAGACCACACACTACTTCAGCATCTGGTTCGACTTTGTTTCTAGCATAAATAACTACTAGCAGTTTATATGCAATGCTTGCTTATTTTGCTGGGTTTATTTTCAGCTGAAAATTACAGTCGCTGCAAATGAGGCATTTGGACTGGGGACAAAATTGAAATACAAAATGTGCAGACATTGCACATCAGATGTGAAATCCAAATCCAAACAATCCAACAATTTTGGGTTGTTATGCCACTTGTCCCTTCAAAATGTGGGCAGAATTCCAGAGACAATGTAGTCAATGTAGAACCAGATATATAGGGGAGATCTAAAACTAGCCCTGCACCTCTTTTCTTTCTCCTCCCTCCAGCCCCTTTTACTGAATCAAATAATATGCAGGACATAACATTATCCACACTCCTGTTTCACTTCACTGGATATTCTTGCAGGAGAGGAAGCATTTCAATTTTATTTATGTCATGAGTATTAGTTTACTAGACCCTCACAACTAGTGAAGCATATAGAAGGGCTCCTTTCAATAGAAATTGTGCATTTCTTATAGCAAAGTTCAGTGGGACAGCTACCTAATGACCCATAGTTCCCCAGACCTGTTTTGGCAGTGCCGCACAGATCTTCAAGGATTACATTGCTGAAATTCAGTTGTAAAATGTATTTATTATTTATTAATCAGATTTATATGGTTATCCATCTCACAGAAGCAACTCTTGGTGGTGTACAATAATCAAAATGGTATTGATTAGCTATATGTTTACTTTGCATGGATGGCCAGTTTGGCTAGTGGCGAAGGCATCAGGAGACTGTGAGTTTTAGTCCTGCCAAAGGCAGGAAAACCGGCTGAGTGAACTTGGCCCAGTCACTTTCTTTCGGCCCAGCCCACCTCACAGGGCTGTTGTGAGAAAAGAAGAGGAAGAAGGAGTAATAATGAAAGTGGGATTAAAAAATAATAAATACTGTAAATTAGTTTTAAAATCTGTACACTGAATCTCTGGCTGAAAATGTAAAACCAGCCATTTGTGACGGTACTTGAGCCAAAAACACTGTTTTAAAAAAATAAAGAAGGCTCACACACACACCCCCCAATTGCTCATCCCTGATTTAGGTCTTCCAATATCATGACAAAAATAAAATCAAATTGTTATATTCTGCTCTTAAGTCGCACAACGATTAAATTCCATGGGATTATCCTGATCAAATCCTCATCAATGGGGACCTCTTGTGTCCCCACTGCGCAAGTGGATCAGGACCATCTTTTACTTCATGCTTTCAAGTACGATCTCCTTTGGGATATAAAAATGCACAAAACCATGTTGACAGCTTAGCAGCAGTAGCTGGAGAGTCGTTGTTGCTATAAGGCTTGATACCCTTATCATCCTTTTGCAGTTTGTCTGTGTGGGAGGAAGCCCCAACAGAATGAAAGCTTTTGCTCAGTTCATGCAGAAAGAACTTGGACACCAAGGAGAGGACAACGACTTGAAAGATATTTGTGCTGGGACTGATCGCTACTCCATGTATAAAGTGGGCCCAGTGCTCTCCATCAGCGTAAGTACCATATGGGGAATCCTGGGAACTGCCCTTAATAGCGCACAGTATCTGACCATTCCAGCATACTCTTTGTTCTTTAATGTATATCAAAGGAGGAACCAGATAAAAAGTAGGAAGATCATTGCTGGGGCGCAAGGAACAGGTTTTCAGCGCCTTGGCTTAACTGACAAGCATCATTTCTTTGAACCAGAAGCTCCTTCAATCCTTTACACTTTCCCACTATTTCTACCTAATGCATGTCAGCAAGAGTGCCTAAGGCCATGTTGTGTAATCTCAGTTTATCCCTTAAGGGGCTAAAGCAGAAAGTTGGAAAGCCGAATAAATTGCTTTTATTAGGAAGATGTGGAAGATACCTCCCTCCCCCACCCCAGCAAGCTTATAAGTGGGACCATTGGGGATAACTGTCCCGAATTTCCACACCTGCAGACAGCCATAGAAAGCATGGCTCAGTATTGGAAAAGATGTGGATGAACTGCTACTTTTTATTAAAGACCATAAGACTAATCATGAATCCCAGTGTTGGCTCTTGCTGAACAAGTCTGACCTGCTGGAAACAACAGCACCTTGGCTGATGATGAGTTTTGTGCATACTATACACATAGTGGCTTCTTTTTGCTGTGGTCTGCTTGTATTTCACTGTGCCCGGCTTGTTTTACCCCCTTTCATGCCTCAGTGAGAATTGCCAGCCAGGTACGACCCTGGCATAATTGGGGCATATCCGGGGGAAGCTAGGATTTGCCAATGAGAAGGTCCTTCCTTAGACAGGTCAAGCTTGGCAACCATTTATATCAACTTTCCTGTCCTCCCCCCCCCCCAAAAAAAAAACCTCAGAGCTTAGAGGCAGCAAAGTTGTAGTACTGCATGAAGGCAAATCATGTTATTGTCACATGACAGTAAAAGTGGTGGAGTAAAGATCTTACTTTTTATACTGTTTTCAAAGGCTTTCATTTTAAATTGAAGTAGGACGTTTTTTAATATTTTTTTCTGGACCACTTCTCTAGAGCACGGGTGTCAAACTCGCCACGTCGCATGATGTGTCGTGACGTATCGTCACTTTTTTTGCATTGCCGGACCTGGGGTGGGCGCGGCCTCCGCATGATGCAACCGGCCCAGGGACCGGCAGTTTGACACCTCTGCTCTAGAGGATCTTTTCTAGATAATTTGTAGTTAGTTCTGCTGTCCTTTCCTCATTCCTCTTATTTCTCCCTTAGAATCCCTTAGTAAGGAGAATGTTTTCAGTAAAAGATTGCATTAAAACCTTGGAAGATTCTAAAACAGCTAAAACTCCTGTGCTATTTTTCATCCCACCTTGATAAAAAAAAAGCAGCTGCAGATGTTTTGATGTTTCCCTATTATGGTCTATGGGTTATTTTTTTTCCCTGTTGAATTTTTATTCTATTAGAATATTTTTGCCTTTGAAATTCAGGTCACACTATGCCATCTTTGAACCTAGCAAAACTTAAATCCGCAACAAATCCAGTTGATGCACATAGGCCCAGTTTTCCATGCCTTTCTCATACACCACAATTCAGCCAATGGAGTATGAGGGAAGGAAACATAGAGAGATGGACTTGTCCTGAGCACTGCCAAAAGGGAAAAATAAAATGCAGTTGACCTGATCCACCAAGTTGCAGCTGAATTTGTAGAGCCCTGTGTCAGAAGAATAATTTGGGGTTCCAATTCGAGTCGGCGCTGTGCAAGAATAAATAAAAATGAGATCCAAACAGTTGTGAGGAAAGAAGAAATATTTATTCCTAAAAGCAAAACAGTTTGCATTTAAGGGCAGGCTGTAGAGAAATGGGGTACAGCAGCATATTTTTATAGGGGGAGCTTATCCGAGGTGTCATGTGCTGATTCTAGGGTGACATTTGAGGTGTGTGTGTGTGTGTGTGTGTGTGTGTGTGTTTATTCTTGTGAACATGCAGTTTCTCTGGGAGACCTAATTTAATTAACTCTGTTTGTGTTTGCAGACCTTATCCTTTGATATATGGATTAGTCCTGAGTAACTTATTTGAGGAAGTTTGCTAATTTTAGTTGATTAACTTAGTTTTAGCTTGACTGTTAATTATCTAGTGGAGACACTGATTCTCACACCATTGTGGATTCTGATACTATTTTAAAGAGAAGGTGGAAACAGTATAAAGAATAATATATATTTGGATAAAAAAACTTCTCACGCCTGTTATAGTTTTTGGGATGGTACAGATTTGGATGAGACACACAGACTGATGGTCATTGAAGAAATGAGAGCTAACTATCAAAGTGCACTACAAAAATAAACTTTGTTTCTTGTCTGAACAGTTTTGTGTTCTTTCATTTATTCCTATTTCTTATACCGTGTTTCTAATTACTTGCTCTTATCTATCCTAAGTACCCCATTTCTCTTATCTTTTCTCAGATATACTATTTATGCTCAGACCTTCAATCCTTATTCTGTCCATTCTTTCTATCTTCACATTTCCAAGACTTGATCTTCTAGCTCCTCATCACCCTTGTTCCAACCACATTCTTCAACCTGACCTTTCTCTCTCTCCTAACCTGTCTCTTATAGTTACAAATTACAGCAATACCATTCCAACTGCACTGTTTCCAGTGGTGGGATTCAAATATGTGAACAACCAGTTCTCTGTGTGGATGCCGCTTCCAGAAGTCCATTCTGAGCCTGGGCAGCAAAAAATTAGCGACCGGTTCTGCCGAAGTGGTGCGAACCGGCTGAATCCCACCACTGACCGTTTCCCATTAGTTAGCTATTTTATTGCCGTGCCAAAATTCTTCAGACTTTCTCATATGTTCTGATATGTTCTTCATTCTGCTCTGAAGATAATGCCACTCTATAGCTGTGACTCCTGTCCTCTATTTTATATTCTATTAGAAAACCTCTGACTCGCTAGGTCATATGTTCTGAGATATTTCCTTACTTAAACAGAGGAACAGAATAAGTGGAAAGGGAGCAAACAAGCAATGGGAGCTTGAGGAACTTCCATCTTCCTACAAGCTTTCCCGTTGACATTGCTTATGGGCAGCTGGCAGGAAGCATTGGAAATCACTCCTCCTCTTTGGCTGAGCCATGAAACTGCCTGTCGCTGCTGAAGGGAGATGAAACAAAGAGAACTGTGGACTACGAGGAAAACTGTATCCCTGCTTCCCATCCTGATGTGTCCCTAAGAGCCCCCTCCCTCCAGGAAAGAAGAGAGCTCACCATTGACTGCTGGTACATCCCAGCCAGCCCTACCTTACAAGCAGGCATCCGAATCGCTCCCTCATCCTTCTCTTGCCACCCACCACGATTAAGATATTTCATATTTTGACCTCTGTACCAAGCAGCCACTCGCTGCTCACCTGTCAGGCCTTGCCCCAGCCGATTGGGTGTTGGCACCAGAGAGAGGCAGGAAAGAGGGCCAGCGTATGAGCTTCCCATCTTTCTTTGTGCCATGCAACCTATGGGTTTCTAGGAAATGTAGCCAGATGGTGGAGTGGCATCGAAGCAGCCACAACTTCCCCAAATTTCATTCCCATGGGAGCCATGGCATTCTGTAAGTTATCCCATCTGAATTATCTTGGTTCAATAACTGTTGCCCTATATCTTCCAATTTCACCCAATGGAAGGTTACAAATAGACACAAAGGTTTTGGTAGGGTATAGATTTCTCTTCTTTATTTTTACAACCCAGTTGGTCCTCATCTTTTTACAGATAGACCTCGTTTACTGATTGCTTGCTCAGTGACAGTGTGAAGTTGCAACAGTTGTGAAAAAGATTATTTACAACCTTGACTGTGCAGTCGTTGCAGCATCCCCACTGTCATGTGATTGCAATTTGGCACCGATAACCAGCATGTGTTTATGATGTCACAGTCTCCCTCGGTTATCCAATTGTCATTTGTGACCTTCACTGGCTTCCAATAAGCAAAGTCAGTGGAGAAGCTAGCAAGAAGCGTCAAGCCATGGTCATGTGATATCATGCTTAACAACCATGATGATTTGTCTCACAACCATAGTTGAAGCTGATATTATAAGTTGGGCATCGTCCATCTGATGCTTCACTTTACGACCGTGTCACTTAGGAGTGGAGCAGCCAGTCCCAATTATGGTCCATAAGTGAGGATTACCCATATTTCCATCTTTCATTTATTCTATACTTCTACACTAAGTTTCACTTTTTAATTTCTGTTCTTTTCTCCTTGAAATAATTTATGACTGCCATCTGTGGTTACTTGGATTTTTGAAGCCCAGACCAGGTAGCTCTTTTTGAAGTAATTTCTTTCAAGTATATTGCAGATATTGGAATTCTTTATTGGCCAAGTGTGATTGGACACACAAGGAATTTGTCACTGGTGCATAAGCTGTACATACAAGCAACAAGTGATAAATATTGCATGTTTGCATGGAACCATGACTTGTGTGGTTGCCACTTTTCTAGTTTCTGCCAAGCTCCAGGCAAAGGTCCAAGCTGGACTCCTACCAAGATATGCTGCTCACTGTAGCTCTGGGGGGGTCCAACCTTGGCAACCTTTAAGACCTGTGGACTTCAACTCCCAGAATTCCCCAGCTGACCATGTGGGCTGGGGAATTTTGGGAGTTGAAGTCCACAGGTCTTAAAGGTTGCCAAGGTTGGACATCCCTGCTGTAGCTTATGATCCTTGTAATTGAATGAAAGTTCTTTTGCCTGCTTGTACTAGGCTGTCAATCTGCAGACATCACCTCCGCTTCCTCATCTGTAGGCCCTTTGCTTTCATCTTTCCTCACACATACACACAGACACAGACACGGACAGACACACACCTCTTTTCCCACTCTGCCTTAGCTTTTGCTTTTGTAAGCTCAAAGGACTGGGTGGGTGAGGATGCCTCTGGATGTCAGCCCATCCTTGAAAATACCAGGGTGTGGTTCAGTTAGCACAGGCAGTCATAACACTGGCTTGGATGCCTGTGAGTATGGATGCATGCCTGAAAGCATGATAGAAGTGCCAGGGAAGCATTTCTGCCTGGCTGTAGCTGCTTTTCCAAAACACAGGTCGCAGTCCCAATTTCACCGTCTTACATTATGCAGCCTTATGTTCAGTGAAGCTTGCACCCTAGGAAATGGTGTAATTTAATAATCTTAAAATAGGTCAAAATCTAAGGCCCAAATCATCCCAGTGACCCATTTCTTCCAAATTGGAAAACATTTTCAGCTCCATCTTTATTCGCTTTAATAACTAATTTACTAGCAATTTCCCGTTTTCTCCTTCCTTCACTTACGCTTTGGGAGATTATTGCCAATCTAACAATTCAAAAATTCAAAACTGCCACTTCTTCTAATTTTTAATATGCCAAAAATTGCCTTTGTTTGTTCTTGCTATTTCTATTCATTATTTTCCTGCTCTTCAAATACGTGGGATGTAACAGATGTTTAAGGCTTCCAAAGAAATTGCCTACTTACATTTCTGGGAGAGAAGAGAGTGTTAAGATTAATAGGCCAGAAACAAATATCCAACTCGTAAGTCGAAAGGGGTGCTTTGTTGCAGCATTGAAGACAAGCTGGATCAGACTCAAAGATGGTGATTTATACTAGTCTCTTCTCTGAACCATATTATCTGTCTTGCGTTATTACTATATACTAACTTTAAAAAGCCTGCATGTTTCCTTATTAACAGAGGAGGTATGTATTTTTGTTCAAGTCAGCAGTAATTCAGTCTATGAGGTCAAGATTGATGCTTACATCCTATTGGACAGAGCAAAATGTTTTATGGAAAGTTTTGATGCTAATGAATGTTAGTGCTTTGTTACCATCTATAAGGAAAATCAGACTTCTCAATTTACATAGATGAATGGATTTCAGCTCAGAAGATTCCTGAGCCAATAGGGCCATTGCAGAGAATTATGGGGCTTGAAGTCTTGCATCTGTAAGGCACCCCTGTTGAAGAAGGGTGTATACCAATCCAATAAAGCATTCTTGGATCCTGTGTTAATTTAGTGGCATGCAGAATGGCTACTACTAGGTTCTGTTATATCTATACATCCAATATCTAATGTTATATATATATATATAGTATGGCTTAGCTGCAGAAATTGAGTTGATATAGAAAAAAGCAGAATTCCATATTATAACAATATAACTATAACAATATAACTATAACAATATAACTATAACTATATACATATATATTGATCTATCGATCTATCGATCTATCTGTATCTATATTTATATAGATACATGTAACATATATTTATCTTCTGCATATGGAATTCTGCTTTTTTCTATATCAACTTGGTTTCTGCAGCCATACTTTAATTATTTCTGTTGAGGTTATGAATCAAGCCACTGTTGCTTAGCATTATATATGATATCAGGCCACATTTTAAAGAATACTGCTTTAGCACCATAATGAACTCATATAATTAGTTTTTAATAAGGGAAGGCTAAATTAAGAGCTCTTAGCTTTTGTTAGATCGTGCCTCATACATTTCCATTATAGACTTTCATTGTATACCAATATTTTGGATGTATTTTTCACGTTAGTTTTCTATTAAACACACTGTACAAGTTCAGATCAGTTTTGCTGAGAAAGTATCAGATTCTTATTTCTTTTTCTCATCTCCTGACAGCATGGGATGGGTATTCCCTCCATTTCTATTGTGCTTCATGAACTGATCAAATTGCTACACCATGCAAAATGCTGTGATGTTACCATTATCCGCATCGGTACCTCAGGAGGATTAGGTGAGCAAAGAATTTTGCTGCTGCCAGGCATAGGGGATGCAGATGAAAAATAGCTCAGAAAAGGTCAGATCTTGATGAGAATTTTGTAACATGTTTTAATATATATTTCAAGTCAACAAATTTCAGGCAGCAAAGGTATACACAGAGAGATCACAAATGTGCATTTGGCTAAGGTAACATCACCCTGAAAATATGGGGCTTGATGTCCTTTCTAAATTAAAGTCATTCGAAATAAATTTTCCTTGGAATCTACATAAGAACAACATTAACTGAAACAAAGAAATATAATACTGCACCATAAAAGAGTGTTTTGCAATAGCATTTATAAAATATTAAATTCATGGACTTTAATATACGAACTTCTCTTTATACTTGTTCAACCGCAAGCAGCCTATTAATTTTAATCAAAAGAAAAGCTTTATGCGCTTTCAGAATGAGTGAAAAAAGCTTCTAGGTCTCAAAGGATTATCTTAAATACCCAAATGAACTTTCTCTGTTTTAAAGAATCTGATCACCTGCTCACCAGACTAAAGTGAGACAATTAATTTCCTTTTTTAGGTTGGTTCTCATGACAGACTAAACAGGAGCTGGAGGACGACACTTGAATCTAAAGCTTGTTAGGCCTCTATGATTGTGACAAGCATATAGCATACGTCATATTTCTAACATTTAAAATAACATATAGATATAGAACATGATTGACAAGCCCAGCACCTAACTGCTAGGTCACTGTGCCCCTTTATACATATTGTACATATTGTACATACGTACATACTGTACGTACATGCACACCTACAGGCTTATAGAACATAAAATAAATATAGATATAGAACATATCTATAAATTGGGTATGAACTGAATCATAAGTTTAACAGTCACTTTGAAGAGTGAAATGGGCAGCATATAGCAATAGCACTTAGACTTATATACCACTTCACAGTGCTTTACAGCCCTCTCTAAGCCAATGGTCCCCAACCCTTGTGGCTTGCCGGCCCAGCTGCGGGGAAGAGGGGAATTGGGCCACATGAGCGGTGGGCTGGTGTGCCCGCACGCACAGCTTCACTCGCACGTGCAGGCAGGCCCACTGCTCATGCAAGTGGAGCTGTGCACACATGTGCACCGGCCCTCCACTCGCATGACAGGAGCTGCACATGCATGTGCGCCAGCCTGCTGCTCATGTGGCCCAGTTTCAAATAGGCCGTGGCCTGGTAGTGTGCCATGGCTTGGGAGTTGGGGGTCCCTGCTCTAAGCGGTTTACAGAGTCAGTCTATTGCCTACAACAAACTGTGTCCTCATTTTACCAACCTCGGAAGGATGGAAGGCTGAGTCAGCCTTGAGCTGGTGAGACTCGAATTGCCAGAATTAGCCTGCAATTCTGCATTCTAACCACTGCGCTACCATGGCTCATGTAAAATTTAATAAGTAGCTAAATAAAATGGAATATAATCAAAATTCAAAACTTCAGTTGATAGAATATGTATTGCCCTCATTCACCCTGAGTCAAGAGAGGGAGGGTAGGTTACTGTGTTTTGAGAAGTTCAAAACCTAGGTTTTTTTGGAGCTAACCTAAGTACCCTAAGTAACTCCCCATATGTTATGCCGATTACTTGCCTTTCAATTAAATGTTCACTCAGCTATCTATGATTAAGATTTCCATTTCTGCATTTGTTTCAGTATGCCTGCGCCACCACCAGGTATGACCAGGATATAAGGGGAGGGGGGCTTATTTGCTTTTATGGAGCAAGTTTTAGTTATTTGCTCCAACAAAATAGTCAGATATTGAGAAGAAAAGTTATTACCCACTAAGCTATTTTCACGTCAGTCAAGAATACTGAAAAATGACTGCTGGATGACTAATTGAGCCATCAAAATTTTATGCAGTTAGCACAATCTTCTTGAGATAAGTGACTAATGGGGGGGGGATCTTTGGGTCATCCAGGTCAGACAGACACAGACAATGACTTATTACCTTGTGTCAGTTCCACCTTTCTCTAAACTGAAATATTCAAAGGTTTTGCTATATTCAGATTTCTAGGATCAAGCTAAAGCTATTGTAAAGACTCGGTTGAGTCAGTGGCTGGTGATTCCATGGACATCTCTATATCCTTTCCTTTGGCTATGATATGGAAGTTGCTTGTGATTGCCTTTTAGGATGGTTTTTCAATTTCCTAGTCCGGTCTACGGCTCAAGATTTCTTAGTAATCTCCTACTTCATGTACTAACTAGATCTAACCCTGCTTACCTTTGGGGGATAGCCAAGATCAACTAAAGCAGCAGTCTTCAACCTTTTGGGCACCAGGGACCAGTTTTATGGAAGACAGATCCACAATCAGGGGCACAGGGAGAAGGAACATGCAACCTAGATCCCTCACATGAACAGTTTATAGTAGGGTTTGCGCTCCTATGAGAATCAGCGCTTGATGATCTGAGGTTGAGCTGAGGCGGTGATGCTAGCGCTGGGGAGTGGATGCAAATACAGATGAGGTTTCACTCACTCTTCCACTACTCGCCTCCAGCTGAGCTGCCCAGTACTGGTCCGTGGCCTGGAGGTGGGGACCCCTAAGCTAAGGGATGCCATCCACTGTAAGAGGTTCTAATAGTTACTGGGACATAGTTGTCATTTCATATTTCTTCACCACCATGTATTTTCAACTTTTAGGAGTTGAGCCTGGCTCTGTGGTAATAACAGATGTGGCAGTGGATTCCTTTTTCAAGCCCCAGTTTGAGCAAGTGATCCTAGACCGTGTGGTGACACGAAACACAGAGCTTGATCAAGACTTGGCTTCTGAGTTACTCGAATGCAGCAGAGGGATTAAGGACTTTCCAGCACTAATGGGCCATACAATGTGCACGTATGATTTTTATGAGGGTAAGCATGTTTTTATCCATCTACGGAGATTCTCAATCATCCAGGTCATGGTTGTCCCAAATATGATGCCTTTTCAAAAGGCAACTGGACTTTCTTTGGCTTTTTCCTTGAAAACCTTTTGCTTCTCATCCAACAAGCTGAAACTGAAGAAGCTTCTTGGATGAGAAGCAAAATGTTTTCAAGGGGAAAAAACCAAGGAAGTCCAGTTGCCCAAGCACCCGTGGGACATGTTTTTAACTGAAAATCGAAAATATGAAAACTTTACAGTATTTAGCTAGTTTTTGGGGAAGCATCATTTAATGACTAATGGTCACTTTGATCTCTGTTTCCTTAATGAACTTGAAATCAATAAATATGCTTGTGCTAAAACCTCCCCTCTGATCAGTTCTACTGTCAGGAAGATTTCACGGGACTCCTTATTTCCAGAGACGTTGCCCTTGACCTCTCTCACAATCCTGTCCTCCTATGGTGTCCTTTTATGAAGCCCCAAGACATGTTCTGATCACCCCAATCATTTCCAAATATGTGGGCCACACTGAAGAATTTTAGTTTTATTATTTTTAAGGGAAGCTAATCTCACACTAGCATATAGTATCAGGTGGCCAAATATTTTCACCAAGTTATATAACTGTAGAAAACTTTTAGATACGTTGTTTTATTATCCTATGGTTTTTTTCCCCCTTTCCCAGTAACAAATTGTTGTATCAAACTATCTTTCTTTTTTACTGTAAAGGCTGGTCAAAGACCGTAATAAAGATATTTGATTTTAATTTGATGCTAAATCCTCTTCCCATATCTACAGTACTCAGAACTAAATTCAATGGAACTTGCTTCCAGATAAGTAAAAGTATTGATCGCAATCATTTTACAAGGAATAAGCATCATTACGCATAATCTTAACTTTCCTAATCCATTTAGCTCCATTATTAGCAGTAATTATCCCACTAATATTATTAGACCCCATTTTTAGTGGTCTATCCTTAGTTACTCTTAAAAATAAGCTTTTGTTAATTTTGAGGACAGTAAAACGGTAGCATTTTGTCCTTTGTTTTATAGGATTTGTTAATAAATATAGAGCCATTAAAGGAAAATGCAACTCTGCATCAATACTTTGGTTCTATTTTAATTATTTGTCTTGTCATTTTAAAGACAAATGTAACAATTAAACTTTAGTTTAGTTTCACTCTATGGAATTTCACTGATAAACAACAAGACAGGTTAATAGGAACAGTCAACACACCCAAAAAAACCCACAAACAAACCAGAATTATTATTTCATTTCTTGACTAAAACCCTAAAATGGTTACTAGAGAGTAGAGAATAAAGTTGTCAGAGAAAAGTGGAACTTTTTTCTGGAAGAATATCAGAGCTAAGGCACCTGAGATATCTGTCACATTTAACCACTTTTCTATCAAGGAAATTGCTTCAGTGACAGCAAAGCGGTAGATCTAGAGATACTGCAGAATGGGACCTTCTAACATCCCTCAGTACTGACCATTTATACCAATGCTATTGGGAATGGTGGTCTAAGGCAGGGGTCCCCAACCCCGGTCCGTGGACCAGTACCGGGCCGCAGCATGCCAGCAACCGGTCCGCATAAACAAGCAAAGCCCCATCCACAGGATGCAGGCAGCACACAAAACCACGTCCCCTCCGGTCCACGGAAAAACCTCTCTCCACGGAACCGGTCCCTGGTGCCCAAAAGGTTGGGGGCCTCTGGTCTAAGGGCTGTCCTCTAATAAGTGAAGAGGCCATACCTGCCCACCCTGAAATGGATGGGCAAAATAAAAATTAAATTTGATGCACTTAGACTATTTACTTCAATACAGTGAATATGTTCCCCACGTATTCAATGATTTTCCCTTCCATCACATTGATTATGTGCCATCAAGTTGATGTCAACTGTTAGAGTACCACAGAGATTTATTTATTTAACCGCTTTGGGGTTAGAAACCACATAGCTAAATCGATCCATGACAATCTGTCCCTAACCTGGTATTTCATGCCCTCCAACGGTGTATTTAACACCACTGTAACTGAGTCCACCCACCTTGTTGCTGGTTGGCCTCTTCTTCTCCTCCCTTCCGCCTTTCCCAGCGTTACAACCTTAGACTTTCTGTAGAGAGCTAGGTGTTGAAATAACATGTCTGAAGTAGAATAATTTCAGCCTGTCATTTGTGCCTCAAGTGAGAACTCTGGGTTGATTTGTTTTGATATGTTTATTCCCCCCCCCCCTTTGCTTGGTGTGATATTCTCAGGAGTTTTCTCCAACACCAAAGTAAAAAAAGCCATCAATACTCTTCCTAGCTTGCTTCTTCAAAGCTTAACATTCATTTCCATCAAATGAAATAGTGTTATTTAGTGGCAACTTTGGAAGACTCTCAAAGATGAACCCAAAAGTTTTATGGGGCCTCATACAACTGTAGGAGTGCAGGCAGGGCACTTTTGCCTCAGATGCCAAGCAAAACCCTTTTTTAATCTCAGGATTTTTAAATTCCTCAAATGATTTTTTAAAAAAATTAGCACTTCTGCTGTTTATCCTAGGGACCGATGCCAGTGTTTTTGCTATATATTTTAATTCACTGCAAACTGTCCTGGAGAAAGAAAGAAGATGCCTATTAATCCAACTTCCCATCTCCTTTATGACATTTAAGAAAATCTAAAACTTTCTTGATTTGCATCCTCAACAACATGTGCCACTTCATTGACTAGAAGATGCAAGCATTTCATATCAAACAGTTAAAATAAAAGAGCCCCCAGTCAATCATCATATCATCATGTTAACAGCTGGATTACATTCCAGCTGCCTCCTGTGACAGGATTATAGCTTCCAAAATTACCTTCCCCTAAGAAAAATGTCAAGAAGTCTGGCATTTACATAAGTACCCATTAGTCTCTCTCACTACCCCAGGACCTTTTCTTTGGAGACAATTAAATGCTGTTTGCAAAGTGGATAAAACAGAAGAAACTGAGAGAAGTCATCATCTATGGAGCCTGTGGAAACCTTTGGCTGGCCGATTGAGTTGTGGCTACCTTTTATGAAAGCCAGTTCAGAGGCTTCAAGTACAGAAACAGAATTGCAATTGAATAGCTTGTCCTGGTTGATTCTGCTGCAGGGGTAGATTTGCCACTTGTAAAAAAACAAAACAAAACCGAGATAATACAAAGAGAACAGCAACTGGCTTAAAGCAGTAATCACAAAGATTGATTTGCAAAATATGTTCATTTTATAAGGAGGTCTTTATCACACGCAAAGACTTAGATTTTTAGAATGTTCAATTTAGGGTTAACCAGACTGATTTTACTGAAATCTGTTAATATTTTACATTGGTTGTGTTTGTAGTTGAGTTTTCCTCTTCCATCCAGATGTTCCCTGCTTCCTTCTCTGCGGGATAAAGGTGATGCAAGTAACATGCAGGGAGAGACTGGCCAATAGTTGGCGCTTGGGGTGCTCAGAATTTGGACACTCTAGTAAGAAAAACCAAAATTAAATGAAAATTAAACATCACCAACAAAAGCACCCACTAGCCTAGACCCTAGACATACTAGCTAAGTGGCACTTATCCAAATGGAAAGCGGTTCAGACAGTAATGAAGGTGTTACAGTAACTTGGTTTTTTCCCTTCTCCCAATTAAATGCCAGTCATTTTTTTCAGTGCAGCAAGTAGTAAAAGCATCCAGAGGTTGTGTTTTGTGAGCTTTCTGCTTTACAAAGAACTTGCAGCAGGAGGTTCAAATATACCACCATGTCTTTTTCTGTAGGAATAGTGCTGCTTTCATTATTGGCTTCTGCAGCTTTCCTCCGCGCAGGGTGATAAAGAACACATTAGCCTTAATTTATTATCTTCACCATTAAAGGCATTTTTACATTCTCTGTTTTTATGTATTCTATTCTGTCATTCACTTCTTGCATTTCACGGAAATGTTAAAAAGTACATGGCAGATAAGTTATTAGTATTTCAAAGAGCAGGGTGTTAAGGTGGTTTGTTTTTTTTAAATGGGAGTTTCTTTTTTTATTTAAGTGGGATGTCAGAAGGTTACCTTTAGGCTTTCAGAAGAAAGCATTCCTTGCAGAAGTCAACTGGGCCAATGCTGTGGAGGTCAGGCCACATGAAAGCACAACACACTGATATTTTCATCTTTCCCTTTCCCTTTTGAGGCCAAGGACGGCTAGATGGAGCATTGTGCTGCTTCTCTAATGAAAAAAAGCTAGAGTATTTAAAAAGAGCCTACAATGCCGGTGTGAGAAACATAGAAATGGAATCCACAGTATTTGCTGCGATGTGCAAGCTTTGTGGCCTGAAAGGTAAGTCAGAGGACTTCTGGGAAGCCCTGTTTTTGTTTCAGTTTCAATAGAGAGGGACTAATTTTTTGGGTTTAAGAAACGGTGGTTCTCTGTGGTCCTCCCAGTCATTGGGACTCAGGCGGTATCTTTTCTAATTCCTATCTAAAGCCTTTCAACCTAGCCTGCTGCCAGCCCCAGAACTTCCCTACAGATCCAAGCAAACTGAGGCATTTCTAGTTATGAGCAGGTAACGTGACTTTATTTTCCCATGTTCAGACTACAGTTGAGAACATCTGTGCATTACTCCTTGCAGGAAAATAACCATTTTAGATACACAGCCCGATTTACACAGATAGAAGAATAACCTTACACTATAGTAACTCAGAGGGGTGAACTCTTGATGTCCAGAGGCTACTTCAGCATCACATTCATGCACCTTGGCAGTTTACTTAAAGAGGCAGTGCATTTTCAACTACATAGTTACACTCAGTGCAGCCCCAGTTTTCCTTTGGCAAGGTTGCTCAGCCACAGATTCTCTTCCAAAAATCTCACCTCTGATTACTTGGATTCTGGTCCCAAGTTACTTGTCCAGAGTGTGGTCTCCTTGCTTTGACCCTCTCTCAAGCTGAAGCACCACATGATTTCTTTCATGGGTTGCACTTGCCCACCAATCCAAGCTGTGGTAGGCAGCCCTGTGTGATCTCCTTTTACCTCTTACTGTAATCAGGAGTAATATTTATATCCTACGTCTTTCTGTCTCTTACGTATCTCCCTTTGCTCTTCTTAAGCTACCCATTTTTCTTTCCTTGTCGCTTCTTTTTCTTACTCTTGAGTGACTTTTCCATCTCATTTTAAGTGTCTGGAGTCTTTTTATCTCCTTGAGTTGCTTTCTTATATTCCCCCCCCCCATCTTTTTCATTTTCCAAGCATTTCTTCAAGTCCTAATCCCTCTGGGTTAAGGCTGTCCCTTGGTCTTCTCCTTGGCCTTCATCTGTGTTTGCCTTGGCCCCAGTCTGTTATTTGCCTTCCACAACTCCACTTCAAAAACTCTAAAGTTAACTTCTTCTTCTCATAGTTGGGGGGGAGAGTCACCTCCTCGCACCCTTATTTGTTTTCTTACTGGCTCCTTTTTCTCTAATCAGATCAAATTATCTTTTCCCCCCTCTAATTTACTTTTATATGCCCCTTCTTCTTTCCTACATCCTGCTAATTATAAACCCGAAACACCCAGATTGCTAGACACAAGTTATTTCCTTGCTTCTCATGCTAAACCCTTAGCAATTTACACCAGTTTTGCTCATTTCCCAATCTTCACTGCAACCACTTGGTTACCTTAATTCTTGTTTGCTGAACTATATCAATCCACTATTCAGGAAGGTAGGTGCAAAGTTCATTTTGTTTAAAAAATTATGGTTGCACTATATGTATTTCTAATTATCAATCTGGTATTTTGATAAGAAAATAATTCAATAAGTTTAAAATTGCTTTTTGGCATAATAAAACAGGTAAGTAAAAGTAACGATTTCAGTAATTTTTTGTAATTCCCTGGAAACTGCCAAAAGCTGTAAGAGGAGAATGATGCACTAGTGTTTAGTTTTGGTACAATATTCAGGAAAAAAGGGTTCCAGTTGAAAGGTATTGATTCACAAATCCTTGGATCAGATGTGCCGTCCACTTGCTACTTATAATTTTAAGAACAAATTATGTTTTTACATGTGTCATTCAGCCACACGCCACAATACTTTTGCAATTCTGAAGAAACAGTGTTATGTAACATTGTGTAAAGCACTTACAAAAGTTCATAGTAAGGCTATCGTATTTAAATGATTGCTAGAGCAAAGAGAGAGGGAAAAAAATCTAGATTTTTGCAATCCAGATAACGTTGAAACGTAACATATTATACAGTAAATAATATTGTATAATATTTTAACCCTTTCACTATATTAGAAAAACCCCATAAGAAATGTAATCCCAGCATAAAGCATATGGTTTTTATTCAATCCATTTTGTTTTTTCTTACCTGACCCATAAGACTTTAACAAAGTTATTATTACTCTGGGATCATAAATTGGCAGAGGTGCTTACAGCTGAAATCAAAGCTACAAATCCAGTCCTATCTGATATCAATAAGCTAAAATTTATTACTGGTGGATAAAGCAGAGAAAGCACATCTGGTGAGGAATCCAAGTTCTCCAAGGAACTTTGTTCACAAAGTCAGATCAGAGAAATTATTCTAGTATTCGAGTACCCTCAGGCAGGGCTTAAATACTGGAAATATCCTGAGCACAGCCTGTATTCATTAGCTCTGGTTATCAGAGCCCAGGTACTTAAAAAAAAACTACCTGAGAAAATCATCCTGCCTAAGGCTAATCACTCTGCAGCTTCTCTCTTTTCTGCCTTTTTCTTCCACTGAATGGGAATGATGCTCATTAAGGCAGTCGCTCTTTCTTGACTTGGGCAGCTGAGTTTCTATTTAGAATTTAGAATTCTCCAGGACTAGAATCAGGATCAATGAGGCCCAGTTCAGCTCTATGATTCACGTTGTTGTTCTTCATCACCTCCACTATCTAGGGCAGGGGTCTTCAAACTTGGCCCTTTTATGACTTGTGGACTTCAACTCCCAGAATTCCTCAGCCAGGCACACTGGCTGAGGAATTCTGGGAGTTGAAGTCCACAAGTCATAAAAGGGCCAAGTTTGAAGAGCCCTGATCTAGGGCTTCATCTTGCTCTCCTTCCTCCTGTGATGAGAACTTGCCTATTGACAGCATAATGCTCTTCAACCCAACTGGCCAGTATATCCTAAAGATAGCTGAACTGTGTTGGAGCCTCATATACTAAGGCTTCCTCGGAGAAGAAGGGGAGGTGGTGTAATTGCCTCAGTCTACATCATTAGAGGTGTTCTAGATTCCTTTTATGAAGACTTTCACAAAAGGTGAACAAGAAAAATAGCATTGATTACACTTAGATGATTAAGCCACAAGCAACTGAGTTCAGGCAATATGCTAAGTCATAAATTCATAATTTGCAAATCATAATGGCTGAGTTCACAGTATTTATTAAGCCAAACAGAAACAAACCACTTGACCACTTTTTCACTTTACTGTCCTGTGCTACTATTTCTTACCTGAGGCTCATTCTCAATCTTCTACCAAGGCATCAGCCTTTTAATTGCAATATAACCATCAGACTGACCGAATTAAGCATTGACATCCACATATATACTTACTGGAGCCGTGGTGGCGCAGTGATTAGAATGCAGTATTGCAGACAAATACAGCTCACTGCCAGGGGTTCGATCCTCACCAGGCTCAAGGTTGACTCAGCCTTTCATCCTTCCGAGGTTGGTAAAATGAGGACCCAGATTGTTGGGGACAATATGCTGACTCTGTAAACCGCTTAGAGAGGACTATAAAACATTATGAAGTGGTATTGCTATTGCTTTTGTAGGTATGCTATTGCTTTTGTAGGTATGCATACTGGATCCTTTCTCCTTTGCTTGATTTCAGCTGTCTCGGCCCCAACTTAATATGACCCTGAAAAAGTGGGCTTGGGACTAGTTGTTTCTGCAGTATTTCCCACAACATCCCTGAGTTTCACTCCCGTTTAAGTTTTGTAAAATAGGAGGTCTCTTCAGCATGAAAGGTAACTCAGTCCCAGCAGGCTGCTGTCTAAAATTGTATTGCTGACACCTCAAATGCTAAGCAGCTTTTTATGCCATTTCTACTGCTTGGTCTTATGGAGAACTGCAATAATTTGAGGGCTGAAAATGCAGGTGCAAAAGCTGTGCTTTTTCCAGACAAAAACTCTGGTCCTGGATACAGGGATGTTTTAAATTGGTTCTTGGGAGCTACGTGGGATGGACAATAGAGGACGGGGAAAATAGCAATCTTAGCAGAACCAAAGCTTTTCAAGTCAGCCTGAGAAAAGTTTCTGCTGTGTGTGTGTGTTGTGTTGCGTGCGTGCTTGCTTGCACGTGTTTATGCATTTTGTTTCATCTTTTTAGAAACTGCAAAGGGTTCTCCATTTGTGCTGGCATTCAGGGCAGTGAACAACTGATTTTATTTAAAATGATGCTGAAAACAGAGAGTGCTTTCCTTTCATTTTGAGTTGAGTAGATGAAAGCTATAATGTAAACCAGGGGTATCAAACTGCTGGCCCGTGGGCCGGTTGCATCATACGGAGGCTGTGCCCACCCCAGCTCCGGCAATGCAAAAAAAGTTACGATATGTCGCGACACATCACGTGATGCGGTGAATTTGATACTCATGATGTAAACCCTAAACTAAAACTAAGCATCTCACAGTTAAAATTCAAAGCACCCTGCCACAGGGCCTCCAAGTCTACTTTGACTCCCATGTGGGATGATGCAGTTCTATCCATTTTGAAGCTTTCCCCTCCCCAAAATAATCAGGGCAACTGTTGGCCACCCAAAGGTTGCCCACCCTTGCTCTAGTGTGGCAAATAACTTAGGATGCTCAACAATAGTGTTTATTATACATGATATTTTTGTTTCCATAAAATCTGGTCTTATTCCTCACAGTATTGTATTGTTTTTGATATGTGGGCAGTTCTGACCAAGAGCATGGCTTATGGCGAAGGTTTAAATGCTACTTTTCTCCATGGTTGATTTTAGTCTCTTAAAACATTCCAATCACAGACACATGCAGTAAAGCTTGTCACGGGAGCCTCCAAACTCAGGGAGGGGTTTTAAAACTTTCCCACCAAACACTCAATTATCCTTGTTGAGTTTTGAAGCATTCATCGGGGTCTCCAGTTATGCACCTGCTTTAAACTGAGTAAAAACAAAATGCACGTCTTTTTAAGAGCCATGCAGATGTTTTAAAAGGTAGCAATGTAATATTGTTTCCCTCTTGAAGTACAGTAAATAACTATTGGCAGCCCTAGCAATGTTTTGTTATAGTTCTGCAACAGTTATCCTTTAATTTGAAAGTTGTTTAGTGAAATTCTGCTACGTCACATTTGCAGTCTTGCAGTAGAATTTACATTGACCATGATTATAGCTGTTATAAAAACAACGTTGACTTCCCCCCCCCTCTGTTTTCTTCTGCTTTCAAGCTGCAGTAGTCTGCGTGACTCTCCTTAATCGATTTGAAGGAGATCAGATCAAAGCCTCCCATGAAGTTCTAGCTGAGTATCAGCGACGACCTCAGCAATTGATTGCAACATTGATCAAAAAACGCCTTGGGCTGATTAATGACACGGAATTATTAGATAGTGCAATAGTCTAAAGTATTGCAGAAGGTATGAGCCTGAAACAGCATATATTCATGGATGCGAATTACGAATGTTATGTACACTAACGCTGTTGGGTTTTTGTATGAAGCACAAGAACAGGAAAAGAGTGAATTGAAAAACAATTTCACTGATACTTTGAATTTCGTAGGAGGAAAACTAATTTTAATTCTGAATACATTTATTTTACCTACAAGAACATACTGGATTATGCTCGTTGCCACCGGAAGAATTTTCTGCATTATTGACTACCTAGAATTAATATTAGTTAAGTAGCAGCTGAAGGCAAAGAAAGGAATGAAACCGCCAAGTGTTTAAAAAGTGTGATTTAAAGCCCAACATGTTCTATACAAGTGCTCTTCATTGGGAAAGATCAGTCTGGAAATAGCTGTCTATAGGCTGTTTCAACTTGGCTACCCTAATAATGATTTTGGATCGAAATTATTATAGACTGTTAACTAAAGGCATGAGATCATTTAGTGATCATCGCAAAACTTCTGTTCATCCTACTAAGAGGTTAACTGAATGTTAACTTCATGATACCAGGTCATTTACTGGACAACATAAATAATGATCACTGAAAATGCCACACTTAATCCTAGCTAAATCATTATGTCAACCCAAGAATCCCCCTGCGTTGAGAGGGACTTAATTGTCAAGAGCACCATATCTGTAACAGGGAGCCAGGCTACTTCTTACTGTATATCTCAGGTGACAATTTCCCACTTGATTCAAAATTAGGGCTACCGTTCCCATGTTTCATAGCTCAGCATACCTGCAAAATGAGATTAGAATATGATTTCCTAACACAGTAGGTAACATTTTATTTTAGACACCTGTCAAGCATTGATCAAACAGCCTTAAAATATTTAAACAAAAGATGTCAAAGTATGGCAAGCTCAAAGCAGCACAGAAATTGTTCCTAGCACATGATGCTATGATCCAAGTTGAAGAAGGAACATCCTGGTGCTGGTTTCAGTACCTGTCAGGTGATGAGTTCTGTCATGACAAACCAAGAGAAAGAAGAAGAAAATCCGGTACATTAGAGATGCAGAAATGTGATCAGAAACTCCTGCTGATAAATTTTGACTGTGCATTTGCCTGCTACTCAAAAACCCAAGAAAGGAGAATCATAGTCTTTTCTAAATGAAAGAAAATATATAGTGCTTAAAGAAAAGCTGTATTAAGTTGGATCTTAGAACTGTCTCCTCTTATAATAATTTTACAGTACATTTATATAACTCATTGTTTCATATATCACAATACATCTATTGAAAATTTCTGTTAAAAAAAATCAGCTAGTTCATGTGGTAAAATAACCCATAAAAGAGAGTGAAGGAAAACTGTTTAAGAAAGTACTGTACTAGTGATCATGCGTTTAATAAATATTTACAACATTTTTGAGGTAGTACTTTTTCTTTTAGTTTTTGAATGGCTCAGGGAGAGAAGAATGATCTGAGCTTTGTGAACTGCCACTCCAATCAACTCCCAAACTGGCCAGTCATTTCAGAGAGGACATTATGAAAAAGTAATGTCTATGTTCACACAGCTTAACCAGGTTAAAAGACTTATAGCATAATTTTGGTTTAGGTTTGTGGCTATTTGGGAGGAAGTATGGCTTAGTGTGGCACATAATCCCAATTACTATCTTACGATTTAATGAACTGTGCAAACCGGGAAACTGAAAAGTGATTTCAAGCTGACTCATGATCATCTTAACTTTGACCAATCTTGAAATGCGAGTACAGGTAGAGACTACCAGAACACAATCATCTTCCTTTAAACTATACAGTATGGACTTTAACTCCCCGAATTTCCCAGCCATCTCTGATCTACATGCTATCTGACTGTTATGTTACCTATTATCTGACTTTTATCTGTTACTTGTTATCTGACTGTTATCTGACAAATAGGATAGTGCAAACATTTTCAGCCATCTGAGTAGCAACGTTCCCTAACATCACTCCAACATAAATGGGGAAGAAAGTGAATAAATACCATTTATACACACTTTCTTACACACAGTCAGTACATACAGAGATATTTTTTTTGGCTGCTTGATAAAAAATATGATATAGTAAACTTAATGGCCTTTGGATGCAATGGAGAAAATATTTCATTTTTTGAGCATATGTAAAATCTGTTTTGCCATTTTGAACATCCACAAAATTTCATTTATTCATGCATAGGGCATATAAACATATTATATATATATAATGTGTGTGTGTGTGTGTGTGTGTATGTGTATGTATATGTATATACATATACATAAAATCTCATTTGGATTTAACAGACATTCTGATTTAATGAGCATTCTCTTTACCCTCATTTGTCTGTTAAACCAAAAGTTTATTATAATTGCTGTAAAAGCAACATTTACTCAACTGCAAAGATGTGATTCCTTTTTCTGTTTAAGAGTCACTACAAAGACTGATAGGCTGTCCGCATTTTTTTTCCCAACTAGGCATTTTTTTACAGCAGCTTTAAACATGGTTGGCTATAATGGCAGGATTGGGGGAATATAGCAAGATATTTTTGAAACAAGCAGAAGTGAAATTGAAGAATTGTATCAGTTTTCTCCTCCTATTGGCAGGGAAATAGCAATGCTGCTAATGGCTTGTTTCCTCTAGTGACTGTTTTGCAATGGGAGTTGCCTAAACTGAAATTCTATGGAGAAAAAGTAATAGTTGCATTCAGCTAAGCAGGCAGGGAGTGAAATGAAGAAGGAGCTCCTGCTAATGGGGAAATAAGATTGTCCACAAAGGCAGCATTTCAAAGCACCGGAACTAGCTCTGCTGCAATTTCAAACACAATGGAGGTGAGCCAGCAATAAAGCACACTCAGCTACCACCTACATAAAAAGGTCACAAAGGTCTGGAGTGTTTTGGAAGGGGTGCAGAATCCTCATGTGGAAATGCTGAGAGAATAATAGTACTTGGCAAAGTTATCTTACTTGTTCCTTCACCATAAACATCACAGCAAGGCCTACTTACTTGGACAGCAGAAGCGGAGGAGATCAATAGATGGTAGCAAAGAGTTTTCTATATTTCTTTGCTGCCATCGTGTATTATCCCTTTTTTTTTTTGCAGCCTAGAAAGGGTAGAATTCCATGCTGCCTGGAGTTGAAGTCCACACATCTTACAGTTGCCAGGGTTGAGAAACACTGCCCTAGACACAGGTCCACCAATTTTCCTTCAGAGATTAAATGTTTGATTTTGTGTCTGCGTAGGAAATATCTAGGAGAAAGGCATGGTATAATTTCTATTTCTTATAAGCACAAATGTATATTACTTAATTAGATCTCACAGATAGATTCAGCAGAAGGTAAGGCTCTAGTTCAGTGTTGGCGAACTTATGGCACGGGTGCCAGAGGCGGCACTCAGAGCCCTCTCTGTGGGCATGCGCGCCATTGCCCCAGTCCTAGGCCTTCAGCTGGGTTTTATAAAACTTTTTCACTTTAGGCCTCCGCCGCCGTGTGCAAAAAAAAAAAAAAAGGTTCAGTCAATCAGTCAATTTCAACTTCTTGCAGGAAAAAAAAAATCTTGCAAAGTTGGAATTGATTGATTGAACTTTTTAGTCCCACCCAGTCTGCCGTTACCACTGCAGCCACGCCCACCCACCCAATGGCCACACCCACCCGGCACCCGACGATCCATAAATGGGTTTTGGGTTGCAGTTTGGGCACTCAGTCTCTAAAAGGTTCGCCATCACTGCTCTAGTTTTTCATTTCACCTTCAAGATTGCACAATGATGATTTATTCCCCGGCTTTTGGTAGGCCTGCTCATTTCTGTGATTCATCCCTTTCCCCAATTGCAAAATTTGAGAGCCTCATTCAAGTCATTTATTCAGGGGCATGTGTAGAATTGCCTTAAGCTTTGTTCATGCCACAGGGTTAGATCTTTTAATAATACTTCAATAGACAAAAGGAAATGTACTCTAGAACCAGAAATAAACCTATTTTCCCCTCTGTTGGACATTTAAACTAGACCTCGGAGCCTAGAAAGCTAAAGTCAAAGATTATTGTAGTAATGAGCTTTGCCACGCTGCAATGAAAAGTCTAATTTGCATACGATTTCAAAGAACAAAGCATCTATCCACAATTCATGGAGTGCATGAAAGTAGTTTCTTTCCAAAGGGTTAGGTAGGAGTGAGGTGTACTTTACAGTCTGAAAACCACTGTGCTGCCTCATTAGCCCATCAGTGACAGCAAAGCCTGTGTAATTCCAAATATTGTCATTTGGTTTTGTTTTCATCAGCAAAAGTATTTCAGGAATGGCTTTTTAACTCAGAAATTACACGAATGTACTATGGGTTCCAAGCATGAAGACAATCTCGTTTGTCTGCATAAGAACCTGAGGGGAATGGTGGTGAGGAACCAGATCTAGCTTCATAGCGTCCAGGACAACTTGCCGCAGCCAACTTGTCGCAACCAACTTGCCAAGGAAAACTCACCATGAGACAACTTGCCATGGGATAACAGTTACACTAATATCAAAGAAATGGTGGAACAGAATCATTAAAGAAAAGATGCAAAAGGAGGGACAAAATGAAATGCGAATGTTATATGCTCCTGGCTACTTTCCTTCGTGACCAGAGGCAAGCTCGCCTGATCAATAACCAGCCAAGACACAGTGAAGGCTTTTTGTTTCATTTATTGCAATAAGCGGACGAGAAGCTTTCAAAGCTTGTTCTCTCCAAAGTTTCAACCCAAAATATTCCCTTCTTTATACAACCCTGTCCCGGCCGCCACATCCCTCCTCTTTCCCCATTGGCTCAGGTACTATGAGGTTACACTCTTTCCGACTGCCTCCTATTTCCTGCTACATACTAAATCATACATCACATGTACATTAATAATATAAAATATTAGACATATTCAATTGTTGGTTTTGAGTTCTGGGCCCCTTAGAACAATAGGTTCTTTCCTGTTTTTCAGTTTAGTTAAGTTTTCCTGGCTAGCCATTTCCTCTTACAGATGTTTTTATAGCTTGTCTTCTTCCTTTCCCACTGTAAGACCCAACTAATTTTTGCCTACGTATTTATTTTACATCCTCCCTTTATGCTATCCTTTCCTGTTTCCCATCCATTATAGTTTTTGGTAAGCTTGTTTGTCCAGGCAGTAAGTTTCCATTGCAGCAAATTCAATTTTAAATTTTTCTTTCAATATTAAATTTTGAAGACCATTCACTTACTCCTGTCATGAATGACAACAATTAAAATAATTTTCCAATTATTTTAAATAATTAAATTTAATGGTTGATTGCCCTACAGCGAGTTGTCCCATGGCAAGTTGGCCATGGTGAGTTGTCCTGCGGTGGGTTGGCCATAGCGAGTTGGCCACAGTGAATTGGCTGGGGCAAGTTGTCCCATTCCAAGCTTCACATGCTCTCCAATGCACATCCCTTCCTTCTGTGTGTAGGTTACATATGACTGCAACATGTTTCACTCGACTCGATCTATGTGGTAGAACTCACATATTCTGTAATGGGACTCAAATCACATGGCCTAATTCATAGGGCTATGCTGGGTTTGTGCCTCCCAGCACCATCTGCCCAGTGCCAACTCTTCTGCTGGAGCAGAGTGGTAGCAAAGATGGGAAGGTCATCATGGATACACTCTTCCATTGTCACATTCATTACAAGGCCACCGACCTGGAAGAAGATTGGAGATATTCAAGGAGGAAAGCTCCATTCAGGGCTATTGGTCTTGAAGACTCAAAGTTATGGGGTTTGGCAATAACCTGCCTCAAGCAGCCAGTTGCAGGGAACAAAATAGGAAAATATTATTTCTCCAACTCCTGCTTCCAAATATCCCAGAAATATATTGTTGGCCATATAAGAAACAAAATACTGGAGTCAGACCGATCTTGGCCTGATCCAGTAGGAGTCAAATGGTCTTGATTATATCAATAAATACCAGATTAGAGATGGGTTTGTGTGACACACTGAACCATAAACTGGCTAAACCTATTGTAGCCTAATGAAGTGTGGAAATTCTGCTTGTATGGTTTGTTTATACTTCAATGTATTGTGCAAACTCAGGTCAGTTAGTTAACTCATGGTTAAGTAACCTATGACTGAGTAAACCATTATTAGTTAACTATAGGAAAGCTTGCCCAAACATGGCCAAAATATAAAGAAGGCAATATCTGTAAAAAATAAACATTGGGGAGTTTAGTGTTTTAAAAACTGTCCTAAATTCTATAGCCATGTTTGACATCAATATCTATATCCGTGGAAAGTTTTGGGCAACCAGCAATAATTGAAACACCATTCACGATTTCTCAGCCAGAAAGCAAGACGTATCAGAAACAAATAGGCAGCATCACTCTTGTTACATTTTATCCCAGAAGTTCTACTGCCATGGTGTTTAGATAAAACACTAATTTAGGGTTAACTGAGCCACAGTTTAATCTATTAACTCTATTGCTTGGGTTCATACATTATCTAGGATATTGTAACCTAAGTACATTGGCTGGACTGAAATAGCACAAATCGGCCAGCAACATTTTAACCCAGGCACAAAGAAGCCAGTTCTTCAACTCCTTCTTGGACATCATGTTCATTAAACCCCCTTCTTTCTTTCCTTCCATTAAGCAGTTTCTCTTTTGCCTTGTACTTCTGTTGTATCTCAGCCGGCCATCTGGCCTTCTGCCATCTGCTTCCTAGGTGGCTGTACTTGAACCCTGCATCTTTTCACTTCTAATGCACAGTCATCTCAAAGGAACATATTTTGTTTATTAAAGATTAAGAAGTTGTAGCTTACAACAGCTGTGGTATGTGAAGTATTTAGTGATTTTACAGTTAATAGGTTATATTACCCCACCAATTCTTTCCTGAAAAAATGTGTAGATGCCCATCAGATATGAGCTAGTATTTTTTGTTGAATTAATTAATAAAGTGCCCTGTATGAAACCTTAAGCAATGGTAGCCCATGTGTGTGTCTGTGTGTCTGTGTGTGTGTGATGTATTTTCCCCTGTAGCTTAAAAATCATAACAAAAAAGCATCCCTCTCTAAAAAAAATACCACCCCACCCTTTTGCGTTTTTTCCCTTACATTATGAAGATCTAGCAGATCAGAAATTAACTATGAACAATTGAGTTAACGGGATGTTTACTGGGATTTACTGAAAACATAAACCAGGTCAAACTGTCTTCAATCAGCAAGCCTGTTTAACTATGATTAAGCCCTGCTGGGGTTTGCAGTCCTTATCTCTCTGCAACTACCGAATCCGCTGAGAAAATAGCAGGGCTGGGACTAAAATTTGAAGTCTGTAAGCCTTGAGAACTACAATTTATTTTTCTTTTGTTGGGCAAGTCGGCAAAATATAGAAACACTGCACAAGAAAGATAGCTGTCACATAAGAGCCCTATAAAAAAAATATATATGTGGCTTTCAAAATATAACACAGTGTTTTCTAAAATGGAACCACTATCCAGTCCCCACCCAAGAAACAAATTGTTTGAACTGTAGCTAATTGGCAAACTACAGATTTGATGCACCTTGTTTACATATATTTCATATGCAGCTGGCGTAAACAATGGAAATGCTTTTAATGTTCCAAAATGAGATGGTTTACAAGTTCACTTTGCATACTTTATTAAGGACTCTTGTAGCTAAAACACTGAGAATGATTTGAAAAAAGTACAAAGTTCATTTGCAAAACGAAATTGTTTGGATGATTGGTTTGCGGTAAACATGATGAATCATATCGGTTTCCATAAGCAAAGAAAGTTTCCATTTTCCATGTATAATGATAGTAATAATCAAGCCATAGAAGCTCATATTAATGAGGTTTTTTTTTTTAGTATTAAAAATCAAGTAATAGAACTTGCCTTGAAAATGAAGCGGGCAATTACTACCCAGACAAAACAAACTGTTGTAAAGTTGGTATGAACGGATGAATTCTTAAGTTAGGAATCTGTCTTTAAGAAAACTGGTTGTCTAAAAACCATTTCAGGATGGTTTCCAGAGACCTGAAAAGAAGAGGAGGCAGGAGTCCAATTGGGAACAGAAACGGGAAGGCATCCAAAGGTGCCTCGTGGATTTACATAAAGGTTTGGGTTAATCTCTCCCGATAGATTGCTCAAAATTAGCCAGTGAGCTCTGCAGAGGAGTGTGGTCTGAATTCTGGATATCCCAGTTGAATTCAGGGCCAACTGCTACTTTTCTAGCCTTGATGCAAACAAGTATATACATTCCCATATGGATAGCCAAGTGCTGGTTGAAATTTCCTGCAGGTGTTCATCAAGAAAGATGATTTCCTCTAAAAAAAAATAATTAGACTGCAGCTTTAGTAAATTGTTCTAAGAAGTCCATTCAGCAATGCTCAAGATTTGGGGGTGGATGTGGGTGGGTGGGTGGGAAATAGGAAATAGTCCACTGAAACTTTGCTAGACAATGCATTATTTTCAATATATTTTCTCTACAAAGGAAAAGAAAACGCCATTAACTCAGTATCCAGCTTTGTTTTTGAATTATAATAGTTTATTTATGCATTCTTACTGGTTAGGAAGTCATTTTTTTAAAAAAATAAATAAATAAAGGATTTGACTATGTTGCAAAGCTCTATATTTTAAAAATTGTGGAGACCATGTCTCTCCTTGGAAGCTTAGGTGGCGGGATTTTAGGTAAGAGCTCTTGAGCATAAGCTGTGCTATGAAGTCCAGCTTCTCGGAGAGCCAGCTCAACACGAACTCGGGTATCAGAAATTATCTGAATAAAAAAATAATACAATATGTCAACACAAGCCTCATATAATAACTCGCTGCAGTTAGAATCAATTTCAAGTCATGCCTCAGGAACACGGCCACCCCTCTGGTATTAGGTAGATAATTTCTGCCTAGGGTTATAAACATTTTAAATAATGTAACTGGAACCAGCTATTCTAATCTCCCCAAACTTTTAACTCTAATTCTTAACTTTTAAATGTTAATTCCTATTTCAAATTAGTTACTGTCATTCTTAGTGTCTATTGGACACCCCTTTCCCTAGATTTCTGGCTGATTTCAGCTATTTCATACCTTAGAACGTTATGTGCTTAGCGGCTTTTTAGTTGTGTTGCACTTAATTCTGTTTTGTACATTTTTTTCAATGTTTACTTTTAATCCTTATGCTTCTAGAATGCTCTTTATTGATATTGCTCTATCAAAGTCCAGGTTTAGTCTTATTTGTGCATATACAGTATGCTGGTCTTAATCGGCAACAATCACAATTTGATTTGAATCAGAAATGCTATTTTTGAATACTGTCTGAACGACTGGCTTCTCCTGTACAAATCAACTGGTGATTTCAAATGCCAGCCTGTGCCCAACCACTCCAGAAACACCTAAAATGGGCTTTCTTGGTGCCTACTCCCAAGCTCTGGAACTCTACCAAGGAGGATAGACGAGTCACACTTTGCTTGTTCTTTTGCTCTACGTTTTTCATGCAAGCAACGTTTGGGTTCACAGACTGCCCTAAACTGTGATGAAGTACGCTTGGTTTTGGCTTACTGCATGGCTATTTATATAAGAATGGCAATCTGCTGCACAAGCTACACACCTGCTCGGCACTGAATGTATGCAACACAAACAGAGGTTTCTGTAGAATAAATTCTTCTTCGGTTCCAATACCCATCCGTGCCTTAGAGGCCACTGTATCAGCCACCATCCGAGCAGGATCAAATTCTGCCACAATAGCAACCTGAAGAAGAAAGCAAGTAGGAACAATTCAGTTATACTCCTGTTTCCCCCCACTTTCTTGAATAAGGTATAAAAAAATTCTAAAGTTACAGTATCAGAAAATTACAGTCCAAAAATAAGCAAACAGGCAATTCAAATCCGAGAACTTCACCTGCGTCCTGCCATCCCTACCCCCCATATTATCATATTACCAAAATGCCCAGCAAAACCACCAAGAATAAGATCTCCAGTTTGGCTTCTGATGTGTAGATCATGCATCAAGGATGATCAAGGACTGTCTCAGTCCTATATCTAGAAATTGAAATTTCCAAATCTGGAAATCAGATTGAAATCGATAAAGGTAAGGCTTTAAAAATAAGCATTTTCAACTAACTTCAGAATATAGTGATAGCCAATATCTTGTGGATCCAGGAGAGAAGTCACATGCTCCAATTATCTGCCATATCAACATTTGAGCAGTCATAGTTTACAACAGTGGAATTTACTCAATTGTCTTCCAAGGCACCGTTATATATTTGTCCAAACTAATTCTCAGAAGTATATAAAAACTAAGCCAAGGTCTATCTCTTCAGATAGTTTGACACAAGAGCAGTATAGGTAGTTCTCAACTTACCGCCACAATTGAGCCCAAAATTTCTGTTGCTAAGTGAGACAATTGTTAAGTGAGTTTTGCCCCATTTTATGAACTTTTTGCCACAGTTAAGTGAACCACTGCAGTTGTTAAGCTAGTAACATGGTTGTTAAATGAATCTGGCTTCCCCACTGATTTTGCTTATCAGAAGTGGTCACATGATCTCAGGACACTGCAACCGTCATAAATATGAACCAATTGTCAAGCGTATGAATTTTGATCACATAGTCATGGGGATGCTGCAACGGTCATAAGTGTGAAAAGTGGTCATAAGTCACTTTTTCCGGTGGTGTTGTAATTTTGAACAGTCACTAAATGAACTGTTTATTGTAAGTTGAGGACTACTGTAATTGTAAACTGTTAGAAATCATTTGTGGTCATCATAGCTATTAAAGTTTCCTCTGTTAACCCACTAGTGCACCTCTTTTCTCTAACCACAATATCTCTTAGTTTTAGTCTTAGGTTTTGGGTTCATCTATCCTGAAACAATCCGCAAACATCAGTCCAAAGGCTTCACTTCCTTCCTGGGATGAGCAATTAAAAGTGATCAAGCTTAGAATTTATGTTTCAGGACAAGACAAAAGTCTTAATTTGTATCCAACTCACTTCTGAGAAACAGCCTTGCCCAAAGTAGCCATGAAAATGGCTCTTAAGGAGAAATGTGCCACAGAATGGACTTGGGACCATTAGAGATGACTGAATCTGTGTAAAGCAGAACCCTCAGATATTGTACCTCAGATCCCTCCTCTGATTATGGAGTCAGAGTTGGAAGTGATCTCAAAGGTCATCTAATCTAACTCCTTGCTCAGTTCTGACAGAAGGCTATCCCGCTTTCATCTCAAGGTCACCAGTGAAAGGGAACTGTCATTTCATGGTTTTTATATCATTTGCAAATCTCATGTTTATCCCTTCAATTGTTTCACCCATATCATTAATAAAAAGTGTGGAAGAGCGTTTGTTTGACCAAAACACAGCCGTGTATCATTCCACTTACTACTTATTCTACAAGCTGGTGTGGAACCATTTCGTCATCATCCAGGCAATAATGAAACCATCTAACAGTTGCAACATCCAGCCCATATTTTCCCATTTTATTATGGAGGGCATAAGAGGAGGCTTGATTACATCAGCTTTCCAGTCTATCAAGGACTGATACCGGATATTTTTTCCATTTGGTTGGCATTCTAAACTAAGCATGATGACAAATAAAAAAAATACTTCCCTTCTTTCAGTTTCTACCATTTTAACTGGCACGTACACCAAAAGGATGCAGGAACTGGCTTTTAAAAAACCTTTATTACTAATGAAAATAGACCAGAAAGCATTGAAAATGACTAACAGTTCTGCTTTCATCTGATGAGTCACCACAGATATTAAAGCAATGACACGGAGAATTTATGCAGAACAAATAAATGTAGTTCACTTTCTAAAACTTTCATATTTGTAGCTGTTGTGGTTTCTTGGAAACACCCTGAGATAAAATTGGTTTTCAAGTTTTCATCTGCACGGACTGGAGTTCAAACGTTTATGCAAAAAAAAAAAAAACTGGTAATCAATTGGATGTTTTGCTTAAATATACCCCCATTTCCTTTCATTTGCAGTTTAAAATTTCTTGTCATAATGCAACAGAGGCTAGATTTGGGGCAATTTATTTATTTATTATTGTACTATTATCCCATGTTTTCAGATAATTGTTTCCAAAGTGGCTCATGCCAATTAAAAAAAACAAAAAAGATCCTGCCTTTAGGATTACTGTCCAAAAAGATCAAACATATGGGGAGGGGGATTGGAATGAAAAGAAGGGAGATCTGTTTCTCAAGTCCCCCCCTCCCTGAAAAAAAAAAAAAGACCAAGAAATATGAAGGAGCAATTTACATGCAGCAAAGGCTGGACTGAATTTCCCTTCCTGGCTCTCTCGCTTTAATAACAATATGAGCTTCTTGTCCTTTTGGCCTATGGGTGAGACCAAGAACTGCCCCCTTCAACTCAGGGCATCCATTTAAAATAAGAGCTGTGGATGTCAGGCAACCGATTTTACGATTCTGGAAATGTAGATAACAATAACAACCCCCCAAAGCATCTCACTTTAAGAAGGGACTTCTTGAGTTGCTAGGCAGCCAACATACAGAGAAACATGTACGTTGACCCTCGATTTGACTGGGTCATCTACCCACTCACTTTCTGTCTTATTTTGCTACATGCTGCGCCCCAAATCATTTTATGCTGCCGAAATGTTTTGTCATGCAGTATATGTAGATGCGGGCTAGTGGTATTTGGACAGAAATAAAACTAGCAAGAACGTAGAACATAAATCAACCTGAAATGTTCCTGACATATCTAATCAAGTGACTGAGGAAAAAAAGACCAAGAAGTGAGCAAGAGAGCATTTTGATTGTGGCTTTCTTTGCTGGCAATGGATCCGTGTTTTTGTCTTTCTAATAAGACAAATGGTTTTATTGGCTCCAATAATTAATATATTTCTACATTCTATTGCCATATCATCAGGAAGAGGAGGACACATGAATAATGAAAGCTATCCAAATGCTATCAACTGCTTAACCTATAACTGAGGTTAATAGCAGCATTCTTTTTTTTTTTAAAGTGGATTCTTATTGAGACTGCCTCCTGTGAAAAGATAACTGGGGAGCAGTAATTTTATAACCTGCCTTGGCTAATGTTTTCATATCAAAGCAATACAATAAAGCTTTAAGTGACTTGCCATCAGTGACTGTCACATTTGTTAGGTAGCCTTTAAAATATAGGTGGGATACTTTAAGTAAAAGGTGGCATTAAGTTAATAGTAAGGTAATGCATGCATACATTATCAGAGGAACATTTCTGTAGAATTACTGCTTTATGGAGTGGACGTATTCCAGCAGCAGCAAAAGATAATGAGTTGTTTTCAACAAACTTTGAGACCCAAACAAGGGTGTGGAGAAGTGAACAGAGACTGTGTTCCATATACAGGTAGCCCTTAGGTAACAATGGCAACTGAGACCGGCATTTGCATTGCTAAGCAACATGATTGTAAAGCCCGATGTCATGTGACTGTGATGCTTAACAATGGAAATCCTGACATTTCTAGTTGCTAAGTTTTTAAGTGTACCACTGTGGGTCATTAAGTGAGGTCATCACATTGTCGCCATTTGTGACTTCCTGCTGGTTTCCCCATTCACTTTGCTTGTAGGAAGCTGGCAAAAGTCGCAAATGATGATTGCATGATCATGGGATGCTGTGATGTCATAACTGTGAGCTGGGCCCCCGGATCACAATCACATGTCCGTGACAGATGCTGCAACTGACATAAGTGTGAGGACTGGTCAAAACTACTACTCATCCAATATTGTTCTAAGTTCAAATGGTTGCTGAATAAGTGTTCATTAAATAAGGACCACCTGTATACGGTAGTTTACATTTGCCGATCAAAGGTAATTTTAAAAATCTGGTTCAGCTGGGAGACCAAATTCTAGTTCTGAAAGGACACGTTTCTGTTCACATAAATTCAAGTGTGGCAGTTCAGAGCAACTATAGCTTTTAGTTTAAATTCAGAAAAACAACTGCTGCTTCATCTCCAGAGGCCACTGCTTGGTTTTTAGAAAAAGAATTGATGCAAGATTCTTTGTTTTGCTGCTGTTGCCAAATTTGGCAATCAGTAATAACCTGTGGATTACTGAGAGACATTTTATTGCTGCTTTACCTGTATGCTCCAAGATCTGTGCTACCTATTTGCTTCCTAGCTGATTTTCGTTGTCTATCTCACAGTTGACTTTTACAGCCTTAAATAGCTTGGGGAGCCATTGAGATTGCCTCTCCTAGTCTGTCCTAATCCAGCTTTCGATATTTCAGGAGGAGGCTTTAGCCATGATGGACAATATTCATGAGTAATTTATCTACGCAAAGGCCTCATCAAGTGTGGCTCCTTGTCAGGAATGTCCACCTTCCTAAGTGCATTAGGTGTCACAGTCAAGTCAGCTTCATAAATTGCTTGTAGCACATCTTTCCACCTAAAATTTGGGATGCTTTTGCTGCTATTGGTTTTAAAAGTGTAGGGTTTTAAATCACCAGGCTAATGTTTTTGATTTCTAATGCTGCAAATTTGCTTTCTTTTGTAATATCCTCTAGGATGCTCTAAAATCAAAATCCAGTAACCCAGTCTGCTCTCATCATTTGCATTGCACTACAATAATGATACCCTCCAGGATGGAAAATTGACCAAGATGCCATATGATTTTCTGATTTCATGCATCTTCTTCTCTGACTTGGCAGCCAGAGGAAGTCAATAAATTCTGGGTTGTGTCTACTGGCACTTAGCAGATAAAAGCTGCCCACAGGCTAACAGCTACTCCAGGGAACATCTTGAAGAAGAACTGCTGGTGGTTTTCTCCAAAAAACAGTAAGGATCTGGACTCCAAAGGAATCTGTTTCTCTATGACTGGCAAGTATTTCTCAATGGTGCAGACCAAAGCTAGGAACAATTTAACCACCAGTTAAATATAAAAATTACAAGCCAACATTAACAAGCCAAACCAAGCTGCTGCTGTTTTACACTGCATACTGCAATAGGACAGTGCAATATTACCATCAGAGAAACAATGTCAAAAGCTGAAAAAAGTACTATCAAAAATTCTATACCAGCAGATTCATACAAACAGGGCAATTGTTGCAAAACATAGTTTAGACAACAATGAAATGAATTTTACATTGGACTTACTGTATATCTATGACATTTCTTAAATGAGAAGGGTGAAGAAGCATGCTTGCTGCAGGAGCTATGGACTGGATTGTTTTTCTTTTTTAGGGATTACAGATTCTACAAACCCAGCAGATGTAAATTTCAGCATTAGCCAGAAACAGTAATTGTGGATTCTGATGCAATTTGGTAGCAACCTTCTACTGGGTTGGAGACTCATTCCAATGCAATCACTTGCATTGCCTAAGACTCAGCAGGCAACACTACATTAGCCTTTGCAGCTATAAAAATGTTTGAGGTTGAAATTGTACCAAAGAAAAACTTTTACAAAGTTTGTCTGAATCATAATGGGAAGATCTGACAATATCAGAAATATATACATATATAAACATCCATAGTGTCAGAATAATGTTGATTTTGAAAAAAGAACTTGTTGTTTGTAAGAAAAGTGACTAACTGGGAAATGAGATATATTCGTTCCAAATATACAAATATTTCCCTTGAAAATTAAGCATTGGAAAGATTTCTTCCAACCACTGGACTAGCCTGGATTGCAAAATTATATACATTTCATTCTTTTTACTTTCATCAATATAAATCTTGCTGCCAAAAAAACAAATAAACATATAATCAAGGAAGACAGGGACAAAGAAATACATTTATAGATATGAGGACACACTTAGCTCCCTAATGCTATTGCTTTTAGCCTTTATTTGATTCTTTTGTGCAGAATAAAAATATCCTGTTGCTATAGAAGAGAATATAAATATTTCACAGGATTGCACTGTGGAGTCCTTGGTGTACCACATGGCATCACCATAGCATGCAAATCAACTAAAGGCCAGCAAAACATCCTAAGTAAGCTAAAAGATCCCAGAAAGGAAAAATAACCCCGAGAGCCATCTACAAAATAGAGTGTAAGAACTGTAATAGTCACTATGTAGGAGAGAAAGGCAGAACATTAGCAGAGCACATCCATGAGCACCAACTAGCAGTCAGAAGATATGATGAAACTCCTTAATCTCACAATACATAGACAGACTCAACCATAATTTCAATGGGAAACTGAGCATCTTAGTCAAAGCACAATCAAAAAACACTAGAGAATTTCTGGAAGTTTGGCATTCAGACAAATCAGCCATCACCAGACACACAGAGATAAGCCACATTTAAACACCATTCAAAAAGATAAAATTAAGATAAGACCCAGACAGCATGTTGTTTATTAAGCATTTATGAAAATGTAAACACACACACACACACACACACACACACACACACACATATATATATATATATTCTGAGCTCTGTTGTAGTGATATCCTGAGTCCTGTGCTGCCACATCATGGGAGACACCAGCCTGAAGATGGCGAGTGGGACCTCGCCGAAACGTCGCCAAGATACTCTCAATCTTACACGGGAAAAGACCCGAATACGCCAAGACCTGCACACACACACACACACACACACACACACATATATATAACCAAAAAAAGATAAAAAAACAATAGACCAGAACACCCCTTCTCCAGCATCCTACACACAGATAAGCAGGGATTAACACAATGAAGATCAACCAAGCAATACCCTAATGAAGGAACTACTAAGTAGAAAACCATTTTTACACTATCCAATACCCAGAGTTCTGTGAATGGTATTACAATCCATGGATACCTCTATACCTCTGGGGAAAGAGACAAAAAGAAATGGAAAAAGCATATTGATTGCAGTCAAGAATTTGCTTTGTGTTAATTTCACACATGTAGAAAATAATTAAGTCCAGTTCTAGATTAATGGTCAAAGCCTTCTGCTATGTGGACTTCACATATTAAGAATCCAAGAGTGATTATTTCCAATAACAATAGCAATGTCGTATGTCAAAATACACAATGAAATGTACAATGAGCTACAAAGGATAAGGAATTTCTCCTCTTTTCATTTTGTGGCAGACTGATGTCTCAATTAAACTTTATGCTGAGCCTTAATTGCACATAAAGACAGACAGTGAAGATACCTGTTTCCTGAGAGCATCAAGGCGCTTCTTCCTTTCTTCTTCTTCCTGGGCTTCCTTGAGGATTGCCACTTTTTTCTCCATCAAACGCTTTTCCAACAGCTTTTGCCTAAACTGAACTCTTTGAACAAGAAATCACAAAATCAATGTCATATTACTCATCTTGTCTTCTCATATTACTTCATTATTCAGCCAACTATTAGCAACAATGAAGACCTTAATTAAAGAAGAATTATAAGCTGTTATTTGTCTAGGAAACTTTATGTTGCGGTAACAATTTCAATGCTATTCAGATTTATTCAGGTGAAAATATTAAGTTCAATAAGCATGCATAGGATTGGACTACAAATGTTTTTCATTTTGTAGTAAACATTATTTGTGTATGAATAAATGAATGTTTTAAAATGCATTTAGATGGCTTATCACCCAATGCACTGATAAATTTTATTGCCATTTTCCACATCTACCATAGTCCAGACCCAAACAACTAACTGATACTTGCTAACTGAAGAAGAATCATACAAAGTCAGGTCCATGCCTATGATCAAAAACATGGCAAGCCAACATCTGGCTTATCAACAAATGTTTATGTACACAGGCCCATATGCAAATTTCAAAGCCACTAGCTAATTTGAAAAATATTCTTACTATTGACTGTATTCCCTACTTATGTTACTAGCAAAATATCAGCCTTAATCCAAAATAGTGACATTGGAAGTATGTAAGTCTTGCTGAAATTAATGACATGATACAAATGGTTAGGATGAATTTTTTATACCTTTAGATAGCTACAAAATTGGTAAAATTGCCTCTATACAAGAAATAATTCCTTTGAAACAGGGAACGATGTTTACTGCTTCATCCAGAGTCACTTTTGGTGAGATGAGTGACTATATAAATAAATGTAACTAAATAAATAAAAGTTAAGCAACAATTAGTTTTAGTGTGATTTACAGTTAGCTATTTAGAGGAGGGTTGTGTAACAATAAAATAATCCCGTTAAATCAGGGTTCCTTCTACTGATTCAAACTATGGTATATCTAATGTATTATTAATTTTAACTGAATCTTTATTTGGGACAGAATAGATATCTATTACCAGCTAAGTCCTGGGAGTTAAATACCATCCCAAGCAGAATATTTCTATAGAATTTCTAAAAGTAGTCAGGGTCAGCGGAAAACTGATAAAAAGGAGAATCCTTTCAAATGATTTAAATGATCCTTATTTCCATTTACTATGTCCAAGGAATTCTACAATGTCCTTAGCTCACTTTTTCTTGAGCTTAATTGTATCTTCAAAATTAGATTTCATGCTCAAGCACTATGGATTACTCAGAGACCTGAAAACTGAGGCTGTTCACAAGACCTTATATAGATGATATAGGGAAGAAAACCAAGTGAAGAATTCACAACTTCATCTCTCATATGACATTTACATCATGAATATAGTCTGTGATCAACTACCCATAAAATCACAGAAACAGGCACCTGACATATCTGATATGCACTGATAAGTGAACACTTTAAACAGAACTAATTAATGGATCTCAAAAGTAGCTCTATGAAGATAAGTTCCCCTTAAGCACTAAAATCCTTTGTTTCGAATCTGAAAGAACTGCAAATAAATAGCTGGGGAGAAGGGAAACTCATAACCTTTTCCTTCCTTCCTTCCTTCCTTCCTTCCTTCCTTCCTTCCTTCCTTCCTTCCTTCCTTCCTCCTTTCCTTCCTTTCCTTATTCCCTTCCTTCCTTTCCCCTTGCCCTCCCCTCCCCCTCCCCCCCCCTTTCCTTCCCCAAAAATAAACAGAGTGAAAAAGACTCAGAGGAAGCTACAGATATTACTGTAACTTTTCTCTACTGGGCACCTTCCAAAAACGTTGGTCTTGTCCACATCAACAGAAAGTGACTAAGAAAATATAGCAAAGGAAACTCTAGGGGAGAAACTGAATGAAGTGCATTTGACGCACAGAGACCTCGCATTTGTGTACTCATGGCTGGCAACTCCAGCGAATAGGTTTTCAAAATCTCAGCGGGGGCAGAGGATTACCCGAGCCAGCCATGTGGGGGCTCAACTTCTTTCATCTGGCAATTTAGCTGGGAAAGAGAAAGTCTGTTTGGATTAGAAACCAGACTAATCTTAAGAAAAATCGCGGTGGGTTTCTCTTGTTATATTTCAGATGCATGAAGCCGTGGGCAAATACTACAAGGCCCATCTAGTGAAAAAGAAAAAGGGAGAGTCAGCTGGTGGAGGGGTGAGGGTGGGGTTGAAAGGAAGTACGCTATTTGATTTCTGCCACTGAAGAAAGGAGCATGTGCTCTGTGTGAGTGTGTGAGTGAAAAAAGGAGGGAGAGAGAGTTGTACACCTGTTGCTGGAAATTGCCTTGAGGATCATTTCACTAAAACAAAACAAAATATAAGCTTTCTAAATAATATGGGATGATGACTCGGGCTCAGTTATGTGGAATTGGATGCTGCAGTATCTGATGTGAAATGGAAGCTAATGAAGACCGGTTGTTCCTTTTTGAAAACGTCTTTTTTTAAAAAAACCTTTTATGCATAAAAGAATTAAGCACCATGTCTCAAACAATTATCCCTCCCTCTTTACTTAATTGCAGTCACTCGTCATTCTCAGAGATTCACCTCAGCCCCCATAGCTTTTGGACTTTTGCATTATTAGGGAACCATTTAATTGAAATGGTTAAAGCCATTTAAATATCCCTGAAGAAACCAAAATGTGAAAGTCATGTTCATCACTGGAGTATCATCAGTTAGTTCTTAGGTTCTTAGTTTTTTAGAACAAAATCTTCAGACAAAATCTTTAGGTAGGACTTTAATCTCCCAATGGATTGAGGACTGGAGTGGGGATATGGCATGAGATTGATTCTTTTTTAAAGTACAATCACATCTGCTCTATAAGTACAAATCATACTAAAATGGGAAGAAAATGCAGATTTTTTTTAAATACTGCTGTCTATATTAAATAGATGTATTAAATAAATAATGTAGTATTAAACAGAGTTGTTTGGTTTAGTGTTGAAGGCACCCATAAGAGTGAAGGAGAGAGAGAGAGAGAGAGAGAGAGAGAGACAGACAGACCCCATAAAAGAGGGCATGGTGAGAACTGGTCTAGAGTTGACTCTGATGCATTTAGGCTCCTAAGGTTTCTTAACTTTTTCCCATTCTCTATCTCTGGAGGAAATTTAAACCAGACATTTGCCTCATGTAGAAAAAAACTGGAACTGGCTGGACAGACCTAATTCTCTATTCATTCCCATTTTTATGTTACTAGGCTACAGAGAAGCAGGAGTTTGGAATTGTTGGAGGATTCGAACCTCAAAGTATGAAAAGATTATAATAAAAAATTGAAAAAGAAGAGAAAAAATGTCCATAGTATTTTATCAGACCTATAGGAAGGTTGGAGGTTATTCCTTCCTTTGAATTGAAACTGACAGGATTTGAAAGCACATAATGATAGAACTACACTAGAAAGTGATCTCTAACCTCTTGCTAATAACAGAGTACTTGAATAGGATTTAAAGAAAAGACAGCATAACTACTTATCACTGATGAGAGTCACATCTCCAAGGTAAACTGCTGAATATTCAGCAATATTGCTGAATAGCCTATATAATCAAAAATTTATTCCTTAGATTTAGTTTAAATCCCTTGTTAGAAATTTAAAATTGGGTCCTATCCCACTGAACTAGAGAGAATATATTTGTCTTATGAAACAGCCCTTCTAAAATAGCTGTATGCTACAAATCTATAGCTACAGATTAATATAGCTCAATTACATAAGCTGTAATTGAGTTATAGAAGAAGAAATCCTATTGCTTGTAATCTTGGAGAAAACAATTGCCAGTCATGGTTCATAGCACTGGGATAGATGGAAGAATAACACAAATAGAAAGACCTATGTTCGTGCAAGGGCATGGAAAATTGATTGGATGTAAGTACCTACAGGAAGACATCCAGTGATCCTGGATTTATGAGTCTTTACATAAATTCTATACTATGCAAAATTTACCAGTATGTTGGTTCAGTTTTACAACAATAGAAGATTGATATGCAAAGGTGCGCAAATCATTTTGAAATTGAAATATTTCAAGCTCAAAATACTTTGAACTAGACCTACCTGTTTGCAATATAAAAAAAAAAGCTGTCCAACCTTATTGAGAGCATTCCAAGCTCACCATGTGTTTAGTATTTGAAACTTACCACACAACTTTACTAGAATGAATGGAAAAGACTTAAGGGGGCCAAAGTAAAACACACCCTACAACACTACTTCTATCTTGTATCTAGACCCACTGAATCCAATGGCGCTTACTCCTAAGGTACCGTACACACAATCTCAGGTTGAATGCATTTAATATTTTCTTTCCTTCTAGACAAGATTTTTGATATGGAATTACTTTGCTTGATTCATGGCATTTTACTAGGAGCCAAAATAAAACCTTTTGCTATGTGTAACTACTAGAACGTTTTCCCACCGTTTCTCCTGTATCTTTTCATCCCAAATCCATTGAAGATTGAAAGAAACCTCCACAACATCTCTTGATAAGGAGTTTCAGGAACATTTTGCTTAGAATCACTTTGTGCTTTTGAGCCTTATAAGTTAAATAAAATAACGATACCTTTAAAAGAAAAATGTATTAAAATGTTATCTCCAAGTAGATTTCTTTTTTTTCCCTTATAAATTTACCTCTCTTTGTCTTTAATGATCTGCTCAGCCATTAATTTCTTAAATTCTGCCAAACGCAGGAGGTCTTTTGCTTCCCTCTCTTGCCACTTGCGCTGTTTTTCAGCCCAATGTTTTTTCACCTAAGAATACAAAGTCATTAAAAATCTGGGAGGGGAGGGGAAGGAGAAACCCAACACTGGCTAATCACTGCCTTGGTATCTATAAAAACAGTTTCACTCATTCATACCATACTGATATCCATTTGACTGCCCAAATGACAATCTCAAATACAAATAAGAAACGCTGGTTTGAAGACCTGCTACTCTGAACTTATTACAATACCATGTTTTCTTTTCCTCTCCTCTTTCAGGTACAGGTTTATAGTATTATATCATTGCATGTATCATATAGTGTTATATCATTGCACATATCAAAAATACTATCTCAAAATTCAGAAACCCAACTATACTACTCCAGGGGAAAAAAACCCTCAATATTTAAAAGCTTATAACAATAAATTCCAAAGGTCATCCCAACAAAGGAAATGCTAAATGCGAGTATGTGAATGAAATTGCCACATAAACAGAATGATGGTCAATTGGATGTTTTTCTTTGTCTTCTTTTAAAAATAGGCCTGCAGCAGAATGACTTCAGGCAAAAAAAAAAAAAATCACAGGAGGTAGACAAAACAAGAAGGACAACATTTGGATCAGCAGCAAAAAAAGCAAACAGAACTCAAGAGTCTGTACTAAAATATGAAAAGATACAGGGAAAATGTTCCAACACAGCTAGTAGCTTGGTCCAATATTTATAGAATGAATCCAACAAGTGTGGATGTGTTTGCTTTGAGCAAAGGCTAATTAACTGCACAAGCATATCCTCTACTGCAGAGGAAAACAACTCACAATAGAGATAAACGAAAGGTTAATTAAATGGAAATAAACAATTCTTCTGTTGAATAAGCCCAAAGGGGTGGGGTATCCAATTTCTGTCTCCTATTAAACTCTTCAAATTTCTTTAAAGTAATCAAGCAGCACTTTCTATAGGCTTTGTGGGCTGTCAATAGTTTGAATGAACTAGTAATAATAGAAACTAATGTAAGAGACAACTTCCTAATATTTCCATCTCCAAAAAACTCACTGCAGCTATGCATTCAGAGGCTCCATCAAAGTAACCAGCAGCTAAACATGAGTGAATGGACCTTCACATCCACACTTGAGGCAGGGCTTTGAAAGTCAATCCTGATGCCATTTAAGCCGGCACAAATTTAGGTTTGAATTCAAGAAGGGCATTCTTAAAAGTCCAGCCAGTAATTTCACAAGGGCCTGGAAGTAGGCTGCTGTGAAATTTTGAGAGGTGGGAACAGAAATTTTGAGAGGCGGGTCATTCCCAACCCCACCCCCCACCTCCCACTGCATCCCATCTTCATCTAGTCTTTCTTCAGAATTGCTTGCTTGGTCTACAGAAGTCAATGATCCAATCAATTGGAGTAGGTAATATAAAATGTTCAAGAATATATTTCTGCAATGAAATCTACTGAACCATCTGATTGTATCAAAGCCTGGGCTTATACTGTACTTTTAGTATAAGCCTTTCTATGTGCAATCCATGGAACCACTGCTTCCTTCAGACTTTGCCTATGAGACCAGCGAGCACTGGTGCATTGCAGCAGATAAGATGACAGTTGGGATCAAGAGCTGCATTGTTGGAGCTGAATGCCAGAACAAGACAGACACATGTAGTGAGAACAACATGAATTTGAGGTCCTGTTGCACATGGGCAGAGTTTCTGAATCACAGAATAGGAGTTTTTGAAGGATATCTTTCTCTTCTCATCTGTGCCTTTAATGAGCCTTTCAAAGCACACACATACAGAGAGAGAGAGTGGGGGGGGGGTAAGGAGAAGCTTAAAGTTAGCCATCTGATTAGAGGACTGGGAAAGGGCGATATTATATTGAGTCCTCTGGTTGCCTTCTTCAAGGCTAAGCGCTCCAGCCTAGAGACCCCTCTTGGAATGATTGTGACAAAAACCGTGCAAAGCCAAAGTATTAGTAAGAAAGGGCAGCAATCTTGGGAAGGAAGTTTAGAGGGATATTTAAAGAGCAAAATAAGTCCTAAAAGACTAAAGGACTATTTTTAATCACCACTGAAATGGAGGAACTTTACCCACCACTTAACTACATACTGGAAAAAATTCTTGAAGCCACTGAGCAAATGGACTCCAGAATGAAAGTTAGAGAGGTTATTCCAGAACTACAAATTAAACCTCAAACTTTAACTGATCAATCTACAGGCCAAGGAATAGCAGAGGAGGAACAGATCAACATCCAAGAGACCTGTATGCAACACTACGTACAACTCAATGAGATGGAGGAACCTTATCCACATCTTAATTATAAACTTATACTGGAAAATTATTTTGAAGTTACTGAGCAAATGAATTCCAGAATGGAAGCCAAAGATGTTGCTCCAAAACTGCAAACTGATTTCCAGACTCCAACTGACTATTTTACAAGCCAAAAAACAACAGAAGAGGAACAAACCAACACCAAAGAGGACTTTACACTATTCTATATACAATCCACTGAGATTTTTGATGATCAAAGAGTGACTTCAATTAAACCATATGCAACTTCAAAAGCAACAGGAATTGATGTTCAAACACGATTTATTGAGAACTGTGACAACTTTGATAACCAATCACCAATTACAACATTGGACATAACCGATTGTGTTACTCAGCTTAACCAAATATTGAGATTTGAATTTTTAGGGCAACAACGGAATAATTACAAAGGAGCCAGTTCCCTAAAATTGCTAATGGGATGCTCTCCCTTGATTCAAATGATATGTCGAGGAATGAAGGGAGACCTATCTAATGATATAGAGGCTCTGTTATGGAAACCTGCTTGGCGCAAAAAGAAAGCCAGAGTAAGACTTAAAAATGGGATTTAAAATTTTATTTAATGGGTTAAAAAGGCTTTTTAGAAATATGGACTGATTTAATGTTTAGGATTTAGACCTATAACCGAGATGAAAATTATTGGTCAGATTATAGTTTGGAATTGTGATATGGAAAAGGTTTTAAATGAAGAGTTATTAGGATAAGAAATAGAATATATATGTGAAATAGAGTAAGAATGTATTTTTTGAAATAATATGTTTATCTTAGGTATGATAATCACTTTGTAATGGAATGAGAACAAGGAAATGGATTGTGACAATGGAAGACATGGTATTAGTAAATGAGGAGTTATTAGAATAAGAAATAGAATATATTTGGGAAATGTAAGAATGTAACTGTTGGAATAATATGCTTATTTTAGACATTATAATTATTATGTTATGAAACGAGGGAAATTAGGGATACCCGAAGTGTAAACAATATGTTTATTTAAGGCTAAATTGGAATATGGTAATTGGAATTTAGTAAAGCTTAAAAACAGGATTTGGACTTGTATAGGTAAAATGTTATTGATAATTCTATTGATTGATTGAATTTTATTTAGAAATGTATTAATTTGAATATGCTATATTAATTGAGGGAAATAAGAGAGGGAACTTTTAAGGAGTTAACCTGAGCTACACATGTATGCCTTTGTTTTTGGATAATTGATTACCCCATCACCACGTTGTTTCCTAAGCACCTTGATGTAAAAATTGAAAAATTAATAAAACTTCTTGTTTTTTTTAAAAAAAGAGCAAAATAAGTCCATTTTACGAACGCTACTCATACAAAAGCACCAACACATCCGATCAGACCAATTTACATATGCAAGTCATCCTCTGAACGTTTAGCCCCAAATAACTCTATACATGAGAGCTTAATACATTTTTTAGACCTGCTGACACCATCGCAGAATTTCATGCAGTGTTGCAAGCATATGAAAATATATTCTCTCCCTCTCTCTAAACCGAGTCTTCCAAGGTTTCATGCAAGAACACAGCAGTCTTTCAAGATTTGCCCACATCTCACATTACCATTATTTTATTTACAAATCCAGTGAGAGATACCAGTAAGGAAGGCCTCACATTGCATCTTGGAGATGGTTCAAATAATTTTAATACAGAACAGCCTGATGTTAATTTCTCCCTACAGCATGTAAACATCTGTCAGAAATTATTCCCATATTGATATTTCTTCCCCAAAAGGTATTACTAGAACAGGCTGGAAATGCCAGTTATTATATTTAATAAAGAACTTTTTGTTTTGTTACTCCTGACCATTTTTCATAATCCCATATAAAATATTGCATATGAATAACCAATGATGGCAGATACTTTCTCCATTATACAGCAATTAGTTCAGCAATTATCTTTGCAGTTACCAGAAAGAGATTGAAGGGATTGTGAACTGCAAAACTATTTTATTTGTTTCCCTGAAAACAAAAGCTGACATTATACCTACAGCTCATTAGATGTCTGTCAGTCTCCCTATCTACCATAAGCATGTAACATTCCTAAGAGGAACAAAACAGTGATTACTTTCAGAGCTCTTGATTTATAATATTTATTCTAGACAGGGAGTGAAAGATAAATCATTCCGTTAAAATTAAGGTGCCAAATATGCTCCATTTTTTTTATAACAAACAAAATTAAAAGCTTTATTTAAAAAACACAATACACATCCACACACAGAGTTTGTATTAATGTATTCGGTATCCAGGACAGTTAAGGATATAACAATTTTCTGGTTTTATTGTGTTACTTTATAAAATCTGAGCACAACTATCTTGTCCGTTTTACTGAAGCTCCAACAGATTATCTATCTCTTCTTGAGAGTTTTCAAAGTCAGACTTACACTAGATGGCAATCTTCACTCTAAATGGGTATCTACAAATCTGCTGGGTTGGAGATGAAAGCAGCAAACACTGATCTTTAAAAAAAAAACTCTGGTGCATATGAATCTCCAATTAGGTTTAAGATCTCTGCACAATATTTTGAAATAGAATTCTTGCATTAGATTTCCAGACCCATCAAAACCGTTCATAATGGTTGTCTTCTATGGGTTCATTTCAACAGAGTCAGTGGAACTAAGAGCTTCAAAAGGAAGCTCAAGCAACTTACATAAATGACACGAGTGGAAACATCTATTTTGAGTTTTCAAGAGCTTATAGCTCAGTTATTCAGAAAAATTAACTCATTTAAAATAAAATTATAATTTTTTTAAGAAAAAATTATCAATCATGTTTAGGCAAAATCATTTCCACAAATACTGGTATTTTAGCAGAATGATGGTTATCAGTATAGGGCTATCCAATTCTTAAATATTAATTTTAAGTATAATATCTAACACTGATGTTTACCCACAATGGGTTATTTAATATTTAACAATTAAACATAAGTTAGGAACATTTTAGATATATTAAAGTACTTCAAATGGGCTAACTTACAGAAATTGTCCCAAATTTGTGACCCATGATTCCTATGGAATTTCAATTTAGCAATTTTTATAATATATTTAATTATAAATAATATCATGAAACAGTTTATGACATAATACAAAATGTTATTGTATTGTATTGTATTGTATTGTATTGTATATTATATCTCTGCTGTTGTTTGACTGTGTTATACAGTTCAACTTGGGCTATTTTCAATGCAGATACATTTCTTTTTTTTTTTATAACAAGTTTTATTAATTTTTCCTTTTTTTTGAACAAAGTATTTAGGAAACAACGTGGGGATAGGGTAATCAATCATCTTAAATCAAAAACATACATTCACAAATCAGCAATTGTCTAAAATCAAAAACATACATTTACTGGTCAGGTTAACTCCTTGGAGGTTCCCTCTCTCTTTCCCTCCATTAATATAACATATTCAAGTTAATACATTTCTAGGTAAATTTCAATCCGTCCATAAAAAATTTTCAATCACATTTTACCTATAAAAATTCCAAGTCCTGTTTTTAAGTTTAACTACATTCCAATTACACATTCCAATTTAACATTAATTAAACGTACTATTTATATTTCAGGCATCCCTAATTTCCCTAATTACATAACATAACCATTATCATGTCTACAATAATATTCCAACAATTACCTTCTCATTCTATTGTTTCCATTCCATTAGAAAATAAATATCATATCTAACATAAACCTCTTATCTTCCAAAAAAGGAATAAAAAATAAAAATAAGGTAAAAAAGAAAATGTATATCTTTACACCATTTCAACCATATATAATCTTAATAGGTACGCATTTAAAACATTTTTCATTTCACATTTCCAAACTATATTCTAACCCAATAATTTCATCTCAATTATAAATCTGAATCCTAAATATTAAATCAATCCCAACATCCATTCCGTTATTTTCATTCCATTACAAAATAGATATACCTATGGTAAACATATTATCTCCATAAAAAAGAAAGGATAAAAAATAGAAATAAAATAAAATAGAAAATATATACCTTCTTACTCTATTTCAACCATATATAATCAAGATAGGAATACATTTAAAACATTTTTCATTTCAAAATTCCAAATTATAATCTAACCAATAATTTCCTCACAGTTATAAATCTAAGTCCTAAGCTAGATCAGTCCCAGTTTTATTTTTCATCTTAGTTACTATTAATTCAGACCATCTCTCTAAAAAAAACCTTTTTTAGCCATCAAGTATAGACTTAAGTCCCATTTTTAAATCTGACTCTAGCTTTCTTTTTGTGCCAGGCTGGTTTCCATAAAAGGGCCACTATGTCAATAGATCTTGTTTTTTTGTTTACGATATTCATCCTCAATTCATCTGGTCTTGTGTCTGTTGTCCTTCTTCCATTGTCATCTGGGTGACGTAGTCAATTTTATCTAGTGTTATAGTTATTAGTTGGTTGTCCAGGATGTCATAGTTCTGATATTCGATGGATTGTAGATAGAATTGTCTGGAATCCTCTTTGATAGTGGTAAGTTCTTGTTCTGTTGATTTTTGGTTTATGAAGAAATCAGCTAAAGTCTGGGTGTCAATTTGTGATTTTGAGGCAAAGGCTTTTTCGTAGTTAAGTTGTAAATAAAATTCCTCGGTCTCATGTTGTACATAGGGTTGAACACAAACCTCTATGGTATTGATCTGTTCCTCAGTTTGTAGTTCTGGGGAGTCATCTTTAGTTTCCCTCCTGAAGTATATATTCTCAGTAAATTCCAAGATTCTTTCCAATATAAGGTTGTAGTCAAGCTGTGGGAAAAAATACTCCATTTCCATGATCAAGTAGTCTTTTAGTATTTTAGTGGAGGCTATGTTTAATAACAATCAGCAGTCCACCTCCACACAGCTGCTTTTTAGTGATAATTTGAAGGCCAAGTTATAGTCATAATCAAAAAATAGTACAGTTGTCAGCTGGCTCCGCCCCATGAGTCAGAAATTGTTAGATGATATGCTTCAAAAGGAGCATTCTAACTCATTTAAAGACCTTCAGGTAATGATGCAGGCAATGCAGGAAGCCATGTTTAAGAATCATGAGGAAATCAAGAAGGAGTTAGAAGGGGTAAGGAATGATACAGGAGAAATGAAAGAGAAGATTCAGGCAATGGATGGAAGATTTGAGGCCTTCCAACAGCAAATCGTAAAAAATGAACAGAAACTATTGGAAGTAGAACAAAGAATGGATAATGAGGAGAAGAAGGTTGAAGAGATAAATAAAAATCTAACTTTGGCTAACAAAGAATTAGTGACAGCGGTGATGCTAATGGAAGCGGAAAAGGCAGCTTATTATCTCAGATTCCAAAACGTCATGGAGGAGAGAGGGGAAGACCTTCAGGATAAGATGGCAGACCTACTGATGGGAGCTCTTGGGATAAATAAAGAGAAGATGATTGCTGCAATGGACGAGACATATAGGGTGCAGACAAATTATGGGAGAAGATATAACTTGCCTAGAGAAGTTCACGTGAAATTTATAAAAAAGACAATTAGAGATGAAATATTATACAAGACACGTGATGAACAGCTGGAGTACAGAGGGAAACAAATTATAGTGCTAAAACAAATACCTAAAAGAATGAGAGACCTACGGAAGAACTATCAATTTTTGACGTCCAGATTGCACCAAAGTAATGTGAACTTCAGATGGCTAACACCAGAGGGGATTATCGTGACTTGGCAGGAGAAGAGATTCAGGTTGGATACGTTGGAGAAAGCTGAAGACTTTTATAGACAATACTGTATCTCAGAGGAAGAGCTGGGAGATCATGGAGAAGGAAATGCGATGGTTGAAAAAGGAGAAGGTGAACGAATGATGGATAAAAGAGGGACAGAGCAGGGTATAGAGGAAGTAAAAGGGGGAGGAGGACAAGATGGATTAGGACAACAGGGGAGAAGCCTTGAGGAGTCGAAGGAAATAAGGATTACTCGAAGCACTAAGGCACGACAGAAACAAGTTAATGGGAGAGGAGTATAGGATATGGTCAACGAATATTAGGGGTTTGAATTCACCAGTAAAACGGCGGAAAGTTTTTAGTAAACTTATTAAATTAAATGCGGATGTCATTACATTACAAGAGGTTCATATAAAAAATGATCAAAAGTATCTATTAGAGCAACCTAAATTCGGAAGACTATACATCTCACTAGATGAGAAAAAAAAAAAAAGAGGAATTGCATTGTATGTTAGACAGGAGATAGCTTCCAAACAAATCTATAAGGACAAAGAGGGAAGGATCTTGATAGTGGAGGCTAATCTAAACAAAAAAAATATAATAATTGTCGTAGTTTATGCACCAAACGGAGCCCAAGTATCCTTTTTTAAGGATCTACACAGCAAGCTTAGCGACTTAGAGGGAGATGGGTTTTGTATGATTGGAGATTTCAATGCCATAGTAGATAGAACAAAAGACCATAAAAGTAATGGGGCAAGGAAAGGAAACAAAAAAATACTTCCCAGAACTTTTTTTGAGATGTGCACAGACCTTAATTTGCAAGATGCTTGGAGGGAAAGAAATATAGATAAAAGGGAATATACATATTACTCTAATAGACATAACTCGTGGACCAGGATTGATATGTTATGGCTTTCAAAAAAATTAGATTCGGAAATTCAAGGAATTAATATAGAACCTAGTCTTTGGGCGGACCATAATCCTATAAGTTGTTGCTGGAAAGGGCAACGGAGCCGGCCAAGATGGACTCTTCAAAGAGTGATTATTAGAGAAAAAGAGTTTAAGGAAAAGATGGAGAAAGAAATGCACTTTTTCTTTCAAACGAATAAGAATGGGGATACATCTTTGCAGAATACTTGGGATACAGCTAAAGCATACATGAGGGGAGTTGCAATCTCATATATGGCCAAGAGAAATAAGGAAAAAAAACAACACAGGATAAGACTGGAAGAAGAATATAAGCAGGCTGAAACACAATATCAGGGTGACCTAAATAATAAAAGTTTGAAAAGTAAAATGGAATTAATTAAACATAAACTTTGTATAGAAGACTCGGAAAAGTTAGCACAACAACTTAAGGCTGCCAAGCAAAATAATTTTGAACACGCGAATAAACCTGGAAGATGGTTGGCGTATAAACTGAGAAGGCAGAAAGAGAAGCAACAGATTGTTAATTTGCAAGATGAGGAAGGAGAGATTCAACATGATGAGATAATTAAAAGGGGAATTGCTCAAAGATATTATGAAAATTTATATAAGAGGAGTGAGGGACAAAGTGTAGAAAAGATAATAGACTATTTGGAAAAGACAGATACAACCGAAGATACCAGAGGAAAAAAAAATAATGTTAAATGAGGAAATAAGTATGATTGAAATAACTACGGCTATAAGTAAACAAAAAATTAATAAAGCGGCCGGCCCAGATGGAATACCAGCGGAATTATATAAAGAACACCAAAATGTACTTAATGAACACCTATTAGAAGTTTTCAATGACGTTTTAACTGAGGTGAAAATACCTAAATCCTGGTTAGAGGCAAATATAGTATTAATACCAAAAGAAGATGTAGAAAGAACACAGATACAAAATTATAGGCTTATCTCCCTACTAAACGTCGACTATAAGATCTTCGCATCAATAATGGCAGAGAGATTTAAAAATTATTTAATTGACTTCATACATAGTGACCAAAATGGTTTCCTCCCAAATAGGCACACTAAGTGGAATATAAGGACAATTTTAGACATATTGGAATACTACGAATCACATAGCGATTGCCAAATGGCACTCTTATTTTTGGACGCACAGAAGGCATTTGATAATGTTAATTGGCTATTTCTGATCCAACAACTGAAATTAATGGATGTTGGAGAAATTTTTTTAAATGTTATAGCTGCAATATATTCCGAACAGAATGCCCAGATTATAATAAACGGTGAGGCCACCAATAAATTCAATATTCAGAAAGGTACAAGACAAGGGTGTCCTCTCTCGCCATTATTGTTTATATATACATTGGAGATTTTAGCTAGGACTGTAAGGCAAGAAGAGCAAATTAAAGGGCTTGAGATTAAAAAGGAAAAATATAAACTCCAAGCATATGCCGATGATTTAGTATTTATTTTGGAAGATCCCGTGCAATCAGGTCAGAAGCTTTTTGAACTATTGGAGGAATATGGAGAGGTGGCAGGCTTGAAAATAAATAGAAATAAAACAAAGATCATAGCAAAAAATATGACTAACACGCAAAAAGAAAATCTTGGGGAAAAATTAGGAATACAAGTAGTTACTAAAATAAAATATTTGGGCATTGTTATGTCAGCACGTTGCTCATCAATTAGAGAGGATAACTACGGAAAATTAGTTAAACGTATAAAAGTTGACCTAGACCGCTGGAGAAATCTACATCTTTCATTTCTAGGAAGAATCTCAGCGGTGAAAATGAATATTTTACCCAAAATTATCTTTCTATTCCAAAATATTCCAATCCAATTAGATAAAAAATTCTTTAAAGAGTTGAATAAGTTAACTTTAGATTTTGTGTGGCAAGGAAGGAAGGCGAGGATAAAGCAAAAGTCTCTACAGGATGCTAAAGAGAGAGGGGGATTAGGCTTCCCGGATTGGGAGTTATACTATCAAGCGGCAGCCCTGACGTGGATCAGGGATTGGATAACACTGGAAAATAAAAGATGTTTACTATTAGAGGGGCACGATCTCCAGCAGGGCTGGCATGCCCACCTATGGACAGATAAAAGTAGGAACCATCAATACTTCCTGAGGCATAAAGTCCGGCAAGAACTAATAAAAAGCTGGAATATAGTTAAATGCCAATACTATACAAAACTCCCAGGCTGGTTCTCACCATTAGAAGCAGTTATATACCCCAACCTTTATAGGCAAGATAGGGTTATCATATACAAAGATATCCTGTCAGAGGAAGGATATCTAAAGCAAAGGCAAGAGTTGAGACAACAGGGGATTGCTTTGGAATGGTGGTCTTACCTTCAGATACAAGCAAGATACGTGAAAGACAAGAAAGAATGGGGAATTAATAGACAAGATATGGGGCTTGATAAAATATTATTAGGTTCGGAGAAAAAACAAATCAAAAAAATATATAAATATATGTTAGAATATAAATTATTTGAAGAACAAGTTAAAGAAACGATGGTTACCTGGGCAATAGATTTGGGGCACGCTATAAACATGGACCAATGGCAGCAAATCTGGGAACGTAATTGCAAAATTACATTGGCAACAACTTATAAGGAAAATCTCTATAAGATGCTCTTTAGATGGCACCTGCCACCGGCTAGGCTCGCAAAAATGTATAGTGGCTACTCACCACTTTGTTGGAAGTATAAAAGGGAAAAGGGTACTTTTTTTCATGTTTGGTGGGCTTGCAAAGAGGTACAGGTTTATTGGCAGAGGGTTTGGAATTGGATAACAGAAATGACGGGTCAAAAAACTCAATATAAACCAGAGATGCTACTACTTGGCATATTAGAAAAAAATATAAACAAAGATGATATATACTTAATTATTCATGTAATAACGGCGGCAAGAATTTTGTTTGCCCAAAATTGGAAAACAAATGAAGTGCCTAGTGGAGATGCGTTAATAAGGAAAATTTTGTATTGCGCAGAATTGGATAAGATGACTAAAGAATTAAAAAATCAGGAGGAAACAGAATACTACTTAAGCTGGAATAAATTTTACAAATGGAAGGAAAAAAAAGAAGGAAGGTCATTAGAAGGGATGTAAATAGAGGAAGAATATCTGAAATGTATAAAGTATGTGTATAATAAGGAATGTTTAGACAAAGGTGTATGTCAAAGATGATACACTATGTTCAATGTTTTTAATCTTTTTTTTTTGTATTCAATAAAAATTATTTTGTTAAAAAAAATAATAATAATAGTACAGTTGTAATGTCAATTTCCACCACAAGATGTCCCCAGTAGGCTGTAAAGTATTTTTCCAGATAGTATTTTTTTCCAATTAAGAGAACAAGAGCAATAATAAAAAAAGTATTGTTCAGTTTAATAAGTAGATAAAAAATAAGTTCAATAAGAAATTTTTTTCGGGAACCAGAGTACCCAAAAATAAAGATAAAAAATAATCAAAATAGATTAGTTATAGTTTCAAGGCTTATAGTCCCACGTGCACAAACGCTGCTTCATAAAATTGGGGAAATAGTTCAGAGGCTTTCACAGGAGAATAATTAGGGTAGAGAGAGAAAAGGAAAGGTCTCACCCGGATCTTCCACGGTGGTTCTTTGACGCTTAGATGTTGTTTGACTTGCGGTTGGTGCAGCTAGATCAGGGGTAGGCAACCTTGGCTCTTTTATGGCTCATGGACTTCAACTCCCAAAATTCCTGAGCCAACCATGCTGAGGGGAAAGGGAGAGTTTCCAAGCTGAGCCATGCTGGCTCAGGAATTCTGGGAGTTGAAGTCCATGAGTCATAAAAGAGCCAAGGTTGCCTACCCCTGAGCTAGATGATCGGCCATGTTAATGGCCGATCTTTTCCCTGTCGGCCCAGAAGAGCTGTCTCAGACTGCGGAAGGCGCTGCCGCGCCCGCCGCATTCAACGAGAGTCCTCTCCAGCGATAGTCGCCCCTCCAGGGCGACTTTCGACCCTGTCCAGGGTCTACCGGCGGAGGGAAACCGGCCAGCAAAGAGAGAAGACTCTTCGCACAACTGCCAGTGCCGCGACTCGGAACCGGAAGCCCAATGCAGATACATTTCTGAATGTATCCCAACTTTTCCAGTTACAAGTTCTGTCACTGTTGAAAGCACTAAGGAATCTGGTAAGGATTGACCCAAAGGGTCACAGGTTACGTGGTGTGTGTTTTTGTATATATGCCAATTTGATGCACTATTTAAGGCATCAGGCCAGAAACTGGAGATTATGAGTTCTAGTCCCGGCTCAGGCACAAAGCCAACTGGATGACCTTGGGCTAGTCACTCTCTCTCAGCCCTAGGAAGGAGGCAATAGTTTGAAGAAGGAAAACTTTGCCAAGAAAATTGCAGTGACTTGTCCAGGCATTCTCCAAGAATCAGATATGATTGAACAGAAGAAATCTATATATCCTCCAGTTATAACCACCTTTCTACTAAATATCATTGGACATATTTTAAGTCTTATAATAAAATCTGTGCTGCTTTATCAATCGCCTTGTTATACATAATACTGCCTAAGAGATAAATCATTCTCATAAAACATTCAACGGTCAACAGACTTTTGGAATTATCAGAATATAAATCCGATACTTGCTCTAACTTTAAATTGTAGCACAGTAGTGGCTCTATATAGCAAAGATACTTAGGGATTTAATTGGATTTATTCATTTTAATAAGGTCTCATTGGCTTTCTAAAGTGTTACATTTGGTATATAATCTGAGCGGGTTTTTTATTATAATTTCATATGATCTGCTAAAAGATGGTGACTCAGTAAAAAGTAAAAATAATATTGAATTTGATCCCCTGCTAGGATTCCAGATTATTTATATATTTTAAAAGGAGAGGGACCCTTCCAGTCTGGAATTTTTGAGTAGAGTTATGGTCTGAAGGCTGATAGTATCTACTCTGCATTGTCTACACCTATACGCTCTCTGGGTTCAAACTAATCAAATTCAGTCTGGCCATTTGGGCTATAGGTTGTTGAAGCAATTTATTTTGTACGACCTGCTTTCATAGTGTCAAAGCCTATATTGATCAAGGCAGAATGTGAAGCCTATAAAACAGTTAGAAAATTTATGTTTCATGCTGTAGCATTATAATACTGATCATAATGATATGTATTAATGTAGTATGCATAATCTTAAATGTGGAACTCCAGAACCTAGCAATAGTACAGACATAAGCATAAAGTCCCTCTATAAGATATTTGCTGAGCCTGTTAAGACTTCTAAAATTATTCAGAAGAGATGCTTTGGAATGACTGGGAGTGAGACTGCAGCACCTTTTTAAAGCAGTCATGTCTTTTTTCAGGTTTCTGTATAAGACTGAAAACAAATCTGTGATTGCTTTAGGACATCAACAATTTGAGCAGCTGGGTCTTTATGCAACTCATTAAATCAAGTAGATTATCGTCTAGGTTTATATAGAAGTCTGAAAAAGAAGACATGGGTACTTTAAAGAGACGCTATACACACATACTTTTCAAGGGACCTTTTCTGAATTATTTTCAAAGCATGGACAACCTTAATGTTGACTACAACTGTTTCCAGTTACAAATGTACTAAAAGCAATCTAAGCAATCTGGAAGATCTTAAGCAAATCGCTTCTCTTTGCCTGCTATAAAACAAACAGTAAGGAGTGTTGCCTACTATAATATCTTGGAATATCTGAAATTGTAAATAATAGTCTTTTTCTAATGTAGGGACCATCAAACATAGAAAATAACTGAAATCTTATAGGATTACCAAAATCTTGTGTAATATGACGACCTCATTGCTAAGATGAGAGGAATTTGGCATTTTTTGTGAGATTGTAGCTGTTAATTAATAATCTTAGATTATGTATAATTTATGGGAGATCCTGTGGCCAACACTTGACACTTTGAAGGTGTTGCACTACCACCAGGATTCCCAAGGAATATTTTGGTCAAGCTTAAATCTAGTTCACTTCATAGCCACATGAACAAAATAAGAATAAAAAACTTGCTAATCTGAGCAAGCTGGAAAAGCAGTAAGAACACTTCATATACAGAGCTCAACTAATTATTTATTTACAAAATTTATATTATACTATGTCATATATAATAACCATAATTATATTATATTATTATAACACCATATCTGTAAAAAAACAACCTCATTTGCCATCAAAAAATATCTCTTAGATATATTTGGTGAAATCTAAACTGTCTATGAAGCAATTTAAAAAACTAAGGTCTCAGGGAAAAAACAAATCAGCCGAAACAGAAAAGCGCCAATGTGCATTAAAAAAAATGCTTCCACATATACTGGGATTCAAGCTAGGAAAGCAAAAATTATTCTTCTAATTCTGAATATATGCACTATCTCTATAAAGGTAGTTTTAGAAATGATAATAAAATTGTACTCAGGAGATTTTCTTATTACCATTCTTTTCTCCTTTTCTGAAAAATCTGGTTTTAATGTTTAATAAGAACAAATGCTGGATTTTTCAGGATGGAGTACCATTTTTTGTTCCAAATAGACGTATGATTGCTTTTCTCTTTACCAGTGAATTCATTTGTGAAGGAAGAAATTTTTTGCATCCACTAATCATATTTATTTCAGTGAACCTTGAAAAAGTGATAAAGGCACTCCTTCTAAAAAAAGGGATTATTTACAGTCAACCTTCACCCTCTCAAAGGAAAACAAAAAAGAATAAGTCACATAAAATAAAGCTTACACTTTACCTGATTTTATTTTTATAACTTATTGAGCAAGAAAAACACCGAGCTGTATTATGAGAGCCTGGGAATCCCGTTCTGAAAGGCTGCTTTTAAACAAGACAACTGACCCTTAAAATGTAGATGAGGTTTAGTAAAAATAATAATAATAATAATAATTTCACTTAATAGCTCCCATTGTCATAATGGCATTCAGAGGAGCAATATAATACATGCTGTAATTTCAACAATCCTCCTTTTCATTTTTTTCCCCTCAGAGGCTGCTGAACGCTTGCCTTTTGCATTCTGCTTCTCCAAAAGATCAGAAAAAGGAAGGCTAATGCAAACAGGCTTCCTGACACCCACTTCAGGCATTTGCCCCTACCCCTGCTACTGGGCATCAGGCCACTGTTCCCTGAAGCGGTCTCTGCCATGCTTCATTTGCTTTGTGCAGGCTTTACCCCGGGGAAGCTTATTTGGTGCATTGCAGCATACCTTGCCTGCTGCATTGCAAACCATTCTGGTCTTTGCCACTGTTGCTCTTGACAGCAAAAATCTGCCTCTTGCTGGCTTCTCTGCTATCTCTGCTCTCTCTGCTCTCTCTCTCTCTGTGTGAGAGTACAGTAGGCATATGCCTGAAAGCGTGCTCTTCATAATAAGGGCTTTTTTTTTTCCATCGGAAAAAAAAAGTGGGGCGGGGAGACTTAACATGGCTGTGAAAAAGTCAGAGTTTTCAAAGCTGCAAAATATACTGGCCTGGCTGTTATCCACTAAGCACTCATTAATCTCTGTAATAATCCTTAAGACTGCTTACAAGGGTATAAAGTATCCAGATCAATTAACGTTTTAAATATATTAAAGCATTTAAAGCGTGCATGCGCGGACACACAAACACCCAGACAGAGGTTGCATACTTTTTGTTTATCCTCAGCTCTTTGAAGCAGTTCTTTCTCTTTCCGAAACTTCTCCTTTTCATCTTCTTCTTCCTTTCTTCGGGTGGCAATTGCATCTTCCAGCCGGGCAGCCTCCTCTTGCTGGGCACGCCACAACAGCACCTTCAGAAAAATTGAGATAATCACCGTGTTCAGTCAGCAACCCCAAAATTTCTATTTGCTCATGTTTTGGAAGTTTGCCTCAACCCACTTGTGTGAATACAGCCCAATTCACTTTGGGCGAACATGTTTCCAAATATCTGATGTTTCCCTACTACTCCAGACAGCCACCACCCGCCTCTTTTTACATACCCTGCACAAGCATATAAAAAAATGGTGGGCTTAGACCGCACAGTTGTGGCTACCTTCTTAGCATTTTTGATCACCCACTCCTGTGGACATTCCCCAATTCTTGCTAAGCTGCTTTCTCATGGTAGTTTGTGTTCTGGAATTAGGGAGTGAAGAAAGCAATGAGTATTTTATCCTCGCAGGGGCACTCTAGCAATAGCAATAGATTTATATAGTGCTTCATAGTGCTTTATAGCCCCTCTAGGCAGTTTTTGGAGTCAGCATATTGCCCCCAACAATCTGGGTCCTCATTTTACCAATCTCAGAAGGATGGAGGGCTGAGTCAAGCTTGAGCCGGTGAGGATCGAACTCCTTGCATTGAGCTGAATTAGCCTGCAATACTGCATTCTACTGCGCCGCCATAGATTCTAGGTGTGAAGGTCATCACAGCTGCCTAGCTAAAGCAAGAAGGCACCTCTTTAAGGCAGCAACAGTGCCAGTAGTCCTCACTTTACAACCACAATGGACCCCAAAATTTCCATTGCTAAGCAAGACAGCTGTTAAGTCAGCTGTGTCCCAAAAGTTGATGAGTTTTAAGTTACATTCAATCTGAAATTAACAGCACATGCAAGCAAAATGTGCTGTTTGTTGCTGGAGACTGGGATGCCAAAGTTGAAAATATTAAGGAGGAAACCATAGTTCAACTATAAAGGCCTAGGAAATTGAAATAAAGCAGGTCAACTTCTCAATTTCTACTAATCCAATGATTTCTTCATTGCTAACAATGTCTTCAAACCTCTCAACCCACTACAGCACAACCAACACAATCTATGCAAAGAATAACTCTACCAAATATTAGAAACATCTCAGAAACAACTATCAGACTATTATAACCTGTTCTATAGAAGAGAATATATGTAGTGCAGAGCTGAACTGTGGAGTCCTTGTTGTACCACATGCCATCACCATAGCACACTAACTAAAGTCCTGCAAAACATCTTAAATAAATCAAAAGATCCAGTAGCCGAAAAAGAAAAAAACAGGAGTTGTCTACAACATAGAGATTGTAGAAATTGTAAGGACTGTAACAACCACTATGTAGGACAGACAAGCAGAAGATTGGCAGAACACATCCATGAATACCAACTAAGACATGATAAAATTCCTTAATCTCACAACGCATGGACAGACTCAACCATAGTTTCAATTGGTAAAGCATCCTAGCTTAAGCTAAACTGAAAAATGCTAGAGAATTCCTGGAAGTTTGGTACCCAGACACTTCAGCCGTCAATATACACACAGAGATAAATCACATTTACACACTATTCAAAAAAAGAAAATGAAAAAGCTAAAAAAGAAACAGAACACATTCTTTCCAGCATTCTACACCAAGATGAGCAGGGATTAATAAACTTTAGAACAAAAGTTTAATTTTGTACAATTTTTCTGTGGGAAAAACAAATGCAGTCTTTGTGTCTGTGTTCTGCACCATATTAAGAAAAACCTGAACAAATTCATTTATAAAACAAAAACATGACCAAGGGCTGACTGTGAAACAAACCATGAACTTCACTTGTACAAGTTCCAAGTCAAGATAAGGTGAAGAAGAAAGTCGCTCAATTTACATAGTATAATCTTGAACATATACCCATTATTTTCAGAGAACATCATGAATTACTTTGAAGATCTGAACTTCATTGATAAGAAACAAGAGAAATTGTTTATTATGTTTCATCAAGTCAGTGTTGATTCTTAATGACCCACATACATAGATTTTCTCCATGTAGAGGAACTGTGGAATGAGTTTAAAGAAGCTGTTATGGATTAATGTGAAGAAAAAGAAAGTTAAAGAAAAAGAAAGAAGCAAACTCATGTCAGAACAAAACATGGAAACTGCCAAGAAGAAAAGGGGAGGGGAGGGGAGGGGAGGGGAGGGGAGAAGAGAAGAGAAGAGAAGAGAAGAGAAGAGAAGAGAAGAGAAGAGAAGAGAAGAGAAGAGAAGAGAAGAGAAGAGAAGAGAAGAGAAGAGAAGAGAAGAGAAGAGAAGAGAAGCCAAAGCCATGAAAGATATCAGGAAGGAACTAAGAAAGCTACTGGGTAGAAAACAATAAGTAGTACAATGACATCTGAAAAGACACTGGACATAGAAACAGAGAAAGAAAAACAAGGAAAGTCTTCCAAAAGATCTCTGAACTCAGAAGGCGATCCAACCTTGAGCTGGTACTCTAAAACAGGGCTTTTCAACCTTTTCACCGATTGTACCACTTTTAGGATATGGCAATATTCGAGTACCACCTAGCAAGGTGTCAAAAACTTGATGACCAAAAAAAAAACCTGTTCAAAGTTGCAATTGCACTGAAATGACTTATGACCATTTTTCACACTTATGACCATTGCAGCATGTCCAGGGTCATGTGATTTATATTTGGATGCTTGGCAACTGATTCATATTTATGATGGTCACAGTGTCCCAGGGTCATGTGATCCCCTTTTGCAACCTTTTGACAAGCAGTCAATGGCAGGGCTGCTGGTTGCCAAATGCTACGGCGGGACTTCCCTCCCTCCCTCCTTCCCTGCCTCCTTCTTTCTCATGCCCACCTCCTTCTGAAGGAAGAATTTGAAACCCCCCCCCCATATTTTCCCTCTTCCATATATTCATCAAACAAGGAAAAGCCTCCAGAGACAGAAAAGAGAAGCCATGGAGGGAACTAGTTTAAAAAGGCGCATTCCCCTTTAAGAATTAGCTACTGGCTAGAAAGGAAAGTTAAGGAGCCAGCAGCCAGCACTTAAGGAAGAAAAAAAATGTAGTAAGTACAAATGGCTCCATTCATAAGTAAAGGAATGCTACAGGACTCTCTCACAGTAAGTCCTTGCCTGCGCTGGCTCTTTCCCTCCCCCACTACACTTGGCTAGGCAGGGCTGCGTACCACCTGCCACTCGTTAATGTACCACAAGTGGTACGTGTACCACCAGTTGAAAAGCCCTGCTCTAAAAGTCACAATGGACAGATAGTTACTGGTTCAAGGGAGATCAAAGTAAGATGGAAGAAACTTACTTAAATTATGTACAATAGAGATGTCAACATCATTGATACCTAAAAAAATATTTCCTACTTGCAGGAATCTCTAGTATTAGAAGAGTACATTAAATCAGCACTCTGATCGTTACCAAATGAGGAGACTACAAGAATGATGGAATATCTGAAAAACATATGGCAAGCAACAGAAGACTTTACAAGGTTTCTAACTAAACTATGTCATCAAACAACACAATCTGATGAACAGATTGGAATAGGTCAATCTACATGCCAATACCAAAGAAAGAAGACTTAATAGAGTGTGCAGCTATTGTACAATATCTTTAATTTGACATGCTAGTAAAATAGTACTTAGTACTATTATAAAATAATATTAATCTAATCTACATCCAATGTAGATTAAAATTGTATGCAGAAAGAGAAATTCCAAATGTTCAAACTGGTTTTAGAAAAGACCAAGGAACACTAGACATTATTGTTGACACATCCTGGATAATTAAGAAAGCCAAAGAATACCAAAAAGAAGTAAACATGTGCTCCACTGATTACAGAAAGTAATAAATTGTATCAAGCATATCAAGCTGGGGAATGTCCTTAGGAAAATGGAATCCCAGTACATCTCATTGTATTCGTACAAAACCTATACACATCAGGAAATCACAATTCAACTGGAATATGCTGAAACAGATTGGCTGCAGATCAGCAAAAAAATGAGACAAGACATCCCACATGCTGAATATATATTGAGGGAAGCAGAATTATTAGAAAGATGAGCATGATTTTCAGACTGGAGGAAGAATGGAATCCCAATACATCTCATTGTATTCGTACAAAACCTATACACGTCAGGAAATCACAATTCAACTGGAATATGCTGAAACAGACTGGCTGCAGATCAGCAAAAAAATGAGACAAGACTTCCCACATGCTGAATATATATTGAGGGAAGCAGAATTATTAGAAAGATGAGCATGATTTTCAGACTGGAAGAAGAATATGCTGATGACACTACTCTAATAGCTGAAAATGGAAAACATCTGGAAGTTCTAGCAATAAAAGTCAAAAAATGAAAAATGGGACTAAGACCAAACTAATGACAACAGATGGAACAACCAGAATTGACCAGGATGATACTGAATTAGTGAATAACTTCTGCATTTTAGTATCAACTATCATCAAAGGAACCAGCAGTAAGAAATATGTCACAGACTAGTGCCCAGTAGTATACCAATGATGACCTTGGAAAAGATATTCAGAATCCCAGATATGTCTACATCTACAAAGTTCAGATTCATATGGGCAATAATTTTTCCTGTGCTATTCAATGGAAGTGTATGTTGTATTTTGATGAACACTATAGAAAGGGAATTGATGGTTTTCACATTTAGTATTGGAGAAGACTCCCGGGAATAACATGGATAGCAAAAGAATAAATAAATCAAACAACCCAGTGGCTTACAGAACAAATAATTCAGAATTCTCATTCAAAGGACAAATTATCAGGCTCAAATGATCAAAATTTAGACATATTATATGAAGACCTAGCTCTCTTGAAAAATCTATAACATTGAGAAAGGTAGAAAGAAAGAGAAAAAGATAATGACCAGCAGCAAGATAGATAGATTCAATTATACCAGCAAAGGGTGCAGCATTGGAAAATCTGAATAACCAGGTTGGGGATAAAATACAAATATAATCTTTCCTGGATGCAAATGAAGGCCATTTTGAATGCAAAATACAGCAAACTGACTTGGTTTGATCTATCTCTTGTATAGCCTTCACATATGGTTGATGTACATATAAAATGACATAATAACAAATGACATGCAAGGCAAGGCAAGGCAAGGCAGGACAGGACAGGATAGGATAGGATAGGATAGGATAACCTTTATTGTCACTTTTTTACTGTGGGGACATGGGCACACATTAAAAATGAAATTTAGTTGCTTGCTCTCAAAAGTGTACACATACACATACAAGAGGTTCAGATATACTTTCTGTTATTAGATCGGTCACTTTTCCTGCTTCTAGCAGGTCCATCAGAAAAAATAATTGCACTATATGCTACTTAGGACATTAGATTGTGTCTTCTGAGAAGAACGATGGGGTAGAAATCAATCAATCAATCAAAAATAATGACAATACCCACAGTTACCACCACTCATGGAGCAAGCATTATATCTGATAAAAAACAGAAAAGTACAAACTCTGTCAATTTAAAGAATTTGAAAACTGTAATTGTAGAAGAAAGGGCATGAACACAATGGCTCTACCACTCATCCATGACATTTCTGTCACTTTTACATTCCACCTATAAGATCTGATTCTGCTCAACTGCTCATGATTAATAGAGCTTCTCTTAATTAAGGTTCACAGTCATCTGGACCTCTGTATCCAATGCAGTTACATTTCCAATTCAGGCTTCCAAAGTTAGAATCCACCACGAAATCTCAAACCTCCACATAGGACGAATGTGTCTGGCATTAACAAAATGTTCTCCTCTGTGCTAAGCAAATCCCAAGACTAAAAATCTGAGTCTCTTCAGAAAACATAACTTGCCTACTTAATTGAAAAAACTGTATTTAATTACAAGAATGCAGTCACTTAATCTTCTGAGTTAGTAGACTGCATGTTAGCCAATATCCCAGGGCTTATAAAGAGATATCATTTGAAAATCTGAACAGGCACTCACTCTGTAACATTTGTTATGTTTATTTACAATTTGTAGTGCTGAATAAAACATGTGAAAATTGTGCTGAAGGTCATCGTGTGAATTTTTACCTCAAAATGCCTCTCCAATAATTTGAAAGAGTCCAAAGTTGCCAGAAACCTTCCACTGGTATCCAGCCAAGTTGCACCTTGTCTGGAAATTCCTTTCAGATTTACAACCAAAAAGGTGCATCATGAGGAGTCTCCAGAGTGTTTTCAAGGTTTACGCTAAGTATTTAAAAATATGGTCATGGAGCTGAGGCCTCCATCAACCTGAATGGAAAATCTGAAACAAGTAAGGCTGATGCTTAGAAGCAGCACACATTAGGGCTGAAACTGCCAAACAAGATCACATCCAGGTTTTGGCACCGCTGTTGCTATTATCTTCGGAGGTTAAAATAACAATTTGGTATAGTAGGATACTTTTAAAAACATTGGCTATTCTTTATCATTTTTGCTTATAAAACTATAAAACTTTCATTTTATTACCTACTGCATGCAAGTAGTTTTCCAGCAAAATATGTAACTGGCTATCTAGCTTCCAGATAGAAACAAAACTCAGAAGAGGAAAATGGAAAAACATTATATAGCAAAGCTTATTTTAATTATGATGCAGGCGGTAATGGAAAGTATAACCTAGATAACGAAATTGCTACTAAGAATGAATCTTTAAACTTCTAAGTATCCCCCCTCCTTTCTCTCACTCATTCACAAATGCACAGTTAATGACCTCTGTAGTACATTTATAATTAAGCCCAATAACCAAACAAACATACTACCAAAGTTCAATATCAACTTAAACAAAAATCAAAAACATAAGTTACGTTAGAAAAGCCCAATCTCACAACTCAACTATTAAGCCAGTGAAATCAAGGCTGGACAATCTTGGGTAGCCAAATTTAATAATAATAATAATAATAATAATAATAATAATAATAATAATAATAATAATAATAATAATAATAATAATAATAATAATAACAACAACAACAACAACAACAACAGCAACAGCAACAGTAGTAGTAATAGTAATAGTAATGGTTATAATAATAGTAATAGTAATAATAATAGAGTTGGAAGAGACCTTGGAGGTCTTCTAGTCCAACCCCCTGCTCAGGCAGGACACCTTATATCATTTCAAACAAATGGTTGTCCAGTCTCTTCTTAAAAACTTCCAGTGTTGGGGCATTCACAACTTCTGGTTGTTCCACTGATTAATTGTTCTAACTCTCCAAAATGAGTTGAATTAATGAATGTTTAAAATTAATTATCCCTAGATTTAATGAATTTTTAAACAATTTGTATGTTTACTCTTTGGGCCAGTTACATTAAGAATTATCCCTGGATAATAAGGAGGTTGCACTTAAGGCTCTGAGGGAATGTGCAGGTTGTGTTCGTCTGAGTCATGCAGCCATTACTGTTTAGCTATAACTAGTAATATATTCCGTGGTATTCAGAGATTCTGTATTCAGTGATTCAGATAGTCAGAAGCAATTAAAAGAGGACTCAATTCAACCTGTGGACTGCATAGAGAAATTCTTATCTACGCAGCCTGTCTCTTGTAATAATCCTAGCTCTTTTAAGGGCATTCCAGTAATCTCTTTGATCCTACTGTTCCTATCCACTTTATCTGTTGTCTTCCCCTTCTTTTATTTCCCTCAACCTTGAAAAGCATAATAATTTTTTCACATGCTACATTACATGAACATGAGAGTTTCTCAAGAGAGCAGTTGGCTTGTATTTGGTCCAGGGCTGATTGATAAGGGTTTTGTTTTTTTGTTTTTGCATTTCATGTTGGTAACTATCTTCAAATCCAACATTTGAAAGCATATATCTTCTTTCTCTCCTGTTTTGGTAGTGTCTAGCTTTCACCAACGTGTACTACACTGGAAAAAAAAACCATTGATCTTTGCTGTCATTAAAATACCTGTGACAAGACTGTAATCACTGTGGTTTTGGTGGTGGTTCATTGCGCGCTTGTACATTCTAGAGGAAATGCCGAGATTATTAACCCAAACTAACTCTTGTGTTAAATGTCTATGGAGATTCTCAGACATCCACATCATAGTTATCCCAAATATGCTTTTTCAGGAGGCAACTGGACTTTCTTGTTTTCCTTTGAAGACATTTCGCTTCTCATCCAAGAAGCTTCTTCAGTTCTGACTGGGTGGTGGGAATTCTTCCATTCCCCACCATCCAGTCAGAGCTGAAGAAACTTCTTGGATGAGAAGCGAAATGTCTTCAAAGAAAAACAAGAAAGTCCAGTTGCCTTGTGAAAAAGCACCTTTGGGACAACTCTTGTGTTCTAATGCTATACTTTGCTTTTCTGCTTTTCACACTAGGAATAGAAAGTAGTTACAGTTTTCATTGGAGAAGAAAAAGCAGATACAGAATTGGCAAAAAGGGAGAGATCTAATAAATACCGTCAGAAGGATTCTGAGGGAAAGATCCTGAATAATGGAAGATATAGCTGGCAGCTTAAAGTGCTATAAAGGATTTCAGGTAGTCCTTGCTTAACAACCATCCATTTAGCGACTGTTCAAAGTTCTGATGGCACTGAAAAAAATAACTTACAACTTGTCTTTGCACTTATGACTGTTGTAGCATGCCTCACAGGTCATGTGATTGCAATTCATGCACTTGGAAATTGTGCATTTAGAGCATCCCATGGTCATCTGATTACCATTTGCAATCTTCCCAGCCACTTACAACAATGTGGAAGCCAGCAAGAGGGTATTAGTCACCGTCACATGATGTTTCACTTAATGACTGTGGTTGATTTGTTTAATAACCACAACCAGGAATTCTAAGACTGTTGTCTCTAAGTGGGTTTAGTTACGTGATGAGTTGCTAGTCCTGGTTAGGGTCACTAAGTAAGGATCACGTGTAGACAGTACCAGAGGCTAAAGATGGACTGTTGGTCTGTTGGTTTCTATCCAGAGCAAAATTGGCTAGTAAACCTGAAAAGGGCAGTTTACATTGTCAGTTGATTGTTTTCCTGTTTGATAAGTGCTTTGTTAACTTATGTTTTGAATCCTCTTTGTCAGCTGTCTGAAGTCACTTGTTGACTAGACAATTGTTGATTAAGCAATTGGTAAAGAAAAAAAGGTAAAGGTTTCCCCTGTCCAGCCGTGTCTGACTCTAGGGGGTGGTGCTCATCTCTGTTTCTTAGCCAAGGGAATCAGCATTGTCCAAAGATGCTTCTGTGGTCATGTGGCCAGCACGACTATATGCCAAGGCGCCCAGAATGCTGCCAAAGTGTTACTATTTATCTACTTGCATTTGTATGCTTTTGATCAGCTATGTTGGCAGGAGCTGGGGCAAGAATGAGAGCTCACCCGTCATGCAGTACTTGAGTCTCGAACTGCCAACCTTCTGGTCAACAACTTCTGCAATTGAATAAGCAAACAATCAAGGGATGTTGGGTGAGACTGGGAAAAGATCAACCAAAATGTTCAAGGGTGCAATCTGGGAGTGAAGAGTACTGAAAAACCAAACACGCCAGGCATTCGTCTAGAAGCCACAGACAATAAGACAGATTGAAGAATAGACTCGAAGATTTCCCTCTCTGGGATCACCAATGAATCAAATTAAACAATCTCCTGAATTATTGCATGTACCCAATCCAATTTTTTTGGGTGATTCCAGGTTCCTCTGTTTGCCTGCTCTTTAATGCCGCTGTGTGGTTTCTAGATATTGTATTTAGCATCTCTTGAAATTGGCTATAGAATTTTTCCTCTGTTGCATTGATAACTGGAGCATAGAAATGTATTACATGGATGTTGCTGCATATCCACTAATTCTAATGCTGTTGTTCATTGGGCTGTAACTAAATAATTGTCTAGTGATAGAATACAATTCTATTTCTTTAAACGGATTATTGTCCTGTATAATATATCAGATTAAACATCTGAGTTAAAATGATCTAGCCTGATCCACCTGCGTTCATCTATTCTTTAAATAATTATGTTTGTACTCTAAACTTTTTTTAAAAAATATATTTTATTAATTTTTTACAATAACAATCTTTAGTGCTTGGTAAACAACGTGTTGTCTAGGTTCATATATTTAACAACAATCAATAGTTAATTTCTATGATTCCATAATCAACATACTAGTTAGTGATACATTTCCTTGATCTTCTCTTCTTCCAATAGTATTTTCCTTTTGCCAACATTGAGTAAATACAATTCTTAGTATTTCAATAGATACAAATTTGAATATAAACATTTTTCTAGTGTTTATATAAATAACATTAACATCAATGTATAACATCTTTTCTAATCATCTTATATTTTGGTTGTATATTTTGGTTGTATATTAATCTTATCCAACCAGCCAATCTTAAGGTCCAAACAACAAAGCCTTGTATAGTTCTTATCTTTATGTATGGCCTTTATAGTCCAATGTGTTTCCAATGTCAATCCACCATTAAAAACAATACTTTATAACGGTTCTTCTGCTCAGCATCCTACAATTATCAATCAGCCAAAATTGCAGTCCAAAATGTTCAACCACCTAAAAGCAATTCAGGAGCTTCCCCCCTAGAAGAGTAGCTAAAAGTCAAGGTTTTTCTTTCTCTGCAAATAATTCTTGAGCCTGAAAATCACAGCTCAGTAGGTGTTTATAATCCAAGAAGGTGATCAATTTTTATAACAATTGTAATTCTCACTCTGTAGTTGATAGCCCAATGTATTTTCTCTCCTCTATTCCCAGCTGTTCTCTGTTTAGCTGAGAGTCACTGAGGATCAAAAGGACAAGTTGTTATCTGTTTCTGGGCGTCTTGCCAATTTCTAAGCCAAAGCAGTTCTAATTTTACATTCTAATACACCACTAGATGTCAATAAATGTTCATTTTCCAACTTTTAAAACAGAAAATTATTTTCTTGTAATTTCATCAATATTCTTTCAAAGGGAAGATCTTAACAATTTCCACAATTTTCAGGTTTATCCAGACTATAGCTTTGTATTAAATTCCATTTCAATATGTTTCTGTTCCCCATAAAAATTAGAGCTGCTTCCATCTATGGAAGGGTGGAGCTGCAAACCCCTTCCTTCTCACTTTTGGAGGATTTTTGCTTCTTAGGGATCTTTTCCAGGAGATCAGTTTCAAGATAGAAGAGAAAAGATCTATATTCTCACCCAATTTCAAACACACTGTTCACAGTCTGTTCTAGTTGGTGCTTTTGGACTTCGGCTGCCGGTAGCTTGGGCTAGTCACTGAGGTGCAGCTAATGTTATGGTTCCAACAGACAGAGATAAATAAAGCAGAACTCCCGAGACTTGCAAGTTCCTCAAGGAACATGTTTATTGATACAAAGTATCAGCACATCAAAAGTAAAACCAAGTCTGAATAGACACATAACAATTCCCAATACAAAGTTAAGAAATCCCACCCCTAAAGCTATGCAAGCTACTACATTCCCCAATACATCTTCTTGGCGGGCTTTTCATGAAACGCCCAGCCTGCAGTCCCGGGAGCAGCTGATGACCTTGGTTTCCATGGGAGAAAATCTGTTTAGTCTAGCAAAGCACTTGGTAAATCCCCCTGCCTCTGTGCTATGTGTCAACCAAAAATGAGTAGGGAAAATGGCTGCTGCCACGCTCATTTTCAAAGTTGACAGCTAGCCTTTCTCCTGTCAGTTTGGAGGGCTTCCCCTGGATCAAACGGATCGACCGCCGTCTTTCTGAGATCAACAGGGGGGGCCCTCCTTCTTCATTGCCTCTCCGGGGCAACTTTAGACTCATTTAGGGTCCCCTGGCAGGACGAAATCAGATGTGGGGTGTGGAACCCCACAATCCCTTGGCCGCATTGCTACAACGCAAAACTGGAAGTCCCTCTAAACTTCTATTTATGTTCTTCTTGGTTCATGTTTTCATATTCTACATTGCTACTTTTAAGGCAAAGATCTTCTTTTCCCATACTGGCATTATTGGCGACCAGACCTCCTTGCAGCTTTGGTCTGGCTACCTCAAAATCAGATGTACTTGCCTAGGCTTTACATTATTCCTCTATAATTAGTGCCTTCCTGTCTGGGAGTTTCATCATCTGACACCCAAATTCATTCCTTCTGAGTTTGATTCTAGAATTCATTTTTTTAGGTAGGTTGGCATCACTCATCAATGTTGGGGATTATATTTAGTTTTCCCCTTCTATTTTCAACTTCATTAGCAAGGCTGACCCTACCAGGAGCTCCTTTGTGTATTACTCTTGTGTGGCTATCAGTACCTATAGGTTTTTTAGGATTCAGAAACAATGGAGTCAAGCCAAGATATGAAATGCCAGAAAGAATTTTGAATAAATATGAACAGAGTTATAGATAAAAAGATATACCAATCTACATTCCTTCAGCTTGCCAGGACTTCCAGATAGTCCCTTTGGAACCAGCTGAAAGTTGTGCAGCACCCTTCAGGTCTATGTTGAGGTTCCAAGTTTCTGGGGATTTTATCACCGCTTCATATTTTTAAGGGTCAGAGAGTAAAAATAATAACATATGGAGATGGCTTGCTAACATATCTTATCAATGGCTTGGTTACAGTTCATCCTGTTCCAGTGATATTTTAAAAAGGCAATGTCTCTATAGAAGGACAAGCAGATGTTCTTATGACATCCTGTCAACAGCTTGGGAACTCAGACAGCTGGCCCTTTCATAAGAATATTTTTATGAAAAACACCATTTCTAATATGCAGCTACTGCTCCTCCAAGTGTTAAGAGAACTCATGGTGACTTCTTCATCTTAATTGTAATATATAGGAATATAGATGAAGGCTCAAAATGTGAGACAGGTGTACAATATAATGATGCAATTTGCAAAGGTTCCTAAGTCACTATCTCCATGGGCACACATGGAGGAATTTATAATCGAAAACCTGCTATATTATATATTGCCTCAGCTGCTTTAAGTAATTTATTCTGCATAGGTACAGGATACCTCATATGTGTAAAGGAGTCCACACTATTTATCTCCTCATGATCTATGAAATGCCACTACAAAACTCAGAACTGTCAGAACTACTGATCTTCCCAATATGTTAAGGATGGCAATCCCAGGAGGATTTGCAGACTATAAAGTACATGCATAGAGTTGCAAATTGGCTGAAAGACTAAGTAACTTAATGAGAATAATCTTTAAGAAAACATGCTTGGTTTAAAGCTGCAAATCAGCTTATGGTCACTGCAGATAAAACTGTTACTGTCACATTGTTCCAAAACTGTAGATTGCCTTACCAGAATTCAGGTACATAATACAAGCACCTATGCATTTTAATGTATGCTGGACAGACAGATACAGCACTCAAAGGACACCAGACATCAACATCCTTCATGCAAGAATATTGGCAACCTGAATTTAGAATTTCTGAAATTTATAAAAATGAGTTAACTCATGTTTTGAAAAAGAAATCAATAGAAAATGCTTTCCCCCCTCTAAAGCATAGACTTCCAATAAAAATGTCAGTGCAAGAAAGTAAGTGACTAGAAATAGTTTTACTATTTTTCCACTCAGGAAGATACTGTAATCACTTATTTAAAACAGATAATCTAAGTGAAGCATGGAACCATGATCAAACACAATTGTTATGGGGAAAATGCTGAAGCATAGGCCCAGCAAAATGTTTCAGAATTCATTATGAGTCTCTCCCGATGGAAATTTTAATGCAAACCTTTGCTTTCAGAATTTCTAAACAGACACTGATTTCTAAAACAGCTTGTTTAAAGTATTTGTAGTCTTGAAAACATTACTAAGTTCTGGTCACAATCAAGCATCAATGTGTATCGATACAAGCATTTGTACAGGAAAACAGAGAAGCACATTACTGAAAACAGTGAGATATTTTCATAGAACACTACATCTGAGTTCCAGAGTACTCACAGAAAGGACAAAATTGGTAGAGTAGAAAGAAAGATCTAGAGCAGGGTTGTCAAACTCACAACGTCACGTGACGTGTCGTGACGTATTGCAACTTTTTTGCCATTGCTGGCAATGGGGTGGGCGCGGTTTCGCTATGATGCATCTGGCCCGCGGGCCAGCAGTTTGACACCCCTAGAGGTAAGAAGGAAATGTGATACTAAAAGCTACTATAAATTCATATCCTGAAACCATGAACATTTTTGCTTTTTGTAGTGCCAAATGAGCAACACACCTGAATAGAAAATAGCTAATCATTCTGCAAAGAATTTTTAAAAAGATGATAGTCTGTATGGCTATTAGCAATTCAAACATCACAGAAGTATCATTGTTTTTAAATTAGATCATTCAAGTTGCAAATACTGATGCAGGGAGAAAATAGCTGTTTCGTTTGGGAAGTGTTTTGATCTCAAAATTAGACATTTCAATTCTGAAATCGTTAAATTTAAAAGGTTTTTATACACCTATCAGGTATTTACAGATAATAATATTGGGTAAGGAATAGCTTGTGTTCTATTTGATTTCTAAAATTTGTATTATTAGGAAAAATGTAGGATTTCTGCCATGAATATTAATTATGTCACAATAACAATGGTATAACAATGTGTCATGACGTTTTATTTGTTCATTCATTAAGTTTATATGCCGCTCATTTTGCCAAGAGGTGACTCTAGGCAGTTTACAACCAATAATCTTACATAATCTTGATTTCTTGGTTTTATGGGATATACTTGTTTAACAAATTTATATAGCTGCCCATCTCCCTGAGGAACTCAGGCAGTGAACTAAACCACTGCCAAGTATATAAACTTGCTTTGCTCTTCTAAAGTGATATATATTTATTAACAAATTATATAAGTACCTAAATAACAGGGCTTTAGCAATGTTTCTCATTGCTGAGTCCAAAAGTATTCCTTAAATAATTCCAAGTTATATATTCTATTAATCATAAAATATAATTTAAGTGTTTAGAGACAGGTAAACAATGTTCAATGGAACTTAGAAGGGAAGAAAATTTCTTGTAGTAAGAATTCCTGAAAAGAATTTGAGTGAATACTGGTTCAGAATATTTGATTAAATGTACTGATTTTAAATAAATGTTTTCAGAAAAAATGTTTTATAAGTTTCAGGTTAAGTGTAAAATGTAGAATAGTGATTTAAACCCAAACTATAAGATTATTTTTTTTCTCTTGCCTAATCTCTGTGAATATATTTTCATTTTCTATTTAAAAAATCAAATTGTCTGATCACACCTCTTCCTGGAATAGCACTTTTTGTATAAGAGAGTAATGAATCCACCAAAACTTCATTAATTATAATGGCTAGAGTTACCATTACATGGAAAATAAACTGAGTTAATTGAGCTGGTGCTCGGGATAATGAAAATATATCTTGCATTTTAAAGACTTTGGGACTCAGAATAGTTGGCTTTAGATGTATAGTTGGACCTTGCAACCTGTTCCACTATCATCCTAAAAGAATCTGTCATATCAAAAGATTGTTAATGTTAAGGATAATAATAGTAATGATAGAACTGTGATTATAGTACTAGAATAATAATGTTATTTTTCTATAATTATAAATATGCCATAGGGGACCCAAGAATATGACAGAGTTTACACAGAAAATGAAAAGCTCACCTCTTGTTTTTAACATGAGCCTTAATTGGAATTTTGAGATATGTACTCTATGGACATTTAATTTCCATCTGTTAAAAAACACAGTTAAAATAAAAATGTTCTTTCCTAATTCAATCCTGAACTTTTTAAAAGTTGTAATAAAAATACAATTCAAAGATACTTCAGAGGAAAAAATGCTTCCAACTTTTCCAGAAGGAAAATTCAATTACACCTGGCACAGTAAGTGTGTTTATTCTGAACAAAATAACAGAAGTCTTGAAAATTGTGTTCCCTCTAGCACAGAGGTCCCCAACCTTTTGGGCACCAGGGACCGGTTCCGTGGAGAGAGGTTTTTCCATGGACCGGAGGTTGCGTGGTTTTGTGTGCTACTTGCATCCTGCAGATGGGGCTTTGCTTGTTTGCACGGACCGGTTACTAGCATGCCGTGGCCCGGTACTGATCCACGGACCGGGGGTTGGGGACCCTTGCTCTAGCATATTAGCTAAATAAACCAGGAAGGGATAGTTTTGGTGCTGTCCAACTAATATTTAACTTTTTGCTTTCAATCAAGCCATGATTCATTATTTTAGTTGAGCCTGGGCTTGTAACATAGCAACAAGACAGGCTTTCGTAAACTGAATGACACATAAACCCTTAAGGAAAGCATGTAGGGAATGAGTTCTGGAATTCTTTTCCTGTATTATAGCAGGCACCTGATTCTCTTCTGAGTAATCAAGTATCATATTGATATGTGTGGATGAGTGCATGCATCCATTCCTGTGGGAGAACAATATTCCTAAACATACTAAAGTTGAAATCAAGGACCCATGCTTCATGTATGATCCACATGCTGTTCCTTCGTCTTCTACAACCAAGGGCTGTTAAAAAAAAATGGTGGGGGGGAATATGTCACCTTTAGACACCAAAACTTTGCCCAGATATAAAAGATAATATTTATGTACCGCTCACTTTCTATTGAACAATTTCAATTAGAAAAAGGTAGAATAATATGATCAATTTCAAAGATTCATTTGCAGATTTTCAAAATTTGTTCTGGAAAATTTGGGATCTCACCAGAGATGATAATGGGCATCAGAGATTAGAAATCTTATTGCTTGAAAGCCTGCTCATTCAATGTAGGAATGTGCCCAACTGTTTGTGTGCCCATGTTTGTGCGTGCATGTGTGAGTGCATACACAGTACCAAGAAATAGGCTTTACTATGTAAACATTCACTGTGCTTTTTTCAATATTAAACAATCCTGATTGTTCAGCTAATATAAAAGCAGTACAGAATTGCTTCCCCCATAGCTTGTTTCACAAATGAGATCACATTTTAGCAAGGCAGCAATTGCCAGGAGCAAGCAGCTTTGGATGCCAGTTGTAATTAAAAATTTTAGTTTCAAATATATTTCACAGTTTATACATGGCAAAAAGAGGATTTGCCAAGTGAACACAGATTGCTCTGCTACACAGAGGGGATACTTCTTCATAGTCAGTTAATTATTTGACTAGTGCCTACTGTAAGAATGTAATGTGCATTAACCATGACTAATTAAGGCAACAAATTATACATTGTGGTGCTAGATTTGTCAGTCTCATTCCAGGGTGAACCAAAACCTTCTCTCTGGTTGATAGGCAGAATGAAATAAAAATGGGGATAGCTGAAAGAAGTAAATAAATTAGGAAAAAGCAAAACTGCTATTCTGTTTAACCACATGCTTAAACTGACTTTCCTCCAAGACGAGGACTATGCAAATGTGTTGGATTGGGAAAATATGAGAACTGAAACCAATATACTGGAGGACCCACTAATTAGGAGAAGATTGGTACATAGTCTATGGTAAAAAGTCACCCAATCCAATGTTTTAATGAAATGTTTTATGATCCAGCAGATTAGATCCAAAAACAGAATTAGGCTTTCTTATTTTTTGGCTTTAGGAAAAGACAAACCACTAAGTTCATGATGAACATTCTCATACTCCCGGTCCTCTGTATCACAAACTAAAGCTGTGATCTATAACTTGTATAACTCAGTCAGGTCTGCTGGTAATTAGGCATTTCCTCCCACATTTGCCAATGAGTCACTGAAACTGATTTTTTCAACAGGAGACACAATTTTTCACTTTGTCATTCCTCCCACACTTAGAAGATTCCCATTAAATTAACAAAAGGTAGTTGAATTCTGGCTCAACAAGGACCTATTTATTGCAAAGCAAGGCAGGACAGAATAAAAACCTATTCAATGAAGAATGCATTTAGTTACAATTTATCTCCACTGCCCAAATTCGCAGAGAGTCAATTATATTATTGTAGAGACCATTTCCAATGTTTGTCCTTTCTTATTCCATGATAACATCATGGAACACCATGTATAGTCTAGAGTCCCCCAAAGTGGTTAATATCAATCTCCAAGGATAGATAGGTCCCTCCAAGAGATTGATGTTATAGTTAATGTTATTATCTATAGTACTAATTAAAGTAGTATTTATTAAATTATTTTTATAGAATAAATATTGGGGAGGTCAATGAACAATCTCAGGATTGATGAGCTGAAGAGTTTGGGGACCCTGATGTAGCCAAAATATCAACTTTTCCAACTGTACCCAATCCTAAATTATCAAGGACTTTACCTCTCATAGCTACACAGTAGTCTTTCTTTCCTTATCAAACAAGCTACTTCTTGCTTTCTGGCCAGCACTGTCCTCTGTGGGATTGCTCTCTTTAGAACTGGTCATAGCAAAATGGTGCTATTGTATTGTATGTTAAACTTCTCAGTTAGAGAAAGCAAAGGAAAATGAGAGTGTTTGCTTGAGCATCTTACAGCTTAAAGTACCTTGGTCTAGAAGGCGTAAGGCAGGGGTCTTCAAACTTGGCCCTTTTATGACTTGTGGACTTCAACTCCCAGAATTCCTCAGCCAGCATACCTGGCTGAGGAATTCTAGGAGTTGAAGTCCACAAGTCATAAAAGGGCCATGTTTGAAGACCCCTGGCATAGGGAGTGGCCTTAAAGGACAGGGGGAAGAGCCACTACTAGGGCAACAATCAGACGAGCCCATTCCTGGAAACTAATTTGAGAAAATATCTCAGACAAGCCCTTTCTTAGCTGACACAAAGATAAAGTGAGGGAGTGGGAAGCACATTCAGATTTGCAAGACTCTGTTACTATAGTTGCTCTAATAAAAGTAGTCCTGTCCTATATGGCACTGGTTTCTTAGTATGGTCTATCTTATAGGGCTGACATCTGGATATTAAACCACTATAGCCAGTGATTTGTCACATACACAATCATTTTCTTAAAAATGCATCTAGTTAGCATATCTTCTAATAATATTTATGTGGGTTCCAAAGTCAATACAGACATTAGGTAGTGCCCTCATGTGTAACACTTGCTATACAGCTTTGTAACATTTTTGGGCCAAGATTCACACTGGTCCAAGAATGAGATGTTGGAGATTCACTTCACTGAGTAGAGCCAAAACAAAGAAATAGTAAGATAGAGGGCAAAAACTAATTGCTATTTTTAAATGTTTTTCTTCAGAAAATAGTTGTTGTACTGCATTTAAATGTAAGTGTATACCTACCCCAAATACTCATCTTCCTCTTTATGGGTATGACTTTGTCATACCAAACCCTGGATCCTGGCCATTTGCAACTGGTTATAAACATCATAGAGACCCACTTTGGTGTAGTGAGTAAGGCTAGAAACTGGGTGATGGTGAATTCTAGTCCTTCCTTAGGCATAAAACCAGCTGGGTGACCTTGGACTTTCTCTCAGCTCTAAGAAGGAGGCAATGGTCAACAATTCTGTAAAACCTTGCCAAGAAAACTGCAGGGACTTGTCTAGGCAGTCTCTGAGAATCGGACACAACTGAATGGAAACAAACAAACAGACGAATACAATAGGTTTATTTCATCGCCACTGAACAGACATGGATAACATATAAGTGACCAGATATTGCTGGACTGCCATATCTGTAATTTCTGGCCATGCTGACTGGAACTGATGTAAGTCACTGAATTGAACAAAAATACCTTATCCCTATTTTAACTACTCTGTTTTTATTTAATTTACTCTAAGTTGCATTATTTAGTCTTTTCTTAGTGAAGACTGATGCCTATTGCAGCCCAGCTTTTTATTTTAACAACTGAATCCTTAATGTCTACCATGGATAATGGTTTCCCAACCACACAATAATTGTTTTTAAACAGGACAACGCCAGAAATATTTGGCATCTTTATTATATAAGTTTCTCCCATGTATAAGCCTTGGTTTACTTTATGTTTTCACATGGAAGAAAAAAACCCAACAAGTGTAGGAACAGAGCTGTGTTGGCCCACAGTGGCAAAAGCTCACAAAGTATCTAGTAGCACCTTTTCCAATTAACAAATTTTTATTAAAAGGCATAAGCTACGGCTTACTTCATCAGATGCAAAACTGGCTGGACTGATGTAGGATTTAAACTACAGTAAAGGTTGGCGTGGGGGAAGGTGGGAAAATAAATTGGTTATGCAGATGCAGGTTATATGAGAGACAAATTACAAATAATTTGATAATTAATATTGTGTTTGTTGAGACCCTTCAAGATCACCTCAAAGCTTATACATTTTAATAAAATTTATTACTCAGAAAAAGTGTTAGCAGACTCCTTTTGCGTTTACAGCACCACAGACTAACACAGTTATCAATAACAAGAAGCATGAAGTCAAAATCTATAAAACCTATCAAGAAATTGGCACACATACCAACAGGCGTTATTTTTTTAACCAAATTAAAATAAGATGCGATCATGCCTAAAGGACCAAAAGTGAAGATCCCTCGCAGCCTACATATTACCAACTATTGCCATTGTTAAGTTAGTAACACAGTTGTTAAGTGAAACTGGCTTCCCCATTGACTTTGCTTGTCAGAAGGTCACAAAAGGGGATCACCCTAAGACACTGCAACTTTCATAAATATGAGTCAGTTGCCAAGACTCTGAATTCTGATCACGTGACCATGAGGATGCTGCAAAGGTCATAAGTGTGAAAAATGGTCATAAGGTTTTTTTTTGTTCCACTGTAACTTTAAATGGTCACTAAACGAAGTTTTGTAAGTCAAGGACTATTTGCAATATGTACCTGAATGTTGAAAGGGAAATCTCCCAATCCAGTTAATGAGTAGAAATCACATGAACTCCTTGAGCCATGTTTAGTGAGCTATGCAGTGGTCAGAATGAAAGGTTCAACCTACTAAGAGAGGAATGAGGCAAAGCTTACACAGTGATCTTGCTTACAGGAAAAAGACAATATTACCACTTGACATCAGAGTCCACCCTGAACCCATTTTCATAGCAACCTACTATTTTTAACCTTTATGTGTTAGTCGGTAAGCCTTGAGTAACAGTCAGAAGTCAATTTCTTCTTTCCCAGTAAGCGGGCCTTTAGTCTGCAGTTTCAGCCCCTTAGTAAGGTATTTTCATTTTTATATTTTCAAGGTTTTAGCTAAACTGCAAAGCATCTCTGAAGCCATAGACCTTTAAAAGACAGACCATCAAAACCAAAAAACAGAGCACCATTGGTTATCACGTACAACTCATAAGTCAAATTACTCAAATGTATGGTTATTATTAAGGTACAGTTCACACTGGATAATAATAGTAATAATAATAATAACAACAAGAACAACAACAACTTTATTGTCACTTTGAATGTACACCAATCGGCATACATCAAAATGAAATTTCGTTGCATATTGCTCTCAAAGGGTCACCACCTCCAATATACACTCCTTGTTCGTGGCCAGCTCAAGTTTCAGATCGTCTATTTTAGTCTCTAGGGAGCAAACGATGGCAAGCAGGACAGATAGAAACGGAGCTCCATGTGGACTAGCCCTCAAATTAGCTTGTATTCCTCACCTCCTTTCCTTTTTCTGATCCTGTCTCTTCCACCTTTTTCTTAAAGAGGCCTTGCTTCTTTTCGCCCCTGGAGCACACTGCCACTGCCACCAACTCCTCCAAAAGCCCCTCTCTCTTCCTCTGGGCCTGCCGACAGCCTCATCCAGTTCCTTCGCTCCATAAGCCCCAGGACCTCTCTTCCTCTGCCTCCTTTGGAAACAGCCCTGATTTGCAATAGAATCTGTCGCTGGGCCAGCAGTCAGATCTTGCTGCCGGCAGAACAATTTCAAACAGCGCCAAAGACTTTTAACGGTCTCACCAACAATTCCGAAACAACTAGAAACTCGCCATGCCAGCAAAGATTGTCGGTCGTATGTTACCTTAGTTCCACCACGTTGCTCAAACATTAAAACCTTCCCGATCATGCGGCCTATATCCCTTATATCCCTCCCAAAACATTTCACCTTCGAGAGCCAATGCAGCCGCAGCCAATCCAGGCGCCGCCATCTTAGAACTCCACTAACACTGCATTTTCTCAGTAATTGAGCAACAGGCCCATATTTGAATGCAAACAACCACCTAATCTGAAGCAGATTCTCACAAGCAATGCAAAACAACAGGACAATGATGTTAACATGGAAACCAGACCCTACAAGAAATCCAGATGGCTACTTTGCCCCCACAACTACACCAACAGACTCATCATAGGCCCCCAAAATACTTGCACAAGATTAGAGCCACTTTCCTATGCTCTTCCTCTAATGTGATGTATGCCATCATCTCCCAGCATTGCCTCCCTTGATTCTACTAGGACAGATAGGACAAACTTTGCACAAAAGAATTAATAGACTCAAACAAGGACAAGTTAGCATCAGAACATTAGCATCAACCTCACAGGATACACTATAGCAGATGTCAAAATGATTGTTTGGGAAAAATGGGACTTGAATTCCACCACTGAGCAATAGATTGCTGAACTCACATCAAAAGGTTTCAGGCAATCTCAGAAAGTCTCAACAAGAACAATTGTTTTTAATACTATATAATTAGTAATTGATTGATGATGTTATTATTGAATCAGTTTCAAACTGTATCAGTTTGAAACTCTGCATCTAAAGAAAAAAGCTACAGCTCACAAAATCATATGCATTTTAATAAAAATTTGTTTGTTAGAAAAGATGCTACCTTCAGGCTCCTTCAGGAAAAAAAAAACTTGAGTTCCAGATCAGTCATCATCCATCTAATATTTTTCAGACAACTAAATGAGATTATATTTATCTGCAACAAATGTGTTGTAGAGATCTTGTTTAATATCCTTTAAATTTCATTCAATAGTTTCTAGTTCATCGAAAAGGGAGCAACTAAATGAATTTGCTTTCTAATCCAAGGCAAATTGATTTAAATCTATTTTATTTTTACCATTTCTTTTTTAAAAAGTAATAGAAAACAGTATCTTTTTATTGTTCAAATTCCCTATGTAATTGGTTCTTCTATATACAAGAACTTTTATTCAGATTCATTTATAAGCACTCCATGAATTTTATTGATTTGTCTTATAGTGGGAATGCCAGGGGTTCTAATACAAAATAAAAATCAGGGGAAATCCTCAGAGTTAAGCTTCGTGCAGTTTTCTCAATCAGAATCAGACTCCAGACTTGATTTGCAATCAATAGATACTTCCAGTCACTTGCGGATTTTTCTAATTTTTACTTTTGCTTGCTTCTGATTAAGTTGTTTAAGGTCTTCAAGAAAGAAGCACAGGTTTGCTTTGTGTGCATCGTATTATATGGGTAATGCTGACAGTACCAATATTTGTGTGCATCGTTTTATCGTATTATAATGCCGATACCAATATTTATAGCTCTGATACCAATATTTATAGCTCTGACAAAAGTAATCATTTTAATAGTGGTTAATATGGAATCAAATTACTATTGGCACTTTAAGAAATAGTGAAATGTACATTAACATCTCATTAAAATCTAAATAGGAGCATTTCAAAAGCAGCTCAATGGAGTGTGAGGCTTTCAAATAATAGAGAAATTTGACTATTAGGCATTGATTGCAGAACATCAATATACAGCATGCCTAGCCTATGAATGAACAGCATATTATTTTTTAATTGGTTGTAATGAAGTATGTGATTTAAAATATATACATGCAGATCTTTTAAAGCTCCAGTGCATCAAATTATATTATGAAAGTTGAACAAGCACCTTCATCTTGTGTGTGTGTGTGTGTGTGTGTGTGTGTGTGTATTTGTTTTGGTAGATTTTCACGGGTACAGGTATGCAGGTCTTGGCGTATTCGGGTCTTTTCCCGTGTCAGATTGAGAGTGTCTTGGCGATGTTTCGACGAGGTCCCACTCGCCATCTTCAGGCTGGTGTCTTTGGCTTCGTGCTTGTGCGAGCAAAGTGTGATCAGAGCTGCCGTCCTTCTATAAATACTGGAGGGCGGGGTGTGGCGTGTTGGCTTTGTAGCTGTAAGCGGGTTGGTTGGCTGTGTTGTTACATCTTGATTGGAAGATGGAATTGATGTAAGCAAATTAGCTGATGTAGCTGTAAGCGGGTTGGTTGGCTGTGTTGTTACATCTTGATTGGAAGATGGAATTGATGTAAGCAAATTAGTCAGTTGTTTGGTAACATCCTGTGTGGCTGAGGTGCTGGCTGTGTGCCCATTGTTCTTTTGTACCTGGGTAATGGGCTGTGTGGTAACATTCTGAGCTCTATTGTAGTGATATCCTGAGTCCTGTGCTGCCACATCATGGGAGGTAGGCTGCGTTGTAACATACTGAGCCTTTGCGATGTAACCTCCTGAGTTCTGTGATGTAATGTCCTGAGTGATGGCTGTGATGTAGCATCACGGGCTTTGGTTTGGCTCCGAGTTTGCGGTCTGGCCATGTGTTTATGACGTGTGTCAGTTTGCTTTGTGTGGGGGTCGGTGGGGGGTGCAGCAGTTGGTGATGTTGCCGTGGTGTGGATTCTGGATGATGGTTGCATTTCGTCTATGTGATGGGTTTGGGTTTGAGTCTGGTGAGGGTGATTGGTGGTGGTGTCCTGTGTTGTTCTGGGTCCGGTGTCGGTTTTTGTGGTTGGGACTCGTTTGTTGACTAGAGCTAGTTTCCAGATGTCTGGTAGGTGGGAGGTATCGTCACGTTTATTCATGTTGTGGGGGTGTTTCTCTATTTCGATGACACCACCACCAATCACCCTCACCAGACTCAAACCCAAACCCATCACATAGACGAAATGCAACCATCATCCAGAATCCACACCACGGCGACATCACCAACTGCTGCACCCCCCACCGACCCCCACACAAAGCAAACTGACACACGCCATAAACACATGGCCAGACCTCAAACTCGGAGCCAAACCAAAGCCCGTGATGCTACATCACAGCCATCACTCAGGACATTACATCACAGAACTCAGGAGGTTACATCGCAAAGGCTCAGTATGTTACAACACATCCCATGATGTGGCAGCACAGGACTCAGGATATCACTACAATAGAGCTCAGAATGTTACCACACAGCCCATTACCCAGGTACAAAAGAACAATGGGCACACAGCCAGCACCTCAGCCACACAGGATGTTACCAAACAACTAATTTGCTTACATCAATTCCATCTTCCAATCAAGATGTAACAACACAGCCAACCAACCCGCTTACAGCTACATCAGCTAATTTGCTTACATCAATTCCATCTTCCAATCAAGATGCAACAACACAGGCAACCAACCCACTTACAGCTACATCAGCTAATTTGCTTACATCAATTCCATCTTCCAATCAAGATGTAACAACACAGCCAACCAACCCGCTTACAGCTAAAAAGCCAACACGCCACACACACCCCTCCAGTATTTATAGAAGGACGGCAGCTCCGGTCACACTTTGCTCGCACAAGCACGAAGCCAAAGACACCAGCCTGAAGATGGCGAGTGGGACCTCGTCGAAACGTCGCCAAGACACTCTCAATCTGACACGGGAAAAGACCCGAATACGCCAAGACCTGCATACCTGTACCCGTGAAAATCTACGAAAACATATATATATATATATATGTAGGTCTTTGGTAATTTGGGTTTTCTCCCGCGTAAAATTGGAAGTGTCTTGGTGACGTTTCGACGAACTCTCATTCGTCATCTTCAGGCTGGTGTCTCTTCGGCCTCGTGCTTCTAGGAGCAATGTGTGATCGCAGCTGTTTCTTCCTTTTAACTGCCATACACACACACACACACACACACACACACAAGATGAAGGTGCTTGTTCAACTTTCATAATATAATTTGATGCACTGGAGCTTTAAAAGATCTGCATGTATATATTTTAAATCACATACTTCATTACAACCAATTAAAAAATAATATGCTGTTCATTCATAGGCTAGGCATGCTGTATATTGATGTTCTGCAATCAATGCCTAATAGTCAAATTTCTCTATTATTTGAAAGCCTCACACTCCATTGAGCTGCTTTTGAAATGCTCCTATTTAGATTTTAATGAGATGTTAATGTACATTTCACTATTTCTTAAAGTGCCAATAGTAATTTGATTCCATATTAACCACTATTAAAATGATTACTTTTGTCAGAGCTATAAATATTGGTATCAGAGCTATAAATATTGGTATCGGCATTATAATACGATAAAACGATGCACACAAATATTGGTACTGTCAGCATTACCCATATAATACGATGCACACAAAGCAAACCTGTGCTTCTTTCTTGAAGACCTTAAACAACTTAATCAGAAGCAAACAAAAGTAAAAATTAGAAAAATCCGCAAGTGACTGGAAGTATCTATTGATTGCAAATCAAGTCTGGAGTCTGATTCTGATTGAGAAAACTGCACGAAGCTTAACTCTGAGAGGATTTCCCGATTTTTATTTTGTATTAGAACCCCTGGCATTCCCACTATAAGACAAATCAATAAAATTCATGGAGTGCTTATAAATGAATTTGAATAAAAGTTCTTGTATATAGAAAATATTTGGGGTTTCTTCAATGATTGCCAAAGCTCTTTATCTAAAAGTGTGAAAATTATAGTTATATGATAAATATTCTGGATATATGTTAAAATTAAAAAATATCTAATAATGCAGTTGCATGAGTAATAAATGGTCTCAGCTATACAGCACATGTAACAACACTACTCCGTGAGCTGCACTGGCTGCCGTTGTGTTTCTGGTACAATTCAAGGTAGTTGTCACCTTTAAAGTCCTACATGGCTTGTGACCGGATTACCGTCCTTTTCCAAGAGTTTCTTCCGGTCCAATCCAATCCAACAGATTAGGCATGCTGCAGATCCTGTCAGCCAGAATGGCGGGAACTAGAAGACAGGCCTTTTCCGCTTAGAATCCTGCCTTATGGAATATTCTCCCTTCAGAGATTAGAATACCCCCAATCCTCTTGGCTTTTCACAAATATTTCAAAACTTGGCTATGTACCTGACCCTGGGGCTCATTATGTGTTAAAGGCCCCAATACTTGGCTTTACTATTTAGCTGATTAATCACCATGGTTGCTGTTTGTACTTATTTATTTTATGGATGCTTTTATTGTTTTAATGTTTTCCAATTGATTTAACTGTTTTATAATTTTAGAATTGGAAGCCGCCAGGTTCACTTGGTTGAGTGGCTATAGAAATTGAGTAATTAAATAAATAAATAAATATGCCTACATGGTAAAAAGGCCCTGAAGGATGTTGATCAAATTTAATTTTTGCTTATTTTTGGGAATCTGTTAAAAACAAAACTATTGTTATCCTAAGAAAATGTCTTGTCCAGTGGATAAGAATGTTTCAATTTGTATTCTTTAGCTAAAGAGGTGATATTAAGAAGTGGGAAAGCTTTTGGTCACCTAAATATAAAGTACTTGGAAATCATAAATAATAGTGTTTTCTTGAATATTGATGGGAAATTAAAGTTTGGGGGGGGGAAGCAATAACAGGACATTGTTTATACAAGGACATTAAGTGCAATGTTACATTAAGTGTAACAAACATGTTTCTACTTAGTTGAAAATAAGAATTATGTTTGCCCAATATGAGATAACAGATATTATTGGAAAGAGAAGAAGTATTTGATGTTCTAATATTAGACTTAAACTAAAAATTTATGTATATTACCGAATTATTGGTTAACCCAGACAACACCTATAATGGTTTTGGTTTATTAGGGGATACTGTACTATTAATGGTGGAAAATATATAATTTTTAGAAAACAGAGCCATATTATAATCAAATAGATAAGATGTGTAACCAGAATATTAGACTTTAGTATGAAAAGGGAAAAAGGGAGAAGTTGAGATAAGGGAAACTTTTGGTCAACTAAACATAAAATACTTGGAAATCATAAATAATAGTGTTACTTTGAATATTGATGGGAAATTAAAGCCTGAAAAAAAAGCAATAACAGGACATTGATTGTATACAAGGATTAAGTGCAAACACAATTAAGATATGTATAAGCTAAAAATTATTGATAACTGTAACAAAGATGTTTTTATTTAGTTGATAACATTAAGAATTGTACTAGCCTAATATGGAAAAAGCCTATAACGGAAAAAGAGAGGAAATATCTGATGTTGTAAAATGAGATTTACACTAAAGATTTATGTACACTATTGAACTATTGATTAACCCAGTCATCATATTGCTTTTTAAATATCCAGTTGTAAAATGAGAAAATCAATAAAATATTATAAAAAAAGAAGTGAGATTCAGTGTGGTGAAAATGAAAATTGCATCAAGACTCATATATATTTAAAGAGTAATCTTTCCAGATAAGATAATGTAGGTCATGTAGAGCAAAAGCCATACTTAAATACTTTAAGCAGATTGATAACTTATTAATTTGTAATGGAAGGAACAAACAACCAAGATACTTCTATTAATGGTAGACAGACATACTGCAGTTTTCTTGGCAACTGGCAACAATGTGGTTTGCCACTGCCATCTTTCTAGGGCTGGGAGAGATTGACTGGCCCAAAGTCATCCAACTAGCTTTGACTGGAACTATAACTCACAGTCTCCTCGTTTCTAGATTGACACCTTAACCACTACACCAGGGGTAGGGAACCTTGGCTCTTTTATGACTTGTGGACTTCAACTCCCAGAATTCCTGAGTCAGCATGGCTGGTTCAGGAATTCTGGGTATTGAAGTCCACAAGTCATAAAAGAGCCAAGGTTCCCTACCTCTACACTACACGAAACTGGTTCTCAGGGCGACTAAGAACTAATAAATTCAAATAATAACTTATATAAAACAGTTGAATGGCAACATGTACAGCTAAAACATTTGACACATTCATTGCTGCCGCTGCTGCCCTAGATTCATTTTACCAGTTAAAAACTGAATGGTAATGCTTTTTATATTAATATAAAATTAGGAGTCTGTACAATGGCAGTGGAAGTTATTTGGTACTTTCATTATTTTTTCCTGTTTTGCTTTTGTCTTTCTCTTTTCTCTTTTCTTCTTCTTATTTCTTATCTATCTTTCTTTCCAATGGTCGCTTTTTAAAGTTAACTTTATATTTTTTTTCCATTTTTAAGCATGTAATTTATTTTATAACTGATAGCTAAAAATTATTGCAAGTTCTAGTAATGAAAGTCAAGGGGCACAGTGAAAAAACTGGGACTATCGTAGTTTATAGAAGACCAAACTAATGACAACCAATGGCCTTAGAAATGAAAAAGAAAATAATGATAAGGTAGATAACTTTTACCTTTTAGGATCAACTATCGCAGTAAAGGAACAGCACTCACAAAATACACTCAAGAAGTAGCTTTTTAAAGCTTTTCTTCCTCCTCCTTTTATAATTTTGCCCATTCTTTTTCTTCATATCTGTATTTAGTTAATACACTGCAGATCAACACTCTGTAGAGTAGCAATGAAATTTTGAAATGATTTAGCAGCATGTCTTTGTGACATAGTTAGGGAAAATCTGAAGCCCTATGTCTTACAGTTTAAACCAGAGCAAATTAAGCTCCAGGTGATCTAACAGGTTGGAGAGGCCCCTGTCTTAATAGTTGATGAGGTAATGAGAGTAAGACTGGTTTCTTTTCACAAATCCTTAGCTTGCCAGTTGAAAGAGAGAACAATGAAGGGGAGATTATGAAGATACAATCTGAATAGAGAGAAGGTGGAATTGTAGTTATCATAATTAAGAGCCAAGATAAGCAGCAGCTGCTATTATTTCTGGAGAAAGATGCAGGCTAGGGGAGGAAGTTGTTAATTGCTTTTTATTATAAATCTACAAACTGGTACTGTCCTACTTCAAGGAAAACATAAATCCAGAAATTGAAAGGTGTGTTGTTGTTTTTTGAGAATGATCAAAAGGAGGTCAATCTATCATGAATCAGGTGTTAAATTCTGCATGGGTGAAGCTCAAAAAGAGAAAACATTTGATAATATGGGCATGTAATTTTCACTTGTTTTCCTCCGTAGCATTGGAAAAAAAAGTGATCATATTTCATATTGTAAAAAATGGTTGTTTTGTAAGAGTACTGCAGTATAACCAGAGGAGCACCATATGGACTCTCCCAATATACTTAACTTCAGATTCTGAAAATGTTACACTATTTGTTCATAGAGTAATTCAGTTTTATTTTAAAATTCTTGCTATTTCTTCTGAAAAGTTCTTTGGGGGGAAAATATTATTAACACTTATGCACATAGCATATATACAGGTAGCCCTTGATTTATAACTGTAATGGAACCTAGAATTTCCATCGTACGTCGTGACAGTCCTAAGTCAAGGCACCCATGTGACTGGACCCAATTTTTAGATTTTTTTTTGGCAATCATTAGGTGAACATCACTATCATTAAGCAAATCAACATATTTCTAAGGGTACTTTTTACCAGAAACCAGCCAAAAAAGATCAGAAATTCGCAAAACATATTCTAAATCATGGTCATGTGACTATGGAATGCTTCAATCCATAAAGGTGAGCCGGTTGCCAAGTACTCAAAATGCGGTCATGTGACTGCAGGGGGGATTCAGCCATCAGAACTCTAAATGGTCACTAAGCGACCAGTCATTAAACAAGGACTACCTATAATTATTTTAAATTAAAAGCAATTAAATTTTTGTTTTCTTAAACTTAAATATCCTATACCGTCTTAGAAATTCTTGGATATTTAGAAGTGTAAACTCTTATTGTTTTTATTATTAAAAAGACCTTTGAGCTATTCATCTACTTCTGCTTGCCTTTTATTTTACAAATTACCATAATTTCTAGTGGCACTGAACATGAGTAGTCAACTGTCTATAACTTTGAAAGCTAAACTGTGCCATCCAAAAATACAAAAAAATAGCTCATTTAAAATTGCCTGGTGCAGAGAAAGATATTAATTTGCACAATAGAATAGAATAGAATAGAATAGAATAGAATAGAATAGAATAGAATTGGAAGGGACCTTGGAGGAATTCTAGTCCAGCCCCCTGCTCAAGCAGGAGAACCTATACCATCTCAGACAAGTGGTTGTCCAGTCTCTTCTTAAAAACCTCCAGTGATGGAGCGCCCACGATTTCTGGAGGCAGGCTGTTCCACTGGTTAATTGTCCTCAGTGTTAGGAAGTTTCTCCTTAATTCCAGGTTGCTTCTCTCTTTAATCAGTTTCAACCATTGTTTCTTGTCTTGCCTTCTGGTACTTTGGAAAATAGGTTGACACCCCTCTTCTTTGCGGCAGCCCCTCAGATATTGGAACATCTCTTTCAGAGCTACCCCTTCCTTCAGAGAAATATTCACTAGCACATAGATCCAACCATGCTGTAATAGTTGTAAGTGTGAAAAATGGTCGTAAGTCACTTTTTTCTGTGCTGTTGTAACTTTGCATGATAATGAAACGAATAGTTATAGATCGAGGAATACTTCTAGCAAGAAAGAACTGGCCTGCTTAAATTCAAATGCTTTCTACAAATTCTGAGATCACTTGGAAGATACCATTCACGTGTCTTGACAACTACTGAGTAAAAAAAATTGATTGCTGAACAGAAATATTACCAACGGTACAATTTAATATAGCTCTACTCAGATGTAAGAGCCTTTGCTTTCAATAGTTTGTTCCCAGTGTGTACATGGATTGCAGCCAAAAACAACTTATCGCACGCATGTACAAAAGAGGTGGAGCTTTGCATTGCATTGCATTGCATTGCATTGCATTGCACTGCAAAGTTGCTCCCATGTCTGGCTTTTTTTGACCACCCTCTGCAGACACCAATGATTCCAAGCAAATGTTCTTGGGGAAAGGATGGATTGCATAGAAGATATTCTGTAGCAAATACTGTTCACTTCCCAGAAAGATTTCTGAAAATGAATAGATTCACATAATCATTTTGGAAAAGGATGAAGTCACTTCTTCGTTAATATGGCTACACCAGGGGTGTCCAATCTTGGCAACGTTAAGACTTTTGGACTTCAGCTCCCAGAATTCCCCAACCAGCGTGCTTTGTATCCAACAAATTTAACAATATAACTCTAGGTGAAAATACAGAATATATAACTGTGCAGGGGAAAAAAATGTTGATGCAGTCTTCAAATTGGAAAATCAGATTTCTCTTTTTTCCTGCCTCTTTGCAGGGGGAAAAAGTTTATTCTTAGTGAGGGTAATTTAATACAGGGTCTTTTAGCCTTCACACTGTTTCACACATGATTTTTATGGAACTTTGCATTGCAGTGATTTGTGTGTGGGTGTGGATGTGCGTGTGCATGTATATTTCAGACTTTCCGAAGCGGCTTAAGAAAACAAGACACACTTGCTCACTACCTCTTTCTTATCTTCTTGACACTGGTGCATTTTTGATATGCATAAGGGGGAAAAAAGCAGTGGAAATGGGCTGACAGAGGGATATAATCATAACTTAAATTAGTTTCTCTTTCATGCTCATCATCTAAGAGTATGTCTGATTTCCCCCAATTAGGGGATTTTGTGTAGTGGATTAAGAAACTCTAGTTCCACTTAATGGTAGGAATGAAGCCCTCTGCATACAAAGAAATTATGTTGTATAATGTCAGGGGAACCCTGGAGATTAAGAACTTCCCAACAAGGAAGTTTGACCACTTGTTCAGCAACCATTCGAAGTCACAACAGTGCTGAACAAGGAGGATTTACAACCGATCTGCAAAGTTGCAGCCATTACAGCATCCCCATAGTCACATAGCTGTGTTTTTTGACACTTGGTATCCAGCTCGTGATTATTACATTGTAGCAAGCCATGGTCATATGATTGTGATTTCCAATGTTCCTGCTGGCTTCCCACAAGCAAATTCAATGGGGAAGTTAGCAGGAAGACAGACGTAGCTTCCATTCCTGCAACCTTTTTGCTCAGTAGTGCCTGCTTGTGGCACCCCTTCCATAGAACCTGTGCACTTGCCAATCTGTGATTTCCACCTCTTCCTGCCTAATGACCTACAAGGTCCTGGGTTATGACAACAACCAAAACTGCCAGAATTGCCGTTACTAAGTGATGTGATCATGCAACAATCACAGTTTACAGCTACATCACTTACGAGATGGAAATTCTGGTCCTAATTGCCATCATAGCCTGAGGATACCTGAATTAGGCATGGTTGAAGGTCAAGGGAGCTTCTGACAATGATATTGCTGCTGGTCATCAAATAATCATTTTTCCTTACATTATGAAAGCACACCAAATAGCAAAAATAAGACGGATCACTCCGTACTCCAGGTGAATGAGCATTGTCCTAAAGACAACAATTCTTTAGCTCAAACAGAGGGATCATCAGACTTGAGGTACTGCTACTAAGGTTTGATTTTATTGCAAGAAGAGTACAGTAGCAGGCACAGAATAATGCTGATGTTCGTGAGTTGTGCTCATATCACATGCTTCCCCATGGTAAACCGAACCATGTATTTACCTCTCAAGCTAGGTTTGCACAACGCATTAATGCCAAATATATTTCAAGCTTATGGTTCAGTGCATTTTGCAAACACAACATATACAGCATAGCCTGCATAAGTACCATGTATCAATCATATTACGTCAATATCATGTTTCAATTATATTACAGCACACAGAATCAGAGGCCGCGGAGAATCAAGAGCAAAACTTCCAGGAATGTTGGCAGAATAAAACACGTCGATTACTGCTCAATTTTCACTGATCATTTGACAACAACTGGTTTCCTTTTCCAAACTTCCAGGTTAGTTTTTTCACATTAAGATTTCTGTCCAGCATCTTTACACTGAAGGAATGTGGTAATTTCACTGAGGGCCCCTCCTTTTCTTCCATCCCCCAATTATATGGATCATGGGCCAAGTTTACAGAGCAGATAGATGGATATTTTTTTTCCATCTTAGCTATATTATTCCGGCATGCTTTTACTGCTACTGGGGAAAGATAAGTCACAGTCAATTAGTTGTTATCCCAAAATGCATCAGGATAGGATTCATTAAAACTCTCTCTTTCCCCACCCAAGCGAAACATATTTACACATACAATATAGACATGTAGAAATAAAATAAAAATGGCCCTTTAATATAAAGCCTCAAGAGCACATAAATTAAAAAGAAATGGCTCACATTTTTGTAGCAAAATGAAACAAGACTTCTCCAACCCATTTGGGGGCATGTAATTCAACAGCGTCATCCTGAAAAGATGACTCAACAATGAGTGCCTTTATTTCAGGATAAGGTGGAAGCCCATGTATACCTACCGGTGGTACACATTTTCCCCCTTTAAGTCAACACTGAACAAGACAGGATATGCAAAGCAGCAATAATTTAATAGAGGGTTGTGCAATTGAGCCTACCTTCTCTTTCAGATTAGCACATATCTCCTGCTGTTTTCTTCTATTATTAGTCACCATCATTTCAGTCTCATAAGCAGCACAAGCTTCTGTGAGAGTCATCACCGCCTTCACTAAGAATGTCTTCTTAGCTTGGACCCAATTGAACATCAATACTCTCAATTGGCTCCTGGTAAAGTAATAGTGGTCCCAAGACTTTTCATGAGCAACCTGGGGTTTGGGAGGGGATGGATTGAAGAAACAAAGGAAAAGGGGGTTATTTTGGAAGTAGGCAGAATGATCTTCTAAACCCTAACAGCTAAAGGTTGCTTTAATTGGATGTTAAAAATGACCTTATTTGAAGCCAAGAGCGGGCCAGCTAATAAAAGCATGAGAGAATCATGCCCTTCTCAGAAACAAACAAGAGCTTCGTTGCAAGGCATTTATAAGGGTTAACGTAACTAAATCAACAACCCAGAAATATTTCTAACAAATTGACAGGAGGCCAAAGGAAAGAATAAAAAGCATTTGCTGCTGAGAAAGCAGGGAGATTTAAAGCTAGTCTTTTCCCCAAGTCATCTCTCATGGTTCTATTCAATTGCCTCTCCCTGAAAATACATTTATTACACATTTTGTTAAGACATATCATTTTTGTGTACAAAAAAAGTTCATACCAAATGCAGCAGGAATGTAACATGAATGCTGTAAAACTAACTGCAGCACTCTCGTGGATTTCACTGTGATATGTGGAGTGTTCTGTGAACGAAAGTTCCATTATTTAGAAATGATTGGAGGCGATTGTGTTTTCCTTTGACCTCAGAGAAGAAGCTGAGTTATAAATCTAAGGCTACGCACTTTTGAATACTGCCTGTTGGTATGGACATGTAGATATGTTTTTATATTATCTCACCTCACATTTATTTGAGATGTTGAATGGCTATTGCGCTTGCCGGCTAACATTAGTGAATTTGCTGAACATTTAAGTGACAATACATTACATGTACAGTTCCAAGCAGAATTCGGAGCAGAAGTGTGGAACTTGTGGCCCTAGGGTGGCCCTTTCAATTCCCTTCCTCATTAGCCATTTTGGCTGGGACTCCTGAGAGCAATACCTCGAGGGCCTTAGGTTCCCATGCCATTCTACCCAGTAGGAGAAAGTCTCAAAAAGTTGTTTTTCCTAAATAAATGGGTATGTGAGAGTCGTAAGACAAGGGCTGTCTCTGAGGGCCCCACCCTTGAAAAATATTTTCTTTCCAGAGATTGGAACAGCCCCAACATTAGACTTTAGGAAAGCCACAGGGAAACAGCTCTTTCACCAAACATGTGGAAGATTATTTATTATTTTTACTTATATCCCACCTTTATTATTTTTATAACCAATTCAAGGAAGCAAACATACCTAATACTCCTTCCCCCTTCTATTTTCCCCAGGACAACAACCCTGTAGGGTGAGTTGGGCTAGTACATACGCAAATAAATGAATATATTAAAAAGTGAGAAGCAATCTATACATAAACAGGAAGTGCTCCTACATGTAAGATACAGAGTGTGTGTCAACTTCGGCCAATTTTCAGATTTGGCAGCATTTTGTCATATCCTGTTGAATCCTATTCCAGGCAGTCCACGGCCTTTAGGAACAGCTATAACTATTGATGATGGATTCAGAGGCAGATATTAAGCTGAGTTGGATTTAAAAGATTGCAGGCGTGGATTTGAGAACTTGGAGGTCTGAACACAGAGCACCTTGCTTACAAACACATAATCCATTCACATACACATTATAGTGCAGTATTTCAGTGAATATCATAACCAGTTTAACAACACCAACTTACGTAAATTGTGTTGCACTATGCTCTTTTTTTAAATACAAACATGTGAATGTTTTGTACTATTTTTGGAGGAATGGAATTATCTGGAACACATTTGAAAAATGACAGAGATCAAAGGTAGAGGGAAAAATGAAAAGTCCATGTGCAATTCCATGTGTGCAATGCTGAGTGAAGTCTTATATTCAGCAATCCTATTAACAACTTTTCAAACTGGATTCTCATCCCAATAATTGAATGAAAAAAGAGAAGTTCTGCAACTTACAAGGCTTTGCCTAGATTTGTGAGGTAGAAGTTTCTGAAGCATATCCAAATAGAGCGTTCTTCTACTTTGCATGTCACTTGGATACTGACCAGTGACAACCTGATATGTCCAAAGATCTTCTTTACTCCACTGGAAACTGCTGTAGGAACAAAACAGAACAAATCTAACACAATCTTTTAAAGCATTGTACTTGCTCCTCTCTTGTGTTCATAGTTGCTTGACTCTAAGCCATCTTAAGAAAACCCTGTTTGGACTGAGATTTTTTGGCAACAGTTTGCAAGGTATTCAGTCCAAATTGCGGATACCACATCCTCCTATTGGACAATTCCCTTGTTGCTGGGCCTTCCCATCTTTCTTTTCCAGGAAAGCATTTGCCAACCACCTTCCTTCCTCTGGGTGGATCTTCCTGAGTAGTAATTTGTGTGTTACCCAGGCAAAAATGAAAAAAAAAAAACCATGTATACAAATATAAATGAAATTTAAAGCAACTTTATATTTAAAGCATCAACATGCATGTATTTGCAAAGTCTGCTGCTGCTTCCATATAAAGCATTTTTTCCCATTATCATGGTGAGGAAGCACTTCCCTGGCCTGCAGACGGTTCCCAGTAGAGTGGGCGTGGGTGTGTACAGATGTTGTCATACATTCCTACCCTCCAAAAATGGTTGCTGGTTCATACTGGTGATGGAGCAGCTTCACAGTATGGATAAACCCATCATTTCCAAGAAGAGGCAATTATCACTGAAACCATAACAATCTACCTTGATGCACAATCATTTTGAAACTGATTGGTGCATGGGCATACATAGATCCAAATTATGTGCTCGGTGTCAACGCTGCTAACATCGGATGTTCTTGCTTGACAACAGATGGAATTGCAGCCATTTTCCTCTATTGCTTTTAGAGTTAGTTGATGCTGGGAGGGGGGAATGTGGATGAGAGTCCAGCTAGTCATAACAATAATAACTCAGTCGTGGGAACCCAAGGTCATTGGACCCAGAGTTGATAAGAGTTTTGGCGGGCTGGAGAGCTGGGGAGAAAGCCCGTGCTTCAAGCTAATTGGGGAATGTGATTTATGACTGTTTATTGGAGGAGGGAATTGTGCTTTGTTACTTTGTGTCCAGGGGAGGGGAATTTAGTTTTTGGTTTCAACTATGTAGTGCCGATACTTTGTTTCTCAAATAAAAGATTCTTTAAGGTAAACAATGCCTCGAAGTTCTTTTGAAGAGTTTCATCTGTTGGAACCATGACACTCGGTTTGAAAGTGCTCTTTTTTCATTCAGTACAAATATATGCTTCTGAGTCTAAGGCAAATCCTGATAAGGCACTTATTTTTGTTTTCCTGCAATTCCATGAAGAACTAATTGTGGAGGATGACTATTAAGCACTGCAAACTTGAGAAGCTTCTATACCCCGTTGCATCCTTTTGAAAAGAGGTGAGCAAAACACCTGGCACAGTGGAAGGGACAAAAGCTACACTGGTTTTCAAATACATAGGCATGAGTACAAGGCAAAGAGGGCAAACTAAGAATAGGATCAGTCAACAAGAAAAGACTACTGTGGCTCCTAATAAAAATGACCAAGTCTCTTTTCTCCTTTGGTTAGAGTCTGTTCCAGTAGTATTGAAAAGTCACAATCCCTTTTTTTGCTGTCCTTCTATTTTTTTAAAAAGAAAGACTTACAGTATTATACGCTCTTAACACTGCTATTATTCAAGCACAAAAACAGAGTTGTAAAAAACAACTCTCCACAGCCAAAGGGGCCTAACACACACTAGCTCAGAGGAACACTGACATAACAAAGGAAATAGCCTGCAGCCAAACAAAACAATGTTGTATCTATTAAGAGCTCTGGATGCAAAAAGCATCCGCCTTTCCCTGCCATTCCAGGAATTATTCTTTGCATTATACTCTTTCAAGATTCACAGTTTTAAATATGTCTGGCCATTAACAACAACTGAAAGGGGAAGGGGAAGGAAGCAGGGCTTAAAATACACAGCATGAAAAATATTGGCATCATATTTTTAAACACCTCCAAGTTGCAGACATCAAAATCCTGCTCAAATTATTTATTTTGAAGGCCATTGGACACATTTACATATCACACCATGTCAGGATTTTGAGAATCTGAGTTTTTCGTGATCAAGTTTGATCATTCCCACTTTATTCCTCTTGCCAGAAGAAGTGGCTTCACAAATTATTTTTGTGGTTTTAGTGTGATGTGACAGTGAAGATCCTTGGTCAGGTCCTAAAGTGAAACAAGACCATGATTTAGTCTGGCTTGTTAAATGGAAAACAAGTCTGGATTCTCAGTGCATACATTTCACTCAATACGTACAAATGTAGATTTCTTGGCTGGTCATGTCAGTGAAGTGTAGCTAGGCTGCTTACTTGTGGAAAGAGAAAACACATCCAACTATGAGACAGTATTCTGCCAACACAATTGCCCCAATATCTAGCATAAGCCACATTCTCATGGCAGATTATATTTAGTAATACAGTGTAGACATGAAGAGAAGGGCATACAAGAGGAGACATATCCGTATTGGACTCTCATAAGGCATGCATACTCTATCTATCTATCTATCTATCTATCTATCTATCTATCTATCTATCTATCTATCTATCTATCTATCTATCTATCTATCTATCTATCTATCTATCTATCTATCTATCTATCTGAGTTTAGCATATGAATGTAAGATTATTCCAAAGGCACCACAATTGGGTAGCTGGGTACCAACCCATCAGAACAGACTTTTACATAGCTTGAGTCAGGTTTGCTTTAGGAAGATTACTGTGTAATCCAGGAAATCTCCTAGAATCTCTTGCTGAAGGAGCTTAATCCTGAGTATATCTCCAGAAGATTGGCCTATTGGAATTCATAGCATGCTTCCAAAAATGCATGTAAAATCTGTATTTACTTATTTATATGGTTTATACAACTGCCCGTTTCAAATGATTCTTAGCAGTTTACATGATTAAAACACAAGAACTCACCACACTTAATCTCTACTCCGCTTCTGGGACCCAGGGATGAACAACAACTCCCCTCACCATCTACACCTCTGACTCACATGCCTGGGGAAACAGCCAGGGTTTCAATGCAAGCTATATCCAAAAGATTCCATCTAATTTATTCAGGGGTTGCAAACTGAAATATTAAGCAAAATGGAATTTTGTAAAAGGGGTATCATGCCACTTCCTCTTGGAAGAATTTTTGATTTGCTAAAAATAGCATGCCAAATGGTTTTCAACATATTTTTCTCCTCCAAGTAACTAATAGTTTATTTCCAGCGTGAATTTCAACAAAGCACATCTTTGTTTTTGTTGTTGTAATTTATAAACCAAGGAGCTGTTGGAGTTCAAAGCAGTATATAGCACTCTTTTTTTTTTTTTTAATCCCCACAGCCCTGTGGGTAATACAGAGTGAAAAATGATGACCGACCTGAATCATTCAATGACGTTGTGTAGCTGAAGGTCAACTTTAACTTTGGTCGCCCAAGTCCTAACCTGGCACTTCAACCTCTACTGTACACTGTGCTGACTCTCCTTAGGGAAATCTAAGAGTTCTTCTGGGAAAAAGAGCTAGTCACTAGGAAAGGATGCTGCCTTAACTGCTCAGAAGCTTAACAGGATCAGGCCTGTTTAGGACCTAGATGGGAAACCCCCTATAGGCTAGGCTAGGAAGCTGATCATCATCTCAGAAAGCAGCGATGATAAACCACCTCCAGATTATTGCCAAGAAAACTGCAGGGGCATGTTCATGTCACCCCAGGAGTTCAGCTGGGCTCAAGGGCTTCTTTACTTTTCTCTTTTAAGAGAACTACAGCAAGCACAAATCAATGACCTCATGCCAGCCAGAGCATGCAGGATCTGCAGCCCACTCCTATGCAGGTTTCCTGACAAATAAGTCATGCTGTGTTCAGTGGGGCTTATTGTCAGGCAAGTGTACACAGGACCATAGCCTGAGGTGATGTAAAACAAAAGCTCAGCAGGCAGAGGCCCAATTCAGATTAAATAGAACATGACATACAATAGTAATTATGAAAGCAGGAAGATTGCCAAAACAGTGTACAGTTTCTTTAAATCAGTTCTTCTGAAAAAAGTACAGGGGAGATGGCTAAGAAATGTAGGGATTTTGAATACAGAAAAAGTGTACAATTTCTATCACACTATAGTTCAGTTGAAGCATTTTCGGGGGTTACTCCTAACCTATGAAAGATATTCCTTCTGCAGTTATGATCGATACCCTCTGCTTCGTTAAATCCGTTAAGGTATATAGATTTTAAATTTTGATTCTTTTTAACTGCTGACGTACTGTTGTTTATGTTGCAATATTTTTGTTGTTGCTGTATAGCGCTTTGATGATTTCTGAAAAGTTGGATAAAAATACTCCAAATAGAATAACAGAGCAGTTTCAACAGAGAGTATGGATCCTGTACAACTGAAGGTGAACTTTTTTTGTTGTTGTTGTTCTTTTTTCTATATCTGTGCATCTTTTTGGGTCAGTGTTTTAACATTATCCTTGAACCTTCCTACCTTCACTAGCATGACTGCAAGAAGCTGAAAACTTTGGCTGCTATCTTTAAACTAATCGAGTCTTCCTTCTCATGTCTTCATATGAGCTTAGTTTAAACTGTGGTTAGTAAACAAAGCACTGATTGAAGTTTGAACAATCCAAGTTCCCTGCAATTTTGGTATAAGGAAGAATCTGTGATTCAGTGAAAACCTCCTGTTTGAAGATGCTCTTGAACAGGAATGATAGGCTTTATAGGCTAGTGCCCAAAGATGCATCTGAGCTAGTCCTATATAACATAGTTCTGCACCATCATTATTCTTTCATGTTACTGTTTCTGAAAATAAATATTATTAAAAATCTTTGTTTTAAATTTATTTTTCAGATAAATAATAGAACAACAGACACCTAAAAGACACAGTGGTACAGTGATTAGAATGCAGCATTACAGGCTAATTCTGGCCATAGCCAGGAGTTCGATCCTGACCAGCTCAAGATTAAGTCAGCCTTCCGTCCTTCCGAGGTCAGCAAAATGAGGACCCAGATTGTTGGGGGTAATATGCTGACTCTGTAAACTGCTTAGAGAGGGATGTAAAGCACTATGTAGTGGTATATAAATCTAAGTACTATTGCTATTGCTAAAAGGCTTATTGAGAATCAAAAACCAAGAACAACACTGTCAGTTTTCTAGCAATTAGCTAGAATTAACCCAGAGTAATTTCTGAAATGTTGAAAGATCCTTATTTAAAATCTCATAAATTGCATTTTTCTCATTTGTCAGTTACTAAATTCTCAAAAAGAGGCATGCACAGTCACCTTAACTTTTAATACCACATCTGCCACCAATGTATTTAATATGCATTGTGCTGCATATAATCTAAATAATAACCAATTATCACTGGGATAATTTGCTCTCAAGGTGTTTAGAATATGCTTTTCCCCTCTTAAACCAAGATAATCAAATCCTGGTTTCTATCCAGGAACAAAAATAGTAACAAAAGATTAGGAAATTCTGTTTTTTAGCATTGGTTCTGCAAAGGATTATATAAAAAATGACCTTTCCAACTTGATCTTAAATATTAGATGGCATTCAACCACAAGACTATAACAGCAATTGTTATTTTCCACTGAGGTTATGTCCTTACAGCCTGCTGCCCAGCATTAGAATTCCTCCTTAGATTGGAACCAATTCTTCTCCAGTAGCTTCTCTTCAAAACACAATCTCAGGCTCCCTCCTATTTGCAGCATTCACAGCAATTCTCTGTCTGCGACCTTATGAGTACTCCATTGTTGGGAAGATGCACAGATTTCTCTCTGTAAACTCAAAGGAACTCATTGCTGACATCCCTGGTCACATTTCTCAGCTGTGGTTGATTTTTAATGGGCAATATAAGCATGCAGTCCTGGCTTATTTGTAGCCCTGTTTGCAAATGTGATATAATATTGGAGAGGAGCTTCTAAAGTATCATGCAGTATGAGGGGTAAATTATGAAAAGCCATGAAAGGAACTAATCAAACACAAAGGTGACACTATCAGAGTAGAATAAATATAGTTTCTGTTCTGTTCTCAGAATCACTAGAGTCATAAATTTTGTCCAGTTTCCTTTGGCCCAGATGCACTTTCTTAACAAAATACCCAACAGGTACAGACACCAAATAGAAAGAACATTGGATATGCAATGCTCAAGACAATAAAATACAGACTCCAGAAAAAGATTTCTGGAGAAGTCAAAAATTCCAATAGAAGAAAAAGACAGATACGGTAGATATAGTAAATGGAGAATAACAAAATGGTGGAACATTTATTGAGCATTTAGAAAATGCTGTTTGGTTTCTGAGTAAGGCTGGGAAAGACACTTGTCTAAAGCCCTAGAGTGACAGTATAAAAATGGGCAGAGGACCTACAACCTCCAGAAGTTGCTGAATTACAACTGTGGCTAGTGATAAAGGACGCTTGTTGCTCTGATGTTGACAGCATTGAATTGGATGGACCAAGCTGGCATAAGAGGCTATGCAGCAACCTTAAAAATGTGCCATCAGTTGAGATGCATAAAAGCAGAGCTAAATACAAATAGTAATGCAAAAGCATACATATAATTAGGAGACACAAGAAGCATAAGCAAGGTAGACCACAATGTTTGCCTACTATAAAAAGAAAAGCCTGTATTTCCCAAAAGTTTTTTGAGAGTTTGAATAGCTAGTTAGGCTAGTTAGTAGGGTTACTGCCACATTGCAAGGAAAACATGTGACAGAGAAAGGGAGAGATGACTAGAAAGAGCTAGTGGAAATATATAACTATAGTGCAAATTAAACATGTTTTTGCATTACCAGCATCACTTTACTCGCTAGACAGAGAGTTATTTCTACTGATCTCCAGATCATGCCAATGGCAATTACTGACACAAAGGACATGTAGAAAATGCACCATGATAAAGGTTATGAGTAAGTGCTCCAAAAAACTGGGAGTTAGAATATGATATAGATTGGATTCACAGATCATGGTAAGCCACAGCATACACATGTTTAATTAAGTAATTCCCCTTCAAAATTATTTGGAAGCCTCAAATCAGGCATGTCAAATATGCAGCCTGTGGGCCAGGTGCGCCCCATGCAAGCCACACCCACTCCGGCGCCGCAAAGGCAAAAAACACCCCGATACATCACGATATGGCCCACGATGCGATCAGGCTTGACACCCTTGCCTCAGATAGTTCGGCTAATTTTGTTTTAAAATAAGTTTGTAATGGCATTTAAAATACTGAAAGAAAAAAGAAAAGACAAAAGAAATAGACATAAAACTACATACATAATTAAAAATACATAACATAAAAATGAGTGAAAAAATACAACAGAAAAAGCATAAAATATAAGGTATTCATTTCTAATACACATATAGCATATATATATACACACATATATAGCATATATCAGTGGTGGCGAACCTATGGCACGGGTGCCAGAGGCGGCACTCAGAGCCCTCTCTGTGGGCACGTGCGCCATCGCCCCAGTCCTAGGCCTTCAGCTGGGTTTTATAAAACCTTTTCGCTTTAGGCCTCCGCCGCCGTGTGCAAAAAAAAAAAAAAGGTTCAATCAGTCAATTTCAACTTCTCGCGGGAAAAAAAAAGATCTTGCAAAGTTGAAATTGATTGATTGAACTTTTTAGTCCCACCCAGTCTGCCGTTACCACCACAGCCACGCCCACCCAATTGGCCACACCCAGCCAATGGGCCACACCCACCCAGCACTCGACGATGCATAAGTGGGTTTTGGGTTGCAATTTGGGCACTCAGTCTCTAAAAGTTCGCCATCACTGGCATATATATATATACACATATATAACATGTTTTTAGTCTACTGTCTTTTGTATGAGTTCCATATTATATTTATCCATACAAAATTTACGTCTATATGCAATCTGTTTGAAACCACCTAGTGTAATTAAAGCTTCAGTCCATTGAGTATTGGGGCAATAGATTTATCTTTCCAATTTTGCAATATGAGTCTTTTAACTGTAATAAGGGCATGAAGAATTCTACATAGTCCAATTGTCAAGGCCCATGCACTAGGTATGTAATTCAACAGAATATTATCCTCTGAAAATGTTAGCTTTTGGTTAATAGGCATGTTTATATAACCCACTACTTTCTCCCAAAATTTGCTAAGTATGGGACATTGTAAAAACATATATTTTAAACAAGTATTGTCTTTCTTACGTCTCCAACAAAATGCTGCCTCAGACAATTCTTTCTATACAGGATAATGGAATCCATTGAATTCTAAATATTATTTTTATTGTATAAATCATAGTTTAAGGTGCACTGATACTCTTGCTATAAAAGTTAAAACACATTCCCATTGTCTAGGCAATATACCTCTAATTCTTTATCCCACCTGATTCAAGTAGTTATGGATCCACTAATGTTTACCCATATAACTACTATGAGAGCAATGGCTAGCTGTTATTTTTTAGGAACAATTCAACTGCTGGTTATAATTTTGAAAACTCACTGTGGCTAAATATAGTATTTCCGAGATCTTTAAGATGAATCTGCCAGTATGAAAAGATCAGGGAGAAAAAGCATGTTGCAGAGCCCGCTTGGCAATGAAATGCCATCTACACACACACACACTGTAATAGAGCATTTTCAGTAATGGCTTCCTTCTTTGGAAGAGCCCCCTTTCCCCCAATAGCTGAGCCATTCCCTTCCTGTTACATTTTGCCTGGGTAGAAGTGTGGCTCTTTACAAAGGCATTGGGGATGATGGAGGTTATGCTAGCTCAATTCGTGCTGTACCAGATGATTATTTGTTATTATTCTTGTTATCTTTATCCCATTGCATATGCCTTTTAAGCTGCTCAGAGTTCCTGGAAATGGTATCTCATATAAGTTAAAGTAATAAACAAGGAAGCCACAATTGGCTAGATCAGGGGTCCCCAACCCCCGGTTTGTGGACCAGTACCGGGCCGTGGCATGCCAGCAACCGGGCCGCACAAACAAAGCTCCATCCACGGGATGCAGGCAGCACACAAAACCACGCACCCTCCGGTCTACAGGAAAACCTTTCTCCATAGAACCAGTCCCTGGTGCCCAAAAGATTGGGGACCTCTGAGCTAGGTAACATGCTAAAGCCATCAACGGTGATCTAAAATTCACAATGGATAGATTTGCCCAGTAATGGAAGCCAAAAGGAAACAAAGTACATTATTGTTTAATACAATTTATGAACCCAGCCATATTTTAAGCAGCAAATCTTGCTAACTCAGTCTAGTTCTCTCTTTGGCATCATAGAAATAAAAGTATTCAGATCCCAACTTGTTTCACTTTGAGAAAAGAAATTACTTCTGAGAAATAGAAACACACAGTCTGAATGTTATGTTTCTTTCTTCATTAATTTTAAATGTCAGGGAGTGACATTCTTATTAAAACATGGCATCATTTCTGTTTTTCCAAAGAAATATGAAAAAGAATAAAAAATCACACAAATATATCAATGTAAAGTTTATCACTTTTTCAAATACTAAGAAAATTAAAGTTTCTTTGTAAAATGAAAAAAAGTGTCTGATGTGATAGGTTCTGCATACTTGCACTTTTAATTCTGAATATATTAAACTAAAAGCCAAACGTTACGGAAAGTGGAAAGGGTTATGAGGATTAAGAGTATTCATACAAACACACAAACACACACACACAGTTCAACAAGTCTTTTGAATGTCCACTGAATAATGATGATCTCCTCCCCCCTCCCCCCATATTACAGCAGATCTAACTTTTTAATTAAGAAAGCAAATATTTAGGCACATTCAGTCCACTAACCAGAAATGTTTGCAACATTTACTTTCAGCTGAAGACTGAAATTTGGCATGACAATCCAGAAGGCTGGTCCAAGATTTTGCTGCAACCCACTTGTCTTCAAGAAGGTATGATAAATTGTGGTTTCAAAATGAACTGGAGTACAATTTGTGTGGACACATTATAAAATATGTAATAGGTTGGCAAGGTTTTCCCTGCTAATTACGGTGAAAAATCTGAAAGTGATCACCATCATGTTCAGAGTAACAACAAATCTCCACTATGGTATGCATTTTGCAGGAATAGACCCGCATCAATTCACACCAGATACAACCCAAGTCTTGGGAAAAACAATTCCTTATACAAACTTTTATAATCTTCGGAGGAATGGCATAGTGACCTAGCATAGGACTTTGGAGACATCTCGACAGTTTAATAGCTACCATCATTCCTGTAAAAACAAATTTCACTTGGAAAAAAGGTCTGTTTTATTTCAGTGCAATTTGTTTCTACCATGTGTATAAAAGATGAAAGCCTTTGAAAACATTAGGGCAAATTTAGATGCTTAAGAATCTTGGTTTCAGTCACATCCAAACAACCCTGCAAGACACATGTAACACCGTTTGCACTATGCCATAACTGAACCATTGTTGACGAACATGGGAGGGTTAAAATGTTCACTCTCATTCTGCAGGGCCCAATACATGCATTAAAAAACAAAAGGTGGCCATGTGGCCGTTCTTTCTCACGATCTTGTTCGTAGTAGTTTTCTTTTTTCTTTTCTTTTCTTTTTTCTTTTTTAAGCATCCAGAGAATTCACAGAAAGGACTGCTCATATTCCAGATTGAACTCCAATAGCCAGGTCTGAGTCACTGCCCATTTTCATCTTTCCTCCCAAATATTCATGCTGACAGTACTTTTTGCTACTTGAGAAGGTGTTCCTAAAAAATCAAGGTTTAGTTTCAACTCTTTTAATGTTTTCTGTTTGCCCCACTTGCAAAACAGTTTCTTTTCGATCTATTTCAGAATGCTCTATGTGCATCTTTTTGTAGAGATGGGGAATCCCTGACCTGCAGGAATAATCCAGTTTATCAATGGGCCTCAACAAGACCTCTCCTCCAAAATCCTCAGTCTACTATTGTGTGGTCCTCAATAATGCCCTGTGAATGAACAGTTTCAGGAGCTTCCCCTTTTTCCCCCTGCTGAAAGCGCACGCAATGCGTGGCCACCAAGTTCTTTCCATTCCACATGTACAGAGAAATGAGGGACTTGAGAGATGGGGTCTTGCTACGTTGGACCCACCCTAATGATGAGGGAGAAGCTGGATCCCCTCTCCTGATCTCCTCTAATTTTCCACACCGAACAGTATCATGAAGTGGTTCCAAAACAACTTTACATTTTTGTTGACAACTAAGCACAGGAAAACTCTTTGAATTGCAGCTGTAGCAGAATATTGCATTGCTGGCACAGAGTGTTTAGAATACGTCTGCAGGACAGGCCTCCTGAACAAGATGGTGATGATGATGATGATGATGATGATGACGACGATATCTATTCAAGCATGTCTGATTTGGGGCAATTCTTTGGACCAGCTCTTTCCACTAAGGAAGGAACCACCCTAATGGGTCAAGCAGTTAAAAGTGGTGGTGAGAAGTTTATATTTTCAAACTTGCAAAATTGTGTTAATGTAGCCTTATATTCTCAATTCCTGGCAAATAGATGGGGAAGAAATGGAGGTAGTGACAGATTTTATCTTCCTGGGCTCCAAGATCACCACAGATGGGGACTGCAGCCAAGAAATTAAAAGACGCTTGCTCCTGGGGAGGAAAGCTATGGCAAATTTAGACAGCATACTAAAAAGCAGAGACATCACCCTGCCAACGAAAGTACATATAGTCAAGGCCATGGTTTTCCCAGTTGCAATGTATGGCTGTGAAAGTTGAACCATAAGAAAGACTGAGCGCAAAAGAATTGAGGCCTTTGAACTATGGTGCTGGAGAAGACTCCTGCGAGTCCCTTGGACTGCAAGGCGATCAAACCGGTCAGTCCTAGCGGAGATCAACCCTGCCTGCTCTTTAGAAGGCCAGATCCTGAAGTTGAAACTCAAGTACTTTGGCCACCTAATGAGAAGGAAGGACTCACTGGAGAAGAGCCTAATGCTGGGAAAGATTGAGGGCAATAGAAGAAGGGGATGACAGAGAATGAGGTGGCTGGATGGAGTCACTGAAGCGGTAGGCGTGAGCTTAAATGGATTCCAGAAGATGGTAGAGGACAGGAAGGCCTGGAGGAATGTTGTCCATGGGGTCGCGATGGGTCGGACACGACTTTGCAACTAACAACAACAACAAGGTAGAATTAGCACCTCTAGTCATGTTTCCTGCCTGTTTAATCTGGAAAGGCCAACATCAGTCTTGCAAGTCTGAAAGTTACAAATTTCCCATATCACTTTTAACTGGTTGATCCATTAGGGCAGGTCCTTCCTAAATTTCTTTCACTGACAATTAAGCTCCTGTCTCTCTTGTTTGGCTATTTCCTAGGCAGCATCTCTTACCCTCATTCCCCAAGGTCATCCAGACATTCCATGACAATAAATTAGATGTAGATGTTCTTTTGATATTATTGAGATTTTTTTCATGATCCAGTGTGGATTTGCAATATGGTCATGAATGCCACGACCCCTTATGAAGCCAGCTTGAACATCTGGTAATTTCCTTTCGATGGTCGGTGCCAGATGTTGTATGATCTTAAGGAGAATCTTGCTAGCACGAGGATGAGAGTAATTGTGTGGCAATTGGAGCAATCCATGGAGTCCTCCTTATTTGGCAATGGAATGAACACTGATCGTTTCCAATCTTGTGGCCGTGTGTTCATTTCCCAATTTTTCTGGCACAGGGCTGTGATGGTTGTGGGTAGTATGGGCTTCAGCAATTCTGCAGGGATGGTATCAATACCTGGGGCCTTGTTATTTGATAGTTGGCTGGTTCTATTTCTGCTTCCCTTTCCTCATTATTCTGGGAAGGCTGGGCCTCTTGGTTGCTGACATACTGCTCTTCTGTATATTCACACCATCTGTTCTTGACACCTTGTTGGTCAAACAGTTCTTTTCCTTGCTTCTTTTTGATGATGCTTTTATGAGCAATAGATGGTCTTTGAATCCTTTTGATTTGCGCAAATACATTCCTAATGTGGCTCTTCAATCAGTCCTCTTCTAGTTGTTTGCAATGCAGCCCTGGTAAACTTTGTCGTCTTTCCTTGCTGCTCTTTGGAAATCCACAGTCTTCTTGCTTTCTCTTGATTTCCTGCTGCTTTGGCTGCTTCCCCCCCCTCCCTCAGCTATTCTGATGGTTGCATCTAAGAGCTACTTGTGCTTTTCTGTGGATTCTTCTTTGGGATATGTTCAACTGCTGTTTCAATGATGGTCGACTGAATTTCCTGCCACAGTTTGTTGGGCATCTTGTCAGTACTGCCTAGCAGCTCAAACCTACTTTCACCTCAATTGCATACATGGAAGGGATTTTGGTCATGTCAAACATCTTTAGTGGTGCTGTTTTTTTGATGTTGCATAATTTGACTCTGATCTTAGCCATAACAATTCATGATCTGAACCACAATTGGCACCCAGGTATGACTTCACCACAAGGACTGAACTGGATCATCTACTATGGCTGCACAGGACATAGTTGATCTGATTACGATGCAATTTATTTGGTAAGATCGAAGCAACACTTCTGCTGTTTGAACGAAGTATTCATCATTCAAAATAAATTTTCATGGCAAAATTGAAGCAAACAATCACCTGCATTATTCCTTTTCCCAAATCCAAAGCTATCACTGTTGCCTGTTTCTCCTTGGCTGTCAACTTTTACATTGAAATTGCCCAGTATATAAATGAAGTCTTTTGGGGGCACTTGCTTCAGGGGTTTTTTTTTTGATGCTAGCATAGAAACCCTCTACAGTTAATCCTCGCCTTATGACCATAATTGAGCCCAAAATACCTGTTGCTAAGCAAGACATTTGTTAAGTGAGTTTTGTCCCATTTTCTTGCCACAATTGTTAAGTAAATCCCTGCCATTGTTAAGTTAGCAATATGGTTGTTAAATGAATCTGGCTTCCCCATTGACTTTGCTTGTCAGAGGTTCCAAAAGGTGATCATGAGTCTGAGACACTGCAGCCGTCATAAATATGTGTCGGTTGCCAAGCTTCTGAATTTTGATCATGTGATCATGGGGATGCTGCAAGAGTCGTAAGTGTGAAAAAAGGTCTTAGGTCACTTTTTTCAGCGATGTTGTAACTTCGAAAGATCATTAAATGAACTATTGTAAGTCGAGGATTACCTGTACTTTAAGCTCTCTTGCATCAGTTGTTGGGGTGTAGACTTGGACAACTGTGATCCTGAGGGGTTTGGCGCAGATTTGGATGGTTATAATGTGATCACATTAACTATCAAGAAGCTTTCCATTACTTCGGTGAGTTTCTTGCTTGTGATAAATGCTACTCCATTTGTTTTCTTAGTATCCCGAGTAACAGAGAATGAATTCCTCAGACTGGAAATAGTCGTTGTCTATCCCAGGGGTCCCCAACCTATGGTCTGCAGCCCGGGACCAGGCCATGGGCTCTTGGCCAGCGGGCCATGGAAATGGCTGGCCGGTGCGTGCACACCATGGGCGTGCATTTCCCCCCCACTCACTCTACTGCCCGTGGCCCTGTTTGCGCATGCGTGCAAACGGGAATGCTAGTGCGAGACGGGTTCTGCAGCCCGTTTGTGCATGCACCATTAGCCTGGGCAGTTTGCGCAGCCAGTTTGTGCATGCACGAACAAGCTGCTAGCTGCCATGGGGGTACGTGGCTGTTCGCGCATGTGCACGGCTCCAGCGCATGCACGAACGGGGCTGCTACTGCCACGCCAGTGTGCATGGCTCCTTCCCTCTGGTCCTCGAGCCCGGAAAGGTTGGAGACCTCTGGTCTATCCAGTGTAACTTAATGATGCCAAGGTGGCTGTTTTTCAACCTGGCTCTTTACCCTAGCTCATTCCTCAGATATTCCACTTTGTTATCCAATGTGTCTTTGTGCAGCACAGGCCCTTTCACCAATGGCTGCATCAGCGGTTGGGGTTCCTGCTGGATTTGCCCCAGGCACATCTTTAATGCTTTGACTACTCACTGCAAGTTCTTGCTCTTTGCTTGTTGGTACCTTCTGACCTGGAGGTCCCACCATGGGCACTATATCTGATTCATTTGAGAGCCTTTCCATAACATTTTCTTGCTGAGCTTTTTTTTCAAAGTAGGTGCCAGGTCTTATCTCAACCCTCCTCATTTATCCAGGCTTGGGATTGACATGCAAGTGCATGGCTGGGATGAATAGCATATTAGAAAACATTAACTGAGAGAGTTTACAGGTAGACCCTCAGATAAAAAATATGTTGCATCTGAAAAGCTAGCTGATCAGGAAGGAAGCTTTGCATAGCAACAGTCTGAATGGGTCACAATCAGGAAAACAGAAAGCCATTGACATTCACATGCTTATTCCTTCTCTATTGTCCCCACCTGTTCCTTACAAGTAACATTTTGTTTTTCCCTTCTGCATTTTTTATCATTGTGTCTCAGTTTAACTTCACAGGATAGTTTTGAGGCTAGAACAGCCCCCTGAACTTCTTGGCTTAAGGACACAATCCAAAAGCACCATTGCTGTATTCGGGTACAGGTTACTGTACATGATACTTCTATGGCTCGGGGTAGGGATTTTATTTTATTATTTTTCCATATTAATCTTCAAAGAACCTATGCCTTATTTATAAACAGAGCTTTTGCACATTATGAAGTAGGCTAAGCTGGATCATGTTTGTTCCTGTTCTAACTGGAAAGTGCTACCTTAAAAGAATATGATCCATTTTTATACAAGATGTTAGCCCAATGTGCTACAGATATTAAACTTGGCAGCTACTATACAACATAGCTATCATTTTTCCACTAGAAAAAAAAAAATCCAACCACCATTATTTGGTTTCAGAACTAAAACTTGGCAGTGGGCCTATAGGCAAACACCCTCAGGCAGCTGCTTTATATTTCTTCTGAATCAGATTTACCCCAAGCTAATCCTCTGTCTTGACATTCTCTAAAGAACATAAAAACCTCCTAATGAAAGAGAGTCTCCTGTTACTATAGTCTCCTGTAGTCCCCTATTACTCTGATACAACAACATAAAAGCCATGTACCATTTCGCTGAGTTTGAGTCAAACTGTAGCAAGATGTCAGCTTTTTCACATGTCAAGTGTATCATGGTCAGTTGTTGGAGCGAAAACATCTAGCTGCAGAGCTGATATAGTAGATACAGTAGGCTTACCTGATGCAATCTCAAATTTAACAGGTCATGAAGGATACAGAAAGAGGACTCCTTAGATACATTTATTCTGAAAGAAGTATTGTAATAACGGATCAGAAAATATTTATTACAATACATTTTCAGTTGTCTATAAGGGGTGAATATTTAAAACAACAACAACAAATCTCATGCAAACAGGAGCACAACAACATTCTGCTATTTATCTCGGCATGTACATCTTACGCCTAAAAAAAAGAAAGGTGCAGTTGCTTTAAGAATCGCATTGAAGACTTACACATGCTATAATGATGAATAGTAGAGCTGTGCTTGCATAAGATCCAAAGTACTTCTTCCAAATTGGTTTTGAAGAATGCACAGACCAAATATCTATGGTATCTTTAATAGTATAGTTGCCACTAAAATAGTCTTAAGAGTTTAGGCAATGGCATATTACAGAACCATAGAACAAGGATAGGGGAATCTTGGACATCAATTATTCCACTCCTCTGCCCAGGTACATTAATACTATATGCCCCCTGATGGACAATCCAGCTTCTCTTTAAATGTTTCCAGTGAAGGAGAATCTATATCTTCCTGAGGCAGTCCATTCCATCGTTGAACAGCTCTTAACTTTAAGAAAATTGCAATGATGTCAAACCAAAAGCTACTTCCTTGTAATTTAAACCCATTGTTTCTTGTCTTGTCTTTTGGAACAACTTTAAGCAATTCTGGCCTGTCTTCTAAATGACTGCATTACAGATACTTGACAACAGCTTTCAAGTCTCCCCAGAGTCTTCTTTTCTTCACATTGTGGACTGTTCCTTATAACTTCTTTTTCTTTCTCTTTCTTTCTTTTCTTTCTCTTTCTTTCTTTCTTTCTTTCTTTCTTTCTCTTTCTTTTTCTTTCCTTCCTTTCTTTCTTTCTTTCTTTTTCTTGGCAGAACATGAACTCTGAACATAATCCAGTTTATCAATGTCCCTGTCAGAACCCTATGTTCTGTGTGCATGGGATTTCTTAATCTTTTCGGGTTCTGCCATTCTCCTGGGGGGGGGAGGGGGAAGCTTGAGGTGCTGATGTGTATTTCCTTTGCTCTGTCTCTTGCTCTATCCTCTTTGATGTGTCTCCAACGGGGTGAGAATGGAATGTACCTCCAGCTATCTGCCTTATATCTGAATGTGGAAGAAACGGTGCAGACACCTAACAGCCTTGGAAATGGTGCCTTATCACTCTGTTCCCATGGCGTTTTCACACCTGCGGATAGGCCTGTTTGAACCATCTGGATGGACAGTTAGGATGGTGTTACTATGGACACTTTTAACTACTTGATTCGTGTGGGAAACCCTCAAGATCCTACCTTCTATTCCTGCTGTCAACACCTCCCAATAAAAGTTCCTTTTGAAATGATGCCATTTCAAGAGTTCTTCTTTCTTGGGAGAACTGATTGAGGTGGGTCCTTACAATCCCTCTTAAAATACGGTGCCAAGAATTAGGCACAATACTATAGGCAGAGTTTAAGTAATGCAAAATAGAGAGGAACCATGCCTCAAATATTTTTCTTTGGCCAGGTGGCTCCTCCAATGTGGGCACTGCCAAGATGTATGCATTTCAACTCTCAGCATTCTCAGGAATGACCATGCCACTTTCAGAGTTTTGGGGATTTAAGCCATATCTTGATAGGATCCCTGGATGAAAAGCTCTTTCCTTTGCTTATTGGCTTACAACACGGGTGTCAAACTGGATCGCATCACATGAAGTATCGCGACGTTTTTTGCCTTTGTGGCGCCAGGGTGGGCGTGGCCTATGTGTGATGCATCCGGCCCACAGGCCACCAGTTTGACACCCCTGCCTTACAACACTGTCATAAAGAGGCTATGAGGCAAGGCTTCTTCCAATAGCTTTTCTGCTATTGAGAAGCCATAGGAAATCTTTCCCATGTGAAGCTCAAGATGGGTGAAGGCCGTTTTCAGCAAATCATCCAGGCCTGCCAGAGTCATGTGTTCCCCTCATTACCTAGATAATAGCTAGGATATTTTTTTCATGGCTGAAGCTGCATTACATTTTGAAAGAGATTATAGCCGCAGTAAACATGGATGTTATGCCAAATATGGTCAGAAAGACTAGATTCCCCCCCCCCCACAGACACACACACCGCCTCAAAATTTGGATATCTAAGCAGCTGTCTTCCCACTCTATCCATAGCTTTCATATACAAATTCTGGGCAAAGAACAGTATTTATTTAGTTTAGCAAACAATGCTTGATTAAGAGGCCCATGGTAAAGAAAAAAGATGCCCACAAGTTCAGAACTGCCAATTTTGTCCCTAGGAATGCCAGCGTAACTTAACCCTGTGATCTTACTCACAATTAATTCTAAGCCTTCAATGAGTAAAGATCCCCCTGGTGATCTAAAACAATGCAGAAATTATCTGTGATATATCCAGCTTCTATATATGACAATAGCAAACTAAATTACAAAATATCCTGCTCCCACACAAAATAATAACCAGAGGGATATGCAATATATACTCCAACCACCAGGTAGCGGAATGGGCCACTTGCAACTCCTTTTCTTTCTGCAGCTCCAAACCAACAGAAGTTACTACTGTAAGAGATCCAACATTTCTTCTCAACCACAGCCATTCTTCTCTTGGAGCAAATGGGATCACAATCTCCTCAGGATTGAGGTTTTTCCATAGTACAGCCAATGTGTTACTTTCTTCTGTGTGCTTAGGTGTTAACTTCAACTGCCATTGGTTCAGGATCATTACGTCTTCTGATCCCAAACACTACAAAGTGTCACTAATTAAATATTTGATTCTACACAATGCAGGAATCTGGATTGTGCAGCATATTGTTCCTTACTAGAACAGGTTTGCTTATAGGCCAGCTTATAGCTAGGACCTGTGGAGGAGAGAATGCTTAAAAGCCATGAGGAAGCAATAGCAAGGAACAGATAAGCAGGGCTTGAATCCATTCCAAGAAACTAGTATGAGAAAATGTCTCAGATAAGCCCTCCCTAGTTCACATGGAGATAAAGGCAAGGGGGGAAGCACATTCAGATTTCCAAGATACTGTTACTATACCTCCTCTAATAAAAGTAGTTTTGACCTACATGGCATTGGTTTCTTAGTCTGGTCTACCTTGTATGACTGATAGGAACTACCCACTGTGGCCCTACCTCAGACACCAGCCTGTTTACCCTTGAACACTCAACTGCATTGGAAACATGACCCTGCAGCTTTGCAATCTTCAAGTGACTTCATTCATCCCTGGGCTGGTATTAAGTCTACTGGGCAAATATTTGCTTTGGTGCAAATATCACCTCTACAGCTAGGGCTTTGGATCAAGACTTACAATTTGGAGAAAATATAAAGCATCAGGCATACAAGCTGTTGCCTTTTTCAATAGCCTCAAAGATCTTTTCAGTTTTCCTTCCAGAGGTGCAATTGGAAGACCCAATAGAATGTCTACATTTTTATAGAAAACAAGTACTGTATTGCAGATAGCCCAGTGTCTAAGCCTAGATATCCATAGCCAAGAAAGTGAAGGATTCAGTTTATTCTCTGGTACAGGATTCAGTTGTATCCCTGCCTTGTTCTCCAAAGAAGTCACAATGCTTGGCAGGTGGCTGTAACTTGTTAACTTGTCCTCTTTGCCATACCATAAAAAGCCAGAGTATGAAGCGGAAAGGGGTCTTAATATTCCATAGTCAGCTAAAGTAGCAAAAATAATAAATAAATAAATCCAAACAGATTCCAAAGATTCCAAAGAAGAATAAAACAAGTTGCTAACTCATAGCCACCAAGACCAAGCTATATCAATTGCCCTATTTTCTTTCCAAGCCTTCAGCTTCTGCCTTAAAAGAGCTGAACTATAGTTACTCTGCTTAGGCTGCTGATCTACTTGGAAGTAACAATGATCCATTCATGATGAAGGATATCCTCTGCAGGCAATATAGTTACAAATTTCTTTGAAGTATCAAAATGTTTTAAGCCTTTTCTAAGATGAAATTTAGAGTTATAAGCTTTTTAAAAAAATAATAATCTAGGCATAGTCACTAATTGCATTCCTCAGGCTGTCCTAAAAAAAATCCTATTTCTCAAAGAGGTGTTACAGTCACCTTCACTATTATAGATGTTTTAATCTGAATTCGTGCATGGAACATGGCATTGGAGTCAATAGCCTAAATGGCCACTTCAAACTCTAGGATTCTATTGTTCTAAATTCCACTTATAAAGATTATTTTGCACTTTACAAGCAGCAATGAAACTGGGCAGGCACGTGCTCAAATTTCCCCCTTCTGCCTCTTTTTCTAAGTACATTTATCTTCTTAGGTTTGATCCATTAGAATCTTGGGGGGGGGGGAAACCCAGCAAAGTTACATGTGAGTGGCTTTTCTACCAGGTATCTGTTGCTGTTCAAGTTTAAAAATGGATTTTCTCTATGCAATAGGATCCACTATGCTAAGCCAAATGCCATATCCCTTAGCATTACCGGCAACTTGTTTATCATTTTTATTACACTGACATCAGTGAAAATGTCTACTAAGGGGATGACATTGCCATCCTATTTACTTTGAAATACATCCTGTTGATCTCAGCAGAACATCTTCTAAATAAACTGAGACTATAATCCCACATACATTGACTAGGAGTAATGCCCACAGGACACAGAATTATTTCTGAGCAAACAAGAATAAAACTGTGCCACAAGTTTGACTTTTTAAAATGCTCAAGCTTATTGATGTCTCTGATATTGTTGCATTTTTCACTTCTGAACCACAATATTCGATATTTGTTGCCAGAGTTTAAAGTTCCTGTTAAAAATTCATAATTAGATTGGACATCCAGAGTAGAAAATAGAGTCATTTATTGGAAACTCATATAAAAATAAGGTATTTTTCATTTTGCTAGGATATGGGTTTTTTTTTAGAAATATTCCCTTAAGAATAAATTTTATATATTATATATAATCATGTGAAAAGGTTAGTACACCTTTTGTAATGTTTAAATACATGGACATATAATTTTTTATATTCATTTAAACAGTATGATAAAGGTGATGCAATTCAACAAAAATACTATGAAAATTTGACTTTGCAATCATTTATTCAACAAAATATTTTTACAAAAGTGCCATTTCCTTCTGGGAAAAAAAATAAGAATATCCTTGCTCTGATAGTACTCTACTATTGCTGAAACAACCTCGAGCAGAAATTTTCTTATGTCTACTAATTCGACACTGACAAGGAAGAATTTTTCACACTCCTCCAAGCAGAATTTTTCCAGCTGTGCAACGTCTGAGGAGTTTCTTGCACATACAGCCCATTTCAAATCAACCCACAGCATCTTAATGGAATTTAGATCAGACTTTGACTGGGCCATTCCAGGACCCTCCATTTCTTTCTGTTTTTCAGCATTCTTTGATGGATTTACCCTGAGCGGTATGGTGGCCTAGTGGTGAAAAACTCACCTTCCACTTGGAAGGTTCAGAGTTCAATCCTAGGTAGTGGCAGAGGTTTTTCTCCTACGGTGCAAATAAAAAGTATCTGCTGTGGACTCCACATGGCGTCAGGAAGGGCATCTGACCAGTAAACGCTCAGCTCCATCCAATTGCCCTGACTCAACCTGAATTAAGGATTACAGGGTCATAAAAGGAGAGTTTTGAGGGATTTACTGTAATGTTTAGAGTCACTGCAATATAGCAAGGTCCACTTTCGGTTCAGCTTTAATATTCTGACAAATGGCTTCACATTATCCTCAAGCACCCTCTGATACAATGAAGAAGTCAGACTGGATTCTACAATGGTGAGCCACCCAGGCCCCGATGCAGCAAAGTAGCTCCAAATTGTTCCACTAAATGCTTTACATTTGGTGTCAAGTTCTTCTCATGAAATCCTGTCTTTGGTTTTTGATAAACATGTGTTCTGATTATGTGTCCAAATAACTGTCTTTGCCTTGTCTGCCCAAAGCACATTGTTCCCAAATTCCCGGACTTTGCCTAGGCATTCATGAGCAAATAGGAGTCTAGCCCTGAGATTCTTTCTGGACAGTAAAGGCTTTCTCCTGGCACACTTTCCATGTACTGTAGATCTAAGTTGTGCAGCTTCTAATGGTTAGACTCATACACTTTGACATCAATAGTGGAGAGAGTTACCTGTAAATCACATGATGAAATCCTGAGATTTTTAGAGACTGGACTTGCTGGGAAGGACTAGCCTGGGCAACTTGCCAATTGTTTGAAATCTTCTCCACTTGTAGATGATCTTCCGGGCAGTGGAATGATTGATGTCCAATTGTTTGGCAATCTGTTTTAAACACCTTCCTGGGTTTGTAAGCATCTATAACCTGTCTGAAGCCTCAAAGTAGCCTTTTGATCTTGGTATGGAGATACCAAACACTTCAACAACAAAGAGCAAATCAAACTAAGTGTCTGAAGTTTCAAAGACAAACGCCTCCCAGATTCTCTCTAACAAAGTTCTAATCATTTGCACTGACCTGATATTTAGATATTTGAGGTAGTGATAAATATGGAGGTGTGTTTACTTTTTCCACATGCAAAAGTTGCATTTATGTTTATTTAAATTATACAATGGACTGCAAAATATAAATGCTACATGATGTTTTTTATAACCCTTTTATCTATCAATATTGTTGAAATGAAGATCAGACACCTGCATGCTGAAATACATTGAAAAGGGCAAAATAATTCAATGGGGTATACTTACTTTTTAACATGATTATATGCTTTGAGAAAAACAAAGGTATGAAATGCATTAGTGTGTAATGAAATTAAACACTATCAATTTAAGGCACATAGAAAACAAGAAGCAAACACTTTTCTTGTTCTGGCATTTCTCTCCCATTGTCTGAAAAGTGGGTAGCATTCCGTATTTTACTAGTGTTTCACATTCAACCATATTCTTCTCCCCTCCCCATTTCTTCAGATTAACTTGCCACAATAACAAAGCTCAACATATCAATTTGGGAGAATATCATTCCCAACATGGTGCTTTCCACAGCAATTTGCCTAGTCCAATTCTCTGTGCTGCTGTTTGGTGACAGTAGTGTACAAACAGGGGCACAATGGATCCATACTTGCACAAAGAGATAACACATTCCTTGCTGTGGTTTTAGATAGAATGGGGTATCCTCTGCCACAGCACTACAGCAATTAACAATGTGAAGTTCTTCTCCCAGGTCTTAGTGTGATTCAATCAAAACTGAATTTGCAAGATAACTAGAAAATCAAGAAGAAGGCAGGAAAAGGCTGAAAAAGCTTCCAAAATGGATGATTATATGAAGATGTTTTTGCCTAGATAGCCCAGTACTAACTATCCTGGCTGGCAGCAACTATTCAGGAATTCAGACAGTGCTTTCTCCAGTTCTATCACAAGATTAAGCATTTAGCTGAAACATTAGTCATGCAAAGTAAGTGCTCCCCATCTGATCTATTTTACTTTTCTCACAAAATGGCCAAGGAGACCTCCATTATGATCATGGGTATGACCAAACTACTGGCTTTATAGTTCACAGAAGCACAATAGTATAATCAAGAAAGTGTCAGTGAATACAAATAAGTATGTTTAGAATGAGTGGCTTAAAATTGCCTCCTCTGGTTCAAACACAGCTTCCATATTATGTTGATTACTATCTCTATTTTTTTTTTGAGTGATGGCCTTAGTTGAAACCAAGTTACAGCTGGAATATTTGCATGTTAAGAGCTTAGCATGGTTTCCCCTTTGCCTTGTTCTTCCAGGCTGCTAGATACAAATTTATTTTAATAATAATAATAATAATAATAATAATAATAATAATAATAATAATAATAATAATAATAATAATAATAATAATAATAATAATAATAATAATAATAATAATAATAATAATAATGTTAGAAGGGACCTTGGAGGTCATCTAGTCCAACCCCCTGCTCAGGCAGGAAACCCTACACCATTTCAGACAAATGGCTATCCAGTCTCTTCTTAAAAACTTCCAGTGTTGGAGCATTCACCGCTTCTGGAGACAGGTTGTTCCACTGGTTAATTGTTCTAACTGTCAGGAAGTTTCTCCTTAGTTCTAGGTTGCTTCTCTCCTTGATTAGTTTCCATCCATTGCTTCTTGTCCTGCCTTCAGGCGCCTTGGAAAATATCTTCACTCCCTCTTCTTTGTGGCAGCCCCTGAGATATTGGAACACTTTTCTTTTTCCCTTTTCTTCCTCTTTAAGATAATAACCCCAACACCAATTTTTTAAAAAAATCCCAATTTACACATTTTGCTAACTTATTTAAGCAAAGGTTATTGATTAAATCAAAATTGGCTGAGTTCTCAAATAATTCTAAGCTAATCAGAATGTCTGAGTTCACACAGCAGCACTAAACCAAATCCATACAATTCATGTTAATGTGATATATGACCCATGTCACTGGCACTAAAACACAAAGTAATACACTTATGAGGATATGGATACATGCATACACATATGCATATATGACAAAGAACCCACATGGCTAAGAAACAGTGATACATAGACATCCAGATATATATATATATATACACAAAAACAAATATCAACTAAAAGCAGACACAAACATGCCTATATTGTAAGTCAGTGATGGAGAGAATGGCAGCAATGGAAGGATGTAATAGGATCCCAGGGGGCTGACATAGTAGCCTGGATTTAAAGGGAAGGCTGGGGCAGGGGGCAGGAAAAAAAACGTGGAAAACAGAAAGAGAGGAAAAAAATGATACAGCTGCAACCCTCATATCAGATATGCTAAGAACAAGATTTGCAATAATTGTGGTATGTTGGGCAAGAATCTTTTTTTCCCAAACGTAATTTTTATAACAATTTTTACTGAAGTTTAAAAAATACTAAGATAAATAACTAATGCAAACTAAGAATATTCAGAAGCTACAGCTGGTGCAGTGTGTGGCAGCATGGGCAGTTTGGGGGGGGGGGAAGAATGGCCCAGTAACACCACTGCTGCGAGCTGCATTGGTTACCAGTCTGCTTCCGGGTACAATTCAAGGTGTTGGTGATCACCTTTAAAGCCCTTCATGGCATGGATCCAGGTTACTTGAGGGACCATCTCACTGCACTGAGATTGGCTCATACTACTCATGCCAGCAGAGGAGGCATGCTGTAGGTCCTGTCAGCCCAATTATTCCAGCTGGCGGAGTCCAGGAGGAAGGCCTTCTCTGCTGTTGCTCCTACCCTCTGGAACATCTTGCCTCCCCAATGTGAGGTTGGCCCCAAGCCCCCAAGCCTCCTATCTTTTCGTAAGGACCTAAAGACCTGGCTCTGCTACTTGGCTTGGGCCCCCAGTGGAGCAACAGCACTGGTTGATTGAATAATAATGGATGCCACCTACTCCCCCCCACTCTGCCCCGTCCTCCCATGTGTCCTTGGTTTTAATGTCTGATTTTAACTTTTTATGTTATAACTGTATATGTAACTGTAAGCCGCCTAGAATTACTGTATGGTAAAACGGGCGGCCAATAAATTTTATAAATGAATGAATGAATGAATGAATGAATGAATGAATGAATGAATGAATGAATGAATGAATGAATGAATAAAACAAAAAAAGTGCAGAGAGAAAAAAGGGGGTGAAGAGATACAGACAGATACAGATACACACACACGTATACATATATAAAGAAATGACTTCTCCCTTCATCAAGACAAGTACAATTTCAGTAACTTATCACCTTCTCTAACATTCAATCAAAAAACTCTTCATACCATATCTCATCTTTTATCTTGTAACAAATAATACTCATCATTCAATCTTTATCAGCAGGTCCATTAAAAGTTACCAGAAATAACTTTATATTTAACCCTAAACAAGTAAATCAATTTCATATTCCTTTACAACGTCACTTATATTTTTTTCTAAAAAGGCAACAAAAACCTCTTCCTCCCATATCTTATAACTGTAAACATATTTTAAATCCTCATCATTCAAATTTAATAAAAAAAATTCCATTAAGAGCTATCAGGAACAACATAATGAAATTTAATTCCTTCAAATTTTGTTCCACAAATTAATTTCTTATCATCTTCTCTTCATCTCATGTCAGAAACTCCTTCACACATTTAACACCTTCCTTCAATTTTAATACCATACCTTATCACTTTCTCTAAAAATGTAACAAAAATCTCTTCTTTCCATATCTCATCTATACACAAATCATTAAAGCCTCCTCATTCAGTCTTGGTCAAGAAAAACCCATTAAAATCTGCTAGAAAAAAATTATAAACATTTTAATCTGGATCGAATAAGCCAACTTTGTAAACCTTCTTTATGTTTTAAAGGTCAGTGTTTACTTCTTTTAAGTAATATTCTAAAAGCTGATTTTTTTTTCATTCTCTCTCTACTTTTCTCAGGAACTCCTTCATAAGTATCACTTTTGTAAGTGCAAAATAAGAAGGTTGTCCAAGTCACTCCTCTGAAATGCACAAATGCTGGGATTATCAAAGGTCTTATTATGAAAGACCACGGGGATAACATAAAACTATTCCAGCAATTAATCTCTTGAATTTGAGAGATTGAGGGCTAGGCAGTAGAAAGTGAAACAGCTGGAGACATTGTCCCTCACACCACCACCAATCTCAGTTTTCCTGACATAAAAGGTCATTTGAGTTTTAGCGTTCCAAATCCCTGAATCTGCCATAGTATCTAAATAGATTCAGTTGAGTAAGATTTTCAATGAGACCATCTAGGTCAATAAATCCAAGTTCACAGAAGGAAAGACTCTGTAATTGTAACTAAGTGGGGACTGCTCAAAATCTAGGAACAGGTTTAGTTTTCTCCGAGTAAAAATAAGTTATAAAACAGGGGAGAAAACATTACATTTATATTCACCAAGAATTTTATGATAGTGCCTGGTATTTCAACTCCTTTGAACATTTTGCTTATTATTTCAGTCCAGGCTTTTTAGAAAAAGGCAGTTCTCTCAGCTGTGCAAATAGTTACTGACTACTTAATCCCATTGAGCTGGACAGAAGGTCAACTATGCATGATGCTCAGCAAGGCATCCCCCTCTCCCCCCCCCCCGCTCCCTCGGTAAAGGCAACTGCAATAGCAGAAGGTTCCAATACCAAAACATTTTACTTAATCCTTAAACAAACATGAATTCAGATTCTATTACCTCGCTATGGTTTTTAAGTCTTCATCAGCCTCTTGGATCTTCATAGAATAGTCATCTGCAAGTTTATAAAATTCAGAAAACACAGAAGCCTTCAGATCAGGATATGGACACTCCAGGTCCAATAACTGTGGTGGAATCTCAGGTGCAAATGTAGTCCTTTCCTCTAAAGCACATGCCAGGGACTATAATAAAAATAAAGACATTGGGACCATCTGCCACATTCTTGCTAATCTAATTAAAATCACTTTTTTTAAAAAAATAAAAAAATCAAAGAACTTACTCCATCTATAAATTCCTCAAGCTCCTTTTCCAAGGCTATTCTCTCCAGATGAAGCTTTCCCAAAATTGCTTTCTGTTGTTTCTTCACAAACTCTATCTAGTTTTGAGAAATATTGTATTAATGAGTAAAAGTAGACTGAATGTTGTAAATGTGGTCCCGTGTATTGAGAAAGCATCACATTGCTCATTGATTCATTCTATTTTTATCCTATTTCTTTTCAAAGAATTCATAGCAGTATAATGCAGTATTATCCCTTTTCGTATCATCACAAGGACGCTATAAAGCAGGTCAAATTTAAAGAGCTAGCTGGTCGGAGATCCAGATTTTGCCTGAATGGGAATTGGATCTAGGTTTATAACCCTAACTTTTCTGGTTCTTTCTTATATATTTTATTAATAAGGTAAGACTGACATATACAGTATAAAATCCTAAATTTGCTAATGTAGCATGCCATTAAATTAGTCTGACTCTGAATCCAATACATTAAAGCGAAGTCCAAAGAAAAAAATAATTAGGATCAGACAAAACTTCCTAAAATAGATCAATACTTGATTCTACGAAAATCCCAAGATTAAGGCATGCAACCAGATGCACAGAGTAATTTTCAGAGAACATTATGTGTATTCCTGTTATACAAAATGGGAAGCATATAGTACTGAGTATTTGGACTGGAAAATATTATTCAATCTTTAGAAATTGCTTTATGCATGTACACAATTATCACTCACAATTTTTCTAGAATGCACATGTATTTATTTTGTATAGGTCAGACCAAGATTTTAACAAACAAGTCAGACTGAATTATAGTATGTACAGTTTGATCTTCCCTGCAAAAAAGCTATGTAATTTGTTCTGAGAAAAGTAAAGAATAAAAAGTTATTGTATGTATGGATTTATCTTTACATCTAATTACTTCTAGTTAGTTATAATTTCAGTGTCAGAGGTCGTCGCTCTGACAACTGAGAATCAGCAGCCATTTTTACTTTTGCTTCTAACATGCTTTTTCTATTCTTTTAGAGTTCAGATGTAGAAGGGGGAGGATGGGATGAATGCTTGATGGTTTAGCTAGCCATAACAATGCAGAAGTGTGGGAACTCAAGGACATGGTCTGATAAGATTTGGCGGGCTGAGAGGCCGGTGAGAAAAGCCCGTGTTTTGCGTTAATTGGGGAATGTGATTTATGACAGCATTTGCGGGATGGGAATTGCAACTTGTTACTTTGTATCTGGGGGAAGGGAATCCCAGTTTTGGGTTCAACTATGTAAGTGCTGATACTTTGTTTCCTAATAAAATGTTTGTTAAGGAAGAATTCTTGCCTTGAAGTTCTTTTACTGGTTTCATCTATCGGAACCATGACATTCAGTCTATGTATTCCATAGTAAATCAACGGCCAGCCTTAACATTAACATCAACTAGATCAGACATGTCAAACACAAGGCCCAGGGGCCAGATGCGGCCCGCGAAGTGGTTTCATGTGGCCTGCGAAGCCATCCTGGAAACAGTGAGGGAACGGCCCCCACTGCCTTGGCCCTGGCCCAGGCCAGCCAGGAGCCAATGTACAATTTTGTGGTGGCCATCTACACTGAAACGCATTCAGTCTTAGCTCGACAAGGCCGTCTGGAAACAGCGAGGAACCAGCCCCTGCCGCATCGCCCCGCCCCCTGGGTGCATGCTGGGGAGGTGTCACCCTTTGTGAGGAATGAAGAAATGCACCATCGCCTGGAAGTGGCCAGCAAATGGCCCTCACCTACTTCACATATCCGGCTTGATGGGCTCTGGGGGAGGGGTTTCGGCAGGCAGCGGGGCGCTCTCCTCACAGCGCCGAGAGGCTGAGCCGGGCGGCGCGAATCCAAAAAGAAGCGCGACACTGCCCAGCCCCCAGCCTGCCCAGTTTCGGCAGGCAGCGGGGCGCCCTCCTGATGAGAAGTGCAATGCTGCTTAGCCCCCAGCCTGCCCAGTTTCAGCAGGGAGCAAGGTGCAAAGCTGGCGAGCTTTGCACCTCCCGGCTCAACCTCTCGGTGCTGTAAGGAGAGCGCCCCGCTGCCTGCTGAAACCGGGCAGGCTGGGGGCTGGGCGGCATTGCGCAGGTAACGTTGACTCCATGCTGCTCATGGCATCCCCTCCCCCAGAGCCCACCAAGCCAGATATGTGAAGTAGGTGAGGGCCATGTGCTGGCCACTTCCAGGCGATGGTGCATTTCTTCATTCCTCACAAAGGGTGACACCTCCCCAGCTGCGTTTCTTGCCTGTTTTTCTCCCTCCCTCATCTCAACTATTTCCCCACCACTCTGTACTTAGGAAGGAAGGAAGGAAAGAAAGAAGGAAAGGGTCTGAGGGAAGTCCTGCCTTAGTCCTGCCCTGTTGCCCTTTCACCATCCCCTTGCCCCCTCCTCCTGGCCTATCCTGGGATCTCCCATCCTATTGCTAAGGAAGCTTTGGATACAAAGCCGGGTCTCCTCTCATGGAGAGGGAATGGGCCTCCTTCTGACTTTGCCCTCATACCCATCATGAGCAACTTGGCTAAGGAGAGCAAGCACAGCAGCAGCAGCCTTGAGGAGGAGGTAAGGGCAGCTGGGCACCCCCTTGGAGAAGTGGGGCTGGGCTTGATGCCGCAGGTGCTTGAGGGCCAGGCTGGGCATTTGACCTCTGCTGCCCAGGGCAGCCCGCACCACCATCCAGCCCCTCCCCCCGCATGGCCTGAGAGGAACAGTGAGGCTCCTCCAGTGAACCATGCCTTGGCACTTGCCCTGGTGCCACCCCCTTCTGCCAGAGACCCTCAGATCTGTCCCACTCCTGCCCAGGCCCCCACAGGCACCCTTGATGCGAATGATGATGAGCTGGCCACGCCCACCCAGTAGGCCACACCCACTCCATCCACACCCACCCAGTAGGCTGCACCCACCCTGGCCACACCCACCCGACCCCGTGAGGGCAACCGCAATGCTGATGCAGCCCTCAATGAAATTGAGTTTGACACCCCTGGTCTAGATTGATTTGGATTTGTGTTTTAGGAATTTGTTTTCAAAGTTGAAATGTTTTTGAAAAGAATGAGGAGATATGAATCGGGAGAGATGTGAGAAAATCTGTCCCATCAGCGAGCCAACGTGACCAACAATAGGAGTGATGAGATTTATAATTTATTTGAAGGATCACAAGATTTATCATGGACACGGAAAAAAAATCATGGTGTCCAATCTCAAATCTACAGGCAGTGAATGATGGCACCCCGAAATACAATACAAAAGATTATGTTCAGTAGCATGCTATCTCTCAACATGGCTAACAGAAAACAAGATTAAAGTGTCAGAGGGAGAAAAGAAACAGTTTTAAGAAGCTGGATTCTGAAATTAGTTCTATGTCACATATCATACTCTGATACCTTGATTGAACAGCATATTTCTTTAAGAGTGCAAATATAATGCAATTGCAATAATATCAGTGAAAATAGGACAGAAGATCATCCACAGTAAGATATAGGAGGAAAGACCATCTGCAGCAGCACTGAATAACTAACCTCTTTTAATACAGCATCTGGATTAAATTGATATTCCACACTTTTGCTGTTGGTTTGCATTTCCAATAGTCTGTACCTTAAATCTTCCCTTAGCTGCCAGACAGGTTGCACTGTGTTTGCTTGAAATGTATCCAAGCCTTTTGTTAATTTATATCCTATTAAAAGTTAAACAGAAATTAGGGGTGTTGCTCAGTTAAAGAGCTAATTAATAAGAGTTTATCAAATAATAGCTTATATTATAGAAAAGGAAATTTACATTTTCTCTTCTTGTCTCTGAAAAGAATAAGAAACCCAGGCTCCCAGAAAAAGAAGGGATTGAATACAGCATAATATTCATAGTGTGATATGTATAGTATAGGGTGTAGGTCTTTTTCTGCTGTTGTATTATGTATGGATGGTTATTGGAGAGAAAGGGCACAACAGTCCATAGAAAAAAGCAAAGATTGTTCACTCAATACTCATGCCAGCTGATACTGGATTTATTTCTAAGAGGAAAAGTTTCTTCTTAATGGAACTTAGATGAAAAACACAGAAATATGAAATTTTTTATTCTTGACCCACTCTCCTTAATCCTTACATTCTTCTTATCTCTCCTTCTTACCAGTAACTACACAATTTAGTTTAATCCAGAAATTGACAGATTACTTACGCAAATCCCACAAGTCGAAAAAACATTCATTTTCTTCATCAAAGACTGTTTGAATTTCAGATTCTAATTTCTGCCTGCAATTAAACATTTCAGGTCAAGTAAAATATACTCTTTTCCCTTGTACCCAATTTGTGTGTATTTGTGTGCGTGCAAGTGTGGGCGCTTTTGGGTCACTAGACTTTTCTGATTTTTATCCCAATTCTTCCTTCTATTGGTAGTTAAACATATTCAGAATAATCAGAATTTAGAAGAGTTAATTCTACCTAACCAGCCTGTTAAGAGTTTCCAGGGGCAGCTTGCAATCTGTACATAGAAACTCTGTACATATAAATGGGCCTGAGCTCTGGGTGCAATCAGGTCTATTTCTCCTTCCCAAGAGAGTTTTTCCATTCTTCTGGTTCCATAGATTAATAGCATAACTGTTTCAGGGTCATTTGAGGATATTCTTATCTAAAAGAGCACTTTTTTTCAGACTCTGCATGTGAAGTTTTGTTCATCGCTTTACCAAATTTTCAATTACTTTATTCAGCTTTATCACTTACCTGTTACCATGCAATCTTTTGTGCTCTTTCCACCATACCTGGCAATGGCGTTTCAGCAGCATTTGTTCCTTGTTAATTTTTGAAGCATGCTGTAATTTTTTAATCTAGGTACAAAATTTAAAGATATTTTATTAATAATAAATGTTGTTGAGGCATCTATGAAGAAATAGCTAACCTTGAACAGGATTTATGTTTGATTATCCTTGAAAGTCAGTGGTTCATAAATATTTATTTAATATCTTCAATTGTCTTTCAAGACTGTGTCCTTGCCAAAGGGCCTCATTAATATCATAATATTTTAAAACACCTTAAATTTAAATGGTTTTAAAAGAAAGTCAATGGTTCATATCTATTATTAAAAAAAAAACATCTGTTCAATAAACCAAGATAATGTATATACTGACCATCTCTATCTCATTTTCTGGCAGCTGCAAAATATGCCCAGTTGTAAAAAAAATAAGGAATTTAAATAAAATTATTTATACCAAATGCAGTATTGTTTTTAAGATTGCAGGGTTTTTTTATAGATCAGTGGATACAAATCTTGTAAAAAAAAAACCTTTACAGCAGCATAGTAAATGCTATTGAATATACTTTTGTAGTTGTATCTATATTTTTATTCATTTATTTTCTATATTTCATTTATTCTATATTTATTCTATATAGAATTGAAACGTGCAATTAACTGATAGTCATGAGATCACAGGTTAGACAGAATTTATAGCTCCACTCTGTCATTTTCTGACTTGCAGTTATGCAATTAAAAACACCCTCAGAACTTTTTTCACAAAGTTACATTAATGAAAAATGTTGGAAAATCAAAAGTGATTTTTTTTGTATGAAAGAAGCCTGATTCTGGTGATTACAAACTACTAGGCTAAGCCTATGCTCCTATTTTTAGGCAGAGTGCACACACCATATGAAGTCATGGTTTGATTTAATATACTGTAGTTGAACTATGGAGATATATTTCGAACACATTGTCATAAACTGTAGCTTATTAACCACAAAGACTGATCCATGTATCACACTAAGCCAAAACAGATTAACTATTGGCTAGATCAATATGTTAAATCAAACAGTCCATCTACATATTACTAATGTGTGGTTTTTTTCCAAACAATTTGGTGGTACTTTATGCAAAATAAAAGTCCGGCTTGCATATTACTACATTTCTATATGACTGAATGGAACTCCTAATATAATCATAGAATTTTGCCAAAGTCTTTCCACAGGTATTTAAATCTGAACCATTACTTTATGACCTAGGGGGAAATATAGGCAATGTGTTCCAAAGAACAACAGCAGAAACTTTCAATTTTATTTATTGCTAAAATTCCATTTTCTCCATAATAAATATTATTGCCATGTGTTCATTTGGAATGGTAGAGATACAAACAGGATGAATAGGAATATGGTTCACTCTTGCACAGTTACATTTATTTCTTAACAGGGAAACAGCTTAACTAACATATATTTCTACTGCTCTGCTTAACTTACTCTGCTATTTACACTACATTTTCCTATTCGTCTACTGCTTTAAGCTTTTTGTAGCTTTGGGTACTGAATCAAACTATTAAACCATCTTCGCTAATATTTGCAACTGCTTCCTTAAGTGCTGCTGAAATCATTTTAGCCATTAACTTGCTTTCACTTTCAGTCAAGGTTTTTACAACCTTTTTAGTCTACCAGTTATCAGCAGATACTCTAATCCCCCCCCTCTCTTACGCGCACACACACACAAAACACACACACACACACATACACACCAGATTACTTTTCAGACTGGGTGAGTCACAGTTTTTCTCAGGCCACTCTTAGAACAGCTGCCTCCGTTGGCCTCTTCTTAGTCCTCCAACATTTCAGTTCTTTGGTATCCTGCACTGTCTTCTCCCTAGACCAGGGGTCCCCAACCCCCGGTCTGTGGACCAGTACCGGGCCACAGCATGCCAGCAACTGGTCCGCACAAACAAGCAATGCCCCATCCACGAGATGCAGGCAGCACACAAAACCATACACCCTCCAGTCCACGGAAAAACCTCTCTCCACAGAACCGGTCTCTGGTACCCAAAAGATTGGGGACAGTGGTAGGATTCAGCCAGTTCACAGCACTTCGGCAGAACCGGTAGCTAATTTTTTGTTGCCCAGGCCCAGCACAGACTTCCAGAAGCAGCATCCACACAGAGAACCGGTTGTTCACATATTTGAATCCCACCACTGGTTGGGGACCTCTGCCCTAGACTTATGTTTTCTTCTTTCCAACAAAACTATGGTCTCCAAGCACACACAGACAAAACCACAAGAATGCCTTTGCTTATATTGGGGTTCTTTTCAGGTGAGCAGGCTAGTACAGTGAAAAAAAGTATAGTAATTCCAATTGTTTCTACAATTGTTGTGAATCAACTTGCCAGAATTTATCACTATCAGAAAGACTGTTACTTTTACTTTACTTTGGCTTCCAAGCAAGAACATTAGGAAGGATCAAGTCATGCTTCTCTAATTGACATTGATGGGAAAGAACAGTTCATATCCACCAAATTCTTCTAGACAAACTTCCTTCCACAATCATATCCAAATTAATGGTTCCTAATAAACTTGGGAGTATGTGAGTTCTTGCCTACTTAATGTCCCTCTTCTTGTAACAATCTGCTTTTATATAGAAATGTTTAATATCAGATATGGCTTAATCTAAGTCTTTTACTATTTGTAGTAAATATTATCAGACGTGACAGATGCATCTACAGCCAAAGAACCAAAGGAAAGTCTTTATATGCACAGGAATGAAAGGGATCCATATGATAACCAAACTAGAACTCACAGCTTATTAAGAATTATTAGTTTCACAGGGAAAAATTGTTATGCATTGCCTTACAACAATGAATCTATAGATTTTCCATACTCCATTTAGTGAACAAAGACAGCATACTTCTTTCAGACTATATTGCTACCATGACTACTAACATCCTGGCATTTATTTGTCCCTAAGGAATAGATTTGTTGAGATTAGCTCTTTTGGATGAAAAAAATAAAAATAAAGGTAGTTCTTGACTTACAACCATTCATTTAGTGACCTTTTGAAGTTACAACAGGCACTGAAAAAAGTGACTTATGACCGTTTTTCACACTTAAGACAGTATTCCCACAGTCACATGATCAAAATTCGGACACTTGGCAACTGGCCTTTATTTCTGCAGCGTCCCGGGGAGGGTCCAGTGATCAGCTTTTGCGACCTTCTGAGAAACAAAGTCAATATGGAAACTGTGTTACCACTGCAGTGATTCACTTTACAATGATGGCAAGAAAAGGCATAAAAGGGGGCAAATCTCACTTAACAAACTGTGATGCTTAGCAACAGAATTTTAGGCTCAATTGTGGTCGTAAGTTGAGGACTACCTGTAGAAGCCTTATCCAGTGATCAGGAGATGAAATACTTAATAGACAGTGTGTTATCATTCCTTTGTATTCATACAACACTATTTCATTCCAAAATTTAAAAAAAACAACAGATTAAAATATGTTAAAGAGATCCAAGAGATCATTAACTGTTTTAATATATATTTGTTTTACAGAAACAAAATGGATTGCATTTCTTGATTTTCAGGTAACGGATTATCAGTCTCCATCTGTTATTTTATATGCTAAACTTGCTTATGTGAATAGCAGAACTCTTGGTTTCACTTTTAGAAAACTCTCTGCTTAACCACTTACCACTATTCATATGTTTGCTACAGATTTCTATTACACGATGCCTCTTTTTTATTATTATGCTATATAGGAACTTATTTTCAACGACAGTTTTTGGACTGTCCCTGATGGAAATATTTGTGAAAAATGAAATACTAAGGGATAAAGAGTTTACTTTTAAAGCTTGCATGTATTGAACTGCCTCTGGCTTTGCTCTTCATTGAGAAATAGTATCTGCCATCCACATGTATCATTAGAATAAAATTATAAAATGTATGGAATATCCATTCTAGCCTTTCTCCCTTGTCACTTCTTTGGATAATACAGCTGTTCCTTTCGCAAGAACTAATCTTTTAGTTTTTATGGTGTGTACCCAAAATCTGTAAATATAGATAGAAGGCTCTTAATACCATAAAAGACAAGGTGCAGCAGCTTCACTTTTCCTTCTTTAAATGGATTTTTAATGCAAAGCAAAAAAGAAAAATGAAACAGAAGTGGAAAATTCAGAAGAGCTGCAATGAAAGTGATATTATCTAGATATCCTATCAAATTCTATGCACAATAAAAGCCTCATCTTAAGTCACTTTATGTACTTTATTGATTCCGAAAACCAAGAATGGTTTCCTATATGTATTTAATTACTATTTATCCGTCTGTATTACCTGCTCAGTGCAGAAAGAAATACAACAACTTCCTGCTACTGTGCACCTCTGAAAGAACACACTTCCACATTCCATCTCAGCCACTTTTTAGTGGAAAACACATGGATGCCTCTTACTACGCTGTGGGTATTATAGAGAGAAAATTCATGAACAATATTATTATTATTATCTATTATAAAAGCTATTTAAGTGATTTCCAAAATATAGAGTATACACTGTTAAAAACCAAGACGTTAAAAACAAAATTATACAGGTAGTCCTCGAGTTACGACCACAATTGAGCCCAAAGTTTCAGTTGTTAAATGAGATATTTTAAAGCGAATTTTGCCCCATTTTACGGTCTTTGTTGCACACTTAAGTGAATCACTGCAGTTGTTAAGTTAGTGACACTGTTGTGAAGTGAATCTGGCTTCCCCATTGACTCTGCTTGTCAGAAGGTCTCAAAAGGTGATCACGTGACCCAAGGAAAAGGCAACTGACTCAGTTGCCAAGTGTCTGAATTTTGATCACATGACCAGGGGGATGCTGCAATGGTCGTCGTTAAGTGTGAAAAATGGTCATAAGTCACTTTTTCAAAATTGCCGTTGTGACTTTGAATGGTCACTAAATGAACTGTTGTAAGTTGAGGACTACCTGCATACAGCCCAAAGTGACGGAAAATGAAAACAGTAGAAACAAAATCCATTCACTGAACATTCCTACAAAGAAGATTTAGAAATAGCATTCAACAGGGCCCTAAAAAGATGCAACAGTACAAGTTTCCCTTTCTCTCTCAGAATTTCCTGCTGTGTCGGTTTTGCACTTGAGCTACACGTCAGAAATAGGAGAAATTCCCATGCTTGGATTTTTATTCTTTATGCATGAATGCTTCTTCAAGAACTTGGTATTGGTTTGGTACATCGGGGGCTGATAATGCTGATCTTTCATAATAGCATAATTATTGCCTCTGAAGCAGACTATCTCAATCCTGGCAAAAGAGATATATTCTCAAGGCTACCATGGAGCAATTGCAATTGCATAAATATAGACTGAATTAACACTGTTTTGTTTTTATTTTATTTTTTTTAAAAAAACCCATTAAATGATATAAAATGGAATTGGACTACTGCAAGCTGCCTCTAAAGCAAGCAAGCAAGCGTGTAATCACGTACTTACCATTAGTTACCAAGACCCCATCAAAAACAACAATCTGGTGCTGAGTCTAATAGCGGTCTTTTGAAGCCATTTCCTCCTTCATAGCTCATTCATTAGTCAGCCTCCAATGCTTATTAGAGACAGAATATCTTCACTGCCATGCCACATACTCCTGAAATTCTTCAAAACTCCACCTACCCAACTAAACCAACAGCAGCAGGCACATGACTGGGGGTCCTCCACTGAATTTGGCCTGAGTGGAGAGTTCAAAAGATAACATCCAAGTGCTAGCTAGATGCAAGAGATCTTCCAATCAGAGCCATTAAAACAGAAACAACACCTGAGCTGCTTCCGCCAAGAACAACACATTTTGCTTCATACTTGTAACAAAACAGACCCATTTTGATCTGTCTCTTAAACAGAACTTCTACATTATAGCTTATTCAGATTTTAAGCTACTTAAGCATTCCTCTATATGAAAAGCTAGGGCAAAATATCTTAAACAGAACCTAATGGCTGCTTATTAGAATAGCCTATTAACTCATTGTGAAACTAGTGGAGGTCCTCATATAGTCAAACCAGCAGTGTCATTGCACAAAAAGCAGGTATGAACAAGCTCAGGTTTCCAAATTCACGAGGAAAAAAAGTCTTTGTAAAGAGGAAATGAAGCTAAGGGAAGAAACAATTCCAAAATGTCCAGTGAGAATCAAACGTGCATAATATAACACAGCATGTTGGTTGATTCTTAAAAGAGGAACAGTGAAGGGAACCTAGAAACTGAATGGAATATTTAGAAAAGAATATGTTTCATTGATGGCACCCTAAACAGGATCAATCTGAGCTGCAGCATTTCATGGCAAGCCCATTTAGTTGTAAATATTAAGAATAAATCAATTAAATGTAACATTGTTGTTCAGAAAAATACAATGCTGAGACCTTCCACAATATAGTGATTGTTGATATAGAAAGCTGGATTAAATGGACCAGCTGAGCTCTTTATTCAATTTATCTTTGATAAATGTGCAATTCACAGTGACAAGGAAGCAGTTTCAAATGTCACTATGTTCTTGTGCTGAAAATTCTTTGATTATATTTTCTTGGGCTTATGAATTACCTATGATTTGCTAAAGAAATTGCAGTTGGTTGGGCTTATATGCTAGGCCATACAAATCATGGTTTACTAATTACAACCATTGGATTGCACAACATGCTAAAATAAAACAGGCCAATTTATGCCTTAATATAAATGAAATTGCTTTTACAGTAATTAATATACTAAGGAAGGAGATTCTGTTGTTGAAATGTTCATCATGATGTCACAATGCAAACTCAAGTTCATAAATGCATTGTGATACTGCATGCAGGTACATAAGATACATTGCAATTCTGTGATACATGTTTAAACCACATTCATATTGTTGCCAAATCTCCATAGTTGAACTACATGTCCATGTAGTCTCCAAAAGCCAACCGCAATTCAAATAAGTTTTAGTTTGCTATATTTTTGTTGCTATATTATCTAATAATTTTATAACCTGCTTCAAACAGAGGGATAAAAAAGACAATTGAGTAAATAGAAGAAAAGGAAGGTTTACAAAAGTTTCAAGCAGCATTCACAAATTGCACATACTGTATAAGCATCAATATCTCAATCAAAGAGATATTACTAATTAATGGCACAAGTTCAGATTCATTGATAAAAGATTCAGTTAAGTTTTACAATTCAATTGTTAATACTGTTACTAATTAGCAATCATTGCTGACTTCCTGTTTTCTTCCACACTCTGCCTAGTGGATAGTAGGATATACTTCAATGTATACTACTGTGAGAAGTCAGCCCCCCACAGAGAAAGAAATATTTATGGGAATATTAAAAGGCAGAAGGATCTTAAAGGCAGAAACCCCTCTCAAGTCTTTCTGCCCCAAACAGAAACCAGGTCTGCAGAAATGCAGATGTGATAATCTTGTCAGAAAGATTGGAGCCAGGAAGCTTGGATTAGAAAGACAAAGATCTCTATAATCAACAATCCCTCACGCCAAAAAAATCCAACACAGGACATAGCCATCAGCCACACTCCCAGGGAAGCAGGATATGACCTTTGGGACATAATAGGATTAACCCACCACCATCAGAATACCAGAAAGGTACATTCAGACTCAGGTCAAAGTTCATGCCACAGGAACGACTCCAAACAAAAGACCAAGAAGGTATAAAAACCCACCACTCCCTACTACAGAGGTCTCCAACCTTTTGGGCACCAGGGACCAGTTACGTGGAGAGAGGTTTTTTCACGGACCAGAGGGGGCGTGGTTTTGTGTGCTGCCTGCATCCCGCAGATGGGGCTTTGCTTGTTTCTGCAGCCCAGTTGCTGGCATGCCGTGGCCCAGTACCGGTCCACGGACCAGGGGTTGGGGACCCCTGCCTTACTACATGTGGTCAGCTTTCCCAGAGCCATCTGTCTGGCTCTGCTCTTTAATAAACCACAACCTTCTTTCTAAAGCAGTCTCCATTTTGATTATTCCCAGCTTGGACTGGACCCTGATGAAGATTTTTCTTTCAACAATACTATACACTAGATCTCATGGAACATTTTTCATGAACAGCTAGAATTGCATATAACATCCATTGTGATTGACAGATTCTTACCTTTAAAAGGATGTTAGCAGACTGTAATTTCTTCGCTTCAGTAATTGCATAGAGTTCTTCATAATCAACAGGTTTGTACTTTGAACTTTTAAGCCCATTTTTCACACGAACAACCAAATTGTCTAGTAAAGGCATAAAACAATTCAGATTGTTGAATAAAATTAAACATTACATTGTAAGAAATTTAGAACATTTGAAGCAAACAAAAATAAAAATGACAGTTTAAAAAGTGTGACATTAGGAGGAAAGTTTACATTGTCTATATACAGTTTGTTTTTCTAAACAAAGTTGTAGTCCATGAAAATGATTGTTACAAATACAAAATAAGAGGAAGTACTCCTTAAGGTAGGAAAATGTGCAGAAGACAACCTACACAACCAAAACATTTAGATTTTAAGTTTATTGCTTAAATCACTTACTTACTACTTAAAACTTACATACACTTAAACTTCATAAAGATACCCAGTTGAAAGTGGGGGAAAAGACAATAACAATTTGTCTTAGATCAGCAATAGGCAGTTGTTCATAGACTACATGCAGCTGTCTTGTCCCAGTTTTGTGACCCCCCCATAAGACCTGAGGACGATAGCACCACAATTACTCAGTTTTGATGTTATACTAGGTATAAATATAGTATATAGATATAAATATGAATATAGATATCTAGTATCCAAACATTTTGAAGTTCTACGTTGAATAAACCAAAACTGCAAAATATCTAACTCAAAGAGAGGCATTTTTGTTTTGCTTCACCTCAGTTGTATTTCTATTTCACTTCTAGACCCATTTTATAATAAACAACCAGCCCTTACCTGTAAGAAATGTTGTATAACCCTGATTTAGATTATTAATATTTGGTTCTGCCTAAGCACGTTATGTGAATAAGATAAGAAAGTTGGATCCAGATTTATTCATACTTAATCTAAATGCACTGACACTCATCCCATTGCTTTAAATAGATCTGTGTTAAGCATTACGAAAATTCAATCCAATCAATAGTAGAACACATGCCTTAAAGAAACCCATCATACTAAAATACATTGGAAAGCATCTAATGGAAATGAAGTAGCCTACAGATAATCAGTCTTGCAAATTGGTTCTGACTAGCTCAAAGAAAATTAACTTATACCAACATATCTACTTAAGGATGTATTGCAATGAATTCTCATAAATATAATTCAGGATGTTTCAGAATCTTTTTTCCAGTTTGATAATGTCAATACTATACATCTTGATATTCTGGCAAAACCCATTATTTTAGCAATCTCAGCCTTTATTTTAAGGCAGTAAATTGCCAAACATGCTAATAGACATTAGCAAACATATGTCCTTATACTCATTTTTATATACTATCCAGTCTGCATCAGCAAACAATTTATTTAAGGCTGAGTGTAATTCTAATTACATTGCTTTGGAAATCAGCACCATTGGGCACACTATTTTCCCTCCTGACTTTCTTCTTCCCTCATTTTTAAGCTATCCAGAAGTACAATAAAAACATTAATGGTTCCAAGTCTTTTAAAGTACTAGATACAGCACTGAATTTTTATTACTAAAAATATTTCTCCTCCACCATAGAGCAAAAGAACTATTGGCCGTTTAGAATGCATCTGCATAAAATGCAATCAACTCAGTAGGTCAAACTTTACAAATGATAAACTCTACATACAGGTAATCCTTGACTTACAGCCACAATTGAGCTCAAAGCTCCCATTGCTAAGCAAGACAGTTATTAACTGAATCACTGCACTTGTTATGTTAGTAACATATTGTTAAGTGAAAAAAGATGTTGAGACTCTAGAAAGAGTGCAGAGAAGGGCAACAAAGATGATTAGGGGACTGGAGGCTAAAGCATATCAAGAACGTTTGCTGGAATTGTAGGTAAGTTTAATGGAAAAGAAGGACTAGGGGACTGATAGGCAGATTCCAATCTCTTAGGGGTTGCCACCAGAAGAGGGAGTCAAGATATTCTCCAAGGCGCTGAGGGCAGGACAGATAGTACATGGATGGAAATAGTAAAGGAAAGAAGGCAACGGAAATGAGGAGAAACTTCCGACGTTAGAACAATAAACAGTGGAACAACCTGCCTCCATAAGCGGTGAATGCTCCAACACTGGAAGTTTTTAAGAAGAGACTGGACAGCCATTTGTCTGAAATGGTATAGGGTTTCCTGCCTGAGCAGGGGGTTGGACTCGATGACCTCCAAGGTCCCTTCCAACTTTATTATTATTATTATTATTAATGTACATATAAACAGATTTAAATCTTACATATGCCTCACCTTGAAATATAATTTGGCTTCCCACTGACTTTGCCTGTGAGAAGGTCACAAAAGGTGACCACTTGACCCCAGGACACCACAACTGTAATAAATACATGCCAGTTGCCAAGTGCCCGAATTTTGACCACATTACCATGGGGATGTTGCAACATTCCTGTGAAAAACAGTCACAATTCACTTTTTTCTGCTGTTGTATTATGGATTGTTATTGGAGAGAAAGGGCACAACAGTCCATAGAAAAAAGCAAAGATTGTTCACTCAATACTCATGCCAGCTGATACTGGATTTATTTCTAAGAGGAAAAGTTTCTTCTTAATGGAACTTAGATGAAAAACTTTTTTCAGTGTCATTGTAATTTCAAATGGTCACTAAACGAATGGTTGTTAAGTCAAGGACTACCTGTAATCTATGAGTAACCAAAATAATTAATCACATTGTAAGGAAAGCTAAAATACAGACATTGAAAAGAGAGCAATCACATTTTTTAAAAAAAATATTACCTATATTGCTATTTCTTTGAGTCGTAATAAATCCTTGAAGATCTCTTTCACTCATCTTATACTGTTGAAAAATAAACATATTACTTGTCAAAAAGTGACACCTTTGAATGTATTCACTTGATATTTTTTTTGTAAGCGGATTTATTTACACAGGAGTTCCTTACTGATATGAAATCTATTCCAAGGACAGTTATTTTAGTTGTCTAGAGTACATACATTTTATTTTATTTTTCTAATGGATAAAGTTTATTAAAAGTTCAGCCAAACTTCTGTAATAAAGGCTGTTGACTTTACAAAATTTCTTGTCTGATTTTATTAATATTTACTTGCCCCAAATTCTCACTGAATCCAGTAAGGCTTTCAACCAAATACACATACAGTACCTAAGATCACAGTTTTAGTAATGAAGAATTCAACCATTTGAGAATAAAAATCATGAACCTTATATAAAATTTACAATGATATTAAAATCCAAAGTTTAAATAAAAGCTATAAAGATACACAGAGAAGGAAAAATAATACAAAACTGAATCTTCTCATGTTCCATATTTCTCATGTTCCATATGGATTCCTTTCTATTAATGAATTTAATCACCCAATAACCTTACAAATCTTCAAAGGATTTCTTACTCTCCTCAATACCCCCATTTACAAGTATAAGACCATACACACAAACCTGCACTCTTATATAAGAGACTGAAATTAATAATTTCTTGAAGACTCAAAACTACTGGAATTTCGATACTTATGAATGATTAAAATGTTACATTAATAAGAAGTAAGCAAGTAACATGTATATTGACTGATGTCTGGGAAAAATACATCCCATAATTTTTTAATAGCCTACAATGTGAGTATCCAACTTTTTGGCTTACCTGGTCTGCATTGAGTGAAGAGGAATTGTTTTGAGCCGCATATAAAATATATAATACAGTTGTATAACATAAAATCATATATTAATGTTAAAAATTAACAGTCATGTGGATCAGCTGTCCAAGACCGCTTATGCCCCTTGGGATGTGGGTTGGACACGCCTGGCTGAGAGTTTTATTTATCTAAGTATATTCCTCCTCTTATACTTCATTCTGTACAATGGTGTGTATATCATGGAGCAACCTATTAAAACATTTTTCTTATTTAAGCTGTTAAGCATTACCAATCCATATTTTTAACTGAAATAACAAAATCAAGACAGCAATCCTAATATCAGCAGGATTGGAAAACTAAGAAGAAACTCCATTTTACAGTGTTGTGGGTGTTTTCTATTTGTTCTCATGTATCTTGCTTGTTTCCTATACTTCTATCCTACCTTTCTTCCAGAAGTGCAAGATAGCCTACACAGCATTTTCTCCTCCAATTTTTTTTTTGTTCCAACAACCCTTTTGAATAGTTTGGATTAAGAGAATATGACTGAGTTATCACTGAGTTTACATAGTTACATAGATGGGGATGGATCTAAGCCTGGCTCTAATCCTAACATTTTAACAGCTACACCACATAAGCTCCTTTTACCATTTCAGTTGTGATTCTCTTGAAGTGCCAGTTAAATGAATGACTAACATTGTTAATGAAACTGCTTCTGAGCAACCTCTATAGACTAATATAGACTAAATTTAATCTAGATTAAATCAGCAATAGTCAAAAGTCAAGGCAAATAAGATTGATCACAGATTAGCATTTGTATTAAAATCATTGCGTTGAAAAGGCACAATAGACCATGCCCCATCCATTACCTTTTCCCATGTCCAGTTGATCCACACTGAGTTTTCTGTTGAGCTTTTTCAAGTAGCTAGACCTGATATATCAGGCACTAATACATTAGGAAAAGAATTTGGTAACCAATTTGATAAAGGCATTATAGATTAAAACTCTACGCCTCTGATTTGTCATGATTATAGCAGATTTTAGGACCAAGATGCTTGACCTGTTTATTATGGGTATTTTTTCATTTATGAATTGCTCTGGGTTGGACATGATATCCTTGAAAGTATGAGATAAATCACTGGCATACTTAATCTAAATAGGCAGGAAAGGTAAGTAGCCTGGCAAAAAAGGTATGTCATACTTTTTTCTTAAGAGAAGCTTTGGTTTCACCAGTCTTAAATTGGCTGTTATAAAACTTTGGGTGAGGAAAATAACTCCTTTCTGGATTTTGTTTCCGAATAAAATGTTCTTTAAGGATGAATTTCTTGCCTTGAAGTTCTTTTGACTGGTTTCATCTAACGAAACCATGACATATTGTTTGTAATTATGATGGTATGAAAAAGTAACTTTATAACCAGTCCTTCACATCCTTCACAGGTCTGTGAAGCAATGTAAAGCTGTAGTAAGATCATAAGCATAATCTCGGTTTTACTTAGCAACCACATTGCTTAACAACCAAGTTGCCAGTCATCCTGAAAGATAATGCAAGGAAAGCTAAGCAGAGATATCAATGTCCATTCCAAAGAGTTTTTTGGGGGATTTTATTTTGGAGTTATTTTGAAAAGATATTGGTGTTGGGAGATGCAACAAATTTAGCAGAGGGTTTGGTATTTGTGTAGGAGATGACCAGGCGGAGCCTGAGGGCAGGTCAAATGCATCATCAGTCTGGAGTCCCTATGCCTCCGAAAGAAACCTAAGTCAAGCCCCCTTGAAGTCCATTGACTGTTATTTGGTGGCAATTTGCATTGACTGTTAGTAGATCATATTCTTGAGTATAAGTAGCAGGGAATACTCGCAGTGCTTTTGAACTCTATCCTGGCTCCTGGTTTCTTGCACCTGACAATTCCTCAGGGATCAGTTCTCTCCCCCATGCTATTTTCACATAAAAATGAGTTAGTTAGAATTTTGTAGTGTCTTATCCAAATATACTATAATCAATATACAATGACATGAAGCTAGGCTTTCCTAGACCTTTTCGAACTTGGCAAACTTATCCTTATGAAGCAGAAAGTTCCACCAGCTGCAGAACCTTCCAACTACATGATAATAGTGTAAAGAAGCAAGTTGGAATTTCTCCCTCTCTTCCAACCTCTTTAAATGCTTTTACTCCCATTTCATTGGGAAGAAAATGATTTGCATTAGCTGTTCAGCTGACGTTAATAATGTGCTAGCATATGGCAATATCATTCCAAGCATATATTCTTGCACATACTTGACATACCACAATGTTTGACACATCTCAGCCCATTCAGAAATAATCACTCTCAGAATTAGGATGTGGGAAGAGGTTTTTTTAAATTCTGGATAAAAAAAGAGGCCTGATTCTACCATGTTTGTAGGATATGCTTATAGCTTTCATAGGATTATATAAATAAATAAGCCCCCCCCCCCCCTTAAGTCTGATTAAACAGATCAGGTACATTCTACAACTGTCATGTAGAGAATTGCAAAACATTACACATTTTGAAAAATTTGAATGCATGCACTTCACGAAAAGTTATCATTACTGTATAAGCCCACCAAACAGATAAATTACTCTATATGAATTAGCTTGTTTTTATAACTCCAGTCATTTGTTAGCCAAAAGGAATATCTGATTATATCAATTTAAAAAGAACTTCAGTGAAAACAACAACTATTTTGTGTGCTATTTTCCAGGGAGCCTATGCCATCATCTTTACTAAGCAAAAAGTTGCTGTCTTTCCCAGATGGAGCAGGGCAATAACTAATCTGTATTTATTGATGTATTTAAAATAGCCTCATCTGGAGCCATACTGCATGAGCCATTAGGTAGATGCAAAAAGTAATCTTTGGTTGGGCTAGTTATTGTGAAGCTGTTAATATGGCAAAAAGATCCCCAGAGAAACAAACATGCAATGCATAGGCTATCTTTATATGCTAGTAATTATGCCCAATTAGGAAACAATCTGTGCAATAATTGATCTTAATTCCACTAAAAGCACTTTTAAATCCCATTCTTTTGGGCAAAGCATAATGCCATGACAGTTTAAAAGATTACAGGATGTACACTTAAGCCTCCTTGCAATCTCTGGGTTTTTTTCTTTTGATTTGCAAGTTGAAAAACACCTGTCTGACAATGTAAAATTGAAAACTGCTGAAACTGCAAAGTCCAGACTCCAGTCCTCTGTTGGCATCAGGAAGTGGAAATTCTAACTGGAAAAGTTAAACCTTCAGCAGTTCCGCCACACACGTGTATCTGTGAAATTGCCTGGGTGCAGCTTGATGCCAGAACATAAGGTAATTCCCCATAAATCAGCATCTACAGCATGAATATGGATTGTTGTTATGTGGGGAATAATTACTCCACCAATCAAGTCCAAAGCTGCAAACTTTATCTTGTATATGTGCAGGGTATTTGTGGCAAAATGAAGGCTATTTAGTATATCTGCCCCAGTATAGGGACCAATACTGTTTTTTCTAATTGTTTAAATATTGAGATGGGGTTATAAAAATTAATATATACCAAGTAAAGTATGAAGAGAACAGTTGTGAGACTGCTGAGGGTGAGATGGATGAGAAAAATAAGAAATAAACAAGAACTGTTTCTAGTGCTTCTTCCAGATTGAAATGGTAAAATTTCTAGATCTGTCCAAAATCATTAGCATAGTACCACAAACCCAAACTATCCCTTTCTTCTACCAATGTTTTGATTATGCATTTAAAAAAGATTAAATACACAAACACACATACCAAACAAACAAATATCTTGGTTATCTTTGGAATACACTCATAAAGAAAGTACTACCAGATGAAGCATCCAGCTACAGTTCTGCTGGAAGAAATTCTCATGGGGAGAATGGAGAAAACTAAACAGTATTCTGCCCATTATTGTGTAATAAAAAATTTCTACAATAATAGATGTGAGAAACTGCCAAATGACCACAATTTCAGTAGCAGATTCTCCAAATGCTCTATATTCCCTGAACGGCCACAAGTTATGCTTCAAATGTAGCTTCTCTATGTATTAAAATAGAAATAAAGTTTATCAGGCGTAGAAACTCACACTTTTGACTTAATGAATGCTTTCCCATAAAATAAAGTTTTACTCTGGCCTACAAAGCAAATAGAATTTCTCCAGGTAATGATGTGATTTAAGGGGGGGGGGGAAACCATAGAAGCCTCTGGCCCTGGAAATGGAGACTAGATACAGAATGGACCTGAAAGGATCAGAGAAAAAAAAACAGCTTTTGAGACCACATGGGCTCCAGGGCAAGTTTAGAGGTGAAGTGAAACTATGAATATGCAGGATATAATGGCAAAAAAAAAAAAAGATAACTAGCAACTAACTAAACTCTAAAGCAGTCCTAGAATTTAACCTAGAGTATATATGTGAATCCTTGGCTTTGATGGGGCAGGATCAATTGTTTCACCTTAAAAAAATAAAAGGAAAATTGTGAAAGAGGCATTGGATTAGTTGGGTGGATTAAGATAGACAGACAGATAACCTTTATTGTCATTTTTTACTGTCGGCATAATGGCACACATTAAAAATGAAGTTTTAGTTGCTTGCTCTCGAAGTGTACACATACATAACACACATTTAAACATACTATATACAACATATGTATAGACCTACACCCTTTCATATAAGCAACATATAAATACTAATCACTGTCCATCTTGAATACATAACGGAAGGAGGAAGCTTTAGAGTTCACAAGGTTAATACTGTATGGAACAAAGCTGTGACTGAATCTGGATGTTCTGCTTCGGATACCTCGGAGCCTCCTCCCAGAAGGCAACAAGGAAAAAGGAAAATTAAAATTAAATCAGTTTTATTGAGTAATACAAAAGTCCTGCCATGGGGTGAAAAGTCAGAATCAGCGAGCAAGCACAAAATCTTATGAGGAGTTTCAGGCAGCCCTGATCCTGTCTTAAGGATGGGCATGCTTTCAGAGTTGGATTGTTTTCCCTACCATGGCTCTTGATCGATCAATTTACAGATACTCTCACTAATTATCTGGTGGGTGATGATCTTGGCAGTAAAGCAAACATTTGCATTTATCAAGAATTTTCTGTTGATTGAACTTTCTTCAGTCTAATCAATCGAAGAGCTGGGTAAACAAATAAGCTCTCACTCTTCTGAAGTCCTTTGGACCATTATTTTCCTTTCAAACAGGCTCTTAAGCCTTTGGCTCTGCTGTTTTTCTGGAACAAAATAGATTTTTAACTCTGTCAAATAATCCCAACAGAAAATACCAGGCACAAGTACACATCGGCAGAGCAACCAGCAGTACAATATTTAACATGTTTCACAAGTATACAACATATTCAGGAGCAAAGAAAAGAGCTATATAGCCCCACCAATAACACTGATTGGCACTGATGAAACCTCAACCTAGAGGGTCAAGTTGTGATTCTGAAACCTGGACAGAGGGAGAAGCTGCCGTCATCCTTGAAAGCATTAAGCAAGTCACAGTTTTAAGCAAAAATGACATCATATAGAAAATTAATGGAAGCAACTAAAAATAGCCGACACATTTTCTCTTCAGCTTCTTCTTTTTCCTCTTTGCTCAGTAACTTTTAATACAGCATGACATGTGTCGTTATCTAAATCTGCAACCAGCAAATGGGGAAAAAAAGGCTATGCAATGGCATCATGCCATTGTAGTGGAAAAAGTGGCACTTGACTAGTATTCTTGGGAGCAGTCAAGGTAAAAGGAACCTACTAAATGAAAAAAATAGTTTGTCTGTATATTCTATAATGATTAATATGATGTGACATTGCAAAGATTAGTTGTTAAAATGAAAGAAAATTATAGAATTTTGTAATTATATAGAGTAAATCTATGCCCGCCGTTTGTGTGTGTGTGTGTATACACCATCATTATCATTTTAGCCATTGTCTAGCCACTGCAGGATGAAGGCCTCTTCCGTATGTTTCCAACCAATACAGTCCTGAGCTTTCTTTTGCCAACTGGGCAAAAGAACTTTTGTCATTGATCCATTTTGTTTTAGGTCTCTTTCATGGACACTTTTTATCAAGTGGGATCCATTTTATGACTGCCTTGGTCCACCTGCCATCAGGTGCTTCTTGCTATGTGACCAGCCCATTTCCATTTCAACTTTTACTCTCTTGACGATATCGTAGGACAGGGGTTCCCAACCGGGGGGTGCGAGATGATATTCCAGGAGGTGCGAAAACTTGAGTTTTCAAAATTAGAATGTACATGCACAATTCGTTGCTGTTATTTCAAGCTTTTGTAAGGGGTGCGAGAATATATCAGAAGCATTCTAGGGGTGCGGGGTATAGAAAAGGTTGGGAGCCGCTGTCATAGGAGATACAATCCATTTGGACTACAAAGTTGAACAACTGAAATGATAGTATATCTGAAAATTTGGAGCTGCCAATTTATTTGCTCTTTCATATATGACAAAATCTTAATTTTAATCCTTGGTGTTTTATTGGGTCATATGAACTTCATTATTTGTTACAACACACGATTTAATAACTTTGTTTTCAATACAAGGAGTCCACAATTGGGAGCAGAATTTCTGTTGTTAAGAAAGGTGGTTGTTAAGTGAGTCACGCCCCATTTGGTGATCCTTTTGCCACAGTTGTTAAGCAAATCACGGCAATTGTTAAGTGAATTATGTGATTGTTAAGCGAATCCGACCTCCCCCATTGACTTTGCTGTCAGACAGCTGGGAAGGTTGCAAAAGGAGATCACATGAACTTGGAATGCTGCCGGATGCCAAGCATCCAAATTTTGAACTTTTGTCCATGGGGATATAGTGATGTCATAAATGCAAGGTCCAATTGTAAGTCAGTTTTTTCATTGTTGTTATAACTTCGAACAGTCATTAAATGGATGGTTGTAAGTTGAGGATTACCTATTAAAATTATAAGTATGTTAAGTCAAGTACTAAAGTTGCATGCTTAAATATCTATAAACATATCCCTTCCTCTTCCACTCTCCATTTACACATCACATTGCCCTTAATGCTAAAATTTCAGTTCTTTGGCTGTTTGTTCCAAAATGATTGGCTAAGTTTATTGGAAACTTTGAGTATTTTTACGCTGTTGTGTTTTTTTTAGATGTATACTTTGCTTTTTATTTCAGAGTAGCCTGTGCCCACACTCTCTCAAATTAATATCTGCAGGTACAATCTAATTTGCATTCTCCCCAGTCATAACCAACCAAATGTCTCCCAGCTCTTAAGAGAGGATTGCAAAATGCTCGAACGCTCTTTGCCAAATCAACAATATAGATAATGTACAGTATATGCAATCAAATTCACACTTACATTTTAAATGAAATTGCTCTAATATATTTTACATGTCAGTATCTTGAGAGAGTAACTTTGCTACTTTGGTCCCTAGCTTTGAATTTTAATGCCATTCTACTGTTTCTGCTGATTTAATATTCTAATCTTTCTTGCCATATTTCTTAAGAGATCTTTTTGTGAGATATCTTACGATGTCCCAAAAGTCAGGCTAAAATGTAATAAATCAACATACTGAATACTGGAATTTATGAGCAATGATATATATGTAGATATATCATTGTAATGAATAGACGAACCCCTGTTCACCCAAGATCACTTTGCAGGTAGGCAAAACCCTGCAGATGTCCCAATCCACAAATTTTGCTCAGATAGGATATTGGCAGCTTTAGTTCCCAATGTCTGGGATGTCTGGTAATACAATGTCTGCAATAAGCAATGTCTGGGGATATGTGGATGGGCAAGCAAGACAAGCCCAATCTTGTAACGATATGTTGTAATGACTTCCAGGGAGCCCAACAAGGTACTTATGGATTCTACCCACAAGTGTTATCAACAACCAGGCAAGTGTTCCTCTTTTCTTGCATAAGAGGCAAGGAGTTAAAAACCTCTTAAAGGAGCAGCTTGAACTACCAAAGGCCGCATACAAAAAAAGAGAAGCAGATGCACCCAGACAACAGAGAGCCAGAATTGCAGAAAGGGATTTGGTATAGCTTTCCACAAAATTTCTGGCTTCCTAAAAACTACACTGGAAATGTGTTGGCCTTTTCCCAATGACTAAGCAAATAAACCCAGGCGCATTTCATTTGCAACTGATAACATCAATAATGTTTCATCCTGTATTCCAACAGTCTTTGCCTGTAAAAGAAGCCGCCCGCCCCCTGCACTCTGTATTCACAGACAGCACTCTCCCCGTTGGTAAACGGGGAGGAAGAGTACAAGATGAAAGCAGTGCTAGGTTCTAGATGCAGATGGAAATAGGTTGAGTAGTTGATATGCTGGAAAGTCTGACAGATCATGGGAGGCAGCAACAGATGTGCATGCACTGCAATTGATGCACTGCTTTCACGATCAATACATTAATAAATGTCTTTAGCAAATATTGGCCTTGTAGGAGTTAGGCGTTGGTCAAGTTGAGAAGGAGAATTTCTATGGGGTGCAGAGCACTTTGGACATAGTAAGATACCACGTATGAGGCATAGGAAATAACCCAGCTCCTTCCACATTAGGCATACAGGACATGGAGGAGGGGAAGTCAACAAATTCTAGAAGGAGGAACTGCTACCACATCTACAGGCATATCTGATTTATGGGATGCCTCTCGGGGAGTTACCAGCAGAAGCAGCACAACTACATTTTGTTCTCACAGCCCACAATCATTTCCCTTAGAAACCCAGGAAGAGAGGGATAAATCTGATGGGGAAGATGATGTAATGGTATGTGAGAATGACCTTGGGAGGTGGGATGGAGTGGTGCTAAATCAGAACTCTAAATCGTCAAGGAGTAGAAGGAATAGCTATTTGAATAGGGGGGCAAAGGGGGATAGTAACTCTAGAGAACAGCATGGACTCCTTGAAGCCTATGGTTAGGACAGAGCTACAGTGGGGCAAAAAAGTATTTAGTCAGCCACCAATTGTGCAAGTTCTCCCACTTAAAAAGATGAGAGAGGCCTGTAATTGTCATCATAGGTAGACCTCAACTATGAGAGACAAAATGAGAAAACAAATCCAGACAATCACATTGTCTGATTTGGAAAGAATTTATTTGCACATTATGGTGGAAAATAAGTATTTGGTCAATATCAAAAGTTCATCTCAATACTTTGTTATGTATCCTTTGTTGGCAATGACAGAGGTCAAACGTTTTCTCTAAGTCTTCACAAGGTTGGCACACACTGTTGCTGGTATGTTGGCCCATTCCTCCATGCACATCTCCTCTAGAGCAGTGATGTTTGGGGGCTGTCGCTGGGCAACACGGACTTTCAACTCCCTCCAAAGGTTTTCTATGGGGTTGAGATCTGGAGACTGGCTAGGCCACTCCAGGACCTTGAAATGCTTCTTACGAAGCCACTCCTTCGTTGCCCGGGCAGTGTGTTTGGGGTCATTGTCATGCTGAAAGACCCAGCCACGTTTCATCTTCAATGCCCTTGCTGATGGAAGGAGGTTTGCACTCAAAATCTCACGATACATGGCCCCATTCATTCTTTCCTGTACACGGATCAGTCGTTCTGGTCCCTTTGCAGAGAAACAGCCCCAAAGCATGATGTTGCCACCCCCATGTTTCACAGTAGGTATGGTGTTCTTTGGATGCAACTCAGCATTCTCTCTCCTCCAAACATGACGAGTTGTGTTTCTACCAAACAGTTCTACTTTGGTTTCGTCTGACCATATGACATTCTCCCAATCCTCTTCTGGATCATCCAAATGCTCTCTAGCAAACTTCAGACGGGCCCAGACATGTACTGGCTTAAGCAGGGGGACACGTCTGGCACTGCAGGATCTGAGTCCCTGGCGGCGTAGTGTGTTACTGATGGTAGCCTTTGTTACGTTGGTCCTAGCTCTCTGCAGGTCATGCACTAGGTCCCCCCGTGTGGTTCTGGGATTTTTGCTCACCATTCTTGTGATCATTTTGACCCCACGGGGTGAGATCTTGCGTGGAGCCCCAGATTGCGGGAGATTATCAGTGGTCTTGTATGTCTTCCATTTTCTAATTCTTGCTCCCACAGTTGATTTCTTCACACCAAGCTGCTTGCCTACTGCAGATTCAGTCTTCCCAGCCTGATGCAGTTTTGTTTCTGGTGTCCTTCGACAGCTCTTTGGTCTTCACCATAGTGGAGTTTGGAGTGTGACTGTTTGAGGTTGTGGACAGGTGTCTTTTATACTGATAACAAGTTCAAACAGGTGCCATTAATACAGGTAATGAGTGGAGGACAGAGGAGCCTCTTAAAGAAGACGTTACAGGTCTGTGAGAGCCAGAAATCTTGCTTGTTTGTAGGTGACCAAATACTTATTTTCCACCATAATGTGCAAATAAATTCTTTCCAAATCAGACAATGTGATTGTCTGGATTTGTTTCTTCATTTTGTCTCTCATAGTTGAGGTCTACCTATGATGACAATTACAGGCCTCTCTCATCTTTTTAAGTGGGAGAACTTGCACAATTGGTGGCTGACTAAATACTTTTTTGCCCCACTGTGTTTACTACCTTATCTCCGCTAAGGTAGCAAAGTGCAACCCAGAAATCTTTAAGTAGCAAAGAGAAAGTGTTCCTAAAGTTTTGCAATTTATGAGAGTCAAGGACACGTTCCTGGACAGGTCAAGGCTAGTTCTTTGGAGAACTCTCTTAAGATAAAGTAAAGGTTCTGAGTCAGATTTACATTCAGATTATTTTGTTTTAAGGTGTGCTGGCCTGTCTTACAGATCTGATAGTTTGAATGTGTCTGCTGTTTCAGGCAATTTGTCTTGATTTTTGTGTCTCAGAAGTTTATTGCCTTCAGTGAAAAAGATGCAAGAATGTAGTTCACAGTCATAAATTATTTGAGACTGAGATTCAGCCCATCTATGCCCAGTCTTCTCATAGAATGTAACAAGACATTGTGCTTTAAAGTGCTATTGTGTTCTTATCAGTGCTAAAGAACTTATTTCAGTTAATTGTAATTATTTGGACATTTGACAACTCAAAGCTAAAATGATGTTCTATTATTTTTCTTTTTTCTTCTTTTTGCTTTATTTATTAGCTTTTTATCCTGTCTTTATTACTTTTATAAATAAATGAAGGCGGTGAACATACTCCTTCCTCCTCCTTTTATTTTTCTCACAACAACTAGGTGAGGTGGGTTGAGCTGAGAGAAGGTGGGTGGCCCAAAGTCACCCAGGTGGCTTTCAAGCCTAACATGGGACCAGAACTCAGAGTCTCCGAGCTTCTGGCCTGGTGCCTTAACCACTAGACCAAATTGGCACTATTATTTTTAATTTAATATGTCATAAGATTGATGCTTTGGTTTTCCTCTCCTCAAAAGGAGAGAGGGCTACTTTTCTCTGAGCACACACTTCACAGCTAGTAATGCCAGGAGCTGACAGTACATACTTGGATTTTTTCATCATCATCATCATGATGTTATGCTCACTTTACTGTCAAATATAGTAATGACACATTACAACACACTTAACACAAAAATGTGGACCTTCACCAACACTTTCAGAGATCACACCTGAACTATTTAACATTTATACTAACAGGACAGTAGATTTCCTCCACAAAGTTGCAAAGAGCAGTAAAATCCCAACTAGAAAATTGTAACAATAACCCACACCTTAACTGAAGTTGTAAACTGCAACCAACAAATTTATAATATAACCTTATCATTTTCCACTAAAACAACAGTAATCCAATTTGTAATTACAGTTTTATATATATATGCAAAGAGTTTGATAAGTATGGGGATGTGTTTATAACTTTTGATCTTCAGAAAAGGTCACCTTAAAAAAAATTGATCTCAATTTCTTCAGGTTTACTTTAATAGATGTTTGGAGCATAACTCTTCCTAAAATGGAAGTCACAACATGTTTTGGTTCTCTGGCTATTTTAAAAGTATTGTCAAGTAAATAAATACCTATTGAACACACAGATTAAATTCTGCATTTAACTATTAGCATGTTTATTAATCATTTTGCAGCACCCTTCTGCCTGCATCTCCTTTATTCATATCACTTTTAGCAGATACCTGAAAATCATTTTCGCCTGCAGTCTTCATAATATTTCCATTTATGATACTGAGCATACTCTGCAAATTAATCATATTCAGATCCTCTTACACGATTAAAACTTCATTTTGAATTCACCCATCTTTACAAAGAGATTATCATCATTGTTGTTAAGTATGGTTCATCACACAGCAAATACTAAATTGACTCAAATATCTCATGCTTAGCTTCCTCTGCTGGGTCAATCAGTATGAGAAATATTGATTTTGAACTTTATACATGCGTATACACATACCCCAGAGAATTCCCAGCAGTAAGTAAAAGGAAAAAAAGAGAAGTAAAAATTTAATCTTATTGTTCAAATTAGGTACCTAATAAGCCCTATGTATGAATGCCTCTGAAAAGTGTTTGGAAATTTCAACTGGTCCAAAATATTACAGCCAGACTGGAGCTGTTTTATTTATTTATTTACTGAGTACATTTGTATCCTACCATAATTCAGTCAAGGACCCTCAATGGTTGGCAGATATACATTTATATAATTAATGTAGTTAAAAATCTAATATTAAAACACTGATATAAAACCGTATAAAATAACAGTAAATGGCATCAGTCTTTAAAAGTTCTACAAAAGAACTCTGTTTTAAGCTTGCAGAAGGCAGTTACAGAGGGAACTAATCTAATTTTAACTGGGTGGCTGTTTGAGAAGTGCTGCCACTAATAGCAATAGTACTTAGACTTATATACTGCTTCACGGTGATTTACAGCCTCTCTAAGCAGTTTACAGAGTCAGCATATTGCCCCCAACAATCTGGGTCCTCATTTTACCGATCTTGGAAGGATGGAAGGCTGAGTCAACCTTGAGCTAGTGAGAATCGAACTGCTGGCAGTCAGCAGAATTAGCCTGCAATACTGCATTCTAGCCACTGCACCACCACAGCTTTAAGAAGTACCTCTTTCAGTTCCTGAAACCCACTCCCACTATTTGCCCAACCCCTGTCCAATTTTAGAGTCTGATCCACTCCATACCAAGACACACCAAGCTTGATGTAGCCTTCATGCTAAAGAAGCCTCACGCAACTACTCTTGCCAAAAAAAATCACTGGCATTTTGTGCTAAGAATTATAAACGTACATTTTGCCCATTTCACTTCTAATCCTGGGGCCCAGCCTCAATGGACCTCCTTCCTTTTCATACTGGAGCTCCTATCTAGAGAGGGCAGTGAATAAGTCTTAACTCTTGAATCTGTTGTATTTCATTGCTTAGAGACTGAAGCAAAGTGCTCTGAAGTAGCCTGTTCACTGTTCAACTTGATGGTGTGGGTGGTGGGGTTTCCATTCAGTCTGTTCAGGGCCCAGGTCTAAGAGCACAATATTCTTGCAGTGAATTACTGTAGATTTAGTCATACATGCAAAGTTACTCATGTGTACTATATAGTATGTTAATACCTGTCATGTTTATGAAGTTAAGATAATTTATGCAACAATGATGATGCACAGAGTAATATCCTGGCCTCATTTTTGTAACAGTCATTTCTGAAGAGAAAGGACCACAATTATCATATATATGAGGATTTTGAAAATATGAGCAGGTGTACATAGCTGATTCATTTAAAATCTGCAATTTGGTGACCAACCTGCACACTCACATCCTGATAAATAGCAGGCTTTTTCTAAACCAAGACTGGCCACTTTATACATAGGACAAGATGCTTTTCAGGAGATGCGTAAGAAAACTGTTTTATATGAGTAGGACTGTCGTTTCTTGGAGGTCTTCTCTGACATGTGGTAACTTCTCAGGGGTTCAGGGAGGGGTCTCTATTTCTTCTGTCTGGAAGTTGCCAAGAATAGAACTTGAGTTCTTTTCTGCAGAAAGTAAAGCTCTACTTTCAATATACTACACAGCACCACAATGAGCATTATCAGTGATCAGTGGAACAAAATACTACACACACCTTTTGGAAATACCCTCAGAATATAGTTAATATAGTTCTATTCTTTAAGCTCACAAATTCCAAAAGGGACAGAATGTTGAATCAATTGCAGCGACATACAATGAAGTGCCCTAAGATTCTTCCAGATCTAAGAAATAAATCAGGCTCCATGGGCCCAGACCTACTGTCGGTTGTCAGAAACAAATAGCCCACGGCATAGGCAAAGCCTGAATTCAGCATTCCAGTGTATATGATTTATACCAGAAGAAAAGCAGAGACCTACTCATTTTTCAGGATTCCTTAGCCACTTTTGATACCATCAACCACAGCATTCCTCTACAGCAGGGCTTTTCAACCTGTGGTACGCGTACCACTTGTGGTACATTAACAAGTGGCAGGTGGTACCCAGCCCTGCCTAGCCAAGTGTAGTGGGGGAGGGAATGAGCCAGCACAGGCAAGGACTTTCAGTGAGAGAGTCCTCTGGAGCTGCAGAGTGGGTGGGGCGAGACAAAGGCCCCAGGCTCACTTCTGGCTCACCCTCCCCCATGAGAAAGGAGAAGGAGGGGGGCGGAGACAGGAGAGGCTATAAAAGGAGGCAGTTTGGGCTGGAGAGGGAGAGAGAGAAAAAGAAGCAGCCTTGGGAGGAGGCCGAGTCAGCTCTAGCTGCACCGAAGGAGGAGGAGGGTGGGGGGGAGAGGAGAGATCATCAAATCAAGCAGGCCGGCCATGAGCTGATTTGCAACTGCTGTGGCAGCCACCTGTGCTGGCAGCAGCAAACAGGCAAGAAATGCAGTGGGGGAGGGGTCGCCCTCCAAGAGGAATAAAAAAAGGTAGCAATGGCTGGAGGTGAGGTACAGAGGAGGGAGGGAGAGAGATGGAGAGTGGAAGGATTCTTATGTGCTTTTGTGACTTTGAAGTTCTGGGATTTGTGCAATGTGGGCTTTGTGTTCTTAAGGAGTGTTTGGCAATTTCTATTTGGCTGATGGCTCGTGTTAGCTTCTATTGCTCTGCTATTGTTAGCTGTAAGTTTTGCTGCAAGGGATTTTGAAGTATTCTTCTCCTGAATGGATTTTGCCTGTAGATTCCTTTACTTATGAATGGAGCCATTTGGGGAGGCTGCCTTAGCCGGCTACCAATACTTACTACATTTTTTTTTCTTCCTTACTTTCCTTTCTAGCCAGTAGCTAATTCTTAAAGGGAAATGTGCCTTTTTAAGCTAGTTCACTCAGCAGTTTGTCTTTTCTGTTTCTGGAGGCTTTTCCTTGTTTGATGAATATATGGAAGAGAAAAAATATGAGGGGGGGTTCAAATTCTTCCTTCAGAAGGAGGTGGGCATGAGAAAGAGGGAGGCAGGGAAGGAGGGAGGGAAGTCCCGCCTTAGCACTTGGCCACCAGCAGCCATGCCATTGACTTTACTTGTCAAAAGGTTGCAAAAGGGGATCACATGACCCTGGGACACTGTGACCATCATAAATATGAATCAGTTGCCAAGCATCCAAATATAAATCACATGACCCTGGGCATGCTGTAATGGTCATAAGTATGAAAATGGTCATAAGTCATTTCAGTGCAATTGCAACTTTGAACAGGGGTTTTTTTTTTGGTCATCAAGTTTTTGATACCTTGCTAGGTGGTACTCGAATATTGCCATATCCTAAAAGTGGTACAATCGGTGAAAAGGTTGAAAAGCCCTGCTCTACAGCATTACTAAGAAAGCAGATGATGGAGGCCTGTAAAACCATTTCTATCCTTTCCTTCAGGAAAAAAAAATCAGCAGTGGGATTGAAAAACATCTACTTAAACTCATGCAGTCACTAAGGGCACTCATTTTAGTTCTGTCCCACCAATTATGGCCTTTCATAGACTCAGTCTGGACATAGCAATTATGTCTTATTAAACTCATGACTACATTATTTATAACATGTCCTAGATACAGAATACAGAATAACAGAGTTGGAGGGGACTTGGAGGTCTTCAATCTCCAGCTCAAGCAGGAGACCCATACTTTTTCAGACTAATGGCTATCCAATCTCTTCTTAAAAACCTCGTGTTGGACAACCCACAACCTCTGGAGGCAAGTCGTTCCACTGGTTAATTGTTCTCATTGTCAGGAAATTTTTCTTTAGTTTTAGGTTTTATCTCTCTTTGACAACTTTCCATCTGTTACTTCTTGTCCTGCTCTCAGGTGCTTAGGATAATAGGTTGACATCCTCTTCTCTGTGAAAGCCCCTCAAATATTGCTATCATGTCACATCTAGTCCTTTTCTTCATTAGATTTGACATACTCAGTTCCTGCAATTGTTCATCATATGTTTTAGCCTCCAACCCCCTCATCATCTTTGTTGTTCTTCTCTGCACTCTTTCTAGAGTCTCAACAACTTTTTTTGTATTGTGTGACCAAAACAGGACACAGTATTCCAAGTATGGTTTTACCAAAGCAGTATAAAGCTATACAACATTTCACGTGATCATAATACTACCTTGATGCAGCCTGGGACTGCACTGTCATAGTTCTCTAGTGATTTGAACTAGTGCACAGTGCCTTGAGCAATATATTTTTTTCTATGAATGTTGAGATGGACTACACCTATATCTGCTGTGGGAGCACATTATTTCATTATTTAGGCTTTTGGCTGGTTGTATTATATTGTTTAGGTTTGTACAGTTTTGTGTTATTTTATTTTTGTTGGCATATGCTGCTCTGTGATTATTAGAAGAATGATTTTAAAATGTCAAGAAGAACAATTACAATATTGTTCCACACTCTTTTTTTCATATCAGAGAAAAAGTTAGTGGGTGCACTAGAGGGTAAAGAAATTTTGTATATCATTGAAAAAGAATGCATTTTTTTAAACAAAAGGACAAAAGTAGATTGGCATATTATATACACAGATGACAATGGTGACCTTCAGCCATGGAAGATCCCTGGGTTGCACCAGGCCAATTATTTTGCCTTCTATCTCACAGAGCTGTTACTATTGTGCAAGGAAGAATAATCTTCTGCCAAATAAATGCTATTAAGGAGATCTCACTCCTGGCCACTGAACTGTGAGTCAAGTCTACCACAGGATCATGAGCACAGTCTTTGCCGTTGATTTTTATGCACAATTTGAATGATATCGGGGGTGGGGGGGTTGAACAACCTATCTTATTCAGGGCTACCTAGAGTAATGTAAACAGCTTGAATTGGGTCAGGCAATTCACAAGCTACCAATGAAGCTTCAGAATTGGTGCGATGTAATTTCATTTAACCATCTCACTTAAATACCAGGCAAACAAAATATAATAGAAACAAATATAAATGGACATTATGTTCAATACATTACTGTATTCCATTTTTAATCAATGACACCAGATTTCAAACTGTATCTCTTGCAATCAGCAGTATCAATCTCATTTTCTTTTAATTCATACTGCATCTAAGCTGTTAATCTGCCCCCTTTTTAGTTTTGCTAGGAAGGTGTTGCTCTTTCTAAAGAGCAGGACTATTAAGGAACATTAATCAACTCTGGATCTTCACCAGATAATATGAAAAAATGGTCATAAATGCAGCTTTGTATGGCAATTGTCTTCAGTAATTTTACAATTATTGCTTAAGCTTAAAATGTAATGGGCATCCTAACCCATTAGCTCCTCTATCCTATAAGGCAGGGGTCTTCAAACTTGGCCCTTTTATGACTTCTGGACTTCAACTCCCAGAATTCCTCAGTCAGGCATGCTGGCTGAGGAATTCTGGGAGTTGAAGTCCACAAATCATAAAAGGGCCAAGTTTGAAGACCCCTGCTATAAGAGAATTTTGTGTTTCTTGTGTTTCTCATGTGACATTTAAATTTCAGAATATTAATTAAATATCCTAAAGGAGAATTAGTTAAGAATATGTCTGTACCTGAACTTCAACTTTAATCATTAGAAAGTGAAAACAGAATAACTCAGAGCAGTACATCAGATAAATGTTCTTCAGACTGATACAACTGAAAATTGTGTGTGACACAGAAAACCCTTAAACTTCCATATAGAGAAGGTAATTTGAACTGGATGTTTTTGTTTAGATTTCTAATCATTTTATTAAACAAGTAAGTTTGATTGATACTTCTCAAAAAGCACAAATAATTATTAATGGAGAACTAACAAAAACTTGTAAGATTCAACAAGGATATCCACTGTCTTCACTTTTGTTCATTTGATTCTTTAGGTACTGAATAGAAATATAACATCAGAGAATTATGGGAGTTAAGATTTTTTTTAAAGAAGAAACTTATAAGTCAAGGACATTGTGAATAATTTGATGTTAATTTTAGAAGATCTACTTCAGGGAGTAGAAGCATCAATGGAGAAATTAATGGACTTTGATATATTAGCAGGCTTCAAGATTAATAATCAGAAGGCAAACATGTTAACAAAAAATATGAAATTGGATGATCAAATAGAACTGATGGAGAAAACTGATTTTAAGACTGAGAAAAAAATAAAATACTTGGGTATCACTATGACAAATATGAATTGCATTTTATTTCAAAATAAGGAAGCATGCCTTTTCCATTGGTAGCCCCTGCCCTATGGAGCACTCTTCCTTCTGAAGTTCAGCAGGCCTCTACTCTCCTAGCCTTTTGTAAAGCACTGAAGACCTAGCTTTTCCCCCAAGTGCTGAAATATGATTAAGTGATGGTATATCAAAAGCTTGACTTTGTAAAATGGTTTAAAAACGTAAAGTTATATTCGTTTATAAAATATGTATGTGAAATAGAATAAGAGATAGAATTTAATTGAGAAATATAAAGTGAATATTTGGAGTAATATGGTCTGTATTATATGGATACCCGAAATGTATACTATATGTCTATGTAATGCCAATTGGAATATGTTAATAGTTAATTAAGCTCAAAAAGGGTGGAAATACTATTGATAGTTTTGTTGTTTTTTGTTTTTTTGATTGATAAAATAGAGAGGGAAATTTTAAAAAGTAACCTAAATTGTTTATGTATGATTATATGTTTTATTTTGTTTTATGGAGTGCCCTATCTCCACGATGAGTCCTAAGCACTTGGCTGTAAAATATAAAAAATTCAATAAAACTTGTTATATAAAAAAAAAAGCTTGACTTGGTGCCAGGTATTTGTTTTTATGGGTTTGGTTTTAATAGTTTTAATATGGTTTCTTATTATTTGATTTTTTGAGTGAGGGCCACCCAACCTTTGTTATAAGATAGGCATCTGTAGAAATGTTTTAAATAAATGAAATAAATATTGTTAAGACATGGCCCCAAATTAGAAATCTGTTAAGATGGAAGAAATAAAAATTGTCACTGTTGGGAAGAATTTCTGTGATTAAAAATGAATGTTTTGCCAAAAATAATGTTTTTGTTTTAGATAATGTCTGTTTTGACAAAAAATGCACCACTTAAACAATGGCAAAAAGACATATTTAAATTTATATGGCAAGAGAAAAAAACCCACAATTTAAACATAAAGCAGGTTACAGGATGCAAAGGAAAGAGGAGGACTGAGTTTACCGGATTTGAAAATATAGTTCCCTGCTTGTTGTTTCGTTCGGATGAAAGAATAGATGTTGCTGAGGAAAAAAGAAGAGTCTTTTATAGGTACAAGGTCACAACCTGAGATTTGATGGCATGGATATTTATAATACATTAAAGTTAAAAGTAACGGACTTTAAAATTATGTGCCATATTGAGAATACGGAACAGATCTAAACTCAGATTGTGCCTGTAAACACCTTATTGGATCTCAGCTCAGGAAGCTTATTATAGAAGAGAAATGGCAGATAAAGTTAAATGGTTGATGTACCAAGACTTATTGGAAAACTATCAAGGGGAAATTAAAATCAAATCAAGAGAGCAATTAATAACAGAAGCATATAGTTGTCAATTGTGTTCCTATTTAAAATTATATAAACTATTTAAAATGAATAAAAAGATTCATGATATGGAATTAAGTAAGTCAGCATTTGAAATAAAATTGTATTATGATGATGAATGTACAATTGCTAAAATGTACAAATTTTCAATGAAATTTGAAACAGGAACAGGTTAAAGAATATATGATAGTGGGCTAAGAATTTTGATCATAATACACAGATAGATCAATAAGAAAATATGAGGTTAAAAGGGTTGAAATTTACATTGTATTATGATCTCAAAGATAATTTTTATAACATGATTTATCATTGGTACATGACACCAGAGAATTATCCAGAATGTATAAAGGCACTTCAAATATATGTTGGAAATTTAAACATGAAGGGATATTTTATTATGCTTGGTGGACACATAAAGTTTTTAAAATTTGGATTCAAATACATACTTTGAATCAGAGGATTTTGAAGATAAAAATTCAGTTGGAACTTGAACTTTCCTTCCAGTATTAATGAAGAAACAGATAGAAAAAATTGGAATATTATTTCAATATATGATTACTATGATGAGATTACTATATGCATAGAAATTGAAAGATTCAACACTACCTATTGTAGAGGAATGAATGGTTGGTGATGTTGACAGATTTTGCTGAAATTGATAAAATTGACTTCTTTGATTAGAGAAAAAACATTATCTACATTTATTGGCATCTGGAAGCTCTTACAGACTTTATTTATAAAAATGAAAAAAATAAACTTACAATGTATGGCTGTGATACTCAGGCAGGAGAGATTAGAGAAAGAAGGGCAATATGATACAACTTTAGAGAGAGGGGTTACATTTGAACTTATAACTGCTGTAAAGAATATTGGAAGATACTACTTCATATCTTTTTTCTCTTTTTTTCTCTTTTTCTTCAATTCTTTTGCATTTTTGGCTTTCTCTTTGATTTCTTTTTCTTTTCTTTGCCTTATATTAGCTTGTTTTAGTTTTTATCTTCATGTTGAAATTTTTTAATAAAAATTATACACTCAAAGAAAGAAAACTTAATTTTCCAACAGAACGAATTAAAAAATAATCATGATGAGAAAGACAAGGAAGCTGCTTGAAAGTAAATAAATAGAAAAATGATGCAAGATAGCAAGAAGTGTGTGAAGTAATGTTAATGGGAAGGATGAAAAAAGGTGGAATGATAAAGTAAGACCTTGTGAATGAGAAAAATGCATCTATATAAATGTTTGCTGGAAAAAATGTGAAAAATAGTGATGTAGATAAAAGATAGTTGCAAAGAATGTCATCAAACAAGACAAAGAATTGTTAATATTAAAAGAGGTAAAGAAGATACAGAGGTAATTTGATGAAAATTTTAAAAAATGGAAGTTGATGAAAAGGGCTACACAAAGAACTTCCAGTATAGTGCACAGAATTAAACATAAAGCAGTGAACTAATTTGGAAAGAAACTGAAATGGAACAATGCTGGAAACAGTATTTTACAGATTTGTATGGGAAGGACAGATTAGATAAATAGATGAGAGATGAGAGAGAGAAAGAGAGAGTGAGAGAATGAAAATAAATGCTATAAATGTTAGTCTTCAAGAAAAAATATGAAAAAGTGTGAAAATAATATCATAGTGTTAAAAAACAGTAAGACTGCAGATTTAGATGGTATAACTGGAAAAATGTTTTACTGATTATTTATTTTTTTGTTTTTTTTATCCCTTGTTGCTTAGGATGTAACTGTGTGATTTGTTTAACCTATGTGTGAAGTGTACATTTGTGTCCGATGTTTGGAGGGGATGGTGGTTTATTAATGGTACCTGGAAAGATATTTGGCTGAATTCCGATTGAGAGGTTATGAAAAGTGACAAGAAGTAAAATCTGGGCAGTGTACGGCAGCATTATGCCTGGCAGGGATGTGCAGACCAGATGTTAGCTCTTTAGAAGGTCAAAGAGAATATATCAGTGTGAGAAAGCTCATTTTATTTTGACTGATTTAGAGAAAATATATGATAACATGAATAGGCTTGAATTTTGTGTAGGTGAAAGTCAGTTGCTGAATGGAATAGTATAAAATGGATGCAAGATTTTCTCTTGGTTATTTAAAGTATAAGGAGTGCTTCTGGTAATGTTATAAGCATATTGGTTGGGGATTTAAATATTGCATATACTTTTTATGCAACCAATGGCATTTGGTGGCTGAGAATCAAAATGATTTTCATCAAGCATCAGGTAGATTATGAGGCAATAAAGAGCATGGTTCTAAAAACTAATGCATCAAAACCTGAAGTATACATAAATAAATGATTTCAGTTATTTATAAATAATGAAAGATGAGAAAAAGTAAATGAGTTTATGTACCTTTGTAGAGTGTTTCTAAAATAGGGAGACAGATGTAGTGGACAGTATGTGGTATATATGCATTTCTTTCTCAACTTGTATGCTACCTTGATCACAAAGTGACTTCAGATAGTTTGTTTACTTTTCATATTTATAGACAAATTCACAATATTTTTCTGAACTATGAAAGCTCCAACATGTTTGGAGTTCAGGGAAACATCTTTATCCAATCTGCGTCGGTCACAGGACTAGAATTTTTAGTCTTCTGAGCTTTCAGACTCATGCTGGAACCCATCGTCAGGGGACCTCTTTCTACTGGAATGTGTATTTATATGGTGTCTTCCTATTGGTTGATTGGGGTGTTAATGGCTGACTATTGGCTGTTGTTTCCTTGTGCTGCCAAGCCCTCGGCTCCTAAGTACCTAATAAGCTGGTGGTAAATCAGCACTCCTTTTGATTGACAAGATCCCATTTCCCAGACTTCAATCATTTCTCTGGTTATCTTTAAGTTCCCTGAGGATGGGTCTAGCAAGAGTCCAAAAGCTTGGAAAAATAAACCTCTGGTCCCAGTGACTGACCCAGATTGGATCCTGCAACATTATCCTGGGACACATATAGTTGCCGTCATTCGTGAAACATCTTTATCTTGCTGTTCCTTCTATCAACTTATCTTAAGGTAATCCAACATCATATTATCTAGATTTTATTATTACTGACAGTGATGCTTATCCAAGAGCTGTCTAGCAGAAATGTCCTTTGGACAAACTACCTCCTACTAAGAGCATGCCTTCTTTGTCTTCTCTCATATCTTGGATTTCCTACTCTTATTGTTTCTTAAGTCTCTCGCTTCTTACCCTAAAAGGAAATAGTACGATGGGCGTAACAGTTGAAGTGGGTGGGTCAGGATTCTTATATCAAATACAGCCATTTTCTAAACAAGAGGTCGATGGCAGAAAGCTTCATGGGCAAGAAAAGAGCACCCCAAAATTTGAAATAATGGGCCCAAGACTTGAATTTTATAGCAGGTTTCTCTTGGCCAATATCAGACTGGAAGCTATGCTGCCAAATATGGTTCTTGCTAAATTAGATTTATTTCAAAAGCCTTAAAAAAGGAATCCGGTATGTGTTGAAAGCCATATTTATAGCAGAAACAATGTATGCAACAAGCCCTGCAGGTTTTTCGCCAATCCTTGTGAAGTAACAAGCTATGAACCGCTGCTTTTGGGCAGGAGGAAAATTAACACTTTTGTCTTTTTATGATAACAGTTTTTCCACCTTGACATACCTAATGTGGTTTTCTGTGTGCTACTGTATTTCTTTATATGTATAACTTCCTAATTCTATGTATTCAAACTACTTATCCAACCTTTCTTGCATCTACTTGGGAATGCAGAGCTAACAGGTAGTTTTATAGCCATGCCTGGTACAGAACCTTGACAATTGGTGCATTTGCACATAGGTTTCATTACCTGGATAGCATGCCATCTTTCCACTCAATTTCCACATATTTTATCAGAGGGGGAGGAGGTGTTCTCTTATCTTAAGACACAACAAGAATTATTCCGTGGGAATCAAGGTCACTCCATCTAGCTTTTGGCGGGCACTCTAACGGAAGCTTCAGCTCGCCGAAGCAGTTAATTGGGGATTGTGATTTATGACACATTGCAGGGATGGGAAGTTCAACTTGAAACTTTGTAACCAGGTGGTGAGAACTTCAGACTTGGTTTCACCTTTGTTCATGCCGATACTATGTAGCCATTAAAATTGTTCTTTAAGGAAGGAAATTGCCTCAGAGTTCTTTTATTTTCTCTGGTCTCATTTATTGGAACCATGACACAGTCATAAGTCACTTTTTTCAGTGCCATTGTAACTTTGAATGGTCACTGAACAAACTGTTGTAAATCGAGGACTATTATGTTTTAGAATATGTAAAATACATAGTGTACCACATAAAGCACCTCCTTCCAGCTTCATTGATTGAACAGTATATTTAATAAAGTGAGATAGTTAACAGTTTACTGGTGAATAGGTTTGTATACTTTGAAAGAGAAGATTCATTTTAGACTTACTGTAAATGGCTGTCCTGTTGATGAACTGACACTGTGGCAATCTGCAGTATGAGACTTGCACTAGGACAGATTGAGTTTGATTTTGTTTAGCATGTTGTGTGAACCCAGCCAGTGTGCCTGATAAAACAAGCTTATGGCTTAGTAGTGCTGTGCAAGAAAAACAACTATTGGTTTATAGGTTAATAAACAATTGTTAAATAAAACATGGCTTAGCATAATGTTCTATGACTCACACTCCAATCAGGAACAGAATTTTAAAATGGAGGATTACTTGGCAATCAAAATACTAAAGTACACCCTAGAAACAAACGATTTGCAATAATTATTCTGAATATACACAAGTTACTTATTTTAAAGGGTATAAATTGCATTGAGAAAGGTAATCAACATTGACGTTTTACCATTTTTCTCCTTAAGCACATTGACTGAATCACTGAAAGATAATTTTACATTTGTTATGTATCAGGAAGGGTGTCAAGATTTTGGTTCATCCCTTTTCTTGCTCTGAATCTCAGTCAGCCAACTCACAAAACCCAGAGAATGTCCAAATACTTTTGAATGTAACACATACATGTTAGATTTTTATTTTTATTTTTATGATCCTATAATCCTTTTTATTGGGGTGGAGTTGGAGCGACTGAATGGAGTTGAGCGTTTACTGGCCAGATGCCCTTCCTGATGTCTATGTGGAGTTCACAGCAGATATTTTCTCTTTGTGCCCTAATAGAGAAACATCTGTCGCTGCCTAGGACTAAACTCTAAACTTTCCGAGTGGGAGGCGAGCGTCTTCACCTCTAGGCCACCGCGCTGCTCAATCTTAGATTGATATAATTGCTTAAAAAGTAATGTTTTTGTCAATTAGACATAGCTAATATAGTTTTGAACCTTTTATTGGAACATGTATTCAGACAGATTACACACAAAATTACAATTAGAATATGGCATTCTAACTATCAAAGTATTGTATAATTTTGCCTTTTTGGAATAGGGTAAGCTTCTTTTACATATACCTGTTTAATATAGTCTGGAAAATATTTTTCTCACCCAGATTTTTAAGATTAAAGATTTTTCCACGAGTGTGTTATTGCAACATGTTACAGCAATTCATTGTTTCCAATCTGAATTTTTCACAGTTTGCAAACACTGTTATTGCACCAACTTGTTTGGGATGGGGACAGTGAAGAAAAAGAGAGAAAACAGAACAAAATTATATGACGTTTCCAACAAATGCAGCTCTTTTTTTGAAAGGATCTATGAAAGATAGTTGAACTGTGTAAACTAGTTAGATCTCTTAAAGAATATTACAATTATGCAACATTCTAGCTTTAGGTCTACAATTCTTAAACTAAAAGGAATCTTTCAAAAGTTAGCTTGTGGGGGTGGGGATTGCATCAGATTATCAGTTCATGCCAGATATCAATGGCAGTGTGTTTAAAAAAAATAATAACTTCACATCAAATTGTCATAGTGTCTGAAAAATGTGCCACTCTAAAATACTATTTTAGGAAAGAACCAGAATTAAACTGGGAATAGAACCAGGAATAGAAAGTAAGTGAAATTCAATCACTTGTAAAAACAAAACAAAACATAAACTATAGTATTAAAACTTGATCAGGGATGATTTGGATCATGACATCATATTTCTTTAACACTACGAGTCTGTGAAAGCCCACTATTGTGACTGAATCACAAGTTGCTTTCAGCAAGAAATAGCAGTGAAGACTTTCCCACAAGAATGTTAACTGAACTTTCTTATTGTATCAAGCAGACTCCTAAAAGCCACTTTAAATTAATGTTGCCATGTTGTAATAGATTTGTTGTAGAATACAGGTGCCCATGTTACAATAAATTTGAAATCTCAGTTAAAGAGTCATGTGTGCAAGGGTAAAAATGACACCATATTTACCAATTATGATGCTTGTTGTATGTCACACATCTATAATGACATATATGATACTATCATATTAACCTATATGGGTACTACTATTTCTTTCAATACCTGCATTCTAATTGTAGAACATGATTAACACCCACTATCCTAGCTTTCATCATCTTGGATCACTATAAAAAGGGCTTAAATAAAGTCACTCTTGAGGACAATTTCAGACATTCAAACACTGCTGTGTCCAGTAGCTATCGGCTATCTAGGAAGGCATCAAGACTATATGGATGAATAAACATTACATTAATCCCAAATTAAGCTTGTTTGCTTTTGATTTAGCATAACATGCAAGTTTCTAAAATGACTTATGGAATGTAGTCAATTGTGATTCATTCAGGAAACGATGGTTAAACAAAATACAGTTAATTCAACGGATGACCCCATGCTTGTATAGTTGTTATTCATCAACTATACAAGGAACTAATTGTCTTCTGGGTTCAATTTAAATCTTTTCTAACCTGATCCATCCAACTTATTTCACGTACAACTATCATCAGTTCCAGCAAGCATGACTAAATATCAAGAAAATGGAAGATTTTTTTATTATATGGGGGATTAATTTGGGAATATCTGTTTAAAAGTCTTATTGAAATATGTATTATCACTTTGAAAAATCATCTCTTCCCATATGAATTTGCATGCCTATTGTAGCCAGAGACCATATTCCAGATGCCCATACCAAAGGAAGCATCACCACAATCTTCTTTTTTTTTGCAGAGACATAAGAAATGCAACCAAGTGCTTCATGTGGCTTGTCAGCATCCCCTCTGAAACCCCAGAGTGAGCAAAGTTTAAAATGTCAGCCTTCTTTTTTAGGGAAATTGGCGGCCTCAAACTTTGTAGAAGGTAAATACATTGATTTCACCTGTTAAAACACCTCAGCAGAAAAGGATCCTGGCCACCCAAGCTTTTGAGCTCTGAACATGATATAACAGATATAATAGGAACTTGGCAGCATGAATCCCATGACTGGTATATAGCAACTGAAAATTAATGTTGTTCAAAAGGAACAGAACCTATAGGGGAGGAAAGAGGTTATACCACATACATCCTTACATTTGTTAGAGGTAAAGAGGTAAATCTGCCAAGCATAATCCTTCTAGGAAATTTTTGCAATTTTCTCCTTCAGAGACTACAGGATCAGCAATCATTGATTTGATACTAATAAGGGAAAATTTAGTCAACAAAGTGGGAAAAACTGGGGATACTGAGGAAAATGACTATGTAATCCTAGAATTATGGATTTTAAGAGAAACAAAGAAAGTAGTTGAAAGTATATTTTCGATTTAAACAGTGAATTTTTAAAAAAATGGTGGCAATAGCAATAGGGCTCCATGACAAGAGAAGCTAATGGAAAAAGGAGTTCAAAGTGAGTTACCTGTTCCTAAACATGAGATCCTAAAAGCATTAAGGCAAACAATTCCAATAAGAGGAAATGGAGGATAACAGAAGCAGCTTAGGTGACTGTATAAAAAGCTTAATGAATATCTGAAAATAAAAACTGCATGCACACATACATAATGGAAAGGGGTGCAAGTCATCCAGAATTAGTACATACAGATAACCTGACCTAGGACAGATGTTATTAAGAAAGTTAAAGCTGAATATGAACAGAGATGTTCAAGAATGTTAAGAATCTTGACTTGATCTGCTCCTATAAGAAAGTATGTGTTCTATCAGGCAAATATTGAAATTAATATAAAATTATCAGGGAATGCCTACTTGCTTTGAGTTAGTTTAAATATTCAGGATGAAATAAATCGCATCCTAGGACGCTGAAGGAAGTTTCTAATGAGCTGGCCAAAATTTTATGCATTGTCTTCTCCCATTGTCCTGGGAAAATTATTAACTACCACATGACTGTAGGAGTAAATGTTGTTCCTCTATTCAAAAGGGCAGAAAAAGAAGAAGAGAGAACTACAGACTATTTTAAAGCAGATAATAAAAATATTGCTCCATACGTACCTTAAAATAATGTGATAATTACCAAGTCAGCATGGATTTTCTCAAGAACAAATCCTGCTAGCTTAAGCCAAACAAAAAATGAGATAAAGTAATTGCTTTAGAAATGGGAATGCTGCAAATTTCAGCTAAGCATTTGGCAAAGTAAACCATAATATGTGAACAGGATGGTATGACAATGAGATAGAAACACAGCTGCTCAAAAAACATACTTAACTGTTGTTCAGCAATATTGCTTTATCAAACTAGAATGAGGTTCCGTAAGTTACCACAAAGTTCAGACTTTAGCCTGTCACTCATCAAGAGAATGAATATTAAATATTAAAATATTAAAAAATATCTGCTAGAAGTGCGAAACACTAAAAATCATATTTAACTACTTTGTGTAGTGATTAAGGTGCTGGCCTAGAAAACAGAAGACTATGAGTTTTAATCCTGTCTTAGACATGAAAAACCTGCTGGGTGACATTGGGGCAATCTATCTCTTTCAGCCCAACTCACCTCACAGATTTGTTGTTGTGGGGAAAATAGGAGGAAGGAACATTAGTATGTTCCACACCTTGAGCAGTGCAGGAAAAAAAGGCAGGATAAAAAAAATCTAAAAAAAATATTAGGGAAATTGGTTAAAAAAAGAATTAAATTTAACAGATAAAAATTTATTTAAACATAAATTAATTATATATCTTTAGTTTGGGGAATACCTGGCTTACTAATAATGCCTATGAAAAAGATATTACAGTTGATTGTGAGTACAATAAATGTAAATGCATTTTGAGGGAACATCAACAGAAATATTGCTTCCAATTCATTGGAAGTAATAAATCCATTTTACTATATGTTAATGACTTGGTTTCTCTATCTTTGTATCTAATTCTGAACACTACATTCAGGATTTAAACAAACTGGAACAGGTTCAGAGAAGGGCAAAGAAGATTAATAACGTCCTGTGAAGGATAGCCTGGAGACAAAAAGGCTGGGGAAGGGGATTGAAAGCAGTCTTCTAGCATCAGAAATAATGTTACTTTTCTTATCATAAGAGGAATAATTTAGTGCAGGGGTGGGCAACTATGGCCCCTTTATGACCTGTGGACTTCAACTCCCAGAATTTCTGAGCCAGCATGGCTGACTCAAGAATTCTGGGAGTTTAAGTTCACAGGTCATAAAGGGGCCATAGTTGCCCACCTCTGAAAAAAATGGACCAGAGTAATGATGGCCTCCTCTTCATTGAACATGTTCAAATAGTGATTGAAAAAACCATGAATCTGGGATGCTTTAATCTGGTTTCTTGCAATGAGTCCTAAAGATGGGACTTGATGAGCACCTCTTGCAACTCTAGATTGTATGACATTCAGTGCAAAATGGCCCTTGAATCAACTAAGTTGGTTCATCCCAGTGCCAGGAAACGGAAACCAAAGCATGATTTAATAGGAATAAGATGCATATATTTATAAATCTTTGCTATTTCTCTCCTATTAATTGTCATTGCACAATGACATTTCATATAAGCAGAAAAATATTTTAAAATAACAAACCTTTTAATATATGTTCTGACAACAAACTACTTTCCTTTAGTATCTTTTTTCAGCTGAAGGAATTTGCTTGGGTTCTTACTAAATATAGGATTGTAATATTTATTAACATGCATTCAAACTAAGATTTTTGCCACATAATTGTCAAGTTTGCTTTTACATTTTCTATGTCTAAAGGAAGCAAAACCTCAAATTCCTTGGTCGTTTTTACAAAATAAAAAAAAACAAAGCTAAATAATCATCCTTCTGGCTCAGAATATATATATAATTTCCATGTCTGCATCATTCTTGGATACTTATTTTCCAGCAGTTTTTCTGTTCTTTCTGATTCTTTTGTCAGATTTAAGGGCCTGTTAATTGGTCTCCCCTGTCGAGAGATGCATATATACAGATCCGGTGTCTCTGTTTTGTTAATTGACAACTAATGCTATAGCCCAAAGCAGCAATTTCCTAAGAGCTGTTTCAAGTAAAAAAACAAAACAAGATAAAATGTACTTGAAGTCTATCTTCCATCTAAAAGTTCCCATGAGTTTTGCGGGCATTCCAGTGGTATGGTAGGTAAAGGGTGAAGGGTTTAGCTATCCAAAATAAACTAATGGGTTCATGCAAACATACTTTTCTTCAAAGTTGGAGACTTTCACTCCTGCATAAAAATACGCACTTCAGAATTCCTGTAGATTTAAAACATTTAAAAATACGAATTTAGGATAATTCATGAGGCATTTATCATCCAAGGAAAAAGCTGCCCTTTGGTCTTTACTCATCTGTTGACTTTCAAGTTCAGTGGCACTCGATACAAAATAGGATGTTGAAATACCACAAGCATTTCCATTCAGTTATCTCGTGCCCTTTGTACAACATGAGCGATTTCATGGTGAAGAAATCATGGGGTCTCCTACAGGTACGTAAGCTATCTGGATGGCTTCTTTAGCAAAACAGAGCATTTGATGAGAGCAAATGCCTGAAAGGGTATATGTGAGAGCAGAAGCTGCAGCCACCCATGTCTGCCAAACTGTCTTGAATCAAGCAATTCAGCTGGGTTTTTGTCTTTTTTACAAAGCCCCTATACAAACCATTTCTGCTGACCAAATGCATCCATTTCCGTGTTTGCCAGTGGTAGATAGCAAGCTTGTCCTTTTCAAAGGCTTAGTTCAAAAAAGGAAGAGAGAGGAGAGATTTTCATTTCAGGCTTTAACACTTTGTGTACAGACTGGGGAGACAGCTCCGAAACACATAATAGAGCTTGTTTTTCAGCAAGGCACCACAGAATTGGGCTATCTCAGTGATGGCGAACCTTTTAGAGGCCGAGTGCCCAAACCACAACCCAAATCCCACTTATTTATCACAAAGTGCCAGGGCATTGTGGTGCCCTCGGGGGGGGCATGGCGGTGTGGCCAACTGGGAGGGCATGGCCCACTGGGTGGGCATGGCTGCGATTGTCACAGCAGACTGGGTGGGCATGGCTGGGGTGCGCATGGCCTCAATGCTGCTCATGGGGGGGGATGCCTGTGGGGGCCGGGCAGGGGTGGGGGAGATCTAGGGGGTCTCTGGCAGGTGGGCAGGAAGCCCAGCATAGATGGGGAAGCATGCAATCCTAGCTGGGACTGGGGGGCCATGGCACCGATGGGGATCCGGCTTTCCCTGCTCGGGGTGGCCTTTGGCTTGCTGGGTGTGGGCATGCTCTACCACCTCTACTTCAGCTTGCTAGCTGGCCGCTTTGCCTCCTTTGTGCTGGGTAGGGCTGCCGCTCCGGGCGGCAGCGGCAGCCTAATGGACCTGCGCAAGCTGCTGGCAGCGGCGGCACGCGTGCCCACAGAGAGGGCTCCGAGTGCCGCCTCTGGCACGCGTGCCATAGGTTCGCCACCACTGGGCTATCTGGATCAGTAATTGCTTGCAATCATTTTTAAAGCATTTATCAATATCCCACAATTTTAAAAACATTTTGCATAAAAAACCCTGTTGCCTTAATCAACGAAAGATCTGGTCTATAAATAGATTCAGAGTGACAGTATCATATTAAAAAGTTTGCATGTTAAACAGATGGACTAATCATACATCAATAAACTAGGAGAAACTGATTGCAGCTCCCACTGTATTCTCATTTCATTGAAGTTCATTTCCATTCCTTAAATAAAACAGAACCTTTCCCCAAACCAGTTATTTAGTTTTAATAAAACTGAAGCAGGGAAAATCTACTCAATTTCTTCAACCTTCCCTCCCAACATTCACAAACTACAATACTAAATGTTGGTTTTCTATCATGTCAACGCAAAAAACACATTAGGGGGGAAAAAAAACACCTTAAGAGAGATAACAAAAGGGAAAACCTTCCTGCCCAAATAAGCAGAGGAAAAAACATCTCCTGTAGATGAGTAAGAGTCAGCATAGTCCATACACCTGTTGTAATCCCAGGTGTATTATCTAGCAAGTTCAGTCCAATTCACCTGAAAGCATAGTTAATTTCCCTTGGCCAGGTATGGAGTGCATTCAGGTCTTTTGAACTGCCAGCATTCAGATGCCCAGGTACTTCTAGGCTGCCATGATCCAACACTGAGGAAGTGGTGTATCTCAGCATAGCCAAAGATGCCTACAGCCAGGGTAGCTACTGCTGTCTTCTTCCTCATTCTCTCCTGTAGGCCTCCAGCAGCTGCAGGTGAAACATTCAGCTCTCTCTCTTTCTATGCAGCATTTTTTTTTTAAGGTGGCACCCAACAAGCCTCCAGTTGCCACCATCACTAACTCTTCAGGTCACAACTATATTTTGCCTCCTTAGACAGCCAACCATACTGCTGTGTAAAACTCAAAGGTTTTTGACCTGTTCCTTCACTCTTTCTGTTATAAATCCAGAGTTTTATCCACCAGTGAAATTTGTCATTCAGCCTGCTACAGTTGTCAGGTAGTAACTACTATAGTACGGCTCTCTTTAAGGGCATAAGCAGTGCCCTGCTGGATCAGACCCTGGCCCAACTTGTCTAACAGTCTGTTCTCATGGTGGCCAACCAGCTGCACAAAGAAGTCCACTACTCTCCCGACATATGGTTTTCAGAGGCAGTCACAGGGCCACCACGGCTAATACCAACTGATCCCTATGATTTCCAAGGATTGGTCCAACCCTTTTTTGAAGCCAGCCAAGCTTGACATGTGGATGAAGCATAATTTTATACACCTCAGTCATGCTCTCTCTTTTTCATATCCTTTCTAGACTAAAAGACCCAATTGTTACAAGCTTTCTTCATAGGGAAGCTGCTCCAGTCCCTTGATCATCTTCGTTGTCCTTCTTTGAAACTTCTCTGGTTCCCCTAAACCCTTTTTGAGGTGCAGCGACCAGAAGTATATGCAATATTCCAGCTATGGTTGCACCAATAATTTATATAAGGGTATTATGATATTTAAAGGATGACATGGGAATGACCATGTCAGATCTGAAAGAGGCAGTGAGAGACAGAGGGGCATGGAGAGTGCTGATCCATAGCATGACCAAGGGTCGGACACGACTGAATGGCTGAGGACGATGACGATTATGATATTAGCATCTCTATTTTCAATATTGTTCATTATCCCTAACATGCTGTTATCTCTTTTTACAGCTTCATTGAGCTATTTACCATTACTCTAAGATCTCTTTCCTCATCAGTCGCTGCTAGTTTTGATCCCATTAATTTGTGTTAGTAGTTAGAACTTTTGATACCCATGTGCATCACTTTATATTTGTTCACGTTTAAGGATATTTGCCATATTTGACACCCACCCGCTCCCTTAATGTGCACAGATCCCTTTGGAGCTCTTTGCAGAGCTTTATTCTTTTTACCATTTTACCATGACAATGTGGTGTCATCAATAAATTTGACTGATCCATTAATTAGAGCAGATTCCATATAATTTATAAATTATAAAGCACCAATCCTAAGACAGAATTCTCCTACTCTTTGTTTTCTATTCTTTAGACCAGTGGTGGTGAACCTATGGCACGGGTGCCAGAGGCGGCACTCGGAGCCCTCTCTGTGGGCACACATGCCGTTGCCGCAGCCTTGCCTCCCCCCTCGACCTCCTCACCAGCAGCCCCCCTGGAGGAGAGTCGCCCCCGAGCGTGGCCCACGCGGAGCAGTGCAGCCAAGGACATGGTAGCCAGGCAGAGTAGACAAGACTCTGCCCTCACGCCCCATCGCGTACAGTTGATGCTGCGGGGCGCGGGCAGAGGGCATGGCCACCATGGCGCTGCTGGGCGATCTGCGGCGGGCCCTGGAGGCAGTGAGTGGCCCTGCGGGCAGGCGGGGTGGGGGTGGAGCGGGGGCAGGGCAGGGGGCGTAGCAGGGGCGGGGCCAGTTTTTGGGCACTCGGTCTCTAAAAGGTTCGCCATCACTGCTTTAGACATTTGCTTATCCACAAGAGGACCTGTCCATTTAGTCTATGCTTATTAAACTTACTGAGACATCTGGGATAAGGCACTGCTTTGAAAACCTAAGTAGATGATATCTACTAGTTTGTCCTTACCTACATGTTTATTAACACCTTCAAAAAACTCTAGTAACACCCAAAAAATTTTAACTTTCTTCTATGATCTTGAGGAAGTTCTTTTCCACAGATATTTGTCGCAGACATTTTAAACTATCCAATCTTCAAAAAAACTGCTTGGAATCTGGAAGGATTCAGCAGCATACAGCTTAAATATTAATACTAATATGGAATTTTTAAAAAGAAGAAATAGTCACACATAAATTGACCTTCAACTAATTGATCCAAATGGTCATACACTGTGTTTTGTATCTCAGATAGCCAGCACTTTCTAAATAATGGCAAGGTGGACTGCTATCACTCTTACGCACTAGCGACATCCATCAGATAAAATGATTAAATCTACATCAGTCACTAAAAGCAAAAGAAATAAAGTCACTGTAACAGAAACCTGCCATAAAAGTGCAATGTCTCTTGCATGATAAAAGAGTCCCTAGGCTCTGTGTAGAATTTGTTTTTGATAAATGGGAAGCAATGCCAAGATGTTTATCTAGCAGTAGCAGACTATTATCCCGTGCCAATATTCCATTCCGCTAACATCATCTGTTAAATTCTATTATCTGTTACTGACTCTCATTTTGGACCCAAGCACTTTTGGCTAAGATTCCAAGAACATTTATATGGAAATATGTACCATGTGAATCAAGTCAGTTCCACCTAGCAGTACTCCCACTCCCCGGTCCATTCAAACATTTTTGAAGCTGGCTATCTGGTCGTTTTCCTTGTTTCAAACCTCAGAACCCACAGACCAGGCAGAGAAAAAGCAGAGTGCTCTCCTCCAGCTGGCATTTTGAGACAGCAAATAATAACACTGATTAGTGCCCCACTCTAAATCACTGTAGGTTCTGGAACTCTTCAGTCCAGAATGGAGGAAAAAAATAGATTGCTATTATTCTATTCTTTCCAATCACATAAGAATTGCTTTGCCAACTGCAGCAGAAGCAAAAGAAGGGGACAAACAAAAAAGAAATCTTGTCAATTCCATCCTAGTACTTTTCTCTGGGCTTCTGTGCAAGGAGGAAGAACTGCAATGATATATAAAGAGTCAAAACAGGCAAAATCAGTCTTTACATTTTAAAGCTGAATCAGCAGAACATGGGCATTTGTTGGGTCATATGGGGGAAAAAAAATCTGAACAACTATTATGAAGAGTGACTTGCAAAGCCATCCAGGCATCTTTCTCCTTTAAAGACCTATGAGCCAAATGCTGAAGTCTAAGGAATAGACATTTGAGAACTCCTGCCAATGGGAAAGTATTTACAAATACAAACACTGGTGCCTGTTCTAAGATAGATAGATAGATAACCTTTATTGTCATTTTTATATTGTGGGCACAATGGCACACATCAAAAATGAAATTTAGTTGCCCGCTCTCAAAGTGAAACACATACATGACACACACCTAAACATACTATGTACAACATATATATAGACCCACATCCCTACATATACATAGCAAATAAATATTAAATACTATGCATTAATCCATAAAATGATTTGTTTGTGGCTTAACATGATGTGCAAACATCCATTATGACTTAGTTTTGAATGCAAACTCAGCTATTGCGGCCTGTTTACTAACCAATATTGTATCTGTCTTATTGCTAGGCATGAACTCAGCCTGAATTGCTTCTGAATACCATGAAGACCTTCTAAAGGAAATAACTCAACAGTGGTTGTGCTCTCATAACTTATAAATCCCATTTAAGTATAATTTATTCAATTAACTCAACAAATCATGACACACTGAATAAGAAATAAATACTCTGGCTAAAATTGCAAGCATCCTGGACAATAAAGAGTTGGCTAATTTGTCCAATGAGTTGTGCAGACACAATCATTGATTTGGCTATAAGACAATACCTAGGAAGAGTAGTATATAGCTTTGCTCAGGCAACACATTACACCGGATTATTTTTAAATTAAGCACGTCACACAAATCCAAAACTTATTTAGTAGAAAATATATCTTGAATCTGCCAACAGATTTTTCAAATGAAAATTTGTCATTTTACTAAATGTCATACACCATACAACAATAATACAATACGAAAATGCAATGTCATATAAGATACAACAGCTTAAACAACAAACAAATGTAGACATATCTTCATTTAAACCCTGAATTGTGGAAGGCAGTTCTTGAATTCACTGCGCATCTCCAATTAAATAGTACCTTTAAAACTACTTCTCTACTTCTCTTTGCCACCATTTTTCTCCATTATCAGAAATATTTCACCCAATAGTTTTGCAATACAGACACAGAGGTACTTCGGTAAAGGAAGGGAAAGAAAAAAAAAGAAATTAAAACTGTTAAATGATAAAATGCCATAGCCAGATACAGAAAACAAAATGTTTATGGATTAAACTATCTGATACATTCTTTCATTTGTGAGATCCACTTTGTTATGCTTGTCCCCAAAATTTGATGGAATAGAGTTGTGTGTGTCTGTTCATGCTTATGGTTAGAACAGTACGTGAAAGATGCACATATATTTAACTTACAATGCAATTGTAGGCATATAAAATTATTTCACTTTTTTTCATATGTTATAAAAACATATGAACTATAAAGAATAACAGCACAGGGAGAGGTTTGGGTTATTTTGTTTTCTAAAATATAAACCTCTGTAAAAGACAAACAAAACACACCCTAAGGTGCAAATTACTACATAATTTTTAGGAAAAAAACCAGTGATATCTAAATCGGAAGAATAATATTGGCAAAAAGTGACCCTAATAATGTTTACTACTTACAGATATGAGAGACAGAGAATGAAGTAGCAACGCTTTTTCTATTTAGTGCAGTAAATCAATGCCCTCACTATTAAGAGAAAAAGAGAGAGAAACATTGTTCCATTACGAAGCGCACAGAAGGCATGAATATAAATACGAATTACTAGTCAGGACTTTATGCAATATATTGCTAGGAAACAGTTTTATCTAGGCATAGGACTGTGGGTGAATGTATGTTTGCATATATGTGTGCATATGTATGCATGTACATATATGTGACATCCACTTACAATATTTGTAGTTCATATAATTTATTTTTGTATACCATTCAAATTACTAGCCTTCTTTAGAAATATGTCTATAAATGTGAAAGAGAGACAAACTAAGCAGACATGTGGAAAATACCAATATAAGGAAGAGGAAATTAAAAGGATATAATTGGGACAAGAATACTGTCATACAGAGCTGTTAAGAAGAAACCCTGTGTTGATTCTGCAGTGATGCCTAATTACCAACAGTTTGAAGCCAGAGAGAAATTAATGCTCAACAGGGTTCTAACTTTGATTCTTCCATTATTGTGTATGTTCTTCTAGCTTGTTTTTAGAAAAGGTTATGCGATAACACAGAATGTAACTAATGCATCAAAAAAGAAAAAGATTCGCTTTCTTTCTCTTGGAAACAGCACAACCTAATACAGTAAATGCTTATGTTTACGTGATAATAGTGTTGCATGGCACAATGAACTAAAAATGAGGTGACCAAACTTTAGCCTAACGTGTTGTGCAAACACAACCCAAATTATAACGATGCTGCATGTCATATGACAACATAACACGTATTAAGCTGGCTATGGATAAGCATTCCATGTAAGTACTCTGTATCAGGGATCCCCAACCCCCGGTCTGTGGACCGGTACTGGGCCGCGGCATGCCAGCAACCAGTCCGCACAAAACAAGCACAGCCCCATCTGTGGGATGCAGGCAGCACACAAAACCATGCACCCTCTGGTCTGCGGAAAAAACTCTCTCCACGAAACCGGTCCCTGGTGCCCAAAAGGTTGGGGACCTCTGCTCTATATGTTTTAAAGGGTTTTTTTTTTCCTTCAAAATTTTAAATAGTATTTCTATAAAAAGAAAGGGTTAAGATTCAAGGTTTTAATTCCTTACCCCCAAAGTTGCTATTTTCTAATAGAGACAAATTGCAGTGGGAAATTATAATTTTCACTGGGATTATAATGTAGGAAAAATAATAAAATAACTTTCCCATGTCTTACAGTCATGATCCATAGCTCCCCCCATATTTAATAAAACATAATTAAACCATGAGTTCAGATGAGATAAATCACATTTTCATTAAGATTAATATATAATCTGAACCCAGATCAGGCCCAAATTGGGGCTGAAGCAGAAAGTTTTAACGACAGCCTAAAATTATTATATATTTTATGCTACCTTACCTTAACTACAGTCCTGAGAAATTTACCATTGGTTAACTCCCTCCTTTCAGTTTCTGGATACAGAGCTTCCACAAGTAGATTTACTTGGGGAATAATGTGAAGCAGGAATAAAAATACACAGGAGAGTGAAAGCTAACTCTAGGCTTTGCAAATGATAACTTTGACTATCTCTGAACCTGCCTGCCGGCACATGTGTACATTCTGTAAACAACAAACTTCTGTAAAGATGGTTGCAGAAAATTCGCACGGTTGCTATAAAGATGCAACTCCTCTTCTTCTATACAGTGCATGTTCTTTCTTTCCAGGATAAATCAACAGGTTTTAATGAACAAACTGCACGAAGACTTCGTCAAACAGAACTGGAAACCATTCCAAGACTGCTTTCCTAGTTCTGGTTCAGATGGAAACTGATGACCAGAGTTTTACACATCTTGACAGACTGCAGTTGTGTCAAAAATAAAACCTGAAGGTATAGTTCAATTTAAGAGGGGGGGGGGGACTCAATGTCAATCTTCCAAATTAACTGGGCTCTGCTCTAATTTTTCTTCTTATCTTTAATAGCTAACTACCGTTATTTCAGAAAGAAGGAGAAAGAACGAGAGAGGAAAGTGTCAAAGGAGCAATTAGCAGGCAATACATCACTAAAGCCGTGCCATGCTCAACTGTGAGCCATTGGCAGAAGCCCTAAAGAAGTGGTTTTGTGTGAATCATTGCTGAATAGAATTACTCCTAAGTAAGATCTGGAGAAGAATCTTGCCCGTAGAGATGGCAAAAGAGCTAGCAAATAATATAGATCTATACTAAGTGCGATGTAGAACTGTCCTTTAATTTCATTTCCAGCTGACTGCAAAACAGCAAGAACAAAACTGCCTCAGCAATGCTACTGAATCCAGTTTGAAAGCAGCCATTGATTTCAACAGTTTTGTGGCTGACGGGACCTAGAAGACACAGAGAAGTGCTTGTGATTTTTTTTTTTATATAAATATGTCTACCAGAATTTTTATTTCAGGATTCAGTTCCTAGTTTGTATGCTTGGCCTCCTCAATATTCTATTCATATAACATCCAGATTCAGCCATAGTTTCATTCCATACAGCATTAACCTTGCGAACTCTCAAACTTCCTCCTTGCGTTATATATTCAAGATGGACAGTATTTAATATTTATTTGCTATGCATATGTAGGGATGTGGGTCTATATATATGTTGTACATAGTATGTTTAGGTGTGTGTCATGTATATGTTTCACTTTGAGAGTGGGCAACTAAATTTCATTTTTGATGTGTGCCATTGTGCCCACAATATAAAAATGACAATAAAGGTTATTTATCTTTATCTTTATCTTTATATTCCCAATATACCTCTGAGGCAAATATTAAAGGACAGGTATGTAGCTGTGTAGGCACATTAATCGCTATCAGAACCATTTGCTGTGAACTGTGATTGCTATAATGGTTATCTCATGCTGCTGAACATTTCAGATTGAAACTGGTTATAATGTTAAATAGAAATTACTTTTTCCGGAGTTGAGAGACAATTAAATGTTTGATGCCTAACCCTTCTATAAACATACTTATCTTTGGGCACAGTTGGAGCTCTCTATCATGAAATGATTGATCTTTTAAGTAAAGTTTGTACATCACTAAGATTAGCCTCTTAAGTATCAGAAGCTTGGACAGCTGCCAAAGAAACTTTGATTTAAAAAATAAGATGCAGGGAATTAGAAATCTGTCCAGCTAAACTCTTTCCCATTCAAACAGGTTAAAATAATGTTAGAGCATACAACTTGCAATCTCCAAAGGCTTGCTGCTTAGCTCCTCTCACTACCAAAGCAATCACTAAGGACAGAAAATGGACAGTTGCAGCACAATGGTTAGGCAGCCTCAGCTCTATTATAAAGGGGATTAAACCTTCTATCCTCAAACCTTTTGAATGTGAGCAGCAGTAGGCTATAATACTAGAGAGAGAGCATGAAAGTATGGGAAGGAGTAGAAGTACTCCTACTTCCTACTCCTTCCTATACTATAAAAAAAGTGGGAGGGGGAGCACCCACAGCTTGAAACATCATCCCGCTGGAGATTAAATTGGCCCTGATTTTCAAAGACATGGCTTGTGTCACTGAGCTTGTGGATCTGTATACTGTATGTGACAGAGCCTGTGCAGCGGTTATGCTGATTTTTGTGGGTTTAGTTTTTTTCCTTGGTTGCCAATTTGTATTATTTTTATTGTTATACAGGTGGTCCTAAACTTATGATCAGTCACTTAGCGACTGTTCAAAGTTACAACAGATCCCCAAAAAGGTACTCATGACTCAGTAAGTACAAGTTCTGGCAGCCAATCTCCCCATGGTCAGGTGATAGCCTTTTGAGCACTTGGCAATTGGCCTGCATTTATGGCCACTTGCAGCATCCCACTGTCAAGTGACCACAATTGATGAGTCTTTTTGTGGGAAACTGACATTTACTTCTGGTTTTCAGCAAAAACCGCCCATTGCAGTCAATAGCTTTGCTTAATGACTGTGGTGTTTACTTAATGTCTGCAAATTTGCTTAACGGCCATGGTGATTTGCTTAACGACTGCCACAAACATCATAAAATCATCTCTGTCATGTGATGATTCTGCATTATGACTGGCATAATTTGTAAACATAATTCTGGGATCAATTAAGGTCATAAGTCAAGGACTACTTGTATGTTTTTGTATGGCATCTTTAATTGCTATTACCCAGCAAGAAAAATGAATTTGAGAAGGGCAACCCATATAAATTGAAATACAAATAAATGCTGAAAAAGAAAAATGTTCTTTTATGATTAGAAGAATAGTTAAAAATAAAATAGAGGAGTTTGCAAAGGTGAAAATTCTTGCAGGATTTTTTAAATAGGAGTAACTGGGACATAGTGCATAGTTTACCCACCCCGTTCAATCTTTACCTGCTGTTCTGTTTATGTTTCTACATGCTAGCAGTCCATACCCGTAGAACGCTGTCCTTATCTTGGGGTTAGACAAGCAGTAGCAACAATGATTACATTTATTCTTTCAAGAATAAATGCTTGTGGATAAATGCTCATATTGATGTGATGGCATTCTTTTTGCAATTACATTCTCATCACCTATATCAGAAAATGCTATGCACTTTATATAAGCTATTCTTCTAATGGGGAGGGTAGTGGAAGAAGTTTAAAGGTGCTCTGGAAGAAGGCCTATGGAGGGAAGGAATTATCACCTCACTTAATAGTTGAAATTTGGGGTTGGGGCAAGGACATCAGAGAAGATTGCTGCATTTCCAATGACCCAGAAGATCATTAGATCACTGATACAACAAAAAGATGGTGGTGCATGCACGTTCATTTTAGTAGCGCAAACACTCACAAATTAGATTCACATATCATACTCAGGTCTTAGAAGTATGTGGTATAAACCCATTCAGAGCCTCAGCTATTTGTTTCCCTTGACCTTTCAGCACCAAATCATTTCTAGGCAACTTGGAGAACAGAATCCAGTAATATTTTCAGTACGATAACCAAAGAATGAATTTTAAAGCTTTTAAGAAAGCAATCTTAAATTACAATGCACAGTTTGTACATTTATAGGGATAGTAAAACAGCTATTTAAAAGTAATCTGAACAATATATTGGTGCTACTTATTAATTGTGAAGATTTAATAATGCTAAAGTGTTAAATGTTAAAAGATTTAAATATGCTAAAAGAAGTTAAGTTCAGATTGATGTAGGATAATTCAAGAATGCACAGTTCGTCTCTAGATTTCCTTTGATGTCCACAATCTGATTCTTTGTCAAAATCTTCCTTTCTTCCATGTTATCACCTCCTTTCCCAATATACAATCCATTTCTGCTTTCATTTGCATTATGTAATCCAGACAAGGAGAGATTACATTATTTAAATCCTGAACTTCAGTATTCCCCAACTTCAAAAAAAATAAGATTAAATCTGAAATACTTGAGTGAATGTCTGGGCATAGAGACGTTCAACTGCAAGCAAAATTTTAAATGCTGCTTCTACTTACATGAGATGGAAGTTATAATGATCCCACTCATTTAGGATAGCTTGCCTCTAGTAACAGAGATGATTTTGTCCCTGCTGATATTTCAGAAGTGATTTAGACCTGGCTTTTCCTCAAAGCTGCTAGTTATGGAGTGTAAAGAGGTTCTTGAAAGTCAATCTCAAATTAACGATTACAGCGATTAACGATTGATGGGGTATAGATTATGTTTAGAATCTGTCTTTCTCCAGAAATTGCATATAAAACACTTTACACTTAAGTGATATGTAATAATAATATGACATATGCCCACTTTTTGTTCACAAAAAATAATAAGGAACTCCTGAAACTGAACACTTTTCTGATCTCACAATGTCCTCATTTATTTTTAAAGAAAAATATTAACCTCAAATTAAACTGACGCTTTATAAAACAAACCACTAACTCTCTTTCTAATGCATTCTACCAAGATGTTGCCATAGCGCCAGATTTCATGAAATAGTCACTGAAAATAAACTATGGATGGATGATTTGTATCCATGATACTTAGGCATCACTGGCACATTCATGGCTAAACTGTGTTGGTTGATACCATGTCATACAAATGTGTCGACTGACTTCTCACTGCTGCAACTTGCTTATTCTGATTAGAGAACGAGAGAAAGACCCCACTAAATGATAGTGTTCTACTTGCCCAGAATGGTATATCTACCATCAGTGTAACTTTTCATCGTAAGCATATACAAGTTTCATTCCCAAAGTTCTAATACATTCTTGATGAAATTATATTTATCTTTCAGGCACACCAAAGCTCTATTAAAGGGCAATATAGATATGTTTTAAAAATAAATTTGTCATTTGGCATGTACTAAGTTATTTTCTGCTAAGAGAAAGTAATAAACATGATGACATCCTCCCAGAAGCAAAAAAAAGTGAAATTTTATGCCTTTAACAATCTTTAAACGTAAACCCTCACAGAAGTTAGATATAACCCTAAACTATTACAAAGGTCAGGAAGTACCCATTAATGAACACTTAATGAAAACAACAAGAACAAAGGTCCAGATACTGTATTTTTGGCTAACAAATACAATGATTAAACATCTACAGTATTTTATTATAGTAATCCAACACAAAACTCATCATGCTTTTAATCTTCTCAGAAATTGGAAAAACATTAACATTTGAGCCCACTTACTGAGAATTTATCTCTAATTTATTTCTATATAACTTTGTGTTCATAGGTATTCCTAAAGAGGACTAATAAATTAAATTAATGCTTTAAGCAAAGAACAAAATTGTGTCCTCTTATTCTGCATTCAAAAACATCTGATAGTTGGTCTTTTTCAGCTTCCCTGTGGTAAACATCATCCTACTTGCTGAAAGAAACAAGTTGCTTAAGGCAGGGGTCCCCAACCCCCGGTCCGTGGACCAGTACTGGGCCACGGCATGCCAGCAACCTGTCCACACAAACAAGCAAAGCCCCATACCATGCACGTCTTTTAATATCTTGTCACTACTCAATAACATCAGCTGCTGTGTGACCATTATGGCCTAATTGATCAACTATAGTGCAAACAGGTATATAATTTTCATTAATATTTTAATGCATTAATCAGTATTCAACTAGAGGGGATAATATATGCATACGTGGTTTTTTTAATGCACTTTTTAAAATGTTTTGATTGCTTTGTGTTTTTTGTCCTTTTCTTTTTTGTCTTCTTTTGGATTTATTTTTTTTTGTATTTTAACCTCGTCTTGAGCAAAATAAAAATATATATAAAGAAATGATTTTTGGTATTTTTGAACTTTTAAACAGCCACAGATGTTCCTACAAAACTGACCAATATACTAGCACAGGCTTTCAGGAGTCAGCTGTATTTACTCCACTATTATCTGAACTTTTTTTACACAAGTTAACTTAGGTTCCTACTCAAAGGAAGATGCTTTTAATCATATAACAAGCTTCTGTTTGTGTGCTACAGCACCCACCTAGGGCACAACAAAGTATTATAGAATAATGGTTATACATTTAAGCTATAATTAGGCCTTGAAGGTCTTTAGCTCAAGGTTTATGATAAAGCCTCAGTAGCACCACTTAATTATAGTCAACCAACAAAACAGAGGATGGAGATAAAGGAGAGGGGGAAATATTATCAGACTGATACTTCAGATCAATCTCCAAGTTATTATATGTAAGGAAATCCATTTCAAGAGTGATTAGCTCAACTGAAGCTGGAATGATAGAAACCCAAACTACTATACATAATTACATGAATGGAATAAACACAAACCTTAAATTTAAATATGATACAATCATCATCTATTCTCTAAAGTAGGACTGCACTTAAAATTGGATCATTTAGGAAGCTATGCTCATTCTGAACACTCCAAACCAAATCTATGTGAGATATGTTTTTTCTTATTCACTTTAAAAGTATGACATTTCAGAAACTCTTAGGAAAGTATATGCCACAAGAAATCTTTGAAACTTCACTTCCTAAGTCATAACATTCCATTTTGAGTCTGAAGGGTCATGAGATAACTAATCTGAAAACAGTCAAGAATGGATGTTTTGTTATGTTTTGTCTGCTCTTGCCCTCTGAAACTTGAGAAATAGTTTCACAGGCTTTTATTTCATTTCAAAATTGCTGCCTGGAATCTCTCCTACAGAAAGATTTACTAATAGATAGTAGGAAAACTACTGAACTATCTTATCAACCAATTATGTTATAAGGAATAGGAAGAGATGTGGCTCATACCCCAGCAGTAATAATGCTGTATTTGTAGATATCCAGTCCAGGATAGGAAAACAGGAAACTCCAAAACAGTGCAAAAAGGACAGAACATCCGTATCCCAGATACATTGAATCCCAAATAGAGCTAATTACCTCAAGGCAACATATCATAAGTACAGGTAGTCCTCGACTTATGACCACCATTGAGCTCAACATTTCCATTGCTAAGCAAGGCAATTGTTAGGTGAGTTTTACCCCATTTTATGACTTTTTTTTTTTTGAAAACTTGTTAATCATCATTGTAGTCATTAACTAAATCATGTGATTGTTAAGCGAATCTGGCTTCCTCCATGGACTTTGCTTGTTGGAAGCTGGCTGGGAAGGTTACAAATGGCGATCACATGACTCCAGGACATGGAACTGTCCGGGTGTCTAGAGTCCTTCCGTGCTACAGTTGTGATTGCATACCTTGGATATTATGAAGAGAGGCAGTAGTACATTATCTTCTGAAATGCTCATCTCAGGGATTTTAGATAACTATTGTCCCATCACTAACCTCCCTTACTTAGGTATGATTATTCAGAAAGAAGTGTAGACAACTTAGAATAAGCAGATGATCTGTGCCCTTCTCCAATAGGGTTCATATCTGGATACAGGACAGAGACTGCATTGATTGTTCTCTTGGATGATTGGTGCCAAGACTTAGTTGGGGAAAGTGCTTCCTTTGTGCTTCTGTTTGTTAAGTTCTACAAGGCAGGCAAACTCTAGAAACAAGAACCGCTTGGACCTCTGCAAAGGTCTTGATTCCTATTATAGTAATGTAAAGAATCTTGAAAGCCAGAAAGGAATTCTCCACCTTAACTTATTCTTAATGTAATTAAGATGGGAGTCTCTTTCTGATGTTTTCCCCTTCTCCTGGACTCAAATATCTTTATTAAATTTATATGCCATGCATCTCGCTATCCCAAGCAATTCTGGGTGATTTATTACAATTAAAGTATCAATATGAAAATAACAAAAGTTAAGTACAGACTAAAAACTAGGGGTTGGAGCAATGCGGAGGTAGTGCCTTCTCTGTCACTGCACCAACTGCCTCCATTCCTAGAGCGCCCCTTGGCCTGTTTCTCAGGATTTGTTAGGCAGTCCATCACATTAGACCAGGCATGTCAAACTCGCAACATCACGTGACATCGCGCGACGTATCGCGACTTTTTCCCCATTGCCGGCAATGGGGTGGGCGTGGTTTCGGCATGACGCATCCGGCCCATGGGCCGGCAGTTTGACATGCCTGCATTAGACCTTTTAAGTGGCTTTCAATACCATGAATTATGGTATCTTAATGGACCATGTTATAATAATAATAGAATAGAGCTGGAAGGGACCTTGGAGGTCTTCTAGTCCAGCCCCCCCCCCGCTTAAGCAGGAGAATCTATACCATCTCAGACAAGTGACTGTCTAGCCCACGGGTCGGCAACCCGCGGCTCCGGAGCCGCATGCGGCTCTTTGAGGCATTACCTGCGGCTCCGGAGCCTCCTCCACCATTTTGGGGAGCGCAGGCGCGCAGGCGCGTGCGTGGGGGGTCCGTGCGCGGGGGTGCGCATGCGCATGCGCGAACGGGCGCGCATGCGCGGACGGGCGCGCGCATGCGCGGACGGGGGCCGTGCGCATGCGCGGGTGCACGCACATGCGCGAACGGGCGCGGGTCCCAGGGTTTTTTTTTTTTAGGCCAAACGGGTCCGTGCGGCTCGTTCGATGTTTCGGGTGGCCGACCCATGGTCTAGCCTCTTCTTAAAAATCTCCAGTGATGGAGTGCCCACGATTTCTGGAGGCAAACTGTTGAGGGGCTGGGGATTGGAACCATTGTTTTGAAGGTAGTTCCACCCTTCCTCAGTGGGTGGCTAGAAAGCCTTTAATGCTGTGTGAAATATAACACCACAGTATTGGAGGAACTAGCTCCAATAACATATGCCCTCATTACTATTAAGCTGGACTACTACAGCACACTTTACATAGGGATGCTCCTTTAAAAGATAGTGTGCTATCAAGTTGTTTTGATTCCTAGTGACCACATAGCTAGATTTTTCTCCATGATTTATCCTTAACCTGTTCTTTCAAGTCTCTCAACCAGGCAGACATCACCAGTGTAACTGGATCTATCCACCTTGCTTCTGGTCATCCTCTTCTCTTTCCCTCCACCTTTTCTACCACTAGAATCTTTTCCAGAGAGCTGAATCTTTGCAAAATGTGTTGCAAGTAGGATAATTTGAGCCTGCTCATTTATGCCTTGAGTGACAAGTCTGAACTGATTTGTTCAATGATCCCTCGGTTTGTTTTCTTGATTGTCCATGATAGTCTCAAATCTTCTCCAACACCAAAATTCAAAGTCATCAATACTCTTCCTATCTTTCTTCTTTGAAGTCCAATTTTCACTGCTATAGAGTATCACTATGACTCACAGTTTTGTAGATCAGGGCACTTGAATATATTTTTCAAAGTCTTCATGGCTGCTTTGCAGAGCCCTAGTCTGTGGCATAGTTCTGAGTAGCCCCTTAATCGCATTTACTACTCAGTAAATGCAACTAGTCCAGAATGCAGCAGCCTATTGTTGAAGGAAAAGTCTTCATCATGGTTCAGTCCAAGCCAGGAATAAACAACATGGCAACTGCTTTAGAAAGAAGGTTGCAGTTTATTGAAGAGGAGAGCCAGACAGAAAGATGGCTCTGGAAGAAAAGAGAGTGAGCACATGTAGGGAGTGGGTTTTTATACCCTCTGGAGCTTTTTGTTTGGAGTTGTTCCTGTGGCATGAACTTTGACCTGAGTCTGCCTTTCTGGTATTCTGATGGTGGTGGGTCAATCCTATTATGTCCAAAAAATCATATCCTGCTTCCCTGTGGCTGTGGCTGATGACTCTTAGATTTTTGGTGTGAGGGGTTGTTGATTCTAGGGATCTTTCTTCCTAATCCCAGTTTCCTGATTCCAGTCTTTCTGACAAGATTATCACATCTGCATTTCTGCAAACTTGGTTTCTGTTTGGGACAGAGACTTGGGGGCGGGGTTGGTTTCTGCTTTTAAAATCCTTTAGGGAAATATATTCTGCCTTTTAAATATTTCCAAAAATATTTCTTTCTCTGGGGGGGGGGGGCTGACTTCCCACACTATGAACTCACTTGGCTCTCACAGCTGGAAATATTTAATATTGATTCTGCAGGCCCTGCATTGTTTGCCAATTAGTTTCCAGGTACAATTTAAGGTGCTTGTATCGATTTATAAAGGTTTTTATAGCTTGACACTGGGTACCCGCAGGACTGCCTATTGTAGTTGGAATCAATGTGACCCACTTCTGATCTCACACTTCCGAAAGGTGAGAAGGGCTGAAGTTAGAGGATTTTGCTTTTCTGTGACAACACTGATGATTCCTAATGGAGGTCAGGTCAGCATCCTTCTTGTTGATCTTCGGGAAGATTTCAAAAATAGATTGGAAAGGGCATTTTGTATTTTCATTGAAGAACCATGCCACCTTTTATTTCTTTACTTTTGTTTTCACATTTATTATTGATTTTACTTTTTGGCTTTTATTATGTTATCTTTTGATCACACTAGTGATTCTTTAAATTTTACTGCATGGAAGCTGACAAGAATCATATTGCAGTGGCATATAAATAAAATAATTACTATGTGCAAAAGAAGGATAGAAATGCCAAGTCAAACTTTTTCTATAAACACAAAGTGTTGCCCTCATTCTTACTCATTTTTACACAAGCACCCCCTCCCCATCTTGTTTTGTTGTTTTTTTAAAGAAAACTTGTGAAAGTTTATTGATCTCAGAATGGATAGAACTATAATGTATGTAAAACAGCTGCAACTCCACACGTTCAGAGACATTTAAAATCTTGCTTCATAATTATCAGGAACATTAAGGAGTAGAAGTGCAGTGCTAGTTTAATCATGAATTGTCCTATCACACGCTAATATTTTTATAAGCTGAAGATCTCTTATTAGCAAGCACCATGTGAAATATTGTTCCAACGTCTTAGATGACCTGTTAAGTATTCACATATGCAATTATCTTTCACACATACAGTGTAACTGTTACATACAGCTGCCCACTTAATAATTAGCTTTTAGCAATAATTGCAATATAGTTAGAAATAAAAGATTCAATATGCTCAAAATCTGCACTTGAGAGTTGATCCATATGTAACAGAATGTTTCAGGAATATGCTTTTTAAGAGTCAGTACCCAGATAAAGAAAGAAAGAATGATTTATTGTATCCATATATTTATCTTGTAATACATGTATTCAAAATAACATCTTTTAACTCCACAGCAATAATTAAACTAATTTCAATATATATTAAAAGGTTCAAATCGAAGATGGCAAAGCTGTTTTATTAGGATATTGCCAACTAAGAATAAAAAGTGATGAAGTTGTTGCAGTAAACATTCATTGCACATTTGTTGAAAAGCATCCAAATTTTAGTAATTAAGGGAACCCCAGAAAACTAAGTTTAGTGCCCTATGATAACATCTCGCCTCCCTCCCTTTCCCCCCCATAACAATTAGGAGGGAATGTGACTAGGTTTAAAAAAAATATTTCTGGAAGCTAGAATGTTATATGCATGAGCAAACAAGAGAAAGATAAAAATAAAAAGATAATACTGTAATTCCACTGGCATTATTTCTAAAAAGCAAATCTCACTAAAACCAGTGGGCTTTACTTAGGACACAGATGCGCTAAATCAAGTTTTTCTCCCCAGCGCTTCTAGAATCCTCCCCTTATACCGTATAGCCATTTTGCCTGTTCCTCCATTCCATCTTTTCCCACACATTAGTCCTTCCCGGTATGCCTCGCATACACACGTACATACAAACACACGGCACCCCCCACCCACCCACCCCCCGAAAGACGCAAATACCCCGCCTCGCCTGAAGGAACTGCAGCTCCCTAGCCCTCGGCCGGTCTCTTCACAGCATCGGTAACCTTAGCAACCGCAGGTGCGGGAGCCATTGGCCAGTTTAACACGAGGCCGCGGCCAATCGGGACCTGAGCTGAGCCGCGCTCCGCCAATCTGAGCGAGGCATAGGGCAGGGCGCCTTGTTGACGTCTAACGAGGGGAAGCGGGGGTGCGAGGGGCGGGAAGAAGCGGGAGGAGAGCCTGCGAGGGAGGTGGAGGAAGAATTTGTGCTGCTCGGCTGTGGCACGTTAGTCTCACTACCATGGACACCCCGGGGTAGGGCCCTTCCCGGCGGGGTGGCCGCGGCCCCTCCGCGCCCACGAAGACCCAGCGCCGGCGGGGGAGGGGCTCCTGGCTCAGTCTACGCGGTGAGTGACCCTTCCCGGCTTCTCTCCCGGAGCGGGGAGAAGAGCCGATAGCTCCGCACCCGAGAGCTGCGGTGGGCGAAGAGCAGCGGGGCACGGAGGGAACGGCCTGCCGGAGATCCCGCTGAGGAGGTGGAAGTCGGCGCTTCTTTTTTTGATCCTAGCCTTCCTCGTCCGGTCCCCGCCGCTCTTCCTTGCTTACCTGCCCCTCCACTTCCTCCTGCTTCGATGGATTAGCTCGCTCCTCTCGTCTCCTGCTAACTTTTCCTTCCCGCCTTACTCTGCCTCTCTCAGATCTCTGTCCCCCCCCCCTTTTTAAAGAAACTTGTCTAACTCCAATAATAGTGCCTCCGCTAATAAGCACATTACTTCTTTTTTCTTTAGTCACCACCTTTTCCTTGCTCGCCTGTGCCTTCCTTATCTGTTCAGTCCCTCTCGCGGTTGCCGTTTAGGGTCCCCTCCTTTTTTTTATTCCTCCCTCATACAGTAGGCATCCTCTCAGGATTTTTTTTGCTTGTGTGGTAAAAGAAAAATCTGCTTTACACTCTAAATATTTGTATTTCTGTCTTTTCCCTATCTGTTTCTTTCTGTAAAGGGGCTCCACCTAAATATTCTCCCTTTTTTTTATCAACTTGCTTTATGCAGATTTCCCAGTCTTTATTCCTTGTCTCCTTTGCCCTTGCATATTTGGGTGCCTGTGTTAAATAAAATACCTTTCTCCTAGCTTTTACTTAGCCATTTTACTTAGCCTTTTCTATCTTTCCTCTTAAACGCTGTTCCTCAGAATCGTCAAAAGCTGCTTCCTTAAAAACTACATTTTTATATAGTATTATTCTCTCTTCTAAAGCTTCCTGTCCCTTCTCTTTAAGCGAGGCTTACCCAATGTCCTTCACCCAGTGAACAGTATTTTAAATGCATTGGTCCCCTTTTTAGCTTTGTCCTTGAATTAAAATGAATATATTATTTCTGTGAAAATGTCCACTCTTTATCTTACAAATGTTGCATTCTGTTAGTTTCTTCTCTAGTTTTTTCATTTCTTAAACCTACCAAGTTACTACATAAACCCTTTCAGTTTTTCCCTGGCTATTTGTATGTCTCTTAAATGGTTACAAGCTCTGCTCCTTCCTTCATCTCTGTCTTCTCAGGTTGCCACTGTAGAAATTTTCTGCTTCTTTAGTCTTTTTCTTTCTTAAAAGGGCTGATTCCAGTCCTCTTGATTCCCTATTAGCAAGTTTCCCCCCTTTTTGGCCCTCTGATTCTTTCTCTCTTAACCTGCTGAGCCTCTCCTCACCCAACCTTGCCCAGTCTTGCATTTTCTCTCATTTGCTTGTTAGAGCTGCTTGCAACCCGGTTGGGGGAGCAAATCCATGGAGAGCTTTTAGTGTGTCTTCTCTCAGTAGACCTCAACTACTGCCCCTCTGCAGTTGCTCTGTAGGGAGAAGACAAAAAGAGCAAGGGGCCAACCTAGCTCTGGCTACATATTTGAGGAGTATATAACACAGCTGTGTGTGTGGATGGAAGCTGTTGGTGCTCTGGACAGATTAAAAGGCAGGTGTGTGCCTGTGAGTTTAATTGGTTGGGGGGGGGGAACTCTTGTTTGTTCCTGGAGCTTTTAGATAGGGCAGGAATGTGAGGAATGCCTTGAAAGCCAGCTGCAATAGATCGGTTCCTTGTGTCCAAGCTTTCAAAGGTCACCGGACCATCTATATAGCAGCCAGCATCTCTGCCTGACTACTGCAGAGAATGTGTGGGAGCACTATCTGTACTACATGCATTACGTAGGATCAGGTTAGATTCTAGTCACAATGCTCTACTTGAAGACTGGTTTAGAAGGCAAAAATGATTGCTGTGGCCTATCCCCATTACCAAGGGTACAGCTTGCTTAACTCCTCCTTTTCAAACATGTCAAGTTTTATTCTAACATAATCCAGGTTAGTGCTGTAGCATTCTTTTACATGTTTCGAAGCAGAGCTTTGGAAACTAAGTGCTGGGAAAACTGGGAGATTCTGAGAGAGTGGAATGAGGGAAAATATTAAATCTGCATTGTGCTAAGAAATGTTTTATGGCTTTTTTATATTAAATGCCGGTGCCAGAAAATTAATCTGATGGTATCTTTGTGGAGTGCTTAGAGAGCATTAGAACCTCTTCTTGTTAATACTGAGCTGCAAGTACCCCCACCTCTTATAATTCTCATCAGATTAACCAATAGAGAAGCTGTGTTTTCCTAATGATGGGCCAGAGAGAATTGTCTGGTTCAGCTAAATTACTGGGCGTGTCAATTATCATTTGAAATCACATTGAAGGGCAGTGGGACAGAACAATTGCCAACATATCTTTTCCCAGATTTGCATCTAATAATTCTGTGGGTTGAGACTGTTCATCTATTTGAGCTGCCAACACCAGTTAATTTGATATTTGGATGGGGGTGCTTGGGTCGATTTCTTGGGTTGGAGGAGATAAAAACATGTTGAAAAGTTTGAAGCAGAATAGTTTAGCTGTAGGTAAAGGGGAATCATCTACGTGTCTGGACATGGTCTAAAAGTAGACTTTTTCTGTTTGTCTTTAAAAAAAAAAAAAAGCCTGGCAGATGAAAGGAAATAATTACAATGCTTCAGTAATGAAGAAACTATAGCAGTAGCTGCCAAAGCAAGTCCCAGAGCATATCATATAGGCTGCTGTTCTGACATGTTTGGGGCAGTTTTTGTAAATAGGACATAGTGAATTGGCTATTACATTTAATTAAAAGGTATCTACTCAGAAAAGTTAGACAGGATGTTCTGTACCTCAGCAGGTATTGCAGTTATTTTGATGAAGTGATTATATTTTTAAGCTTTAAAGGGGTTCACAGTGTCATATGCTAGGTAACATTTATGGATAACTTATTGAAAATAAATGTTGCAAAATATTTAGAGGTATAGCTGCTTTGCTCAATACATGGTGATAATGCGAATAGAGCAATATGTTTTGTTAACGATATATTCTGGATTCTTCTTTCACATGTAAGGTTTTATAATTGATATGTTTGTCTTCTGAGGAAGGATCTACAAGTGCCAGCACATTTAAATGGATGTTTATAATAGTTATATAGAATTAGTAAAGGAAAGCAAAAGATTTGGCAAGCAGTATATTCTTCCTGTATGCTAAAGACTAAGCATTACTAAAATGAGATAAAAATACATTTTAAAAAAGAATTTAGAACCTTGAAGCTTTTTCAACTGCAGTGATTACTAAGATCTTTAAGTACCCAAATATTTTTATAAATTATAAAAATGTTGCATCCATATGTTGTCATTTCTCAGCTCAAGGTGGCATATGTAGTAGTCTGCTCTAATATTACCCCAGGAACAAGAGTACTTAAACTGAACGATTGCAATTTAACATGTGCAATCAGATGAAAAATATTCTATAGCTGGGAAATTAGCTGAGGGTAGAAGAGCGTTTAACATAGTAGTAAGTCATTGTACTGCACTGTTAAATGTATGTATCGGCTATCCCCTTTCCCAGATGATTTGATTTTCCCTTTAACCATCCTCTGGTAAGGTTACAGCAATTATGGAACCTGCAAAGGTCAGATAGAACTCTGTATATCTTGCAACATCCTAAGAGTTCTCAAACCTCCCTATACACATTAGTTACTCCAACCAGTTTATTTTGGCATTAAGGTAGCATCAAATCCTCCTTCCTTTTTTCCTTCTAAGATCCTTGTGACAAAAAGATAGTCTTAGATCCTTTTTGTAGGATCATTAATGAAGTTCCCAAGTACAGAATATATTTAATTTTATGTTTCATTTTAAAAATTGCTCTCTTTATTTAAATATTGCATTTAGAGTAACACTTGTGAATTCCTGTTCACATGAAATAGAATTTCCCCCAGAATGCTTGAGCAAAATGATTTGAAAATAAGATTTGTACTGTGTGAACAATCCAATAAGAATGTTTCTGTACTAAAAGGTAAAATACATTCTGGGGAAATAGTTACAGTAATCTGTAATATAGCAAACGATTCTTTTTATCCTGGGGAATAATATGGTCATAATAGTAGATATAATAATAAAAGCTTAATAATCCAAGTGGTTTCTCAGTCAGTTTTTATTATTCATCACAAGAGATTTTTGTGTACCTCTAAAAATTAAAAAAAGGAAAATCTGCCAAGATACATTGGTTAGGGTATGTTGATTGTACTTCAGCTATCTGTTCACTTAAGTGTCAGGAGAGGCTATCCAGTTGGGGTTGTAGATTGCTCCTCCTTTTTTCAAAGAATTGTATCATTCATGTCTTTTTGTCAGTCTGTTATAAGTAGCCTGAAGAGTGAAAGCTAAAATGTGTGCAGTTGCCACCGAACTCAATGAAAAATAGATATAGGATGAGAAGTGACAGAAATAGAGAGAAAAAGGGGGAGGATTAAATGGAATGGGAAAAGGCCTGTAAAATAAGAAGAGAATAGGAGAGATTAGTCTACGGACTGGTAGTTAGATGCTATAATGAGAATTATGGAGGGTGGGGGAAAAGAAGGTATCTGAGAAATTGAGCATCTCAGACATTTATGGTTAGGCTAATTGGAAGGGGAAGAATGCAGAGATCTATAACTAAATTTTGTATCTAGATTTGGATTTGAATGTTTATATTGTAGAATTTTCAGGGCACCTTGAAGTCAATACCTAAAAGTAATGCAATAATTATCTATTGACATGGGCTTCTCCTTAACTGCAATAATAATAGCAACATTTCCTGTTCAGTGGATTACCCCAGTTGAGATATGCTTAGTGACAGTTTGACATTTTTGATATGTTTAATTTGATTACAGATTAATATAGTATGGTGAAGTGAAAAATATGGCGAGAACAAATCAGGGCGAGTGGAATTCTAAGGTGATACAAGAAAAGAAATGCAAGAAGAAAAATCTTCAGATTGATTTATGGGCATCTGACCCAAGTACTGACCAGGCCAAACCCAGCTTAGCTTTTGAGTCTAGCCAGGTGCTGCCACCTACTGAAATTATAAAGGAGACCTGGGAGCAACTCTGAAGTAACAGGGTTCCATCATCAGAAAATTGTAGAAAGAGTGTTGCTAAAAATGGACAATGATTTGGGTTTTAAAATGATATATAGGTACATGCATTTATACATTCTTTAATAAAAAAATAAAAGAATAATTGTGATAGTACAACAAAAGTACAGTATACATACCGTATATTTCAAGGCCTAAGATAAACTAAAACATTTTAATCATAAAATTTAAAATTAAATGTATAGAAATAAGTTAATTATGCTATCTTAAGGAATAATTAGAAGTTTATAAAACTGGAAAGAATATTTACTACTATTCGTCACTATTTCAAAGGTAGGTGCAGATAGTTACATAAAGGAAAAATAAAAATGAAATCAGAAATAAAGAGGATAGAAAAGTCAGTAAAAACTTTTCCAATACTGATCCAAAGGTTTCTTAATAAATTGATATAATTTTAATTTATTTGTCCTGAATCAATTAGAAAAAAACTAAGGTTTCAATTCAAACTTTGTTTTTAAAATATTTTGAATAAATGCTTGTACTTCTTTCCAGTACTTTTAAGATTTTTTTATATGACTACATCATATGATAAAATATTCATTTTGTATAATGGCGCTTCAGACATTTTCATTTTATTTAGTTTTGCAATTATTAGAGTTACGTACCATCAGTAAAGTATTTTGTATCTATTTTATCTTAGATTATAGCATGGGGTAAATTTTATTGTGATTTTCCATAAGTCTTCCCAGCTGATGGGAAAATAAACTAAAGCCAAAGGGGGAACAATGAAGACAAAGAAGGAAAAAAGGATCCATATAATCATATAAAAGTAATTCAGTTCTTGAACTTAAGTGTAGATCATATAGCAACATATTACTCCCTCTTCTCATTTTAGAATATAAAAATACTCCAAAAATTGATATAGAACATTTATCCTCAATCTATACTTTAATATCAGGAGTGTAAATTTTTCCCCATCTATATAAAATAATACTCTTTGCGAAACCCCAAGCTTGATAGGTCCAGAGAGTTCTTGACAGAATGTGAAATTCCAAATGTATTTATTTAAAGAATCTATATGGCCATCAATCTCGCATAGTAATCCTAGGCAATTCACAATTCAGAGCAAAACCAATAAAATGACATACCTTTCCTATGAAGGCAACATACAACCAGTAGAACTAAACCTCTCCCCCTCCCCCCACCAGTTCAAGTCCATCCTAGCTGAATATTTGGGGGAAGAACCAGCTATTCACAGTCTTCTGGAACAGAGGTCCCCAACCCCCCGGTCCTTGGACCGGCACCGGGCCGCAGCATGCCAGAAATCGGCCTGCGCAAACAAGCGAAGCCCCATCCATGGGATGTAAGTAGCATACGAAATCACGCTCCCTCCGGTCCGCGAAAAAACCTCCCAAAATACCGGTCCCTGGTGCCTAAAAGGTTGGGGGCCTCTGTTCTGGAAGGCTCAAAGTAGAGGCACATTGGATGTGATTCAAGGTGCTAGTTGCTACCTATAAACCCTATATGGCATAGGGCCTGGTTACTTGAGGGATTGTCTCTCCCATCGTATCTGCCCAAGCAATTCACCCTGACAAGGTTAGTGCTGTCTGGGTTTTATCAGTTACACAATGCCACTTACCAAGATTCTGGAAGCATGCTTTCTTTATAGTAGCACCTACCCTCTGGAATGAGATTCCCCATGAAATTCATCTTTTGTCTTAGTGATATCTTGAAGGATCTTAAAGTTCTAGCTCTTGTGATTGATGCCCCTTTCTTTCTGTTCCCCTCTGGGTTTATTTTCTTTACCATCACTGTTCCTTTGTCTTGTGCTGTTATCTTTCTTGTATTCTCTGTTTAAATGTTTTAACAATTATAAACTACCCAGAATCACTACTATCTCAAGTGGTAGATTGTTCCAAAGAGCTAGGGAAGCTATAGAAAAGGCATAGATGACAATATTTCAGGAAAGGGACCTATAGCATGCCCATCCTGTCTAACTTAGTAGGATGGGCAGATGTGCTCAGAGGGAGGCAGCCCCACAAATAACCTGTCCCTGTCCCATATAGGGCTTTAAAGATGATAACCAGCACTTTGAATTGCAACTGGAAACCAGTGCAACTTGCATAATAGCTATGTAATACAGATGAATTGTGGGTACTCATAACTGCATGCACAGTTTGGGCCATTTGCAGCTCCCAGCTGGTCTTCAAGAGCAGCCCCATACAGAGTGCATTGCAGTAATCTGATTGAGAAGTATCAGTTCGTATTTTCTTAATTTGTTTTCCAAAATCGCATATTCCGATTCTTCTATTTTTCATCCATATTACCAATATAAACCTTTATCTTATTTTTTTAGTTTTATGCAAAAGGGAATTGCTTATTTGTTTATATTTCATATTTCTTAACCATTTAACTCCCTCGGAATTGTTGGTTTTACTTGAAATACAAGAACTCTTAGAGATCTTAGTGTTATATTAAAAAAAGTTGGGAGACTATGAAATACAGAGAAGAGTAAATCTAATGAATGTAATGGAATAAAGATAACCTTTGAAAATTCTTGACTTGAATCCGAAAAAACACTACCCAATGCCATTTAATTAGAGTCAAACTTGTTCTGCTTGTCTTCCTTCCATCAGCTTTGTAGCTTGGCTGCCTGCAATTGGGTACTCAGCAGTGGTAATGAAATGCGCCCCATGTTTCTTTGGCTGCACAGGAATAACCTTGCAGCATTTTGAACCAGTTGGATTTTTCTAAAGTTGACAAAAGTACTGTGTATAGGTTTAGAAAATACATTAGGTTTTTCTTTCTTTTAATCATTGTTTAATAGGTGTTTGCAAAAGTTGCTTTGTTTGTCTTGGAGCAGATATATGGTCTAGGTTTAATGATATAGTGAGGTTATGTCTGTGTTTTAATTATATGGCAAATAAAAAACAAGAATTCAGCCAGTGGCAAAGTTAGATTTAAAGCAGAACTATACTTTTTTTCCCAAAACGTAGTCAAACGTCATCAGAAAAAACTATTATACATCAGTGGTAACACTTTTGGATTGTGCCATCTATAGTAGAATAGGCACTATATTTTAGTGGACAGAATAATGTAGTAGTAGAATAGAAGTAAAAAATAAAATTTGCATGGTAGATATAGGGTTGCCAATCCTTTTCATTATAAGACAGTCCAAAGATTTTAATCATTAATAGAAACCCAAGTTTTTATTTACTATAGTTAAGTACTAATGTTAAAATATTTTATGAAAATTTGGGCTCTGTGGGGACAAAAATTATTCCAGTTTTAAATATGATTTAAAAAATAACCTAACATTGGATCCGCAGTAGTTGCTTGCCTCTTTAGGAAAATAGTATATACTCATTCATGAACATTAGATTATTCTAAAGTTGATTACTGATGATGGCAGATCACCTAATCATTCCTGATTAGAACCTTTTGAATTTTTTGTAAGCAGTCAGCTACAATCTCTGATCTGAAAGTTTGATATTTTGAGATTGTACTTGCATTTGTCAAGATGCCAGCTAAGCAGAATGTTTAACTGAAATGTAGTACTGACCTTTTACCCCTGCTTCTATGATTATCCAGTAGCTAACACGTAAATGTGGTGCAAGTTTAAATTCCTGCTGGTGATATAGAAATGTACTGTTTTTGCTTGACATAGTTTCCTATAACAAAATACTCTGAGTCTCTACAACCAGGAAGTGACACATTTCATAATTACTTACTGTAAAATTGTCTTTCTGTGATGGAATGTCTGAATTCCCAGGAGAGAGGGAATGCCTTCCTTCCCTCCTAGGAATCCGAACAACATCTCATCACAATTTCCTCTTAATATCCTATGCTTACACCTAAATCTTCTGAAATTTGAGTATATAAAGAATTTTGCTGATTGGTTTCTGGTTATTAAAAATATAAATTAAAGAGCTGAAACATATTCCCCAGGTTTGTTGGCTTCAACACTTTTTAAAGGTACTTCCTTAATGGGCTTCATAATCAGTGATCCCTAGATCAGTGCTTGAGAAAATTTTAATTAAATCTTGGATACTTAAAAATAACAGTGACGTATTTCACTAATGATATAATATTACCAGCACATTAACATTTCTGGGCCATCAAAAGTTTGTATCAAATTACATTCATCTCTTGGTAAAAACTAGAGTCTTGTACTTTAAGAGAGCTAATTTCAATAAACTTAGAGAGGGCTTGGGAAGGATTCCATGGATGAGAATCCTCAAGGGGCAAACAACTCAAGAAGCTTAGGAAACTTTGAAAAGTGAGATAATAAAAGCCCAGTCTAGCACAATACCAACAAAGAAGAAAAATAACAGCTCTCAAAAGAAACCAGCATGGCTGCATAAAGACCTCTCTGATACATTGAAAGATAAAAAGGACAAGTATAGAAAGTGGAAAGGGGCACATAACTAAGGCAGAATATCAGCAAATAGCCCGAGCCTGCAAAGATGAAGTGAGGAAAGCTAAGGCTCAAAATGAACTAAGGCTTGCGACCAAAATCAAAAATAACAAAAAAAGCTTCTTTCAACATGTAAAAAACAAGAAAAAAGTAAAGGAAATGATTGGTCCATTAGTGGGGGAAAGTGGCAAGAAGGTGACAAGCAACAGGGATAAATCAGAATATTTAATTCGTTTTTTGCATCTGTCTTTACACAAAGGGAAAAAACAGACTAACCTATCAAAAATAGTGCCATAAAAAACAGAATAGAAACACAAGGTAGGCAAGAAAATGGTAAGTGAGCACCTGTCCAGCCTAGACGAGTTCAAATCACCAGGACCAGATGGATTACACCCCAAAGTTCTCAAGGAACTGGCAGATGTGATCTCAGAACCACTGAACTATATTTTTCAAAGATCCTGGAGCACTGGGGAACTACCAGAGGACTGGAAAAGAGCTGATGTAGTTCCCATCTTCAAAAAAAGGAAGAAAAAATAGATCCAGGAAATTACAGACCTATCAGCCTGACCTTAATACCTGGGAAGATTCTGGAAAAGATAATCAAACAATGAATCAGCGAACACCTAGAGGCAAACAAAGTCATTACTAAAAGCCAACATGGGTTTGTCAAAAACAGATCATGCCAGACAAATCTTATTGCATTCTTTGACCAAGTGACAAAATTAGTGGATCAGAGGAATGCTGTGGATATAATTTACTTGGACTTCAGTAAGGCATTTGATAAAGTAGATCACAACCTACTACTTGACAAGGTAGAAAAATGTGGGTTAGACAGCATCACCACCAGATGGATTCGTACCTGGCTGACCAGCCGTACTCAGCGTGTGGTCCTCAATGGAACCGCATCTACATGGAGGGAAGTGTGTAGTGGGGTGCCCCAGTGCTCTGTTCTGGGCCCAGTGCTCTTCAACATCTTCATCAATGATTTGGACGAGGGGATAGATGGGGAACTCATCAAATTTGCAGATGACACCAAGCTGGCAGGAATAGCCAACACTCCAGAAGATAGGCTTAAGATACAGGAGGATCTGGACAGACTTGAACACTGGGCGCTATCCAACGAAATGAAATTCAATGGTGAAAAAAGTAAGGTTCTACATTTAGGCAAGAAAAACCAAATGTACAGGTATAATATAGGGGGTACCTTGCTCAACAGTTGTAACTGTGAGAGGGATCTCGGAGTCCTAGTGGACAATCACTTAAATATGAGCCAGCAGTGTGCTGCAGCTGCCAAAAAAGCCAACACAGTGCTAGGCTGCATTAACAGGGATAGAATCAAGATCACGTGAAGTATTAATACCACTTTACAATGCTGTGGTAAAGCCACACTTGGAATACTGCATCCAGTTTTGGTCACTACGATGTAAAAAAGATGTTGAGACTCTAGAAAGAGTACAGAGAAGAGCAACAAAGATGATTAGGGAACTGGAGGCTAAAACATATAAGGAACGGTTGCTGGAATTGGGTATGTCTAGTTTAATGAAGAGAAGGATGAGGGGGGACATGATAGCAGTGTTCCAATATCTCAGGGGCTGCCACAAAGAAGAGGGAGTCAAGCTATTCTCCAAAGTGCCTGAAGGCAGGACAAGAAGCAACGGATGGAAACTAAACGAGAGAAGCAACCTAAAACTAAGGAGAAACTTCCTGACAGTTAGAACAATTAACCAGTGGAACAACCTGCCTCCAGAAGCGGTGAATGCTCCAACACTGGAAGTTTTTAAGAAGAGACGACAGCCATTTGTCTGAAATGGTATAGGGTTTCCTGCCTGAGCAGGGGGTTGGACTAGACGACCTCCAAGGTCCCTTCCAACTACTACTACTACTACTACTTCATCATCATCATCATCATCATCATCATCATCATCATCATCATTATTATTATTATTATTATTATTATTATTATTATTATTATTATTATTATTATTATTAAAATGGACCTTACTGAAAAAGATAAATTTTCCTTCACATCAAGCTATATTCCTGGCAGTTTCATGAATAGTTTTCTTGGCACTTAGAAAAGGAAGGATGAATGGCAACTAGGTATCCCTTCTTCCCCTTTTTTTCTTTAGGAAGCATACATATTATTTTTTTCAAAATAAACTTTAAAATATGATTTTAAAAGCAGCAGAAAAATATGGATGGCAGTTAAAGAAGGAGAAAGAGCAAAAAAACTTATTTTAAAAAGAGCTGAAAGACACCCAGAGAGGTCAGTAGTAATGCCTAGAAAAGGTAGATGGGTATCTGAGAAACACAATAGCTGTATCCTCTCCAAGTGTCCCAAAGCACTGGCAAATCATAATAGCCTGGGGAGCTAGCCAATTATGAGTGATTCAGGTGAGAAGCTTTCTAAAGCCCATGCTATGGCAAATATAACAGAATAAGAGTTGGAAGGGACCTTGGAGTTCTTCTAGTCCAACCCCCTGCTCAAGCAGGAAACCCTATACCAGTGATGGCGAACCTTTTAGAGACCGAGTGCCCCAAAACTGGCCCCGCCCCCACCCTGCCCACCTCCACTCGGCCCCAGCCCCCGCCCCACCCCCCCAGCCACCCACCGCCTCCATGGCCCACCGCAGATCGCCCAGGCAGCCCAGCAGCACCATGGCAGCCACGCCTTCCGTCCGCACCCCACAGCATCATCTGCGTGCGATGGGGCATGAGAGTGGAGTCTTGTCCCGCTGCCGGGCTGCCATGTCCTTGGCTGCGCTGCTCCGTGCGGGCCTCGCTTGGGGGCAAATCTCAAGGGGGGCTGCTGGTGTGGAGGGGACTGTGGGGGGAGGCGGGGCTGGGGTGATGGCACGCGTGCCCACAGGGCTCTGAGTGTCGCCTCTGGCACGCGTGCCATAGGTTCGCCACCACTGCCCTATACCATTTCAGACAAACGATTGTCCAAACCTCCAGTGTTGGAGCACCCACACCTTCTGGAGGCAAGTTGTTCCACTGATTAATTGTTCTATCAAGAAACTTCTCCTTAGTTCCAGGTTGCTTCTCTCTTTGATTAGTTTCCACCCATTGCTTCTTGTCCTGCCTTCAGGTGCTTTGGAGAATAGGTTGATCCCCTCTTCTTTGTGGCAACCCCTCAAATACTGGAACATTGCTATCATGTCACCCCTAATCCTTTTCATTAAACTAGACACGTGTTATTTAATTAATTAGACATCCGTTCCAAAGCACAGGCATCTGAAAGATCCCAGGCTCTGGCATGTAAAGGTCCTAGATACTAGCTACAAGGAAGAAGAAAAATAGGAAAATATGTTCAAAATGAAAAAAGAAAAGAAAATCCCTAGTATTTTTTTTAAAATGAAAACTAATAAAACCCTGACTTCCAAGAGTATCTTTTATCTCCCTGGCTCTAACTGATGTTATCTGACAAGTTGAACTGACAATGTGGAAGTTTGCCACGGTTTTCTTCCAGGATTTTTTTTTCTTTTTCTTTTTAAACTTCCCAGTCTCATCCAAATGCTAACCAGCTTTGACCTTGTGTTGTTTGGGTAGCTCAGAACTGCCACTTTGCAAATAAAACCTCTGAATTGGAGACTGAAGGAGAAAATAAACTATGGTGGCCATGGAAATCTCTTTATATGATGTGTAACTATTGCTTTCTTTCATTTTGCTTCATTATATTTGTATTTTTTTAAAAAACCCACAATTTCTGCATTCCTTGTGCAGAAAACTTTTAACATAAAAAATTCAGTTATTTCTATGAAAACCCTTAAAAACAGGCTAGGAGAGAGGTTAGTTTTTATGTTGTAAAGCAGGGGTCCCCAACCCCCGGTCCTTGGACTAGTACTGGGCCGCAGCATGCCAGCAACTGGTCCGCACAAACATGGAAAGCCCATCCACAGGATACAGGCAGCACACAAAACCACATCCCCTCCGGTCCGCGGAAAAATGTCTCTCCATGTAACTGATTCCTGGTGCCCAAAAGGTTGGGGACCTCTGTTGTAAAGCATATAAAATTGATATATTTGAATCATGTAGCATTTTCCTGAAGCCTTGAGTTTTCTTTGAATTAAAAAATACGAAGTATTTTTATTTAAAAGTAATTATTAAGTTTGGTGGGTTTACTCCCCAGTCAATATGGATATTCATTCATTCATTCATTCATTCATTCATTCATTCATTCATTCATTCATTCATTCAGCATATAGTATACATATGGATAGTAACTACAAATATCTTCTATCTGTACATGTGTTTCACAACATTAATCACGCCATTCAGAGGACTAGTACTTGAAAGAGAGAAACTTCTCCCCAAGAGTCAGGGTCACCAAATGATTAGATGTATTTTCTTACACTTTTTTGTTATTTGATGATTGTTTTCCTTGCTATATTTGTTCATCTTTTCAGGGAAATATTGTAATGCAAAGTATTTTAATTATGTGGAATTTATTTTTATATTCAAATTTAATATATATTTAACTTGTATTGTTTTGATGCTTGGTAATGTGTTTAGCTGAGATGTTGCTTTATTTAGAGGAAGCTTGGTTGCTTAGTTACCTTTTTCTTTTAATGGAAAATCTCCAACAATAAAAATACAACTGTAGTTGCTCAATATTTGCCAGTTCAACAGTGTACCCCAGAGTATCCACATTTTCATAGAAAAGTTTTATCTTGAATAGCAATCCAATGCATACAGTAGAAAAGGCAAGACTGTAGAAAGGAAGTTTCTGTCATTCTGGTAGGCAGAGCAATCAATTTCAGGGGTGAAAAAAAATGTGATTCTTATTCTTTTTTTTACCATTTTTCAATCAAAAGAAATTTACTTAATATAAGCCAATAAAATCATTTGCTAGTGTAGATTATCTTCTGGCTTTCTCATAGGGGTATTACTAATTTATAAGAAGCTGATGAAGACTGAATTTAACTGCATTGCATTAGGAATCTTTATAGTTACAAACTGTGGCACTACCTTTACATGTTTTTATATGCTAGTAAAATAATTTGATGCATTATTGTTAAGAATTGCTGGTCTTATTACAGAATTATCATGCTGTGTTTTAAGTAATACCTTGGCATGACTAAAACATTAAAATGATGGATTGCTTCTTGAATAGATTAGAATGATTCCTTGAACTTATTTATTAATAGTCATTCAGTGAGGACATTTATTAAAACTTATACAAATTGAATGTCAGTGGACTGAATTTAATCTCTTATTAGGAACCTATGCTAAACAAAACTGGTGCTTTCTCCAATTATCTGTTTAATAAATGCTTACTATGTTGGCATTATTTTTTGAAGTAAAATGACTTATACAAGTTAGTGTATATAATGCAAGCACGTTTTTAAGTATACTGAATGGAGATTTAAAATATTTGGTATTTTAAAAATTTGCACTTTTAAAAAAAAATGAAGCAGTATTAAAGTGATGAGGCTAGTTGACATGCCAAAACTACCTGAGTGCTTTCCTAGCTGTGGCTTCTACTTGCTGTGCCAGCAGAAACTTTGAATCCAGGAGAACACCAAGATTGCACACCAACATTTTTTCAGAGGACATGTAACCTTGTTCACAGCAGGGGATGGTATCTCCATGGATCCATAGGGATTCTATACCAACATCAACTCTATTGTGTTGAGAATTCAGTCCCAGTCTGTTTCTCCCATGTAGGCTTGATTGCTTATAGGCATTGGGATTTCCACTACAATTCCACATTGGCCAGGGGTCAAGACGTAAAGCTGGGTGTTAACAGTATGGATAATAAACCCAACCAACAGATTGTCTCCCTTAGTAGTCTAAAGTTTTGATATGTGGAGATATCATATAAGATGGGGTCAAGGACTGGTCTCTACAGTACCCCATTTGGTTTATTAATACTATTAATGAAAAAGATCTTGGAATAATGATTGGTTGCAAAATGAACATAAAACAATAATTTGATATAATTGCCAGTGCATCCACAGAAGCATTATTTCCAAATTATAGGAAGTAATAATTTCATTTTACACTGTGTTGGTAAGACTCCAATTCTCAAGTATTGTATCCAGCTCTGGACACCAGTTTCTGACAAATTGGGACAGGTTTAGTGAAGGACTGGTAGCATGTACATGGATGGCGTTTGAAAGAATTGGGAATAGATAGCTTTGAGAAGAGAAGACTAGTAGTGGACAAGAAATATGCCATCAAATGAGATTCAACTTCTGGTGACTATGGAAAAATGCTTATTATCATAATTAAACATTTTGAAATATTTGAAAGGAGTGTGTGCAAAATGTTTTGAATGTGAACTATTTCAGATTCGAAATGCCTCATTTTGAGTTGTAAATAGCTTGTTTCAACTGTGAAATTGACTGTTTGCAAACATTTTGAAACTGTTTTGATCTCAAAATGCACTGTTTTGAATTTAAGGTCGTTCAGTTAGCAATGTTTTGCACATCCCTGAAAGAATCTCACAGAAAAGAGAATGAAAACATTTCTGATCAAACTATTCAAATATTACAGGAAAGCCAATTCTGATTGAAGGTTAGAAGAACTTTCTCAGTAGTAACAGCAGTTAAACAGTGAAATCAATTCTCAGAGAAATTACCTCTGTTTCCCTGAAAATAAGACTGGGTCTTATATTAATTTTTGTCCAAAAGACGCATTAGGGCTTATTTTCCAGTTATAGGGCTTATATTCGGGAAAATACGGTACTAAATGTGTACGTCTGGCTGACAATCTTAACTGGGGCTTATTTTGGGGTGGGGCTTATATTATGAGTGTTCCTGAAAAATCATGCTAGGGCTTATTTTCCGGTTGGGTCTTATTTTGGGGGAAACACGGTATTATTTCTTCACAATGTGTTCATAAAGAGAAGCTAGATACAGATAGTCCTCACTGAACAATCACTTTTTCAGTGACCTTTGAAGATAATGGCACTGAACAAGGAGAGGACTTGGATGTCCTCATAGTTGCAGCTGTTGTAGCATCTCTGTGGTCACATGATCATGATTTTAATACTTGGCAACTGGCTTGCAATTGTGACATCACAGCACACTTCCAACAAGCAAAGTCAGTGGGGAAGCCAGTAGGAGGCTCCAAGTGGAAATCATAGGACACTGATTCTGTGCGGGATTTGCCTAATAAAGGCAACTGGGATTGCTGCAGTTGTCATAAATAGATGCATGGTGTAGTGCTTTATGACTGTGTCACTTAGTGACAGAGTCATTGGTCCCAATTACCATTGGTAAGCAAGGACTACCTGTAGTTTTCTGTCAGATTGTTTAATTTGAATTCCCACATAAAACAGGAAGTATGACTAGGTGTTTTTAATAATCCCTTTCATATATGATTAGGTGATTTATTTTCATTGTGAATAGCTCCTGTCATCAAGAAGATATGTCCAGAGGCTATGCAGATTCTTTTCGGATTGAGGGTGAAGAGAGAACACCCTCAGATTCATCACTGATGTACAGTAATGTACAGTTGTGTTCATTCTTGAATCAGAAGGCATTTCAGATAGTCCCTCAGGCCCTAACTACCTTATAAATGGACTATTGCAGTGCATTTTTTTGTGGGTCTATTCTTGAAAACTATGAAGCAACTACACCTTGTCTAGAAAGTAGTGATGCAGACAATGAAGGGTATGCCACACTATGCCCATGTGACCCAGAGGTGAACTGGTTGCTACTTGGCTTCCAGTGGCAATTTAAGGTATTGCCTATAAATCACTTTACAATATAGGCCAGTGGTGGCGAACCTATGGCATGCTTGCCAGAGGTGGCGTTCGGAGCCCTCTCTGTGGGCACACGCGCCGTCGTCCCAGCCCCACCTCCTCCCATGGCCCCTCTCACCAGCAGCCCCCCGAGAGGAGAGTCGCCCCCGGGCACGGCCCACGCGAATCAGTGCAGCCAAGGACATGGTAGCCGGGCAGCGGGGACTCTGCCCTTGCGCCCCGTCATGCGCAGATGATGCTGCGGGGCACGGGCGGAGGGCGTAGCCGCCATGGCATTGGCCTGCTTGGGTGATCTGTGGCGGGCCGTGTAGGTGGTGGGTGGCCCACCAGGCAGGATGGAACGGGGGTGGGGGGCAGGTTTTGGGCACTCGGTCTCTAAAAGGTTCACCATCACAGATATAGGCCATGGCTAAGTTTGCTTATGTCCAATTGTTTCTAGTCTAGTGAGATCAAGCAGAATAGGTCCCTTCAGTAATACTATGCCATCTGTTGGGATTGAAGAAGGGTGCCTTCTGTGTCTCGATACCCGCCTGTTGGTACAGCAACTCCGCAGAGAGTCATTCAACTCCACCCTGATGACATTCAGAAAATCACTGAAATCACAGCTGTCCTCCCAAGTTTTGGAGCATAGTGCTGGTTAAGCTGTAGGGTGTCTTACTGTTATATAAAGTTTGCCTTTTTAAAAACGTAAACTGTCTAGTCATCTAGAATGAATTAAATAAATGAACCACCAACTTAATTATCTCTGGCTGTGTTAATAATCTGATGATAAAGTAACTTTAATTTAAAAATATTTTAAATCCCTATAAGAAATATGATAGATGTTCACGTCTGATCTGCCATATTACAATACTTTGCTTAATTTGGTGCTTTAGAGAGAACATATAGTAATCTAAGAAAAATTGCATTTTACATTTCTGCTCTTTTACTAATCTGAGTGTATATGTCATTCTGAATTCTGGCAAGCAAAATGACACCGACAGTTAATAAGTAATCACGTAAAAGCATTTCTAGTCAAATTGTAAGGGGGCTGTACAGAAGGTGAGACTAAGTAGAAGAAAGTGAGATTGGCAAGAGACAGCATTTCTTAGAGATATAATGGTATATCATCATATGTGAAAATTGGGTTCCCCAATAAGGGAAAAGAAGCACTACCTGTTTTTCGGATGGTGAGAAATTAATTTGATTGACCTTAAGTCAATTAGTCTAATTTGCATTTCTGGTGGGACATATTTTTCTACACATTATGAAATGCAGTTTTTGGCTCAGAATTGCATTTGGATAAGCTTATATCAGGGACCATTGACATGAAATTCTCCAGCATGAGGATGGAGAATCCACCAATGGGTTTAGACTGTCTTCCTGCCCAATTAGACTAAGTCTGATGAATTTGTCACGCCGCCTGCTGGGCTTGATGCCTCCCAGACACGATTTAGTCTTCAGCCCAACAGGACGCATCGTGTTGGCTCTCAGACATCTAGGCAGGTTGTACAATTTCTATTCCCCTTAGCGGATTTTCCTCTCAGCGCTGACATTAATACTCAAAATCCCCGTTTGCTGAAAGGACTGTAAATCGCTGCCGCAGCACAGGTGAACATCGACACTGTCTCCTCTGCCGCGGCACAGCTGAGCGCCGGCCTTCGGGCCTGCTCACGGGCCCGCTCCTCAACGCGGCCACCAAAACGAATGGCCAGTCCTGCAGCCCAAAAACACTCTCGCCGCTAAAATCGCTGCGATCGCTGCCGCAGCACAGCTGAGCGTCGATACCTCTCTCCTCTGCCGCGACACAGCTGAGCGTCGGCCTTCGGTCCTGCTCACGGGCCGTTTTTTGGCGCGGCTACTGTAAGACAGCCAGCCCTTCTGCAGCTATATTACAGCTTTACTATTGGCCCCAACGCTCCCAGCAGCCGAACTTCGGCCAGTTAGTTGACGGCCTCACATCTTTCCAAGGCCCGGGTTTTTTGGTGCGCAAATCATGGCTGCCATTTTGTGGACCGAGAGGCCTGACAGGGATGGCCCGAGCAACCTTGAGTCTGAAACATTCAATATCAGGGCGGCCAGGAGGTCGATTGCAGAGGCTATTAGACAAAATCTCGAGGCGTCTAGTCCCAAACCGGCTCTCCCGGCCCCTCAGGCCCAGCGAGCTCGGCTGGCCCATTGCAAGCGGCAGCCATTTTGCAGCCCTGATAAAGCTGCCTTTTTGGCCCTGAGGACCTCAACCCTGGATTAGGCCTAGACAACCATCTTAGCGTGAGCTGGCACGCCTTTTGGCCCCGCCGCCACCACCTAGGCTCTCTCAACGTGAGCTGGCACGCCTTTTGGCCCCGCCGCCACCACCTAGGCTCTCTCAATGTGAGTTGGCATGCCTTTTGGCCCCGCCGCCACTACCTAGGCTCTCTCAATGTGAGTTGGCATGCCTTTTGGCCCCGCCGCCACCACCTAGGCTCTGTGTGCAGGCACATATCACTGAGGTGATCGCCGCCACTGATCGGTAAAAGTGTGTGCCGGAACTTACCGATTGCGGTTTTACCGCCACTGAAAGGAACAAGCATGTGCAGGCGCTCACCCATTGGGTCTTGCCGCCACCATACGCCCGAACAGCACGCCACAGTGCATCATCGGGTATTGTCAGCCACTCGGAGCCTTAAGGGGCGTAAAGTGAGTCACAAGCCCCGGAGCTATCGCTGGTTTTCAGCGTATTGTAGCACTATCAGGCCTGGTGCTTTTCTCCCACTCCTGAGACACATACAAAGCCACAAGCTACCTTCGGCAATGGCTGACAACGCAGCCTCTCAGACTGTGCAAGATGTCCCCGGCACTCCCGTTCCCGGGAAGCACAAGTCCTCCAAGTTGGAGGCGGCAGGAAAGCTTAAGGCCAGGGCCAAAGCCATCTCTGGAAAGAAGGGCTCTAAGGCCGCTGAGAAGGAGGCCGGCAGGAGACACCTAGCTCTAGAAAAGCAGTTCTCCAAGGTTCAACAGCTAAATGCTAGGGGCACGATACCCGTTTCCCCGGCTACCCAAGAGGGCTCGCTCTTTAATCCCCAACTTCTCCCAACCGGCTCACTAGCTCAATGGGCCTGGTCCCCGGAATGCCCAACAGGGCAGGGTGCAGTTATGCCCGCTGCTCATGGGCCAAGTCCCCACCTAGTGACTTCCCCGGTCAGGGTTCAGTCGGTTCCTGAGGCCACATTCATTCCACAGCGGCTGGACTTTGTCCTTCCGAGCCTCGGGGTGGGACCCGAGCAGCTCCAAGCGTTACTCACCCAAGCATTCGCCCAGGGCATGGCCTCATCATTTTACCAGAGCCCCAGGCCTGAATTTGTGGCGCCCGCGATTCCACCTCAATTACGGGCGGAAATCCCGGAATATCTGGAATCTGTACTCCGAGCACTCCTCTCAAGCAGGAGACTCAGGTTCTGAGGAGTACGGGTCAGCGGGCTTCCAATTGTCAGAGGAGGAGGAGTCTGCACCGGACCCGTCTCCCTTTGTGGGCCTCTTTGACCCAGAGTTGTTCAAATCACTCCTGTCAAAGGCAACTACCTCGGCTAATATTTGCCCCGAGCGGGAACCACAACCAGTTGCCTCCACCAGCCAGGACCCAAAGCCACTCTTTTCCGAACCAACCTTTACGGAGAGGCACATCCCTTGTCCCCCTCTGTTCCTGGACACTATCCGAAAGCAATGGGGGACCCCGGGCACCCTCCCCTCACCGGGGGAGTGGATAAAAAATTGTTTAATGTCACCCCGGCCTTGTCAGAGCTCCTGGAGGTTCCAACAGTGGATGAGTCCTTAACATCAATCTTTTCCTCTTCCACCGTGTCAGGCGATATGGCTGAGGCCTTAAGAGCAGAGGACAAAAAATCAGAGTTTTCCTTGCGCAGGTCTCACCAAGCTTCGGCATGGTCGGTGAAGGCGTCCACATCCACCTCCTTCTTTGCCAGGACGTCAATCATCTGGCTTAGAGAGCTCCAGGCCATGATTCCCCCGGACCAGGTTTCTGCTCACCAGAATCTGGGTAAGTTAGTGGCCACATCAGAATACATGGCGGACGCATCACTACACGCTGCCAGATTTTCATCCCGGGCCATAGCCGTTAATGTCTCAGCCCGCAGGCTCCTATGGCTCAAACAATGGCGAGCGGACCTAAAGTCAAAGTGGTGCCTGGCAACCGTCCCCTATAGTGACGGGCACCTATTTGGAGAGGCACTCAACCCGTATCTGGTGGAAAATAGGGACAAGCGTATGGTGTTTGCCCACCTTAACAGAAAGCTGGACAGACGGTCCACCATATGGCCGGACAGACGGTCCACCCCGTACTCTCGGAGACCGCCCTTCCGCTCGTGATCAGGAACACAGTGGGCTCAGCCTCCTCGTCCCTTTTTCCCCAGGCCTGACCGCCAGTCGGAACATTCAGCTCCCAGGCCTCGACAGCAATTTCAGGCCAGGTGGCCCTTTCGGGGTGCGGGAGGCCGTCCTTTCAGAAAAAACAGATGACTCAAGGAAGGACCTCCCCATAGGCGGCAAACTCACCTTCATACGAGAATGGGAGGCCACCACCACAGACACCTGGGTTCTCAACACCATCAGGGGCGGCCTCACCCTCGAATTTTTGTCCTGTCCACCGGAACGGTTTGTCTCTTGTCCTACCCCCAGAAATCCGGTCAAAAATCCGGTTCATCACTTATTGGAAATCAGGGCCATCGAACCAGTCCCGGCTGGCCAAATACATCGGGGCTTCTATTCCATCCTCTTCGTGGTCCCAAAGACCTCGGGAGGGTAGAGAGCAATTCTTGATTTGAAGGGACTAAACTCTCATCTTGTCTACAAGAGATTCAAGATGCAGACGCTTCAGTCCATTCTGGCCAGCATCAGAAGGCACGATTTCCTCACGGAGGTGTACCTCCATATTCTCATTCTTCCCAACCATCGGAGGTTCCTCAGGTTTTGCTACGAGTCCCATCATTACCAATACAGGGCTCTACCATTCGGACTGTTGTCTGCCCCAAGAGTATTCACCAAGATACTGGCGGCACTGACTGCCCACTTGAGACTGATTCCTGTACGGGTCCAATGTTACCTGGACGACATCCTTATTCAGTCCATCTCCCTGCAGAAGGCTCGGTCAGAACTGGACTTAACCGTCCAAACCCTTCAGGACCACGGCTTTTCGGTCAATTTCCTGAAAAGCCAAACAGAGCCTTCAACCCGCATCCTCCACCTAGGTGCGATCATAGACACCAACCTCTGCAAGGTCTATCTGTCACCGGAACGTCGGGACAGCATTCGGACCCTGGTCAGACGGGTGCGTGGGGAACGCGCAGTCACACTGGCCTTACTTTCCCAACTGTTAGGAAAGATGGTCTCTTGTATGGGGATAGTGCCATGGTCCAGGCTACATACCAGGGCCCTCCAATGGTTCTTACTCCCGTATCAGAGACAGGGCACCAGTGCTTCCAACCAGGGTTACGTCCCAAACCCTACAGTCCCTTCGGTGGTGGACATCACCAGCTGTAGTCAAAGGCTCCTTATTCAAGGAGCCAGACAGAATCATCCTAACGATGGATGCCAGCCTGTTTGGCTGGGGGGCTCACCTAAACTCACAGTTAGCCCAGGGCCGATGGTCACAATATAAATTGGCTAGAGCTCAGGGCCATACATCTGGCATTGCGCTACTTCAGCGACAATGTGGCGGGACAACATATCCTAGTGCTCACGGACAATGTGGCAGCGAAGGCCCATGTGAACCGGCAGGGGGGGCACCCGCTCCAAGTCCCTGATGACCGAGGCCCGGTTGCTGTGTACTTGGGCAGAGGCCAACCTAAAGCAGAGCACATCTCGGGAGAGGCAAACCAACAGGCGGACTCCCTGAGCCGGTCGACATTGGACCACTCCGAGTGGCGCCTGCACCCCGATCTATTTAGGGAAAGCTCGGAGAGGTTCGGACTTCCGCTGTTGGACTTGTTCGCCTCCCCGGCGAATGCCCAGCTCCCGAGGTTCTTCTCCAGGTTTCCGTCTCGCGGAGCGGACGGACGCACTCCGCAGTCCATGGCCCGAAGGCCTGCTCTATGCCTTTCCCCCTCTTCCCTTACTCCCGGCTCTGATCCGGAAGATACTGCAGGAACGGGCAGAGGTGATAGTGGTTGCTCCACATTGGCCAAGACGGCCGTGGTTTGCCGACCTCGTGGGTCTTTCTGTCTCCCCACAGTGGAGAATTCCCCCAGAGCAAGTTACACTCAGCCAGGGGGCTCTACAACACCCGGACCCCCAGCACCTCCAATTAGCCATCTGGCATTTGAACGGCGGCTCCTAACCCGAGAGTCCTATTCTGCGGGCGTAATCTCCCTGATTCAGGCCTCAAGACGCCCCTCAACTAATAGGATCTACGACTCCTCGTGGAGGAGCTTTTGTCACTGGTGCTCAAGGAACCACCTTGACCTCTCGGCTGTTATGGTCCCGAGAATCCTTGAGTATTTACTGGAGGGGCTCAACAAAGGCTTGTCACCCAATACCATCCGCAGGCAGGTGGCAGCTCTATCCACGGTACTCACATGTGATAATTCGACTCCATTGGCTCAGCACCCAATGGTGCGGTCCTTTATCAAGGGCGCGACTAACACCAAACCACCCGTGGTTCATCGTTATCCCTCTTGGGACCTACCACAGGTCTTGCAGGCCCTTACCCTGTCACCGTTCAAGCCCTTCAAGTCCTGTTCACTGCAGTTCTTAACCATGAAGGTGGCCTTTCTCATCGCCGTCACGTCCGCTAGACGTATCTCAGAACTAGCTGCTCTCTCGGTCAGAGAGGACCTCTGCGTTTTTCACAATGATAGAGTGGTCCTCCGACTGGACCCGGCCTTCATACCCAAAGTGAACTCCTTGTTCCACAGGTCACAGGAGGTGGTCCTTCCAAATTTCTGTCCCCGGCCTTCTCACGAATTAGAATGCCAATGGCACACATTGGACGTTCGAAGGGCGTTGTGCCACTATCTCAAACGGACTTCAGCCTTTCGCAAATCGGAAGCGCTCTTCGTCTCCTTCCAGCCTCCTTCTATGGGGCAGAAGGTCTCGTCGTCTACCATAGGCAGGTGGATCAGGGCTTGCATTGCCAGAGCGTACCAGTCGCAGTCCCTGTCCATCCCAGGCCGTATCACTGCTCACTACCCGCAGCGCCGCTACATTGGCAGCGTGGGCAACACAGGCACCCATTGGGGATATTTGCAGGGCGGCGACTTGGTCCTCGCCTTCCCCGTTTGTGAGACATTACAGGCTGGACAAATTCGCCTCTGCAGAGGCATGATTTGGCCGGAGAGTACTCCAGCAGGTGGCATCAAGTGGGACACGGGTCCTGACTGATTCCCTCCCATAGGGACAGGTCAGCTTTGGTATGTCCCATTGGTGGATTCTCCATCCTCATGCTGGAGAAGGGGCGTTGTCTTACTTGAACACCTTTTCTCAGCATGAGGATGGAGAATCCACACCCACCCCTTTTGGATCTGTCAGGTCCTGTGTCAGGGGCAGGAGAGCCAACACATCGGACTAGCATCAACAGCTTCAGCTTCATCGTGTCTGGGAGGCATCAAGCCCAGCAGGAGGCGTGGCAAATTCGTCAGACTTAATCTAATTGGGTAGGAAGACAGTCTAAACCCATTGGTGGATTCTCCATCCTTATGCTGAGAAAAGGCGTTCAGGTAAGACAACGCCCCATTTAAATATTTTTAAAGATATTCTAATACAACTGAATGCGTGAAAAATTGATTCCCACCAAACATTCTGATTCACCCATTACTTGGACATGTCTCACTTGCTACATAATAAACACAAGTAAATAATCATAGACATATTGTTTCATTTGTTTAACGTGACTGTGTCAAGCCTAATTCTCCTCCAGTGTTTTATTTTAATTGCTGGGTATAATTTTGAACACATACACACACAAAACCCCCCATAAAATGCAGCGCTCATTTTAATATGAGTTTGTAAGGGATTTACAGTTAAAACATCCCATTTCATACTTAAACCAGCAGTTTCAAAATCAAATGGGATGCACTCAAAACTCATTTGAAAATCACTTCCAGTCCTGCAAAGAACAATTACTGAGCATCTGCTAATTTGCTAAGTAAATTACAAATAAACACACTGAACCCTTCAGAAGCAAAGTATATAGCTTATTAAGTGAATGTATGGGAGACATACATTGAGATTGTGCATGGTAACCAGCTATTATTCATGACTAAGCCTTTCAATAAATCCAGCAGGTTGGGCTAATTCAGAACAGAAAAGTGATCAGTTTTTTCATTCCATTTTTCTCCAAGCCTTCTGAGTGAAATGTGAAAAGTGAAATGCCCCCTGTGTTTTTGAATAGCTTTCCCTTCTGACCAGGGTTAGTATTTTCCTTAGCCGCCTACCAGGAGTTAGTAAAAACAGAACTGTTCTGAAAGCCATTTAAAGATTGAAGCATGGCTGTCATTTTAATTATTATTATGGGTTGCTATTTTTGGCTGTATTTTTTGCAATGTTATGAAGTCATTTTGTATGATTTAAATGTGTTTTATATGGTTATAGCTTATGGATGTAAACCACTGGGAGTTAGGATAGATTAGGTTAATGTATACATAAATGACATGCAGCAGTTTTCTTTGTGACTGTTCAAAAACTCCTCCAGAATTTAATGGCATCTGTAAAAATGATATCCCTCCTCAGTTATTCTTGATCTAGATATTCTCTAATGTTCTCTGAATTTCATATGATTTGTGTAAATACAGTATTAAGACTTTTCTATAGAAGAAAGCAACAAAATCTCAAAATCTATGATCCCTTTCTTTTTGTTCTTTTTTTTAAAAAGTTAGTGTTCCTTTGGTTTCTCCTTCTATGTATACATAATTTCCTCTAATACAATTTACATTTAAGTTTGTGGTTAAATTTATCAATTTGGGGTCTCTCTCTGAGATACAGTATGATGGCTAAGGTGCTAGACTGGGAGCAGGGGGATCGGACTGAGGGACACTAGGTCAGTTATTCTCTTTCAGCCCTTTATTGGGAAGTTGAACATCTACCTATCAATCCTCACTGTGGAACAATATGTAGATTATGATTCATAACTTTCAGTGAAGAGGTCTTATGATTGTTTGGATTGATTTTAAATGTACCAATAGATGAGAATATTTGTAGCACAGGGTTGAAATGAGGGGTCATTGATGCTCTCTGAGCATGGTTGTTTTCTTGCAGAAGTTTTATTACCAAATAAGCTAATATCTACTAAGTCAGGGGTGTCAAACTCAATTTCATTGAGGGCCGCATCAGCATTGTGGTTGCCCTCAGGGGGCCAGGTGGGTGGGGGTGGGCATGGCCTAGTGGATGGGTGGGTATGGCCTATTGCAGGGGTAGGCAACCTTGGCTCTTTTATGACTTGTGGACTTCAACTCCCAGAATTCCTGAGCCAGCATGGCTCAGCTTGGAAACTCTCTCTTTCCCCTCAGCATGGCTGGCTCAGGAATTCTGGGAGTTGAAGTCCACGAGTCATAAAAGAGCCAAGGTTGCCTACCCCTGACCTAGTGGATGGGCATGGCCAGCTCGATATCGCTCGCATCAGAGGCGCCTGTGGGGGCCTGGGCAGGACTGGGCTGGATCTGAGGGTCTCCTGTGGAGAGGGGTGGGGCTGGGGAGAGCGCCGGGGCATGGTCCACTGGAGGAGCCTCACCATCCCTCTCAGGCTGTGGGGGTGGGCCCCCAGATGGTGGTGCAGGCTGCCTGGAGCCCTGGGCAGCAGAGGTTAAGTGCTCACCTGGCACTCAAGCTCCCATGGCACCGGACCCCGCAGCCCATCCTAGCCCCAGCCCTTCCCCAGGTGGGTGCCCAGCTGCACTTACCTTTTCCTCAAGGCTGCTGCTGCTGTGCTCACTCTCCTTGGCCAGGTTGTTCATGGTGGGTGCAGAAGGGCAAAGTCCGTGGGTCAGAGGGAGGCCCATTCCCTCTCCATGCGAGGAGACCTGGCTTTGTAACCAAAGCATCCTCAACAGTAGGATGGGAGACCACAGGGGTTGGCGAAAGGGCAGCAGGGCTGCTGGTGGCTGTACTAAGGCAGGACTTCCCTCAGACCCGCCCTCCCTCTCATTCCAATCTCCCTCCTCCCTCCTTTTCATTCCTATCTCCTCCTTTTCCTTCTTGTTCCCCTCCCTCCTTCTCATTCCCATCTCTTTCCTTCCTTCCATCCTTCTTTCCTTCCTGTTTCCCTCCCCTCCTTCTTTCCTTCCCTCCCTCTCTCTCTGTGCCCAGGAAGGGATGAGGGGAGGAGGAGAGGTTGGCAGCGCTTCTCTCAAACAATAACAGAGTTGGAAGAGATCTTAGAGGTCTTCTAGCCCAACCCCCCTGCTCAAGCAGGAGACCTATACTATTCCAGACAATGGAATATCCAATCTCTTCTTAAAAGCCTCCAGTGATGGAACACCCACAACTTCTGAAGGCAAGCCTTTTCACTGGTTAGTTGTTTTCACAAGTGCTTAGTTCTAGGCTGGTTTTCTTCTTGATTAGTTTCCATCTATTATTGCCTTCTGATGCTTTGGAAAATAGGTTGACCCCTTCTTCTCTGTGGCAGCCGATCAAATATTGGAACACTGTTATCATGTCACCATACCCAATTCCCACAAACATTTGTCATATGTTTTAGCCTCCAGCCCCCTAATCATCTTTGTTTACCATCCATTAAGACCACATGGTCCCACTGGTTTGGTTTATAGAACAGTGGCCATGAGCAGAGCCTTCTCAGAGACAGCACCCCAATTATAGAACTTTCTCCCAAGGAAAATATGAACAGTGCATCCTTCTCCTGTTTAGAGGCAACTCCAAACACACTGTTCAGCCAGGCATATGTAGAACAACAACACATTTTATGGTCAAACAGCACTAATTAAATTACTACTAATATTTTTCTTTCTTAAAATACACACTTTTAATATTATTTTAAGCAGTGCTGGTGATGCTTTACAATAGCTGTCTTTGAGAGTTTTCTTGTAAACCACCCTGAATTTCTCCGAAACATTTAATTTCGAATTAGACATTGATTTAATAAATTAGGCAGAAGGATCAAATGTTTAAATACATCTAAATCCCACAGACCTACTGCCCCCTAGGCGCATATTGCAGAGAAAATAAGGCATTCCATTTCTAGCCAGCATAGCCACAGGATGATGGGAACTGTGGTCCATGACACCCAAAAGACACTAGTTTGGGTAAGGCTGGATTAAATTATAAAAGAGCTGATTAGAGGAAGTAGAAGCGAGAAACACTTTCCACGTCTCCGACAAAATAATTCAGGGGGGGGGGAGAGTTGACTCGGCCTTTTAATTTCAACTTACGCCAATTCCTCTTACCTTCCCATTCAATCCAATGAGTTCTATTATCGGCTGGATTTTAGGAAAGGGAGATGGCAAGAATAGACCATGAAGCCAATCTGCGAGTTTGCTCTTTCGCCTGCCTGCGCACCATCTCCCAACATAGCACGCGGCTCCAAACCATCTCCCCAGAAGTCGTTTGCAAACAATTAAACATATTTCTTTTGGGCCTCTCACTTTTCTGGGAATCACAACGCAACTAATTTGACTCCCCAAACGGCCTTACCTTCCTACTGACCTTCTGCAAAGTGCCTGGCATCTAGTTTTATCATCTTCTCCTTGCTGCCGGTGGCCGTGGCTTTCCCACGCAGGGGCGGTCCCAGTGAAAGGGAAGCGCTCGCAGGCTGCGAGGCTGAGCCAGTGAGCAGACTATGGAGGTGCTAGTGGCGGCGCCAATCTACAACTTCGTGTCGGTCATCCAGAACGCGGTCAGTTTTAGATCCACAGGGCCACCTTGGAGGGGGACCGAAAGAGGGAGCCCAGCCCGCCCGCTTTCCGGTAGACGGCACCCAGTCTGTGGGATGAAAGGTGGGGAGATGGGAGCGTGCAGTGGCACAAGCCGAGTGTCAGCAGGGGCCAGCTCTGCCATGTGGTAGGGCCTGAGAGGGGAATGCAGCACTCATGCCGCAGGTTGGAACTGCCAGCGGCTGGCAACGTGTGAGCTACCCCGTCAAGCATGGCTGCACCCCGAGCTCTGGGGCGCAAGGCCGACAGAACTCCATGGCCCAAGTGAGGAGAGGAGAGGCCCAGCAAAGGGGCCGGGTGTGGTGAGGCGTGGCCCGGCAAAGCAGATCCGGATGCGAAGAGGAGAGGCCCGGCAAAGTGGAGGCATGGCTGGCCGTGACGGGGCGAGGCTGGGAGGGATGGGGCGGGGTGAGGCAAATGAGCTGCAGCTGCGTACTGCCAGCCCCCAAGCGCTCGTCGTTTCCTGTGCGTGCGCTGGGGTGGGGCGCCCAGTCGGGTTGCTGTGGGCCGGGGCAGCGGGGGCTGGTCCCTTGCGATATCTGGGACAATGGCAGGGGCCAAATCTGAGTCTTTTGCGGGCCGGATTCGGCCCGTAGGCCTTGTGTTTGACATGTCTGTAGTAAGTGCTACTAGGGAGTGAGATTTACTCTCACTTTATATATTAGTGGACTGCCCTGTCAATGTTGGTGGAAATGGTCTTGGTGGTTTCTTGATTGGGCTGTTGTTTACTGTTAACTTGTTTGTTTGAGTTGGGGTTGGGGTATTGTTTACCTCTTGATTGTTGGTATAATGTTAATCTTGGTGTTAATCTCTGCTCATCTCATTGCTGGTGAGGAGGTGTTTTGGTCTTTTGTTTTCTTTTTGGTTTTTTGATTGTCTCTTGAATGATATGTAGATGTTGTTTATCTCTATGTGCCTGTTGATGGCCGATTTGAAAACTGCGGAGCTCAGACAGCACCCCCATATGATTTTAGATGTAGATATTTAATTTTTTTTTTTTACATTATGCAGATCTTCAGAGAAGCCAAAGAAATATTTGTGCTGAGGAAGTTTCTCTAAGAAAACCATTTGCCACTGGCAGTCAAGAATGTGTACATTATATCAAACCTTGAACATTAAATGGGACATATATCAAGCAAATAAAATATTTGGTGAGGCAGTGAGGCTTCATATTTTTAATAGAGTACAGTTCCTTCAAATCTTTCAATATGATGAGTTTTTGGAGAATGTAGAGATTTTTTTTAAGTGCTTTGCTATTCAGAGAGAAAAGACCTGGAAGGAAGGGAGATAGCAACTTCTGTGATTTTATGAAGAATCTCATGCTTGCACTGACAAAATTGCTACCACCTACACAAGTTAGAAAATTGCTGATTACATGAAAGCAGCTATGATGTCTAGTCTTGCTGTGACTAAGGTAATAGAAATGCCCAACCTACATTCTCTTATCACATTAAAATAGTGTCTTATCATTCTGTCTTTAAGAATGCTTTTATGGCAATTTTGCCTGTCTTTGCTAGTTCCTAGATTTCTCTTGGGTGCTTAATATTTTTTCTTGAAATCTAAGGTAAGTTTTCTGATGAAAGTTTAGGCTAAATAGTTTCTGAACAAATTTGTATTTCTTACTGCGATTTCTTATTGCTGCTTTCCCAAAGAATGAATTCTTGCATCCAAACAGAGTAGGCCTGAGTCAGTCAAGCCAGCATGTTGTTGACATAGAAGTGATGTAATCTGATTTGCTTATTTATTCCATTAATTTGATAGTGCCGAATCTCAAGATTCCAGATAGCATATAAACAATATAAAAGGTAGCCAACAATTTCCTCAATTAAAACCCAATTTAAAAAATTGCACTGCAATAATGATTACAATAATGGCCTCTAATGCACCAAATTTAAGCACCAAATGCCTGTTTTAAAGAGAACAATTTTTGACATCTTGAATACTAGAACAAAGAAGCCCAAGTACCCCTATACAAGCAGTGTATTTCATAGTATAGGGGGCAGTCATTGAGAAGGCCTGCTTTCTGGTTCATACTTTTCTCACCTCTTTCAAAGTGGGTCCTTGAATAGACCCTATCTAGATATCCTCATAGGATGAATAGGATCGTGTTGGATAAGACAGCTCCTTATGTAACAGAATACTACTCCATATAGAAGACATCTGTGTCCTGAAAAGCTTTGTTGTGAGGGCGAATGAAAAACCGTGGCTGACTTACGAGGTCCGCAAGATGCTGAAAGCACGGAATGTGACTTTTAAATCTGGTGACATGCTGGCACTTAGAACAGCCAGAGCAAATCTGAAAAGTGCCGTAAAAGGTGCAAAGCAAGCCCATTGCCAGAAAATTCAGAACTTTTTTCAGGACCAAACAAACACCAGGCAAATGTGGCAAGGGCTCCAGGCCATTACGGATTACAAGGTGGCTCCATCGAGATGTAAGGATGACACAGACTTCCTAAACAAACTGAATGCATTCTTTGGTAGATTTGAGGCATCAAATAGTACTCCTGCTAGGAAAGCTGTGCCCCATCCTGATGAGCAAGTGCCTAGCTTTGATGTCACCTCTGTCCGGAAAACACTGCAGACAGTTAACATTCGGAAAGCAGCAGGCCCAGATAACATCCCTGGACGTGTCCTCAGGGAATGCGCAGAGGAGCTGGCTTGTGTTCTCACTGATATTTTCAACCTCTCATTGCAGCAGGCAGTGGTCCCATCGTGTTTTAAGATGGCCATCATCTTGCCAGTGCCAAAAAAGTCCACAATTACAGGCCTCAATGATTACTGTCCGGTTGCACTGACATCCACCATCATGAAATGCTTTGAGAAGCTGATAAAGGACACTATTGTATCTAGCCTCCCGCCAGCATTTGACCCGCTTCAGTTTGCCTACCGACCAAATCGCTCTACGGAGGATGCTATTTCTTCCGTTCTCCATCTGAGCCCGAAGCACTTAGAGGAAAGAAATACTCATGTGCGTTTGCTGTTTGTCGACTTCAGTTCAGCATTTAACACAATCATTCCCCAGCATCTAGTAGACAAACTGGGCCTTTTAGGCTTAAACACTCCTTTGTGCAACTGGATTCTGGATTTTCTTACCAACAGGCCCCAATATGTGCGAGTTGGAACAAATACCTCTAATACCATTTTCTTGAGCACAGGTTCTCCTCAGGGCTGCGTCTTAAGTCCACTACTGTTCACCCTATTGACCCATGACTGCTGTGCTAGGTTTGCCACCAACCATATTGTGAAGTTCACAGATGATACAACAGTAGTGGGCCTTATTCAGGATGACAAGGAGGAAGCTTACTGCAAGGAGGTTGAGGGGTTGGTGAACTGGTATAAGGAAAACAGCCTAGTTTTAAATACAGGAAAAACCAAAGAAATCATTGTTGATTTCAGAAAAGGCAGGCACAGCCACACTTCTCTGTGCATTAATGATTCACTTGTGGAGATGGTTACCAGCATCAAATTCCTGGGTGTGCAGCTAACTAGTAGGCTGACTTGGTCGCTCAACAGTGAGAAACTGGTGAAGCGGGCACAGCAGCGCCTGCATTTTCTGCGCCGCATGAGAAAAGCACATCTTCCTTCCCCTGTCCTGACCACTTTCTACAGGGGGACAATCGAGAGCATCCTGTCATACAGCATCACAGTCTGGTTTGGAGGCATCGCTGCTTCAGACAGGAAGGCGGTGCAGAGAGTGGTGAAAATGGCTGAAAAGATCATTGGCAGTTCCCTCCCTACCATCCAGGACATAGCACAGAAGCGTTGCTTGAGCAGGGTCCGTAAGATTATCTGGGACACTACCCATCCTCTTCACGACCTGTTTTCCTTGTTACCTTCTGGGAGGAGGCTTCGTGGTATCCCTAGCAGAACATCCAGATTCAGCCATAGTTTCATTCCATACAGCATTAACCTTGCGAACTCTCAAACTTCCTCCTTGCGTTATATATTCAAGATGGACAGTATTTAATATTTATTTGCTATGTATATGTAGGGATGTGGGTCTATATATATATGTTGTACGTAGTATGTTTTAGGTGTGTGTCATGTATATGTTTCACTTTGAGAGCGGGCAACTAAATTTCATTTTTTATGTGTGGCATTGTGCCCACAATATAAAAATGACCATAAAGGTTATCTATCTATAGGTATTTACAAGTAAAAATCAGGAATTGAGAAGGAACTAAAGAACTGGCAACTGAATAAAGTAAAATGTGTAGGGAAAAGAAGCACATGGGTCATAAGATCAGACCATGTATCTCAGATATTTAATCTTAGCAAAGTATATTTTCAATAATTTGTAATAGTATTTGGAGAAGGTGGGACTGTCTAAACCTTCCTAGCCGGGAGATAATTCAGTTTTGCAGTCTCCCCTGGATTTGAAGAAACGAAGACCTTCTGAATAAAAAAGACACTGGGGTACCAATGTTGACAGGGCTGAAAGTAAACAATCTGTTATCTAGGCGGTCACTCAAATCAGCCACCAAACAGACGAATCTTTGATACTGGGCCCTTGCAGAACTAAAGTCTGAAGGAATTTATTATTTCTACAACTACTATTTCTATTAGGGTTGGTCACACAGCCAGATATTTAGACTGGAGTTGGCATTTTTGTCTGCCTATTGAGTCCTTCTCAAGGATCTGGGATAGGCAGATGTTTAATATTAAAGGTATTGTCGTAGGATGTAAGCTGTTTCAAGTAAAGCTGCCTTTTGCAATTTTTGCTATTTTGTATTATAAGTCGACGTTGGTCTGCTAACCTCTGTTCTGTTATTTATGATTCTGGATGTTCTTTCTAGAATTGGTGCATTCTTTTCCGATAACCTATTGTTGCTTGATTTGTAACAGTAGATTTTTTTTTTTTTCAATGTATATTTGCAAGGAGTAAACCACTTTTCTTCTTGTAGTTTTGCAGCTGCTGGCCCTGGTTGCTCAGCCAACAATCCTATAGCCCACTTGTCACCAGATTTCCAGAAATCAGAATACACAGTGCAGTTTTTGTTAACCCAGGTGATGACTGATCTGGTATAGATTTCTGTAAATTATTAATGAAGGCATATCTACCTGTCCCAGGATAATGTTGCAGGATCCAATCTGTGTTGGTCACTGCCACCAGAGGCTTTGTCTTCCGAACTTTCAGACTTGTGCTGGAGCCCATCCTCGGGGAACTACTGCAGCTACTAAGATTGTTGGACCAGCAGGCACAAAAATAGCCAGGGAAGTGATTGAAGCCTGGGAAACAGGCTCCTTGTCAATCAACAGGAGTGCTGATTTTCTCCCTGCTTATCAGTATTTAGGAGGCGGGAGCTTGACAGCACAAGGAAACAACCACCAACGACTTAGTAGCTAGCCATCAACACCCCAATCTACATCTAAAAAGCTACACACAACAGGCACCATATAAATACCACACACAGAACAGCCCAAAGCATACACAGCCCTGAGGATGGGCTCCAGCAGGAGTCTGAAAGTTCGGACAAAATCTCTGGTCCTGGTGACTGACCCAAATTGGATTCTGTAAATTATGTCTAATATGGTTGAACTCCTGGGATAGCTCAGCTCTCATCCTCCTTGGAGCACACAAACCCACAACCGCGTCAAGGTAATGCTTTGCTGGAGGCTATTACTACTACTATTGTTATTACACCACATACCTCTGATAAGATCTATCAGTTTTAATGTTAGTGAGCTGAGACTAGATATGAAGATGTACTCATGCTCTACTATTGCAGGGAAGTATCAGGACATTGGTGAATCCAGTACTAGTGGGAACAGAAAATCTGATGCTAGAAGATGAGCAAACCATTATAGAGGAAAACTAACAAGTTAATAGACTATGTCTTTTTTTAGCTGTCCTGGCAGCTCTTAAAATTTAGAGAAGAAATACAATTACTTACAGAACCTAGTTGGCTTAGAATAAGAGCAAAATCATCCATGATATGGTAACATATGAAGAAGCCAAAATGTGATGTGTAACTTGAAACCTGGCAGGAACGGGCTATGTGGGCCTACATTCTTCTATCAAAATACTCTAATATGGGGATTAATGGACTTGGATGGGTGATCGGGTAGCCCTGGTTTATAAATCCTATATTGTACCTCTTGTCAAGATACCTGTCAAAGAACTGACTTATATTGAATGTGTATATGGAGACCCAAAGCTCAGGATAGTTTCAGGATTTAATTAGCCAATTGCCCACTCTATTGCCTAGTGAAGTCTTTAAAACAACTAACAGAGCCACATGCAGAATTGGTAATAGAATTACTCAGACTTTTGGTGGTGGGTTGTTTTAATGTTCACTTTGGGGAGATACCTGGTACAGTCTATGGCAGCTGTTTCCATATTTGAATTAAAAATGGAAACAACAATCTCTTGTGACACATACTGAATTGCTCTTTCACTCAGGATGTTCTGTGAGTGGGAGTCCGTACAGTTTGCCAATGTTATGAATAGATCACTTCCTGATTAAGGCTGAGAATACTGAAAAGCTGCATGGCTTATTAACTGTTTTGGGGATCTCTGCCCAATGAAGCTGATTTGTCATATAGGGAGTTGTTAGATTTGGCCAGTTTATCATTAAGGACTAGACTGCTATCTAGTTTAATGCTATCTTAAGGTAACTCTTTTTAAGAAGCCTATCTTAGATTCCTTATTGATGGATTATTGTAGTTAATTTTTCAAATTCCAGAGCTTAGAAACTCTTGTGGAGAGAGTGGTGGGCAATCAGAGGTTTTGGAGGAAACAGATTATCTAAACCCTTTTCAAACTGGCATTAGAGTAGGCTGTTGCTCTTGGTTGGCCTGTTAGCTGATCTTCACCAAGGAACTGACAGACAAGCATGACTATTTTGATTGTATGGAATCTCAGTGGATTTTGGTGCAATTGACCATGGCCATCTTTTGGATTGCATGAGAGATTTGGGAAATGGCATCATTGAATTGTACTTTCAAATGGTGGTGCTTAGTAACAGGGACTCTTATTCTGAAAGCTTTAGGGCTCCAATACTGTCTAATTTACTAGACTTAATAACATGATATTTTTGGTTCTGAGTATTACCAACATCCTGGTGATACCCAATTCTATAGGTAATCCTCAGGTTACAACTATTCATTCAGTGACTATTCAAAGGTACAATGATGCTAAAATGGGCCCAGAAAGCTGTGGCCGTGGCAGCATCCCTTGCAGACAAGTGACTGCAATTCAGGTGTTTGGAAACTAGCTTGCAGTTACAATGCTTGCAGTGTCCTCTGGTCACATGATTGAGGTTTGTGACCTTCCCTGCTGGCTTCTCCCCATGAGCAAAGTCATTGGAGAAGTTGGCAGAAGTTCTCAAGTCCCTCCCATTCCAACCAATTTTTTCATCCACCTGAAGCACCCACATCTCTGCCTGTGCTCTATAACACCTGCCAATGGTACCCTCAACTTCCCCTAGTTCTCACCTGCAGCTCTCGCTCGCCAGCCTGCTTGCCAGGTACTCCCACCTCTTCCTATGTCATAGTCATGTGAAATCTTTGTTTAATAACCTGTTCAGTCCTGAGGTTATGGCGGCAACCGGGACTGCTGGAATTGTCATCACTAACTAATGCAGTCCTGTAATTTGTCACTTTACAACTGAATCGCTTAACAACAGAAAAACTGGTCATTTGCCATCGTAACCTGAGGACTACCTGTACCTTTACTTCATTATTCTTAAATAATGGCAACATTCCCCTTGCCTTATTTTAAAAATCTCTTTGGGAGATTTATTTGGATGGTAGGGTCTTTTAGATTGCTCTTACCTGTGTAGGGGTATTTGATCCTTCTGTGCACTATCACTTTATGTTAATTGTTTTTGTTTAAATTGGGCCACCTTTAAAAAATCCAATCAATCAATGCTTTCCTAAAGGCAGTAGCAGGCCAGAAAAGAGTGATAAATTGAAATTGAGTCCAAACAAGAAAAAGTTGCTGGTTTATGAGAGCTGATGCTTTTGAGAATAGGATAGAGTCACCTTTTCTGTTTGTGGCTGCAGGTATAAAACAGAAATACATTTTGGAACTGCTCTTGAATTATGGTCTCATCCTATTGAGGCTATGTCCAGAAAAGCATTTTAGTAACTGTTGCTCAGGGTGGATAATAATCGATGATTTTTTTTAAAAAAAAGATTTTTTTCTATCTAAATATAGTTTTCTATTTAAGACACATTAATAATTTAGTTTATTCAGCATGAAATGGAGCTTAGTTATGTAGCATGAGGCTGTATGAGGTTTCCTATTTAGAATAATAAGCTGTCAGGTTAGTAAAACAGCGATATCAGAACCGATTTTAGGTTAATAGGTTAATCACATATAGTTGGAGAACTATTAGAATTCTTTTATTTAATTAAAGCACTTAGAGCCTGGTACAGATGCATTTCTTTTCAAGCAATCATACAATCATTTGTAGTGTACATAGATTTGCAAAACAATGGGATAAAGGAATATTCCTGAACTTTGTTTTATGATTTATCTCATGGTTACTGTGAAATTGTGTGAACGCATCAAGGCAGTGCATGTTATCTCAGCTTGCAGAGCTTGGATTCATTGAACGAGTTTACCAAAAATGTGAATATTGCAGAATATACAGCCTCACGCTACATAGCTAAGCTCCATTTCATGCTGAATAAACTAAATCATTAATGTATCTTAAATAGAAAACTATATTTAGATAGATTTTTACTCCATAAGCATTTTATTAAAATAAATTTGATAATAAAAAAAAATCCGATTTTTTTATTTTATTTAAAAAAAAAAAAAAAAATCATCGATTATTATCCACCTTGGTAACTGATGTATATGTATATGTGAATGCACACATACACATACATTCACATACTTTGAGCGCTGCATATAGTGGTAGTTAGACCTCATGTTGCAGTTGGCTTCATTCTTGTCTGCAATGAAGCCATGTAGCTAAGTCAATTGTTTTGGTAAGTCTACCATTGCATAAGCAAATTCCAGACAGGTTGAGTCTGGAGAGCCAAATACACAGTTCTGTCCAGCTTAAGCACAATAGCACAATCTGCCCACATCCTATCCTAATGCTACCAGTGTAAGGCCACAAATAGACAGTGATTAGTGATCTTCTTGCTACCCTGTTAATCATTGATCAAGCTGCCAATACCTTGCTCCAGCACTAAAATGAAGTTGCAACCCAAGTGGACTGGTTAACAACCAGACAATGAACTAGCTAATGCTGCAGGAAGGACAAAGTCTGCCTCAACAGGATGCCCCTTTATCATTGCTAGTCCGAGGTCCAGCCACCATTATTGGAACAACTGCAACACCCACTAATGCCAAATATCCAACTTTCTGTCTTAACAAATTAATAGGAACCCAAGCAAAGCTTTCTCATTCTTGTTGTAATGGGCTGAGTTGAGAAGGAACCTCTGCAGTTCTTTCTACGCAGACGTCTTTCTAAGGAACTGGGAAATTTCAGTGAGTCCCACATGCAACTTGGAGTTTGATTATTGAGGTTATTCAGAGATTATAGCATTCCTGTTCTTAAATAGGAGTTTTGCTCAGAAGTCTTGATTTCTGCCTTTCATAGCTCCAAATAGCTTATTAGATGTGATGGAATGTACTAGTTTAAATGCCCGGGAGGGAGGGGGGTGCATTCCAGAGGAATAAGAGGTAGCTCAGTTCAGATGGTTTGTGTTGAGAGAAAAAGGGGGGAAGACAGCCCCACCTTAATCATTCTCTGTGCATATATGCTTGATGTAGATAAACAGAGTACCTTAAAGTGGCAAGCTGCTTTCTATAGGTGTAGATCGAACATTAAAAAAGAAATCTGCTTGGAAGAACCTCCCCATGTCTTTCTTGGGTTTGGGGCCTGACATTATCTGATTTAAGTGAAGCCTCTCTAAATGTGGCCTCACTACAGGTAGTCCCTGCTTAACAACTGTAGTTGAGACTGCAATTTCCATTGCTAAGTAATGTGATCATAAAAGCATGATGTCATGTGAGTATATTGCTTAGCAACAGTAATCCCGGCATTCCCTGTTTGCTATCATTAAGCGAGGATCTATTGACCACAACAAGTCAATGGGAAAACCAGCAGAAAGTCACAAGTCCCAGGCAACTTGCAAGTAGGCCCACGGGCAGAGAGTGCTATGGAGTGCTGGTGTGTGTGTGTGTAATGGAAATGGGGGGGGGGATGCCAAGTACAGGCAGGGGATACAATATAGTTAAATGTTCTGATATAGGTTTTTAGCTTATTTTGCTTTAGCATATTTAAATTGTTTAATGTCAAATACTTTTTTTGGGAAGGGCAGTAGAGAAATGAACTACTATAACTGTAATTACCATTATACTTCCATCTGAATTCTTAGGTAAACTGGATTTTCAGCATCTAAACCCATAGGTGGTAATGATGTCGGTAGATTTTTATTCCACTGGTATGTATGTGTTAGTCAACTTAAGACAACAAACATACCTAATAACTCTGTCACAACAGCAATCCTGTGAGACAGGTTAGGCCAGGGGTGTCAAACTGCCAGCCTGTGGGCCAGATGCGTCATGCCAAAACTGCGCCCACCCCATTGCCAGCAATGGAAAAAAGTCACGGTACATCGCGACATGTCACGTGATGTCGTGAGTTTGACACCCCTGGGTTAGGCTATTTGATCATCTCTATTTGAGTTAACAATGCATGTATTTGCTTTTTGCCTAACACTTGAATTTCGCATAGTATGAATTTGGGCTAATATAGTTCTATAACTTTTCCTTTTTGGATTTTATGAATTTTTGCATAACATTACTACTGAACTACATATATTTTTAATTTATTTTTATCTCACCTTTATTATTTTTATAAATAATAATAATAACAATAAAAAATAATCAAGATGGTGAACTTACCTAATGCTCCTTCCTCCTCCTCCTATTTTCTTCACAACAACACACATGTGAGGTTAATTGGGCTGAGAGAGAGTGACTGACCCAAAATCATCCAGCTGGTTTTCATGCCTGAGGCAGGAGTAGAACTCAAAGTTTCCTGCTGTCTTGCCTGGTGCCTTAACCATCACACCAAACTGGTTTGCGTTATCAGAGCTTATCTATGTTTTGTTAATACACTGCTCAGAGTTGCAATAACTTTACAGGCAAGTGATAATTCATTCTTTTCATAGCATTTAGTTTTTAGGTTTTTCACTCAGAAATTTGCTTTTTTTCATTTTGTTATCTTCCAGACTCATCTAGCTTCTCTATACATTTAGTGAAATAGTGCGATTATTAAAACTACAGCTAAATAGATATTTATCAGTGCATATTTTTATTGGTTGCTAAGCCCTATATATAGAACATACTGTAGTAAAAACTGGTAGAATACTCATCTGAGTATGAATATAAAATATTTTAATATGTACATCCCAGATGAATCCTCTTTCATCGGTCTTAATGTTCTTGTAAAGATTATCATATACCTTAAAGCACTTCTTGCAATGCTGATGGTTTTTTTCATTCAAAGCGTAAGCATAATGATTGTTTCATTGACATTAACCAGACCTTATGGTGATGTAGTATTTATTTTTAAAAAAGTTTGGCAGTGTAATATTCATTTCTTTTGTTGCATATATCTGTTGGTACTGTAAATTGTTTAAGATTTTAAAAAGAATACTTTTAAAAACAGGCTATAATTATCACATATTAGTTCACCCACTAATGTTAACAAGGTACACTAAACGTATAATTTAGTAATATGGTGATGTACCTTAGGACATGCAGTATTAACTTTTACCAAGAAATTTACTTTTTCTTCTACGTGTGATTTTTGGAAATAAGATGAAAATTAACTTTTAGATTATTCTGCTGAATTGCTTATTAAAAATTATATGCTACAAGGACAGAAACATATTATCCATATCGATATTACATACATCTTAAGTAAGAGGTAATGGTCTTGAGAGCTTGCTGATAGAAGCTTCCTGATACTGAAATAATTTAATCGCCAAGACGGATTATTAGTTGGGACTGTGTAAAATATTTGGAAGAGGTCCTTTGCAAAGAGAGCGTAGAGGAGCATAGATATGATGTCTAAGTATGCAGAAGCTATTAGCAAAACGTGAGCTCAGTCCATTAGCAAAACATGCATTTAGCCCAGGAACATAAGAAAGCATGGCAGACATTAAGTTACCCCACATTGACTTTGGACTGCTGTCAGTGTTTCAAATTCTGTTGTTAAAAGCTTATATAACATAGAACAGGGGTCCCCAACCCCTAGTCCATGGACTGGCACTGGTCCACGGCATGCCAGAAACTGGGCCGCGCAAACAAGCGAAGCCCCATCCGCGGGATGCAGGCAGCACACGAAACCACACCCCCTCCGGTTCACGGAAAAACCTCTCTCCAGGGAACTGGTCCTTGGTGCCCAAAGGTTTGGGGACCTCTGACATAGAACATAAATTCTAATATTTCTTGTTGGGTCTCTTTCCTGACCTGGCCTACCTCAAAGGACTCCAGTGTGTGTTACTGCCAGCAATGCTCCCTTCCTCAAAGCATAAAAGCAGTTGTATCTTTTAGAAGGTTTGCACAGCTGCTTCAAAAGTCTGCATGTGTTGTGTATGCATGAATTGATATTGTTTTTGAGACTGCCAGTAAAACCTAAGAGATGCATATAGCAATAGCACTTAGACTTATATACCGCTTCACAATGCTTTACAGACTTCTCTAAGTGGTTTACAGAGTCACCATATTGCCCCCAACAACATGGGTCCTCATTTTACCAACCTCAGAAGGATGGAAGGATGAGACAACCTTGAGCCAGTCAGGATGGAACTCCTGGCTGTGGACAGAATTAGCCTACAATACTGCATTCTAACCACCGCACCATCATGGCTCTTATGCACAGATATATGCAGAAACTTTCAGAGCAACCTTACTCTTATGCTTCAAAGAGAAGTCCTTAATTTGTAGTAACTTACTTTGGTAAGCACTTGTTTTAAATGCTTTATACAACTCTTCTTATGTGCTTGATTCTTTTTTTAAAAAAAGGGTTGCTTACGAATACTTTAAACTTTGAAGCGTCAAACATAACATGAAAAAAAATATGGTGCATCATTAAACAACTTTAGGCTGTAATACTATCCACATTTACTAGGATTAAGTCTGGCAGAATGTTTTAAGCATCTATCTTCTTTAATGATTATAGCTTCACTATGTAAACAAGAAATAACATCTACAATGGCAAAAGAAAATTCTGAGAGCATAAAATAAATATATAAAACTAGTTTCAAAGCAATAATATGTTTGATGTTATCGAATATATGTGCTATCTGATCTTCATAGTTGAAGCAAAATTACTTTCCAACATCACAAAAAGATTTTTACTCCAATAAAGGAAGAGATAAGTGTAGAAAACTATTTCTAATTGTTTGATTGAGTGGGTGGAATATAACACTTTAAAAACCCCAAATGATGCAAAATTGTCTCCTTGCACATAACGTTAAGTTATGATTTAGTAGAGGGGTCTCTTTTGATGATTGCAAGGAACACGAATGGTCTTTTTGGGGACGACTCAGGGTGATTATTGTAAGGAAAGAAAGTCCATGTCATGTACTTGGACACAATCGAGTTTTTCTCAGTTTTTTGGGTGGACAGTCAACAATTTCTTTTTTCTTTTTTTAACTATGTCAAGTTTATTATATCATTTATGTCATTTTGTGTTTCCCATTTCATTGTGTTTTGTGTTTCCCATTGTGTGTTTTGACTAATCTCTGGCAATTATAATTAAAATGGTTTCTCTTTAGCTCATCATAGCTTAACGCTGTTCTAAAGCTTTCGGTCTGAAAAAAAAAAGGCTTTTCATGATGTTCAATATTTACACAGAGTTGCCTGAGCAGATCATGTGGAACTTTGGAGTGTGGGGTCCCTCGGCGCCAACTGTTCAATTCTATTGAATTATCTGGTATTCTCAAATATTGTGAAATAAATTTGATTATGGGGTGGATGGAAGAGAATAAGTTGAAGTTTAACAAGGCAGAGGTGCTATTGGGGACTAGAGAACATGAGGATGAGAATTTATGTTTAGCCTGTTTATTTGTGGGTTCAACTTCCTGAAAGAGCAGGTTTGTAGCATGAGAGTGCACACTGACATGGATTCACAGCTTTGACAAGGAGTGCGTTTGCACAATTACATCTGGTATAGCAGCCTCTCAATCAGTTCCCTGTGCTTTCGCTACATCTATCTTGATTATTACAACACTCTCTATTGTGGGATGGTCTTGTTAGGTGTCCAGAAGTCACAAATGATACAAATCTCGGTTGTTCACTGATGCAAGATACAGGTATTACATCATGTCCGTACGGAGAAATATTCACTGGTTACATTGCTTATTAGATGCAGTACAAGATTTGGTCTTGGCATTAGTCCTTAAACATTCTAAAGAGCTTAAGATTTGACTGTTTGGAAAATGTCTTCTCTCATTACCAACTTATCTAGGTTTCAGAAGGAGGTAGCCCTTAGGCAACCTTGTCTGGGGTTGGAAGCTAGGCAAGTTCAGGACGGGTTAGTATTTAGATGAGAAAATACCAGAGTAGCAGGCTGGGCTGGGAAATTGAGAAACATTGCAGATGAAGACAATGGGAAACCATCTCTGTAGTGCTGCCAGGAAAATTACATCCATTGTTTCCATAGACATCCATGAAATCATCAGGAGTTAAACTTGACTTAAAGGAAGGCCTTTATATAGGTGTTTAAATATGGAAAGGCTCTTCTTAGGATGCCACAGCTGGCAAGAGCTCACTTTTCAGGCACAGGAGAGATAATTAGAACATTAGAATTAAGGTTGATTTAAAAATTCTGGATTTTCTTGTGTGTTTTTTAAATATGTGTATTTTATTAGCTGCCTTGAATAAGTATATGCAACAAAATAGGCATATGCAACCTGCGGCCTGAAGGCCCCTCAGTTGCCATTTTGTTATCAAACACATTGCAAATCCCCCAAAGCAAAGAATTCTGGTTGATCTATATATGTAAAGGACAAAATAATAAATAAAAATAGTTATTGTAATTATTTTTCAAATATCATCGATGGTGGATAAACTGCAATAACCAAATTCACATTTGCTTTTAAGTTTTTTTTTTTGTTTTTTTTTTAAGATAAAGGAAGACAGCTTCCTTTATTTAGCAATAAACCGCTGTTTGAAATCATGGCATATGATCAGCTTTCTAATTGTAATTGTGGCATTAGGATGATATGTCAATAGGATTATTGTTGTTTGGACTTTCTGATTATTCCTGTTTACCACAATGCAAGCAAAAAACTGCTTAAAATGAAAAAGAACAAATCAGGAATTGGCCAAGAATGCCATTATTGTTTAACTTCTTTGCAAGATTGACTCTGGCCTGTTTCTGAGTTCAACAGACAAAGTTTACAACAAGCCATGTGTAAATGTAGCCACTGTTTGCATCCGTCATAGTTTTAAAAAAGAGCTCTATACAAGGAGCCTGAGTAAATTGTGGGAAAAGTTAATGGAATACTATTATAATTGCAGTGAGGAGGACAGGAAAAAAGAAACTTCTATTCCTGATTTTTGCCTACTTTGTAAAATGAAATTGAGGCTCCATATCCATATATGCTTATTTATAAGGATTATAAATTTATAAGGAGTTAAAATATAAAATTATTTATAAGGAGTTCGATCCTGTCCGGCTCAAGGTTGACTCAGCCTTCCATCTTTCCGAGGTCGGTAAAATTAGGACCCAGATTGTTGGGGGCCATATGCTGAGTCTATAAAACTGCTTAGAGAGGGCTGTGAAGCACTATGAAGCAGTATATAAGTCTTAAGTGCCAAGTGCTATTGCTATAGCAGGATATTCTTTACAAAAACATTCAAAGATTCTTTGTATAGTAGGAAAGAAATTGTGTGTAAGCAAAGAGCACTTACTGTGTTGTTTGTGATCAACTACTGAAATAAAAAGGTTGTTGCATTATATTTCTCTGCTTAAACTTAGGCATAAGAAGAGTATCTTGAAACAATAAAAGCTGTCTGGGATTTGGAAAAGACAATCCTAGTGCGCACACATCTGTTGGGATTTCAGAGTGGCCTCAAGAATCTGTGAAACCTTAACATAAAGATTTCTAACTAGACCGTGTTTTGCTACTAGATATTTCAAACTAGAAAAATCCTCACTTTGCAAAAAGAGCCAAGTCTTTGATGGAATTAATTTTTAATTTAAATTAAATAACGAATGTTAAGCAAAGACAAAATCATGAGCATGTAGGGTGCATATTGTTGAGATCTATATAATGGCAATCATGGTAAGTGTAAGTCAATTTCAAAGCAGCCATCTACTAGAAGGCAAGCTGTTGAGGCTGTTCCCCACATGCTTCTCTCTAAGATGCTGTATAATCACCTGGCTTTCCATTTGTCTTTTTCTGGACAGATGCATACTTCACAATAAAGCACTGGCTACTTAGATTTCTAGGTTTCTAAAAAGTGTTTTTGCTGCAGCCTGTGCAGCACCATTCTTGACATTCTTGAAAATAATTATGTTAGGTTGGAGGGGTTTTTAAGTTTTATGAAACATTTTTAAAAAAAAAAATTGAGAAAGGAGCCTGAGGGGTGCCAGAGAAATTACTCTCAGATAATTTATTTCCTCTTTCATACAATACTAGCTAACTCATGAACCGAACCGTTGGGTCATAAATTCAGAGATATTTCCTTACCTAAAAAGAGAAACAAAATGACCAAATGGGCAAAAAAAAAAAAAAACAGTGGGAATGGGAGCAACTTCGAACTTCTTGCCAGCTTCCCCACTGACTTCCCTGTAGGAAACTGGCAGGGAGAGTTGGAAATGACAATCATGTGACCACAGCAGCACAACAGCACTGAAGTGGCCACATCTTTGCCAAATTTCAATCCCACGCAAGTCATAGGTCCCAGATTTTGGACGTATTCTGTAAATTAGCCCATTTGAGGTATGTTGATTGAAAATCCTTGCCCTCTGATGTACTCTCCCACCCATTTGAAGGCTACAAACAGACACAAGAGTTTTAGTAGTATAAAGATACTCTGATTATCAAATAGTATTTGCCATTCCTCTGCATTGGGGAACAGAGTTTACTGAAGTTTCATATCAAAGTTCCAGGTAGTTAAAATCTGCTAATTGTAAGAATTTGAAATAGGAAAGCCCTTATTTTATTAACTCAACCAAGTAGAGTTTACAAAATGAAATATTGTGATAACTGATCAGCTCTTCAATTTTACTCTATAATAACTGGCACTTTAAAATATGCATTCAAGCATATTGTTGAGTATCTCATTTGTTTAAGGTAAACCAGCACCCTAGCTTTTACATCCTGAGCCTGGCAGGTGACATGGCAGTTGGAAGATAGGGGTGGTTTATTTTTGTACCTTATTTATTGTTCTTTGGCCTTCACCATTGCTAACACTGAAGTCATAAAGGCTTGAATGGCGCCATTGAATGAATTTATAAAAAAAATATTGAATTAAAAAATTGGGTGATTTGGTATTGAACTGGAAATAAAACTTTTGTAAGGGAATTACAACAAAAATCCAGTTTAAAGCAGATTTCACATTCAAGATAATACAAGTTATTTCTGAAAGTTGGATTTATTAGTTGTTTATGATAATCATAAGGTATTGGTTGTTCATAGTGTTAACTCTTAAACTCTTTCAAGTCAACAATTTGCTCTTTGAAAATATTAGCTCATTACCTGTTAAAAGGTACATAGCTTAACTATATTTAAACTAATAGATTTACATAGCAAAAACACTGTAAATACAAATTGCGTATCTTATCTAGACTCGATAGAAGCTGTGTAACTTTGCTGGAAAAAGTGAGAAAGGTCAGAAAACGTACTTGAGCTATGCTGTATTTTGCCAATAAAATTATAACAAATGGAGTTCTGAAATTTGGAGGGTATATACTTTGCTATGTGTGTTAAAGAAAGATAATGAAAAGTATCTTGCAAACATGTAAATCACCACATGTTTACAAAATTGGAAGTAGAAAATCTCTTGATACCAGTAGCTAGGAAACAAGGAGCTTGTATATTGCTTATAGACTTCTGGTTGACCTAAGAAACTCCTTCAGGAAATTAAGTCTTTTAAAGTAGAAGTAGTTTATTTTAATGTCTCCTTAGACTAGAGATAAGCTAGTGGGATATGTGGACTTGGTGTATCAGTTAGTATTAGCTATGATTACACGATTTGTATCTTGCAAGATATGTTCACTTGCTAGCAATTGAAAATTGATCAACCAAGTCTGATAACTCAAGTCAAGTGCAGAGGTGTCATCCCAGTCTAAGGCCAGCATAGACATTTTCTTCTTCCTGTTTCTGATTTCTTGCTTATATGAATCTTAAGAAATAGGAAAAAGCTGGTGCACTTGCATGAAATATATGTATAATGGAAGTTGAGACTTTTCATTTGAGGCAGAAAGGTATCAGCATCCTATAGGAAATATCTATGAAGACCATTTACCTGCTGATGCATATAAAGCAGGGGTCTTCAAACTTGGCCCTTTTATGACTTGTGGACTTCAACTCCCAGAATTCCTCAGCCAGGCATGCTGGCTAAGGAATTCTGGGAGTTGAAGTCCACAAGTCATAAAAGGGCCAAGTTTGAAGACTCCTGATATAAAGAGACATAACGCCCTTGCTTAGATACAGGTAGTCCTTGACTTACAATCATTTACTTAAGAATCATTCAATATGGTGATGGACTTGGACAAAAACCTACTTATGACTCGACCTCAAAGTTACAACTACTGCATGCACCTCTCTGTAGTCACATGATCACATTTTGTGTGCTACTAACCAGCTCACATTTATGACCAGCTGCATTGTCTCATGGTCATATGATTGTGATTTATTAGAGTTTTTGCTGGTTTGTGGTATTTTTTCCAGGTTTTTGACAAAAAATGTGCGTTCAAAAAAATGGACTTGCTTAACAGTTATGATTTGCTTTTCATCCTTCATAAAAATGGTTGTAAAATCAAGTCTGGTCACATGGTGCCTTGCCTTATGATTGAAATTCGGGAGTCCATTCTGATCATAAGTCAAGGACTTCCTGAAGAAGCAGCAGGTAACACAATTGAATCATTATTATTACCTGAGGTTGTCAAAAGGTGAAAAGCTTAATATTTTTAACATATAGGTGTATCTGGGGAAAATTACACCAATTATCATATAATAACTATCCAGCAAAATTACTGTAAATACTTTAATTCCTTAAATCTAGGGCTACAGACTTATCAAAGATACTTTAATCTGTTTTAAAATAGAGATATACATAGATTACCGCATTCTTGTAAGTCAGACAATTTTTTGTGGACAAAGGGTGCATTATACATGTTGGTAAGACTGGAGAGGGAGTTTTGAGGTTTTTTCCCCCCTTGTTTTTTAAGCTGTGACATCCTATTTTAGGAGATATATTACAGCTTTCATATGTTTTCCAATCACAATAACAAGATACTATGCTATTACTTTTTAGTGGTCAAAATGAGATGGGACCTGTTACCTATTCCACTTTGTTTCTTAGTCATTATTATAAGAAGTAAAAATATGAAATTCTTATTGCTTAATTTCATATCATACTCATTTAGATTTGGGAAATGTTATGGAATATTTTTAGAGCAGCAAAGGTAGCATGTCAATTGAATCCATAAACATCAGATATCAAACTAATTTTTTCCCCCCACCAGGCAATATGCCAGCTCCTGAACAGATCCCTTTGGAAGATGGGCTGCAACCGACCACCCAAGAATCTTCTGCAAATCCTGCCATGGAAACAGAGGCTACTGCCACTACTATTCTAGCTTCTGTAAAAGAACAGGTATTTTTTTTAAAAAATATTGTAGATAGATGTAATTAATAAGTAGATATATTGGGATTTCGTGTTTGGGTAGTTTTGAACTTTGTTGACTTGCCACATAGTTGGGATAAAGTATTTGCTTAGTTTCACTGTTTTTTTTATCTCTTTTTCAAGTTTTATGAAGTCATCATATTATGTAATGGATAATAACAAACTTTGATATTTTCTGGGTAATGTTATCTTGAATTTTGGGTGTACACAAAATGGAAAATGTGTTTTCATTGACTTAATTAAACAAGCTCAAAAAAAAAAGGTGCAGAACTATAGGTAGTCCTTACCAACTATTCATTTAGTGACCATTCAAAATTACCATACTGTAAAAACTGACTTGCAACTGGTCCTTGCATTTATGACCATCACAGCATCCCCTTAACCACATCAACGTTCAGGCACATGGCAACCAGCATGTATTGACAGTGGATGCAGCATCCTAGGATCATGTGATCACCATTTACGACCTCCACAGCCAGCTTCCAACAAGCAAAGTTAATGGGAAGCCAGATTTATTTAATGACTGTGTGATTCACTAAAGTGATTTCGCTTAACAATTGTGGCAAAACTGGTTGTAAAGCTGGGTGTGACTCATTTAACAATGGCCTTGCTTAGCAGCAGAAATTCTGATCCCAGTTGTGGCTGTAAGCTGAGGACTATCTGTATATAGATTTATTTTAAGAGCATCAAATATATTTGTAGACTTTAGTGTTTCTGCCAGCATCATATTTGATTTACAGTACTATTTGGGGTATTGGTTAACACTATTAAAATGAATTGATGCATTTATCTGTGAAGGAAGAGGAATCCATCATGTAAAAAACATCTGTGGAGTTAGAAGGGGAGCCAGTTTAGATTAAATTCAGTTGGATACAATTGATGTGTTGTAATTTTTTTAGGAGAGAAAATATAAAGTTGGAGTTCATCACATCTCTTGGAGAACTAAAAAAAAGTAATTTATTTTAAGATCAAGGAAGGTGAATAATATTCATTAAAAAGAGATCTGTGCCTCTTGTTCTTTTTCCTTAGCCCCTTGGCATCAAGGTACCTATTCTTGTTTTACCCGTTTGATTTGTTCTCACCTAATCTTCCTATATGATGGTTGTTGCTATATTTTCAGAAGGTACCACCAACTTCCTTCCAGTTGCAAAAGAGGCTCTTCATGGTAGCTTCTCAGAGAAGAAATAGTAGCGTTCCTTATCTGTTTGACTTAAAATGATTCCTGTGTTCAAAAAGTTAATTGAGCAACTTGTGCGATGGCTCATACTCTCCATTTCTGGAAGCTTACAAGAAGTGCAATGTTTTCTAAAATGGGATGGATAGATACATCATAATTAGAAATTAGAAAGCCTTCTAGCATAGCAAGTTGTTTTTTCCTACACGAGAATTTTTGCCTCAACGTTCACAACTTCAGAAAACTATGGGTACAAGCCTTTTCCATATTCAGACACACCCCAAATATCCAATAAAACATCAACCTAGATATAATTAGATATATAGTTCATTCTGTTCTAAATAGACTAGAAAAATTCATAATTCATACTTCTGTCAGGAAAACATTCTCCCACCTCTCCACCCAAGTTATAATTTATTTTGGTCCAATTTATTTAGAAATTCTTCACTAGAATGGGTTACATTCTCATATGCAACAGAATTACTTTATTAATCATTTTTTTCTTGCGGTCACAGACCAGCATTAGAATTACTTTATTTCCTATTAATATGCCATCTGAACCTAGCCCAAAAATCCAAGACAGTAATTTGGAATCTTGATTATTGTTATATATAAATGTTGTCAGTAAATTAATAGAGGTGCTTTACATTCTGAACTATGAGAATGATTTTAAAGGTTTCCCCGTCTTTGCGACTATTAAGCAAGGCTATCTTGTTTGCAAATAATTATCTTATGAATCAGAGAAATGGCATAAAACCTGAAGAGGTCATTTTTGTTTTGCTTGTGTTTTAGTGTAAATAAAAGAATACTAAAGTACCTAGTAATCATGTGCAAAACATAATAGTTTAAACTCTGGAGCATTCTTATTTTTCCTTTGAATGAGTCAGTTTGAACAAGGCATGTTTCCATAAGTTATCATCTGGAACAGGAGATAGTGGATGATGGTGGATGTGGTACAAAGCGACCCTTGCAATGCTCACTGCCCAGGACATAGGGTAGAGAAAAATGAGAAAATCCCAGAGGTAAATTCTGCTCTCTTCAGCATGATGTAGCTATTGCTTCCAAAATTAAAAATTGCTACTAGCAATCTCGTTTTCTGAAAAGATTGCATCTTTTTGAGTAAGAAGTCAAAAGTATAATATAATATTTAATTAAATCTATTGCTGGTGTTCTGCATCTTATTGCATGTGGAAATTCATTTGCCCTTCCAAAAACATTTCACATTTTAATTTGACAAATACACATGGCATTATTGCAATTTTCTGGAAATGTATCTAGTTATGAATGTGGAAAAAGCTCCTGAGTGCATCCTGAACCAGATTAAAATGCAATTGGGAAATATTGGGGGGAAATGTAATAAAAATACAATAAAACATAAATAACACATTTGAAAACTAATAATAAATTTAGTCACCAGCCTCCATAAAACTCTTGGCTCATGATGCACATGGAATTCTGCACAAGCTCCACACCACCTCAATTTAACTACAACAGGGAGGTTTGCCTGGTGCTATTATGGTGCAGACTGAATAGGAGCGCCAGGTGACAGGAGTTCCCTCTTAGTCTGCACTGCAACTGCAGCATGTGAGCTTGATGCTGCAAAGAAGCTGAGTCAGAGAGATTGTGCCTTTTCTTTGGTGGCACTGCTGACCTGCTCCGGACCTCGTAGCCTCCAGCACATGAATGACTGCCTCCTTCCAAAATAGGTTGTATTAATTTTTCTCTGCCCATCAAAAAAAGGTTAAAGTCTTTTTCTTCTGGTTACAAAACAGGTTGAATTAATATCTGTGGGGTTGTTTGGCTTCACAAGGTATATGATTATTGTTACGTTTATAAGAATAGTTTTTAATTTAATAACCTTTAAATGTTCAGAATGCATCCAGAGAAGAAGGAAAGAATGGAGAAACACAATAAGGGTATGCTCTAAATGTTTTTCTTTCTTTTTTTCTAAATTCTGCTTTCATTACAGTGAAGGAAAGAAAAGGAAAAAGAAAGAAAGATTTAAATTATTGCAAAAGATTGATTGCAGTTATCAGTGATTGGTGGATCATAATCTGTAAGGATGTGTGGGTGGAGCCAGTTTGTTGGGGAGTTCTAATTCAGCCAGGTGACCTTGGACTAGTCACATATTCACTTCTAAGAAGAAAGAAGTGCGGAGTCACTAATGAAAAATGTTGCCAAGAAAAGTAGAGGGCAGGGACCAGGATCCAAAATGAATTGAGAGCACAACTTTCAAGCATGTCGGTGACATACTGTTTATTCTTTCTACTTTCTTTATATTAACTAAGAAATAGATACTGTAACATCACTATTACTTGTATTTGAAATTTACTCATATTCTCATATAATTTGTACTTGGTTTGGAAGCTGTGGAAACAATTTTTTTCTAAACATAGAATGTCAGAAATTAGAGGGAACATTACAGGAAGGTGCAAATGGGAGGAGGTAGTTTGTGTGATAATATGGTAGTAGGTGGGAAGAAGCCAGAATGGGATGGGGAATGTTTGTGTTTGTACACTATATACTCTCAAAAATATGTAAATACATTTAAATATTGAAAACAAACTCCTAATGTTTCTTTTTATATATTGGTTGTATCTAGTTCCTAACAGATTTTACTATATTGATGCATTAATAAAAAACATATATGCAGTTTGCAGGGATCATTATAGTTTAGTCACAACCAAGTGACTCCGGGCAGCATACAACAAAACTAGTGGCCCCTGTTTCTATTTGAGTTTGACACCATTGGTATAGAGCAGGCATGTCAAACTGCCGGCCCGCGGGCCGGATGCGTCACGCCAAAACTGCGCCCACCCCATTGCCGGCAATGGGGGAAAAGTCCTGATACGTCACGCGACCTCAGGTGGTCTGGCAGAAACCCATTCCCATAGCCTTGAGAGTCTCCAAACTTCTACCAGGAATAAATAACAGTTTGACAGAAACATTCCCCATTCTATTCTGGCTTGACAATTTTACAATAAATCATGTTCATTGAAATTATTGCTAAGTGGTACTTGCCAATTCCACTTCAGTTTCTCAGGTTGCATCGGTATTTTTATGATGAATGCCAAATGGAAGAATGTTCTCTGACTTACGTCCTCTTCATTTTTGTTTCACCTAAAATTATCTCAAAAGAATTTACACAAGCTCCTCAGATTGGTTCCAAGAGAAAAGACAGATTCCTTTATCTAGGTAAATGATTGAAAGGAAAGAAGAGATGATCTTGGTTTTCTAGCCTTCCTTCTCTTACAGTCACATAAGTAGGAGACAAAAAAAACTCTACAACTCCTTTGAGAAAAGGAAAGCAGCAGCAGCTTGTCCTTTCTGGGGATGTCTGAAACATAACTTGAATGGGGGAAAATACCACTTCAACCTCCATAAACTTACAGCTTCCCTCGGAATGGCTTTTTTCCTCCTCACTTCCTTCTCATTCCTGCTACGTGTAGTGTGTGTTTGTGTATGTCTGTGTGTTCATTCATGCCACCGAATATATTGTACATTGGAAAGAGATTTGAATAGATAAAGATAGAAGAATTTGGTGCTTACACTGACATGTCCTAACAAAGAAAAAGGTGCAAAGGCATTTAACAAAGCTAATAAATCTGGAAAACAATGCATATCAGAATGACAAAATACTGTAATGGTAAAAATAAATAAATCAGTTACCATGGTGTAGTGGTTGTATATGTATCCTGAAGTTTCTCTTTGTTATGTATGAACTTAGATTGAACAGTTAAATTAAAGGATTAGGGATCTTATGGATAATACTTAATGGGAACATTGTGAGATTAATTTTAAAACTAGCATTTCAAGTTTTCTTTGGCAAATAAGTTTTAATCTGATATACTGGGAAGTGTAAGATGGATTTAAAGGAGAAGCAAGCATATTTTCTTTAGACCATGTGTGCAATTATAGATTAAAAAGGTGCTTTGTTGTTTTGAAGAGAAAGAATCAAATGTGTTACACAATAATGTGGCTTTTCTGAATATTCAGATTTCTGTTGATAATGAAATACTTCTTTTATATGGCAGGGAGCCCAGAGATGAATGTTTTCCAATACAATTATTTACTTTTATTTACCTCAAACAATTGTTTGCTCTTGCCTCTTGAACTTCCTTTTTAATTCAGGTGAACCTTTTATTTTAGTGAGTTTTTCTTTGCGAAATAATTAAGGTTGCTATACCACAGCCACTAAAATTGCTAGAAGTGCTCAGGTGAATAATTCCTTATGCTCCGCTTTTCATCAAGGTGGTAGAGAACAAGTAATAGGAACTGCAGAATGAAATTGTTAAAAAAAGAAATTAATGTTCATGATTGGAGTTATTATGTGTTAATGATCTAAAAAAAAAAACCTAAGCAAGGTTGGACCCAGTTAATACTTAGATGGGGGACCACTACAAAATATGAAAACTGTAAACTAGGCTGAGAAGTCAAACATTCTTTAGCAAAGCAATACCAAGGCATTTCTGTACTGTTGTCAAGATTTATTTATTTAGCATATGGCATATCATACATGGATTAGCAATATATATTAACATTTCATCTAGATTAGTAAAACACAAAATGTTAATGTTAAAAAGATCTATGTTCAAATACCAATGTCTAGGCCATCTAACCATTGAAGTGCAGCATCGTTTATATTAAAAAAAATCAGATACTGGAGTGGTATATCCCCTTAGCTTGCAGCTAGTCACAATGTGATCTACACTTTGATGTGAGATCCCACAGTCACACTGAGGGGAGGATACTATGCTCCATTTATGTAGAGAGTCTCAGCAGACGCCATGTGAGATGTGAACCCTATTTAGGATTGTCCATTGTTGACATGATACTTCATTTATATGCCTTCCTATATCTGCGTGTTCACCTACCCATTTGGTTTTCCATTGGGAATCTATTTAAAGTTGTTGGGCAGATGTTGTGCAAGTGCCAGTGGGGGCTTCCTGGATTTGAGTCTTCCTGCTGATAAATGAGGAAGGTCGGCATGCACTGGTAGGAGTGAGTTGTTCGAAATTTTTGTTGTCAAGAAAAATGTATTGACATGTTCATGAAGGCACTGGGAGTCAGGCTTGACTCAAAGTAGATTTAAGCTTTTTTAGAAAACCAAGATATGTCAATACAGTCCTTCTTCCAGTTGCAACATATGTAATCTAGCCATGACTAGATACGTAGTTCTAATCTAGCCATCTAGTTGTGGGCTTCAACTCCTAGAATTCCTCAGCCAGCATGGTCTTAAAAGTTGCCAAGGTTGAACACCCCTGGTGTAGGTCAAAAAGTATGTATGACAGAGATTGTTTTTACGTGTGAATGCCAAATACGAAATTTCAAGTGTGTTTCCCCTTACCTCTTTCTTCTAATAATCCTCCTTAGTTCATAGTTATTTTGATCAAGATTGACAAAATATTCAAGCGTATTACAAGGTAATAAATTCATTATGGTACCAATAGTTGCTATGTTCACAAAAATTATTAAATTTCTATAGCTGCCCATCTCAATAAGTAACTCTAGCCAGTGTGCATTATAAAAAAAAACCCAAATAATTAAAACAATACAGAATAAATATATGCGATCATCAAGTAAAAGAATATAGCCAAGACACAGGGCCCTTAATACACTTGGGATCCCAACCCAGGGTCATAACCAGATTTTCATGGTTTTACAATAGGCCACCAGGGTTGGGGTGATGAATGCAAAGAGATGCAAGCAGGGTTGGAGCAAATGAACAGGTAAAGAATTTTTTCCCTCTATCTCAGCATAGCTACTTCATCCATAATAAATATAATAAATGAAGTTGCTGTTTGAGAAATTGAAATAATGATGTCAATTGAGCCTTTGTTTACTTGCTTTATTATGCACTCCCAATACAAAATATTTTCTCTGGCCATGGTTGCTTTTTTCTTCTTCTTTAGAATAATAGGGGTTTTTAATTTTTTTTTTTTAAAAAAAAAACTAGCTGCCTCAGATAATAGGAACATTTTATTTGCATTTTGTTTTTTAAAAATACTTTTCATGATCTTAATGAGCAATAACTGTTTATCCCTGATTACTTTTCTTTAGTGTTTTTATTAGACTATATGTTTATTTTATTTCTGAAAACTTTCATAACACATATCTGTACTCAAAAGTGGAGTATCAAACCTTCAAACTCGACAGCTGTTCATACACCACATTTATATTCACAACCATCCTTTCTAAAGATCATCTGCAAGAGTTTTGTAAATAAGCTTACAAAGCCTATTTTGACTTTTTTTTTTTTAAAGATACTGCTGGGACAAGTTAGATTTATCACTTTTCTTATAAATGGGCACTGTGATTGAGAGACTGAAAGAAAATCCTTAGGTCATTGTTAGATGGAGGGAACACTATGAATGTGTAAAGAAACTAGTACAGGGATCCAGGAATAAAAGTCTTTAATAATTCAGCTAGAATTAAGCCACCTCCTTTGTTTATTATTTTATAATTATTTTAATTGCAAGAAAAAAGTAGAGCTATCAGAGGCAATATAGGGACAGTCTAGGTTGCAGTAAGGCTTGGATCAAGAGGGATTGATTATATGGGGTATCAATGTTTAGAGTTCATTTGATGTATCTGCCATAGAATTACCCTTAGTAAAGGGGTAAGCTACAAAAATGTAGTGTCCTTAACTGTTTGGACTAATTTGTTTTTCTATTCAAGGTGAACATTTGGCCTTTATTATATGTACTTGGGAGAAAAGTGCTTTAGCAAAAGGCTTTTTAAACTTTCCAATACTAACTTGAGTGCCATTCTGAATAAAAGCAACACAATTTGTTATTATGTGTGAACTGGCCTTATTTCATTGCCAAGGGCCAGGAAACAATGGATATTTTCTTCCATTGTTTTTGCTTAATTTGCTAATTTGAAGTCATTTATGACTGAGTAACCGGAAATAAAATTGCTTTGTCGTTCTTAAGGATAAATTCCTAATATGAAATGTTTTTCTTTTGATGTCCATGCAGTATAATTTCCCTTGCTCTCCACTCTCTCTCTATTCCATGTGTCAACAACTGCAGTTAGGAGTGAATTATAATATTGAGTACATTCTGGTATTTTTATAATCTAGTATGCTAATGCTATGAAGCACATTATTGTTGAATATCTGCAATATATGAATTCTTGTTGCTATCCTGCCATATTCTTTTCTTACAGCATTTAGAAAAATTTTAAAGCAAAAATAATAATACAAGTGAATGTTCCAGAAGGCTTATGGTGAAACCAACCATGTAAAGCAAACTCTTGTTTCAGAGCTGTTACAAGACACAGTGAAAACATTGTCATATTTAAATAGATTAATGTTCTTTTTGTTTGATACTCAACATTTCTCAATAGTTCATGAAAGGGAGCAAAATAATAAAATTTTAGGATTATGAATGCTCTTGTGTGCCTTGAACTTTTGTTTAAGAATAACAGTATATATATTTTTAAAAATGTTGTCTATCATGAAGACTAACAAATACGAATGAAATGAATCAGTACATGGCTGTCAAAATACTTTTCATTTTATCTAAGCAGACATTATTTATTACTGGCATTTTTATGCCCCTTAGTTGAATATAAGCCGATTGCAAAATTATAACAACGCATGTAACATATAGCATAATAAAAATTAATACCAGTATTAATAAGCCATTATTTATTTGTTTGATTGTTAAATTTATTTGCTGCCTCTCTCACCATGGGGTTACTCTTAGGCAGATTACAACAGTAAAAACAAAGAAATGAAAAGAAGTGTAAACAGTGGCAAAATAGTGAAATAATAAAATAAACAGTGAAATAATGAAAATACAGTAATATGTGCTGGAGAGGTCTGTCATAACTTTGAAGTATTGTTAAGCGATTGCTCATTAAGCAACTGCTCATTAAGTGAGGACGACCTGTAATAACATCCTGATTATGGAACTCCTCCCAAAACAGATGATATGCAGTGGGTAGTAAAAATACGTGCACAGCATCACACTTCTAATGCTATGTGGTGATTTGTTATACAGGTAGTCCTTGACCTACAACTTTTGGGGCCAGAACTTCTGATATTAAGCAGTGCAGTTGTTATGTGAGTTGTGCCTGAGTTTACAACCTATTTGCACATTTGTTAAGTGAATCACATGGTTGTTAAGTGAATCCAGCTTCCTCCCTCTTTGCTTATTGGAAGCCATTTCAGACGGTCACAAAAGGTGTTCATGTGACCTCGGGATGTTGCAACCATCATAAATACATTCCTGGTTGTCAAGTGCTCGAATTGTAATCATTTGACCATGGCGGACACTGCAATGGTTAAGTATGAAGACTGATCATGAGTCTCTTTTTTTTCAGCGCCATCATGACTGATAAATGGCTGTAAGTCGAGGACTATCTGTCCTATAATGTTGATCCTAGTTATTGTATTGCTTTTGCTCCTGTGCAGTTTACTTTACTACTGAGAGGCAGTTTGGTATAGTGGTTAAGGTGCTGGGCTAGAAACCAGGAGACTGTGAGTTCTAGTCATGTCTTAAGTATGAAAACCAACTGGGTGTCTTTGGATCAGTTACTCTCTTTCAGTCCAGCTCACCTCATTAGGGTTGTTACTGTGGGGAAAATAGGAGGAGAAAGATTAGGAATGTTTGCAGTCTTGAGTTATTCATAAAGAAATGGTGGGATAAAATCTAATAATAAATAAATAAATATTTTTATATGCTTGGCTATCACTGGGCATAACTTACATCCATTGAATTAGATTCAATCCCTCTGTTTTGGTGAAGCAAAGTAGATTTGTAATTGAGGCAATGTTATACTTTTATAGGTCTATTTTTCTAGTTATTTTAATTGGCACGTTACAATCTTCTGAGGATAAGACATCTTATTTGATCCCTGGTTGGAATGGGAGAGGTGAATGCACAGGCAGTAGATATAATTACAAACCTGGTTAACTAATGAAAGTTTGAGGTGAATCAGCCAAGAACCTATCAGAATAAGTAACTCATTTGTTTAAAATTAGGAAAAGGTTTTGTGAGGTATTCCTTATATACACCAGGAATATCCTGGTGTATATAAGGAATATAAGGATATAATGAATGTCCTCTGTTCTGTTTCTTGCCTTAAACCAGAATGGAGCCAAATAGTTGGTAGTACAAGTAGTCCTTGAATGACGACCACAATTGAGCCCAACATTTCTCTTGTTAAGTGAGACATTTGTTAAGTGAGTTTTGTCCTATTCCTTTCTTGCTTCAGTTGTTAAGTGAATCACTGCAACTGATAAGTTAGTAACCTGGTTGTTAAGTGAATCTGGCTTCCCCATTGACTTTGTCAGAAGGTAGCAAAAGGTGATCACATGACCTTGGGACACATCAACGGTCATAAATATGAACCAGTTGCCAAGCATCTAAATGTTGATCACATGGTCATGGGGATGCTGCAAAGGTTGTAACTGAAAAACGGTCATAAGTCACTTTTTTCAGTGTCATTGTAACTTTGAATGGTCACTAAATGAACTGTTGTAAGTCGAGGACTGCCTGTTTAAGCATTGCTTATCATTTAAATATATTCTTTAAGGCAGTTACTGAATTTATTGTACATTCTGTAACCAAAAAATTAGAGGCAGAAACTTTATAAGAGGAAAAACTAATTATAATAATATATTAATATATATATTAATATTAATTAATTAATAATTAATAACTAATTATAATAAACTCATTTCAAGTCGTGTATCCTGGCCATTTGACCAAGAATAGGTGTGGCGTATCCTACCACCTGGTATTTTTCAGGAGCTGGGAATCTTCAGGCTTCAACCTTTGAGCGCTGAAAGTCTGTTCTTACCCATGGGTCCCTAACTTTCATTTATAGATAAAAGAGAAGTTAGTGCTTTACATATAATTCACATTTATCTTGGTAGAATCTTGTTTTCATACGTGTGAACCAGTTTTTATTTTATTTGACCACTATCTAAATATATTTTAAATTGTTTTTTAATTACAGGAACTCCAATTTCAAAGACTCACCAGAGAACTTGAAGTGGAAAGACAAATTGTTGCCAGTCAGTTAGAAAGATGTCGGCTTGGAGCAGAATCGCCAAGCATTGCAAGCACAAGGTATCCGTCCATATTTAATTTTCAAATTGTCAGCTACTTCTTTCAAATAAACCTTTATCACAGCATGAATTATGAAAATTGTTCAATCTATAAATACCACATTCAGCATTATTTCACAGCCGTTTTCCTGCCAGCTACCTGGGAATCATGGATTTAGCTCTGTAGCAGGGAAGGCAGATGACAGATTGGAATTGTCAGTGGCAGTTCTTTCCATGATTTGCAGTAGATCACTAACAAAACCTACAGTTCTCCTTGCTTTAAATGAAAGCACAGCAGTGGAAGAGAAAGGCATGAACTTTGTTCGTTTTGTATAGCTATATTTTGAGAATCATTCTGCTATAGAAAACAGATTTATAGGATGGGCATGAGTTCTGAAGCTCCCTTATTCCTTAATTCTAGAAGTATTCCCAGCCACAATTATTTTACACCTCTGGTTTGTGGCCTTTGGATTTGTAGGGAACACACACACCACAGTGCACACAATTGATCTTGAACATCTGAAGTCTGTCTCTTTCTGCTCTAAGATGTTGTTATTTGATTTATTTAGGGATTCAACAAAGTGATTTGGTAGCCCCACATGATAATTCACTGAATAACATCAGTGTAGCCCTGCTAAATAATAACAAATATTATCTACACTATTAAATTAACTTCTGCGCTATTAAATTAACTTTTGACTTGAAACATGAATACAACTAATAACATTTGTTTCTGTGTCACTATGCTAGTAATATATATAAGAAATTTAGAATTTCAATTCCAGATAGTTCTCATTTCTGTTACAAATATATTAAAAGGGGTCAGTTTGATTCTGAAGCTCAACAATTGTTTTGACTGTGTGCATATGAAAGAGTTGGAAGCTAATGTACCGATACAAGCATATTCTGATATGCAGATTTTTAGAACATCTTACAGCTCCATATTGGATACATTACGGATCTGTGGCTTGATCTGAAAGGCAACAGTCTAGTATCTTATCTAATCTTTTCTTGTAGGGATGTTGTCTAGCTCTTAAATCATTCTTTTGAGATTTAGTGATCATAACCTGACACGATATTGCGGGATTTGTGTAATCTTTTGTGCATCATGTTACCTATAATTTTATTTTGGATTCCCTCCTTAATAAACCCCAAACATTGCCTTCACAAAAGCAAACTGAACCATTATTTCATTTTCTCTTTTCATATGCTTAAAGCATACCAGTTTATATGAAAAAATAATATATAGCCTCCCAGATAGTTTTGACTGGATTTAATACTACCCAAAAATCTGGGATAAATATATGGTCATAATTTAGATGCTGTTCCAAGTTGAAACATGAATATTGTTATTATTACTGTTACTATGGCTCAGCACCATTCGCTTTGCATTTTCTCATATTGAATTAATTTACCAGTTTAATGTCCATTTTCCAAAATTGATATATATATATATTTTGCACTAACCATTTTAGAATAATGGAAATCATCAGACTTAACCACATCATTGCTCATCTCAAACAGCAAATCATTCATAAGCAAGTCAAAAAATATTAAGCTCAGATTATTCTAATGATAAATTTGTTTTAATCTACTTTTAATTCAGATTGCCTATTGTTGCTTACATATTGTCATTTTTGTAATAGCTGCACTGGGGAACTTTGTGAATATAACCTACTTAGAGTAATTGGAATTATATGATCTATAAGTATTTGAATGCTTCATCAGTCTTAAAACAAAACTTGAAATAATTTAGCTTTCATAGATTCAGGCAGGCTTTTTGCTTTTTCAATACTTTCTAAATAAATTTCTGCAGCTTGATTATGTTTGTAAATGCAGAATCACCACGCCACTATATTTTTAAACCTAACACCTGCTACTATAAACAACTGGTAATGATTATTTTTCTTCTACTAGGTGGCTGTCCACATGATTAAGATAATGGAGCCTTGGGGGAAAAACATTACCATAAAATTATGTCAATTTTTCATATGTGCAATTTATCTGAATCAAAAATTCAGAAGCAGTAATTTTTTTAACCAGGAACCTCACTAATTATAAATAACAAATTTTCATAATCGAGAAAGGAGGTACAGAGTGCAAGGGATGAAAATTAAATACAATTATCAGATCTGAGGCTTTTGCCTTGAGAACTTCCCATTCTATATTTCTTCTATTATGTTTACAAACTCTGAACTTTCAGTCAGCAAAACAATCAAATATGTCTGGAGGCAGGAAATACCTTAAAATAGTGCTCACACTTTCATGATTAAAATGGATATGTAAAGCATTCAGTTGATCAAATTTGTGTAGGAGATCATCAGGCTGAGCCCGAGGGAGGGATCAAGTGCATCGTCAGTTTGGAGTCCCTTCGCACCCACAAGAGATCTAAGTCCAGCCTCTCTTGAATTCCATTGGTTGTTATCTATCGCCAATTTGCCTTGACCGTTAGTAGTTCAGATTCTTGTTTAGAGATGACATGAAATAAACATGTACTCATTTGAACAACTCTGGTTCCTGATTTCTTGCACCTGACAATTTGTGGTTTATGAAAATTAGTACTGTTCCGCTATTACTGCCTCAAATTCAATATGCCAAGATATAAGTAAGACTTCTGGCTGTGGGTGCAAACTCTTTAAGATAGCCTTGTCTACATATTTTGATTCAACAAAATTATAGTTTACTGTTGCATGTGAAATGGGAAGTCACAAGCACCAGCTTTAGAATATGTAATCAAACTTTAAATCACATTTTAATAATTTGACTTGTTCTAATCTTAATTGTTACAAACAAAAGGGGTAATATGCTGTTTTCTATGTCAAATGAATGAGCTATGTGTGCAAACAAGATGAAAACATACAAGAACATTATTCATATGATGATATGTTTGCTGAGGTCACCACAGCTTGCGAATCCTTTTGAGTTCATATGTCAGTTTTTAAGTAATCAAGATTTTTACCATGTTTTTATATGAATACTAATCTAAGATAAATATTTTAAAACATTTACATAAAGATATTTTGCTTCTGGGAGAAATATTGTAAGATATTTAATTTTCCATAAATACATTAGAGCCTATATAGGAAGAATATGAGATTAAATCCAGTTAATTGAGTAACTTGGTAATTTCCTGTCTGTTGTACTATTTTAATAAATATTGGTATGGAATGTTTCTAATCAACAATAAGATCAGATATGCAATCGGCATATAATGATAATTTATGCTCATGCATTTTAATGCCCAGAATGTCTTTCAGTTGCCTAGCAAGATAGGCCAAATTTAATTCCTCAAATTAAATATAAGGGGAATTAAAGGGCATCCTTGATAAGTCCTAACAAATTTTTGGTAGACGAGGAAATAATTCCATTTGTAATATTTCTAGCAAAAGAACTAGAACTGCGTACTTCGATCCACTTGGTAATGAAATTATGTAAGTCCATAATTGGCAAAAAAAAAATTAAATTGTGCCATATCAGAGACCTTTTCCATATCCAGGGAAACATCACTGTAAATTTCAGTTTTCAGAATATATTTCTAAGATACCCCAATTTACTTAATTTTACCCAAAACGTATTACTCTCCTATGAAACCAGACTGCACTGTCTGATAGTCAATCAAAGGTAAAATCATCGATAGGCTATCTGCCAAGAATGTTGTCAGAATTTTTGATACAAGCATTTAACAAAACATCAGACAGTAGCTTGCATAGTCAGCAAAATCTGCAAAAAGATTGATAGAATGTCTGGTCCTCCAGCCATTAGTCTTGCTGTGGAGGAATTAAAAGTTGCCTGTATCTACCATATTTAATGTACAGGTAGTCCGTGACTTATGACTATTCTCTCAGCGCCCATTCAAAATTACAAAATTTTTCAGTGGTGTTGAAAAAATGGACTTACGAGTCATGCCCAAAGTTACAGCTGTTGCAGTGCCCCTGCAGTCACATGATCAAAATTCAGATGCTTGGCAGCTTGCCCACACTTGCCACCATAGGGGTGCTTCAATTACCCCCTCCTGCCTGTCTCTCCCCATCTGTGCTCTTTTGGCCACCCTGCATTCTGTCTTGTGGTGCAGCAAGCAGCCACAAACTGTGCTGTTCTCCAGCATGATAGATGGAGAATCCACGAATGGGTTAACTCTGTCTTCCTGCCCAATTAGACTGAGTCTGTCAAAACTTGCCACGCCTCTGCTGGGCCGGACCTCCCAGTCACGACTCAGTCTGGCCGAAAGCAGACGTGTTAGTTTGGCTCCCAGTTACAACTAGCAACTTAGCTACAACAGAGCAGGTTGTATTAATTCCTTTTTCCCCCATTCGTGGATTTTCCACTATCCAGACAGCGCTGGGATCAGCGCAGCGCCCGATAGCGCGACGCTTTCCCTTCACAGGATTACCTTTAGGGAGGCCTCAGCCTCCGTCTCTCCCTCAGCACGATCATTGCGGGCGCCATTTTGCGCACCGCGTGGCGAGCGTTTCTGCCACAGCTGCCCGGGCTGTTTCTAACATTTTCAGCCCTTACTGTATTCATCTCGCCTCACAAGCTCACAGCAGCCAGCGATTTGCAAACAGCCCGTTTCTCTCCCGTTCCTTGGTCTCTAAGCGAGACATAGACTCCCCTGAGGTGCTTGTCACTGCAGCGGCCGCCATTTTAGGTGCCGCAGTCGCTCCCTCCGGCCAGAGGGTGTGTGTGAGAGAATAAGGAACCATCAATAGGCCCCATTTAGGCAGCTCCAGGAGTCAGCAGAGCCCTCCCTATTGCTCCACTGAAGCAGCCGTCACGATTCAAGCCGGCTAGGAAGCGGAGTTCAGCCGTTCTGAGGGCTCTGAGACCAGAGGCCATATTTCTGCGACAGCGTTCTCAACTACAGCGCATCGCAACGCAGGTCGCCCATGATTCAGGCCTGCCTCAGCTGCAGTATCATACTCAGCAACCACTGAAGTGGTCTTGCGCCTGCTACCGGCCTACATTCCCTATGAAGCCTCCTACGTGGAGGACCATTCACAGGAGGCAGCAGACCTGCCTTAGGCCCTAGCCTAGGTGCCTCATTCGCCAATATCAACAGGCGAAGTGTGCTGGCCGTGCCATTCTTGGCCTTGCCGCCACCATCTAGGGCTAGTGAGCTGGCCGTTATCACTGAAGTGGTCTTGCCGCCACCGTAGACCAACAGGCAAAGTGTGCTGGCCGTGCCATTCTTGGCCTTGCCGCCACCAACTAGGGCTAGTGAGCTGGCCGTTACCACTTGTTGGTCTGACCGCCACTAAGCGGACTACGTGTGAGCTGGCCGTTATCACTGAGGTGATCTTGCTGCCACCGTAGACCTGACCAGTGCACTGAGGGTGCAGTTAACTGGTATCGTCGCCATCAGGAGCGTTGCAGGTGTGCCAGCGTCCATTAAGTTGGTCCAGTAGCCACCATTAACCAAGAGTACTTGACTGATCCCAGGGCCGTGGCACACAGCCAAAAACAGTACTCCTTGTTATTGAGATCCCTCTCAGCACACCACTGAGACATCTCATTTTGTGATGGCAGACAACACAGCACCTCAACCTTCACACGGTGCCACTACCAGCACTTCTGGCCAAAAGAAGCATAAGTCCTCCAAGCTGGAGGCTGCGGGGAAAATCAAGGCCAAGGCCAAAGCCACTTCTGGCAAGAGACCCTCCAAGATGGCAGAGAAAGAGGCCAGCAGGAGACACCAGGCCTTGGAGAAACAGTTCTCCAAAGCGCAGAAGCAGGTCATGGTGGGGACTGAACATGCCTCCCTTATTCCAACAGAGGCTTCAGTTTTTGGCCCACAACTCCCCCCCACCTCGTCTGCCCAGAGGGCTTGGTCTCCGGAAGGGGATCCTGGCCAATTCTTTTCTCCCAGGGTCGATCAAGTGGAGATAATCCCTGCGACCAGGGTTCCGATGTCGGGCCCAGAGGCTACTTTTACACCCACAGCAGCCAGTCTTCAGCCCTCGGAACCTCAGGGGATGTTTTCCCCCGAATAACTACAGGCCCTCATTTCTCAAGCGGTCGCCCAGGGGCTCGCCTCGACAATCCACCAACGGTCCAGACCCAAATCTGTGGTCTCAATGACCCCGTCATATCTATCCCAGTCAGGAGCACCCGACCTTCAGGGCTCCATCTCTCCTTCCCGATCTTCTCATAGCAGAGGATCGTTCTCCATGGAGTACGATCAGATGGACCTGATGTTGGAGGATGAGGAGCTTTCACCGGACCCTCCTCCATTTGTGGGCCTATTTAACCCAGCGCTCTTCAAATCGCTGCTCCATAAGGCCAGTACCACGGCCAACATTGATCCCAACCAGGTTCCTCAACCCGACCCATCCGCCAGCCCGGACACAAATCCGGTGTTCTCTGAACCTGTTGTTACCCAACAGCATATCCCCTGCCCCCCTCTCTTCTTGAACACTGTTCAGAAACAATGGGGAATGCCTGGCACCTTTCCCTCTCTGGGAGGGATGGACAGAAAGATATTTAATGTAGTGCCACAAGGTGGGACACAGGCCCAGACTGCTTCCCTCCCATAGGGACAGAGTGGCTTTGGTATGTCCCATTCGTGGATTCTCCATCTATCATGCTGGAGAAGGGGCATTGTCTTACCTGAACGCCTTTTCTCAGCATGATGATGGAGAATCCACACCCGCCCCTTAGTGTCCATCAGGTCCTGTGTCAGGGGTCTGGGAGCCAACACGTCGAACTGTCATCAATAGCTTCGCCTTCGTCGTGACTGGGAGGTCCGGCCCAGCAGAGGCGTGGCAGGTTTTGACAGACTCAGTCTAATTGGGCAAGAAGACAGAGTTAACCCATTCGTGGATTCTCCATCATCATGCTGAGAAAAGGCGTTCAGGTAAGACAACGCCCCTTCTATGGCTGCTTACCACTCCCCAGGAACCCCAACCAACTTCAGCAAGCATTTATTTGTTTAGAGCCTTGTCTCCCAATTTTCCCCACCAACCTTTTGCACCTAGTGCCTCATTGCCTTTGTTTCTCCTTTTCAAACCCAGCTTCTCTGGCAAACGTTTCCCATATGTGGCTAAGGGTTCCAAAAACAATGCAGCTTTAGCCACTTCAAAGATGGAGGAAAGGTTTCCAAAGACAGTACAGCTTAGCTATGCTGTTTTTGGAAACCTTTCATTCAGTCTGCACCCAACTGAAAACCATCACAGCTCATGGTCCACAATGTATTTTATAGCCAGGACCAGGCCATTCATTTGCAAATCATGAAATCAGGAAACACTGTAAGCCAAGCAAGCCTTATTAGAATGGGTTATTTTGGCTTTTTGTATCCCCTTATGCAGATTGAAATGTGATTGTTTCTCATAGTAATCCTGTTCCTATTCTTTTTCTATCTGGGAAATGTTGTTACCTTGACATATTCAAGAATCTCCTGTCTTCTCCCATCCACTTTTCAATAAAAGATTTATATTTTGCAGGGTTATATTCACTTATCATAAGTTGGAAGCAGCTGGTGTTGTTTTAGTGACCCTAGCAGCCTAGGTTGGAAGGTGGTGGCAAACTGGCAAATAATGATAGTGTAATTTCCCATTGGCAATCAATGGAAGACCAGCAAAGAAACCATTATGGGACAAGTTTAACACTGAGAAGGCAGGAGAAAGTGACCTATCTCACGGAGAGAGTGACCTGTCTCACCCCTCCAGCATATAAGGATCCTTGTGCTGAGTATTTTGGATACTGAATTTAAAAATACTGTTTGTGGCTAAATTATTTCTGCTTAACTAGTATTGGGAAACCATTAACATTGCTCTGAATTTATTAAATGTTCACAAATTTTGAAAAATATTCTTGCTTTATAATAGAGCTTGAGCAATACCCAATCTTAGACAGTATGTACTGGAAAAGTGTATCTCCCCAAAAAATGCAGTTTATTTGGAGCAATTCACTGAAGCAGTATTCTTGAAGCAGCCATTTTTAATTACTTCCACTCATTACCATTCTGTTCACAAACCTGTAATGCCACAAGTCAATTTCCCCAGGGATGTAAAAACCCAAATTGTAACAGTCCCCACCAACTGGAATTAAAAATGTATATCTAAATCTTCTGTAGAACATTTATACTTTGGGTAACTCAGCCAGTGTTCCTATTAAATAGATGCAGGCAGCTGGCTGCAGTGACCCACTATTGAGGCTTTATGAACATTTCCATTTTAAGCTGAATAGTTTTGAAATAGTGCTTGAATGACTTCCAAACTATGGGTTGTCTTTAGAGCAGGGTCTTCCCAAAGAAAGGTAGGTTATTTTGTTAACATGTTTGTTGAAAACTATATTTTTGATTGTATACATAAACAATCTCAATTTCTTTTTTCCCTATCTTTATCATATTTCCTCTGAAACATGTAATTTAAACTATAAAAGATTAATATATACTACATAAACACTATATAAATCAGATAGTTAAATATGAGGGTGGAGGTTTGTTCTCCGAGCTTATGGGTTGGCTTCCAAATGTTTCGTCATCTTCATCGGAGTTTAGGGGAGTTTAGTTAGATATGTCTACATCAGGGCTCTTCACTTAGGAGTTCAAGGTAAAATAAATAGTATTCCCTCTTATCTTTTCTCTCAGTAAACTATAGACCAGAGGTCCCCAATCATTTGGGCACCAGAGACTGATTCCATAGAGAAGAGTTTTTCCGTGGACCGGAGGGGGCGTGTTGTTGTGTGCTGCCTGCATCCCACGGATGGGGCTTTGCTTGCTTGTGCGGACCAGTTGCTGGCGTGCCGCGGCCCAGTACCGGTCCACTGACCGGGGTTGGGGACCCCTGCTATAGACCATATTCTGGTGGTGCACGAAGTATGTGCACAATTTAAAACCCCCATGTCAGGTGGTATTTCAGGACTTTAAATTTGTCTTCTATAGCTAAAAGGATTTTGTGGGTTAAGCTCAGAAATAGTAGGATGGATAAGGCAGCATCTTTATTTGATCCAGAACTTTTACATCCATTCCTGCTTCAGAATAATATGTAACTATCAAGGCTGTTTTCTAATGATAACACACACAGAGATATGCAGAAGGGATGCATTCTGGCCCTTTCCCTATTTAATTTATTAATTCCATGATTGAATCGGTGAGTAGCTCAAACTATCACTAGATCCCAATATTGCCTCCAGATGATACAGTTCTTGTTGCTCATTCTCCTACATGGCTTAGAAATGCAATGAAAGCTATAGTCCAATACTACATACAAAACAGGATGGTTCTTCCGAAAATCTGAAATCGTGGTCTTTGCTAAAAAGATTAAGATACAAATGTGGAACATAAGAGTGGAACCCAACAGAACAAATCCATGCCTTTAAAATCTTGGGACTGGTTTTCCATTCCAAGGAAATTTGCAGAATTCACCATGATTGTTGGGCAATTGTATGGAGACGCAACAAGGATGGGAGAGTACTGAAGTTTTGCTACCCTTATCACTGCAAGGTAGCAATAGCAATAGCACTTAGACTTATATAGCGCTTCAAATTGCTTTACAGCCTTTTCTAAGCGTTTTACAGAGTCAGCCTATTGCCCCCACAATCTGGGTCCTCATTTTACCGACCTCGGAAGGATGGAGTCAACCTTGAGCTAGTGAGACTCGAACTGCCAAATTGCAGGCAGCCAGCAATCAACAGAAGTAGCCTGCAGTACTGCATTCTTTTCTTTTTTTTTAATATAAATTTTATTGGTTTTCCAGTTTTACATCTGAATGCTTGGAAAGCAACGTGGTGATTGGGTTAGTCAAAAGTTCAATAACAGAATCTTTAGTACATATTTCATCAAATATTTCTTCTCTGTTTCCCTTAACATTTGTTATATCATGTTTAAGCTAGTAAGTTTCTAATTGTATCAAACTCAGTTAAGATTTATCATTTATCAATACATTTTTTGCTTATAAATATCCATGTCCTGTTTTTGAGTTTTACCTAATTTTTAGTTTTTAATTACAATACTCCAATTTAACCTTTAATATCCAAAATATTTAAGTTTCGGGTAACCCAAATTTCCTTTGTCTCACAACATAAAAATTATAATGTCTTAAGATACACATATTACTTACATAAATATATTCTAATTTAATTTCATAAACATTTTCTATTTCTAGCCCTAATACAACATCACTTAATAGTGGAGTGTCCTTTGTTATCTGTATTGTCTGGGCTAAATAATAATTCAAGCTTATTTCCTAATAGTTAATTTTCATTTCCCATATAATTCTAAATTCTCAATATTAAACAAATTAATCCCTTATTTTTACTATTTTCCAACTATTTTAATCTAAAAATCAAATTTCCCACTATCTCAGAGTCTCCCTTTAGCCCAATAGTTAACAATTTAGGATCCTATGTAGTGGACCAAAAGACCCCCTTTTTTCAGTCTAACTCTAGCTTTCTTTTTGTGCCAACCAGGTTTCCATACCAGTGCTTTTAACTCATCAGATAGATCTCCCTTCATTCTTGTACATGTTACTTGAATCAAAGGAGATCATCTAGTTGTCAGTTTTCTAAAAGAACTGGCCCATTTATAATCATTTAAGTTGTCGCCCTGGTGGCCCATCTCCCCATATTTGCTCTAATATAATTGTCTCTAATTCAATCTGGTCTTCTTCTTCCTCAGGTTTCTTCTGGTTTGTGTAGAAAGTCATGTCCAGTTTTATAGTTGTTATTTGGTTGTCTAAATTTTCAGTAAGTTGTAGTTGTTGATCTTTAAGGTCCTCCGTCTTGGTATTACTTTCTTCCGCTTCTGTTGTTTTTTGAATTGTAGGTTCTTTAGTCGCAATCAGGGTTTCGCTTTGTAGATTTAAACTGGCGCCTTTGTCTTTCAGTCTAGATTTAATTATCTCGGTGGCTTCAAGAATTCTTTCAAGTATAAGTTTATAATTAGCCGAAATTTGTTGCTGGTTCTCCTCCATTTCTGACCTGGTTATAGATGGTCCTTTAGTGAAGGCTATTTATTAAACAAGAATCAATAAGTGTTCACCTCCACAGTCTGAAAGCCAATTTCACTGCCCAGCTGTTCTCTCAGCTTTTAATTTCTTTCAGATAATACCAAGGACAGATCTGGGCTGTGAGCAAGTCTCTTTGTCAAAAATATTCACTTGCTGTACCAGGTTTCGCCACAAGATGTCCCCGATAGCATTTAAGAACTTTTTCAAATCCCGGGCTAGGTTTTTATCCAATTTATGTTCTTTTTCATCTTTTTTACTAGTAAATAAAATAACAGGTCCCCATGAGAGTAGGAACTTTTTGGGTCCCCAAATATCAAAAAGATACAAATCCAATTATTTAGTTGTTCTTTTCAAAGCTTTATTTCCCCAGGTAGTCAGACGCCGCCATTTTAGAGGGTGGGAGGAAGAAGTTCCCTTCCCTCTCTTCACAGGGGGAAGAAATTTCAGGAAGCTTTTTACAGGAAAATAGTTGGGGTACAGAGAAGGTAGGATCTCACCCAATTCCTCAGCAGTGCTTTCAAAGTGCTTGTTGGTAATTTTGGCCTCGGCTGGTAGTAGCTTAATGATGGGCCATGTTGATAGCCGATCTTTTCCCCGTCAGTTCGAAGAGCTGCCCCAGATCAAACGGGAGGGCTGCCGCCCTTCCGCAATCACTCGGGGGTCCTCTTCACACTCATCGACCCTCCAGGGCGACTTCCAACCCTTTTCAGGGTCCCCCGGCAGGAGAAAACCGGACGGTGAAGGGAGCGATCGCCCCGCACGTCTGCCTGTGCCGCGATCGCAAACCGGAAGTCTGCAGTACTGCATTCTAACCACTGTGCCACCACGGTTCATAATTAGGTATTAACAGCGGCTCTAACCCATAGAAAATCAGGTTCACTGCTCATCCTTGAGCAGTCCTGTAGATATCTTCCATTTAATCTTTCCCAGCTCCTCTGTAAACCAAGAATAGCTTCAGGCTGCATGGTGCAGGGAAGGCAACATAGGCATAATCAAGTCCAAAGCCCGAGCTGCCCTCTTATCCCAAGTGACAACCAAAGTCTCAGACTGTTTGTGCAACCCTAACTCTTGAATAATTCCTTTTTCCCTCTGGAACCCCACTGGCTTCATTAAGCCCCTGAGGAGAACCAGTCAAATAGGTTCAGCCTCTCCATAGTCAGGAGTGGCACCAGAGCATTCTCAGGTGATGAGAAAGTCATCCGACTATGGCAGGGGAGTGATGACAATCTCCCCAACTCCATATCATATCGCCACTGCTCCAACAGGAAAACAAGTCCAAAGAGGGACCTGATTTCGATTCATGGCTACCATGGTGACCATGAATTCCTGAGCTATCTTAGACTCCACCCCAAAGGAATGCAGATTGAAGACCCCTAAGACCATAAGCCAATTTAACAAACAAGGTCTCATGCCCAGTAACCTGCAGAGCAACACCTCTGGCTGCCAGCAGAATGCCCCAAACAGTCATAGCTACTTTACCCTAGAATTTTGGTTGATGACAGATTTCTAAAAGGGCAATCACTCTCTCCATTCCCAACAAATCACATATGAGAGAGGCCTTATTTACGGTAGTAGCAGCAGTCAGAAGCCCTTTGAAAGTTCAATGACCAGGATTTAGACTGAGCATAAAGGGTAGAATAGTACCAGGTCCACTCCTGCTTCCCATCATATCTTCTTCCATCCATCACTACCTAATTGTCCCTGCCTGCTCTCAACCCCCCTGAAATGACTTCTTCCCAAACTACCTGACAACCTCCCTCCCAGCCAAAGGTCTTGTTCTCTTCCTATTAATTATCAAAAAGGGTCCAGGCTGCTGAGATGCTTCTGCAGTCAGCAGCCCAGCAATTCCTCCCCTAGCAACCTCAATTACAATCCAACTCATGTACAGTGCACTCTGAATCAAGCCCACTCTCATCCAGCCCTCAGGCAACCACCCCCAATAGTGAATAGAACAAAATCCATCCATCTATTCATAGATGACAAGTCTGAAAATTCCACAGCTTCTCTCTAAATATTTTAAGAGTAGATAGGCCTCAGGGATAAGCACATAGTCCAGCTATGACTGTAGCACCATTCCCCTGGGTCCAGCAGTCATGGGGCAGAGTAAGATGGTCACCAGGCTTCAACAGGCCACTTGCACAGAAATCCTCAGGGTCCTGGCTGGTCCTTCAACACTGCTGGCCTACTTCTGCCTTCTCTGCTGGCTTTCCACCCCGTCACATACTGCTTCTGTCAGTAAGATCCTTTTGTATGTGTATAATGCCACTTTAATTATTTAATAGCCATTCCCTGTACTTTGAACATTATAAACACAGGGAATGATACGGATTCATGTTTTCAGTCTCAGGAACAATTAAAATAATTTCCTATCAATTGTGTAAATTATATACCATGTAAATGAACATCAAGGTCATTTTGGAGATGCTGCTTTTAATGAACATTTTAAAATCAATTGCTTATGTTTTGAGCATTGTTGGCTAAGAAATTTTGTTTTTCTAAAAGTTAATGAAAAGGTTTTTTTTATTATCTATGTTTTTTCCTGCCATCATCCAAGACTATGATGATCATAATTCAGCTGAATGTATTTTGGCATTCATTTCCATTTGTTTAATGCAGTCTTCCTTAAATGGCTGTTGCATTATTTATTATATTTTTATATAAAATTACAGAAGCTATTTTTCCCCAATCTATGTGTTTTACGGGACAGAGGAAGAAAGGGCTATCTGAAAAACTAAAAACAAAAGAATTGTTTAATTTCAGGAAAATGCATGCAGTGTATAGCCAAAACAAACTTCAGTTGATACTACAAGTAAATTGAGTTACAGCCTTTAAAGGTTGTATGTTTGTGTGCATGTAAGGTTCTCATAATTTATGATTGGAGAAGACTTAAAAACATTTCATTTATTAAAGGTAAAATTCAATAGTATTTTGTTTTTAAATGCATGCCTTGTCTTGCAAACGTTACTACTTTGCAGTAAATTAAGTAATTCACCTAATGCTACATAATGCCTTTATTTTGCTTTTCTGGATTCATGTGAAAACTCTTCTAACATTAATTTAAGAGGACATCTTTAAGAACATTTTTTGTGATGTAACCACAAATTCTATTACCACGTGCAACAAGAGAAGGTCATGTTTATTTTAGTTAACACTACCCATCTGGAGAGTAGGTGTTGATGGGTTTAGAACAGAACTGCTCTGGTTATCTTTTTAAAAAAACAATCTGAGCATTCCCACAGCACAAAAACATAAATAAAACTGCCAGTGTCATAGTAATGGAAGAGATGATAAAAAATATTTCGTTTCTGTAGAACAAAAAAGAAAGAAGAACAAATTGTCACTAATATCCCAGATCTAATAATATCTTGTAGTTTCATTAGTTGAGTGTACTTGGTATTGCCTATAGTCATATCTTTTGGATCAAACAGCATCTCCCTTTTTGGGGATGAGATCCCAAGGTCCATGTATCACTAAATTTCTCTGTATATCCAATAAAATTTTCTTATATACTTATATCTCTTAAAAGCTTTGAAGTTTCAAGTTGCTGAACACTCATTACTTGAGTTTCTAATATGTACTATCTCTGGAGCAAGTACGTATTAATAGCTCCTGTATGTTTTGATGGGAGAAAATATATTGAATTTTTTTAAAAATCAGAACATTAAAATGCTCCTTTTTCCCTTTCTACCCTGGATTTATTGGGGGATCTGTTCTCTTCAGCTTTTAGTTACTGCCTAAGTGCTAAAGCATAAATGCTTAGTTATTATTCGTTTTCTTAAAAAAAACAAGCCTCTTGAAATCTACAAATTTAGAAAAGTGACTTAAGGTTTCTTGAGGTAAGAGTTATTGATATATCACTTCATATACGTTCTCTTTGGATGATGCCTATTACTTTCATATCTACATTTGCACAAGTGAAAATTCTAATACTGCAATCCAATGTACTTATTCAAGTTCAAACTACATTCAGTGTAGTTTATGTCCTGGACCTAGGTGATAAAAGAGACTGTGATGAAAGTACTAGATTAGGACCAGGGAAACTGAGATAATCCCTCTCCAATCCAAATTTCTGTTTTTTGGAGGCACAGAATTTTGGAAGCGATGTTATAGCAGATGCTACTTTATATAGCACATTTCACACATCGCAGATTAATTTAAGATCAGTTTTTTCTGTTTCTAATGTCACTACTTTTACTACAACATGTGAAAACCAATGACCAGGTGCGCTATGTGGTCCCACATTTCATCTATCTCCATCCCATTCATTCATCTAACTAATTTTATCTCTCACAGGTGCTCTTACTTTTATATCTTTCTAATCTCCCCTAGGAGGGGGAAATAATCCCTTGCAAAAATTAACATGATAAAATAGATCAGTAAGAAAATCGATGTATTTCCATTCTGGAAGGAGGGGAAAAATCCCATGACTCTATCCTGTGAATATCTGAAATGTTCAAATACTGTGTATAACTTTTTAATTTGATAATTTCTTTAGAAGCACTGGCTCTGTTTGAAAGACAAAGTGAGAATAAATGTTTCATAAAATGGTTTATGTGGGGTGGTGCAAGAAATTAAGCTAGGGTTTAGATACCACATTTCTATTACAAGATAATATGACTATTTTGAAGTATTATTCAGGAACAGTGATTCACTAAGGGAAGGACGACCTGATTTATAAACTTAATGAGATTTGAAAAATCAAATGTGTTCTTTTTGTATATTTATGTAATATATTTATATGGCCGCCCATCTCACAAAATGTGACTCTGGGTGGTGTACAACAGTGAACTAAAAAGAAAACATGTACTTGTATTCACCAATCAATTCATCAAATGACTTGCTATAGATATGAACTTCAGTAAATTAGCAAAAATATATATAACGTGCAAGTTTAATCCAGGATTCAATTTAAACCATTACTCATTCATTTAAAACTGGCTAAGCCCATCAAAAATAGCAGAAGAATGATGAAATTGATATCTATAAGTGGCATTGATCTGTTGAAGTGACCGTAGCCTTTTGAACTAGGGATTCAACTCTTGAGAATTATTCTTTGGCATTCAAGTATTGAACACATGTAATACACTGTGCATGTGTTTTGGCTTATGTTTGCCAGAAATTTCTCATTTAGAAATTTAAAAAGTAGGTGCTCAAAAGTAATTGCACTATTTATCAGACAAGAAAACCAGTCTCTCTAGAGCAGAATTCTGTTTTCTGTATTAGTAATTTGAAGATACTCTAGAATCACAGTAACAAGAAATTAACATCTCTGTGTCAGCTTGTCTGCAACATCATATGTCTCAATGTACAGAACTTCTTTTAGGAAGGGTTTAAAAAAGCTAGAAACCTCGCCAATCTTTTCACACAGCTATCCTCTTTGAAGTTGTCTAGCTGCTTTTCAAAACTATGATTTTTTGGGCTATTATGATGCCTTGGTTACATAATTATTATTCATGTTAAAATAACTTTTTTGAAAGTTTGACAGTTTTTTTTTACCATTTTCTGGAAACAGTTGCTCACAACATTGTTGTATAGGCAACATCTCTGCTCTCAAATGTTTTATTTTCCTTAACTAACAACCCTCAGTATGTTTTTTAGAAGTCCACGTCAGGGCATTAAGCACCACTTGGTTTGGTGGTTAAAACGCTGGACCAGGAGTGGGGAGTCCTAAGTCACAGATAGGACTTAGACAGAGAAGACAACTGGGTAACTGGGCCAGACATTTTCATTCAGCCACAGGAAGAAGGAAATGGAAAGCAACTTCTAAAAAGGTTGCCTAGAAAACTACATGAGAGTGTCCATGTAGTTTTTCAAGACTCTAGTCTAACTTAAAGGCAACAAACATGGACAATATTTTTATTAGACCAGTTTATTACTTGGTTATTTTGAACCTAATAAAAACATTGCTCCAACAGAGATTTAATCAATGTGACTGTGATGAATATGTGATTTTCTCCCCACTCCACTGTGAAGCTTTACATCCCGTAGCTCAACAGTAAGGGCTCTTCTGTACTGCAAACGTAAGCTGCTTGATTTCCATACATAAACTACCTGGAAATAAAGCTGGCAGAAAAAATCCCTTTCTGAATTTCAATCCCTTCCTCTGCTTTGTTCACAGTGATGGCATTCTTGCATGTAAATTATTTCAGCACAAAGCTATTGGCTCATACAGAGTGTAGACAGAAAAAGTAGGCCATCCAAGAACAGTCTGTGGGTCAAGAGCCAGAGGAATCCATAAAAGCCAACCCCCAAAAAATCAAACTGATGGTGTATTTACAGAGTAAAAGACAGGAAGCCGCAAAAGTACTGTTCAGGAACCTGGAGAATTGTTCCCATACACATGGAGGTATAGAGCAAAGTTTTAATATAATCAATGTTCCTGGCTTTGCCCAATTAGAGAAGTTGACACCTTGTCCTCTCCCAGAGGCATGCTGGAATGGATTTTACCCACTTTGACTAAAGAGGCAGGACAAGAAGCAATGGATAGAAATTAATCAAAGAGAGAAGCAACCTAGAACTAAGGAGAAATTTCCTGACAGAACAATTAATCAGTGGAACAACCTGCCTCCAGAAGCTGTGAATGCTCAAACACTGGAAGTATTTAAGAAGAGACTGGACAGCCATTTGTCTGAAATGGTATAGGGTTTCCTGCCTGAGCAGGGAGTTGGACTACATGACCTCTAAGGTCCCTTCCAACTCTGTTGTTGTTGTTGTTGTATTTAGAGCTAGACATTCTCCAGCATGAGGATGGAGAATCCACAAATGGGTTAACTTCATCCTCCTGCCCAATGAGACTAAGTCAAACGATTGCCACGCCTCCTGCTGAGCCGGATCCTGACCCAGTTTACGACTTAGTCTCTAGCCCATCAGGACGCTTTTCGTTTGGCTCCTCATTGCTACAGGCAGGTTGTATCCCCATTTGTGGATTTTCTGTCCTTGCTGTATTTGCAGCATTTTTTATTTGTTAGCTTTCTGAGCTGTCAAGTCTATCTGACAGTCAGCCGGAAAAGCCACGATCGTCTCCCGACGATCAGCTGGGCAGTGGGCTCCGCAGGGGGGCGCCACTTGCCTGCAGCGCAGCCGAAGCCTATGTAATTTAATTTCTTCAGCTTCCTTGACCGTTGCGAGCCCTTGAGCACTGTGAGCCTGACAGAGCCGGCGCGATTGTCTCCCGACGATCAGCTGAGCCGCGGGCTCTGCAGGGGGCTGCCGCTGGTTCTCAGCGTGGCCGAAGCTTTAAAACAAAAAAGTTTTTTTCTCGCTGCCTGGAGCGCACCGCTGCGAGCTCGGTACAGAGCTCTGAGACTTCTGGGGGCTGCTCCTTTTCTCCTTGCCTCTGCTGAGGCGTTTTGAAGCGGCTGGGCCTTACAGGCGCGCCGCGGATTTGGCGGGCTCGTCGCAGCCGCCATTTTGGCCGCCGCAAAGTTTTCTGGCCTTTTGAAAAGCTCCTTTAGAGAGAAATTCTCCTTCTGCCGCTTTTATTCGGCTTGCGAAGCAACTGTAGGTCAGACCTACAGCTTCTGGAGCAGTGGCCCAGGCGGACCCAAACGGATCGTTTCCTTGGCAACCGGGCCTACCTTGCAAGGCTCCAATTGCCCCGGCCGCCATTTTGAATTGCCTCATCATTACAACTGTTGCCATTTTCTGCCTCAGGCAGGCCAAGCAATTTGCCTCAGTGGTGCTTGAGCGGCAACAATTGTCGGAGCAGTGACCAGCCTCGCTGGTAGCTCCCGGGTGTGCATGTGGCCAAATTCTGGTCCAGTGGCCACCACTAATCAGAGCCATAATCGGCCTCGCCAGTTCCTGGGCAACAGCCACCCCAGAGCTCTGTCTCATACTATCTGCATTACTCCGGCTTCTGCTGAGAGATTTCATCAGTGATGGCAGACAACTCGACTCCTTTGACCACCCACAGTGGTCCGTCCTCTCCAGCCAAAAAGAGGCACAAGTCCTCAAAACTGGAGGCAGCAGGCAAGCTGAAGGCCAAGGCCAAGGCTATTTCCAACAAGGCTCCTTCCAAAGCGGCTGAAAAGGAGGCCAACAGGCGGCATCTGGCCTTGGAGAGGCAGTTTTCCAGAGCCCAACAACAGCAGCAGACAGACATTGTAGTCCCAGCTGTTTCTGCCTCGACTGTGGGGACTCCGTTCGATCCTCACATCGCTCCTTCTGTCCCTCCATTCCAGAGGGCATGGTCTCCCGAAGCTGAGGCCGCTCAAAGGCAAGAAATGCTGAACCAGCCAGCATGCCCTCAATGGTCAGTTCAGCTGCCCAACGCACGGCCTGCACCTGAGGCCACGTTCACACCTACTGCAGCGGGAATCCGCTCAGTGGTCCCTCAGGAGTTCTCACCAGAACAATTCCAGGCCTTAATAGCCCAGGCTGTCTCCCAAGGCTTGGCTTCAGCTCTCCACAGACCCAGAGCCGAATCCGCCACACCTGTTATTCCAACCTACAACCCGTCAGAGCCGGCAAATTACGCCCATTCCATCATCTCTGACCATTCCTCCCAGAATATAGATACTTATCCAGAGGAATACGAGCCGGGTGAGATACACCTCTCTGAGGATAAGGAAACAGCACCCGATCCTACTCCATTTGTTGGGTTGTTTGACCCATCATTATTTAAATCCCTTTTAAATAAGGCAACAGCCTCGGCAAACATTGAGCCTGCACAAAAGGTCCCACCTCCCTCTACTAATCAGGTCTCAAATCCCTTATTCACGGAACCTTCTGTATCTCAGAAGCAGATTCTTGCCCTCCTCTTTTCCTCAATACAATCAAAAGGCAATGGTCAGCTTTGGGTGCACCGCTCTCACTGACTACTTCAGACAAGAGACTATTCAATGTAGCCTCTTCTCTGTCTGACTTACTTGAGGTACCTGTGGTGGATGAGGCCATTACACCTCTGGTTTCTCCATCCACCGTCTCCGGTGACATGGCTGAGACTCTAAGGTCAGAGGACAGAAAGTCCGAGTTCTCCCTTCGCAGGTCTCACCAAGCCTCGGCGTGGTCAGTGAAGGCATCGACGGCTACTTCCTTTTTCACCAGGACCTCTATAATGTGGCTGCATGAACTCCAAGCCACGATACCCCAGGACCAGGTACGAGTCCACCAGACCCTGGGTAAGTTACTGGCTACATCCGAGTTCATGGCGGACGCCTCTCTGCACACAGCCAGATTTTCTTCGCGAACCATGGGCTACAATGTGGCTGTCCGCAGATTGTTGTGGCTGAAACAGTGGAGAGAGGACCAAAAGTCAAAGTGGCGCCTGGCTACCGCCACTTACACTGGCGGACAGTTGTTTGGCGAGTCCCTCACTCCATATCTGGTGGAGAACCGGGACAAGCGCAAAGTTATGTCCCACTTTAACAAACGTGGGGGCAGAGGCTCTACTTCAGACTATCGAAGAGCGCCTTTTCGTGCAAACACAAGCCCAAAATGGGCTCCGCACACTCGGCCCTTTCCTCCCAGACCCGACCGATCATGGGAGCGCCCCGGCCCCAGACCCAAACAACAGGTCCAATGTAAGCGGCCCTTTCGAGGCGGCGGAGGTCGTCCATTCAAAAGGACTAGATGACTCCAGGGACAAGGTCCCCATAGGAGGCAGACTCTCTCTATTTACAAGTCGATGGGAAAGCACCACGACAGACTCTTGGGTGCTCCGAACTATCAGAGAGGGTCTCTCTCTAACCTTCCTCTCCACACCCCCGGGTCGCTTCATATCTTGTCCAACGCCGCGGCGACTGGACAAGAAGAGGCTCATGCAGCAGGCCATTCGTCATCTTCTAGACATCAGGGCCATAGAACCAGTCCCCACTGGGCAAAGCGGGCTGGGATTCTACTCCATCCTCTTTGTGGTGCCCAAAACCTCAGGAGGATGGAGAGCCATTCTAGACCTCAAAGGTCTGAATTCCCATCTCAAATACGAGAGGTTTAAGATGCAGACGCTCCAGTCCATCCTGGCCAGCATCAGGCAGGGCGACCTCTTGACATCCATAGACCTCACGGAGGCCTACTTGCATGTCCCCATTATTCCCAGCCATCGCAGGTTCCTCAGATTTTTGTTTTGCCGGGCACCATTTTCAATACAGAGCCCTACCATTCGGCCTTTCCTCCGCCCCAAGAGTGTTCACGAAAATCTTGGCGGCGTTGACGGCCCACCTGAGGCTAATCCCGGTGCGGATACAGTGTTACCTGGATGACATTCTGATTCAGTCCTCGTCCGTCCAGGCAGCTCAATGGGATGTCAACCACACTATTGGGGTTCTACAGGCCCACGGGTTTTCCATAAATTTCCCGAAGAGCCACACTGTTCCATCCACCTGTCTATTGTACCTGGGGGCGATCATAGACACAACGCAGTGCATGGTCTATCTGTCGCAGGAACGCCAGGACAGCATTCGGTCTCTGGTACTCCAGATTCAAAAGGATCGGGTAGTTTCCCTAGCCACACTCTCCCAACTGCTAGGCAAGATGGTTTCATGCATAGCCATTGTCCCATGGTCCAGGTTGCACTCCAGGCACCTGCAATGGTTCCTACTACCATCCCAGAGGCTGGGCACGAGCTCCTCCATCCAGAAAGTCAGGGTCCCTCCTCAGGTTCTGAACTCCCTTCGCTGGTGGATATCTCCGGCACTGACAAAGGGGTCCTTATTCAAGGAACCGCCTCGGATCACTCTAACCACAGACGCCAGCCTCTTTGGTTGGGGAGCTCACCTCCAGTCTCAGTTGGCTCAGGGCCGGTGGTCTCCATCGGATCTGCAGCACAACATAAACTGGTTGGAACTCAGGGCCATACTTCTTGCCCTCCGGCATTTCAGGAGCAGTGTAGCTGGGCAACACATCCTGGTTCTTACGGACAATGTCGCAGCCAAGGCCCACATAAATCGACAGGGGGGCACTCGGTCCAGAGATCTCATGGCCGAGGCTCACCTACTAGCATCTTGGGCAGAGTCCAACCTCTCCTACCTCAGGGCGGAACACATCTCAGGAGAAGCGAACCGGCAAACGGACTCCTTAAGCAGGTCGACGGTGGACCACTCCGAGTGGCGTCTGGATCCCTCCATTTTCAGGGAGGTCTCGGATCAGATTCGGACAACTGATAATAGACCTGTTCGCCTCGCCGCTGAATGCTCAGCTCCCAAGGTTCTTCTCTCGGTTCCCTTCCCAGGGGGCAAAGAGGGCAGATGCGCTCCGCAACCCTTGGCCCAGGGAACGGCTATACGCCTTCCCTCCTCTTCCTCTGATCCAGGCAGTCATCCGCAAGGTTCTGCTGGAACAGGCGGAAGTAATTCTGATTGCCCCATACTGGCCCAGACGTCCTTGGTTTGCAGACCTCGTGGATCTCTCCATGTCTCCCCCGTGGAGAATCCCTCCCAACCGCATTGCCCTGAGTCAGGGAGCCCTGCAGCACCCAGACCCTCAGTGGCTTCAGCTAGCCGCCTGGCACTTGAACGGCAACTGCTAACAATGGGATCCTATTCAATGAGGGTTATAGCGATGATTCAAGCCTCCAGGCGCCCCTCCACGAATAGGATATATGATTCCACCTGGAGAAATTTTAGTCTCTGGTGTGCTAAAAGTCAGTTGGATTTCTTCTCACTCATCATCCCGAAGGTCTTGGAGTACCTGATGGACGGATTGGACAAGGGTCTTATCGCCCAGCACCATCTGTAGACAGGTCGCAGTTCTGTCAACAGTATTGCAATGCGACAATTCGACCCCTCTGTCCCAGCATCCTATGGTGCATTCCTTTATCAAAGGGGCGACCAATACCAGACCACCAGTGGTACACCATTATCCCTCTTGGAAGCTACCAAAGGTCCTACAGGCCCTTACATCAGACCCGTTTGAACCCATCAGGGCATGCACACTCCGCCTCTTGTCTATAAAAGTCGCCTTCCTGGTAGCCATAACTTCAGCCAGGCGCATCTCGGAACTGGCGGCTCTCTCGGTAAGGGAAGATCTGTGCACCTTTCATAACGACAGGGTGATCCTTCGCCTAGACCCATCATTTGTTCCCAAGGTTAACACTTTGTTCCACAGGGCCCAGGAGGTGGTCCTCCCTAACTTTTGTCCCAACCCGTCCCACGATTTGGAACGTAAGTGGCACACCTTGGATGTTCGCAGAGCGCTAAGACATTACATCAAGCGGACATCCGCTTTTCGACGGTCGGAGGCGCTCTTTATTTCTTTCCAACCCTCTTCCATGGGGCAGAAAGTGTCTGCCTCAACAATTGGCAGATGGATCAAAGCTTGCATCGCACGGGCTTATCAAGCACACTCGTTGCCCGCACCTGGCCGCATCATGGCTCATTCCACGCGCAGCGCCGCAACATCGGCAGCTTGGGCTACGCAAACCTCCATCGCTGAAATCTGTAGAGCGGCGACTTGGTCTTCGCCTTCTCCTTTTATAAGGCACTACAAGATGGACAAATATGCCTCCGCATACGCCTCCTTTGGCTGGCGGGTTTTGCAACAGGTGGTGCTATCGACTGGGACACAGGCCCAGACTGGTTTCCTCCCATAGGGACAGTTGGCTTTGGTATGTCCCATTTGTGGATTCTCCATCCTCATGCTGGAGAAGGGGCGTCTTACCTGAGTGCCTTTTCTCAGCATGATGATGGAGAATCCACCCCCATCCCCCTCAAAGGGCTGTCAGTTCCTGTGTAGAGGGCAGGAGGAGCCAACGCGTCCGACTACAGTTTCTGTGCTTTTGCCTTCGTCGTAAACTGGGTCAGGATCCAGCCCAGCAGGAGGCGTGGCAATCGTTTGACTTAGTCTCATTGGGCAGGAGGATGAAGTTAACCCATTTGTGGATTCTCCATCATCATGCTGAGAAAAGGCATTGAGGTAAGACAACGCCCCTTCTCCCAAGGTCTGGCTGGGACTCTGCTATCCTAATTGACATCCACCTTCAGTGAGTATACTCATAATCCACAAGTGGTGGATATCCTATAGTTTCCCCCGTGCTTATCAATTTCATCTGGTTAAAGAAAAATAAAGCCCCGGTTTTTAACCAATTCACATTTTAAGGAGAAACCAGGGTTAGCCTCCCACCATTCCGGCAACCCAGGCTTTTTTGTCTCTTATCCTTTTGATCCTTTTCTACCTTAATTCCTAATACATTGCCTGAGATCACATGGGGACAGGTGGCTGAACAGAACAGAAGTGATAGGAAGAGGTGAATAAAGGAAAACATTGGTGCAATGAAGAAAAAGAAACAAGTTCAATTGAGGTCTCTTCAGAAGGAGGCAAATAGCCCAGCAATCCAGAATAAAATGGGGAGGGGATGTACAAACTGGAGTGGAGGTGATTCAGTTAAATCAACAGAAACACTGCTGCCACAAGTTGAAAACAGTGTTTTTGATGTACGACAAGAAAAGATAGGTGAAGTTTGCTTTCCAGGTAAGCTGGGATCAGCTATAGGATGATATGTATTCCTATCGTTGCAAAACTGTTGGTGGTCCATACTCATGCTGGAGCAAGCTGGTCATATAGATCAACTCAATTGTCATAAATCAAGTACTACCTGTATATATATATTTACTATTTTGTGTGGAAGTTTACTGTTTGTAAAATATTAATATTTTAAAATAAAATTCAGTAAATATACAGCAGATGAGAATTGGTAGGATGAAAGGGTTAGTCATGATGGATTTGAGCTGAGGAGACTCAAAAGAGGAAACTGAGCTATGTTGACCTTTAATGTTTAAATGTTTTACTCAAGGCCTGGATCCGCTTAATGACCATAGCATGCACTTAATGACCACCATAAAAGTTGTAAAATCAGGCATGGTCACATGGTGACCTACTTAACGACCAGCATGATTTACAGCCAGGGCTTAATTATGGTCATAAGCTGAAGACTACCTGTAACAAAATTCAGGTTTAGGGATGTTTTACACAAACATTTAAGGATGCATGCTTAGCCTAATCTCTCTTGATTTTGTAAGAAGTATACATTTGAGAATAAAACATCCATCATATACTAACCCAAGTGGACAATGAATGGCATAGCTACATAAAGAAAACCCCACTGCATTAGATCAAGGCTCACTGTATTCCAACATTTTGTTTTGCACACTGACAACCAATAATTTGCAAGCAGGAGATTTATCCTTCTCCCACCAATGATCTCCTGCAACTGGAATTTGAAGTCAAGTTTCCCCCAGTCCAGTGGTAATGTTGACTCTTCAAAGCTAATGGTTTTGATAGACTTGTCCTTCATGAATTTAACCAATCTCCTTTTAAAGTCACCCAAATTAGCACCCATCACTAAGACTTGTTTTAATTGTTTGACTTTATTGTATGCTGCCCAGAATCATATTTGTGAGATGGGCGGCTATATAGGTAGTCCTTGACTTACGATCCACCATTGAGTCCAAAATTTCTGTTGTTAAGTGAGACATTTGTTTCTGTTAAATGAGGCATTTGTTACGTGGGTTTTGCAAACTTTTATAACCTTTCTTGCTTCAGTTGTTAAGTAAATCACTGCAGCTGATAAGTTAGTAACATGTTTGTTAAGTGAATCTGGCTTCCCCATTGACTTTGTTTGTCAGAAGGTCGCAAAAGGTGATTACATGACCTTGGGATACAGCAACGGTCATAAGCATGAACCAGTCACTAAGGATCTGAATTTTAATCACATGACCATGAGGATACTGCAGAGGTCGTAACTGTGAAAAACGGTCATGAGTCACTTTTTTCAGTGTCATTGTAACTTTGAATGGTCACTAAATGAACTGTTGTAAGTCAAGGACTACCTGTATAATTTGATAAATAAACCAAAGCACCTTTAAAGGAAATGCTTTCCTTTTGTCTGTTTAAAATAGCCTTTTGTCACTTTGGTTGCTAATATCTAGTCATACCTCAGACAATCAGGCTATTTAAAGCTATAAATAATATATTTAAGTACACACATATAAGAATATGAGCATAAAGAAAATATCTAAGGAAACAAATTAGTGCTGGTTTCTTTGCGCTTTTTGTTTGTGTGTGTATGTAGCTTTACAACTTGATCTTCTGGATACATAATTTTTTCTCAAAGTTACGCTGTTTCTGTCTAAAATTGCTGATGCTTGCATATTTTTGATGATCTCAGTGCCATTTTTGCTGAAATGGCTGTTATTTTTTTGAAATTATTACTCTGCCGATCTCACACTATTTGATAGAGTGATACAGTATTTGTACATTATTCTAATGGAATCACTAGTGTGGGACTGAATAAAAAGCCTGACTTCCTTCCTAAAGAATACAGGAATTGATGTTTGTCATTCTCACTAATCTCTGAGAATTCTTTCTTCAGTATGCTATGTCAGTGGATCACTGGAAGCTTTGCTTTCCACCAACTCTTCATGTTGATCTACAGCTTTTCAAAATTTTTCATTGAGTATCTTGCTTTTCTGTTCACAGTGATTGTTCAGATTGACCTATTTTGCAGGTAGTGCAGGATGGAAATGCAAATCTCTATTGATGGTCCATTATCAAGTTGACTGATATTCAGCTTTATTTATTTATTTTGTTTGTTTGCATTTTAAGCTGCCTCAATCTTAAAAGTCTAGCTGGTGCGAAAAGAGCAGCAACAATGTGCCAGTGTAAATAATAAATACATAGAAATGCAGTGATTCTAAAATAAGATTATTAAGTTAGAATATATTTTGACAATGAGACATCCGGCAGCTCCTAATAGTCCAATCCCAGAAACCTTCTGGAACAGGCAAGTTTTGAAGGACGTGAAACTGGAAGCCACTATTAACTTCCAAGGGTAAGATGGTCTGCAGTAGAGTAGGTCCGCTAAAGAATTCCCAGTTCCTGAATTCCTCTCCATACCTTCTCTCTTCCCTCAGATGATGAGAGAAGTTAGATTCCTTCTGGTGGGGGGAGGGGAGACCAAATGCTAGCCTCTGGCATTCTTGGATGATTCTTGCTGATAAATATACTCCTTCCCTCTCCTCTCCCATACTAGAAGCTAAATATTACATTTGCAGCAATAGCTAAAGAATACTGTAGAGATCTCTAGTAGATTTTGAATGGAACACCTCAATTTCCCAGAAGTTACTAGAACGTTGTACAAGGAGATGTGGTCTCTTCCCTGAGAAGCCTTTCCTTATGAACAGTTGTGTATCCTTCCACAAAGAAGGATCACAGAGACATACTAGATTAGTTGGGAGTATATGCATAAACCGCAGAAAATAAAAATATGTGAGGACTGAGGCACATTCTACCATTGCAGGTAAAATATACCTGCAACAGATTTTAATTGCAGTGCATTAATGACAATTTTGTCATTGTTTTTAAATAAATACATTTTTTGTATAAAATTATAATGTTTCCAGTGAAACAGCTCTTTCACATAATATGATTAGTCTCAAAAGTTTTATTTACATATTTAATCCATTTTTTGGCTGCCTGTCAAGTCCCCAGTGCTCCCAAGTTAGCTGTAATTGTATATTGGAGTAGAAAAGGGAAATGCAAATTCTATAATTTGGGAGCCATTTTTATATTTGCATCTAATTACTAATAAACTTAACTGAAATGAGCAGAAATTCTTCTTATTACTTTTCATTCTATTCTTAACATTTTATGGAAAGTTGGTATTAGCATATTTAGATAAGTAAGGCATCACAAAAATGATTTGTCATTGCTGTTGTGTGGGATGTTTTTTTTGAACTACCAAATCTAATATACAGTCGGGATTTTCTTCTTTTTTTCTTTGCTTTTTCTGTAATTATCAATTAGCTCAGACCCTGCTTAGTCTTTTCATGATTAGTCAAGATTGGTTAGGTGTTGCAATATAATTTGTTATATAATGATACTTGATTTGGGGTAAGGTCGGTGTCAGCTTGTTCTGGGAATCTGTAAAATTTATCCATAGTTTTTAAATATTGCTTTTTCTAATATCAGATTTTTATCAGTTTATTATTTTGGGGGGAGATTAATGTAACTTCTGTAGCATTTAATAAGGCATTCCTCATATCACATTGATAGAGTTGAAATCTAATGGAGGTGAAATAATGGCTCAGGGGCAAATTAACAAACATCGAATCTCATTCTTAAACCTGTATTTGTGTAATTTAATTGATTTAGATTGAATGTCTGGCTATAAACAAATACAAACCATTACCCAAAATTGGTAAAAGGAAATGTCAGTGTAAATTGCCTTGTGGTATAACAAGATCAATCAATAAATATGTAAAATGAGTTGTGCAGGATGCATTATAGACAATAGCTTTGAACGATTGCACTGGAACATGTAGGTAATAGCATGTGGCATTCTGCTGTTTTCTGTTCTGGGTTTGTCCCATAGTAAATTATTCCTGGTTGCCAGACCCGTTTTGATGATCTGTGGCTTGTTTTTTTTATGACGTGGTAATTGTGGTCCAGTGAAATATCAGATGTAGATCCTTAAGCAAGCGATGAGTCATGTCCCACCAGACTGCACAACAAGGCTGAGCTGTGAACTAAATCTGTGCATACTGCAAAAATTATTCAGAACAATTATATGAGCACAGTGCAGTTCTGTTATTTGTTAAAACTGTCTTTTTTTCAGGATTCTGCTTCAACCTTTTAACAGGTGCACCTGCTTGAAGAGTCAAATTAACAATAGATTCCTCAAAATATTTAATCTCAGATTGATGAGATTGTTCTGTGCAACGGGACCGAGAGCCAGTTTTGTCTTGAGAGCCAGTTTGGTCTAATTGGTTAGATAACTTTTGGCCAGTCACCCTCCCTCAGCTCGTGATGTCATGCTTGGGTGACAAGCTAGTGGGTCAATTCCTATCCTAAACAACAGATCAACATTTGGTTGATCCGAAAAAGCAGACTCCATATCTGCAGGAAAAACACTGGAAGAAAAAAAACACCTGAAATTCCATGCAACATTGCTAGACTTTCCTTTTGATGGCTTCAGATAGATTCAGGCTATTGTGTGTTTTATAATCCCATCTAATACTGGAGGATTTAACATGCTCTTTCTAATATTGTGTCATGACTACTTACAAATAGTTATTAAATTATCTCAAATTAGCCATTCAAGATTTGGGGGGGAGGAATAGAATAAGAAATTAGAGCGATTGATTAGAGTGGAAGAGTGGCCACTGTGTTAGCTTTTTATTTTAAAAAGTCTCCTTTAGATTTCTGGCGATTTAATGGAGTCTTATATGCAGTGTTTCTGGTGTGGAAGTAGTTTGCCATTATCTTCTTCAAGATGTTTTTTGCAACTTTGGAAAGGTTGGTCTGCAGCTCTGGTGTAGCAAGGTGGTCTCCTATCCAAGCACTAATTCAGCCCAACCCTGCTTAGCTACTGAGTATGGTCAAGGTCAGTCAGGTGGTATTATTGGCTGAATTCACATTTGTAACATAATTGAAGTTACTTCCACAAGACTAGGCAAATTGCTAAAATATGTATTGGTGTCTTCCCATTGTTAACACTAAGAGAAAGTGTTAAATTAAGCTAGCATAAAAGCCATACAGCATTTTATTATTATTATATATTTATTATTGCTAGATTGGAAAGTTAGGGTCTAGACACAAAGCCGCTATAAACCAATTTAGCATACACATGACTGGAAATCAAACATATATTACTTTGTGACTCTGCATCCGGGAACTTTGCCAGATCATTTTCAAAACAATGGTGCAGTACCAAATCTAGAAAAGAATCTACAAAATTTCAATTTGTTTATCAGACTCTCTTCCATATAGATGTATATTTGTGGATGAAAGGAACCACCTGAATATAGGCACTTTTTAACCAAAAATTAAAGAAGACCCAGACTCTTCCATCAAAACTAATCTTGTCTCCAAGCACAACACACATGTGCTTGTTTCTCTGTTTATATTGCCCATCGCCCAGAACTGCAAGGTTACAAGAATAAAATGCAATTATTTAGGCTGAACCATTTCCAACTGCCAGTTTTTTCTCTAGAATATCCGAATGATTCTGTACAACAGCCAGGATATTTTTTAACCTCATATACTCTTGCTCCCTTAAAGATTGAATGGTTCCCTTTAGAGCAGAAGACATATGTAATAGTAGCCACATTTGCTTGGTATATTTTGAATGCGTTCCAACCTTCCTCTGCAGATGATTGGAAGTCCACACCAATTCTATTAAATAGCTTACTTGTCTAATTGGATTCTTATCAAAGTTATCTCTGTGGAGTTTTCTCTGGGCTCTTTTTCATAAAAACATATGCTTGTTGTTTTTTATAGTTCGTGCCCAGCTGTTCAAAATTGCAAAAGAATGTTTACCCATGTAGTGTTATTCCCAAATGTTTGATTATTGTATTATATTGATAGAATAACATGGACAGTAATCTATTTTCAGGCTAGAGGGATGGTTAGCATAATCAGAAAAATTAGTTAATAAATTAGGGTTTTAAAATATACATCTATGTTATCCATTTCATAGAAGGAATTGCCTCTAACCTTCTGTTGAAAATTATATGTACAGTTGGTCATTAACTTACGACCGGTACTCCTTAACTTAGTGACCATTCAAATTTATGATGGGCAACCTAAAAGATTCTTATGACCTGCTTTCAAAGTTATGACAACCACCCTGCCATGGATATGTGACCACATTTCAGGTGCTCAGCAGCTAGACTTCATTATTATACGTAATATCGATAGTGTCAATTTATAATATCTTTTCTAGCTAGAACATATCTCAATTGCATTTGCACTTAAAATCCATTTGTTCAATCAATATCCTGTTTTTCCCGCTTTTTTAAAATTTTAATTTCCCATCAGTGTTCAAAATATCTCTGTCACTTACAGTTTTCTCATAATAAATTATATTTGGGTAACCAAAAGCTTCCCTTATTCAAACCCTTTTAGAACTTTCATATTTCCCATCTCATAACAAAGTATAATATTCTAGTTACAAATCCTATCCTTCTAATTATAATAATACTTTTATTTCTAACAGTTATCTATTTTCTTAACCATATTCAAACATCTGTTTAATAGTATAATATCCCATCTAATAGGTCAAAGCCTCTATTTTCTTCAGTCTTACTCTAGCTTTCTTCTTTTGCCAAATAACTTTCCAAGTCAGTGCATTTGAATAATCAAATAATTCTTCCTCTGTTTTTGTATATATTGTTTGGAATGAGGAAGAGAATTCAATTGAAGTATTTTTGGAAGAACACTCAACCCATTTATATTCATTAAATAGCCTCCGTCCTTCTCCTTCAGTTTTTCTTTTCATTTCTTCTTTGTCAATATTCAGCATTTCTCCTAACAGCTTTATCTGTTCGATCAGCTCTTCTTCCTTATCCTCAAATGTGTTCTGAGATCTTGACAAATAAGATATCTTTTCCATTTACAGTGCTATCACTGCATCTTCTAATTTTTCATTTGTCTGTATCTGTTAATTCCTTCCTTTAGGTCCTCCATCTTTGGATCCATTTCTTCTAATTTTCCTTCTGTTTTCTGGGTTACTAGCTCCTTCTTTGTAGTCATTGTCTGGATTTGTAAGTTTAGGTTAGAAAATTGTTCTTTTATCTCATTTGCGTTATTTTGAGTCTCCTCATGAAATAAAACAATTATCTCTTGGATTGATTTCAACATAGAATTTCTTTCTGAGATTCATAAACATTTTCTTGTTGATATATCAAGCTGGGGGCTTCGGAGACAAGTATTAAAGATGGTTTTTTACCATTTGCGGCTAAGTATGGAATACCCGTTTTGCTTTTGTATGTAGTCTTTATAGTCCAATAGGGTCCCCAACAGATAAGCAGCCCAAGAGTTTTTTCCCTTTTCCCAACTGCAGTCTCAAAAAGTGAAAGTTTCCAGGAACAACAAAGAGTATTATCTAAGTCCGAGCTTCAAGCCAAGTTTCCTTTAAGCATAATAAATTGTAGTGCCATGATTCGCCACTAGATGTCATTGACACCGTCTTCCAGCTTTCCAAATCCAAGCCTATTTTACAGACTTTCAAATATATTTTCTAAAAAAAAAAGTCTCAAAGATACTTTTAGTCCCCAAATTTCAAAGCTATATATCTGTATTAATTCCAAATTGATCTTATAGTTTTCTCTATTTTCCCCCAAAGCAATTAATTCACCGCTTTTCTTTTCCTGAGGGAGCAAGGTAAAAACTTCCCTTCTCTCTCTCATCGAGAAGGATTCTTTTCTTTGGGCATTCTTTTTTCCAGGAAAGTAATATTAAGGTCATAAAAAGAGGATAAAGTCTCACCCAGTTCCATCCACGTTGCTCAAAAATTGCTAGTTAGTGCTTATCTTTGGTTGTCAGCAGCTTCTGACTGGCCACACGAATGTAACCAGTCTTTCCCCTGCCAGTTTGGAGGGCTTCCTCGGATCCAGTGGAAGGGCCACTGCCCCTCCGCGATTGACGAGAGTCCCCTCCTTTGTCGCCTGTCCGGGGCGACTTTCAACACTTTTTAGGGTCCCCGGCGGGGCGAAATCAAATGTGGAAGATGGAGCCCTGTCGTCCTGCATCTGTGACGCCGCAACACCTAACTGGAAGTCTCAGCTAGCCTCCATGGTCATGTGATCACAATTTACAATGTTTTTGCTGAAAACCTGTATTTACTCTTGAAAAAAAGAGCCCATAGTGAACAATCCTTTCTTTCTCTCTCTCTCTCTCTCTCTCTCTCTCTCTCTCTCTCTCTCTCTCTCCTATTTCATTTCATTTTTCATTTTTATATTTTTGTTATTTTTTAAATTTTGTGTCTTATTAAAAATTCTTTCCGCTCCTTTCTCTCTCTCTCTTTATTTTTCATTTCATTTTTCATTTCTATATATTTTTCTTATTTTTTTAAATTTTGTATCTTATTAAAAAATTCCAATAAAAATATTTTTAAAAGACAGAAAATTTCTCAACATAACTGCTACAGTTATGTTGGTATTCTTCTCCTTACAGATAGTTATTTGCCTTAATCAAAATCCTTTCTCCTTTTCCTCTGTATATATGCGTTGGTTTATTTATTGTGGCCAATTACGTTCTCTCTTATAATTGACTATAAAGGTAGGTATGTGTGTGCATGTATGCATTTTTCATTGAACCATAGTTTGGATTTATGAAGGCATCCTGAAGCCTATTAATCTAATCGCTGAATACCAAATCCCACAAAAAAATCATTAAGTCTAGCGTTCTAGATGTTAGAGGCAGATAACCACTATTTGGGTGACACTGTAGTACAAATGATCAATAAGATGAAAGAAATCATGAGATACAATCACATAATCATTATAGCTGGTACAGCTATTTACCCAACATACACTATGCAATTCCTTTGAACTTGATCTCTTACCATCCCATTAAAGTACTGTTCTCATACTTGGATTGTGGGACTGGGGACCATATGCACCCATCATTGTGAAATGTATACAGGTTTAATTTATACATCTGGCTTCATTGTTGCATTTCAATCTCCTGTCCTGGCTCTGGAGGCCTTTTGGAGGAGTCTTTTTTGGTTAGCTATCAACCTTGCTAAATAGTCCAGAACCTTTTGATCTTGCTCTTATGGTATAAGGGAGATAAGTATACATTCATAATCAGAATACTATTTCTGCTGAAATTAATTTAAGGTTAATTTAAGGTTAATTAAAGGTTAATTAATGGTTAAATGATTATAATTGATTAAGGCTTTAAACTTACAGAACACCAAGAGGCCTAGGTCTCATTGCCTTTTCTTTTACTAGTACTCAAATGAGTAGGTTATAAAGCCATTTAATCTAGTTTAGTCTAGACGTCTCCTAAATTCCAAATCTCCTCGAGTAGCCTTAGTTTAAATTTCAAGATATAATCAGTGGGGGGATTCAAATATGTGAACAACTGGTTCTCTGTGTGGATGCCGCTTCCGGAAGTCCATTCTGGGCCTGGGCAACAAAAAATTAGCTACCGGTTCTGCCGAAGTGATGCTGTATTTAATCCAGAAATGGGATGTCGGGTCATTTTCTGATCTAACCAATAATGTTTAAGTATAATCAAGAGACATTTCCATGTGTTAGATGCCAGTAGTTTTTGCTTGACTTGTTAGAATGTCCCATTATAGATCCCTGAGCATAGACGATAATATATTTTCTATGCAAGCAGATCTTCATAATTATTTTTTTTATTTTTATTTAAAAACAAAAACAATGTTTTTAAACCTCAAAAAAGTTATAATTTATATGTAGAAAATAAACATTTTCTATACATAATAGAAATTATATATAGAATTCTAAATTAAATATATATTTAAATAATATAGTTAACTTTACAGACATACATGTATAAAACATACTGTTAAACTACTAAGAAATTAAAGGGAAAAGTTGAAAAAATCATATTAAATTAAAAAATCAAGATCACAGTAAAAATCTAAATATCTAATGCTTTTCCCCAATAGTGTATAAAAGTCCATTTAATAGATAGATGATGGATAGAGAGAGACAGACAGACAGACAGACAGACAAAATCACACTACTAAAAGTATATGGTTTTCTTCATTTTTTTCCAAGTTGCAATTCCATTTTTAAACAATAAATTGAACCTAGACCTTAAGCAAAATTATAGGTCAATATCTATTCATTGGTTCATACGTAAAACCTCTGCAGAAAATAAGATATGCAACCATTATAATTTCCTGCATGTTTAGCTGAATCGGACCAAACAGGGATCAGAATTGCTTTGTCAAATTAAGCAAGATAGGAATGTTGTGCCAGATATTGGATTTGATCTTCAATCATCATATTAGTTGTTCCTCAGTTTCAAATCCTATATTTACCTGATCTTTTGTGACTGAATTGATGGAGAACAACCTATTAATGACACTGACATCCTGCACATTTGTCTAGGGTATAAGTTGCGTTCATTGTTGAAAATATCTTCCAAGTACAACCGACATGGTGTGATTCAATGCTTAGTAATTCACTTTGGATAAAAGTTATTTCATTGTTTTGGAAGACTTGTTGGCCTTGTTATTCAATAACAATAATAGAGTTGGAAGGGACTTTGGAGGTCTTCTAGTCCAACCCCCTGCTCAGGCAGTAAACCCTGGCCTATACCATTTCAGACAAATGGTCATCCAGTCTCTTAAAAACTTTCTGGAGGCAGGTTGTTCCACTGATTAATTGTTCTAACTGTCAGGAAATTTCTCCTTAGTTCTAGGTTGCTTCTTTCTTTGATTAGTTTCCATCCATTGCTTCCTGTCCTGCCTTCAGGTGCTTTGGAGAATAGCTTGACTCCCTCTTCTTTTTAGTTATACACCAATAAGATGGAAATTAAATAAATACTGCATGCATCTGTTTATAGTGAGAGGGAGGGAGGGAGGATGTGTGCACAAAGTTGAAAAAGATGCTCATTGTCTGTAAAATTATATAGTGGACTTAATAATGGTTTGAAGAGCTCACCCCTTATTTTGAACAAGTATTTTATCTCTGGAAAGTAATTCAGAAGCTTCTTTAGAAATTTTCTGTTTAATTTCCCATTAGTTTTCATAAGTAAACTGTCTTAAATTAAATGTATATGAATACCATATGGATAAATGGGTGGGTATGTCTGTCTTAGCTTATGTGTATTATGTATATGTGTCTTGTATATACACGTTTACCATATAATAAATATATTGTTGGGGAAGAGGTTCTGCATTTTTCCTTTCCTCTCTTTTATACCCTAGACCAGGGGTCCCCAACCCCCAGTCCATGGACTGGTACCGGGCCGCAGCATGCCAGCAATCGGGCTGCAAAAACAAGCAAAGCCCCATCCATGGGATGTAGGCAGCACACAAAACCATGCATCCTCCAGTCCACAGAAAAGCCTCTCTCCACATAACCGGTCCCTGGTGCCCAAAAGGTTGGGGACCTCTGCCCTAGACAGTTAGGGCAAAGCCTATCTGAATTTCTTTCTGATACTTTCTTTGTTTCCCAGGCTTAAAGCGTGTTTTTGTACATGTTTTTGTAACCATCTCTGCATAGTTTTTCCAAAGTTCTCTTTGGCTGTGTTGTAGCAGCAATGAGCAACCACATAGACGTTTTCCACTAAGCTGAAATAATTATGAATAGGACCAGTGGGGCAAAATTTGATGATTACATGATTATAGCATGTATCCAGTGATTAGTCTCTTTCTACTCCAAAAGTTATAGTTTCCAGAATAAGCAGTTTCAATAATAGCAGTAAACATAAATTTAAACTATTTTTCAGCTGCCTTCAGGCATAAGCATGCAGAAGTACAGCCTAGGTCCTTGACATAATTTTTTAGAGGGACCTCAATTTATAAAAATATTTTTAATGTAACAGTGGTATCATCCATAAAATTCTTTATCATTGAGGTCAAATTAGGAGCTAACTTGTGGTTGAAATAGCAACCGGTTGTTAGAAGAGACCATTGTGGTTAACTGAGATGCATAACTAAACTATGTATTTAGTTATATATTTTTCTAACTTTACCTGTACAGGTTTGAGCATCTGTATGGCCATTATTCACAGGGTGCTCACAAGGAGGGAATCTAGTTACTATAGCCTAAGGGGGAGAGAGGTGAATATAACCAAGTTTCCATTCAATTTGTCCTTTCTCTCCTTGGCTGCCAGGGAAATTGCATTATATATAACCATTCATATCAAGGTTGGGAGGGAGAATCACATATCCTATAGGAACATAATATCTGTTTTAATCACAAGTTCTGTTTATACAGTCAAAGATGAATATTTCAGTTATGCTTGTTAAAAGTATTATTTCAAAATTCATTGGTAGTTAAGCAGGAGTAATTTTCAAACATGAGAAGAGTCAGAGCAGGAACAAATGTTAATAATGTTAAAATCAATCATACAAGGAAAGATTTTAGTATACAGTTTTGATTAGTCCTTATTAATTAGTCAAAAAAGACTAATATGTTGCAGATTGGATCCATTTATTTTAATTCCCCTGTTGATGTCAATAAGAGTTAAAGGGGGCTTGGAATACACCTTCGTATTTATTACTGCCATCTTTGCACTGTAATGATCTCCACCATACTCTCAGTAATTACGATAAGCTAATGAATATAGCTCTAAATTGTGCGGTCCCAGAGATCTTTATAGGCAAGTTCACTGGATGGATATGCCAGAGACACAAGATCTTTTTCAACAGTTGGCAGATTAATGAATAATTAATTAGTCCACTTCTATGCTTTCCTGGTGAAGGATTGTTAAATTAATTGCTTGCTTTTCGTAATGAGATATAATGGGCATGTTAGCAAATAGCCTATGGGGTTCAATAGACCCATGTTTATCATCGCTTCTGTTGGCACAGCAGTGCAATGGTCAATTTGGGATAGGGCATTCCAAGCCAGTTCTCACTGGTTAAATAAGGATCTCTTATAACTTTAAATAGCTAAAAAGATAACCTGAGTGCAGATGTGGGAAGAACACACTTTCTTTCCTTGAACTGTCCTCCTGTGCTTAAAATTGTCCATAAGGATAGTGGGTGGAGGGAGATGTGCAGAGAACTGTTCTACCCTCATGAGAAATTTTTTCACGTGTGGGTACTGATCACACTGTACAATAAAGAATGTGAATGCCTGAAAAGAATTAAATTTGGTTTCTTTGTTTCCTTTTCTATAGTTCGACTGAGAAGTCTTTTCCCTGGAGATCAGCAGGTATAGTTTTGCTTTTATGACTACGTAATTCATTGCTTTCTTGTTAACCCACTTGTTCTGAGCCACAATAATATAAGTTACACTAAAGGCAAGCTGTTATATAATCTTTTAAGGAGATGTACAAATGTTCCTTGCACGATCTGTTGTATTTACATAATAGTGTTTTTCATGCAATCCAGGCCCTAACTGAAACATTCATACTTAGTCTGTACACAGAACAAAAGAGAGTTCTTTGAACTGTGCATGGGTCAAAACAGGGTTCAACTTTTCAAAAGTAGTTCAGGGGTGGGAGGGGAAGAATAGAGAAAGTGCCGGGAATATGAGCAGTGGATGGAAGGGCCAGATTGGTGCATCATGTCCCCCCTCTTCCCTCCTCCATTCAGCATCAATTAATATAGCATATCCCATCAACCCATCTGAGCTCAACCTTCCTAGTCCCACCCCCACATCTGCCATCATTTGCCCAGTGTAGCTTACGCTATTAGTCCATCTGTTCTCGGATCTCAGCATCTCATCTTCCCTATCATTCATGAGCTGTTCTCCTTGAAGAGCAGAAAGGAAAAATGAAAATATGAAAGCTTCCACAGATTGTGATGCAAAAATGGAACTTTTTTCCTTTGTGATGCTTTCATTTTCTTTAGATGGTTTCCTAACCCCACCCCAACACAGAGGAGCACTCTAAAATCTAATTGTGACATATGACGTAGCTTTCCTTTCTGGGTAAGCAACATTAAGCAAAGTGTAGAAAAGGGGTAAGAAATATTAGACCAAAAAAATTGAAGCCACTTATATACTTTTATATATATATATATCAGTCCTCATTCATTTTCTGTATGTGGCCAAACCATATGTACTTGTTTTATACTGCTCATCTTTCATATTCACTCTCCATTCATTCAGCACCATTCATTCTTGACCCGAACTCTTCTTATTTTCACATAAAAACTCCAGTATAGGCAGTCCTTGTTTACTGACCACTCATTCACTAACCCAGGGGTAGGCAACCCTGGCTCTTTTATGACTCGTGGACTTCAACTCCCAGAATTCCTGAGCCAGCCATGCTGAGGGGAAAGAGAGAGTTTCCAAGCTGAGACATGCTGGCTCAGGAATTCTGGGAGTTGACGTCCACGAGTCATAAAAGAGCCAAGGTTGCCTACCCCTGCACTAACCTTTCAAAGTTATAATGGTGTTGAAAAACAACTTATGACTAGTCCTCAAAATTGTAGCTGTCACAGTCTTCCTGCAGTCATGTGATCATGATTTCACAGCTTGGCACAAATTTATGTTGGTCACAGTATTCTGCAGTCAATGATCACCATTTACGATCTTACCAGGCAGCTTCTGGCAAACAAAATCAATGGGGAACCAGCAGGAAGTCATAAATCAGGGGTCTTCAGACTTGGCCCTTTTATGACTTGCTGAGGAATTCTGGGAGTTGAAGTCCACAAGTCATAAAAGGGCCAAGTTTGAAGACCCCTGTCATAAATCATGATAACATGATGTCATACTTAATGACTACAGGCGATTCACTTAACAACCACAGTGTTGTGATTCCGTGCCAGCCTGTGTTCCCAACAGCTGAGTCCGGGGAATCTGAGGAGGAGGAGGAGGAGGGGCCTGAGGAGCCATCGGAGTCGGGGGAAGGCTCTGATGAGCTCCAAGACTCACATTCCAGTGAGGAGCCTGGCCCTTCCGCTCATGTTCAGGATGAGATGCAGCTGGGTGGGGAAGCTGGGTCGGACTCGGAGGATGCACAGCTGGCGGAAATGAGAGATGCCCGCAAACGAAGACAAGCTAGGAGAGTAAACCAGAAAGAGGCAATGGGACGACTCCGGAGAAGGCACTGAGAAGCCACGCCTTGAGGACTGATTTACAAAAGGGGAATGTGTGGGCGGTACCGTTGCAAAGTACTTCATGGGATCATGTTCTGTTAGTATTGCCGGTGACTACTTCTCTGTTTTGCATTGTGTTTCGTGTGGACAATTTCCTCCATTTGGATTGTGTTTTGCTGCTTCTGTTTCTGGACTATTTGGCAGGTTTGTTACCCATATTAAAAGGGGTTTGTTTTCTTCTGAGTCTCCAGCCTATTTTCTCAAAAGGGGTTTTGTCCTTGTGCCTTTAACAAGGACGGCCATAGGCTGGGACAGAACACACAGACGGAACTGATGTCGCAAATTGATGTGATCACATGATGTCTTACTTAACAACTGCATCACTTAGCAACAGTGTTGCTGGTCCCAATTGCAATAAGTAAGCAAGGACTACACTTGTAGTCTTCCCCCCCCCCCCCACTGCATCCAGATTCACTTTATGTTTCCTCGGGTTCAGCCAAGTCCTACTTCCATGTAGCATCTCGCCTGTGTGTCATATATTGCAGAAACCTTTAAGGTGATAGGACATACAAGCTATACAAGCTATATTGGCTTGTAAGGTTGTCACTAGATTAGTGATTCTAGCATGCATAGAATAATATGATTGCATTTGGGGATAAAACTTGAACTTTGGTTGCTATTGTGGGATATTGGCCAAAATGTGCCCCAAAATACTGATCTTTCAGTTAGCAGGGAATGAAGCATGTGACACAGCTAATGCTAAGTTAATTTAATAAATACTTCTCTGTCATACAAAAATTAATTTACCTGAAAGTTCCTCTGACATAAATGAATTGTGTATAATCATGAATATCATCCAGTTGTTCACCAAGCAGTCAATGATCCAAACAATTCCTTATGACTGAGATTTGCAGGACTAGCACAATTTAATTTTTCTGTATTAAATGTCTGTTACCTTCCTTGTTCCTTTGGTTGTAATCCAAATAAATGTATCAATAGGACTAAATTGTAAGCCATTGCCTATTTCATTGTAAGTGGATATTTTAAGTCAAGGCCATAATTCTAGTAGCGCTTCCTTCATATAGTGAGTTGACCCCCACACATATTCATTTTCTTTTTAATGTGTTAAGTGCCTGAGCTTCTTACTGTTAATTGTTTTCTGTATTAAGTGTCTGTTATCTTCTCTGTTCCCTTGGTTATAATGCAGATAAATATATCAATAGGCCTAAATTGTAAGCCATTGCCTATTTCATAGTAAGTGGATATTTTAAGTCAAGGCCATAATTCTAGTAATGCTTTCTTCATATAGTGAGTTGATCCCCAAACATATATTTTTTCCTATGTGCTAAGTGCCTGAGCTTTTAGCCTGTTAATTGTTTTAAGCTGTGAAGTTAAGGAAACATTGTCTAAATACCTAACAAACCAAAAGCTGATTCTAAAACTCTGATTCACAGATGCTCCAATCTTTTTTTCTTTTTTTTTTGTGCCTTCTGGTGCAAATGCTTTCAACTGCATTTCATTTAAGACATATTGAAAGTTGCCAGCTATTGCGTCAAAACTTTCTTCATTCAATAACACAGAATTGTTTGGAGAAATAACATATCTAAACTATCAGAATGGCATATATAGTCCATTTTTCCTTAAGCTCTTAGAGCAAAGAAGTATGGATGTTACAGGGTGTCATATTCCAAGGAGACTTTACATGACTTATACCACTTCCCTTTGTTTGGAAGGAGGTATTTTTATACAGTATATATCCTGTGTGGTATTTTTACTTTGGTTGGCCATCAGCTGGCAGGATGTGACAAATGTAACAACTTGAAACCAAAAAGGAGCCATCAATGGACACGAACAAATCATGAGTCAGAAAGCCCTCAAATTTCTTGTAGTACCAACACAAGGTATATAAAAAGAGATCATTGCAGCTAACAGAGCTGGACTACAGGAAGTCCTCAGCTTATAGCCACAATTGGAACCAGAATTGCTGTCACTAAGTGAAGCAGTTGCTAAGAGAGTCGTGCCTAATTGTATGCCTTTTTTGCCGTGCTCGCTAAGTGAATCACGCAATTGTTAAGCGAATCTAGTTTCTCTCGTTGACTTTGCTTATTGAAAGCCCCGTACAAAGATTGTAATTGGCAGTCATGTGACCTGGGACCCAGCAATTATGGTAAATAAATGGCAGTTACCAAGCGCCCAAATTTTGATCACATGACTGCAGGGTTGCTACAATGGTTGTAAATAGGAAGACCAGCCACAAAAGTCAGTTTTTAGCACTATCGTAACTTCAAACGGTCGCTAAACAAATGGTTGTAAGTTGCAAACTACCTGTATAAAAATTCAGATGACCAGTAGAATGTATGAACACTCTGCTGCCATTTTGAGACAGACTGCATTTTTGCATTCCAAATCTGATAGCCCTAGTTTTTTTTAACATTTCTGTAGTAACAAAGAAAGGAAGATGACCTGAGGTTTAATGACTTTCTGAATACAGACCTCATATTTCAACATCTGGTATCATTCTAGGTATTGAAGACTTTTAGGAATCTGTATTGGTTTCATTCTAGGGGTACCGGAATAGCCGACAATTTCTTCAGTTATTGTTTTCAAATTTCCCTACATGGAAAATGTATGATATCATCTTTTTGGAGCTGAGAAGAAAAGATCATTTGCGAAAGAGGCCACTTTTCAGATAGAAATATTGCATACAAAATCATACACTTACTTATCTGTTTTCATATGAAGAATATACCATACTACCTATCTTTGTGGGTAATGTTATGTAGAATAAAGTCATGAATGTATAGAAAGGTATATGTAAGCTGTTTTTATTGACTAACAAAACTCTGCTTTCAGAATTTCCAAACACAGGTGTAAATAAGCTCAGAACATCTGAGAGTGTTCCGATCACTTCTTATCATGTTGGAACAGAGCCTGAACAAGGAAATCTTTACTCTCCAGAGCAGACATCGCTTCATGAAAGTGAGGGTCTGTTATATACATTTTAAATAATTTGACATTTTTCAATTCAAGAGTTTTTTTGTGGTAACTTGTAATAATGTCAGTCTTGTAATGATTTATTTCTGCAGGATCAGTTGGTAACTCTAGAAGTTCAACACAGATGAATTCATATGCTGATAGTGGGTACCAGGAAGTAGGCAGTTTCCATAACAGCCAGAACCCAGGAAAAGGAGAGAGCAGACAGCAGCATTCTTTTGCAGGAGCAAATAATAACCATTTAGTGCGAAGTTCACGTGCTGAAGGACAAACTTTGGTACAGGTACAGCTAAATCCGAGCACCTGTTTTCATTCAGTGTTCCATTTGCTGATCCTTTTCAAATAGTTACGCTTTGTCATTGTGTAAGGAGATATGTCTGTATTTTATAAGAAAAGGCCCTGTCATCGGCCCCCAACCTTTTGGGCACCAGGGACTGGTTCTGTGGAGAGAGGTTTTTCCACGGACCAGAGGAGGCATGGGTTCCTGTGCTGCCTGCATCCTGTGAATGGGACTTTTCTTTTTTCCGGGCCCGGTTTCTGGCATGCCACAGACCGGTGCCAGTCCATGGACCGGGGGTTGGGGACCCCTGCCCTAAGTTATGTAGTAGAGGTCTGCTATTTATTATGATATTGATTTCTTTCTGCCTATGGGGCACTCGTTTCTAGTACCATGGGATTTTCTTTCTTCACAGCCTCCCCCCCTCCCTTCATCATTTCCCTCCAAAATCTGCTCGGGAAAGGCTTCCAACTATTTTGAGCAGATGTGGAGAATGGGCAGCGTATAGGAAGAATATATTCTCTTCCTGGGTACTGTTCTGCCATATAAGGTGCCCAATGTTTTTAAGTTTGCAACATTTACTCAATTAATTTATTGTTCATTAAAAAACAAAATATCACAGCACTTGAAAAGCTGCCCACAAAAGTGAATTTTAAATTTTGAAAGTGTGTGTATGAATGTACATTTAAGAAAAGTCCACAAAATTATAACTTAGTGTATATGCAGTATAAAAAAAAATATTGACCAAATTAATATAATTGTCTTAAGACATAATTGTCCACAGATTATAAACAAATCATATAAAATTTATAGAAATAAAAACAATGAAACAACACAATATTTACCACAGCTATTCCACAAAAATAAACTCAACAAAAACATTGTTTACTATTACAAATTGCAATAACTATACTTTGTATGAAACAGGTCAACTATATAAACCTGAGCCTATATTTGTAATGAAAAGATGACTGTTAAACTAAAGATACAGCTATGCACAATTATAATGTTATAATTATATAATCATTTTACAGGGTTATTATCTTTATAGCCTCTCTCAAGGAAACCTGAAAAATATTTTCTATTTAATTTTTTATTTTTCTATTTAGTAAAGAATGTTCAGTGTTCTCTAACAATGCATTCTAGATGGATGCTGTAATAAATAAAATTGTTTAACAATATTTTAGGCTCAATGTAACAAAAGGAAAGTATTTTACTTTTCATTGGGAGAAATTGAGAGTTCAGTCCTGTTCACAAGTAGTTTCCAGTGCATCCAATAGGGCCTAATCCCAAATCTGTATATGAGGTTTTCACTTAATCTTTACACTTAAAATTTATTTTGTTGATATCGTTATTTTTCTCCTTTTTAATAGACAGCACCAAACATAGCTTCCACCAACAGAGCCATGAGACGTGTAAGTTCTGTTCCATCAAGGGCCCAATCTCCCTCATATGTAACCACTACAGGAGTTTCCCCTTCAAGGGGATCACTCAGAACTTCTTTAGGAGGTGGCTATGGTTCGCCATCTATTACTGAGTCACGGTCTGTCAGCTCTAATGTTTTCTCAACATTACCTGTTCAAAGAGCAGCATCTCCATTTACTACACAGAGGCCTGCCTCACCAGTAGCAGTGCACCGAATTGGTTCAATAACATCTAGGCAATCAACCAACCCCAATGAAGGAACTCCTCAATACCAGCCTTCAGTCAGAGTTGGTTCACCTCTCACAATAAATGATACGCAGACAAGAGTAGCCTCTCCACCCTTAACTCAAGTTGGATCTTCGTCACCAAAGCGCTCTGGGATGACTGCTGTTCCACAACATTTGGGAACATCATTACAACGGACACTTCATGACATTGAGCAATATGCACAGCAGTATGATATCTATGAAAGAATGGTTCCACCTCGTCCAGACAGCCTTACAGGTTAGTAAAAAGGTAAAGACACAACTTAAAATTTTGTGCAATTCTATGTTACATTAATGACAAATGGAATTATCGGAAGCAATTATTGCAATTATTTTCCTGAAAATGAATGTTTTAAAGAAAGGAATTGATTCTTTCAAAAATAATAACAATTGGTTAGTGTGGTTGCATATTTTCACTTTTCTAAGTCAGAATTGAAATTCAATTCTGACTTAGAAAAGAAAAGTGAAAAAAATCTAAAAAAATACAAAATTACTAATATTTCTGTGCTGTAAATATATGTCAGATCTCACATATATAGGTTTGCTTTCATTGCACAAATGATTATGCTCTAACTCACGGGTGTCAAAACTCACGACATCACGTGACGTGTCGCGACATATCACGACTTTTTTCCCATTGCCGGCAATGGAGTGGACACAGTTTTGGCCTGACGCATCCGGCCCGGGGGCCAGCAGTTTCGATACCCCTGCTCTAACTAAATAACAAATGGTAAAAATAAAATCTATTATCTTAGTTGGCCTAAAAATTGATAATCACATTATAGAGTGTCCTCTTAATCTCTCAGAGCATTTTTTTTTTTTTAGAAATAAGAGGGGGGAAAGTACAGAATAATATTCTTCTATAGTTTGCATTTATCTTGCCTAATAATTAAATTATTAATGCTATGCTCCAAAATACCTTTCTGCTATTTTTTTCAAGACTGAATCAATTTGATGGGGAGAAATGTTTTCATATTTTTTCTAAGAACATTTTTATGGATTTTTCACTGTTTGGCCATAGGTTTGTGCATTTATTTTATTTTATTATTTTTACAAATAACTCAAGGCAGTGAACTTATCCAACACACCTTGCTCCTACTATTTCCCCCACAACAACCAGCCTATGAAGTGAGTTGGGCTGAGAGAGAGGGACTCATCCAAAATCACCTGCTGGCTTTCATGGCTATGGCAGAACTAGAATTCACAATCCCCCACTTTTTAGCCTAGTGACTTAACCGACAAAACTGGCTTTTAATTTATTTAACTTATACATTGGTGGCTTCTAATTATGCAGTAATAACAATAAAGATCTAAAGATCTGCAGCTTCCCTGGCTTTCCACTCCTCAATTAAATTTCAACAAGTTTTCCCCCATGGAATTTTTTCAAATCACAAAATATTGGAGGCTATAAAATGGTGAAGAAATATGAAACATGAACACAATTTCTGCTCTGCAGTGGTGAAGTTAGTTAAAAATGCCATTAACTTTTGTTCTAAAGAAATTCTAAAGTATCTTGAGAATTAGAAAAACACCAGCTACTTTTTCAGGAGAAAAAAAAAACTTTAGGCAAATAAGCTATTGAAACATTACTTTTGCAGTTGATAATTATATCTTTAGTAGCCAACATGATATTTAATTATTTGTTTGGAATATTTATAGCCCACCCACAACCTATTGACTCACATGGCAAATTGCAATCCTTTTTTTAAAAAGAGAAAAGAGTAGCACCGGGTAAAATCAGTAATAAATTACTTAAAAATACAATATAAAACTATAATGAACAAGTATCGGGGAGGCATTTAAAAGACAAAGGCCTGGTGAAAAATAACATGAATTGTCAAATCCAAGAGCTAAAAAATTAGGTCTTCAACTGGCATGAAAATCCGATAACATTGGCACCAGCATTACCTTACAGGTAACTATATTCTTTGTTAGATGTCTATGGAAATTCTCAGTCATCCAGGTCATGGTTGTCCCAAAACTGCTTTTTCAAGAGGCAACTGGACTTTTTTGTTTTTCTTTGAAGACGTTTCGCTTCTCATCCAAGAAGCTTTTTCAGCTCCGACTGGATGGTGGGGAATGGAAGGATTCTATATTCTTTGTTAGCTGGATCTTAAAACGGAGCATGTGTTTATTTAGAAATTCCTATCCTTTTGCCCCATCACAATCATTAGTATAATTTCAGCATAAGAATATTTTCATGTTTCAATTTAAAATGCTTTCATTAGATAGATAAATTCTGAAATTAACCCATTTTATGCAGTGATATTTTTCAAAACGGATTAAACCAGCATGAATAAATTTTACAGGTTTTGTTAAGAAATAAAATATGGCAGCCGAGAAAATGTGTTTAAATTTATCTTATAAGAGATACTGAAAAGTTGATACTTTGTGCTTGATTCAGCAAATTTCAGTGAAAATAGGCATGTATGTTTAAGTCCTTTATTATGACTGCATCATGCTCATTTTGCCCAAAAAAGGAAAACTCAGAATTTTTTTAAGGAAAAATCTCTACTGGTTTAATGAGTCTCTTTCGAAGTATGATATCCACAGAATTGTGATCTGTTTATTATTTGCTTCATTTTCCATATGTTTTTTCCTTATTTTACAGAATATGCAAGCTTCCCAGAATCAGTTATAATTGGGGCAGCGTATAAGCTCACTAAAATAAATAATAAATAAAATAAATATCCATCTGCATAAATTTGTTTATAGTTATTTCATATAAGACAGCTGAAATTCTGAAATAGAGTTCTGATACAAATGTTTCATAGGAACATGATTTAACAGACCAGTTGTGGGGAGGTAGCATCTGTTACTCCCAAATGTCTGTCAAATCGCAAATTATATAATTTACAATAATTTGTATCATTTGCATAATGATATTGTTAAGTAAATGATGTAATTCACATCAATTCATGTCATTTACATAATGACATCAGTACACAAATGACGTAAATCTCAAATGAGATAAAAATATCATAAAATTAACATATTTAATTGCCTTATCTAGACTACTTTGGGTGCCGTGGGCTTGTCCATTATATTTGGGGGGCAGGGGGGGTGGATATCCAGATTGAAAATTTATCTGCTGCATCTGAAGATTGCTAAATAAGGATCTGTTAAATGGAATTTTCCCTCTATTTCCCTAAGATTTGTAAATCTTTATGCAGTTAAGAACCCCTTCTCACTTTTAAAAATTATGGAGAATCCCAAGAGAGCTTTTGTTCATATGGGTTATATTTATCAACATTTACTGTATTAAAAATTAAAATTGATGTATCTTCTGCACTTTTGCTTCTCACAATTGTTTTATGTAATTTTAATAATATATTATTTTTAATATAGGCTGGCAAATAATTTTGATTTTGTGGATTTCTGACAGCCTCTTGGGGAATTTCTAGGAGTCCCAGGACCGCATTTTAAAAAATACTGGTCTAGTATATGGGGAACATACTGTATGTTGGGATGAGGGGGTCCTTGGTGCTCTCTGAGCTTGCTTGTTTTCTTGCAGATATTTCATTACCAACCTAGGTAACATCAGTGCTACCGTGTTTCCCCAAAAATAAGACCCGGCCTTATTTTATTTTTCCCCCCCAAAAGAGGCACCAGGTCTTATTTTCGGGGGGGTGTGTCTTTTCCACTCAACTCCGGCACCGACAGCCCCACCCAGCCAGCCCACGTCTTCTGCGGCCGAAGGAGCAGCTTCATTCTGCAGTTGAGAATGGAGCTCGGCCCTGCATTTTGTCATCAGAGGCCTTTCCGGAAGGCCTGTGCAGCCAAGAACTGAGCTATAGCCTGTGACTGCGAAATGCAGGCCTGAGCTCCATTCCCAGCTGCAGAATGAAGCTGCTCCTTCGGCAGCAGAAGAAACCGTCGAGTGTAACTTAGCTGAGATGGGAAAGGGTGTGTGTAGAAATATGATTGATAAATAAATAAATATTTAAGTTGCAAGACTGCTTTTTCACCTGTTTGAAGAATGGAATTGTGTTGTCAGATGTAAAATAAACACAGCCTCTCATATGCACTGTAAATTTAAATGTTGTAACAGTCTCAATTGTACAATTCCACATGGATTTAGGAAAAAATAATAAATGATAACTTACAATTTGTTGGGAATGATTGATTATGTGCCAAGTGTACATCTAGATGTTTCCAAATTCTCACTGACTATTCTTATTTCAGTCAATCTATTGAAACACTACATTGGGTGGTATTATATGTCAACAAGCTGGCCAGGCAGCCAGACCAAAACTAGAAGGGTGAGAAAGATCAGGAGACTTCTGAGGCTTGAAGAAAGCCTTATTTTTCAATAACAGAAGCACCAGCTATGGCCTCCAAAATCCAAGGTGTTCTGGCTCTTACACTGCCTAAATGTTAAATATTACTGGCAAACATTTCAGAAGAAAGGTTGCAGCTGTAAGGACACATTTTTCATGGAACAGTGAAGGTGACATAGTCAAAATGTGAAGAAAACTTCACTGGTTTAAAGGATCAAAAAGCATATGTCTATCAATCAGACAATTGGAAATGAAGTAAATGTGATGCACTTCCTAGTTTGGGCAGTTTATTTGTACTGCATCATATATGGCTGCGGAACAACTTTTGATTTATGTTGGAATGATCACTTAAGAAAGGGATTGCTTTCCAAACCCAAGGCAATATTCCAGATAATAAACAGAATATTATTAACTATAATACCACTACAGTACATCAATTTTCACATATTTTATTTCCCTGTCATCTTGAACAATGAACACAGATCTGGATAACAATGGAATTGAGTGGATGAAGATTAAGCAAGCACAAAAATCATAAGGGTTATAAATAAGAGAAAGTACCAGGAGAGAATCTGAACTTTTCACTTTAGATCAAAATTAAAACAAGAAAACCAAAAGAGAAAAATAAGTTCCTAAATCATGTGGAAAAACTGATTAAGAAAATTGGGTAGTCCATTAAAAACGAAGTGGGTTAGTAAGTAGTGAAATTTTTAGAAACAATAAAGGGCAATAAATAACAGGATGCCAATTCATTCAAAAAGTATAAGTCTGGATATGAATTTATTTAGCTTAAATTACTTCCTGCTTACTTCAATGTCTCCTCTTTTGGGCCAGTGAATTTTTCTTGTGTTTTTTTTTTCAGTACTACTGACAAAAACCTGGAGGAAGAAAAATAGATTACTCATGGTAATCATCATACCCTGGCAATTGCCATTTATTTCTTTTTTTCTGTTTCTTTTCCTAGGCTTAAGGAGTTCATATGCTAGTCAACATAGTCAACTTGGACAGGAGTTACGTTCTAATGTATCTCCTGATTTACATATCAGTCCCATTTATGAAGGTAGACCTTATTATAGTCCAGTGTACCACAGTCCAAGCCATGGAACAGGTGATATACCCCAAGGATCTCAAACGGCATTGTATCGAACTGGCTCAGGTAAGTGTGAAATAATTATTTCTCTGTTATCCTAGAACCTCTGCACCAGCATTATATTCATATTTTGTGTTTAGATTCATATTCAACCTTTCCTTCAGAAACATGGTATAAAGTAAGCTGATTTAGAGGTAATTTGCTCAAAGACAAACCTGTGAGGTTCAAACCAATGAGTTGAAATTGATCCTCTGGTTTATAGTTCAACATTCTACTCATTTCACAGTGTTGACTGTGCAATTATGTATATATAACTGCAGCAGCTGCTTGTTTTTTAACTATAAAGATGGAGAGCTCATACCCACACACTCACCAGGCCCTTTGGGTTCTTTAAGCACTCTTTGATTACACTGCTAGAATTGACAGCAAAATGGCTGAATTTCAGCCTGTTTTTCACAGGGTTGCACCTCCTAATCTTTTTTAAAACTCCCCAAAGGACAAAAAAAAAAAAAAAAAAACCCAGACAAAGGTTTTGGCCATACCTTTTCCAGTTACATCACAATACTAGGAGATTGCCTTTTGCAGCCCTTCGTAGCATCAAGAAACAAAATTGTCACCTTCTGAAAATTACTTACAGCCTTATGTCTCTGTTAAGGCACGTTGAATTTATATTAGACTTTTTTGTTTTATGGCTTTTTTACTTTACTCTCATTTAATGTAGAATTTCAACAATGTTCCTACATTTTGATAAAAAGTATAAAACTGTGTAAACATTAAATCCTGTTTAGTGTGAATGCTTAGTGAAAAAAATAGCATTTTGCTTTAAAAAAAATCCAAAGCAAATTCGGAGCAGATGTTGAGATTTTCAGGGAGGAAAGTGTAGGGAAGTATTATTGTAGGCCAAATTTATTTTACTTCTAAACAAGTCATTAACCAAATGCATTATTTATTGCAGACCAAATCTGGGTTTTTGTCATGGCTAATTTATATTCAGTTGATTAAATTCAAAGAAGGGCTAAATTTGGATCTAGCTCTCTCTGTTTATCACTTTTATGACTAACCCGTTTTGAAGATACAGAATAAGAGATTAAAAGGTCGATCAGTACTGAAATTAAACTTCAAAATATTTTTTTAAGTAACATTGTACCTTGCATCCTAAAATAAGTTACCTTAAGGAAGCTCATAGAAGGAAATACCTTAACTATTCCTCTCCTTTGAATCCCATAAAAACCTTCTGAAGATTGTAGATCTATGACAAGCAATATGAGGAAAGGCATTGTGGAATTTGTCTCTCACATAAGCCCTCCTCCACTGTGTGAACAATACCATTCGTATTTATTTAGCAATAAACCTTAGAATGTTGATTAATGCTTAGTTGCAAATATATTTTATGTGAGCAGTAATAGGACAAGTTTATTACCCTTAATTGTCTACTTTTGGACTACCCATAAGCATTTGATTGTCTCAGCAGAAAAAATAATGATGGACCTAGGAGCCGTTAGTCCAGTGTTTCTCAATCTCAGCAGCTTTAAAATGTGTGGACTTATCCCTCCTCTCCTCCCAGCATGGGAGTTCTGGAAGTTTTGAAGCCCACAAGTCTTGATATTGCTGATGTTGAGAAACACTGCATTAGTCTGATGCAGGGATTTTTCTTATAATGCTATATTCTTTTCTAAGTCAACTTATTTTAGGATCACAACTATCTTCTTCTTAGCTATATTCTTCACAAACCAATATAGAGAGAAACATTCAATGTATTTTTAACTTTCTTGAAAAGGAATTAAGAGAAAGACAACAACAAAGAATACATGCCGGTATCTGTGTATACTATATGTTTGTTAACCGTACAGAGGAATATTCTCATAATTATTTGGTATACCAGGTGTTGGAAATCTTCAAAGATCATCTAGTCAGCGTAGCACTCTTACATACCAAAGAAATAATTACGCGCTGAACACAACAGTTACCTACCCAGAACCCTATAGGTCACTTCATTATCGGATGTCTGAATCGAATTATAACAGGATGCAACAGGCAGTCCCTGCTGATGATGGAACAACACGATCTCCCTCTATAGACAGCATCCAGAAAGATCCCAGGCAAGTATAAATGATATTTTAATCAGTTACATACAATTAGCACAAGAATAATAAAGATAAATCCTTAAGTGATTCCTTGAATTTCATTTTTAGCTTTTCGCCTCTGATTTAATTTAGTTAAGTTTAGTTACTGATATCCAAAAATTCAAACTATTGTTGGATTCAAATACACATTCTCAAAGCCACCTCTCTTGGGGGGCTAATTAATAAATCTCATAAAATAACAATACATTCATTCTTTCCTTTGAATTTTCTTATCTACTGAAGAGAATTTGCATGGCGGGATCCAGAGTTGCCAGAAGTCATTCATATGCTTCAACACCAGTTCCCATCAGTTCAGGCCAACGCAGCAGCCTATCTACAGCACCTGTGCTTTGGAGATAATAAAGTAAAAACCGAGGTATGGAACAGGTCTTACTGATCAACTGGCGGTGAAGAATATTTCATAACTATTAGAACATATGGCTTAATGTTGAAATACTCATCAGGTTAGATACTGTAAACTCTATGAACTGAGAAACCCTGTAATGGAAATATAGTCATGCTCTTAAACTTTATTATGGTCACTAGAAAAACATTGTGCAATTAGCAATTTCCCTCATTAACATTATAATATTTTGCTCATACACTTAGACGCAAACCCTGGTGATTTTTGTGGAACATTTCTAAATATTTGCATATAAGGCTAATGGGGGAGATTTTTAAAATCTCAATTTTCTCTGTGTGGCTCTTTAAAACAAGTATATGAATATTTATGAAGTTTTCAGTGAAATTTATGCATATATGAAATGGAAGGGAAAATAATACTACAAAGAATAGTGTTTAACTTCAAATTACTTGAAAGTATGCTTTCCAGTATTATTTGCCACCTCTTAAACATTGAAGAAATCCATCTCTCTGGACACTTCTCTCCTGTGTTCACAATACAGTATTTATATAAGGAAGTATATATACAAAGATAATCTTGTTAAGCCAGTTTCAAAATAAACAAATTGAAAGGTGTTTCTAGTTTTGTTTTTCATGCTTTCTCTATTTATAAGGGAATTTAAAAACCCCATTGCGGACTTTTGCAGATTTTCAAATTCTAGGACAAAAGCATGAATATTTTCTTAGATTTTATCCTTAGCGATTCAAATAGCAAGTATATTTATACAGAGGTGGGATTTACTCATTAATCTTGAGCTCACCTGAGACTGAAGCAACGCTATGAATAACAGACATGATTTGAACTATATTATTTCCAGTGTTTGCTTTCCAGTAGGAGATAAACAAGCCATCTTGGCAACACAAAATATACTACATTATTTTTGTTCCTATGTTTTTTCTTTCTTTTTCTTTTTTTTAAGTTAAAAATCCCCTTGGCCAATTTCTCTGTAGATCAGTAGTAGATAAGTAGCACAATTACCTTGTCTTCTCATAACATTTTGATCAAAGTTCCTTCAAATTAGTTACATCTGTAACATTGGCAAAAGATGAGAGCTATCTTTAGGTTTTGATAATTAATATATTAATAATAATAATAACAATCCCAAATGAAAGGAGCACCACTTGAAAACCATTGGCATTAACAAATTCACCATCAGCCAATTGCAAAAGTTGGCTTTACTCAGAACAGCTTACAACCTGCAGTGATATCTGTAACACCATCAAACATCCACATCTGCCTATCCCAGGTCCTTGGAAAAGACTCGATAGGTGGACAGAAATTCCAAATCCAGTCTGAACATCTGGCTGACTGTGTGACAAACCATAATAACAACAGAAGCACTTTGTTAATTGTGAATAATTATTAAATAAATTGAGTTAAAAGGCCATGTAGGATTTCAGAGGCTATGAAAGCAAGAGGGTCAAACGATGTACACAAGTATTAACTCTAACTTGCTGATAGTAACACTTAAAAAAAAAGAAAGAAAGCCCAGTAACCAGAAAGGCTGGCAGAAATGTAGCTGCAAGCAATCTTTACCTGCATCCTTATTTGCTGCTTTCTTTTCAGCACTCCATTCTTAAAATCTCTCCATTACAGTAACTCCAAACCAATAGCACTGAGTACATGATTTGTGTCTGCTGCTCTACTGACTGAACTAGAAAAACTTTGAAGGGAGGGGAATCCTAATCACAAAGCTCAGACAGCCCTTGAAACACCTACAATGAAAACATTTGAAGCAGCTAATTTTGGGAATAAAAATCTACATTTTATTCCAATCTTAAAACAAAACTCATGTCCTTTGCTTTGAGCTTTGAGCACTTAAAAAGGTCATGTTTATTATCATATATGTATAAATCGCTAGCGGGATATTTCATATAAAAATGATACACTATATAATGTATATGCTATATATATTATATAGGGATTTGGATTAATGCCTATTTTCTGGATATTTCAAACAATAAACTTGAAGTTACCTTCATTAATATAAAGATGTTTGAAAAAATAATTTTCCCTAAAAGCTTTCTTTAACCTATTGTCTTTCAGAGGTGTTACACGACAACTTCCATCGTCTGCAATCAGAGCAACTAAATATTTGTGTGGCCAGGGATTGGGAATATTATTTTTACAATCATATGAAAGATTTTAAGGTTGAGAAAAGTGCATCTCTAAACTGCTGAGATACAAATTCAGAAGCATGTTTATAAAAATTACTATTAATGGGTTTTATTAAAATATCTGTAAATCATGTTTTAATTCCAGAACATTTATTTTAACTGAAAATGGGGGGAAAGCTAATACACACACTATACACAGCACTGTATTTCAATAAATTAGACATACTCTATATCCCCTAGAAATGCCAAATATTAAATAGGCAGACAGTAAGCTTGGTATATGCAACCTGTGTGAGAAAAAATATATTTTTCCAGAATTTCACTTCACATATTCACTGACTCCTCTATTCAATGTATTTTATAGGTATGCAGGTTAGGTGGAATTAAGCACTTGGTTGACCTGTTAGACCACAGAGTTCTTGAAGTTCAGAAGAATGCTTGTGGTGCACTGCGGAACCTGGTATTTGGGAAATCTACAGATGAAAATAAGATAGCAATGAAAAATGTTGGTGGAATAGCTGCACTTTTACGGTTGCTAAGAAAATCAATTGATCCAGAAGTAAGAGAACTTGTCACAGGTAATTGTTAATAGATAGGAAATAAATGATTTATAGTCAGGTACAATGAATATATGTGCAAGAAAAAGCGTTCCTTTGAAATAGCTATTATTTATTTGAAAACAATTTTTTTATCACAGTTCTAAGTCATGTCTGTTCGGTTCACTGAGACTTATACCAGAGTTAGACAACCTGGTTTCCTCCAGATGTTTTGTATATCGGCTCCTATCATTTCCTTATCAGTTCTGGTCATCATATTCTTTTGTAAAGATCTGAGGGTATAAGTGCTATTCAAAACAATTTATGATATCTTATATGTGAGTAAGCCTTACCTCTGGTTGGATATGCATAAAGACTGTATTTTGGGATCCTTGGTGCTCTCTGAGCTTGGTGGTTTTCTTGCAGGTACTTCATTACCAAATTAAATAACTTCATCAGCGCTCATCAGCACTGGTGATGTTACCTACTTTGGTAATAAAATGTCTGCAAGAAAACCACCAAGCTCAGAGAGCACCCCTAAGGGCCCCACAGTTCAATCCTGAACTACAAATAGTCTTCTCTATAAGATCGTATTGATAACTCAGGTAAAAATTTAAAATATTGCCTAAAAGCCTACAATCTCTCTAGAAATTATTTAAACAGTGTAAGATGTTTGGTATATCTATATGATTTCACTGTGTGTTCAGACTGAGAAATGTGCTGTGTATTTTCTGCACGATAAAAATTCTGTTCTATTCTCTTAATCTAAGCTTGCTTAAATATTTTTTTAATCCTTGGGTAGCTGAAATCCGGTGATATTTACAAATGCCAATAGGAAAGACTGATCCCCTAATTTGGGAAATATATTCTGTGAGAATCCAATGATATGACATTTATTGACACCAGCTGAATCTAAAAATCTCTGTGCAGATTCACTTCCTCAATATCTTATTTTAAATTCAAGCACTGGCTTGAGAAACTAGAGGGTTTCTGTCTTATGTGTAGTTTGTGCTCACAAACACTATAACTATTCACTTCAAAATAATCCCTTTTCAAATTCAGAAATCTTAACTTCTGACCCACACAAATGAGTGTGCGTGGTTGATTGCAGTTTTAGAAAATTATTCACAGTGTTAGAAAATATTCACACGTTTCGCACTGCTTTACAGAGTGTGACACATGCGTTAAGCATTAGCTGAACTGAACTTCTGGAATGTTGTTAGTTTTTGCAAGTTGTAAAGAACAAGGAAATCTGCAATACATGGAGTAAATTAAAAAAGAGAGAGAACATTTTTTTTTCTCTTTGCTTCCCTGCATCCTTGAAAAATATCTTTATTCGCCATTTCTCTGTAGACAACTTTCAGTTCAGTAAATCTGCTACTTCTAACCTATTTACCTAAATCTGCTGCTTCTGACCTACTTAACCTGAAACCTTCAACCTTCCTAGAAAATTGTTCCATTACTGCTTAGGCATTCACTCTTAGTACTCACAACTATTTCCTGCATTTCCCCATTCCCAAAATAAGACAAAAACAAAGATCATGGTATAATTGCTTATGATAGAGAATAATATATATATATATATATATATATATATATATATATATATATATATATATATATATATATATATAGCTATTTTTGGTAGCTCCAATAATTGGGAAAAAGAGGAGCTTGGAATTCTAGAGACATTCTTTGCCAATCCTGGTATACCTCAGTAGTCAGAAAAAAAGATGGGAAAACACTATTGTCCCTCTGAACAACAATATTGCAACTGCAGGCTATAGTGCTGCAGGAAGTCCTTAACTTACAAAATTACAATGGACCTCCCCAGAGTTACTTATGACCCAGTTTCAAAGTTAAGACAGTCAATTCTCCCCATATGCAGTGATGTAATTGTATTTTGGGCATTTGACAATTGGCCCGCTTTTACAGCCAGCCATTTGCAGTGTCTTGAGGTCACATAACCACAATTTACAACATTTTTTTGCCAGAAACTAGTTTTACTTTCATTTCAGGCAAAAAACATCCATCCATTGGCTTAAACGGGTTTGCTTAAACACTGTGGTGTTCATTTAACAACCATGGATCACTTAACAACTGCCACAAGAAAAGTTATGAAATCAGGCATGTTCACATGGTGACCTGCTTAATGACCAACACAACTTATGATCATAATTCTAGGTTCAATTACAGTCATAAGTCAAGGTCTACCTGTACTTATTTTTTCCCAGGATATTATACAAATATTCTTTCTTTACCGTTTCATTCAGGACATTATTGAACTGTTGCTTATACTACTTAGATGACAATTTGCTTTGGAAATTAAAGAAATTTAAAATTAAATTAAAAGAGTACATAGTACATGATGTACATGATGTTGTTAAATTAGTCCTACTGGCAATTTATTATATAACAAATGCCAATTTTGGTCAGGGCCCATTTTCCATCCATGTCATGGATTATGCATATTGCCAAAGATTCTGAATATTCCATTACACAGCTAGAAGGTATGCATAATATTTTACATAATATTCAGTGTAATATTTGTAACATTAGCTCTAACGTTGCCATGATTCTCTCAGACTCTAGTATTCATGTTTTTCATGAATGATGATACTTAGTTGAATAATATATTGGCATGTAGGAATGATCTTGATGGATGAGAGAAAAAGATATTGCCTAGAGCAGAGTTCCCCAACCTTTCCGGCTTTGCGGACTGGCTGGGGGCGGGCAGAGTAGAGAGAATGGTTTTGCGCGAGTGGCAGGCAAACATGCGGACAACTATTTGCAAAAGTGGGCGTACGCGCCCACCACTCACACAAATGGAGCGCCCGTGTTTTCCCACTGCTCGGCAAGTGGGGATCCGCATGCATACACACGCGTTCGCCCTCCACTTCCGCGGCCCGGTTCCAAAGGGCTCAAGGCCCAGTAGTGGGCTATGGCCCATGAGTTAGGGACTCCTGGATTAGAGAATAATCAGCCAAGAGTGGGGGAACTCCCTAGTGGCTTAAGAGACAGAGAAAGAAACTTAGGATCAGGTTATTAAAAGTTGATGGCAGAAGAATCTTACTTTCAGGCTTTCAAGATTCTGTCAGTGTAGCCTTACAGTAAAGTAGATTTAGCTTATCGTGTTTCCTGCCTGGTTTACCTGGGAGGATTGGCAAGTAATCTTGTTGAATAAATAAATAAAATAAATGTTGTTACCTAATGAAGTTATCTAGTCAGGTAACGAAACATCTGCAAACAACTAAGCTCAGAGAACACTAAGCACTCCATAGTTCAGTCCTGAGCTATGTACATTCTCTTTTGATGGAGCCACATATGGATGTCGTACACTTCAATAAGCACGCAAATGACAGAAATTTGCATGTAGGCAAACCTCCACCAAGGAACAACTATTCTTTCTGCACGAATGCCTACAACAGTTTGCCCTGCACACCAGCGTCAGATGCAAACCTCCAATAAATTGCACTGCTGGATGGAAAACAGTTCAGCACAGCAGCCGGAAAATGACACAGCTAATAATCATAGATGCAGACCTCAGAATATTCTGATTTAAGTTTAATGTTAGGCTTATGTTAAAAATAAAACAGTGCTATTGGGTAGGGGGAATTGTATGCACTTGGCATTTTACTTACATCAAGTGTTTGACTCTGCACATGCAAATTAACAGAAGAGCATAATTTCAAAGTAAACCAGGATTTCCTGGTGTGTTACACCTGCAAGTGCAAGCAAGAATACATAATATTGCTGTAATTATGAATGCATGACTATTTATTTAAATGTGTTCTTTACACATGGCTCTTTGGATTTAAATTTGGTTTCAGCTTGATACATTTTGAGATGACGTTGAAACTGATCTTAAGACATTTCCCCATTTTTTTATTAGAATTCTCATTGAAATTTCATTTATCCTCCTTTCTCTCTCAAGTATCTGCAAGAGGTTAAGTTTCTAATAACTTAAGAACAGAATTATCATCCTACTGTTCAAACAATAAGGGAATATAAATCATACAATCTAAAGCTGAATCAAAACTCTGGCAAGAAACGATACAGAATATTTTAGAGCCAACTGTCATTAAAGGTTTTCATCATTTTAGAAGTGATTCAGGCAGTATGTGTCTTTTCCTATATCTTCTTTTTAGAATACGCAGTGCAAAGTGATTAGTTGCCTCAAGAAAAGAATGTGAAGGCACCTGGACCAACATTTATTGTAGTGCGGCTCATCAGTCGTATTTAGCATTGAGTACGAAAAATAGCACTTTCCATTTCCTCTGAGATATTAATGTAAGCATGTCAGTAATTAGTTGCAACTAAACCATGCCAAATTTAATTAAATGTATTCTTGTTTGCAGCCCACCCTGTTTGCTGAATAATTGCCCCAAATCTTTGTAAATAAAGAATTTCTCCTCCAAATGTCTGTTACAGGTAGTCCTTGCTTAACTACCACAACTGGGTCCGGCAATTCTGTCATAAGCAACATGGTCATTAAGTAAGACATCACATGACCACAACAGACTTACTTCCTCCATGGTTGTTAAGCAAATCATCCTCAATCATTAAACAAGACATGACTGTGGCTTGCGATTTTATTGCTGGCTTCTCTGTTGACTCTGCTTGTTGGAAGCTGTCCTTAAGAAAGGACTACATCTATTATGCAAATGTCATTTTACTGGGACTGTAAATCTTTTGCCTTTTCCATGTCTATAATATGTACAAGGGAAGGAAGAGAGAAGGGAAACAGACTTCTAACATGTTCACACAATATGTTGCCTAATATTATGTTTGAATTGGTAAAAGAATGGAAATCACATTTTATAAAAATTAACTCTTCACTTTCTTTACAGATGATTCCTACTGGTTAGTTGGATATTATGAAATGAAATTATAATGAAAGAGATAAATTATAACAAAATCAATTTTCAAAATTCTTCCAGTTTTTCATATTCTGGAAAGACTAGTACCCATTTCAAATACTGATTTAAATAGCACTGTCAAGCCAACATTTAGGGATTTTTTTTTACTTCAGATTTTATTTGTGGCATTCCTATTTATACCAAGAAGAAAAAATGGTTGAATAATTATACCCATAAAATTAATAAATATTATAAAAACAATTCAATAGAGTGATGAATTCTAACAAAGGAAGTATTTGGATGGGAGTATTAGTGATTCATATACAGAAAATCTCCCCAAAGTTTGGTCACAGATAAAACAGAAAGGATTCTGGTAAGGAAAGCTGACAGCTAATTTGATAGAAAGCATCCTATTTTTGCTGCCCTAATACTAACTTGGGATCTGTTGACAGTGGAGAAAGAATCATAAAATGGGAAATGTTGGAATTATACATTCCTTCTTCGGTATCCAGATACTAACAGAATATTTGTTAAGAAGAGGCTGCTCAGAAGTTCCAGATATTGGAAATATTTTATCTTTGTAGAACTATCTAAGGAAAAAAGTACATTGTTAAAAATGTTTGGACCAAAAATTATTTTGCAATTTGGTGAGAGAGATTATTGTTATTTCAGATTCTCTTGTAAGTATTTGTCAAGCATTAAGTTTGAACAGTGAAGTAAATATTAGCTCAGGAAGATTGTAAAAGAAAAAGCTATGCTGAAACCACTTCAACTCTCTCTTACAAACTATAGTGACTCAATTGGTGGTACACATTAGGTCAGGCTTATGATTGTAGCCATTAATGGGCTTTTATCTTCCATGAATTTGCTTCTTTTAAAGCCATTCAAGCAAGCAGTCATCAGGATATGTCAGCATGATTACCTAGTTTAACTGTTCCACTGTTTAAAAAAAGCATTTCTTGTCTGTTCTGAATCCCACAGTTTGATTCCTTGGATGACCCCACTGTTCAGAATTTTGAAAGACGAAGAAAGACTCATTTATTTTCTCCACACCAAGCTTCACTGAGTACACTTATAATGATCACCCTTATATGACTCTTTTTCTAGAGAAAAAAATCCTTAAATGTTTCTTTCGGACTATGAATTAGAGTATTATTTATAGAGCTGCAGAAAGAAGGATAGGCTTTATTTGCAAATTGATACTGCAATACTTCTTTTTCTTTTTGTCAATCTTTATGAAGATAAGGAATATAATTCCATTATATTCATTATTTATAAAAATAGCTTTTGTAATTTCATCTACAATAAATCCATTATAGTGATTGTTTATGTTCTGATTCTTTGAAAAAATAACTAAACCACTATTACACTGAATCAATTTTTAACAATACCTTGAGTCAAAAATTTTACATATTTCCTAAATCACTCCTGCTCTGTATTTCCGTTATAAATGGCGGGTCGCTGTTCCTTTCATTCCTTAGAATATGCAGAAATATATTGGAAAACCTGTATAAAGCAGTGCACAATGCTATAGTTGTTTATTGGATTAAGTGGAGCTTACTCCAGAGAAAATGGATGTGGGATTGGTGTTTAGGTTGCATCAATCCACCATTTGCACTACAGTCTCGTGCCATCCTAAGTTCTTTCCGATTTATAAATTCGTCAGTAGCTATGACACTTCATCTTTTATAGACCTAGTAAGAGGTCTTTCTTTGTAATATATTCGGTGGCAGACCAAAAAACACATAGCAAAAAAAGGATATTTTTTATGCTGTTCGATGTTGGCAATGGTTGCATTCCTATTAGAATTGCCGAGATTACAATCATTGGGTTTTGTTTTGTTTTTTAATGTATTGGGCTTACTGCTATCAGTTCTTTGATCTTGTGAAATGATAGCTGAAACTGATATGCCTCTTGATCTTTTCTGTTACAACCTGTGATATATCCTTATTCCAAAGGTGTCCTCTGGAACCTGTCTTCGTGTGATGCAGTAAAAATGACAATCATCCGAGATGCTCTAGCAACATTAACAAACAGTGTGATAGTTCCTCATTCTGGATGGAATAATTCTTCCTTTGATGATGATCATAAAATTAAATTCCAGACTTCTTTAGTTCTGCGCAACACAACAGGTTGTCTAAGGTAAAATCATAGTTTCATAATAATCACCTTAACTAATAAATGCTTGTGCATCCTTTTAAACCGTTCGTTTTTGTCATTCAAGGTAATATTCTTTCTTTTCAGTAATGAAAGAAGTGCTGCAAATGTAGACCCAAAGATATACTGTTATATGAATGAAATAATCCTGTGTATTTGATTAAACGCTCATTCAGAGTTAGCCTTCACCTAGTTGATTTGGTCCAGATCAAAGTAGTAATTTATTTTGTAGCATATTACCAATGTTTGTATGGTTTTTATTAATGCAAGCATTGCAAAATTAAGACAAAGTACTTTCATCAAAATCAATATAAGAATAGCTGGTATATATGTACTTCTCATATTTTACCAAAAATGTTTCAGTAGGCCCATGAGTGCCAGATATGTCCATTTTGCATGGAAGTCTATTGTTCAAGTTACACAATTTCAGCTCAGGGGAGACTTTTCGATCTAGGCTGCATTCTGTAAATCCAGATTCTAAAATAAATCTATAGACTTTCACCCCAAAATCTAAAAACGCACTCTATTTATTCTATAACTTTTCTTAGTTATCGAGCACCATAACATCAGAACTCCTTTCCTGGTCTTTATCAGTTGCCTTTGGTGAGATGAGTGACTATATACATTTGACAAATAAATAAAATCTTGGGATAAAAAGTACTTAACTACTTCCAGTGGACTGCCTTTTATGTTTTCAAAGTGGGCTTTTCTTACCTTACAATAGTACAGTAATTTCTCAAGGAAACCTTATTGCTTAAGTCCTCAGCACTACTGATCTTCATATTGGCTTGCAGGGGCTTTGAAATGTCAAGTTCAAAAGCAGGTAGTACTTTTGACATGGGAGCCAGATAACATATCTTTGCCTGTTACAGAATTAGTTCTACCTATGATTTTTGCCCCTTCAGCATTAGCAGCTCTGGTTCAAGCAATCTTGGCTTCAGTGGAGATTTCAGTTCAGTTGCCATCCAAACCAGGTGCTGCTTCACTGCCACTTAGAATCTTTTCTGGAAGCTCACCGACTGATACATTTATTAAGGTGATTACTGGATTTAAAAGCTTTTGTTTTGAACTGGCTACCCATTCTTTCTCCAGACGTGTTGATAAATGACCAAGAGACCTCCCTCCATATGAGGAAGCCCACCCTTAAACTCCTGGTCATTGACCCAATAAACATTATTTCATTTCACCCGTAAACTTATCCAAATGGCTATTGAATATTGTATTGGATGTCATCCAGGCTCCACCAGTTATGAGTGAGTAGGTATGTGTACCAGATGCCCATTCCTTTACTACCAGTTGTTCTTACATTGGCAAGAATGCATAGCAGAAGCTGCTTATTATGCTCCATGCCTGTAGGTAAGTAGGGAACCTATTAAAGATGAAGGATGACAATTATCGCTTTCTTGCCTCGTCATTTATCTTAACCTCCATAACTGTTGAGTATGGCCCAGCACCAAAATTGGAACCTGTTGACAGACAGGGAAAGCAGGAAATTCAACGTCAAAGAATGTAATTCTTACAGTATTCAGTCATTGCTTTCTCCTAACATACCGCTAATCCCCAAGCTCCTACAGGCTATTATCAACAATTTATGTAGGGAAAGACAAGTGATTGTTCAGGGGGGAAAGAACAAACAAGGAGTTACTATCTTCTTTATCATCATGCCATGCAACAAATCATAGCAGCTTAAGATGTAGTCATGCTTTAGCAAGTGCTGCCTGCTTCGTGTAGTGTCAGGGATGAAAGAAATAACATCTCAGTCCCTCCACTCTTGTGTCATATCATTTTCTTTCATCATTTGTCATCTAAAATTTAGTGAGCTCCAGTAACAGCACCTCTGACTCATCTCCACAGAAAGGCCATTCATAGCTCTTTTTTCTTTGAAAATGTTCTTTTTTCCAAAGTTGCGGCTGTTCTATATGCCTCTTTCTTCGGTTCTTTGAATTAGTTGTACAGGTCTTCTGAGCCAGACTGCAGCCAGACTGCAGGAACTTTTCACAGAAGAATATTCTATGCACATCTAAAGAGCAAATAAAATTCTTCACCATTTTTCTAAGTAGTAAAGTTAATTGCAGGTTCCAAAATCTTTTGGGTGACAGTTCTCAGTTATGCTCTGTTTCTGGATCAGACAGTGCCTTACAGTGCCAAGTGACATGGCAGGCAGCAACAGCACATAGCAAGGAGTACGCCATATGGGTCATTTATTAGTGACTGTGTATCTGGGTAAGAACTTGCTGATCCCCAAGAACAAAATGGAAACATTTAAGGAAAAAAATGGTCGTTTTTTTCTCTTTTGTAAATCTTATACTTTCTGTGCTCAGTCATACAACTGACCACTTCATTTATTTGTTGATGGTGTTTATGTGCTGTTTCTCATCATGCAAAATCCCACAACTTGATTTCCTAACATCACAATTGGCTGAATACAGTTTCACAATCAGTGTACTTCTGTAGCTGCCATTGGGAAAACTGCTTTGTCCATTAGTGTGATTTTTGCCAGTCTACAGCAGACTGGCTCGGTTTCAATTTATCCTATTTAGGTTTTACTTGGTGCCCTGCACTGAACTTTCCAGCCACGAGGTCATGTTCTCCAGCATACTTTGCAACAGAGTGAATTATGCCCACTATTGGGCCAGTCTCTGTCTCTCTCTCACACTCAGCCCAACCCCACCTCAAAATGTTGTGAGAAAAATAGGAAAAAGAAGATGTATTAGATATGTTCACCACCTTGAGTTATTTGTAAAAATAACAAAGGAATACAGATAAATAAAAAGTTATGCAAATATGCTACATCCATAACTCTTTTGGGAATTAATTAGCTATTACTGGCTAGTGGTTCTTTTACTGATGGATGGCTTCATTTTTTTATGCAGTCCATCAGTGTGATGCCAAGGATCTTACAGAGACAATGCATTTGGAAGGTATCCTATTTTTAGATCTCTTAATTGTAGAAGTGTCTGTGATTCAGCCCCATAGAATAGCACTGGTAGTACCGCTGGCTGAAAAATTGGTGTATACGGTAATGTTAGACAGTAAAAGTAAAAGACAGTAACAGTAGACAACAAATAAGTTAACCAAAAGCTGTGGTGGCAGCACTAATTTAGTGTTTATCACTTCAGCTACGCTGAGGTGTTGAGAGAACTCTCTTTTTCTGTACTATGGAGCTGCAATATTTGAATTCTTTTAATTGTAGCTCATTAGCTATATGACTCTTGATGAGCCATCACCGCTCAATATTTTCATATTTTCCATACTGATTACCAATCCAAATGACCATGTTCCCATGGCAAAAATTGCAGCGTCATCTGCATATATTATGTCAACAATGAGCTGTCCCTGACCATATTCAAGTCCATGCTTAATGGTGGAGATTTTTTTTCATGAAGGCATCTATTGCAGTATTGAACAGCAGTTACATTCTTGGCATACCCAGTGCACTCCGGGAAACCCTCTTATAATTCACTTTTGAGGCAAACGCAACTGATTAAGATATTATATCTGTGCTGTAGGAACCATGGGACCTTGCTTGATATTTCCTCAGTGGCCAGCGCTAGCTGAACTTCATTCATTCTTCCATGACATGATGTAGCATAAATATTTGGTGATAGCAGTTTGGAGAGAAACCTGCAAGCCTCTTGTTCTGTTTGTTTTTGTATTTGGAGTTGTATTGTCCATGTGAATATTTTATCAGCTATAGAAAGTAAAACTGATCCCATGATAACGTCTGCACTTGTGGTTGTCCCCCTTTTTTTTATATATATATGGAGATTCTGATGGCTTGCTTTGATGTCCAGATCAGGAAGTGGAGAATTAGTGGCATGCATAATTAATGAGCACAGGTCTTAGCAAAGCTTACCCCTTGACTTCAGTGCTTCTGCTTTGACCTCATCACATCAACCTGCTGTGCCTTGATTTAGTTATTTTATAGCCTCTTCAGTCTCTCTGATTCTTGATCTTGCCTCTGGTATTGGTTCTGGAGGAGAACCTAAACTCTTTCTGCAAGTGGTACATCATTTCGTAGTGGTTATAGATGTGGTGGAAACATTATTCCATCAGTCCAATTTTTCAGTAAAGGTACCATGGGGTTTGCAAATGTTATCATTGATGTTATGCATCTGACCTCCAAGGTGGTGCAATATAGTATATAATATACAGTATTCTTGTTGCCAAGCTACTTTTTGTGACTCTGCAGCAATATGATCCCAGTACTGTCAACCCAGCCATATAGATAGTAACACATCTATATGCCGGTCCCAAGCCCGGATAAATGGGGAGGGTTAATTCCCTGTTGAGGGAATCAAAAAAATCAGGCACCTATCTACATAAATAATGGGAAAGAGATTTTTTTTTACTGAAAATCCAGAAGCAAACTACAGCAGTCATACAATAAATTAAAAACCACACAAAAAACTTCAACAATTAAATAAATTAAATTAAATTAACTAAAATAGAACCATGGCTAGAGAGAAGGCCAAAAAAGATGGGTTTTAAAGAGATACTTGAAACACAATAGTTTTGAGGCTCAGAAGGGAGGTGCTGAAGATCTCATTCACAGATTTGTCAAATTTGCACGTGTATCAGTGTGAACTGGTATGTTTAAAGAAAGCCGTAGCTTGTTAAATATTGTAGAAGTTTCTGCATTTTCTCTCCAAATATAAATGGTCTTAGAAAAAAATAGAATAGGTTGCATTCAGAGATGCTAATCCACTATTGCTATTATATTCTCCAGTGAAATGGCCTTTTCTCCTTTTGTTCATATTCTCCAAATGAACTCGAGTGTTGGAGGTAAACACCAGAGCAAATCAGAGAAATGGGAGAGGAGGCAGAAATCTGTTTGTACAATATTAGTTGTTGCCCATTGTGAAAATACTGTAGATTTTCTGTTAAATTATTGTTTTGGTGACCTGTTCATTTAGCAAACAATAATGACAATGTCCTTGTACAACAACAACAGATAATGTGTTTAACTATCTTAGGTTCTTGAAAAGGATCCAATAGTGAAAAGTAGCAAAACTAGTCAGAACTGTCTGATAAAACTATGGGTACATAATAATATCATCATCATCATCATACATCAAACTGAACACTTCCAGATTTTTTATACTTCCCCACAAGTCAATAGTATCGTCTTGGATAAATGTTCTTCTATAATCAATTTATTGTATAGGTATAGCTGATATAATAAAATACCGGTGGATATATCACAGGTTCTGTATTTTTTGCTTTATTTTGTGCCTTAGGAATTTAAGTTCTGCAGGAGAAGAGGCAAGGAAACAAATGAGATCTTGTGAAGGATTGGTTGATTCTTTGTTGTATGTGATCCATACATGTGTGAACACTTCTGATTATGATAGCAAGGTATGCAAATGTTTTAATTATCAATTTTCTTTTCAAATAAGAGTTATATAGAATTGACAGATGTCTATATTATTTTAAGTCAGAATTTGTCTTTTTGTTACTGAATAATTTGTATGTGAAATGTCATCATTAGTATGTTTTTTTGTGCGGACAGACAACTTAAACAGACAAGGGGTTTGTTGTTGCTATTGCTGCTGCTTACTTTTCAGCCCTTTCTAGTTCCTATTCACCCCTTATTCCAATTTAGCATTTTTAAGAGAAAAATTATACTTGTTGTTTAGGGAAGATTCACTGTAATAAAGTTTGTGAACACCTACAGGAGGGTGTTAGCTATATTAGCACTATCTGATACTGACAATAATTCATTAAGTTAGTACTTCAAAATAAGGAAAACAGTCGGGATATACCACAACATCTTAAAATATCTATATCATTTCAGCAAAGATTAAAAAAAAAGCACAGTCACAATACAGCCAAAAAGACAGAGTCAGCTTTGAGGTGCCATGTTTGTTAAATTTCAGATAGGATTGATGTTTCTTATTACTTCAGTGTCACAAATTCAGGATTTGAAAAATGCAGTAGTTTAGGAATTTAACATGATTTTTTTATATTAATCACTCCATATGAGTTGGATAGCATTATGATATTAAAAGATTAGAAAATTTAATCGTCATTGCTTTACTTGGAGAAGTGAAAAAGTTAAGGAGAAATAGCTTGATAATTCCTTCCTTCCTTCCTTCCTTCCTTTCTTTCTTTCTTTCTTTCTTTCTTTCTTTCTTTCTTTCTTTCTTTCTTTCTTTCTTTCTTTCTTTCTTTCTTTCTCTCTCTTTTTCTTTCTCTTTCTTTCTTTCTTTCTTTCTCTCTTCTTTCTTTCTTTCTTTCTTTCTTTCTTTCTTTCTTTCTTTCTTTCTTTCTTTCTTTCTTTCTTTCTTTCTTTCTTTCTTTCTTTCTTTCTTTCTTTCTTTCTTTCTTCTCAACACATTTATTCCCTAAATATTCTCTAAACTTTTATCTGCCCAAATCATTATTGGATTTCTTTGAATCTCTTCCGTTTCACTTTTAGACAGTCGAAAACTGTGTGTGCACACTTCGGAACCTTTCTTATCGTCTAGAACTTGAGGTTCCTCAAGCCCGCCTTCTTGGCATCAGTGAGCTGGATGACTTTTTGGGGAAGGAATCGCCCAGCAAAGATTCTGACTCAAGCTGCTGGGGAAAAAAGAAGAAGAAAAAGAAAAAAACTTCACAAGAGGATCAGGTTCTTTTTTCTTTTTTCCCTTTTTGCGTAACTCTCTTAGGAATACCAAAAAGAATTTTTCCATTATCTATTTATATTACAGTGGAAGCTTTTTATGAGAACATTGAGTCACTATATGTTAAAAAGAAATAACTGTTTGAATGTAATATTTTTATTGTGCTTATTTTGTACAGTGGGATGGAGTTGGTCCAATACCAGGGTTGTCCAAATCTCCTAAAGGCGTGGAAATGTTGTGGCACCCATCTGTCGTAAAACCATATCTAACTCTTCTAGCTGAAAGTTCCAATCCAGCTACTTTGGAGGGTTCTGCAGGATCTCTTCAGAATCTTTCTGCAGGCAACTGGAAGGTAGTGTAGGAAACTTGGGAGTAGTGATAGTTCATTCCTACTGCCTTTACAACATTGATATTTGTGATGTAGAATATGAAGTTTGGAGTATGAGTTGCAATATTACAGCTAACTGCAAACAGGTGTTTTTTTTTTAATCCAATAGCTTGAAATCACAAGGTCTCTTCTGAAATGTTTCTAAAGTTACTTCAATCTAACAAAACTTGGAATCTACAAGTGGATCATATGACTGTTATTCAACTAGTAAAATTAATTGACCTGATTCCTTATAGGGCATTTGCAACTTATCTGCAGATTTAACATTAGGTTGCAATTCTGTGAAGTCTGGAAGGGCATCCTCAGAGACATACGATATATTTTAGGGGTAGAAAAAGAAGATAGGATTTTGAAGGACAAATGTGTATATGTATTTAGGCATTCTTTCTTAGCCATCTGAAAAAGCTTTGGTACTGGAACAAGCCAGAAAAGGGAGAAGGTTAATAGACATTCCCTGAGCATGCTAGGAATCTTTCCTAGCTTTCTCGGGCTTCTAATACAGTCATAGAATAGAGGAAGAATTATGCTGACCTTGAAGCTGATGTAGTTCATGACCTTACCATTGCTGTCAACAACAATTGCAAGACCAGGAAAGTAATATTTGGGCCTCTAAACAATATTCTGTCCTTCTAAAGAACAAACAGCATGGTTTGGGGATCCTGGCAGGTATATCACAGCTCTACATCAAAATATAGAACTGCTTTTCCAATCATTGTCATGCATAGTTAGGCCTTTATATATAGGCCAATTGAACAAAGCCAATTGCTCCTCAACATTCATTGTTTAATAGAAGTGGAAAATCAGAGAGTTGTCTGAATATTCATTGCATTCTTTTCCGATCCAATGGCTAAATTCAAACAAATGCTAAATGTTAAGATACATCTGAAGATATTCTTATATTTTGAACATTTTATATCAATCAATTTTATTTCGGTCATAGAGCAGCATAGAACTAATTACATAACACTTACTCTAAAACAAACATAAAAATAAAAAATTCAAATTGATAGAATAAAATAAGGTGTGGATAAAACGAACCCTTTGCAGGGCTTCAGCAAGTATTAGACTTAATATAAGCTAGTGTAGCTTTACATTCTTGTAATATCTTAAAAATTTCTAATATCATTATGGTCTTTTTAGTTATATAATAATAATAATAATAATAATAATAATAATAATAATAATAATAATAAAGTTGAAAGGGACCTTGGAGGTCATCTAGTCCAACCCCCTGCTCAGGCAGGAAACCCTAGACCATTTCGGACAAATGGCTGTCCAGTCTCTTCTTAAAAACTTCCAGTGTTGGAGCATTCACCGCTTCTGGAGGCAGGTTGTTCCACTGGTTAATTGTTCTAACTGTCAGGAAGTTTCTCCTTAGTTCTAGCTTGTCCTAGTTATTTGTAGCAATTATGGCCCAACCAATTATAACCAAGAAATAGCAGAGTAAAACATAGAATTTTATGTGCATATTTAAAAGGAAAAGAGAAAAGGCAGGGAGGAAATGGAGAGAGAAAATACATTGAGTTATGGAAGCCTAGTTAAGGTTCAGCATCACCTCACTTGAAGGAGTTCTTTACGTTTAATCATAGTTCTGATACAGAAGTAGGCTACATTCTTTGAAATCCCTGCTTCCAGTCAATTAGCAAGAGATTAAGGCAGGGGTCTTCAAACTTGGCCCTTTTATGACTTGTGGACTTCAACTCCCAGAATTCCTCAGCCAGCGTGCCTGACTGAGGAATTCTGGGAGTTGAAGTCCACAAGTCATAAAAAGGCCAAGTTTGAAGACCCCTGGACTAAGGCAATCGGCCTCTGCTGCCTAGGTATTTATGTTATATACATAGGGAAATACAAGTATCTCATTGATTTTTTTTTTTAAAAGGCAATGCAGCAAAACATCCCACAGTTTCAAATTCCCCCTCCTCTCAAGGACAAAGCTACAACTCTTCTCTCCTAATTTTTCTTTAAAAAAAATAAGCTATTAGAGATTGATGGTGGTTCTTGATCACTGCTTTCTGCAGTTTATAAATCTGATCTTTTACAGCATATAACAGGAACAAAAATCATTTTTTTTCAGGAGAAGAGCATTACAAATGGCACTCTGTTAAGAATACTGGAGCATCTTGTCTGAACATAGTTTTATAACTGTGTAGTATCATTTATCATACTTTTTAGATTATATTCTAGTAAAATTCAAAAATCTAGCATTTTTCTAGTAAAAGAAAAAGAATTTAATTCAGCTAATTGACTTTGCTGAAATACAGCTAGGTTTCCAGCAAAAAGTAAGAAAAAAGTGAAAGATACTGAATACTTCAACTTTTGGATTGCCGTGCTCGTCAACGTTACTTTACAAAGTATTTTGTCATTCCAAGGATTTTTTTTTTAATATCTACTTTGGAAGATACTTATAAATAAATAACATACTGCTATGTTAAATTGCTTCAGCAGCTTGGCTTTCCAAACATTTTGTCTTTATTCTATAAGTGTCACTGCATCTTTAATGGCTATTGAAACAATGATCACATAATTTAGTATTTTAATTCATTTTATTTCTCTATGACTCATAAGAAAAAGTCTTCCGAACTCAATCAGTGCCAAACCCACACTTAATTTAATGGGCGCTGGATGCAGGATTCCCATTTATAATTAGAATAAACTCATTTGAAAAGCTATAAAATAAATTTTGAAAAGATATAAAAATTTATGTTTTGAAAGGTAATTTCGATGGATTCATAAATAAGAAAAGACTTGTAAGTAACTTTTATTTTTATGCAACAGTTTGCAGCATATATTCGAGCTGCTGTCAGGAAAGAGAAAGGACTTCCAATTCTTGTGGAATTGCTAAGAATGGACAATGATAGAGTTGTTTCTTCCGTGGCAACAGCCCTGAGAAATATGGCACTAGATGTGCGTAACAAGGAGCTTATTGGTGAGTATTAAGGGGCACAATCCAAACTATAAATACGAGAAACTTTGAAGACATGTTTTAAAAAAATCATTTTAGAATTCTATTATCCATTCCATGCCTCTCCACTGTGAAAAACTGCCACCAAAGATAAATTAATTTGGGTGGAATTTATATTTGCTGAACTTGATTGGATTTTTTTTTCAGTTTCAGTATAACCATAGATCTTTTACATCTAATGGTGGTTTCTGACAGTTCCCAAAGATGCTTTTCCTTTGGAGATTTACAGTATTTTTTATAAAAAAATAATAATTTTAAAACCTTATTTTTAACTTGTATTTCTCTCAAAAATGGCAATGTGGATACCAATAAGCCGCTCTTCCCTTCTTCCTCTAGATTTCTTTTTATAAATGAAGGAAGAATGTTTATTAAGATGTTTATTAATACAGTCTAGATTATTGGTTTGAGTTTCTGAAAAGCCTATGAATAGGAATTGATTTGGTATTTCTCAAGATCAAACCAGATGAATTTGCTTGAAATATAGCTTGCTAGCCAAGAAATGTTCCTTCTTGTAGAGCAGAAAGTATATGAGGCTACACTTTTAGATCTAAACCCAAGTTTTTTATGAAGTTTAATAGAAGAAATCAGAATAACATTCTGATCTGCAATGCTTGGAATATCCTGTGCCTTTTGGTAGTGGCAGTGGACAAAACATTCCTTCAAATACTCCCAATGTGTGGAGAGATTACACAAAATTAATTATTAAAAACAGTGGAAACTATGAAATTCATTAAAAAGTTGTGCAAGGAAGCATTTAAAATATATAAAAGTGATTTTGTGATCACTTAATATAAAAAGCTAATTAAAACATAGCTAGGAAAATAGGAAAGTTTAAACACACTTTACCTGGGAAACAACACACCTGGGAAAGGGATTCATAGGCAGGGCAAAAGCTTATAATATGGCTCTGTACATAATAATACGATTTGGTATTTTATTTAGCTGACAAAATAAGAAATAGATTTGGGATAAGGAACCAATGGATTTGATCGATGGGTGAAATGATTCCAGGGTGATGCAACTGAGATGATGAGAATGTGCTAACATTTTGTTAGCCATGTTCTAGCTTCTTCAGACGTGCTTAATATCATGATAAAATGTATAAATTCAAACAGGCTTCAACATTTTCTGTAAAATGTAGGGCTCATTCAGCAGATAAATCATGGACATGATAACTTGAAGAATCATTTATGCTGCATCTGTTTTATCATCTGACAGGCCTCATAACACAGCTCATAAAAATTGAGAGAAGTGCTGAAAAAAGGATGAGACACCTACTCAGTTCACATTTCAATGAGGCACAAGCTGAGAATCTAAGAGAACCACAAATTGCCATCAACTGGAGGGGATGACCCATCCCCTCCTGTAAGGAGACAATATAAATGTTTCAGTGTATGATCGATCATAGTTTTTACTTAAATACTGAAAGTTGTCTGCAGTTACTATAGCACAGAATTAATGCTTTTCTCATCTATATATTATTGAAAAACTTGTCACGTCTTTTATCTGGGTGAAACTGTGTGCCTATAGGACAACAGTGTTTGAACCAAGGGACCTCATATGGACTAACTTACCAAATGTGTCTCAAATACGGGATCAGTGACTCCTTAGAGCATGAAATTTGGGGACGTTGTGGCTGCTTCAGGCTGCTGCAGTCACATGGTCATTTTGAACATTCCATGACAGTTTCCCAGCCAATCTTGCTCCTTACCCACCCAGCAGTGAGAAATTGACTCAACGTGCGGCTCTTAAAGAAGCAACAACTATATATGACATGAACATAGGCCTGGATATTCAGTCAAATACATCAGCCAATTTGTCTTAGTCCTTATCTGTTTCATTTTTCAACTGCTCTTACTTTGAAAATGAGTATAAACCAGCCCCTCCTTCGGCCACTGGAGATCAGGTAGTGGTTCTCCACCTTTTCTTCACCACGGACCCCCAAGACTCAAGATTTAAATCATAACATTTCTTCAAGCCTTCGCAGACCACAGGTTGAGAACCATTGAGGTAGACTAATCCTGCCCTAGCCCTCAGGAAGTCATGTGATTGTATTTTTAAACAGACTCTTGACAGCTTCCTACATCTCAATGGAGATTCCTGCAGAACTATTCTCAGAGAACTCTATCTTGGGTTCCCCCCAATGAAGCAATGAGAAAAATCAATTCCACATGCATTACACGTTTCCCTGAAATGATGAAAAAATATTGTTCCTTCAGTACTGTCAGTGAAGGAAACAACACTACTCATTTTCCAATAAAATTCCTTGATTCAATAGCAGTCTGTTCATAGTCATTCTGTTTCTCTATTTCAGTAATGAAATATCTGGGAAAGGATGACCCAAACAGGGCACGGCTTGTCTAATTAAATCCAAATGTTAATTATGATTTATATCCATATACATTTCATGTTTGTAAAAAAGAGACTAATTAAAAGTCCTAAATTGTATCAACCCAAAGAGGTCATTATTTTTCTTTATCATGCAATGTCCATCTTTTTCTTTCTAAGAGATTCACAGAGATTATTTGTAACAGGTGAAAAATGAAGCAAGCAGAATATCTGTGCCCTATTCAGTTGTTCATGAAATAAAACCTTTCAAAGAACAGACCCATAATGTGAAGAAGTATTTTTTCTCTTCTATACACATTTATTGCCTCCATACTCACTAGAGCCAAGATTAGGTCATAACATTGATCTTGTTTTGTTGTCTGCGTATTCCACGTTATGCTTGAAAGAAAAAGAGAGAGCAGCCTGATGAAATATCTGCCGTGTTTCAAGAAACCACATATTGAAAGCTATGCAATTAATTCGACTGTGCCTTTTTATCTTTAAAACTAGCTCAGCTAAAACAAGGTTATCTAAAATAAGTAAACAGATTTGTATATGTCTGTGTACTTTGGCTTCTTGCCAGAATCACTTTAATCACATTTTCCCTTAATCCAATATAAAAGAATCTTAGTACATATTTTTTTAATTTGGAAATTGATGTTGCAGTACCTACTTTTTCCCTCTAAACCAGTGTTTTTCAACCTCAGCAACTTTTAAGATGGATGGACTTCAATTCCCCAAATTCCCTAAGCAGCATGGAGAATGATGGGCGTTGAAGTCCACCCATCTTAAAATTGCTGAGGTTGGGAAACACTGCTCTATAAAGAGTTGCATAGGACTATTTTTTATGAAATTAATTTTCCCATATTGAATAGAACCTCTTTCCATTGTTTTGAACGTGTGTATTTCTCCGTTTCATCATTCTTTATGATGTTGAAAGTATATACTGTGGCATAATTCATAGCCTGCTTTTCAGGGAAATACGCTATGCGGGACTTGGTAAATCGCCTTCCAGGAGGCAGTGGGCCCAACATTCTCTCTGACGAAACAGTAGCAGCCATCTGCTGTGCTTTGCACGAGGTCACCAGCAAAAACATGGAAAATGCCAAAGCTTTGGCTGATACGGGAGGAATAGAAAAACTGGTGAACATAACCAAAGGAAGAGGGGACAGGTCAGTACTGGATGTTTGAATTTCTCCAATAGAAACCTTTGATAGCTTCTGAGAACAGGAATGTATGAAATTAAGGAAATAGCTGTTGATTTGGGAAACTGTTTGTTTCTGCACTGTCCGCTTATTAAATTCACTGACTAGCCTTACATTTGTTTGTTTGGGAGGAAATAGAGGAAACTTGGCGTCTTTTCTGTTTTCATTTTCATAAGGCCCACATAGTGCCTGCCACTCTCCTTGTTACAGAGCATTTATTTGTAAGCACTTTTCTTGCAAACTGCTTCAGGATTAAAAGTTTCTGTAAATGCCAGGGATATTTATCGCTTTTCCGAGTTGATGCTGTGCACCGGATCAAAGAAAATGTGGGTAGATATGTGCTCACATATATATGTCTCTCTGTGTGTATTTATCAGAACCTCCAGCCAAAAGCTGGTTGGAGTCATAAAAGGACGATGTCTGCCTGATCATTAAAAGGTGGCTATGTTGCAAAGCATGAAAAAGCTGCTGGGAATGTCTGCTGTGACATTGGAAAAAAAGAGAGTGAAATGATGCTGTTATGAAGCATTAAATTGTGTTCGAAGTCTAGTCTCTTTTCTCTATTGCTATCTCTTGGTTTACTCTCAGTGCCACTTAGGGATGATTTTTTAAATTAGATTAAATATGCAGTTCTTATGCATATGTAAGGACACTGGGTCACCTGTACCAAAGGAATTCTTGTTCTCTACTTCTATACACATGAACAATTGTTCCTGAGGTTGTGGGATTCTCCTAAATGAAATGAGGTGTGTCAAAAGACCTTGAATTTTTACATAAGCACTTGCCAATCCAAGCCAGTGGCCCTAATACGACACATTTTTGTATTCAATTTTGTTGCCCCGTGCTAGTCAATACTGCCAGCCGATGCAATCTTGATTATTTAAAAGTGTGAGTATATTTTTTTTAGCCATTATATTTGTCAAAGTGCATAAAAGTACATTTCAGTTGAATTATCAAATTCCTAAAAGCTGCTTTGATGATATAGCAGTGATCCTTCAGGTGCTGCATTGGTTATCTGCTTGTTTCCAGTTATTACTTGTAAAGCTTTACATACATAGGTCTAGATTACCTTCAGGGCTTCCTACTTCAGATAGAATCTACCAATTTTATTTGATTAACCTTTAAGGAGACGTCTGGGTGTCTCCTCATCAGATTACAGGGAGTGGTGTGAAAGTAGGTGGTTTTTTTTACAGTCGCTGTGTCTCTTTTGGCTCCAACACTCAAAAGAACTAAATCTTGGCCTGGCTCTTTAAGAATTATTTGGAGATCATAAGATTGGTCCCTGGGATTGTTTTTTAAGTTGTATTATAGAATGTTTTAAAAATATTTTATTCCTATTACTAGGGCTTTGAATTCTGTTATTCTCATGGTCAGTGTTTTAGTGGTTCAGATTTTTGGGGGCAGAGCAGAATACAGTGTGAATGAATTAATGGCAATTAATAAAATAAAGGATATGAGGGGAAATATAAATAAATAAATAAATGGCACAAGTTCAACAAAATAAAGGAGGAGAATGAAAGTGAAATTCTAGCTTCAAGGAAAGAAAAGTCATGTTTAGAGGTCATCATTGATAGAAACCCTGATTTTCATAAACAATTAGACCAGTCTTTGTTAAATCTTTTGTAAGTAATCCCAAAGAAACATTTGAAAAATGCATGGATCTCCAAGTTAAAAGAAGCCTGCCTACATGTTCATACAAAATACCATTTTTCACTGAATGATAGTTATAGTTGTATTTGTGTGTGCCTTCCCATCCACCCCATTTTAAAAGTCCCTTTTAATCAAATTTATTATGTACCAAAAAATTAAGTCAGTCAGTCATTTTATTTTGATCATGGACCTGCAAAAAATTTTTTTGAAACAAAGGCATATTTAACTTGTTAAATATCAATACAGCTCCAAAATTTTCAACATACCATTTAAATTATTTTGTGCAGCGTATGTCATGTATATAAACTCTTAGCACAAACTTGCCCATTTTCCAACAGAAATCATCAAATTTCCTATTCCCCTTCCCATTCTACTTCTTGAGTTGCTATAGTCACAATCACAGTTCCATGTAGCACAGTACACCATGGATGCAGAGTGGGTAACTAAATGGATGCCTCTTCGGGGGAGGGGGGTATTACTATTTTAGTACAGTACCCATGTGCCACTTCTGAACTTCAGTGAATTCAGTTTTTATGTATTCCTATGAAGCAGTTGACTGGCAGGGAACGACATTGAGAGGTGGGGATCGAAGTGGTGTGTTCTGCCCAACCAGCTGGCTGATGGTGAATGCAGGGAGACTACAGTTGTCCTTTTGTGGCTCAATTGTGAGTCACAGACCCTAGTTTGAGAATCACTGCTTTCAGCTTATATGGAAGGGAGCTGTTCAGAACTCGCATCATGTAAGCCAAAACCTGCATCTTTAACTGGGCTTGTAAATGGATTGGTAACTAAAGCACTTTTAAATGAAGTATGATACATTCAAGCTTGTTTCTGCTAATGAATGTCGAGCCCTGTTTTCATTTGGAATGGCTACATGCATGGCAATCTCCACATTTAAAAAAAAAAAAAGCTTGCTGCAATCTCATCCGGAAATACCCCAAATTTAAATAACACTGGATTTTGCATTTTGTGGACTTGAAAGCAATAAACACACAAATAAAAACACAAATGTTTATTGAGCAAAGCATAGCAAAAGGGTAACTTTAACTGAAAAACATCATATAGATAGAAAATATTCATAGGGAAGGGAACAAGACATTGCATCATCCAACAGAGAAGTGTAAATATAGGAAAGAATCTCATATCCCTTTAGTAACTTGGAGTCCCTCGTCCTCACCAGGCATTTTCCAGATTATGCTGTCTAGCATTTAGCACCTTTCCTCATTAGGTCAGTGGCGTCACAGGTCTATAAAGAGGTTCATTTCTTAGTGGTAATTTAATGAATATTTGTCTTCCCCTCTTTCTGAATCACTTAGATTAATTCTTCCTAGGTGCTGTTAACTGTGCCATAGCCATTCCATAAATAAAGGAACACATCTGGATAGGTCAAAAAAGCCCACCTGTCCATGCCAATCTGACTCCCTACACCAGGTGATTTTGAAATATACATCACAGTATGCTGGCATAACTGATACAAGGTGAAATACATGTATCATGCTATCCAAAAAGGATAGGCATATGAAATAAGTTCTCTGTTAACCTATCAACTCTTGGTTTACAGCCTTTATGCACTTCAGTCTCCTAAAAAGGAAGAGCCGTGCACATAGTAAAGGGGTGCATTTGGTTATCTCCTCATCTTTTTTCCATGTGCACAGTCAAGGTCCTTTGCTATCTGGGTCATAACCTGTTTGTTTTATAGGGATATGAGACTTCCTTTCCAACTTATCCATTTATCTCTTCGTTGCTGATAGTGTCATTTTGATCATAAAATATTGACGTTCTTTCAAGTGAATTATGGTTCACGTAAAGCAGAAGTTAATTTTCAGTCAAGGAATGTTGCTAGCAGACCCATGCTAGCTTAATAGAACTTCTCACTTTCAGAGCTGCAGACTCTGCTTTCAGAGTTAGATTTTGGGGTTGCAAGGGGAAAATTCTGTTAAAGGAAACTATTTTAACGGTAACTTAGCACTGGATGCCAGCCATTGTGTAGTGTGTGTGTGTGTGCATGTCTGATACATCTTTTCTTTTTAGATCATCATTGAAGGTTGTCAAGGCAGCAGCCCAGGTGCTCAACACATTATGGCAATATCGTGACCTCCGTAGCATTTATAAAAAGGTAATATATTGACTGCTTTTCTCACAAAGATAATATTCTTTAAGATTCAATGCCATAGTGAAGTCTGAACAATTTCTCTTAATTAAATGGAATTTATTTATCGTGTGACCTTCTTTTCCTTCTTCCACAGGATGGCTGGAATCAAAATCATTTTATTACTCCTGTGTCAACACTTGAGCGTGATAGATTCAAGTCACATCCCTCCTTGTCTACAGCAAATCAGCAGATGTCACCTATTATTCAATCTGGTCAGTCAGTCAACTTTTTTGTATGTGCCAAACTTGATATTCATTAACCAAACAGGTTTTGCACACATCTTTTGAAACCTTAGAAAATTGTTCTCTGTCAGCCTCTCTTCTCCTATGCAGTTGAAGCTATCTTTCCTGACTTGATTTTGATATGACAAAATCAAGCAAGGCTAGACTATAAATTTTTAATCAAAAGCTCTCCAAGGTGACTTATAAAGCAGTCTGACACAATCAAAGAGAGAATACTTGAAGTTAAACCTTAACAAATTCCATACTGGAACACTCAGATCAGAGAAAGAGTACAAATTTAGTATTTGAATGGCCCTTGGTTCAATTTCTTGTCTCTATAGATGCGAAAGGGAAAAACTCTTGAATGAAACCCTCTCAGTCAGCCACCCATTAGTGTTGACAATATTAAGCTCAACAGCCTAGAGGTCTAACTACAATTAATCAACTTTTCATTTTATTGGAAGCAAGAGAGGAGCTAGTGCTTCCTTTCTCTGTATGCATAGTCCTGCCCCCAAGGACAGCAACATCTTCCTTCAATCAGAGGGGCAACAGATAGTTTTAGCCCCCATACCCGTCCACTTGCATTCCTGAATATTGTGCACCTGCATCCTACAGCTATGCCATTCATTGCAGCCTCCTAGGTAGAACTTGTTTGACCAATCTTCACAGATACGTTATCCCACCGGATAAGGGAGGGCCAAGAAGAAGACGAAAAGAGATACACAGGAAGTTTTCTGCTGATCAGAAATCATGAATATATCAGGCAGGGGGTTGGTTCTTTGAAGTTCTGCAAACGTTAGAAATTCCAGTGTCCAAGCATATTGGTCTGTTCAGTTTCTTGCCAGCTGCCAAGAGGTAGCTATGTGACTTCCAAAAGATGCTGCAATACACATGTGGTATCAGATACACTGAATTGCAGGTGAAAGAGTGGCAGAAATCAATGTTCCTTGATGCTTATCGTTGTCCAGTATTCAGATATGAATTTTATTCCTTTTTTTGGGGGGGGGTCCTTTCAGGAGATACAGTATATGCCATTTTCTCCCTTGGAGCAGCAGAGACCAAAAGAAGACTGTGTTGCTTAAAGAAAACAATTACTTTGCATAAGTAGATATATTTTTGTGATAATGAAAAAGTATCAGCACACATCCTCTAAAGATCCATAAAGTCAAAAGGTTCTTCGCTAGAAAATTGCTAGTGCCTTTGTATACATTAGGAAATAGCCTTGCTTTTAAAGATGTTTGTTTGTTGTTATTTTGGTTTAATCATTTCTGTTCCACTACTTAGGAATTTAACTAATGTTTTAAAATCCATGTATTTAATGTCTAATAAATGTCTATTTTACCTAGTTGCTGATTATGTCCACGGTATTGCTGCCACCTAATTTAATCTTTACAATAGCCTTGCGCAATTGGATAAGTGGAGAGCTAGAGATGGGCACATTGTCCAATAAACTGCTGGAGTTGGAGTTTGAAGTTAACATTTTAACTGGATCATCATATTTCTAATCTTAACAGATTACTTGTTGCACTGAGTGCAAAGTCTCTCTTCCAGATCACAATTAATATTGGCAGATATACACTTGTTGTCCTCTTTTTGTCACTAGTCAAGTAGTTGATTATTATCAATCAGTTGTATAGTTTCTGAACGGATCTGATACTCATCCCTTCCCTCTCTCTCTCTCTCTCTCTCTTTCTTTCTTTCTCTCTCTTTCTCTTTTTTCTTGGTTTGGTCCGCTCTCTCTGCCTCCTTCTTTTCCTCAGTTGGCAGCACATCTTCCTCACCAGCACTCTTGGGAATTAGAGACCCTCATTCCGAATATGATAGGACCCAGTCTTCTATGCAATATTATAATAGCCAAGGTGATGGGATTGCACATAAAGACATCTATACTGGTAAGGGCCCAGTGAGATGAAACTGAAAGCAGGAATGTAAATTACTCTCGCTATTTAACCTCTTTGTTTATAAAAGAGTTCAGGGGTTGGGATGGGGGAAGCATACTGTAAGCAAGTTGAGGTTATATTTGCAAAGCACCTGTAAAATAGCTTCCAAAATAATGTATTGAATGCCAGTGGAGCTTTTGTGATACCAGACCAGTTTATTTTTGACTTATTGATTGAAAAAGTTTGTTCTTCTTTCAGTAAAGCATAAAATAATCAATTGGCATGAAATTTGGTTTTAATACAATACTGCTATTTACCTACAGGCTCTAGTAAACCTTCGCCAATTTATATCAGTTCCTATTCCTCACCAGCAAGGGACCAAAATCGGCGCCTACAGGTAAGGTGTGGAAGCTTATTCTAAAGATAAGCAGTTTGTGTCCCAGTGTGGGTGCATTTTATGTTAATGGCATTGCAGTAATCTAAGGACATTAAACAGGGCATTATCCTGAGAAATCATGTAAAATTTTATGAAAAAAATATCTCTTCACCAAAAATGTCCAATAGCACAGGAATATAGATGTATTCCCTCTTCCCTCCAAGAAAAACTCTGGCCAACACCCATGATAGGGAAGTAGACACAACAAGGTCCACAACAAGGAAGTATTAATACCACTTTACAATGCCTTGGTAAGGCCACACTTGGAATACTGCATCCAGTTTTGGTCACCACGATGTAAAAAAGATGTTGAGACTCTAGAAAGAGTACAGCGAAGAGCAACAAAGATGATTAGGGGACTGGAGGCTAAAACATATAAGGAACGGTTGCTAGAATTGGGTATGTCTAGTTTAATGAAGAGAAGGATGAGGGGGGACATGATAGCAGTGTTCCAATATCTCAGGGGCTGCCACAAAGAAGAGGGAGTCAAGCTATTTTCCAAAGCGCCTGAGGGCAGGACAAGAAGCAACGGATGGAAACTAATCAAGGAGAGAAGCAACCTAGAACTAAGAAACTTCCTGACAGTTAGAACAATTAACCAGTGGAACAACCTGCCTCCAGGGGCGGTGAGTGCTCCAACACTGGAAGTTTTTAAGAAGAGACTGGACAGCCATTTGTCCGAAATGGTATAGGGTTACCAGCCTGAGCAGGGGGTTGGACTTGATGACCTCCAAGGTCCCTTCCAACATTATTATTATTATTATTATTATTATTATTATTATTATTATTATTATTATTATTATTATTATTATTAGTCTAACTATATTCCTTAAGAAATTTGTCTGATAAGTAAAAGCAAAATGACATTAGGTAACAGGGATACAAATACCACATAAGACAAATTAAACAAAGGAGCCATGGGTATACCAAAATGGGTTATGGAGCATCTTCACTGAAAGTACATATGCAATATTTGCACATCAGGTGGCCTATACATGCAAAATATTTTTTCCTACAGAGGCATAATTAATCATATCCTTAAAATGTGCCACCCAGAAAAAGGAAAATTATAAAATCAATTGCACAACAAGATTTGCAATTAGTAAAGAATGAAAAATGAGATAGAACCAAATCCTCAATACAGAAAAATGCCTTTAGCAGGAGGTTGATGAGATGCTAGTGTGTGAGCTTACTAATGGAACAGCTGAAGAAACAATATGACACTTTGGTTTTCCATCATTATTCATAGTAATGAACTTTGTTCAAATGCAGGGCATAATTCTTACAATTTTGAATTTTCATGAATTGTGGGGAAAATACAAACTAATAATAGAAAAAAATCAACTTTTCTCAGGGCATAGTCAAAGATGGAAGTTTATAGAGAGATGATTTCTCTAAGGAGGACATTAGTTTGTGTATGGTGCCCAAACACAAATGCGCTAGAGAGAAAATAATGCATTTGCAGCATTCTAGCAAGATAAATGAATAGGCAATGGAACAAGTATTGAATGGAGACTGCAACTTTATTTTGAAGAAGAGATTGGGAAAAAAAAGTGTAGGAGACTACGTTAACATAGCACTTGAGACAGAAGCATGGAGGCACTTCTGGGTTGAAAGGATTAGCTCATGACATCACCATTGCCCAGGGGACTCCCAGTTGGGGTTCCTTTCATGTCTCCGGCAGGAGATGGAGCAAAGGATGGGAGCTCAACCCTGCTCAAACATGAGCTTCTAACCTCCAGCCATGCCCTAACCACGTGAGGCACCATATTCCTGAGGAAAGTAATTTAAGTATGTTTCATTAAATAACAATGAAAGTGTTGATTGAAATGGACTACAGTCAGTTTCCTAAGAATAAATATCTCCTATTAGTTATTTGTATCTTCACTGGGGAGGACAAAAAATGAAAATACTATTATTTAAAGACTGAAGCGTGCATAATCACCATCATCTTCATACTTGATTAAGAAATTATCTCTTGACTCCAAAGATGCTTGGGCTGAAATACCAGATCAAAAGTATTATTTTATATACACACTGTACTTGTGAGCTAACTCATTATACTGCAAATTATACAGGCTCATTGTTGGCCTTCTTGAAAGTGGATCTAAAAAAAGGCTAATAAAAATAAACTCTGCAAGATTTGATAAATATTATTTCTCACTGTAGAAATGTCATCACAGAACTCATTTCTCATACGACTAATTTACTGCTACTTCTATGCATGGAAATCTGTTATATAGTTCTAAGAAAGTGAGTAATATTACTTGTGCTTTTGTTTTATTTTCCAAATAGCATCAGCACTTATACTACAGCCAAGATGATTCCAGCAGAAAGCATTATGATGCATATAGATTGTATTTGCAATCCCCACATAGTTACGAAGACCCATATTTTGATGATCGGGTTCACTTCCCAGCTTCTACAGATTACACGACACAGTATGGACTGAAATCAACCACAAACTATGTCGATTTCTATTCTACCAGACGACCTTCTTACAGAACAGAACAATATCCTGGGTCCCCTGATTCTTGGGTGTAGCATTCATAAATCATACAGTTTCTAACTTTGCTTGAGAAGAAATTGAGTAATGGATTCATTGTTTTGAGGGAGAAGTGTGAAAGTGAATTACAAAGAAGGAAAAAAGGAAGAGTTTTAATAATCAGGATGACCGGAGAGAAATTGGAAAGAGAGGAGGTTTTGCTCTGTTTAGATTTTAGATCTCATTACTTGTAGTTCCTGTAGTTCGGTGAAGGTGTGGGCAACGTGATGAAAGGTTTGAGAACTGAGGGAAATGGATTTGGGAAATGTGTAGATCAGATCAAATTACAAATGATTTTTTTTTTTAAAAAAAATGTGAATAGAAGTCTTATTCTCATAGTTGTACAGAAAAAGCCCAGATGCCATTTTGTTTTACCGCTATTACTAAATGTCAAGATTGTATGCTATCATGTCTTGTAAATTTCTTTTTAGTTGTTGTAAATACGGAAATGCCACATTGGTTAGAAGTGCCACCATTTTAATGCCATGTGTCATTTTAAAACTGATTTCAAATATTGACAACTCTAGCCAGAGAAAGAGAAAACACATATGGAATTGATTGTTATAAATAAATATCATTTGGTTTTTAAAACAAATAGTGTACTTTTGAAGCACAAACTTCAGTCAAATATATCTGCACCTTTCTCATTCTTTGCCTCTTTCTCAGAAGACTTCACTGCCATTTTAATGCCTATGGGGAAAAAATAAATATGGACATCTCAGCCATGGAAAGTACTTCCCTTCTCATTCTTCTTTATTTTTCACATTTACTGTTAAAGATCAAAAAGAGTTGTAAATGCTCACTGTTAGTTGTAAAAATGGATTTAAATATATGCATATGCAAAATTTTTGGCAATTTTTTCTGTTGTCCAGAATTATTTCTTATTTGTCAAAACACGAAACTATGTACTTTTTGGTCATCTTTTTTTTCTTCCCAGCATCCATTATTTTTTGCTGTTCACAGTTGATTTTCTGTTCAAAAATACATGATACAGAATTTTTAAAAAATTCCTCTTTTTTTCTCTTTTATTCCCTTAGTGTTTCCAATTGGCTCATATACCTCTTCCTACATTTTTCCCTTTCATTTAGGAGCATTATTTCCATTCACTTTGTTTAGGCTCATTAGGGCTCAGTGTTTAGACCCAATTCTAATTAGTTAGGATTTATTTGTTGCTTATCTGCATCTGGTTGTGATTGTGTTATTGCTGCTACTCCATAAGTAGAAAATGAAGCCATAGATGGAAGGACAAGCAGAAACAAAAATGTTTGTAATTCTGAGCAGAAGATTGATACATACCTGGAGACTGAGCTTATATACTTCCTTTAATTCACAATGCTTAAGGTGCCAATCGTATAAGTCAAGGTAAGGTGCCATCTGAATAATTGACCATATCCCCATCTGCAGTGCTTTATCAAGTACCTTGAATTCACTCACTGGTCTTTCTCTTTGATGTAGTTCTGGCAAAAAATGTTTGCTGTAGAATCATTCGCTTTGAAGTTTAGTAATACCAGAGAATGTTTACATGATGCTGTTTGTATTAAGGTTTAAAGGAAATGTTCTGGCTTTCTACAGACCAAAAATAACCTTAAGCTATGACAAAGTAGTTGTTCCATTTTATATCTGATCACAAGTAACATTTGAGATCTTACTCTTCATCAATTTGTCTCAGGTAGCTGAAGACATCCCATGCGCACTTCTGAGAACACTGTAAATCACTGAGGGGCACAAAGGTGTAAGGAACATGTGGTTATAATAACATTTAGAAAATAGTGATGGAAAAGGCAACTTCATCCAGCAACTTAAGCTCAAAATATGACCTGGATAACAGAATCTCCACCAACAAATCTTGATTTTAGTCCCTTCAAACATTGTCCCAGAACTTGGTCTTATTTCATTTTTTCTTTGTTCCTCCTCACAACATCCTTCAAAACTTTCAAAAGTCTCTTTTGTAAAACCCATATAGGAAAATTTTCCAGGTCAATCTTTTGGTTTATTATTTGCATATCCCTTTTATTATTTATTATTATTATTATTAAGACATCAGCAGGTTTCATTTGTATATTCAATGCAGTATTGTTTTCCATATCATTCTTGTAACCTGTCATTCTGAAATCTACTTTCATATCAATTTCAGTTCTGTCCAATAAAACTTGTTCCTCTCCCTTAACGTTTTTTGAACACAGACTATCTATAGAGGCAGACACTCTTAAAATAACTTCTGGGTCCATTGTTCAAAAATACCCTTCCATACATCCAATGCAAAGATATTTTGTTCCATTCTGTTTTGCTGTTTATTCCAAAAGTCCTTAAACTTGTATGTAAAACTTCTTTTACTAAGGATTGAAAGAAAATCACCCAGTGCTGTAAAATTGTAGATTAAAAGATTCCTAACAGCTGAAAAACAGTTAACCAGCAGTTTTTGGAAAGGGTGGTGAACCCTTTTGAAAGGCACCAACTTAGGTTTGAGTGAAGATGTCTTTGCCTCGTCTCCCAGAGCTCTAAGCCCACTGGAGACTGCTGTCTTGTTGTCCCCTCATGAGGAGCAATTGTCTGGAGTGCTTGTGAGCAATCTCAAGTATCTCCTTGTCCAGAGAGGAATTATGAAGAGCCAATCTATTTGCCAGCTCTTCATTGCTGTGGTCGTCGGTTCTGCTTTTACTGGAGCCATCTTCAATTCGGCATTCTTCCCTGGAAGTCCACACATGTCACACTTTCTATTATGCAAATGAAAGGCCACGGTGAGTTTCAATTTATTTCTGTTCAGCCTGTTCCATTTTATATTAATGTAGAATTAATGGTAGGTTAGCAAGCTCAACTCACAAGTTTTGTTGACCTCTCCTATGAGAAAGATGACACTGATGAAAAGTAATTGTTAAGGCTGACAGCTTTGGAGGGAGGAGATGCTCTTATGAAAATTAGTGTCAGTGTGGACACAGTTCTCTGCACTGATGAAAATATGCAAAGAAAATGCAATAAAACTTAACTGCAGCTGATGCAAAGCCTACTACTAAACTTCAGAAATTGCAGATAAAGACACTAGAATTTTTCTGGGCTTCCAAAATGCTGGGGGATATTCCCATAAAAGGGTGATTCCCAAATCATTGACTCAGTTTAACAAACACAATGCATATAACTTTTTTTTAAATTTATTTAGATGCTGCTCTGTTTTGCTGATGTTCCTTGAGAGCTCTAGTTTCATATTTGCATCCAGCACTGGCATAATGAGAGTAATGAGGGCTACAGAATTGTTCTGTTAAATCACCTTTTGTGCTGCAGAAGATACTGATTGATGGGTAAAAGATATTAAATAACTTAAATCATGAAAATACACTTCATTGTAACAATGCATTAAAGGCTTTAAATAATGGTATGAGATTCCTGGGCTGGGCAGGGGGCTTGACTAGAAAACCTCCACGATACTTTCCAACTCTATTAATTCGATAATATAATACTATTTCCTATCCACCGTTAGTACTTTTCCTAATTGTTCCAAATGCTTCCTGTGCATTTTGTTAATATAGATGAATGGCTGAGGCTTTCAGCTCAGTTTTGAATAGGATTTCACAGATCACAGCCCAGTTTTTGGATCATTAAAATATACAACTCTTCATCCTCAGTAAAACAGCTTCCTCTATGAGTTGAATCGATTACGCCCTTTGGGTTGTTCAATCTCAATTGAAATTTGTGTAGGTGTTGCTCCTACCCTGCCAACGGTGATTCATTAGTTTTTGCAGTAGTTCACGAAATGCTATCAAAATTAATGGATTAAACACTTGTGGTCCAGACCACATTTCTTTAGATCCGGTGCCTTTCAATTGTAATAGAGGGATTTTTGGAACTACAATATATTTTTCTCAGTCTTCCAAGGAGTTTCCATCAATATTCATGGTCCTTCCTACTACCCTCCTCTTCATTTTATGCCTAAGGGAGTGTTATTTCCCACCACCATCAAAGAATGTTTGGATAAGATACAAATATGATTCTTTAAACTAACGACCAAATATTCTTCTGGTACACAGTACTCTGAAAATTGCTACTACTTTTCAAAACATCATAACATTTGAGAATCAGAAATAGTAACATGGCTCAACTATGTAAAACTCAAGTGGTGCTTTTGGTGAGAAGTGAAACATTTCTTTACCCAAATGTGTTTCCTTAGAGAAGAATTAACATAAACATTTCAGAACAGAAAGACATCATAGCTGTAAAAACCCACTCAGAAGAAGCTAAAAGAAACAACCAAAAACAAAAATGCAAAAACCAAACGTTTGATCAGTAAAGTAAAATAGTAAATTAAAACAATGATAAAGTAAATATTGAAGTCACTTAAATATCTGTTTGAGGTTGTGGACAGGTGTCTTTTATACTGATAACAAGTTCAAACGGGTGCCATTAATACAGGTAATGAGTGGAGGACAGAGGAGCCTCTTAAAGAAGAAGTTACAGGTCTGTGAGAGCCAGAAATCTTGCTTGTTTGTAGGTGACCAAATACTTATTTTCTACCATAATTTGCAAATAAATTCTTTCCAAATCAGACAATGTGATTGTCTGGATCTGTTTTCTCATTTTGTCTCTCATAGTTGAGGTCTACCTATGATGACAATTACAGGCCTCTCTCATCTTTTTAAGTGGGAGAACTTGCACAATTGGTGGCTGACTAAATACTTTTTTGCCCCACTGTACAGCATCTCTTTCTGAAGTGTTTTTTCATTCAAAGCAATTCTAAGCTTGTCAGCATTTTCATTCAACACATTGGCATTCGGTTTAATACAGGCTCTTCAAGCTGCCTAGGATTCATAGGAAAATATACTGCCATTCATTACAGCACTTGAATAATAGATTAAATCAGCTTTGTCCCTAAACAAGTAGGAATTACAATAGTGGTAATCTCACAGATTTTGAAGGAACCATAGTAGGAAAGGTTGCACTGGAGATGGCTCCTATATTGCCTTTGCAGCTATTACCAAAATTTGTTGCTCACATGTTACACCAAAAGCAGGAAGATTCAATCTGCCACTTTGGAAGGGAACATAACTTTGAACCAGGACTCAAGTTTCTAATTAATGGTTGGATATAACCACCGTGACCTGGGTTAGATACCCATATCCCAAGCAATAGCAATAAAATACAAAACTACCACATTCATTAAAACACACAAATATTGCATTATTAAAACAGTAGCATATCCTGTTAGGTTTAAAAGGAGCCCACTTCCCAACATTAAACTTAGTTCCAATAAAATCCCAAGACCTCCTGAAACTGCCTTTGTATCTTCCCATTTTAAGCTTGGAATGCAAATGTGAAATTCAAAAAGATCAGTTTAACATAAGCCTACATGTCTATTACAGTCTGTGTGTGTGTGTGTGTGTTTGTGCGTGCACAAACATGTACACACCTTCAAATGAGTGTTGGCTTCAGCCGCAATTTTCTTGGAAAGATTTCCACTAAGGCAGAAGTAGAACTCTTGGTTTCCTGGTTTCTGGTGCCTTCACCACTACACCAAACTGATGTAGGCTCCATCCATTACAAGGTATCCTTGACTATTCATTCTTGGTGATGTATATAGACTATACTTTTATCCTGAAGAGATCTCACACTGTCAGAGTCTGAACTTCCAGGAAAAGGATGTGATCATAGGTGTTATTGCTGAAGTACTTCAAAATTGTTGGAATATTTGCTGGCTTCAGGAAACAGCTGTTTCCTGTATCATTCCTACATTTTCCATACTTTTTTTTTCCTGTTGAAAGAAAACTCTCAGAGTGATGTTGTCACTGCTCTTCCAAGTTTATTTGCTGAACCCTGAAAAAGTATGATGACTATCATAAATAATTCTTTAGTATCTCTAGCCAGGCTTTATTTTGGGATTTGTACTCCAACCCTTCCAGAGCCTTTTTTTTCTGGGAACACAGCTATCTTTAAAATAGATTGCATTTCTCTGATATAGGATTTATATCTTTAATATTAGCCTTACAGCCAAGTGCTCATTTGGTCAATAGACAAGATGTATGGGTTAAGGGAAGCTATAATGCTCCATAACTGCTGGAGGGCTGCTGCAATCAAAATTGCAGCCACCTGGAGTGCTATCAGCGCAAGAGAAAGTTTTCTTGTTTATCATAATGTTTATTTAAAGGTTTGTAAACACGAGACTGTTTTAGAGCACCCAAATCAAACTTACACAATTTTCAAACATTTTTCAGGTCATGAATGCTTCCAAATAATGTTAAAATATATCCAGTATATTTAGTTGAGCAAATCTATTTGTCTTCATTAAAATCTGTGGATATGTTTCCTAAGCCTCTCTGTATTAAATACTTTTGCTTGTGTTGAAAAGAGAGACAGAGTTATTTCACTAATCTAATAAACTTGCCTTATAACAACAGCAGAAGTAGAACTGGGGTGTTGACATTTTCAAAGAAATACTATTCTTGTATCAGACATATTAACTTTATTTCAATCATGAATTCTCAGCAAGTGATTGTAGTTGGGTGTGCTTTCTACTTTATTTTCATTTTCTACCATACACCTGAAATGATCTGTAAATAGAATTCCCCATCAGTTGCATAGCAAAATCAGGAGTCTCTTTGCTTTGAATTTTGGATTGAAATACAAACATAAGAAATTGCTTGCAGAACCACTTTAGTTTAGCTACAAATTTAGGAGTTCGTTCACAAGCTACTTTTTAATGGTGGTTAGCATTTCAATGTCTTACTATTGGGACATTAAGCAATCACGCCTCAAGTATTGTAAACATTAGGAGCTGAGCAGGATCCCAAAACTATTTATCATGCTGTAATTCTCGCATATTCTCTAAAATAACTGTAGAAATTACAGTCTAGTCAAAGATTTGCAGACGTCTGTCAGTCAGAAGATTAAAGCAATCAATTGGATATTTTTTAATAATGTATAGAATAATATAGTAGTAATTATATTAAATACATGGTAGCTGGCACAATAGTAACTAAAAGATAAGTGATGTGGGCAAAATCTAATTGAAACCATGGAATCATTAGCAGATCTATGTAGAAGACATTGCTGTTCTTGGAAGCTTATATTTTGCACTAAATAAACTAAATATGTTGTCATAGCACGTGTATTCATCTTTCAGCTTGCAATTACCAGAAGCAGCTCTTTCCCTCAAAGCTACACTCGAGCCCTACTCTCAGCCCAGTTTAGCAAAATCAAAGAACAAGCATAGGAAAGACCTCCTCTGAGGTAAGACCATTCATCTCTCCAAGTCAGTTTTGTCAACACTGAGTAGCAGAGCACTCAGTTGAACACATCCTTCAGCTGGTATCTGATATTTTAACTAAGGATGTGCAGGGATGCTGTGACCCTCCTGGATAGGAAAAATGGGTTGTGCCATATGCTCTTGAGCAATCTTATTGCACAAAGAGAAAGCAAGTTCCTACAAATAGGTCTGCTATTTTAGACACCAAAGACATTAATACATGATTAATGATATATACAAGACACCCCTTGTTGAACTTCAGGCGTGATCTTGTAATCTATTAAATTTATAGTCATAGACCCCAAAAAGTCCATAAGGAGTCTCCACGCATCCGTGAGTATCAATAATGACCTTTCTCTAATCAAAGAAGATAGTTTGGTCACCTCGGCAAGTTCTGTCAATTTCACCATTCATTCCTCCTTGGTGGGTAATACCAAATCTTTCCATCTTTGTGCGTATAATCATCTTACCACAGTAATCATATACTGAAATAATATTTCATGATTCTTTTCTAACTGTATATATCCATCAGTCCTAAAAGGAAAGTTCTGGCTTCAATTGAATATTAATCTTTAAAATTCTCTACCAATGTGTATATTTTTTTAGCTTTTTACATGTCCACCAAGCATGATAAAATTTCTCTTCATACTATTCACATTTCCAATACACATTTGAAATGCCTTTATACATTCTAGATAGTTACTTTGGTATCATGTACCAACAATACATCATTTTATAAAAACTTTTCTTAAACATAACATAAATTTCAACGCTTTACACCACATATTTTCCCACTGATCCATCTGTATATTATAACCATAATTCTTAGCCCATTTATCATAATTAACCTATTCTTCATCTATTTCAAATTTCAACAAACGTTTATATGTTTTAACAATTACATGCCATCATCAGGACACAGTTCCCCTTCAAATTTCTGTCTTACTTTGTTCCATACCATAAGTATTTTTATCCACTTGAAATTTTTCTGGCAACTAAATGGGAAAACTGTTGACAACTAGATCATTCTGCCATTAATCATTTGTCTTTGCCTGTTGTTTCTCTTCTATAAAATGCTTCAGAGTTTCATAGAGATGTTTTCTTTTTGTGTAAAAAAAATAATAATGATTTTGTGACGTATGATTTTGATGATTAGAAAGAATAGGTTATAGAAAGGGAATTATGATGTAACCCTGGAGAGAGAGAGCTTTGATTACAATTGTATAACTGCCGAGAGGAAAATCAGAATCCACTTCTTCATATATTTTTCATGTGTTATGTTCTTTTTCTTTTTTTACATCTCCTTTTTTCTTTGTCTCTTTTTTCTTTTTCACATTTGATATATTTTTCTTTGAGTGTATTTTTAAAATATAATTAATTTTTTTTAATAAAATCTATTTTAAAAAATTACTGTCACAGACCAATGGAACAGTAAAAAATTAGAAAAGATAGATAAAATGTGTCAAGAAGTGAATGTAAAAAAGCAAAAAAGAAGTAAACTGATGATGAAAGCAGATATCAACATAAAAAGTAGTAAAATGCTATTGGACATTATACGTCAGTATGGAAACTGTGGACCCACAAATTTTAACAGACTTTTGAGAGATTTTTCTAGAAAAGAAAAGATCAGTTTAGGATTAGGAGGATGAGCCTGGACATCTGTTAATAATCAGAACCCAGGTATCAGGTGTGGTACCAGAGACATCTCCAAAAAAGCCCATGTGATTGATTCAAGCTCTGCTTGAACAAATGTTACTCTACGTGGTTCCCTATGGTAAGCTGATCGGGTTGCGTGGCAAGGGTGGCTGGGATCCCTCCTGCAATGCACTCATCCAATGAAATCGGCTTCTTCAGCCTCCTCACTGGGATCCCTAAATTCCCCACCAGGGTTGGGCTTATGAGGCACTCTTAATGCGACTTTTTCTGGCATCCCTGGGCTAAACAGTTCTATGGTTCTCCAATCCACCCTGGGGTTCCATTTCGTTAGCCATGCCATGCCTAATATGAATGGGCATTCCATTCCAGGGGTCACCACAAACGTTAAAAAAAATCTCTCCATGATTTTTAAAGATAGCTTATCAAAAAAATGTCCTTCTGCTTGGAACTAAAAGAATATGTAAAATTATTTGGAAGACGTGCTGATAAGAGTAAATAGGGGTGAGATTCCATTTTGAAAATCTGAATAAAATATTCCGTTTTGAAAATCTGAATAAAATAGTTTATGTGTAAGCTCACCTATAGCTTTTTCTAAACCAGCATGAGTAAAGTGTGGGTTGAGAGGCCACAATAACCCAAATCAGCAGCTATTTATTTCTTCCAAGAAGAGGAAAATTGATCAGCCAAGGAGAGGTGAGCCAAGAACTCATCTTCAAACACTTCTTTCAACCAATATTTCAACTGGCAGGGTTTCATTGGGGCCTTTAACAAGGCACAGCCGGAGGACAATATTCGCCCTGGTGTGGTGAAAGGAGAGGGCACACTGAATGATCTCCAAAATTTGTACGGAATTGCTCCAAATGCAAATGCATCCATGTAATTAGGTGCAAAACTCTACATGAGAAAGTTTGTCTTCTTGGCATCTAATAGTTTGACTGTGGCTAAAATACAATTATTACCCATATGGCTAATAGGTTTGATTTTAGCATTAGTAGCCTGTACTAAAAGGTCATGAATTTGTTGTTTTTCAGGCAGTGGAAGGTTTGAAATAAATTTCCAGGTATATTTTGACCTGCTCAATTTGCATATAATTTCCAGTTATGCAAGCTATTTGGCTCTTTGTGATGCACCTATCATCATTCTCAAAGGTTGATTTCCAGCTTTTATCTTAAGAACAAGATGTGCAGGCCATTCCTGGACACAATCCAAGAAGCAATGTCATCAACATTTAGAAGGATAGAAATTGATTGGTGGGCCAAGGTTCAGGGATGGAAATCAAATTTGGTGTGAGCCTGAAACAATATTGTTAACAGAAAAGATAAATAATAGAAGAGCTAAAACATTGCCACGTTTGATTCCTTTCAGAGTGGGAATTGAAGTCCACTGTGTCATTATTACATGAATATTTAACAAACATAAATTGTTTTCATATAGCATTTTTATACGTTTATCAAAAAGTGAGACTGTTAATGCCCTTCATAGCCTTTCCTGAAAATTGACTAAAAAGCCATCTTCAAATCAATGAAGGTGGCTTAGAGTAAGCTTCAATAATATTTTTTATTTAAGAAATAAATTAGTACTATATTTATATTGTCAGGCACAAGGAACCAAGAATGAATCCAGGATCTACTCAGAGTAGTTTCTTTATTACTGTCCACCCATAGACCGGATTCTTGCCAGACTAAAGCACAATCTGTCTACATATTAGATATATAGTCCCTGTGAATTGCTGGGGGGAGGGGGGTTTCCACCTTAGGACTCCTCCTGCTTACCAAGGATTCCAGGATAATTTGCCTTTTAGCTCCTTGGGAAAGACCCCTTCTCTCCTATGACTCTGCCCCACATTCCAGCACAATATAAATTATTATTATTGATAGAAATATGTATTTATTTAAGATTTGTTTAATAAATTGGAATTGCTTCATGGCAACATTTGGTCATGTTAAGAATTGTCACAATAGTAATTATTTGCACCCACAAGTAAATATGAGTCCCAGCACAGCAGCCCCCGTTCAGGATTATTGTTAGCTGCTTTGGGATAATCAAATCCCATCCAGCGACTTTGTGATTTATCATTTGGATAATAAATATGAGGATGTCTGAAGGAGTTTCTGGGAGCCAACAGGTACTGTGTCAGAAAAGGCCAAGCATGAGCACAAACCACAGTTTCTTTTCTGAAAGTGATTGCTGAATGAACATTTCAGTTCATTATATTATTCATTATAACTACCAATACGCATACACACACACACACACACATATATATATATATGTGTGTGCGTGTGTACATTTGTGTTAAATTTGGATTGCTAACAAAGAGTTAAAGGGAAGCTGATATAGCTATTTCGAGCTCCTTAGTTCTCATCAGCCAGCTATACCCTTCTGAGATTCGAACCTGGGCTGCTTGCACATTAGGCAGCTTTGTTGATCTTTAAGCCACAGGCTCTTTCTCACTTTGTTAGCTGTGTCAGGGAGGGAAGAGACCGGGGGAGGAGATTGTAAGTGTTTTTTTATGATGCACTTCTTCCCATATTTGGACCGACCAGGTGCATCATAAAAAAACACTTACATATATGTACATTTATATACAGATGGATCTCAACTTACAACTATTCATTTAGTGACTGTTCAAAGTTGCAACAGCACTGAAAAAAGTGACTTATGACCCTTTTTCATACTTACAATCGTTGCAGCATCCCCATGGTCACGTGATAAAAATTTGGGCATTGGCAACTGGCGTATAATTATGATCGTTACATTGTCCCAGGGTCATGTGATCACCATTTTAACCTTCCCAGCTGGCTTCCAACAAACAAAGTCAATGGGAGAAGCCAGATTTGCTTAATGACCACATGATTTACTTAACAAGTGCAGTGATTTGCTTAACAACTGTGGCAAAAAAAATCATGAAATAGGCTAAAATTCACTTAACAACAGAAATGTTGATCTCAGTTGTGGTCGTAAGTTGAGAACTAGCTATATACAGTGGTGGGTTTCAAATATGTGAACAACCGGTTCTCTGTGTGGATGCCACTTCCGGAAGTCCAGTCTGGGCCTGGGCAACAAAAAGTTAGCTACCAGTTCTGCCAAAGTGGTGCGAACCGGCTGAATCCCACCACTGGCTATATACTAATTCAAATGGAAGAAGACAAAATGAATGGGATTTAGAATCTTATTGGATTTCCTTTTTTCAGCATTTTTTATCCCTGGGCAAAGGAGAAGAGGCATGATATGCTATTGCTTTGGATCTGAACTTTACTTGCTCATGCAAACAGTTAGGAACAGAGATTCCTGCCTGAGTAAGGAAGAGAGGCCAGTCCTGCTTTTCTGCCTTTAAAAGGTTAGTGGATGGACTCATGATCTGAGTTGGTATAACACTTGCTTCATATTTTACTACTTATTCACTGGTTGGTTTCTTACATTCACACCTCACCTTTTCTCTAGCAGCAAAAGATAGCATACATACCATTTCCTCCTCCACTTTCTCCCACAAGAACAATCCTTGAAAGATTGGGCTGAGAGAGAGTTTCCATGACTAAGGGTCTCCCCAGTTCTGATCCCAACATCTTAACCACTACATCGGCACACCTAATGGGACATATCTTAATCATAGCCAACTGAACAGCAAAACATTCTTAGCCCATTGATGTGTAAGGCATCCAATAATGCCTGGGAAACTTGGGCCTAAGAATCTGGATAGAGTTTATTTTCTGAAAACAGCTTCTAAAAGCACATGAAAGGGACATGCTTCAGAATAAAACAATCTCTGGTATCTAGACAGATTTAGAAAAAGAACAATCCTGCCATCTATATGCATAACCTAAGAAATAAGAGTGATGGATTCTGTGCTCTTTCATTGTAATTAGATAGAAATAAAATGCCAAGAGGTGGGTGCTATTTGGCTGTAAAGGAAAGCGAGAACATAGACATATTTCAACATTGATTTTAACCTGGTAACGAAGATTATCAGAGAAACTTCTTCCACATTAGTCAATATTTAGAGTTGTCTCATCTTTGCTAAAAGCATCTTTTAAAAATAGAACCAGAAGCCATATTTAAGTTACTAAGTGCCACAGACAATTAGCATTCATATCAGCTAAATATTTAGATATGACATGAATCACAGCCATGACCTGTGGCTGGATTAAATGTCAACCCTGCGTTCTAATATATTTCACAAAATATGTTATTTTAAACCCTGAAGTTCCATAACAAAAATCTAAAGTATATCTATCTTGGAAGATATGTAACATTACTGGAAACACAAAAAACTATTTAGAAGAAGAAGAAAGCTATTTTCAGCAAATGTCTTGACTGTTATCTGAATGTTGAGTTTATAAATATTGAAATATCTGAATTTCATCCCTCGATAAGGAATATAGTAAACAAATTGTTAAAAATTCTTATGACCCAATAGGGAAGAATAAATATAATTAAATTATATACACAGAGACACATATACACACTAAGAAAAAGATCCTGAAGTTAATAAGTATGTGAAATATATTGGTAAGTCATTGAGAGAGTTTTTATACGATGAATAAATTCCACTCTCCCTCCAGGTTTTTTTTAAATCTAACCTGTGGGTTCCATATAAAGATAAGGAGTTTAATTTTCCTGATTTTCAACTTTATTGTTGGGCTTATATTTTGATTTGTATATATTTGTGGTAGCTTTTTCCCGTAAAACACTAAGACAGGGGTGTCAAACTGCCGGCCCGCGGGCCGGATGTGTCATGCCGAAACCACGCCCACCCCAGCTCCGGCAATGGGGGAAAAGTCGCAATACGTCGTGACACGTCACGTGACGTGGCGAGTTTGACACCCCTGCACTAAGACATATTTGTTGATATTTTTCCTATTTTGACATGGCAATTTTCATGCTGGAAATGTGATATATTTGAAATGATCACATATTTGGTTGGCTTTTGCTCTACAGTTGTTCCACTTGGATTCAGTATTCATATTATTGTTAATCTGAAGTAGAAAGTGAAAGAGAAATAGGTTCCAAGATGTTAATGTGATATTGAATTTATTTATGACAAAATTTTGAAGAGAGACAGATGATAGATATTGACTCCTGACAATTGTCCCTGCAGTTTTCTGAGCAAGATTTCAGAAGTGGTTTGCCCTTGCCTACTTTCTAGGGCTGAGAGAGGATGACTGGCCCAGGATCACCCAGCTGGCTTTTGCCTGAAGCACGGCTAGAATTCATAATCTCTTGATCTCTAGCCTGGTGCTTTCACTGCTATATCAGACTGTCTCTCTATAATAGCTACTAAGATTCCCTAAGTATTTTACGGCTAATTGTATTGTAACTCATTTGTCTTATCCTGATAATAAGGTATTTGAGTGGCTTCTTGTTTTAGGCAGGTTCATAGAAATTTTTCCCCCTTCCCCAACAATCCCTAAACATAAGAGGACAGCTACATTTCCAGCATCCATGATTTTGTTTTCAAGGTAATTTAACACTTGGCCTTGCCTTGCTGCAGGGAACTGGAATATTATGTGAACAGATATGCTTATCTCAATGTGATTAGATAAAGACATATGGTTGTTGTGGCAGTGGCCCAGGAAATGGCTGAGTACATCATGCGAGCAAGAAAGAACAGCTATTGAATATGCATTATTCTGAGTTGCCAGCCTGTTTTTTTATCAGGGAGGTTAAAAAAAAAGAAAAGAATTTGCTCCTCTTTCTGTGAAAGGAATTCCAGCTAAGTAGTCTTTTTCTTGCTTCAAAGAAGGTTAGGTTTGGAATTATTGTCTCATAGAATATCAGTAAAATTCCAACCAGTCCTTTTTCTGTCCAGCCATGATGCACAGATTCCCTTTATTCCCTGGATCTTGAGTTCCTCTTCAAATGTATATTTTATTCATTTATTTTCAGGCTGTATGTACTGCTCCAGTTGGTACCAACTCTGAGCAGTTTACATATACCTTTTTTGTAAATAAGAGTCAAAATAAACAGTGTCTGGTTGCTAAGAGTTGACAATGACTGAATGGCACATAATCAATTAATCTTAATAATAATCTGCAGTAAAAGAATCAGCAATCATGAAATGCATAGTAGACTAGCCCTAAGTAGAGAGGCAGCGAATGCCTTGGAAAAGATGTTCGGATGCAGAGATGTGCCTACTACTACAAAACATCAGAATCATGCAGACAGTGGGCTTCCCTGTGACACTCTATGGAAGTGAAAGCTGGATTTGAAAAAGCAGGAGAGAAAGAGCATTGAGAAGACTCCTGGGCATATCATGGATAGCCAAGTAGATAAACAAATGGATAATCAAACTACTCAAGCCAAAGTTCTCACTTGAATGCTCTAAGTGTCTCTTCTGCTACTTCAACCGCTCAGAAAACCAGAGTACCACTTGATTGATGCACAGAGGCCACATAGGTACAATCAAATCCAAAGCCCTCATCACATACCCATTCGATGCAGAGATTAAAACTTTAGTTGAACTACGTTGTTGTTGTTGTTAGTTGCGAAGTCGTGTCCGACCCATCGTGACCCCATGGACAACGTTCCTCCAGGCCTTCCTGTCTTCCACCATCCTCTGGAGTCCATTTAAGCTCACGCCTACTGCTTCAGTGACTCCATCCAGCCACCTCATTCTCTGTCGTCCCCTTCTTCTATTGCCCTCAATCTTTCCCAGCATTAGGCTCTTCTCCAGTGAGTCCTTCCTTCTCATTAGGTGGCCAAAGTACTTGAGTTTCAACTTCAGGATCTGGCCTTCTAAAGACCAATCAGGGTTGATCTCCTCTAGGACTGACCGGTTTGATCGCCTTGCAGTCCAAGGGACTCGCAGGAGTCTTCTCCAGCACCATAGTTCAAAGGTCTCAATTCTTTTGCGCTCAGCCTTTCTTATGGTCCAACTTTCACAGCCATACATTGCAACTGGGAAAACCATGGCCTTGACTATATGTACTTTTGTTGGCAGGGTGATGTCTCTGCTTTTTAGTATGCTGTCTAAATTTGCCATAGCTTTCCTCCCCAGGAGCAAGCGTCTTTTAATTTCTTGGCTGCAGTCCCCATCTGTGGTGATCTTGGAGCCCAGGAAGATAAAATCTGTCACTACCTCCATTTCTTCCCCATCTATTTGCCAGGAATTGAGAGGGCCGGATGCCATGATCTTGGTTTTCTTAATGTTGAGTTTCAAGCCAACTTTTGCACTCTCCTTCTTCACCCGCATCAAGAGGCTCTTTAGTTCCTCTTCACTTTCTGCCATTAGAAAAATCAAGAAAAAGCTTAAGCCCTCTGTGAAATCCATATGGATCTATTAGTCACCTGAATGAACTAATCAAATAAATCCTTCCTCCCTGTAGAAGAAGGCAGCACCAGCAAGCTAAAAGGTGATCAGAAAGCCAAAAAAGTCATAAAGTAAAAACATCAAAGAAAGCCTCATGTAAGGAGAAATTAAGATGTGATTGTCACTTAAAACCATGCTACCTCACAGAGACTGAGCTTAAGTTTGTTAGGAAGCTCTAACAGCCTCCAGACAATACTGTGTCCCTGAAAAGGAGAGATACCAAAGAGATGAAATCAGGTTACAATGATAAAACATGGGGAAAACTTCTCTACAAAGCCCATGAGATGGGGATACGGATCTTGTCTTCTGAATCAGTGGTTCTCTGCCTTTCACATAGCTCTCTGCCTTTAAGTCATACCTGCAATGTTTTCCTCCTAGCAGTCTGGATAAGGAACAGTTAATTCAAAAACTAGTAATATTTATTAGAAAGAAGATGAAGGTTAAAGTACAAGAATTCCATTTGTTTTCAAATGAGGTTTCTCTATTTACCCAATTTTGGCAGCCAAAGCCTTATGTTTTCTCAGGCTCTCATAATAAAGGGGACTGAAAGCGAGCCGTTTGTGTAAAGACAGGAAAGCTTTGCACCTGTTCATGGTTCTGATAAAACTTGTAGTGTCTTTAGCAGTCTGAGAATCAACTCCCACATCAACCATCTCTGTCAAAGAACCTGAATCCTTTCATGATTCATCCTTAAAAAATGCACTTTTCCCAAGAAGGACGTTTACATAAAAAGGAGGGCATGGAGATGGGCATCCTTGGTGAATGCTCCCTTCATTAGCAGTTTATCCCTGAGGCAAAAATGCCCCCCTCATTCTTATGGCCCTCCAGAGAACAATTAAAACTTGTCTTTCCAGAACAGGTAGAGAAAGATCCACATCAATATTGCTTGTTCTTGTGTACAGTTCTCTCTCTCTCTCTTTTTATTACAGTACATCCTCTCTTTTTTGTAAAATCCAGTCCTTGGATTGTTCCTAGATTTTGATTTTGTATATTGCCTAGAATTCTGGCATAAAGTAGTTTGTAAACCTTATCAATAAATTTAGGCATTCTGCTGTAATAGTTATCATTTGTGATAAGTTTCAAAAAGTATAATTTCAAACCCCTCCATTGTGTTCCACTTACTGAGTCCCATCTAAAACCTGTTCTAGACTGCTGATCATCCTACCAACACATCCAGCCTTTGCTTTATTCCCATTTATGAAGGTTGGCCTCAACTTATGACCACAATTGAGCCCAAAATTTCTGTTGCTAAGTGAGACATTTGTTAAGTGAGTTTTGCTCCATTTTACAACTTTTCTTGCCACAGTTGTTAAGTGAATCACTGCAGTTGTTAAGTTAGTAACATGGTTGTTAAGTGAATCTGGCTTCCCCACTGACTTTGCTTGTCAGAAGGTCGCAAAAGGGGATCACATGACACTGGGACACTGCAACCATCATAAATATGAGTCAGTTGACAAGGGGCAGAGTTTTAATCACGTGACCATGGGGATGTTGCAACAGTCGTAAGTGTGAAAAGTGGGCATAAGTCACTTTTTTCAATGCCTATGTAACTTCAAACGATCACTAAATGTACTGTTGTAAGTCGAGGACCACCACCTGTATTATCTTCTCAAGAATGTTGTTTATTAATTTGTAAAATGTGTGTGGTGCCCATCAAAGCCAGGATTTCATTTGAAGCCTAGCTCTGAACCTTCTGTCTTTTATTTGGGATTGAGCTTCCAAAATGTGGGAGTCTGTGGACACATTTCAAATTTAGAATGAGTTTCAGGGGTGCTCTGACCAAATGGCTGCTAGGACGGACCATCCACCAGATGGTGGAATTTATCCTCCTTCTAATCCACCAAAACAATCCCTTCCAGTCCAGCTTATTCTTCTCTTCTCTTTCTGAGTAAACTTCCAAGCAAGGCAGTGGTGCAGTAACCCATTATTTTCCAAGAATGCTGTGAGGTTCTAACCTTTCTAGAACTACGCATGATGCTGGAGATTAATTTGCTTTACATGGATTTTAAATTTTGAATATTAACAAATATTTTAAAAAAGTTGAGGAAAAGGTAAGTGAGTCATTAGAATATCAAGGAAATCATAAGTTCACCGGAGCTCATACAGGCATTTTTTGTGGACCTCAGGACTAAGTCAGCTAGAAAGCTCTCTTTGATTTTGGATGTTTGATTTATAGCTGCTGGATTATTTGAACGGTGGCCTGCATAATCTTCTGCAGGTGCAAAAGATTATGCCAATCTTGTGCCATCAAAAACCTCAGGAAGCTGAACCTCTGGACGCAGTTTGGTGTTCTCCAAACCACATTGAAGTTTGGCAAGTGAGTGCCAGTGGTGATGCATAGCATGCTGGATTAAGCAATGTAATTCTCCAGAAGCCAAGATTGCAGTTGACTGGCTTCTATTCCCATCTGAAATGAGAATATGTGGAGCTTAGGGTTGACATAAGGGGTACTTGGTGCTCTCTGAGCTTGGTTATTTTCTTGCAGACCTTTCATTACCCAAACTAGCTAACATCATCATTGCTAATAAGGAATGCTCTGAGTTTATATTCTAGTGGCTTGCCTGTCAGTGTTGGTGGGGGTGGTCTTAGAGATTCTTGATTGGGCTGTTTACTGTTGGCTTGTTTGGCATTCCTTGATTGGGTATTGTTGACTTGATTATTGGTCTGTTGTTAATCTTGGATTTAATCTATGCTCATCTGGATGCTGATTGCTGGCGGGGATGTTTGGGTCTTTTTGATCCCTTTTTGGCTTGTTGATTGCTTCTTTTGCATAGTAGGTGTAGACATTGTTTATGTCTAGTGTCTATTGATAGCTAATTTGTCAGAGGTCAACCACCATTACTGCCTTGCAATTCTGGAATGTTGGGACTCAAAAGGATACATCTGGTTGATACCACCAGTCTTGGTTGGAGATGTGGAACCATCCTGTCATTCCTCCTCCCCTTTTTCCATGATTATCAGTCTCAAGTGATCTCCACTAAAAACAGTTGTGCTGCCTTGTTTCTGCTCACTGGAACTTGCCAGGCGATATTATGGCATCTGAGATGAGATGCTTGTGGGAAAGGAGAGGAGTAGCTAATGTAATGCTGCAGAGATTTGGGGTGGGAGTAGTTTTAAAAGAAAGGGAAAAGAAAGTGGGACAGGCATGGGAAAGTAACATGGGAAGTTTGTCCGTGGCCTTTTCAAAATTAGTCATGCCATTACAAGAGAGCAGCCAAAATTCTATTCTAGCACACGTTTTGACTCATTGTGTGCTCAAAACTCAGTTCCCTTGCAATTAATCTGGTAAACATATTAAACTTATTCTACTGGTTCTATTCTTACTTATGCTTCATTTGATCTTTTTTATTGCTGACTGCTTTTCTTATATCTGGCTGCCAAATAGGATCCTCTATTGTTTTTCATGTTAAAGCAAGAAAGGTTAATTAACACCCTCCATTATATGTGTTCCTTTTAATTGTCCAATTAATCAATGTTCTATCAAGATAATGCTGTCTCTCCTCAAAGCTTATAAAGAAAAATCAACAAAATCTAGGGACGCTCTTTAAGTTTTATATTGAACTCTGCACTTGATATATTCTTGTGCCCACAAGGGATTAGAATGCAAGTACCATTACTTTTTTTATTTTGCCAGAACTATAAAATAGTAGCAATTAATTGTTATTACCCAAATGAGGCCTTGAACTGGAAAAAAAAACCTCTATACAATTTAGAAATAATTTATCATCATATACTTAGAATGGAGTCACTGGGTAACCAAAACATTCACAAAAGGAGAATTGGTAAGGTCAAGAATTTTCACTGCATGTAAAAAATAAATCCTGGGGAGCTTTATCAGGGGAAATGGAATGCTGGATGAATATGGGAAGCTCACAGGGTAGACCTGAGGCAATGGAATGGAATATTCTTGAAAGGGGCATGACTGGCTGGGCAGTAAACCAGAGCATTCTATACTACAATTTGGTATACAGGTGGTTCTCGTTTAGCTATCAAAATTGGGCCTAGCAACTCAGACATTAAGTGACTATACTTGCTAAGAAAAATCATAATTCACCATTCCTTATTTGTCCACCTAGGAAAGAAGAAAAGCAAGCATCAGCAAGCTTCTGAGAACCGTTACGATTTCAATAAAACAAACCTAAGGATTGTAGACCCTTCTAAACAATAAAGTAGGTGTGGAAAATATTATCAAACGGGGCATTTTCCTATACAACTTTTTCTTTGGGGTTCTATTTTCTCTATATAATATCAGCTAGGTAGGCGAAGTTTGTTACTTTTTTTTTTTAATTATAAGCCACCCTGAAAAGCATTTGTTGATGGGAAGTGGGTGTATACTTAATAAATATTTGCAATTATCTAAGGACAGATTGTACAATCATACCACTGACTCCACATCATTTATCTACTGCCAATATGCCAAGCCTGAATAGTCCTTATCACCAGGCTCTGAACCTAAAAAAACTAATGAATATTGGGCAAAAGACCACAATGTGTACTATCAGAAAAGAAACAGTTAAATTCTTGCAGCTATTCAGCAAGATTCCAGTCTGGCCTTTTAGAATTTCTGAGATCCCAAAATGGACCAAACAAAATAGTTTTTCAGTTGACTCGAAAAGTTTTGCCAAATAGTAATAGGCCCTGCAAAAAATATCTGGTACTAAGAAAATCACTGAGAGCAACTGATCTTTCACACACACACACACACACACACACACACACACACACACACACACACACACACTGACAAGACAATCTCAGCCTGTGGTAGTCATCTTGAATGCTTTCCTTGACTTAGTTTCCAAATGTATTCTGGTACATAAGCTATGTTTTTTTACTCTGTACTTGAAGTATGTTTGTCTGCACTTCTTTTTCTGCAATTAAGTATTGCTTTAACAAAAAAAACAGCCACAGAACAGGCTTTTTTTTTTAAATTAGAAATATGGTTCTCCACAGGGTATGGTGGGAAAAAAGAAGACAGTGCAGTCCAAGCTCTGCCTGGTTTTTATGTGGATTGCAGAGCTTGTGTCACACTGTTGCAGCCTCCATCTTCACTTTTTCCACCACATTTTTATTATTTATGTATTTGTTAAATTCATATGCTGCTCATCGCACTATCCAGAGCAACTCTGGACAGCTTACAATGCATTAAAAATAGAAGTAAAAATGATAAATATAGGAACAATTAAAATTACAAGAATTAAATAGACTAGGGATGTCTTGATTAGGAAATGACCACCAATGAAGACAAATTCTGGAAAGATGCTTTCTCCCACATGATCCTGTCTGAAATTTCATAGCTGCTCTGGGCATTCTGGTTGTTGAACAAGATGGGGTCAGATGTTGGGTGGAATGAACTAACAAGCAGACTGCTGGGGATCCAAATTTTATGCCCAGATTTTGTAAAGAAAGGCTTGTATTCCAAGCACCAGTTATAAGTCATTTATTGTCCATTCAGGATCTTCTACTGTAATTACAGTTATAAATACTCTCCAGGGACCATGACTGAGAAGTCTTCCTGAGGGTAGGAGAAAGGGACACTCCCGGGTTCCAGTATCGACTTTTTCATATTTCAGGCAATAGGTGAATAAATGTCAATGCTAATTTTTAATTAATGCGTTAACGGTTGGCTTAGTACTGAACAAATTTAAAAGCACCCTTTCTATTCCCATCCTTGTCACTCACTAGGATAGCAAATGCGGGGGGGGGGGGAGAGAATTGAAGCATAATTAGATGCCTTCGGGTTAATACACTGTGGTTTAGTAAATTAGGATATGAAGAAATATTCCCTCCTGTATCCATCACTTCTGATTCATAGAACCTGTGAAACCAGCCAGGAACTTTTCAGGTAATTTAATTCTTTCTCTCTTTAGCTCTGTTACACTCAAACTGGGAAACAATTCAGTAAGTTCCCATTTCAATAATACTGTCAGTGCCTGGCAACATCAACCAAACCCATTTGCTAAAAAAAAATGAGCTAAATAATCACTTGGCCTTACAGCACTAATGCCATACTAAACAACTGCATTTATTTGAGGCCAGGAACCAAAGAGCAAGAGGTTTTGCTAAAATCAATTTATAGGTGTACTCATTAAGCAAAAACCTGTTTTTTAAATAGCCTTTTTGGCATCTTCGGCTCAGAGAGCTGGCAGCTCAGAGAGTAAGAGAAAAATGACTGTGAATTTCATGTAAAAAATTGCTAGCAGTTATAGGTCTGTCTACATGAGGCTAAGCAGGGCAGAAAGGACACAGATGCTGTCATTTATTATCGCCTTAATTGTGAACTGTCTGCCATCTATAGGTAAATACAGACATTGCAGGAGAAATATATAATTTTCAGATGCTTGTCTATTGCCCACCCCAACCTCCAAAAAGATTTAGAAATATATTACAGTATAAACGTTCCAGAACTATAGCTCATTTCTATCTTCTTAGCAATATTTTTACATCAGATGAAGGTCATGTAATGAGTGACCATAGGAAATAGCTTTTGAGCAAGCATGGCAGGAAACGGTTCTCTGCTAGCAGAGAATTGGAAAACTATAACTTGGAGATGGGAGAGAGGTGTGGTGGATGTACAATATACTGTGCATATGACAACATTATTACAATATACACAAGAGTGCTGTTGGATGTGGTGATCCTTTGCAAGGGCCTGGATGGAGAACAACAGACTTCAGCTGAACCCTGGCAAGACTGAGTGAATGGTTTGGGGGCCTGCCAATTCTAGGACTATTTTATTTTATTTATTTATATCCCACATTTATTATTTTTGTAACTAAGCATTATATAGATAGCCTTCAACTTATGACTACAATGGTGCCTGCCCATTATGTTCGTAAATTACCACAGTCATAAAGTAGGTCATCATATGACTGACCCAATTTTACAACCTTTTTTTTTTGTGGCAGTCTGTAAGCCAATCATTATGGGTGTTAAGTGAATTGAGGTAGTCATGGGGTGTTTTTGCCAAAAACCAGAAGTAAAGGCCAGTTCGCAGCAAACATTTTGTAAATTATGGTCACATGAACGTGGAATGCTGCAAATGGACATAAATGCAGATAGTTGCTGAGGGCCTGTGAGGAATGAAATTTAACTCCAAGGGTGTTGGAAAACAAAACAAGTTTTATTGAAGCATTTGCAAAGGCTGGTGGACCCTTCTACCTGCAAGTAAAGGGCCACACCTAGATTAGTTCAGCATAAACCTTTATACCTGTCCCGTAGAATACGCCACATCCTTCTTTTCCAGACCCAGTTGATAGGTCCAGTCTGGTCACATGCTTTCTGACTAGCCTAGTAGACACTCCAGCTGTACAATTAATAATTCTCCTTTGTTTTACCTTTATCTTTCCCTTTTCATGTTCGTGACATTCAACCAGCTCAGCTCACAATAGGATTGTGTTTGTCTAAGCTGGATGATACAAATATTCCAACCCTGTTCCCTTGCCTATCTATCTACAAACCAAAAGTTTTGCTTCAAACCAAAAGTTGTGTATGTCATCATATTTAACTAAGGTTAAATATGGCTGCACTTTGGCTATATGCTTATACCTTAAAATACTGGCTCTAAATAGTTTTTATAAAATATAAGCTAATCTATATTATGAAAAATTTTAACATATACATTTATTATGTACCTCACAGACCCAAACGGCAGTCACTTAACTGCAGGGGCCCCCAGCCATCAGAATTTCCAAAGCAGGTTGTACCTTTTGGGAAGTCTGTCGTAACTTCAAACGGTTGCTACGTAGCCAGTTGTAAGCAAGGACTACCTGTAGTGACATAATTGGAGCAGAAGTTTTTAAGGTATGTGGAGAGAGAGCAAGAGAGAGAGAAGATAGCAATACATAGAGATAATACATAGATGACAGATAGATAGGTAGATTGCAGTAAACTTCATGGAGAATCAGTGCACCAACTTTGCATCATTCTGATGCCAAAAAAAAGGTTGACTCTCCTCATCATTTCCCACCACTTGTATTAAGTATGGCCTTCAGCCACTAAAAGATTTCTTACTTTTGTTTTAATCAATTACCTGGAAATACCCCCACTTAACCGGTTTGTGCTGTTAGGCCCCTTCCGCTGATAAGATTGCTTGGCCTATGACACCCGTCACCCCCTACTCCCAAAAAGCAACAAAATTTCCACAATGCATAATTGTGGAGGTAAGTCTGCAGTATTTACTGGAGCTGCAGAATAAATGGTTCCCTACTAATTTAATTCCCTTAGTTCCTGATTTTTTCCTCAGCCTGCCTCTTACTATGAAGATATTGTAATTCTCTGACCTTTCACAGGCGAGGGGAGTGAAGGTACTCTCATAAGACTGCTGCAGAAGGTAAGGGAGGCAAAAGTAACAGGTGTGCAGAAGTGTCTCTAGTAATTTTACTTGGTAAAAATGCCACAATTTAAGCTATATGTACTATTATTACTTCTATTCATTATCCTTAAAAACCACATCTTTTAAAAGAGCAAATGGAGTTTTAATTCTCTTTTTTTTCCCCATCTTGAACTTCCTGACTTCCTCGGATACTTGTAGGTAAAGTTAATGTAACTAACATTGGTCTTTTCTTCCTAGATGGATAGAAATGGGAAAAAAATTGAAAGATCATGGGGGAAGAGGGCAGGGAAGTTAGGACATTAATTTTGACAAAACAAATGAACAATCTTTGGAATTCTGTGTTGTGAATACAAAATTGAAGGCCGAAATCAAAAGGCCTTTTCTAGGCATTTGGTTAACTGAGGTTTTCAGTGGGTGTTTCTTAATGCTCCAATAATTTTTAAGACTGAAAAAGACTCTAGATTTTCCTTCTTTTTTCTTCCTAAAAGTAGGAATTAGGGCCTTCTTTCTTGCCCTACATATTTTGGCCTGCCTCATGTTTCTACCACATTCTGCAATTCCCCGATTTCTCAAATAATTTGTTCCATTTTTAAATTTTTACTACCCACTAAATAATAGGGATGTTTAACTTTACCTTTGGGCAATATCTGTCATGTAACTACCCATTTAGTAGCAATACATTATATCTGAAGTATGGGACTCTGAAATGTGATTAATCATGATGGCAGCCTACAGTTTGTATGTTCAGAGTATTATTTGTCAGAACATAAAAAGAAGGGAGATCTAGTTCTCTCTGTGTTCTTTTATTTGGTTACCCAGAAATATCTCCACAGCCTCGGTTGAAAACTGTAACCTTGACTACCGATGCAGTAATTAAAATGCAATATTCAGGTAGGTCATCTTGATATAATTATATCAAGATGACCTATCTGAATATTGCACTTTAATGTGGAATATTTTGAACTTTAATGTGGAAACTTTTTAATCCATAACCTACACATTGCTTTATGGAAACTGTTGAAATTAATGTAAGAATTTAATGTTAATTTATTAAGTGAGTCTTCTGTCAAAATCAGTAGTTTTCAAGTGGTGTACTGAAAGTTTTGGGAGTTTGTGTTTTTGGTTCTGAACTTCCTTTAAGCTGCTGGCTTATGGGCTTTAGCTGTGACATGTTGTGGCCACGGTTGTCAGGCACAAGTAACCAGGAACAGGAATTGAGTTCAAAGCACTAAAAGCTATTCCATGCTACTTATACATAAGAATCTGGGCTACTAATGATCAAGCCAAATTGGTGCTAGATAAAGGTCAAAGGAATTCATGGGGGGGGGCTGGACTTGGGTCTCTTGTGGCTGCGCAAATGAATAAAGTTTGTTTTTTGGCTTTTAGAAGATTTAGAGCAGGGGTCTCTAACCTTGGCAACTTTAAGACTTGTGGACTTCAACTGGCTGAGGAATTCTAGGAGTTGAAGTCCACAAGTCTTAAAGTTGCCAAGGTTGAGGACCCCTGATTTAGAGCACACCCCAATCCAGAAGGATTTTGGGTGGAGTATAACAAGATCAAAACAGAAACAAAATGTTAAAAATCACATAGAAATAATAAAAATCATCACACGTTATTTTTTATCTTTCAGGTATGCTGAAAATTCATTATGTTCTATTAGCATCCCCAAATATGTTGGCAGAACTTAAGATATTTCACTCATGGACTATTGCAAATATAGCTTTCAGGATTCTGTCTTTGCAATATTTATCAGGTTTGATCAACATTGTTTTTGTTTTGTCTATGGTCAGCACATATCCAGGAATGGGGTGCTCATTTCAGTATCTTGGCTTGGCTTGGTCATCTTGGCCTTACTGCCATTTGTTTTATGAAATCTGTATTATGAGAATTTTATCTCGGTTATTGTTTTGTCGCTTTTCTCACAAGTTCCTCAATTTGAATCTTGCCTTTTTGACATTCCATGCCTTTTCTCAACTTTATTGACATTTTTTGTCTTGCAACTTGCCGGAGATCTTACTTTGTCCTTGATATTCAAGTCTGTTTTTCCATGGGCTCCTTGTGAGGTTCCTCGTCTTACTTCAGCATTGCTTCTCCCATTTCAAAGGTTTCCATCCATTCACACATTCAGACGTGTTATGTATTTGGGAAGTTGATAACAAAAACGGCAAAGCAAACCAAAGGCTAGCTGTGATGTGGCAATCTTTCTCTGTGTTTCGTCCTCTACAAATCTTTCTTGCTACTGCAAGGTTTCATGAGGCAGGTGGGTTTTGTTCAAAGCATTTAAATTACCCTCTCTTTTTTGGGGGGTGTATATCTTTTAAAAATGTATAAGGCAGCATTCCCTTACTATATAGGGGCCATACTTTGGCATCTTCCAGGTGTGTTTAGATTGTAATTTCCATAATTCTCCAACAGCTGTTGGCCAAGGCTTGGCAGGAACCTGGGAGTTCTAATCCCAATGCATCTGGAGAGCACTAGGTTTAGAAACAATGACGTTGACAACAACAATAAAGTAAATGAAAGCTAGGCTTTAGTGACGCTTTCTCACTCACTGATCATTAGGCAGCTATTCCTAAAAGGAAAGCATTGATTGCATACATGCTGGGTAGGCAGCTTTGTATATAAGTTGCCATGGTACTCTATTTGTTTGCCATTATGTTAAATCAAATTGTGAATCAGGGCTATAGGGGTGCAACCAACACAGAAAGAACTCTAGCAAAATATCTTGGTTTGGTGTTTTTGTTTTTTGTTTAAAAAAAAAAAGCATCATCAAGAACAATGTAAACCTGGCCGTTGCCAGCAAATGTTTCCCCAGGAAACACAATAGCAAATCTCCCACGGAAGCTATTGGCAAGATAACCTCAAGCACATTTCAGAGTAGAAAACCAAATGTTTGCTTCTTAGCTGAGAGGCTTGATAAATATGTTCAATTGTCCCCTTGTCCCAAAGCAAAGGAAGATGGAGTAATTATAACAAATAATGGCAATGCAAGGATATTTTCCAAGAGCAAAGCACAAATTTAAAGCAGCAGGGAGACAATATTTGAGGACCTGAGATAATAATTCTGCCACCTCTCATTCTGGAGTGCTGCTAGCTAGGAGGATAGGAGTCTACATTCTTACTATTGGAGGAGGACTTCAAGGATAGGTGCTGAGGCCTCCCACTCCCAATGCCAGTGTTATTTTCCACAAAAAAGAAAGAAATCATTACCCTGCTAAAAGTTGTCACCAAAACTCAGCAGCAGCAGCTGAATTTACAAGATAGTGGGGGTGGCCTGCAAATGGGGCATTGTTGCACCGCAAATAGCTTTATACAGAAGACAGAAGGCATATAGAGGGAAACACTGGAATATAACTTTTATAAGAAATTATTTTGGGGGCAGGTGCTTGCATGAAAGAAAAATAAATATAAGCTTTATTTGAGGGGGGGAAACCATGGTAACCGGAAAACCTGAGTTACTTAAACTAGTCTGCAGCTAAGAACATTTAATGTGCACCCCTCTATTATGGGAAAAAGTGCATGTTGAAGTCAAAAGAAAAGGAGAAGTCAACCATGAGTGGGACGATGCAATGAAAAGAAAGCTCCAAGAAAGTCAGCTTAATCAATAGGAGACATTTCAAGTGGAGACGTCCAAAGTAAGAATTTTAGACGAGGAAAGTAAGTAGAAATTCAGGTAGAAACAAAACCGGATATATTCTTTTCTCTAATTAAAACGGTCAATTTTGCCATCTCTGTTAGCTCTATCACTTTCTCCATTGGTTCTTCTATTGTGGGGACTGATGTATTTGTCCATCTCTGTGCATAAAAACTTCTCACTGCAGTCAGTGGATACAATAATAAAGTTCCAAATCTTTTTTCCAACCGTAATCTTTTCCAGACTCTTCTCAAGACTGCCATCACTAGACCCTTATGGGCACCCATGTCTCCCACTCAAGAGCTCTTTGATATCATCAGCCCCCCCCCCCCCGCTGGAGCTCCTCCTAAATTGCCGCTGTGTGCACACCCTTCTGCTCTCCCACCTCCAAAATGCTGAACCTCAAACACCAATTCTCCTTCTTCCCATCTCCTTCTTTTGTAAGATCCTGCCCAATGAAGAGTTCTGAAGACTCTTAAAGTTTTCATGCTCGTCCAGGCCATTTTTCTTGCTCTTAGTAAGGGAAATATTATTCTACGATTGGATTTTTTTGCTTTACAGACCAACATGGCAATCAATTTTCTATTCTGAAGTACTAACATATTTTCCCCTTCTCCCAACAAATATACATAGCTGCTTTGCTGTAGCTACCAGTGCATGTAATGGGGGAGATAAAAGCCAGCATTTGCAGTCTACTACAGAGCCATAGCTCTCCCTCCCTCAACATATTTTTCCTTTAGCTCTCCGTTATCCAAGCAGATAAATGTGTGCTGAAAGATAGCAATGCAAACAGCTCTTTCTCCATCTGCTATGTGAGCAAGATAGCCTGATCAAGAGTTATCCTAGGCAACTGCTCAGAATCACCCAGGGTGGGGGGCATTCCACTCACTCCTGCTTATTTGAAAGCTCTGGGCATTGTTTTCATCAATGAAGCCACAATTGCATAGTTAATACAAATGAAAATGCAGACGATAGAAAACCAGAGTCCCCTCCTTAGAGGATGTCCTTCTCACCAGTGCTGGATGAGGCAGTTTGAGGAAGGGGACGTCATTTCACAATAATTAGAATAAGAGAGAAAATTAAATGCTCCATTCAAAGCTGTGCCAAAAGTTCTGCCTTTGCTTCATTGGCCAGCATAGGCATTTATCCCTCTCATTCCCAGAAAGACTGACTTTAGTTTGTTGCAAGACTTGTTCTGTGTCAATCTCCTTGGTTTTTCTTTTTTTCAATGGAATTGATGGAAGTTAAAGGAAGGGAAAGGGTACCATGCATTGGAATGATTCTACGTGAATCTTTGGTTTTTACTTTCCCTTGCCTGCAGATGAGATGGTTAGACAGTCTGAACTTTCAAAGACTATTTGCATTTTTCTAGAAAATGCAAGAAAATGAAAATGCCTGACTCCACTGCTCAGAAGACAAATTTCTTGAATGCTATTGCAGAACTGAAGAGGAATTAGCCAGTTCTGGTAAAATTAATGTTATCAACTCCTGGTCAAAAAAATTGCGGGATTTCAACAGCAATACTTGGTTCATTTAATGACAGAAAAAACACACGTTTCCAATGTTCAGGACAATCTTCATTTTTCTTTTTTCCCCTCCCCCGCGTTATTATATTTAATGAGACAGAGCTTCATCAATAATAATGTCAAACAGTATCCATTATCTGGACAAGTCTCTGCAGTTTTCTTTCAGAAGTATTTTGCCATTGCCTGGTCCTTCCTAGTGCTCAGAGAGAACGATTGGGCTGAGGTTACCCAGCTGGCTTCATGACTAAGGCAAGATTTGAACTCACAGCTTTCTGGTTTCTAGTCTGGTATCCTCACCACTATACCAAACTCACTCTCTACTGTCTATGTGTTACTACAATAACAAAAAGGGACTGGATAATCTTATACTACTTTAATGGGAAGGAAATCAAGGCTTTGTGGACTGGTCAACTTTTCTTGGCATCTCAGTCCAAAAGGAAATTCCCAAACATACCTTTTCCTTATTAGAATACAATATGAAGTGAGCAAACAGTTTGCTGCCTTTTCCTAACAGCCATTATCACTAGCCCTTCTCCCTAATTAGTGGTAGAAATGATCAAGATACCATGAGTAATTTTGCTGACCACTCTGGATCTTTGATTGGCAAGCTTCTCTGTTACAGAACTCAATACACAGATAAAAGGACTGTGTTATCCTTTTCCTGCTGATTAACTAAGGGAAGGACGAAAGATGGAAAGCTGTGAATAATGGCATTGGAAAGGCTGTGGCCACCAGCACTCTTCCTAGTAACTTAGAAGAACAGAAAGAAGATGGTACTATAACCTCAGGACCTTGTTATTCATCCCAGAGCATGAGGTCATTGACACAGGACATGGGCCCATGACCTCTCCGTTCTGCCTGTCCCCTGGATTGATTCATTATTCATTTATTAATGTGTAGGCCACCTGACTTCATTGCCACTCTAGGTGGCATGCAAGATAAAAGAGCTTAAAGCAATACAATGCAAAGCATACATGTGGAAAGAACAATAGATTCATCTGATAGTGTGTTGGCTACACCCTCCAGCCAAAGTCCTGGAGGAAGAGACAGGTTTTAGGGGCTCATTTAAATAAATGTGAGGACAATATCAGAGGCCAAGCTCTATGACAGAGAAGACATACTTTCTGGATCCCTTCAGGTGACACTGTTTAATCAATGGGACCTAAAGCATGATGATTCTGCTGGATTGTATGAGATAGGCAGAAACTACAGAAAACAGATGATCCTTCAGGTAACAGGCCACATTGTAAGTAATAAACAACACCTGGAATTGCACCTGGAAGCTTGCTCTGGCCAGTGCACCTCATGAAGCAGAAGTGTCAAGTAGCTGTAGCTACAGTGGCTGTTAGTTTTTATCTGTTCTTTAAGAGAGAGTGAAGACTTTGACACAAGTTATTTCTGCTTTATTTTTCTGAGTCATCCTTGGGAAGACTCAGCTAATTATAAGAAAATTAATTTCCTTTATACACAGACTATTTGCACAAGGGAGAAAAGGGGATTGATCTCAATTAGGCTAAAGAAGAAATACATCACACTCTTCTTAAAAGGCTTATAATCAAGTTATTGAAAAATAATGCAATTATTTGTCTATTGTCTCCTGAAACAATTCAGGCTGGAAATGGCATCGGCATTGGCCTTAGATGGTTAGCAAGACAGATAGGACTGAGATGGTCTTTGATCAAAAGTCTGAATTGCTTTTGATATCACAGTGAGGGAATCAATTCCTCCCTACGAATGGATGTCATGGGAACAAAATAAACGTTTTTCTGTACTCAGTTGAAAATCTTTTTTCCAATGTGTTCTGATAATTTAGATTTGATGTGAAACTCAATCACATTCAAATAGGATATCAGTTTGTCCAAATGGATAAGGATTTCTGTAATCCTAGATTATGCACAACTGTAATTGCCTGCAATAAAATAACCATTGGGGATATTTATCAATTGTCAAAAAGTCACAGATTAAATTTCTCCAGTAGTGGGATCTTGAAAGCAATTCTTCAGAATCTTTTTTTGCTAAAATCTTGTCCATGTACTTGCTTAAAAGCAATTTGCCTGATATTAATGAGACTTATTTCTGAACACATAAATAAAAATCACTTTATAATTAATGTCACCTTTGTTCCACTTTTAATAAATATTAAAAATGCATTTAGCACAACCTGCTACTTCTTTGAGGATGGCCAATCACAGTATTCCTATAACAATAAGTAAAGTCTGAACACTTGAAAGAAAAAACATATTTCATATATTTTGAAAAACGACTGAGATATTGGTAGGATTATTATTTTTTCATTTCTTAAAAAAAGCATTTTACAGGAGGGTATAATGTTGAAAACACACAGAAAAAAATGGAATTAGACTTTTTTTTAGTTAAATAAGTACCTTAAAAGCACTACATTTATAGTCCTGCTTTCCCATGACAGCTAGTGACTAGATGTGACCCTGCCCTTAGGCAAAATGAGAGAGCTTCAGGCAGCTGCTCTCTGGATATCATGAAATGGCAAGAAATTGTCAAGTATTTAATTAATTTTCATTGTAACTTTTACTGAAGGAAAAGGAGGAAAAATATTGTAGGCTTTTCCCTTCATTTGCTAAAATAACTTTGCTGGTCTTGTAATCCACTTTGATAAGACTGCACTATTTATTGTCTTGGCTGAAAGACCAAATGTTTTGTGGCAGCCCTAAGAAGGTCTTGCGGCATTGTTGTGAATTGTGAATGGAAGGACTGCCAAAGAGCTTTTTATTGTGCAATTGTTGTGCCGTATTGATAAAATTTGATAGATGGCCTGGTCATCATCTTCACTTGTAAATCTCCTTGGTTTTCTCACATACCTTGTTCATTTAACAGTTCTAAAGCAATTTTGGGTCAAATGCTTTAGTCTGTTTTGTATATTATCACTATTATTATTATTATTATTATTATTATTATTATTATTATTATTATTATTATTATTATTATTATTATTATTATTGTTGTTGTTGTTGTTGTTGTTGTTGTTGTTGTTGTTGTTGTTATCTATCCATTCAGTGATTATCACAAACTTTAGACTGATATACAGCAAGGTTTTGGAATTTAAAACCAAATGCCAGAGAATTAGGGAATTGTTGCTGCCATACACTTGTTCACAAGGGAAAGAACGAGTGGCCAACAGCAAAGAATATTTTAATTAGCAGTATTAGAAATCCCGTTGGAAGCCTCCTCAAACTATACAAGTTTTCTTCTTTATAGTGACAAGAAACGGAATGCTACAAATGAATATTCATATTTTACTGGGTTTGTATTTCACCTATCCTATTGGAGTTCAGGGTGACTGTTCCCTTCCCATTCACAGGGATGGAATGGCAAAAAAAAAATATTTGAGGAACAAGAGGAAGAGCTGCAACCAAGACTACAGACAGATAAAAGAAATCTCTGGTTCTCATCAAGATTAAGGGAGACATAAGGGGAGGTGCATTCAGATTCAGATTGTGTAACTATGCTTTCATAATCAGAGTTATATTGGCCTTCATGATTTGGTTTCCTAGTCTGGCCTGCCTTAAAAGGTTGACAGGTTAGAACATGTGTGTGAATGTGTGTGTGTGTAAAGTTCTGGAACCCCTGATTAAGGAAGTTGGGGCTTCTGCACATCAGCTGACAAACTCTGCCCTTTCTGGGAGCAACTGGCTGAGTGCATTTGAGAGTTTTTCCCCCTTTATTCCTTTGCAGGGAGTTTTTTTCTCCTTAGTCCTAGAAGGGACTATGGTACCAAAGACAATATTTTTGAGGTTTTGAATATTGAGGGTGATGAGAGAGGGAAGCAGAGGGCTGAGATTTGGTGGAGGGCATCTCATGCCATGTAAAACCTCTAATGGGAAATAATGGATTGCTGCATTTTAAAACAGCCTGCTGTTTACCTCCAGTTACATTCAACTTCTATATTTCAAAAGAAAACAAAATGCTAAAAAAGACATTCCCTAACAGAACCAAATCCAAAGATGCTCCTTTTGGGAAGTGAATTTCTCAGGAAGGGCAGTGAACACCTATCAAATACAGACTTTCATTACATTTGTTAACTTTTGCTTTTGATTAGTGTAATATGCTCCTCATTCCAAACTGAGAATGTCTGCCCTTTATTCTATAGCAATTTTTAGCTATGCTTGTTCTTACTGTTTCCCCCCAGTTAATAAGAGGTAAATTTGCTATAAGAACATACCTTTATTACAATTCAGCACGCATTTGGCAATCAGTGACATGTAATGACCTTCATTTTAATCATCTGAAACTAGAAATTTATCTCAGGCTCTAAGATGACACATATTAGCAGAATTTGGGCTTCATATAAAAGATAAAAATCTCCTGAGCTCTTGAGCTCAGCTCTTGATGACAGCATCCCTGCAGTATTCTTGGCTGTATTCTGGAAGAGCTTTACAACTGCTTTCTTCCAGGATGTGTTGTGTTTGTGTGTGTTTATATTCCCAATCTACCCTGCAGCCCAAATTCCTAGGCAGCTTCCCAAACAAGTACTAACCAAGGCCAATCCTGTACAGCTTCCAACATCAGCCAAGATTCTGCAAGACCTGTTGAACAAACAATAAAACAAAAAAATCAGATCTATTTAGTAGTCTCAAGCCTTGGCCAAGCTTTGAAGTACAAAATGAGCTCATTAAATACAAAAATGTTTTAAAATATTCCACTGATTCCAGGGGAACTTTTTTTTTTTAATCTTCCAGCTGGGCATTACTTCGTGTAGTTTGGCTTTGCAACAGGTCTCTCAGATGAGGTTACACTAAAGATATCAACAAACAGAATCCAAAGACCAAAGACAGAAAATGGGCAAGCTAGGGTTCTGGGGCATGAAGGAAAGGATTAAAAATCAAAGGCAGCAGATATGGAAGAAGTGGCAACAGGACTGAGAATCAAGGTTTGGAACAAGCAGATAAAGAAATCTGTATGACCATTTGCTAAAAATAATTGTTTAGATTGAGAAGCCATGTTTAGGCAATACAGGCAGTCCTCAAACTACAACCCCAATTCAGCCCAAAATTTCCATTGCTAAACAAGACTTTTGTCCCACTTTACGACCTTTCTTGCCACAGTTGTTAACTGAATCACTGCAGTTGTTCAGTTAGTAACATGGTTGTTTAGTGAGTCTGGCTTCCCCATTGACTTAGCTTCTCAGGAAAGCGATCACATGACCCTGGGACACTGCAACCGTCATCAATGCATGCCAGTTGCCAAGCGTCCGAATTTTGATCATGTGACCATGGGGATGCTGCAATGGTGTCAGTGTGAAAAACTGTCATAAGTCACTTTTTTCAGTGCCGTTGTAACTTCAAAGAAACACTAAGCGAATGGTTGTAAATCAAGGACTACCTGTAGGTACATAATATGAGGCAAACCTCATTAGTTTTCTTGGTTAATTGGTCCAGCCGATTTGTTAAAGTGAAGTAGCACTTCCATCCATTTGAAGAATGAGTATAAAAAGTCCGTGCCTGCCTTTCTCCTACAGTATTAAGAATAAGGTATCTAGTCCCAGTTAGATAGATCCCTAATTCCTGTGCATTGGCATCTTATTAGTATTTTCTAGGATTCAAACTTTATTCTTCCATGAGTGTGCAAGATTGCCTAGAAAATAAACAATATAAAACCGACAGAGGGTACCTTTTGTTATCCTCTTGTACTGGTTCTTGATCTGTAAAACCTGTGATCAAGTATTATCAATCAGAGAGCTTTATGTGCCCTCTAGTGGCAAAGCACAGTTTGGGAGTTATGTTAAATTTTGGCCTTATGGAACAAAAAGACAGCTTCACATATTGCATCTACACCGTTCCCAATCAAGTTGGAGGATCCTGTGCTGTTATCCCCACTGGGCTGCTGAATTGATTTATTTCCAGATGAGCTGAGGAGCCACAGGAATTGTTCTTGGAACCATTGAAAAGCAGAAATGCAGGAATTTAACATTTTAAGACTGGCTACAGGGAGGGAACATGGGAGCTGATATGAAACATTTCTTAAATTTGGGGAAATAAAAACATTAATGTGTAGAAGTATGCATAGCATCAAATTTGATTTTGTTTTGTTTCAACCACATTTCATATGCATTCATATAGAATTAAGGGCCTGCCTGGCTTAGTTTTAGGTGTGAATTCAACTAATTATGGCTTACTCAAACCATGTTTTAACAAAATAATGGGATAGTATGCGAATGCAGCTACTATACGTAAGCCTCTGGGAACATGGAGTGATAGGTTGCTTGCACAAAGAACAGTCAACAAAAACATTCTAAATAATTTAGTCCAACTTTCCCACTTGATGCAGGAAATCAGAGCGGAAATGTTGCCAATGGCAACTATCCAGTTTTTGTTTGAAAATTCCACGAAGGAAGAATCTATCACCCTTCTAAGTAATTAGGTTCACCTTAAGAAAACTGTGTCCTGAAAGCAAAGCCAACAAATCCTAATAAGATATGGTCTTTCTAAAAAGAGGTTTTTAAATTGGCTGAAAAGTCTCTGTTCCGCTCCCCCTGTACATGACAGCCTATATCTGGATTACTGGATCAACTGTGCCTGGTCTGACCTAAATGGCTCACTTGCCCCCTGCAACTTAAAGCCCTATGCATGCCAGGGGTGTATATCTTCATTTGCCCGAAAAACCACACAAGGTTAGTGTGCTGTGATGAATGTCAGATTCCAAGCCAGGGCTTATTTTGAGAAAGGGTAAAATGACTGTCGTAAGCATCTCCAAGACTTACATTATTCATTTTGCCCCTTAAATCCCCCCCAACACTTGTGAATGCAAAAAAAGAGGCTAGGTTTTGGGGACTCAGTTAGTTAAGTGGGCTGGGAAGCAGAAAGGGGATGCTGGCACTTTTTTGCATCCTTGATATATGCTTCCACCTGGTTTAAATGTAGTGAAGGTGGAAATCAAGGATTTGTTGTTGAAAAGTAGATGGTTCTAAGAGTAAAAAAATATGCAATGAAGCAATCAGACAATGCAATCACATGAATGTTAATTAGGAAATAAAAATGCTGAAGGCAGAAATTAATAAACTGTGATAACTGTACACCAATCTTCTTGAAAGGTATGACTCTTCATGAAATCTAAATCTTTGAAAACTAGGGTTTGTTTTGTTTTTGCTTTTATTATTACATAGACAATTAATTGCAAAATGTCAGAGTGACAAAAGTGTGTTCCTTTTAATAGTAATTTTATTAAAGATTATAATGACAACAGTAAAAACTAACACAAGATAAAAGAAAAGAATACAAAGAAAAAATAGAAGGTGCAGAAAAGAAAAGAGAAAAAAGAGGTAAAGCAAGAATAAAGAAAGAAAAGTAAGAATATAGTAAAGAAAAACAAATTTATTTATTTATTTATTTTGTTAAAGTTGGAAGGGATCTTGGAAGTCATCTAGTCCAACCCCCTGCTCAGGCAGGAAACCTTATACCATTTCAGACAAATGGCTGTCCAGTCTCTTCTTAAAAACTTCCAGTGTTGGAGCATTCACCGCTTCTGGAGGCAGGTTGTTCCACTGGTTAATTGTTCTAACTGTCAGGAAGTTTCTCCTTAGTTCTAGGTTGCTTCTCTCCTTGATTAGTTTCCATCCCTTGCTTCTTGTCCTGCCTTCAGGCGCCTTGGAAAATAGCTTGACTCCCTCTTCTTTGTGGCAGCCCCTGAGATATTGGAACACTGCTATCATGTCCCCCCTCATCCTTCTCTTCATTAAACTAGACATACCCAATTCCAGCAACCGTTCCTTATATGCTTTAGCCTCCAGTCCCCTAACCATCTTTGTTGCTCTTCTCTGTACTCTTTCTAGAGTCTCAACGTCTTTTTTACATCGTGGTGACCAAACTGGATGCAGTATTCCAAGTGTGGCCTTACCAAGGCATTGTAAAGTAGTATATAAAGAAGTGGTTTTCCCCCTTTATGACAGCTAGGGACTAGGGGTGATATGATAGCAGTGTTCCAATATCTCAGGGGCTGCCACAAAGAAGAGGGAGTCAAGCTATTCTCCAAAGCACCTGAAGGCAGGACAAGAAGCAATGAATGGAAATTAACCAAAGAGAGAAGCAACCTAGAACTAAGGAGAAATTTCCTGACAGTTAGAACAATTAATCAGTGGAACGACTTGCCTCCAGAAGTTGTGGGTGTTCCAACACCGGAAGTTTTGAAAAAGACATTGGACAACCATTTGTCTGAAATGGTATAGGGTTTCCTGCCTGAGTAGGACAAGAAGACCTCCAAGGTCCCTTCCAACTCTGTTATTTCATTAAAGTGAAAGTATAAACAATTTTAGTAACTTATCACCTTTTCTTAAAATACAACAAATGATTTCTTCTTCCCATATCCCATCTCTTACCTCTCATGGGTGATCTCAATCCTCTCCTTTACCAGAGAGGAATTACTAAAGAGCCAGTCTACTCGCTGGTTTTCCATTCCACCACAGTCGTTGGCTCCATTTTTTTGCAAAGCCATCTCCACCATTTCTCCCTCAGACGTTCTTGAGTTTGTAGATAAAGAAGCATTAAGAAGCATCTCCTTCAAGGTGACCACAATCCCTGGTGAATTTATGCTCATGCCTATGTCCATGTAGTTGCCTTAGCAATTAAACAGAAATGGCAAATCTTTGTCTTCTTTTGGGATATTTCCCATGTTAGTCCACAACTTTGGGGTTTTCTGGGTGGTCTCTCATTTAAAAACTAACAAGATCTAGCTCTGCTTAGTTTTTAAACTTTAAGCGATGTGAGCGGAGTATCACCATCTTGCAGTCTTTAACTGAGATATTTGCTTATGTTGATAGTTTACATTGCCTCTGGGAGCTTAAGATGTTGTACAGAAATCTTTCTCTTCATCTCAGAACATTGGTTGTTGTTGTTGTTGTTGTTGTTGAAGGATGACTCTCCAAACACCCAGAAAACTTCATGAATGAGTTGAAATTTAAACCTGGGACTTTACTGTCAGGATTCCTAGTCTACTCTATACATCACACTAGTTCTCCTCTATGTTTTTCTCCTCTTATATAATTAGTTATGGATCTTTAGGATAACTTAATGACTGCCCTGTTTAGCAACTAATCAAAGTTACAGTGGTGCTGAAAAAGTAACTTTATAACCAGCCCTTGCATTTACGACTGTTGCAGCATCCCCACAATCATGTGATCGAGATTTAGGTGCTTTCCAACTGGCACCCATTTACAGCTATCTCAGTGTCTAGTGGTTACATGATTGCCATTGGTGAATTTCATACCTGGCTTTCTATAGAATCAATAGAAAAAACCAACAGTAAAATTGTAGGGCATGGTCATGTGATGTTTTACTTAATAACCGCATCACTCAGCAATGGAGTTGCTGGCCCAATCATGTTTGTTAAGTGAGGACAATCTGTATTTATTTATTTTGAAAATGTATACGTGGCCATTGGTATTTATGGCTCTTACCAACTTGCAAACAAAAAATAATTAAACCCTATCTAAACATTCTATTTTTAAAAAACAACCAAACCAACATTAAGAAAAAGGAACCCAATTCTTTCCTTTCATCCATTTATTTGCGTTTTGCCTCTTTTGGGATGATCCAGTTTTCTTGAGATTTGACAAATAAAGCAAGAAGGGGGGGGGGGAAATAGCCAATAGACTTTATACCATTAATTTGATTGGTTTACTTCCCCATTACTGTTGCATGGAATGTCACCTTCCATTCAGTTCTCAAGCGAAAACATTGCCCTCTCCGCATAAACCCTACTGATGCCAACGGACAAGCAACTTCTGCCAATACTTGTCACAAAAGAAACACTTTATCTGTCAACTTCTGATGGATATAGGAGAGTATCTGAGTAATTACGAATTTAAAAAGCTAACATATAATGAAGAGATTTTTAATTATAATGATGACAGCAGTAGGTTTAAAAACATCCATACCTGACAGAGTTGGATGATAACTTTAACTGAGAGATAGTAATAAGCCCTCAATCGGTACATCAAAAGGGAGCTTTCTCAAATGCTTGCAATCCATGCTGTTTCCATTAGATTGGTGTCAGACTGATAAAACAGCAGTTTGTTTCTTTGGGAAGACGTATTGCCTGACACTGGAGGAACCTGGAAAATAATAATGAGTGTTCACATTTCAAGTGTCAAACAACAGTGTCAGAAGGAGCATTATGGGCATTGGTTTTCCCCAGAGTTGAGAGGAGTGTGAAAAAGGAAGTGCTGATTGTTGTTCTGTATATGGGTATGAGTGTTGTAGTGTTGTTCTTGTGTACAACCATCTCAGGAATTTCCCTTTTGGGGGGTGGTAGATTAATGTATTATTTAAAATGTTCCAAGAGGAAGGCCATGCTGGTCTTTGGTGACGAAACTGCTTTGTGTAGCCTCCATCTGCAGAATAACCCTATCTTACCCTCCCTTTCCTATCCCCACCTTCCCTCCCAATTTAAAGCTACATCAGTCCAGCCACTCTATGTATCTCATGAAATAAACTGCAACACACAAAACCTCATGCTCTTCAATCAAATGTATTCGCTAGAAAAAGTGCTAGCAGACTCATCTTTCAAGTAACCTACGAAACATCTTTCAACCCAAATCATACTGGATATAAACACATCTGTATGTATCTCTCAAACAACATTCTGGTATCCTGAAAACTGCTATCTTTAATTTACTTTGTATAAGCAAGGATTCTGAAAGCAAACCTTTGAAAACACCTGAAACGAAAAGGTATGGGGCTAAAACAGGAGATAATTTTGTTATAACTAAAAAGTGAAAAACAGTAGAGATGATACTGAGCTGTTTTTATGTTTAAATGTAGTATAGAATTCTGGAATATGTTCCAGTGAAGGGAAGCTCTGTACACTGGGTACTTAAATATAATTTCTTTGCACATGTAAAGGGATTTTTTTTTGTATGGGATAGATAATATTACTATATTAGTTTCTTAATTAGTTATATTTATAGTTACATTTATATCCCTTTTTGCCTTCAGGAGGTTAAGATATACATGGTACGTCTCTGTTTTAACCCACAGTGACAACTTTGGGCAAGCTTGGGCAAAGGCTGAAAGTGTGATTGGCCTAAATCCATCCAGTGAACTTTATAACAGTGGCTGAAGGTGGGCTAAAACCTGGGTCTCCTTAATGCCCTTAACTACCACAACAGCTGTCATAGAGTTTTTGTGAGAGTTAATAAAGAAGAAATATGTATATGGAACAATAATTTACAGTTCCACCACTACAGTTCAGATTTCAGGTCATATATAGCAGGGCTTTTCAACCTGTGGTACGCGTACCACTTGTGGTACATTAACGAGTGGCAGGTGGTATGCAGCCCTGCCTAGCCAAGTGTAGTGGGGAAGGGAAAGAGCCAGCACAGGCAAAGACTTACAGTGAGAGAGTCCTCTGGAGCTGCAAAGGCCCCAGGCTCACTTCTGGTTCACCCTCCCCCATGAGAAAGGAGGAGGGGGGCGGAGACTATAAAAGGAGGCAGTTTGGGAGGGAGAGGGAGAGAGAGAAAAAGCAGCAGCCTTGGGAGGAGGCAGAATCAACTCTAGCTACACCTAAGAAGAAGGAGGAGGAGGGTGGGGGGAGAGGAGATCAAGCAGGCCGGCCATGAGCCAATCTACAACTGCTGTGGCAGCCACCTGTGCTGGCAGCAGCAAACAGGCAAGAAATGCAGTGGGGGAGGGGTCGCCCTCCACGAGGAATGAAAAGCAGCAATGGCTGGAGGTGAGGCATGGAGGGAGGAAGGGGGATGGAGAGTGGAAGGATTCTTATGTGCTTTTGTGACTGAAGTTCTGGGATTTGTGCAATGTGGGCTTTGTGTTCTTAAGGAGTGTTTGGCAATTTCTATTTGGCTGATGGCTCGTTTTAGCTTTCATTGCTCTGCTGTTGTTAGCTGTAAGTTTTGCTGCAAGGGATTTTGAAGTATTTTTCTCCTGAATGGATTTTACTTATGAATGGAGCCATTTGGGGAGGCTGCCTTAGCCAGCAGCCAGTACTTACATTTTTTTTTCTTCCTTAAGTGCCGGCTGGGCTCCTTACTTTCCTTTCTAGCTAGTAGCTAATTCTTAAAGGGGAAGTGCCTTTTTAAGCTAGTTCACTCAGCAGCTTGTCTTTTCTGTCTCTGGAGGCCTTTCCTTGTTTGATCAATATATGGAAGAGGGAAAATATGGGGGGGGGTCAAATTCTTCCTTCAGAAGGAGATGGGAATGAGAAAAAGGGAGGAAGGGAGGGAGGGAAGGAAGTCCCGCCTTAGCACTTGGCCACCAGCAGCTCTGCCATTGACTTTGCTTGTCAAAAGTTTGCAAAAGGGTATCACATGACCCTGGGACACTGTGACCATCATAAATATGAATCAGTTGCCAAGCATCCAAATATAAATCACATGACCCTGTTGCTGCAATGGTCATAAGTGTGAAAAATGGTCATGTCATTTCAGTGCAATTGCAACTTTGAACAGGTTTTTTTTTTGTCACCAAGTTTTTGACACCTTGCTAGGTGGTACTCGAATATTGCCATATCCTAAAAGTGGTACAATCGGTGAAAAGGTTGAAAAGCCCTGATATATAGGAACACCCAAGCAACTTCATGCCTACAATCCAATTGCTGCTGCTCAACTCCTTCAGCCTTTATTCTTGGCTTGTTTGATACTGTATTATGCCTGAATCAGGATCCTTCACAAACTCTTCTCCTAGGAAACCAATGCCACAAACAAACAAAAAAACAAGCCTTGATCAGAGATCTTCTGATTCGTTCATCCACTCTCACTAGCAGGAGTAGATATAGAGAGCAGTTGGTTAGCATTTGTTTGCCTATTCCAACATCTGAACCAGCCAGAAGAACTCAAGAATGCAGAGGAGACCATAATATTGGAACAGGTGGTTTCATGCGTTGCTGGCTGACACAAGAAATTATATCTTTTGAGACATTTCCCATCTGTTTCGTTACATGCTTTTTTTTTTATCAACAAGCAGAAATTGAAGCACAACTGAACTATTGCCACAAAGGAAATGTAGGTCACTGCTCCCCAGAAACAATAGTTCGGCACCAAGCTTATAAAACGCAAGTAGCATCAGGCATTACCCTGTAGACGAAAAAAGATTCTCCAATGTTATCTTCCTTTCTGAAGAACTTGTACACATGTGTTTCACACATGTACAACCTTATTCAAATGAGCATTTAAAAGCACTGAAGCAAAATGCTACCAACGAAGTGCTTGCTTGCCTAATGTGTCCGTTTATATTAATCTACCAGATTAGTTCACTGGCTAATGGACCAAAAATTCTACACTGATAATTCATTGCATGGTATTCTCCAAGCTTCTGATCTCTTTTGAGCCAAACAAGAAGGGAGACGTCAAAGGGAGAAATACCAGCTTGAAAAGCATTTTTTGTACCACAGGAAGCTGGCAAGAAAATAGTGAGTAGCAGCTTAGTTGGGTAAAATATATTTCAAGAAAACACATGTATATGTTATGTGTGTCCTGTATTGCAATCAAGATCTTACAAGACTGTTTTGCATTGAAAAGGAAATGTGAAACAAAGCAGGGAAGTATTGGTCCACCCAATTACATTCTTTTGGTTGCTGTTGAAAGTTTGGGTTTCCATCTAAAGCAGTGTGGAAAATGTATCTGATTTGGAGTTGCCCTATCCTTCAAGAAGAAAGTAACGTTTCTTTTGCACATATCTGCACATTTAGCCGGGGGAGGGGAGAGATTTCTTCATTTCGATGCATTTGTGCAAGTTCAATTAATGTGCATTGTACCAATCAAGATAGCATTATGCTTCCTCATTCACTTTCCCAATTGTTCAAGAAAGATCTCCAATCGAAACATGCATAGAAAAATACGTAATATTGGGCAAAAACACAAACAAAAACTTTGGTGAAACCCATGTCCCAAATGCATTGTATTAAGGAAAACTGCTTGTCAAACAGTATATTAAAATGGCATATGAAAACAATTTAGATTTTAGATCTGCATGTCATTTTTTTTTTTAAAAAAAATGATAAATTGAAGCAGAAATAGGATGAAAAGAACCTAAGGTCATAAAAATGAGAATCTGAGCAAAACTGAAATGTATATATTCTTTATTTAGTGAAAATAACGTAAACAAACATTTTAGTTAAGTACTGGGGACTGGACGCTAAAGCATATCAGGAACGTTTGCTGGAATTGGGTATGTCTAGTTTAATGAAGAGAAGGACTAGGGGTGACATGATAGCAGTATTCCAATATCTCAGGGGGTGCCACAAAGAAGAGGGAGTCAAGCTATTCTCCAAGGCGCCTGAGGGCAGGACAAGAAGTAATGGATGGAAACTAGTCAAGGAGAGAAGCAACCTGGAACTGAGGAGAAACTTCCTGACAGTTAGAACAATTAACCAGTGGAACAACCTGCCTCCAGAAGCGGTGAATGCTCCAACACTGGAAGTTTTTAAGAAGAGACTGGACAGCCATTTGTCCAAAATGGTATACGGTTTCCTGCCTGAGCAGGGGGTTGGACTCGATGACCTCCAAGGTCCCTTCCAACTTTATTATTATTATTATTATTATTATTATTATTATTATTATTATTATTATTATTATTATTATTATTATTATTATTATTATTATTATTATTATTATTAATACTCTAGTTCCTATAACACAATTCTCACCCAACTTCTTCCCTTCCTAATCCTTCATAACAAGAGAAGAGGTAGTAGCAGTGGTTGTAGCAGTAGTACTACTAGTAGTAGTAGGACTAGTAGTTAGCCAGCTTTCTTCTAGTTTGTGATAAATCTATGCAGGTCTGGGAAACATGTCCCAAATGAGATATCAACATGGAAACATGCAGAATTGGAGCTGATCTAGGACTGACACAAAGAATACATATAGATAGTGCGATGGTAAGATATTAGAAGTGTCATTCCAAGATGGTACTAGAAGATATCTCCTTTCAAAATACATTCTGGAAATAACAGGGATTAAGAGAGGGATTTGGGAGTCACAGATCACTCTGAAAGAAGCTTGGACTTCTAGGAACAATCTCTATCAGAGTGACAGATTTATGAATATATATATACTGGGTGCCAGAGAAAGCATGGATTGGTAACCTATAGATACATTGTAAAATATAGGTTACTATGATTTAAGGAGAGGAGAGAAAACAGGCCCATATTTCCAACTAAAAGACACAGGCCCATATTTCCAACCAATTTAATACCAAGTTCTACATTCCAAAGCAACTACAAATGATTTACATATTTCTTAGAAATTCAAAGGCATTTTTCCACTAAATTCAATGGCATAATAGTGATGGCACATGAAATCAGAGCCTCAGTAATATATAAAACAACGCTGTTTGTTTTAATCATCATCATTATTATTATTTGGGTTTGGTGAATCATTTTATGTCTCCATGGATCAAAATTAGCAGTAAAAATAATTAAATCCAGCATGTATTATATACACACACACACACACACACACACACATTTTTTAAAAGAATGGATATTTGTATATTGTTAATCACTTATGGCTCTTAAGGGATTATGTGGCATTTAAATATCTAAATTAAGCTAAGATGAACTAAAAAAATATTTAATGAGTCTGCATATTTGTAAATCAATTGGATAGTAATGAAATGCTTTGGTTAGCCAGTATATACTATAAACTTTTATTAGGTTTTTACTGAAATAAATTCATTACGTTTTCTGTTTTTCTTGTAAGAATTGCCACAGTGTTAAAATGTGAGACAGCTGTATAGCTGGAAGCTTTGAAACAAAATAATAATAAACCTGGTGTGAAATCATTACAGGGGATGTTGCTGACATAAGTCATTCTTCCAAATGCACAAGAATTTTCACAACGCCATGTAATTTAAGATTAAGAATCTAATTTTTCACCATCAAACCATGTGCAATTGTAGTAGAACTGAAAACAGGTGAGTTCTCTTTGTTTTATCCTGATCTAATTGTAGCGCTACCCCCGAAAGGGCTGCTGGAGTCTGGATTCCTCTGGCCTTCTTTTCCAATCATCCAGGTTCCTTCCCCTGCTACAGTCTGTTGTTATAGCTGCCAGCCCACTCTGGTCCCTCGCTCAGGCACCTCCACTTGTCTGGGTCAGCTGGACTCTGCTGTCTTGTCATTCCAGCTGGTCCCTTGTGCAGTCTCCTCTCAGCAGTCGGATCACACGGTGGGGTGGTGGTCCGATGGCCAGTTGACCCTTCTTCCTCTCTCTCCTCTCTTTCTCTCCATCCCCTCCTGCTGCTTGCTGGTTTCTCCTGCCATGGCCTCTGTTCCTTCATTGATTCCTCTGCCTGCCTGCCTCCCTATCAATCTCTCTCTTTCCTCTTCCTCCTCCTCTTTTCTCAACCTTTCCTCACACACTTCCCCTACTTTCCCTACACTCCTTTCTCCACCTTGTCTCCCACTCCTTTTTTTCTATCTTTCCTCTACCTATCCTCAAGCAATGCGTCCTCCCCTTCACTTAGTGGGGTGGAGGCCAAGTGGGCCAATAGGTCCTTTTTCCTCAGGTCTGTCCCCCAAAGAGACTCACCTCTCCCTCTTGCCTTCTCTCTTTAATCCTTGCTCTCCTTGCCCGCCAAAACCTCCTCCTTTTCATTCCCCCTTCACTCGGTGGGGTCGAGACCAGATCAGCTGGTAAGTCCTGCTTCTCTCTCTTTTCCCTCAGGCCTGTCCCCCAAGGAGAGTCACCTACCCCTATCGTCTCTCTCTCTCTCTCTCCCTTGCTCTCTCCCATTTCCCACCAAAACCACCTCCTTTCATTCCTTTCTCCCTCTTCCCCCATGCTATATAATATTAATGTTGTTTGTTGATAGATAGGAGATAGATAGATAGATAGATAGATAGATAGATAGATAGATAGATAGATAGATAGATAGATAGATAGATAGATAGATAGATAGATATGTAAGTAGTTAAATAGGTAGATATAGATGATAGATAGAAAGTGTCAAAAGAGGCAAAGATCACATTCTATTCCATAAAGTTACTACAGTACCAAAAAAAGATTCAGCAACTGCAGTCAACAAGCGCAGATCTGATGCATGAAATTGCATAGTTTTCAATCTATACATCTGCTTGCAAGAGGATGAACATCTGTTACTGCCATGCAGATAGATTGGTGTCATTAGCCATGGCAATAGGAATTTGCTGCAGAAGCAAAGCAATGTGGCAGACACGGACTGAGACATGGTACACAACCCAATGCAATTTCCTTTGCAGTGAAAAAAGAATCCAGAAGCCTATTTTTTAGACTATCTGTTTGGGCTGCTTTAATCAAGTGGGATTTGGAGCACTCTTTGCTCAAAGACAGCCTTCTCCTCCCACCTATTAATCTTTTTAGCTACAGTCTTTCTAACAGACAGCACAATATTCTTGTACCCCAATAACTATTTGATGAAAGAAAAGTAAACTATGGAAAAGTTTACAGCTCTTGAAACTTGGAAATACTAGACACACAACATATACATACTGATAATAATAACCATGTTTCTGAAGGGATTAAAAATGAGACCCTTAAAAATTCAGGGAAGGTTTATAAAGTTGGCTTATTTGATCAGAACTAAAAGAGGAAAATAGTTGTATCCAGTTCCCATACTGGACTTTTACTGACAAGGAACAATGGATGAAGTACATGGATTGTGTTTTTTTACCAAGTGATGAACTATGGGTGGGTGGAGAGAGATCATGTTGTATTCAGAAAGATGAGTTATTAAAATTGTCTTTAATTGCTGGGATGAAGTTACTCTTTCTTTTCTCTTTCCTTTTTCATACCTTTTTTGTATCTCTTTGCATTTTTCATAGTTTGCATTTGCTTTTATTTCTTTCATTTATATTTTTAAATAAAATTTGCAAAAAAGGAAATGTAATGTCATATACTAAAAAAGACACACATCCCCTTATACATATGCACGCATCAAAATACACACCTTACATATGTGAGACTTTTTTTTTCTAAAACCCTTTTTACATTAGGTGTGTTATAAAAAAAGAATTTGGGAGATATGATTACAATCTGTCAAAAGGAGTGGACCATCTAACCCACATGTGTCAAACTCGCCACATCACGTGACGTGTCGCGACATATCGTGACTCTTTTTGCATTGCCGGCAATGGAGTGGGCGCGGCTTCGGTATGATGAAACCGGCCCACGGGCCGGCAGTTTGACACCCCTGGTCTAACCTGTTATATATTATGAAAGAAGCCATTAAAATTAGTCGAGGAATAATGTTTTCTAGTGGGAAATGAAACTTAAGGGCCATACATAATTTATATGGTTAGGTATGACAAATAAACCCAGGATCAAGGTAGTGTAAATAGCATCATGCTTACTTATGTTTGTTGTGCAACTGCATCTAATTAGTACCTTTGCATATATTTTATTCTGGCCCACCTACTCTTTGCTGAAGCCCCATCCACCCCATGGACCCAAGAAATCACCCCAGGAGAAATGTGGTCCTCAATGGAGGTGTTCATCCACATCTTCCATCTGAAAGTCTCATACATAAACATAATATGGTTTCCACTCCATACTGGAAGCAAATTGGCTTTGAATTATACTGAAATCTCCAAACCCGTATTTTATAGCCATTTATGATCAAATACAGTTCTGTTTCTACATGAATTCACATGTTCAAATATTTATACCACAATTGTGACTATTACAGTGAAGGGTTTCTTTTTCAAACTCCATGAAAATATAGGCTGATGTTTTTAAAAAGCAGTATTTTCATTGTATGAATAGCGACTGTCAAAATTAAGAATACCTGCAGTTGATGACAGTACCATGTGAATAGTTATTCTAAATGCATTATTAATATTCCGTAGACAGAATAAACTGAATGAGACACTTGCTTTTTAAAATTCTTTCTTTTTGTCTCCCTGTCCCTCCTCTGATTGCATTAGTGAAATGTGGGAGAGAGGCATCCGCATTATGAATCATGCTTCATGGTACAATTATAATATGTGAAACAAAGTACTTGCCATCCAGGAAAGTAGGCATTAAGATTTCCAAAGTTTTGCTTTGTCAATGTCAAATGACACTCATAGCTGTTCTTTTCTCTGGGATTATGTAGGTCCTTTGAGGACACAGACCTATGGCTGAAACCACTTGGCTCCTCTGAATTCTCTTAATCATGAAATGGACTGGGAAAAGGAAGTTCATCAGATCATTTGCCAGGTTATTGTCAGACCCAGGCAATAAATTAACACATGAAGAGTTCAAATTCACTACTTTATTGTAATGCTACCTATAATAAAGGAATCTCCCCAGACTTCTTATCTTCCCTTGGGAACAGATAGATAAGGTTCCGTGAAGCTTGGGGAGGGGTGTCACTTGTGGCTACACAGTGATTCAAGGCTAACTCCCTACTTGACTCCTCCTCTCTCTGGCTGGGCATTCCCAACAATTATTAACTGCCAGCCTTGCAAGTTAGTTCAGACAGAAAGCATGACTAGATGGATTAATTCTACTTTATAAGGTCACATTAACAGAATCGTGCAAGACTGAAAGTACATGCCCCCCCTTTTTTTTTATAGCCCAGGAAACTAGGCAGAATCCCTTCTGCGACATTTGCAATGCCCACATTTGTGTTGCGGGCTAAGCTACATTTTATCAGACTGTTGTCTAGTCTGTGGCTCTTCCTCCTTTTCCCCAAAGTCATTCCCCCCCACACCATTACATTGAGGGTCTTAGGATCTTAGAGTCTAACTAATTCTTCTACTTCTCCTAATAAAAAAATGATATAGTGCTGGATTACAGCTGGGAGGGTCCAGGATGAAATCTATTTTCTGCCATGAAGCTCAGTAGGTTTAGTCAATCATTTAGTCCAGAACTAGGTATTCTGATGCTTTCGAATATTTTGGGTTTCAGATCCTATTTGCTTCAGTTAATATGGCAATGGCAAGTGACTATAGGAATTCAAAACATCTGGATGACACCAATTTTCCAAGCACTGAAGTATCTTACAAGACATGAGGTTTACATATGACAGAGATGATAACTGTGATTCTTGGATTAAATTATAATAAATATACTACAATTATATATTCCTTGACCATTCTTAATTTATTTATGCTAACAGAATACTTTTCTGTGATCCGGGCCACTAAAATACAGATATTCATCCTGCTAGGCTGGTTCTGACATGTAATAGTGGCTGGACAGATTTTTATTTATTTAAAATATTTCTATGACCCATCTTAAAACCAGAACTCTGAGTAGCTTGATGGGTTTAGGATTGGAAGCTCAAATATAAATCTATCCCAGGGCCACTTAGGATCTTTTTAAAGTTATTATTACTAATTTTGGACTGCAGTTTTTATATCCTTATCTGAATGAATCAAACTGAATTTCATGAAGAGCAACTTTTCATAGAATCTTTCCAAATAGGTTCTATGTCATGCTTGCATCACTATGTTTGTTTAAATAATTTTAATTTGATGTGAGTTATGCTTGATGTGGGAATGGTATTAAAATAAATAAAGTAGACCACAACCTACTCCTTGGTAAGCTAGAAAAAGGTGGAATGGACAACATCACCACCAGATGGATCTATAGCCGGCTGGCAAACCGTACTCAACAAGTAGTCCTCAATGGCACTACATCCACATGGAGAGAAGAAAGCAGTGGGGTACCACAAGGTTCCATCTTAGGCCCAGAAATCTTCAATATCTTCATCAATGACTTAGATGAGGGAATAGAAGGGGAACTCATCAAATTTGCAGATGACACCAAACTGTAGCCAACACCCCAGAAGACAAACTCAGTGTTCTGTTCTTACCGAGGTAGACATTGAAGAGACTCAGTAGTAAAGGAACTTAGTTTATTCATGACACACACACAAAACAGAACAGAAAGCAAAACTGACTCCACCCTTTTATACAAGGAGCCAGGGAACTGTTAACTAATAGATGCACGATTTCTTCCCGCGCTAAACATGCATTCCCGGGTTTTCAGACACCCAGTCTAGCTAGCAGGCCACGTGGTCTGCTAGCGTCGTTGGTGCATGCCTTGCACCTGCTGTCTTAACAACTCAGTACACTACACTCAGGATCGAAAAAGATCTTGACAAACTTGAACAATGGGCCCTATCCAACAAATGAGTTTCAATGTGGAGAAAAGTAAAGTTTTACATTTAGGCAGGAAAAATCAAAGATACAAGTACAGATTGGGCAAGACCTGGCTTATAAACAGTAACTGCGAAGGACCTTGGAGTCCTAGTGGATGATCACTTAACCATGAGCCAGCAGTGTGCAGCAGCAGCCAAAAAAGCTAATACAATCCTGGGTTGTATAAACAGAGGCATAGAATCAAGATCATGTGAGGTATTAGTATCGCTTTATAAAACCCTAGTAAGACCACACCTGCAATATTGCAGCCAATTTTGGTCAACAAATCATAAAAAAGATGTTTAGAGTTTGGAAAAAATTCAGAGAAGAGCAACTAAGATGATCAAAGGCCTGGAGACTAAAACATATAAAGAACGGCTGCAGGACTTGGGTTTAGCTAGTCTAAAGAAAAGAAGAAATAAGGGAAACATGATAGCAGTATTCCAGTATTTGAGGAGCTGCCACAAAGAGGGGGTCACGTTATTCACCAAAGCACCAGAGGGCAGGACAAGAAACAATGGTTGAAAACTGATTAAAGAGAGAAGCATGCTGGAATTAAGGAGAAACTTCCTGACAGTCAGGACAATTAACCAGTGGAATAGCTTGCCCCCAGAAATTGTGGGCACTCCATCACTGGAGATTTTTAAAAAGAGGCTAGACAATCACTTCTCTGAGATGGTATTGGTTCTCCTGCTTGAGCGGGGGGCTGGACTAGAAGACCTCCAAGGTCCTTTCCAGCTCTATTCTTTCTATTCTAAAAATATTTTAAATTATTAAACATAAATATTTATTCAGATTGCTTCATCTCACAAATATTGCTTGTGCCTTTAAGAAACTGCATTTTTTTCTGGAGGTACGTTGTACATTTATTTACATGGAAAGAGCACAAAGAATTTTCTAACAATGAGAGAATGTAAAATGTAAGCAATAGAGAAAAAACTGTAGCTGGTTAAATTAGCAAAATAACTCAACCCAGATAGCCTAAAGGTAAAATAAGAATAAACTCTTTGGACCAAGACTGAGGAAATAAATAATGCCTGGGTGAGATGTTCGTATCACATTTAAATGAAAACTAAATATAATTTGTATGAATTAATGTGGCATATCCAATCTGCATATTATTTAGTTACTAAAAAGTAAACAAATTCAACTATATAAATCAATAAAATGAATGTTTTGTATCTCATTTATGTAGAAATGTATGGTATCAACATTTTAACTAAGGAAAGCCATTTCTACTTTTAGTCACTTTTCCATGTTATTTATAGTACATCGGTATGAATATATATGCTATTGTGAAATAAAATTATAACTTTAATGTCACTGAGAGTTAAAAACAGATCTGGAGAAACCCCAAATTTGCAAAAATAATAATTTAGCAAATATTTTGGGTGCCAGTGAAATTAGTGGGAGGTGAGGGCACAAAAACTAACCCTTCTGAAGGATGACAGAACATTAAGCATGTGATTGTCCAGTGTTTTTCACAAATTATAAAGCCCCAATTAGTTCCCAACAAGTTCGGAACTGGAGTGTTTGAGGGGCTATGAAAACTTTATGAAGGCCTCACTGCCAGAAATCCATTTGCCAAGCAAACACAAGAAGGCCTCCTTCTCCTTTCTTGGTCCCAGGCTGTGGAACATGTTCCTTTGCTTTTCCCCATTGCTATTCCTGATGTTAGGAAAGAGTTTAAGCTTTTGGAGGCTTTTTAGTAGGTTTATAATTATTGTAATATTTTTAAATGGCATATTAAGTTAAAAACAAATTGGAAAAAAAATGGCATTAGCAAGCCTATAAGTGCCTGCCCTAGGGGCAGAAAAGTAGGATATAAAAAATAAAATATGGGAGGTGGTCAAATAATGTAGTAAAACAGGTCACTATTGGCTGTCTGGATAATTACATCTGCAACATTTTGATGCTAATTTTGTATTCTGTATGTATAAAAGCTATGTGCGTGTATATACAATTAATTATGTGCCGTCATGTCAATATCAACTTTGAGGTACTACATAGATATATTTTCTCCATGATGATCTGTCCCTGATCTGGTCTTTCAGGTCTTCCAACATCCCTTTAACTGAGTTCATCCACCTTGTTGCTGATCATCTTCTTTCACCTTTCCCAACATTAGAAGCTTAGACAAGCTTCTAATGTTGGGAAAGGTGAAAGAAGATGAGAGTCTTCACATAATGTGTCCAAAGTAAGATAATTTGAATCCACTCATTTATGCCATAAGTGAAAATTCTGGCTTGATTTACTTAATTATCCATTGGTTTGTTTTCTTGATTGAGCACTGCATTCTCAAAAATCTTCTGAGTTTGTATATTCTCAATATAGCATGCCTAACTTAATGATTTTTGAAATCCAAATTAACTGTAACCTTATCATATCACAAATATCCATGCCACCTAAATCTCAGGTCACGTGTTCCTAATTCTAAAAGTCTTTTATTTCTCAACAACACCCATACCAAACCTTAAGCTGCAAAATATAATAAAACCAATCCTCCTCTTTCCTTTGCATCATATAATAACCTTATTTAACTTGTGGCTTTTTCCTGTGCCATACAAACGTAGATAAAAAAATTTGCCATTTTTTTAAGTGATACATCATTTGTCAAATCTGGGTATTGTCTGAAACAAAAACATCATACTATTTTGCATATCTAGATTGAAAAAAAGGAGAAAACTGAAAGAACCAAAACAGGTAAAGAACCAAAACAGAGAAAAAGGCCACTGCAGTAGCATATTCCTCTTAAGCTGCCCAAGAGTTTTCAGATGTGTACACTGTTTTGAACTTCCTTCACAGGGGCCTGACCAAGTGGTCCCTAAGAGTGGGGACAGTACAGTGCCTAGTGGCAAACTTCAGGGTGACATGGAGTTAGGGTGAGCAGGTGTCTGTTGTCAAATTCATGTTGGCACAGATAGGTTTGTGTATGGATATAGGTAGTCCTTGACTTACAACTGTAATGGAGCTCGCCCATTATGGTTGTAAGTCATGAAGGTCATAAAACGGTTATCATGTGACTGGACCCAGTTTTATGACTTTTGTGGCAGTCATAAACTGACTGCTGCAGTCATTAATCAACTACTTTGGCCACCTAATGAGAAGAGAGTACTCATTGGAAAAGACCCTGATGTTGGGAAAGATTAAAGGCAAAAAGAGAAGGGGACGGCAGAGGATGAGATGGTTAGATAAGAGTCATTGATGCTATCAGTATGAATTTGGACAAGCTCTGGGAGACAATGGAGGACGGGAGGGGAGCAGATGTGCTACGGTCCATGGGTTTGTGAAGAGTCGGACATGACTTAGCAACTGAACAACATAACAACCTCCAGTTCTGACCATAGTTGTCATATCTTCCAATTCTATAATTCTTATAGTATAGTCTTTAATTCTGAATCAATTAAAAGCTCCTTATTCTGAATAATTGTAAGAGGTGAACCGTATTTCCTCTCACCAAAAGCCCCTGCATACCTGTTGCTTTACTTTCCTGCAATAGGTTTGTTTGTTTGTTTTTTACTTACATGAAAGAGACAATAAAAGTGCCGCATTAGCTTTGGAGAACTACAAGTGAATGCCATTTATTTTTCTTGAAAACTTCTATGAATGAGTTAGAGCGAGAACACAATGAAAACATCTTATCTGGAAGCGCCTTTATTCTGTGTGTCCTCTTTCTATTTCTAATTCAAAAAGCATTCCAACAAAACTTACAAATACTGTATAAACAAGATTGGTTTATTTCAATAATGTGAAAAAAAGGAAATTGTTGTTTCTCTAATGGATTTCCTACTGGTATTTCTAAATCAGCCCCACCATGCTTGAATTGCATCTTATAATAGCCTCATTTGTGCTAGAGGTGTATGCTCTGTAAAAAAAAATGAGTACTTTCTTAAAAAGAAAATCAAAAGAGAAAGAGTATTATGTTGGCATTTTTAGGAATCCAAGCCTTATGCTTGAATAGACAGGAATTATCTCTGTAGCATATTTTCAATGCATACTTGCAATAAAAGGAATATTTTTGCTTCTATTCAAGAAGCAAAACAAGAGTAATGAAAGCCATTCTCATAGGATCTGAGTTTCAGCTATGAACACAATGTCCCATTTTCTCTTCCTGAGTACTATTTAAGGTAGATTGCATAGAAAGACAAAGTCCTTATATTATAAAGCCGCATTCACATAAACAAGGAATAGAGCGGTAATATTGCACCTGCAATGTATCCCAAGAAGCCCACGATCATTCATATAGGAACTTTTCTGTGTGCACACACATACACACACACACACACTATATATATATATATATACTACTCATTGTCGTGATCTTTTAACTGGGTGAAAAGGAGTACTGTATCATATGGCAACAATTTTTGAACCAGGGATCTCAAATGGATTATCTTACACAATGTGACCGAAATCCAGGATCCATGACTCCCAAGGGAATGAAATTTGGAAAAGTTGTGCCTGCTTCAATGCTACTAGCAGCTGCTATACTGATGAGGCAATTATGTTATTTTCATTTTTAATGTTCTATGAAAGTTTCCAGGCCAGTCCTCACTCACTCCCCCCCCCCAGCAGCAGCCACTTACCTGCTACTGGAAAGAGGAGGGGAGGGTGGAGAGGAAGAAACCCCTACACATCCTTTCCAACCCATGCCAGCCTGTGTGCTCCCCTGACCTGTACCACTCCTTGTGCGCCTTCCTTGACCCACGTCCCCATGTACGTTTCCTGACTTACAAAGTACATATTGTTCACTCTCTTGCACCCTCCTGACCCACCCACCCTTCCCACATGCTTCCCCCACCCATGAATCACCTTTTCATCATACCAACACACCCTTCTCAAACTACATCCCCCTCATGCGCCATCCCTGACCTTCATAGTATCTCGTGCACATTCTCAAGCACCCTCACGCACTCTTCCCAATCTACGTCATTCCCTGTGTGCCATACCCAAACCACCCTGCAATCCCCATGCATCCTTCTTGATCCATGCCCCCCTCATGCACCTTACTTGACCTGGATGGCACCTTTTACACATTTGTGACCCACGCACTCCTGACCTACACTGCCTACCATGTACCCCCCAACCCATGTGGCATCTCTGGCACACACCCATACACCCTTCCCAACCCACACAACACTTCTCACATACCCACACATACCATTCCTGACCTGCACCCCACTCCCTCCCTCACCCAGCAGCAGCTACTTGCAACTTCCTGCATGTTTCCCCACTGCAACTTCCTGCAGGCTTCCCCACTGACATGAATGAATGAAGGAATGAAGGAAGGCACAAAGAAGGAATGTAGAAAAAAAGGGAAGAAAGAAATGGTGGAAGAAACTGTAAGAGAAGAAGGGAGGGAGAAAGGAAGGAAGATTTCTGATGCATCCTGCTAGCTTCCTACAAGGAAACTCAATGGAGAAGCTGGTAGGAAATTGATGTTGCTCCTCTCTCACTGTTTTTTTGCCCACCCATTGTCATTCTGTCATTCTGTTTCTCAGACTCAGTTCCCCACTTTCCAAATCTCAACATGGGGAAAAGTAATACTTCTGGAATTATTATAAGGATGACAATTGGATGAACTTTGTGTGATTCTTAAAAATATTATTTGAATGCTTTTATTCATCATTATATCCCGAAATGCACATTATATGGATGTTTCTTTATAAAATGCTAAACAGTCATCTTCACAAAAAGAATTCCAAGCTGATTATTTTGAGACTGTTACAATAATATTAGAAATTAAAATGTCAATACACTAAAGTTGAGAGATAGGGACTTGCTAAATCAGCAAGCAACAGAAGCAATTTAAAATGCTGAAGTAATTGAAATGGCCTTGAAGTTATCGAAAGCAGCACAAGGTCATCATCAGGCCTATTCTTTGTAGAAAAGCTTTCAGTAAAGATCTTAGGATGCCTTAGAAGCATTTGCTGAAGGGTATATAAAATAGTAGTGTAAGTGAACAGTAATATATTGTTGTTTAAGCAATCAAATTGTTTACATTCTGATAGGTGTGCTTCAGACAAGCCTGATGCTCAAGAAAAACCTAATCATAGCTTATGTTTATAACAGATACAGCTGCATTTAGACACTGTCACAGGATAGTCAGGAAATTCCAATCTGGTGCTTTTTGGTTACAATTCTCAGAGGTCCATCAGAAATTTTGAGGGTTCTTAGAAGCATTACGTTAAAAGGTGTCTTGGCAGCTTCCTGCTGTTGCACAACTGAATCTGAGGTTACCTTTGCTTTAAAGTGTTTTCTAAATGTTTCTGAACAGAGCATTCTAAATATACCAAATCAAGAAGTCACAGTGGGATTGTATCTGAATGAAGATGGTTAGATTGTACTGGAACAGAACAAAATAATCATGACTAGAAGAAGAAAGTTCAGATTTACAGAAAATATAAAATGAGTGTGTGGGAAGTCAGCCCCCCCCCTCAGAGAAGGAAATATTAAAAAGGCAGAATATTATATTTCCTCAAAGGATCTTAAAAAGGCAGAAAAGCATGCCCAGTTTTTCTTAATAGCCCCAAGTCTCCCTCCCCCAAGCAGAAACCAGCTCTATAGACTGGCAACAGGAAGCTTAGAGCTGATGGGATTAGAAAGACAAAGATCCCTAGAACTAACAACCCTTCACCCAAAAAAATCCAACACAGGACATAGCAATCAGCCACAGCCACAGCCACAGGGAAGCAGGATATGACCTTTAGGACATAATAGGATTAACCCACCACCATCAGAATACCAGAAAGGCACACTGGACCTCAGGTCAAAGTTCATGCCACAGGAACAACTCCAAACACAAAAGCCCAAGAAGGTATAAAAACCCACCACTCCCTGCTCCATGTGATCAGCTTTCCCAGAGCCATGCTTCTGTCTGGCTCTGCTCTTCAATAAACTACAACCTTCTTTCTAAAGTAGTCTCCATTTTGTTTATTCCCAGCTTGGACTGGACCCTGATGAAGATTTTTCTTTCAACAAGTGTTTGGTATGGTTTATTCCTTGGAAAAGGTATGCATTATTAATTCCCAAAGACTGTAACCGAGGACTTTAATATTAGTAGACAGCAAGTCTCTACTAGTACAATGGAAGTGGAAATACACTCCCCCAAACGCTAGACAATATTTGTGTTGTGTTTTAACTGTATGATTATGTCTCTTAATGGGTATTGTGTAATTCTTATACTATTTGGACGCCTATCATGATCATAGAACAAGTATCAACACAAAAACAATTATGTACGTTGAAATTTCTCTTGAAAGGCAAAACCCAAACCAGCTTTTCTATAATGAGAATGTTAACATATGTATTCCTAAAACAAGGTGCTGACTAGATCTTTGCAAAACTGAAAGGACACAAGGCATTGTAACTTAGAATGAAGTGTTTCAATTAGGATAGCAATTCCAGAAAGAAGTGTTTTAACATTAACGTAATTTGCTCATAGCAACTCTGAGTTATTTACTTAGTGGCACCTTCACACTATTTTCTACTTTATCTCCAGTGTGCTTAGATAAAATAATCTGGACAGAGAGAAATAGGTAATCTTTGTGCTTAAGGTATAGAGAGGCAATCCAAATCCCATCTGCTGTTATGCATTAAATATATAGACATGAAAGCATATATGAATAGGAATTGTTTGTCTTTTAATCAAGCAAAAAGTAGAAAGAAAAATGCACCTAACTAGGAAAACCATGAGTGAACAGTCTGGGACTGGCTACTGAACAAGCTTGCATATGACTGTTGGAGAAAAATCTGCAAGATAGAATTCCTGAATTCATTTTCATCACACTTATGACTTAATAAGTTTTTCTCCCTTCTCCCTTGGTCCCTCAGGACAAAATGAACTTCATTTTCCCCAGTCAAGTGGGACACCAGAGTCACTAGCCTTCAGTTTCCAAAGTTTATTACACTGTCTGCAAACCCAGATCAAGCAAACAAGGGCCTGTTTAGTAGTACTCCATAGACAAGGCCTCAAAACAGAGAAAATAGCTTAATGATGGTAATTGGGACTGGCAACTCTATTCCTAAGCAATACAATTATAAAGTACAATATCAGGTGAGTGTACCAACTTGCAATGGCAATTCTGGCAGTCCCAGTTGCTGTCATTAGGTGACTCTGGTGCAGTTACAGCATCCTGCGATCATATAATCACCATTTGCAACTTTCTGACAGCTTTCCCACTGACTTTGCTTATCAGAAACTAGCAGTGAAGGTAGTAAATAGCAATCATATGACTGTGGGATGCTATGATGTCATAATCGACAGGCTGTTGCGAAGTGCCTGAATCACCATCACATGACTACAGAACAGGGGTGGGGAACTACAGTATGGCCCTTTTATGACCTGTGGACTTCAACTCCCAGAATTCCAGAGCCAGCATGGCTCATTCAGGAATTCTGGGAGTTGAAGTCCACAAGTCATAAAGGGGCTATAGTTCTCCACCTCTGGTACAGAAGGTCTGTAACAGTCACAACTACAAGGACTGTCATTAACTCCCACTTAATTAGTGCTGTTGTAGACTTGAGCAGTCATTGAACAAGAGAAGAGTTCCCACTACCTGTATTTATGACTGAACAATAAGGAACTACAGAAGTATAACAGGACTGGTTACAAATTGATTACAGGTAGTCCTCGATTTACTATCACAATTGAGCTCAACATTTATGTTGCTAAGTGAGACAGTTAAGTGAATTTTGCCCCATTGTATGACCTTTCTCACCACAATTGTTAAGTGAATCACTGTAGTTAAGTTAGTAACACTGTTGTTAAGTGGAAATGGCTTCCCCATTGACTTTACTTGTCAAAGATTGCAAAAGGTGATCACATGACCCTGGGACACTGAAACTGTCATAAATATAAGTCAGTTGCCAAGCATCTGAATTTTAATCACGTGACCACGGGGATGCTGCAGCGGTTGTGTGAAAAATGGTCATAAGTCACTTTTTTCAGTGCCATTGTAACTTTGGTCCCTAAGTAAACTATTGTAACTCAAGGACTACCTGTATAAAAAGGGAACAAGTTTAAATAGATTCTTTATGCTGCATCACATATGTTAAATGTCAAACCACAACTTTGTATTAATTCTAATTCTCTGATCAGCTTCCTCTTGAAATCTAACTGCTAACAGAGTTACAGCTATGTTACAAGCTTGTTAATTAATAGTTGCTGTATTTAAACTTCTTGCTATGCACAGGACTTGCATGAAAAAAAACATATTAATATTCAAACTGCTTACATTCTTTTACAACTGTTTTGCACAAAAGTGTTATTTGTTTTATTTTACAAATGTTCTCTCTCAACAGATACAACTATTTAACTGCAATTCCTGCACATCCAGCAATAACTGGTAGTTTTCATCTAAGTAGCTGTTTTGGTTTGCCAATTCAATCCATTTTGAGCTGCTTTTTAAGCCTACAGTCTTCCCAAGCTGTTTTGTACAACTATTCAGGAACTGAAATGCATATGTGAGCACCAACAAAACTATTTTTACACACTCCCAAATCTCTAACATAATAAATTACCAGGATTTCATGCACAAAGACAGGCTGCCCTTGATCCCTATTGTTATATTTCTCATAATCCTGTTTTCCAGCCTTGAAAATATAACAAGTGCATGCATTATCCAGACATGATTTCCTTTGGAATGAGGTCACCGGAGGTTGATGGCTTTGCTTCTTTGTCTTAATGCGAGAGGGTCATTTAAAGTTTATTTATGCATGTCTACAGGAGCTCAAAGTAATCACGTGCCAAATAGATATTGCTATCCATTTGATTTTTTGGCAAGCTCCTGCATCCGAAACATACTTCCAAAGCAGTATAACTTAACTGCAATGACTAGAAACTGTTCTCACTTTACAGATCTTAAAAGAGCAGCACAGAAGGCTTAGGTCTTTTTCCTAATGCCACATAGCCCTTTTTCAAATATTTCCCCAATAAAAAACAAATGCAGCAGGCTGCTCTGAGGTAATATTGGTTTTCCAACACAAAAGTTTAGTTCAGGCTTATTCAGCTATCTAGCTTGGATCTAGCAGAACAGATGTGGTACTCTTGAGCAACAGAAACATAAAGAGCAAGACCTGCAACTTACTGGTAACACAAGGCTGCACAGTATTTTTTAATATAATGCTTTTTGGAACTTGGAAGCCTGCAGAATAGGTGGAACCAGATTACATGTGTGGGCAGGACGGAACTGCTGCTGAGTGTTTTGGAGCAGTGGTGTGTTTATTTTAGGACTTATATTACAGGGTTTCTCTGTTTTTCAACTCAAAGGGCAGGAAATGGTGCTGTCAGTTTTCAGCCATCATAGACAGCAGGTGATTTTGAAAGCTGTTCAGGCTCTGCAGAGGTGCACTGTTGCACAGCAACAATCTAGCTTTGCTCTGGCTTCAACTAATCTAATCATTTATCTCCCCAAAGAGTCGACATTGTGAAATCAAACATGCCTGTAGCTGCTTCTGAAATGTAACAGAGGCCTTGTGTTGAGATGTCTTATGTCAGAAAATGGAGGATCTGTAATTAATCTTATCTACTGCAGTATGTGATAAAACAAGCTAACCTGAAACAGTGATTTCCAATTTTTACTTTGTTTTAAACCACCAAGATCCATCACATTTCCAGTAAGCTGAAACTGTTTAGATAAAAATAAACCAGGTTTAATGGGAAAAGGAAATAAAAATACTGAATATCCCTATTATAGGCCAGTGAATGTTGGAGAAAGGAAATATCTGAGCTTAAAAGCACCTGAGACTGAATCATAATCTTAATCCAGTTGGGACATGCTTTAGAAGCTTCTGTTTAGAAGATATTGGTGAATTTCAATAAATCTTATTATCTACAGTTATTATACCCCTCCAAAAAGATATTGTCTTGTCACTAATGTAATGGATTAATAGAAGGTATAGATCACTATATCACATATTTAAGTTTTTTTAAATGTTTTGATAACTATATTTGAGTACAATTGTTTTCCTTTGCAACAGTTTGTAGCTATGTATTTTACTTTATCTCCATTTTTTCTGAAAGGGCTCTTTTAAGTTTTATCAGACTCTCAAAGAGGGTTAGTTCCCTACGATTCCCAAGGCATTCCTGCTGTGTACTAACATAGTAAAATAAAAAACTCTAAAAGATGCTACAGATACTAACTTGTTATCTTAGTTTGCTGAACTTTGCCTCTCTTTATACAGTGGAAAGGGTGGTTTAGTTTACTTTCCTCTGACTAGTCATTTGTATTCTTTTATTAGCTGGGTTCACAGTTACAATTTTATTTATTTATATCCTCTGCTTTTATTGTTTTTATAAATAACTTCAGGAGGCGAGCATCTCCCTCCTCCTATTTTCCTCACAGCAACAACCAGGTGAGGTGGATTGGCTGAGAGAGAGTGACTGGCCCAAAGTCACCCAGCTGGGTTTCATGGCTAAAGGCTGAATTAGTTGCCTGCAACAGTGCATAGGTGTTGCCACATACATACGCTGCCAAGGGATTGATGGATAAGCATAAATGGCAGATCGCTGCAGACAGGGTGGTGCATACATCTCCCAAATACCAATTGCGATTGTGTGGAGGTGCATGTCCTGCATGGTGATTGGTTGATCCAACTTCCTGTTCTGTGCTCTGCTGTTTGAGAACTCATAGCCAGAATGAACAGTTGCAGAGTATAAATGCAACAGCTGTACAACTGTATTCAAACAATGATGCATACGTTTCCTGATGTGCGGTGCTAGAGAAGTCTGCTCAATCCTTAAGCCAGGATTTGAACTCATGGCCCTCGCTTTCTAGCCTAGTGGTAATCTTAACCACTAGATTAACAAACCAGCATTGACTGATTGACCCAAACCTAAATGATACATGAAGCATGCCATCAAATTGGGTGATGAAGAGAAAGAAGCAAAGTGATGTAAAACCTTCCTTAAAATTATAGCAACCGCCTTTTGGATTCCGCTAACAACATACAAACCATAATTTGAAATATGACCTCACACTGCTCAAAACCCCAACACGGTTTAGTCGATTTTGGCTTGGGGGAAAAAAAAAGTTTTGTAAGCAGGAGGCGTTACCCTAATCTGTCCTTCGCTTTCTCTTCCGTCTCTATTAAGCACGTCCCGAAATTTTGTGAAACTCCGCCAAGCTTTCTTCTTTCCCGCCCCTTTCTTTGGGCTGCACCGCCCCACTTTTATCTTTCCCAATAAAAAAGCAAAGCAGCGCCCTGCGTACTAGGGCTAGTAGTAACGCTACCTAGTAGTGAGATCGCGTGCTCTTTCACCGAACTCTTATGGCAAATCCGGAATTGTCCCCGCCGCCTTCCCCGGCTAAAGGGGGGCACCCTCCCGCAGGTAAGGAGGCGGGTTGTTAGAGAAAGAGAGAGGGGCAGGTGGGGGGGACCCGTGACGCAGTTCTTCAGTGAAAGTTTCTTTCTTTTGGAGAAAAGGCGATTCTCCCCCGCCCCCAAAAGCTAAGATTTACTGAAGGAGAATGAGATGGCTCCAATCTTCTCTATGACGGCTTAAGCTTGTTACTTTGGATGGACTTGCCAGTTTTTTTTTAAAGCCTAAAGGGCCATCTTCGCCTGCACAATAACAATTGGGGGGGGGGGGAGAAATGTGAAAGTATACGCTAGATATATGACGCTTTCACCTCCCCCCCCCCCCCCATTTGCTCGGCCGACGTCAGGTGAGGCTGCAAGGGTCTCTGTTGCCCCCTTCCGCCCTCCCGGGATGCAGTTCTCCCTCGTCTGGGTTCACTCTCTTCCGCACAACAGGGGCCAAAGTACAGCCTTGTTTTGCTTGGGTTTTATTCAGGAGCAGCGGAGCGCCGGTGGGGGAAGGGCGGTGCTTTGATCTTTTATGGCGACTGCGGTTTACGACCCGAGCCCTTCACTTTCCCTCAGCCAGCCGCACCATCCAGGCTGCGGCTCCTCCCCTTTCCTCTCAGGGGCTGCATTGTTGTATTCGGCCTTCTTACGCGTTGGCTCGGGGACGCGCAGCTGTTGTTTCCACTCCAGATGTTTTGAAACACGAGCCTTTGCATTTCCACAGTTCTTCCCCTTGGGAAAGGACCCAAGTTCTAGCTAGCAGGACATACTTGGATCACGGTTAGGCCACAAACGTCTTAAAGTCTTACAGATAGGGCCACACATGCGCTTTCTGACTTAAGCTTCTTCACGTGCATGTGGTTTAGCCTTGCACCTGGGTTTGATCTGGTTAGCAATTGAGATACATCACTAGTCGGATAAGTGTGGTAGTGGCTTAGTTTAATGGTTACCTGTGATTCACAAAATAACTTTGGAGTAAGAAACTGAGCAATTGCCTAATGTTTCCTCCAACTAAAATTCCCCACCAACAAGAAAGTTGTATTGGCAGCCCCTATCATTCCCCACATCCTGTAGAAATCAAAAGCCAACATAAGAATGCCAAAGGAAGGCAAATTTGCTGATCTTACTCCTGTTTCCACCAGTAAGTGGATCTGAAAGATTTTAAACTATAATTAAAGTAGAACTATGTGAGGGTGCAATGTACTTCAAGTGTAACATAGTAAGTCATACCAGAGTTTGATTTTGGCCTAAGCATTGTGTTAATCATGCTACAGTACTGTGTATAAACTATGATGTAGTTGTATAATGTCCAAACTAGTCACCTTTGGCTGGGATTGCACTACACAGAGATTAAAGTGTGGGTAGTTTGTCTTGATGTGACTTGTTTATTCAGACAGCTACAGTCTTGTTTATCCAGACAAATACAGTCATAGCCAATGGCAAGATAGCACTGATAGTTACAGCAGTGATACTATATGAACACCCTTTCCCCCTTCCTCATTGGTTGGGCAAGGAAAAATGGGTTTGGCTTGAACATAGCAGCCAATCAGTGTTGTATACTGTAAATCTTTTTTAAAGACAATATTGTTTCCTTGAAGAACTTAGTGGGGATTTTGTTCTTGTACCCCAATCTGACCAAGGGAAGATGTTTTTTATTAAATTGAATTAATCAGGATTATGGATATGTATAGCATGCTGAACTTAGAAGTTATCTGTTGACTGTGTTTATTATTAAATTTATTTGCCACCCATCTCACTGCAAGAGAGAGAATGTTGTGTGAAGGCAAGTGATTTGGGGTAATTCAGCAAACTCTGGGTCAGTGTGCTGTGCAACTATCAAATATAGTTGCTTGTCCAAAAAAATCAGTTTAGCCTAGTGGTTAAGGCACCAGGCTAGAAAGACTCTTGAGTTCTAGTTCTGCCTTAACCCTAATCCTGAAAGCCAGCTGGATCAGTCCTTCTCTCTTAGCCCAACTCACCTCAATTTGTGGAGAAAATTGGAAGAGGAAGGAGTGTTAAGTATGTTTGCCACCTTGAGTTGTTTATAAAAATAATAAAGGTAAGATTAAAAAATGTAAAAAAAATAATAATTTGTCAATTCAATAGTACAAGTTAATGTTAAACTGTGGCCAGTCACTACACTACACTTCATCCTATTCTTCATTCTTCCTTACAGCAAGGAAGCTGTAAATACTGTCCTGAGACACGTAGCATAAGACTGGAATAAAAATTCTTTCAATTTAACATTGTTTAAACATGCTACTGATGGATCAAGAATTGCAAATATCATAGCTTTATTCTCTAACAGAAAACAGCAACAAATGACTCTCCAGCTTTATTTAACTGAATTCTTCCTGAATACTGCAACCTAATACCTTCCATTCCCCTTTACGGTTGGGAAACCCTTACATTCGACTTACCTAAATATAATTCTTAGCAGATCAATAAAGCAAATCAGTACTGTAATTATTTAGTCCCAGTGCTATTGCTGCTTTTAAATTTCCATAGCTGGGAGGAATCAGTTGAGGTTCCTAAACCAGCAATCTATTTTTATAGTAAATTGATGAAATGGATACTGTTTACATGATTTTGGAGCCCTGAGGTTGAATAATGGAAGGTTGCTTTAAAAATGTGATATTAGTTACTTTTTAAAAATAAAATTATACTTCCAGAAAAAGTACAGGTAGCCCTTGACTTACAACAGTTCATTTAGTGACCATTCAAAGTTACAACAGCACTGAAAAAAGTGATTTATGACCATTTTTCACAGTTACGACCTTTGCAGCATCCTCATGATCATATGATCAAAATTCAGATGCTTGGCAACTGGTTCATATTTATGACCGTTGATGTGTCCCAAGGTCATGTGATCACCTTTTGCGACCTGACAAGCAAAGTCAATGGGGAAGCCAGATTCACTTAACAACCGGGTTATTAACTTATCAACTGCAGTAATTCAAACAACCAAGACAAGAAAAGTCATAAAATGGAACAAAACTCACTTAACAAATGTCTCACTTAACAACAGAAATTTTGGGCTCAATTGTGGTTGTAAGTCGAGGACTACCTGTATTTCAGGTATAATTGGATACCCCAAAAAATAATACTATAAACCTTGGTGGCAATGTCTTGCTGTTGAAAATACAAACTAGGAGTTAAAATATTCATTCATATGCTCTAGTTGTGTCCTACCAAATTTTTATTTGAAATCCAGAAAAAAAAGTGACTTAGTAACATGACTTAGAACAAATCAGTGCAGGGTAAGAACATAGCGGTTTGGTATGGATATATCTCCAGTACTTGGACTTTATTAAAATATCAAGAACTGGATTTTTACAAATGGATGATGGCCAAAATAAATATATACAATAATAGGAAAAGAAGTCTAAATCTGTTTTGCAACAGCAGATTATTAATATGTGTTTTTGTCAATATACTTTAGTTGTTTGAGATAAGGAAGAACACTTCACAGAAAGTAATTTAGTCAAATGTTTTGGACATTTTTCATGTTAATTGTAAAATCAAGTCTCCTTTAAGTTGAGACTAAATCTTGATGATTTTTCAGACACATCTGTGTAGTTTTCTTGGTCATATTCCAGATTTTTAAAAAAATATTTTCCAGATTAGCTTATAACCTTGGGCTTGTTTGGTAGTTTCTCATCCAAGTAAGGCCTATCCTTACTTAGTTTATGGATTTAAAAAGATCAGAAAAACGGTGTCACATGCTGAAATCCTGTTAATAGACACCTGCTGAGTAGTAAAAATAGAAATGCATGAAGACAATGTGATATTGTGATTTGGACATTGTCCAAAAGACAAAGAGATACTTAGTTATTTCTTGTGGAAACATGTAGCAATTAAATATTTAAGTCAATTTAGAACATCAAGTAACTGCAACAATAAATTGCATTTAAAATAATATTTCTTTGCTGAAGTCTTATTTTCTTTTTCTGCCCAGAAGGTAGTGCCTGAAAACAAAAATCCAGATGTCACACCAATAAGTCAGAAGAAATAAAACATTTAAAAATGCTGCTTTAAGAACCTTGACAAAAACAGATTACGTGGGACCAAAAAATACCGAGGCACCTAGTGTACATACTCATACATTCTCTTCTGTCTCCTTTGTTCTGAAACCTTCTCCTTAACCCTTAGTCAACTTCCTCAGCTGACATACCATTTTTAAAACCTTTTGTCTCTTTTTTTCCTTAGACGAAATCTAAATAATATATCTCTTTCGTGGGCAGAGACTTTTTCTCCAGTCCACCACCAGCATAGTGTCTTGTCATGTGTTCTCCTGTACACAACCAGCTACAGTTCCTGTTTGAGTTAAAGTTTCATTAGAATGGAATCCTATTTGTTGCACACTGTTGAATATTTTCCAGGTTAATTTTTATCAACTGTAAACTACAATGAGGACCCGTGCAGCTTAAAAGAGAAGATATAATCGTTGTACAAGTATTTAAATACGTATCTGAATTTTATGTTTGCCTAAATTAACTTACTATGGTGATGTTTTTATACGTTCTGCATGTTTTTTATGGTTCGGGAGTAATTTTTACTATACACCCTGTACTTTTTTCTTTCCTACCATTAGTTGTTTTGCAGTCCATTTCAATGGAAGGCAAGATTCTCTCTTTGAGAGTTTTACTGACGAGAATAAGACGAAGTTTAAAAAGCTTAGCCCTGGTGTTCAGGTTTAGAACACCATAAATCCCTCAGTTAAGGCAGAAACTTTTTCAATGTGTCGTCTCAGTTGATAAGAGAGGAAGGTCAGAGTGGCTGGGATGTGACTCTTAAAATTCTGAACATATTGAGTTCAAGTTCTGAAAGTGAACTGGGTCTCTAGTCACTTTCTCTCAGCCCAACTCACCTCACAGGGTTGTTGTTGTGGGGAAAATAGGAGGAAGAGAAAGGTGTGTTGGATGTGTTTGCCATCTTGAGTTATTTGTAAAATTAATAAAGGCGAGATATAAATAAATATTACACTGTTGTTTAATTTGACGTAAACAATATTTAGCAATATTGGACATCCATCTGTCCAAGTAGGTCAGCTAGGGTGGGCATGCTTCTAGTCCTTTCCCCAAATATTGTCATTCTAATGAATCTTTCTGGCTCTGTGGATCAGCAGCACCTAGGCGGCTGGCGGGGGAGGGGATGGTTTCACATTCGTGCCTGCCACTTGTGCAAATGGAGCTTTTGCACACTCGCCTGCCACTTGCACGGACCGGTTCTCAACGTGCCATGGATCAGTATCAGTCTGTGGACCAGGGTTTGGGGACCCCTGTCTAATGGGAAGTAGGAAATGGTGGCAGCCCCTGCCTTATGGCAAGTGTTCCCAATCCCCAGCCTGTGGACCAGCACTGGTCCGTGGCATGCAAGAAACTGGGCCAAGCAAACAAACGAAGCCCCATCCACGGTATGCAGGCAGCATGTGAAACCACGCCCCTTCCGGTCTGCAGAAAAACCTCTCTCCATGGAACCGGTCCCTGGTGCCCAAAAGGTTGGGGGGGCAGTGCCTTATGGAATACTTTGCCTCCTGAAGTTCAGCCCCACCCTCCTACCTTTCCATAAAACTTTAAAGATCTGGCTTTTCCCTCAGGTGCTGGGATATGATTGGATAATGGGACATTAGAAGGTTGACTTGGTGCCAGGTCTTTGTTGTTTTTAATGTTTTAATCGGTTTAATTTTATAGTTTTAATACACTATTGCATGTTGTTTTAACTTTTGATTGGGTGCCATCCAAAGCTGGTTGGAAGATGGGTGGCTATATAAATGTTTTAAATAAATAAATTCAGCAAATAAATATCCTTATGCCATACAAAAATCTAGATAAGTGAGCTGTTGATTTCAAACTTTTTTAATGACTTTAACTTCCATTTTAAATTGTAGCATAGCTTTAATGGGGGCTAATTGGTTTTTTTGACTGGCAAGCATATTAACAGAACATATAATTATGTAACAGTGTACTTTTGACTAACATAGCAAAAAATAATATTTTAATATACTCTTGGGAACATCAGTACTATGCCATTTCTCATGAAGTATCATGTTTCAAGGCAGATAGCAGTTAATACAATTCTAACAAGCACTGTTAAAAATTCTAAAAACCCAAATCCTATTCACTGTTAGGACTCAAAATAATTTTTTAAACTGATGGCAGAAACTTAAGGCATAGTTAGCAATGAATTGGGTTGCGATTGCTCAGTGGTTCAAGACATTGAGTTTGTCATCTCAAAAGCTGACAGGCTGGGTTCGAGACCCAAGCATTGCGCAGTAGGGTGACTCCTGTTCCTGCCCCAGCTCCTGCCCATCTAGCAGTTTGAAAGCACACAAATGCAAGATGATTAATAGATACCACTTTGGTGGGAAGGGAACAGTATAGCCATGCTGGCCACATGAGCGTAGAAAATGTCTTTGGACAACGCTGGCTCTCTCAGCCAAGAAACAGAGATGAGCACTGTGCCCTAGAGCAGGGCTTTTCAACCTTTTCACCGATTGTACCACTTTTAGGATATGGCAATGTTTGAGTACCACCTAGCAAGGTGTCAAAAACTTGATGACCAAAAAGAAAACCCTGTTCAAAGTTGCAATTGCACTGAAATGACTTATGACCATTTTCACACTTATGACCATTGCAGCATGCCCAGGGTCATGTGATTTATATTTGGATGCTTGGCAACTGATTCATATTTATGATGGTCACAGTGTCCCAGGGTCATGTGATCCCCTTTTGCAACCTTTTGACAAGTAAAGTCAATGGCAGGGCTGCTGGTGGCCAAGTGCTAAGACAGGACTTCCCTCCCTCCCTCCTTCCCTGCCTCCCTCTTTCTCATGCCCACCTCCTTCTGAAGGAAGAATTTGAAAAAAAAAACAACCCATATTTTTTCTCTTCCATATATTCATCAAACAAGGAAAAGCCTCCAGAAACGGAAAAGACAAACTGCTAAGTGAACTAGCTTAAAAAGGCACATTTCCCTTTAAGAATTAGCTACTGGCTAGAAAGGAAAGTAAGGAAGAAGAAAAAAATGTAGTAAGCATTGGCTGCCGGCTAAGGCAGCCTCCCCAAATGGCTCCATTCATAAGTAAAAGAATCTACAGGCAAAATCCATTCAGGAGAAAAATACTTCAAAATCCCTTGCAGCAAAACTTACAGCTAACAATAGCAGAGCAATAGAAGCTAACACGAGCCATCAGCCAAATAGAAATTGCCAAACACTCCTTAAGAACACAAAGCCCACATTGCACAAATCCCAGAACTTCAAAGTCACAAAAGCACATAAGAATCCTTCCACTCTCCATCTCCTCCCTCTCTCATGGGGGAGGGTGAGCCAGAACTGAACCTGGGCCCTTTGTCTCTCCCCAGCCACTGCAGCTCCAGAGGACTCTCTCACTGTAAGTCCTTGCCTGCGCTGGCTCTTTCCCTCTCCCACTACACTTGGCTAGGCAGGGCTGCATACCACCTGCCACTTGTTAATGTACCACAAGTGGTACGCGTACCACAGATTGAAAAGCCCTGCCCTAGAGCAGAGGTCCCCAACCTACGGGCCATGGCCCACTACCAGGCTGTGGCCTCTTGGCCACCGGGCTGCGTGAGTGGCTGGCCAGTGTACACGCGCATGTGCATGCGCTCACCCTATCCTTGCGCCGGCACTAGTCGAGCTGCGAGCCGCTAGCCGAGCAACAAGGCTCTCACCGGCGCTAGCCGAGCCGTGAGGCTCTCGCCGGTGCTAGCCAAGTCACGAGCCACATGCTGGCGCTAGGAAAGCTGCAAGCCATGCACCGGTGCTAGGAGAGCCGCGTGCCTCTCGCTGGTGCTAGGAGACCTGCGAGCCTCTCTCCGGCACTAGGAGAGCCATAAGCCTCTCGCCGGCGCTGGGCGAGCCGCGTGCCGCGTGCTGGTGCTAGCAGCCCCATTTGCAGTGCCATATGCTCACAGCCCCGTTTGCGCACACATCGTCATATTTGTGTGTGTGCGCATGCGCGCATAAAGGTGCCTGTCCCTCCCTTTCCCACCGGGCCACCCACCCAGAAAGATTGGCGACCCCTGTCCTAGAGTCAGACATGACTGGACAAGGAAACCTTTACCTTTACCTTAGCAGTAAATTAAAATGTTTATTTCTCTTTCAATGTTTTGGAAAATTATATCAAGATTTTCATGTGCAAGTGTAATTTTTTAAGTAAATATTGTTAGGTATGGTGATAACTGCAACACTTCCAACAGGGTTTATATTAAACTGCCTGAAGACAATTACTATAAATACATGGGACAGCTCTGCTGATATCTTTATGAATGCCACAACTACATAATGCTTTTCAATCTATTGACACGCCATTAGGAGAAAGAGATAGCCTTATGAATTATAGCTACTTATGATGTTACTTATGGTTATGGTGTAGACTAGCAGGGTTCCTTCCTTCCCTTCCCTTCCCTTCCCTTCCCTTACTTGCCTTCTATTTAGCCCACCTTTATTATTTTTATAAATAACTCAAGGCAGCGAACATACCTAATACACCTTCTTCCTTCTATTTTCTCAACAACAACAACAACAATTCTATGTGATGACTTGGGCTGAGAGAGAGTGAGAGGCCCAAATTCACCGAGCTGGCTTTTCAGTGTAAGGCAGGGCTAGAAGTCAGAATCTCTTGGTTTTTAGCCTGAGGCCTTAACCACAGATCGAACTGGCTCTGTGTAGCTAGGAGAGCCTCATAAAAGAACAAATTTCACAATTGTAATAAACACAATGTTTCTGGTTAAATATCACTACCAGCATTAATTTGGCTTCAATGCATATAACTGCACGAATGTCTTTTTCGCTAAATAAGAGGGACAATAATATCTCTGTTTCTAAGTGTAGCCTAAGAATTAAGATATTCAAGAGGACTAACTTGTAGACAGAAAACATGTAGCTTCCGATGCTTTCAAGTCCATAAGAAATATTCTGCTTGAAGATCAAAACAACTGTGCCAGAAAACAATATGGAGGGAAACAGATCTGTAGATTGATCCAACAGCTGAATTTATCCAAGTTGCAAAGACATAATATGGTTTCTATGATTTTGTTTTGTGAACTCAGCCAGTAAGTCATGATTTGTGGGGCAAACCATGGGATTGCATAGATGCTCATCTAGTTGACATCCTCCTCCAATAAATAAATCTAATTCTTTTGGTGGGATTAGAGTTGGATAAGAAATAAGTGTAAAAAATCATTTTTAATAATACATTTTACTCTATATTTCACAAGAATTTTCCAGCTTTGTGGGCTAACGCAAGCATAGCAGGGAGTGAGCGTTGACAATGCTCAAGCTTTTCCTGATTAGACTGTAAAAAAATCTGTGACCACAACTCCCCCTCCCTCCCCCCCCCCAGTTGCTCCCGATTCTTGGGCTGTGATCCATAGTTTGAGCGTCTCTGGCTTAGCATAATGTGTTAATTGAGTCTGTGACAACATTTATGTAACACAATCAAGCCATAGAGCAGTTGACTTGTTTGTGTACAAATATATCTCCACAGCCAGTTCCTGCATACTTGTTTGTGGCTTATCATGTTGTGTGAAATGAACCTTGATTAAAATAAAGCTTAGCATATGAAGTATGAATTTAATCTTATTTCTTTTTAGCATTTTTGAATGAAGATTTGATAATATTTGCATAATATTTGAAAAATACACTATCCCTGCTTTTTTCCACAGTCAAAGCTGGAGGCATGACAGTTTCTGAGGAGCTAGAAAATGCACCAGTTGAAAGAAGTTCTAAATTCCCTGGAAAAGAGAAGACTAGGTATATGACCTGCTCATGTTTTTTTATTATTATTATTATTTCTGTTGAACAGTAAATGAATTAGGGCATAATCTCTGAGCGTGGTTATTTGCTTGCAGATGTTTCATTATTCAACTATGTAACATCACCAGTGCAAGTGAGTGTGGGGTTTGCTCTGTGTTTAAATTCAGTGGCTTACCTCAGGGGTCCCCAACCTATGGGCCGTGGCTGTGAAAATGGCTGGCCGGTGTGCGCACGCGTGGGTACGCATTTCCCCCCACTCGTGCTAGCGCCCATGGCCCCATTTGCACATGTGCACAGGCACAAATGGGGCCACTAGCACTGGGCGGGTTGCGCAGCCCATTTGCGCATGCACAAATGCCGCTAACCACCGTGGGGGGTATGCAGCCATTCACGCATGCGCACGACGCCAGCACATGCTGCATGCGTGAATGGGGCCGCTAGTGCCGCGCGAGTGCTTGTGGCCCCATTTCCGTTCGTGCACGCGCACCAATTAGGAAGCTGCTCTCCTTCCCTCTGGGCCGCGATCCTGGAATGGTTGGAGACCTCTGGCTTACCTTACCAATTTTGATGGGGGTATGATTTTCTCTTTAGTAGTTCCTTGATTAGGGTATTGTTTTGCACTCGTTCTTACATAGCTCCTCTTGTGGGAAGTTATTACTTTGGTAATGGAGCACTTGGCTATTACCAAAGTTCCCAACCATAAGTACTCCTCCTACATAAGAGGAGTTGTGTAAGGATATTGTTCAGACTAGTACAAATGCATTGTAGCAATCCAGAATACCAAAGACACCAAAGACTCACAATTCAACCCTAGCTACATATATTCTCTTCTATTGGAACATGAGACATATTCAAGCCTAGGAAATTGTGTGCGGATAGCTCTTTTAACTGTTCAAAATTAAAGACCTTCTAAACTTCCATTTTTAAAATGACTTTGTAGCTGCTCGGCCTTTATATGCAGGGATAAATGTTTAAACTGCTACATTACCAAAGATTGTTTCTGGCATATTCTTAATTCTCACTTCCTCAGGAATATGCACTGAAAACTTTTCATTGTTACCTATCTCATCCTTTCAGTTGTAAAGTGTTTGTAACAATTTCAAGACATTACAACGTTTTGAGCTATATCTTAAACATTAGAATGATGGCCTTTATCACTACTGCCTAAAATTCCACAACCATTAAAAAATACACTTGTTCCTTAGTGTGTGTTTTATTATTGGGGGCATACATGCTACTTGTGGTAAAATTCATAAAGCATTATTTGAAAAACAGTATATACATTAAACCTTAAAATAATGTTTAAATAAAAGCTGAGGAGATGTGCTTTATGTAACAGTGCTGAAGGCTTTTTATTATTATTTTCTCTGGAACTAACAGCATTTTTTAAATAAATCTCTCACACAAAAATAACTATTTTAGTTTTTTCTTTAATCTTATAATCCTATTCCCAGACTATTATCACCGATTTCCCTTTCCACGAATGAGCAAGATAGATAGAATTTGCTCTCTTTAATTATTGCCTTTTATAGTAGAAAACATTTAAAAATGTGTTTGAAATGTGTCACTGTACTTTATTCTAATTTCACAGCTGCTTACTAGTCATAATTAAGGGGTGATTATGTTTGCTATCCAAATAGTCTGTAAAACCTCAGCCATTTTTGTGTTTACATCCTTAAGATAAGGACTGAATCAATAATGCTGGAGTTGTGCTTAACCTTTTTAATCGCTAGTTAAATAAGAGCCAGTTACTATATCAAAGAAGGGAAGTCTGGGGAAGAAGAGCAGAAATGTATAATTGGTTGTGGCTTACCTGTGAGCATAAAACATAGGTGCTGCAAAACTTTTATCAAACTCCCCACCCTCAGACATCATAATTTTCACTGGGGAATCTTTTCCTGAGACTATTCAGTGACTCAGGCATTTTTTAAAAATCAAAAGACTGTTTTTTCCCTACAAGATCAGCTTTTATCAACAACCTTATTGTACTAATCATTGTCCACAACAGATAGGTTAGTTTTTTATAGATCAGTGGTGGCGAACCTATGGCATGCGTGCCAGAGGCGGCACTCGGAGCCCTCTCTATGGGCACGCGTGCTGTTGCCACAGCCCTGCCTCCCCCCATGGCCCCCTCCTCACCAGCAGCCCCCCCGGAGGAGTGTCACCCCCAGGTGCGGCCCACGCGGAGCAGCGCAGCCAAGGACATAGCAGCCGGGCAGCAGGGATAAGACTTCACCCTCGTGCCCCGATAATGCTGCAGGGTGCGGGCGGAGGGCGTGGCCGCCATGGTGCTGCTGGGCTGCCTGGGCAATCTGTGGCGGGCCGTGGAGGTGGGTGGCTCTGCGGGTGGGCAGGGAAGGGAGCAGGGCAGGGGAGGCAGGGGTGGGGGTGGAGCGGGGCAGAGGTGGGGATGGGAGGGGGGCGGGGAGGTTTTTGGGCACTCGGTCTCTAAAAGGTTCGCCATCACTGCTATAGATGATTTTCAGTGCAAATGTTGTAATGAAATTATACATGTTTCACCCAATATAAAAAGTTCCACATGTATCCTATATGGTTTCCTTACAGTGACTGGTTTACACATCAAGTTAAAGTATTATGATAGCAGGACTATGGCACCAAGTGTTATTTAAGAAGAATAAAAATGGAATGTACAAGAGGCCAGATGCTCAGTGTCATCTGATTTAATCATAAATTTGGGGAGGGGGACTTAATTGGTTATATCAAAAACTTTTCTATTTCTGCTTTGCAGCTCTGCTCCAGTTATAAAAGTACAGAGCATGAGTATCTTACTGGCAGATACCCTTCAGAAAGTAAGTATAGAGCAAAAAGCAACACTTCATTCAAGATTTTTCATTTGAATTGATAAGGACAATATCCAGAAGTAGGCATAAATATTAATGTATAGTAACATGACTAAAAATTAATATTATGATATTTTAATCCCTAGTGAGTGGATCTGTTCTGAAATAGTTTGCTGGCCTTGTTGCTTTATTAGTTTCTTTTCTCAGTTGAAGATCCTCAACTAGTATATTTTATATATTTTTAAGTGTGGTAGGGAAGAGGGCAAAAAAGTTGGACAAACTGCCATGGATGTGAAAAATACAGTCAGTGATCTTTTTTATGAATTATATTACAATGGATGGAAGCTTATCAAGGAGAGAACCAACCTAGAAATAAGGAGAATTTCCTGACAGTGAGAACAATTAATCAGTGGAACAGGTTGCCTTCAGAAGTTGTGGATGCTCCATCACTGGAGATTTTTAAGAAGACGTTGGACAGCCATTTATCCAGGATGGCATAGATCTCCCGCTTAAGAAGGAGATTGGACTAGAAGATCTCCAAGATCCCTTCCAACTCTGTTATTCTGTTATTAGTGACCACTTCAAAATATGAATTGATGATAGGAACAAATCATCTTGGGAGAGGCCAGTGTACTTTTTTTAAAAGTAAATAACAGATTTAATTTGTCATTGACAGATGATATGGTAAATGTTTATAAGATATGCAGTCAGGATATTGGATCTTACTGGATGATTCTGTTATCAACTCTTACTATTGTGAATGGTTATTGTACTTACTTTGTACACAGATACACTGTGCATAGAAGCTGTCCTCTTTGTATTGCAAACTAGGAGGTATATTCTGGGGAACCTGAAGACATTCTAATGGGGGTGCAGAGATATGGAATTTATAGCACTATGATCAGTATAAAAAAATGCAGTAATTTTCAAATGGAGTTCTAGTGGACTGGGAAGAGATTAGTCTGATGGGAGAATGGAAATCTATTGAAGATTGGTGGATAGGTGGTCATTGAAAGGTAAGGAATGGGTGAGCTGATAGAAGGCATGGAGACAAATTCACTTTGTTTCTATTATTGAATTGCATTTCAATTATTTTTTATTAGCAGAAAGTTATTTTGCTTATTTTAAGAACAAAAATGTACATCAAGTTTGTATCTTTTAAACATTGATCTCTATATTGACGTTTCTTAAAGGAGACAGGTTTGAATGAGATGTATCAGTTTCCAAACAATACCGTGTTTCCCTGAAAGTAAGGCCTACCGTGAAAATAAGCCCTAGCTTGAGTTTTGGGGGTGGGCCTAATATAAGCCCTACCCCAAAAATAAACCCTAGTTTTGGGGGGGGGAGGCACACACCTAAAAATCAAGCTATGGCAGGGGCGGGGATGTGGGGCCGCCCCACGCACCTTGCACCCACTTACCTTGCAGCCAGGCCTCTCCTCACTGGCCCGCTTCTGCAGCGTCTTCTGCAGCCAGGTCTGCATTTCTCAGTCACAGACCTTTCTGGAAGGCCACTGTAGCCGAGAACCGAGCTATGGATTGAATCCATAGCTCGGTACTTGGCTGCAGAGGCCTTCCGGAAAGGCCTGTGACTGAGAAATGCAGGCTGGAATGCAGCTGCAGAATGAAGCTGCTTCTTCAGCAGCTGAAGAAGTGGACCGGCTGGGCGGGGCTGTTGGTGCCGGAGGTGAGTATAAAAGGCATCCCCCCAAAATAAGACCCGGTCTTATTTTTGGGGAAACACGGTACTTGCTCTGTCTTATTCCTCCCTTAGTCATCTGTTCTCAAGGCCAAGTGTTCCAGTTCCTTCACTCTATTCTCATTTTCCAAGCTCCAGTCATCCTTATTTCCTTTCGCTGCACATGTGCCAGTTTCTCTGAACCTTCCTTAAAAGGTAGTATCCACAACTGGACCTAGCATTTGAGGAAGGTCTGACCAATGCAGAATAAAGTAGAGATATATTTGTAAGAACTCTTGTAGAAAAATACTGTTCTCCACAACTAGTGGTCCGAAGTGTAGTTGTCTCTTTTCTATTAATTATGTGCCTTTTTGTTTCTATTCTGTATTTTTTACCTTGTTGGGTGCCATACAGAATCTACAAATGTGGGCAGATTATAAGGAGGGAGGGAGAGGAAGGCAGAAGGATGTCTCAATTCTGGAATATGAAGGCAGGATTATATCACTTGTTTCTTTGTCATCCGCTCCCAAATTGCTGATAATGTAGTAAAGGGATAGACAAAAACTAAAACAACAACAACAACTTTAGACTGCTAATTTTTTCTGGCCTTCTAATTGACCTTTAATTTAGGATGGTGAATGGAAGCGGGGATCATATTGAAGAATCTGAAAAGAGGAACATTAAGGCAAGGATAGGATTGTAGGCCTGCTTTCTTGTTATTTTGCTACCTCCCTCCCTTCCTTCTGTAATATAGTAAAGGTGAAGGAGCCCCTGCAGTTTTTACTCTGCTAGTCCTTGCCAACTAGATGGGGTGGTGCTCATCTCCATTTCAAGGCCATTGAGCCAGTGCTGTCCAAAGACATTTCTGCAGTCATGTAGCCTGTATAATGTCACCGAGTGCTGTTACCTTCCCACCAAAGTGATACTATTTATCTACTCACATTTTCAAACTGCTAGGTTGGGAGGAGCTGGGGCGAGGACGGGAGTTCACCCTGTCATATGGCATATGGGTCTCAAACTTGGCCTGCTGGCTTTGCAGCCAACGAGCCCAGAGTCTTAACTGCTGAGCCATGCCACCATGCCATCCCCTACTTTGTATAATATAAATTAACTAAATATTTCCAGGAGGATTATTTTGTTTGTTCGTCCTAATATGGTATTCTTTTTTATTCAGTATTAAAGTTCTGGGGTATTTAAAAGTTTGCTGCTTCATTCATCTCCTTTTTCTCATAGGCCCGTTTTCTTTAGGATCTCATCTTTAAATCTAGCTACCTATTAAGTGATCAGGAGCACTCTGAATGTTTTGAAACTGAGCCATCAGTTTGATATGTAACTAATAAGGGAGGTCTTTTGTTAGGTTGGATTTGAACATGGATGATTTGTAAGCAACAATTAAAATTATTTCTTCTTTTTTAACTCCTGCAGCTGAGGCATAAATTTCCAGGCACCGCAGCACAAGGAGCATATGAGAAGCCACGACCTACTCTGGAAAAAATTATATTGCCCAAACGAATGTGCATTATTCAGCAGCCTCGGAAATGTTAAACATGTAAAATAAAATATTCATATATTTGACAGACCTGCACTTAACAAAAACACCAGTTAGCTAGGCAAGCAGTAAATAGACCAAATTGCTCAGGCATTTTGTTTTTCTCGCAATAAAAACTGTATATATTCCATTGTTGTTGTTCTTTCTTGAAATGATTTTTGTTTTAGTATGGCTTCTTAGTGACCACAAACCCTTATTTTACCATTTTTCTCCATGTTATTATAGCAATTACAGCTTGGAATAGAGAAGCACTTTTCTGAAACTATATCTGCTAGAGTGGCAGAAATGTTCTAGCCTCATTATGTGTCCTTTTTTTAAAAAAGCAAACAAAACCATTAAGAATGTGGATATATAGAAAAAAAACAGAGAACAGTAGAACTTTCATAACTTCTGTATTTAAACTTAGATACCAATTGTTACTAATAAACTAATTGTTTCCTGATAATATCCAGGTTCACTAAGGATAAGGATAAATAGGGACACTTTATTTCTCAGGATACTGTTAGGTTGGTTTGGAGAGAGAAAGAGAAAATTATTAGTTGATGTAATGAGTCTATTACCAGTACATGAAAAATTAATTCTTTTGCACACAACTAATCTGATTTACTCCGTAGAATCTAGGTTTAGTTTATATGTAATAGTTTAGGCTATGTCAAGGAGCATGCATCTTTAATGGCCATGTTTCTATTCCAAAGAGTCCAGGTTCATAAAAGTTATATTCTGGTGCAATCAGCAATAGTGCCTTAGAATAACAGCAAAAAAAGATAATAAAATTTGTAGAAAAGTAGGTGACACACCAAACAAAAAAATTAAGTTCTCCTATTTGGATGCCTCTCAATGTTAGTGCTTAGGACTGATTAACAATGATTTAATATAATGTATCTTTTAGAAACCTTCAAGTAAAATCAACTCTATCCCATTTATATCTTCCTTTTTTTTCCTCCAGGAACTCAAGGCTATGTATCTGATTCTTCATTCTCCAATACTATTGACCCACAATCCTGTGAGGCTGAGGGTTTCATGCCTGAGTGAGAATTTGAATGTAATCCAACAAGCATAAGCAATAATTCTTAACTAAGTAGGAAGTCAGCTTAAATGTAAGTGAACCTGGCTAAAAACTGCCTTTGCCTGCTAATGGAAGAGCAGCTAACCTGCTTTCCCTTTGTACAGAATCCTACCCCCTTATGACACAAGGCCTATTGGGTACATGTTTGACAATATTTGTTTGAAAAAAATGAAAGCAGACGAACAAGATTGAAATAGATTTAACACAGAGAAATAAACATTGAAAGAGGTGGGAAAACCTACACAATTTGGGACTGGGCTACTACAGCTACTTTTAAGGGAAAATGTAAAACTCTACATTTCTGCCCAGAAAGACATTTGTGCTAATAAAGGAGAATATTTGTAGCTCATGGTTGACATGAGGGGTCCTTGGTGCTCTATGAGCTTGCTTGTTTTTTGTTTTGTTTTGTTTTGGTTTTTTTTTGCAGACCAGCACTAGCACTGATGATGTTACCTAGTTTGGGGAATGAAACATCTGCAAGAAAACAAGCAGGCTCAGAGAGCACCAAAGACATTTGTGCAGATGTAAGCTATTTAAGACATTGAGAGTATCTTTGAATAAAACAATCCTTAATTATAATATGACTCAACACTCTACTGTTGTCTTAATTCTCCCAAATAGTACTAATCCAAATAAAGATGTGCAGTTGTCAGTCTTGTAAAAATGGGTCAACAGGTTTTAATAGCATCCTCATAAATCTTCAAAACTGCATTTGTTGATTTTTCAGTAAAATGTGGTATCTTCCAAAATCAGTTTCTTTGTCATTAAAAATTGGTATCGGCCATTGTGATGCCTTTTTTTTTCCAAACAAAATATCAGAAATTAAATAGAACAAACCTTAATGTCTTCAGACTGGTGCCTAGGAAAGCTGTGCTTAAGTCCCTAAAATCTTATATGTATAATTTTTAATAACTCGCAGACTTTTTTTTTTTCTTTAAGAATTTGGAACAGGTTACTTTAGCCTTGAAAAGAACATAGTAGAGAAATAAAAAGGGACTCTTTTTTAAGCTATTTGCATTTTCAGGAGAACAAACATGTAGAGAGATAAAAGAGAATAAGGAGAAAGTTATTTTCTTTCTTTCTTTTTTGTCTTACAACTTCAGAGTAGTCAGGCAGAAATGTAGAAGCTAGAATCTAGGCTAGAATGGATTCTGCAGAAGTTCATTTTGACAAATGAAAACATGTTATTAGCTTAGAATGAATGCAGTGGTTTTCAGTAATTCTACAAATAGCACTTTTTCATGATCTCATCTGTTGAAAAGCTCCCAGCCTTCTGCTAAGAAACCTCAGCACATTGCAGAAAATGAGGTCACATTTTCTAAAATGCAATTGGAATTCATGCTGGGAAATTCTTTGCATCATATGAAATGAGTGATATGCAACATCAAGAAATGGGAGTTCCACTGTCTTCTTCTTGACCTAAAAAAAGTCATCAATAAAGCATATTGAGTTTAACAGTGCGGCCACTTAAAGTCTCTTGTCCAAGTCAAAATTCTGTCCATTGGTATGCTTTCATGGGTGTCCAGCACCTTTTCCAAACCAAACTGGAGTCCTTATTTTCAACCTTTCGAAAATGTTTGACTGAAAATCTCTTGTTTAAATTAAACTTTTGCCTTAACAGCATGCTTTCATTTGTACTTAGCACCTTTTCTGATACTATAATCCTGTACAACTCCATGATCACAATATAGTTAGATATTATTTAATGATTAAATCAAAACAAGACTGTTTCTCCAACAATGGGTGTGTTTGCATAGATTTTATGATTGTTGCATTTGTAATCTGGCTTTCCCTGTATTGCCAAATGACAACTGCCAGCTGTCCCACCCACAACAACCATTGCCATAGTGAATTAAGCTTCTGGAAATCATAGTTTGGCTTATTTGGAAGACAGAGAATCTCCATTTCTTGGAATGGCTATTTCGTCATCCCAATTCTCTTCCATTTACTTTGGTACACAGTATTGATTTAATGTGCTGTGGAACAATTTTCAAAAGTTAAGGAAAGCAGGTTGTTGCAGGAGTAGACAACTTGTAGGTCTCCAGATTGCTGAAACACAGCCTCCAGCTCTACTACCTCTCATTGGTGATCAGGTTTTTAATGGCTGGCATCGTACTTCAATAACGTATGTAGGTCAGCAGGTGCCTCATTTCTACATTCAGTCTTATGAATTAGATGGTATTTCACACATCTACAGCCTGAAATATTATTGCATTTAGATATTTAGTCACATTCTTTGTATTATCCAATCAACAACATTTCATAACCATCTCACAGAATTAAGATCTTCAGCATATAAATATATAATGGATGACAAACGATTTCAGCAACTTTTGGAATTTATCCCAACACTGAAAATGAATCAAAATTATTTTAAATAACTCTTTTTTCTTGAGTATATTTCAAGGGTGCTCTTGTTTTTACATAAGAGCTTTTCTATATTTTAACCATTGACTCCAAGCCTTTATTTTTACTGAGCCAAAATAATCTTGCCATTATTTACCCAGTGTTTTAATCAGATTAGCTATCACTTTGGCATATTTTTGTTTTGTTTTGATTTGGCATTATTCAGTATTAGTCATGTACTCTAGATTTTATTATTTTATTTTGTTGCCACCAGAGGGTAGTATATGCCTACAATATATATATACCATTCAAACAGTTTGAAGTTACCCTTTGGACTAGATACGGTCTTTTTCCCACTCTTGACATTTCTGTTCAGTCTGACTGCAACAGTTAAGAAAACTTTGTATTTCATAATATATTGAACTTTGCATTAAGCTCTCTCCGTCCCTTGCTAAGTGCATGTACAAATAATTAATTAAAAGTGGGCCATGATACAATGAATAGTTTTAAATACATGAATATGCTTAAGTTTCTTGGAAATCAGAATTACTCTGTGGTAGGATGGGTGGCCAATAAATTTAATAAATAAATAAATAAAATATAAATCACTTAATGCCTTTATCACTTTTATATGTTAATATCTTGTTTTAGACAAAAAAAATGTAAACAAAAAAACTTTTTAAACACTGATGAGCTTAGGTGATTTTGCCTTTATGTCATTTTAAAATAATATGCCAGCCTTCCAAACAAAAGGCTGTAATTTTATATCTACATAAAATGGATATAGTGGAGTTACACCCATGTCTGCATGTACAGAATTGTACTCTATATTAGTTTATTGCTCAAGTTGATATTTCAGTGTATAATATTTGTGTGTTGATATAACGTTTGTAAGTCAATATACTTTTATAAAGTTTAAATTGTACTGATTTTATTATACGCATTTTATGACTGGGAATGTTTTCATTGTAGTAAATCCAGTTGATTTTAAAAAGTAGTACTGTATATAAATTCATGAAATAAATAACATTCTGTCTTCATGGATTGGCTGCTTTAATTCTTTCCTTAAGCTTCTCTTGACACTCTCTGTTAAGAGTATTTCAACAAGTTACTGGGCTCAGAATTGTCAGCATGTTGGGTATGGTTCTTTCCTCCTTAAATACATCATTAAATGTACCAGCTTACATTCAGAAACATTTCACTTTAACTGATTTTATTTGACAACTGATGGGGAAGAGATGAAGTACTGTATATAGATTGGGGCCTGCCTGGATCAGCTGCAGAGTCTTAATATTTAAATTTAATAAGTCTAAGGGCTGGGATGAACAGTTTATTTACATTATGTTCACACACTCTCTGTTCATAAGTAAGGCTGAATAAAGGGAAGCCACATATATCAGAATCCAAACACAGAGGGGATCTGTCCACATTCCTTACAGAGATCAAATAAAGAGAAATCCTACAAAATTCTTCCAACCCCTTCACCGATCTAGAGGGCATAAGGAATGGCCTTGAAGTATAGTAGGAAGAGCCACTACCAAGGCAAGTGCAGCTTACCTCCATTCCAAAAACTAATTTGAGAAAACAGAGATACAGGGAGATCGGAATGGGACAACTCGCCGCAGTCAACTCACCACGTCCAACTCGCCAGGGGACAACTCACCACAGTCAACTTGCTGCAGGACAACTCACGGTGGGACAATTTAACAATTCAATTTAATTATTTAAAATAAATTTAAAAATATTTTAATTTTTGTCATTCGCATTTCATTCCATCCCTGCTTTTGCATCCTTTCTTTAATGATTCTATTCCACCATTTCTTTGATATTAGTTGTCCTGCAGTGAGTTGTCCCATGCCGAGTTGGCCGTGGCGAGTTGTCCCACGTCGAGTTGGCCGTGGTGAGTTGGCTGTGGTGAATTGGCCGTGGCAAATTGTCATAGAGGGAGTTGGAAGCCCATTCAGACTTGCAAGATTCTATTACTATAGCTACTTTAATTAAAGTAGTTCTAAGTTACATGGCATTGGTTTCTTAGTTGGATCTATACTTAAGGACTGACTACTAACAAAGACCCTAGTAAATGCCTGTGTTGGCTTCTATGTCACAAAATAACATGTGTCTGTATTTATGATCTTAATGTTGCACTTTAGTATGTGATATGTGTGCAGTGGTAAGCACAGGGCAAGCTGCCTATAGTCCACTCTGAGCTATATGATCAAGAGAGAGTTAGGGTGGATCAGTCTGCAACACTGCCCCACTGTGATACTTTTCTTGAATGTTGCTTGATCTGGCCCATTTTCAAACTTTGCATTTCTTTTGCCAGGTTCTCCTGTCATGTCCAATTTGGCTCTGTTCCACTCAATTTTGAGAGAATTAACCAGCTGATGGCAGACAGGGTCTCAAGGCCCTTTATGTATTTTTCCCCCAAACATTCCTTGGGTTAAAAAGAATTTTAAAAAGACCTGACAGAAAGGATGGGCTTTTTTGGTCAGTCAGAGGTACAGCCTTCACATGTTACTGCTGAATCTGACTTAATTCTTCAAAGATCAGTTGTGATGGCCAGGAATGCTGTTATGATGGTAAGCATTTTAAAAAGAAATATTCAGTTCCAGCAATTAACAGAGCAGCTAAACTGTTGTCCGGCATTAGTGGAACAGAGTTAACCCGACTTCTTTATAGAGTTGATTGGGTCTCCTGATCTTAAATGCCCATTATTTCCCATAGCAATGTATGCCTGATCAATGAATTGTTTTTCAGTAGATTATAGGCTTCTTCTTTTTTATCTTTCTAGGCCATGTTTTCCTTCTAGTCAGATTTCCTTGCTCTGAGATTCAAATTTCTGGGTATTCTTGCTTTTTACTAAAGCAGACATGTCAAACACAAGGCCCGGGGGCCGGATGCGGCCCACGAAGTGGTTTCATGTGGCCCGTGAAGCCATCCTGGAAACAGTGAGAGAACAGCCCCCGCTGTCTTGGCCCTGGCCCAGGCCGGCCGGGAGCCAATGTACAATTTTGTGGTGGCCATCTATGCTGAAACGCATTTAATCTTAGCTCCACAAGGCCGTCTGGAAACAGCGAGGAATCAGCCCCTACCGCGTCGGCCCTGCCCCCTGGGTGCATGCTGGGGAGGCTCCTCCAGTGGACCATGCCTTGGCACTTGCCCTGGTCCCACCCCCTTCTGCCAGAGACCTTGATCTGTCCCACTCCTGCCCAGGCCCCCACAGGCCCCCTTGACAGGAACGATGTAGAGCTGGCCACTCCACACCCACTCCATCCACGCCCACCCAGTACGCTGCACCCACCCTGGCCACACACACCCGCCCCCCCCGAGGGCAACTGCAATGCTGATGCGGCCCTCAATGAAATTGAGTTTGACACCCCTGTACTAAAGCATCTCAGTAAAGCAAGAAAGCTTCTTCCACTATCATAACTCTTCTTCTGTATTTGCCTTAGGATCAAGTTCTGAGTTAAATTGTATGCAAGTGTTTATAGTTTGTTATCTGACATACACTGGCCCTGTGGTTTTCATTCCTATTCTCCAAATTATTAGTCTCTGAACAATAAAAGGATACCTCTTATCCCATGACTCCTACGTTTGTTCAGGAACCTTTGATCGGGGAGGTAGCCACAATTCTTTTGAAAGTCCAAGTAAACAATTAATACAAGATCATTCTACCCATGTGGTAGGTTCATGAGCAATGTAGCATAAATGTGCAGAAGAGGTTTGCCTAAATTAGGACTTTTGTTTCTTCTACATATAGTCCAAGTAATTGTGAAATACTCCTGATGTTTTATGTGCAGCAAGAATAATAATTTTGGTTTAGTTATTTTAAAGGCCTCATGGGTAAACTTGGGAAGAACACTGACCTTGGGGCATATGGTAAACATGATTATTTTTAAAAAGTCTGTATCAGCAACTAAGTCATGCTTGCCTGTAGAATGAATTCAGAGGCTTGGCTCCATAGAAAAGTCAGTCAGCATTAACCAAAGATAGAATGGATTTGTTAATTATACAGATCGGTATGGAAATCCTGACCAAGTCAAGCCACCAGCATGCCTGGAATTCAAATTTGTCTAATAACTGATGTGATCTGTTACAGAATTTGTATCATGAATTGTCAGCCTGAAATATACTTAAAGTTTTAGCTGGCTTAGGTCTCACAGAGAAAGGAACTTCATAGCTCTCAATTCGACGCTTAGGAATTTATCCAGAAGCAAAAAGAATCTGCAGATGCTTACATTAGGTATATGTTTCTTTTACACTGAGTGGAAACTTGTCTAGGCTTAAGGCCCCTCTTCGCTCAGACACATAATGCCCTAATTTGGCCCCTCGTAAATCATTGTCTTCTGCCAAAGGCTTTCATGGCTTCATCTGGTAGCAATGATTCAAGTCTCTTGTTTAAATTTGCTGTGATGACAAACAGCAACATTTCCTCGGAAGCATTCTGATGTGCTGTAGGAAGCTTTTATGGTGGCTCTGAACTGCTAAAGCATGCACAGAGATCGGGACAGATATTAGCAGTAGATCCTGCCTGAGCACTAGGATTCTTGCATTGGCACAAGAATGCAGCTTGCTGATGCTAGATGCAGTAGTATGCTTATGTCACATTGACCATACAGGATAATGTAACTGTGATTGTGATATTCTAATTAGCAGCCATTTGGGGTGTAATGGTTTTGTCCTATGTTAGGATTAGGCACTCTGCTTCACCCTTCTGTCAATTATTCAGGAGTAACACTTCCACCATATTTAGCCATTAGTGGTGAAGGAGTGTACTGATGATAGTTGTAGCGCAAAGTAAAAGAATAACAGAATAAGAGTGTTGGAAGGGACCTGGGAGGTCTTCTAGTCCAACCCTTTGCTTAAGCAGGAAACCTTATACCATTTCAGATAAAGGGTTGTCCAATCTCTTCTTAAAAACCTCCAGTGAAGGAGCACCACAACTTCTGGAGGCAAGTCATTCCACTGATTAATTGTTCTAACTGTTAGGAAATTTCTCCTTAGTTCTAGGTTGTTTCTCTGCTTGATTAGTTTCCATCCGTTGCCTTCCGGTGCTTTGGAGAATATCTGTGGAAGACTACGGCACCTACCTATTTTGTGTAAGATTTCTTAGGAAAATATCTGAAGGGAGCAGTCAAGAAAGCGTGGTAAATCTTTGCTGTGGTGTGGCCTCGCTTAATCTTGTCTATAAGTTTCTTTTATTTTTGAAATGTGACCTTGAAAAAAGCATGTCTTTGTGGAATCCCCTGAGCTTTCCGATAATAATTACTTTCATAGTAACCACCCAGCAGCATCAGAACGGATTGACAAATAAATTAACTCTGACAGCCAGCAGGCTGAAATAATCAAAAACAGATTGTAATTTTCCTTGAGCAACAGGCAATAAAAATGGGGGGAAATGTTATAGATCATGTACAGGAAAATGTTTTTATCCTCCTCTAAATCAAAGTTGCACTCTTAAAAGATGTACAGTTTTGTCGTATCTTTTGAGAGTCGCCTATACTAAATGAGGGTCACTCCAGTGTCCTACACGGCTGAAATGATTGAAAGAATGTTGTTCTGCACCCCTACTGTGTAAGATCATCTTTCTGCCAAAACAGCACCACCAACTTTTTTGGGGTAGAATTTTATAGTGAATGCACTAACTGGGAGTATTTAAGGATCACCTGTGAGTTGTTTTAGCCTCTTCCTTGCAGATTTAACTTGCACTATGGCTTATCTGCTTTTGGATCTGTCTAAAGCCCAAGATAATTTTTAAACACCATGTATTATGAATGTTATATTACAAAGATTTCTGCTACCTTAAAGGCAAGCTTTATTATGCCAAAGTTTATATTGGCACAGTATTTCCAAACAAAAATAGTGTCACAGGGGATTACTATTAATTTCTTTTGCCAAACAACACTAACATTATTCAAAAGATCCAAGAAAGTTCGTAGGCTGTTATTTAGCATCAGATTCTAGTAATGGTAATAATAATAATTACAAATAATAATTGGTGTTACCCATAGAAGGTAGTATTTGTAACTCAGGGTTGAAATGAGGGGTCCTTGACACTCTCTGAGCTTGGCTGTTTTCTTGCAGATATTTCATTACCAAACTAAGTAATATCATCAATGCCATAGGTATTGAAACATCTGCAAGAAAACAACTAAGCTCGGAGAGCACCAAGGACTCCACAATAATATGGGCCTTATCTGCAATCCCCAAACAAGTGGAGTACCACTTAAACACCACTGGCATAGACAAAATCATGATTGGTCAATTGCAAAAGGCAACTTTACTTGGAACAGCTTACATCCTATGATGACACCTGTTACCATCATACATCAACATTTGTCTATCCCCAAGTCCTTGGGAAGGAATTGAGAGACGGATAAAAATGCCAAATAACATAGGTTGATTGTGCAATAAACCATAATAATAGTAAGACCATATTTTTGATAGGTATTGATGCTTTGTCTATCGATATAAACTCTTTACTAAACATACTGACCTTTAAACTTAATAATAAATTTTGATTTTATTTAAACACTTAAATTTAATTATACAATAATTTCACACCAGCATTTCTAAATAACCATATCTGGATATATATATAAGCACATCCTGCTTTGTATATCTGAATAAATGAGGTGGAAATAGTTAAAGTATATTTGTATGCAATATTATATTAACATTATTTATCAAGGTCTGTTGCTTTCAAGCAAGACAGGATTTCCAAACTCACAATCAATATGAGATTGTTTATTTGCAGTTTTTGTTTATTTTGATGTAATATCCAGGTCTGAATATTATACTAATGAAGAAAAATGACACTACCATCTATTCATGATTCCATGTAGCCTAACAATCACAAAATATAAATAAGATACGAATGCTATCTTGGGAATAGCCAACATAAATGAAAAAAATACATTATAAATATCTCATAGATCTATGTTATTAGACCATACGTTTGAATTCCTTTCCTTCAAAATGTATCATCCCCTTGAGTGATATGCTACGGTGTCATATAACCCTCTCTCCCCATCCTTTTCTATTTTTTGCTTTTAATCTCAAAATATAGTATTAATCCTTATTAATTACAGGCTTCTTAAAAATATAAAATGTAGAATTGTATGTTGCTATCTACAAGGATTTTCCCGTTAGAGCAGGGGGTCTCCAACCTCCGGGCCACGGACCGGTGCCGGTCCGTGGCCTGTTAGGAACTGGGCTGCATAGCTAGAGGTCAGTGGTGGGTGAGCAAATGAAACAGAAACCACCATCACCCCAGTCTGCATAAAAATTGTCTTCCACAAAACCGGTTCCTGGTGCCAAAAAAGTTGGGGACTGCTGCTTTAAAGCACCTCTCAGTGGTTTACTGACCATTTCATTTGTTATTTTCTTCAACTGTTTTGCAAAAATCCAACACGAACTCTGAAGCATTACCCACAGTTTAGGAGAAGTTATATACAGAGACTGTTCTGACACTACTTATCTCCAGTGGCTGCTTAAGGACGAACAGGCTGTGATTACAACACAGTGGCTAGATTCTGCGCAGCAGCACTGGGGATTCGTCGGAAACATAAATAAGATAAACATATTTGAAAATATTATTTTTAGATTTTGTATATTGTGATTTTATAGAGGTAGTTGGGTCTAAAGACGTTACTTCGAATTCTATCAAAATTTACAAGCAGTTTGGATCTATTTTATTCTTTTCTGCTTTTATCAATAAGAAGGAACACGTTTCTATACCCTCTGTGCAGTAAAATCTGTTTAATAACTTAATAACTTGTAGCCTAACTTATAGGAGATGGCAGAAAGTCCAGATGCCATTGTTTATTACATGTCAGAGGAATATATCCAAACTTTAATAAGACTGTATCAACTAGTGATGAGGCACTTTATTTTGCTGATTAACAGTTAACATGGCTGGCCTTTTGGCTGTAATATAGATGAAGTGGTTGCTAAACAAATGGCTGTAAGTCAAGGACATTGTACCATCATTTGTTTGGATACATTCATCTTTTTTTAATAATACTTTTTAAAGTTATTTTTATTATATGTGTTCTTATTTATCATTAGATCATGCTCAGTGCATTTTTATATATGTATGTATGAATGTATGTATATATGTTTGTATATATGTATGTAATGTAAGTAGCCTACAATTGGATATTTTACTGTTTCTGGCCATATGGCTGTTATAAACTGATTTGATTTCATACAGAGACCAAGATGCTGGAATTTTCACTTGCCTGCCAGTTATTTCATTTTGTTACCTTCACACCTATTTAAAATAAATATAGAAGAAATGTACGAGCAAGAGTGGGCAGATCAGGAGTGGAAATCTGAATATCCTTTTAAAAACAGAAGAAAAGCTACTCTATAAAACTATGAATTTGGTTAGGATTATAATGCAGGTTACTTGGAAGCAACACCATTTCATAAGTCAGAATCAATTTCTTCCTCTCTTAGGAAGAATTCCTAAGATAACAAATATTGTAATCAGGAAGCTAATTAGACAATTCTATCCGATTAATGACATAGATTTAAATACCATAACATACCATACTTTTTCATATATCACATGTTTGGTCATCTTTGCTGCTACTACTACTTCTGGTGGTGGAAGGATTTGCCAGGGGACACCCAGTTGGGGGCTACTTTTGTGTCCCTCTATCTACTCATGGTTGCCCGCTTTTGAACTGCTGGGTCAGCAGGAGCTGCAGTGTGTGATGGGAGCTCACATCACCCATGGCAACAACGGGCCTCAAATGCAAGCCCGCCAATCGTCTGCCAGCATTCTAACCTCATGAGCCACTGTGCTTCTTGTCATCTTAGTTGATGTTACTATATTCCTTAGGGTAGTAAAATCATAAGGGATTGCACCGAAATTCTAAACAACTTGTCCAAAATGGATAAACTGATTTTACAATGACATATCCGTGTAGTTCATTGTAAAACAAAACAAAACAAAAAAGTTAAAATATAACTGCTAATAATTCCCTGACAGAAACTTTTGGGAACCACACATTTGGGTACTATGTATAGCAGAGGTTCCCAACCTTTTGAGCACCAGGGACCGGTTCCACGGAGAGAGGTTTTTCTGCGGACCAGAGGGGGCGTGGTTTCATGTACTGCCTGTATCCCACAGATGGGGTTTTGCTTGTTTGCATGGACTGGTTTCTGGCATGCCCGCGGCCTGGTGCCGGTCCACGGACCAGGGATGGGGCCCCCTGATGTATAGTTCTGGTCACCATACTTTGACATTACAGGGCTACAAAGGGCAACCAATTGATAAAGGGTGTGGAAAGACTCAGCAATTTGGTCTTTTAACTTGGAATGAAGGAGGATAAGGGGAACATGATTGAGGTATGTAAAACCATGCAAGCATGTATAGACCATATAGACAGACACTTTTCTCCCTCACAATGTTAGCAGTCAAAGTTGCCCATGTAAGAAAATTCAGGACTGACCAAAGAAACACTTTTGTACATAGCACATAGATCATTTCCCCGCTAGTGATTCATAATGTCCTCTAAACTCATTACTGAAGTAATGATAATGAAGATAGGGTTTATATCACTTCAGTGATATCTGGATAATGTTATGAAAAGACTATAAGCCACTACTAATGAAATGGTTGTAGCAGTGATGCCCACAGTGAGGATCAAAATCAACAACATGTGTCACGCCAAAGTTTTATTCATTTTCTATGTGCATCACATGGAATTACATCATCACAATCTTGTTGATTTTCACACACAGAGATACTATTGAATCATAGTTAAACTGGGGAATTTGCTGTGATAATGGCCAATTTACATGATTTTGAAAAAGGGTTGCACCTTTCATGGAGGATTAGACCATTAACGGCTACTAATATTGATGGTCCATGACTGGGTTGGGTAGAATAGCAGTTAGTTTCTGGTGAAGGTGATCACAACTTTGTGTTGCAAGGTGTCAATGGTGAAGTGAACCTGTCTTATCCTTTTGTTAAGAAGATGTTCTTGTGCTTTCTGTGAGATCTTGTCTACTCTGTAACTCTTGACTGTGCAGGCATAGGCTTGTTGGAATGAGGCTCTGTTGTCTCCATCTGAGGTTAAAGTGTAGGCGATTCCTGTAGTCTGTCACACTTTTGCTGTCTTATCGTATTCTGAGACCAACCTCAGGGTTTCTTCCCAAAATGTGTGGCAACATATCAATGAAGATTCTCAGTCATCCTGATAAAGTTGTCTGGAAAATGAGTCATGGCAACTGGATTTCTTTTCTTGTTGGTTCAAAACATTTTGTTGATTATCAAGTAGCTTCTTTGGGCTGAGCAAGTTGGTTAGGGTGACCCCATATATGTCCTCTAGGAGGTCACCTAATCTGGATGGGCTCATTAGGTGAGTAGGCAGAGAGTCACTGGGGTGATGGTTTTACTTACTTTATCAATCATAGGTAGCAGGGCTTAAAAAATGGCTGTAACAGGGAAAGAAAATTATTGACTTCAACTCCAGAACTGAAAAATATTGCAGGCGATAAGCAATGGGAGGAAGCTATATCACCAGTTTGTTTTTCAGTAGAAGGTGTTTAATAAGTGGCCATCTGAGAATACCCCCAGCTCAAAAGCATCTTTTGTAGATCAAATCCAAAATGCTGCACAGCCCTATTGGTTTCTTTGATCTTAGTTTACTAAATAGGCCAAAATTGACATTTGGTCATTCACATAATACACAAAGAGTGGTGACCCAAAACTTTTAAAGTGAGTGGGCATCTGTTGGAGATCGAGTCTAAAGAATTACCTAACATTAACAAAACAAAACAAAAAAATAGAGATGACCACAGTGTGGCAGCAGAGGTTTAGAATTTAGACTTTTTTATATAGCTCTTTGCTGCCACCTACTGGTCAAATGAATTTGTGCAATCCTAATTGGCTAACTGCACGCAGATATGAACCTGGTCATTGAGACTGTGAGAGGCAGTGGTAGCAGAGTTTAGAAAGAAATTGGTATCTGATGCAGCAAAACTATGTTGTTGTTAGTTGCGAAGTCGTGTTCGACCCATCGCGACCCCATGGACAACGTTCCTCCAGGCATTCTTGTCCTCTACCATCTTCTGGAGTCCATTTAAGCTCACGCCTACTGCTTCAGTGACTCCATCCAGCCACCTCATTCTCTGTCGTCCCCTTCTTCTATTGCCCTCAATCTTTCCCAGCATTAGGCTCTTCTCCAGTGAGTCCTTCCTTCTCATTAGGTGGCCAAAGTACTTGAGTTTCAACTTCAGGATCTGGCCTTCTAAAGAGCAGTCAGGGTTGATCTCCTCTAGGACTGACCGGTTTGATTGCCTTGCAGTCCAAGGGACTCACAGGAGTCTTCTCCAGCACCATAGGTCAAAGGCCTCAATTCCTTTGCTCTCAGCCTTTCTTATGGTCCAACTTTCACAGCCATACATTGCAACTGGGAAAACCATGGCCTTGACTATACATACTTTTGTTGGCAGGGTGATGTCTCTGCTTTTTAGTATGCTGTCTAAATTTGCCATAGCTTTCCTCCCCAGGAGCGTCTTTTAATTTCTTGGCTGCAGTCCCCATCTGTGGTGATCTTTGAGCCTAGGAAGATAAAATCTGTCACTACCTCCATTTCTTCCCCATCTATTTGCCAGGAATTGAGAGGGCTGGATGCCATGATTTTGGTTTTCTTAATGTTGAGTTTCAAGCCAACCTTTGCACTCTCCTTCTTCATCCGCATCAAGAGGCTCTTTAGTTCCTCTTCACTTTCTGCCATTAGAGTGGTATCATCTGCATATCTTAGGTTGTTGATATTTCTCCCGGCAATCTTAATTCCAACTTTTGATTCATCTAGCCCTGCCTTTCTCATGATGTGCTCTGCATATAAGTTAAATAGGCAGGGCGACAGAATACAGCCTTGCTGGACTCCTTTCCCAATTTTGAACCAATCAGTGGTTCCGTGTACAGTTCTCACTGTTGCTTCTTGACCCGCATATAGGTTTCTCAAGAGACAAATAAGATGGTCTGGTACTCCCATCTCTTTAAGAACTTGCCACAATTTGTTGTGATCCACACAATCAAAGGCTTTAGCATAGTCAATGAAGCAGAAGTAGATGTTTTTCTGGAACTCCCTAGCTTTCTCCATGATCCAGCGTATGTTGGCAATTTGATCTCTAGTTCCTCTGCCTCTTCGAAATCCTGCCTGTACTTCTGGAAGTTCTCTATCCACATACTGCTGGAGTCTAGCTTGTAGGATTTTAAGCATAACTTTACTTGCATGTGAAATGAGTGCAATGGTACGATAGTTTGAACATTCTTTGGCATTGCCTTTCTTTGGAATTGGAATGTAAACTGACCTTTTCCAATCCTGTGGCCACTGTTGAGTTTTCCAAATTTGCTGGCAAATTGAGTGTAGCACTTTTACTGCATCGTCTTTTCAGATTTTGAATAGCTCAGCTGGAATACTGTCACCTCCACTAGCTTTGTTGTTGCTCAGCTTTCCTAAGGCCAATTTCACTTCACATTCTAGGATGTCTGGCTCGAGGTCAGTGACCACCCCATTGTGGTTATCAGGGACGCTAAGCTCGTTCTTGTATAGTTCTTCTGTGTAATTTTGCCACCTCTTCTTAATCTCTTTTGCCTCTGTTAGGTCCCTGCCATTTTGGTCTTTTATCATGCCCATCTTTGCATGAAATGTTCCCTTCATATCTCCAATTTTCTTGAAGAGATCTCTGGTTCTCCCTATTCTATTATTTTCTTCTATTTCTTTGCACTGTTCATTTAAGAGGGCATTCTTATCTCTTCTAGCTATTCTCTGGAATTCTGCATTCAATTGGGTGTATCTTTCTCTTTCTCCCTTGCCTTTCGCTTCCCTTCTTTCCTCAGCTATTTGCAAAGCTTCCTCAGACAGCCATTTTGCTTTCTTGCATTTCTTTTTCTTTGGGATGGTTTTAGTTGCTACCTCTTGTACAATGTTACGAACCTCCGTCCATAGTTCTTCAGGCACTGTCTATCAGATCTAATTCCTTAAAATCTATTTGTCACCTCTACTGTATATTCATCGGGGATATGATTTAGTTCATACCTGAGTGGCCTAGTGTTTTTCCCTACTTTCTTCAATTTAAGCCTAAATTTTGCAACGAGAAGCTCATGATCTGAGCCACAGTCAGCTCCTGGTCTTGTTTTTACTGACTTCTCCATCTGTAAAGATCACCTTTACAGAAATAGATAGGAACCATTATCTAGGCAAAGGGCTGAAGTATTTTTAAAGTCCAGAATGACATTTGACATTGGCTCAGGAAGATGCCTCCAGAATTCATTGAAGTGTAAGAAGGAAAGTCAGGCTTGCAAGATTCTGTTATTCTAGACCAGGTGTGTCAAACTGCCGGCCCATGGGCCGGATGCATCGTAGCAAAACCACGCCCACCCCATTGCCGGCAATGGCAAAAAAGTCACAATACGTCGCGACACGTCACGTGACATTGTGAGTTTGACACCCCTGTTCTAGACAATCTTGATAATTTTAGGCAGTTTTAGGCAACCTGTAGAGTTTATTTCTTGGTCTGTTTTACCTAGTACAGCTGATTAAAAGCCTACCAAAATATACTTTTACTTTAGGTGTAGAAACATAATTCAAAACTGCCTCCTCTCAAACAATTCAAAATGGTCTTCTGTCAAACAAATACAGGTGAAAAGGGCCAGAGACTTTGTGCTCTTGGTCTAAACCAGGGGTAGGCAACCTTGGCTCTTTTATGATTTGTGGACTTCAACTCCCAGAATTCCTGAGCCAGCATGGCTGGCTCAGGAATTCTGGGAGTTGAAGTCCACGAGTCATAAAAGAGCCAAGGTTGCCTACCCCTGGTCTAAACGTTCCTTAATTATCTGCAAGGCAGAAGAATGAAATGACACCATCATTATAGGTAAAAAGAAAAGGAACTTGAGGTTTGCAAAACTTCTGCAAAATACATCCTTGTTTTTGTATTTGGTGCTTCTGGTCGCTAATTTTTTTAGTTCTTTGTAAAAGACCAAACAGAGACCGTGGGAAGCTTCTGTGCAAACATGTTCCAAGAAGCAGCTGTATCTCATGAAAGCTCTATTGTTCTAAACTATATGCTGGGCTCTCTATTTATACCCTTAAAAAACCTTTTAGGGTCAGCTGCTTGTGCTAAAACAAAATTGATAATTATTAGCCATCAACTGTAAGCACTGTGACCATTGCCTCTTATCCTGGAACAGTTACATTTTGGTGCCTATGTGCTGCACAAAATTGAGTTCCTTTGAACAGCCTTTTTCTAATTGCGGTAGTCTGAACAAAGGAACGCAACCAAAAGAGCAGCTACATTTTGTAACTAGAAACCATAGTAGAAAGTAGCCAGAATAAATGGCTAGGAACAAATATTATAGCAGGAGGGAAAGTTTCTGAACTCCCAAAGCTGGACCAGCCTTTTGCTGCTGTCATTCCTAGCTCAGGTTATGGTGGTTGATAACTTGAACAGATTTCTCAATACTTTCAATTTTTGCAAGGGGAAATTTGAGAAACTGAAAGCAGACACAGCTCCTATTTAAAAAAAAAAAAAACCTCAGAAAGCTGTTTGGCTCAGACAAATTATCTGAATATCAGAGCAAGAGGAGAAGTCTTAAGTGGAAGAACAGCTGTGAATTTGGCTCCTCCTAGGAGGAAGCTCCTGAAGATGATAATATTCAGTTTCTTTCTTTCCGTATCATTAGACATAGTGCCCTAAAAAGCATAATATTCCAGATTCCAAACCATTCTGTTGAGATTCTGTTTCTTTTTACATTTAAGTATTCCAGATCATATTATTATGCATGGGATTACCATATCTGCTTAACAAAGATCGAAATGATAAGTAGCAGCAAAGAGATGCAGAAAACTACAATAGGGTGGGGTTGTTGTTGTTTTTGCTATTTAGTGGTTGTCTGAATTTCTGCAGAGCAGATTTGATAATCCAATTTGTGTACTATTAAAGGAATTTAATAAATCAGAAATGTCTTAACCTGTAAGAAGTTTCCTACAGGATTTCCAAAAATGTGCAATGATACTAAACCATGGTTTAACTATTGTTTCTTGAAAATGTATTTAGCTGGCTGCATTCATATATTCATGCTGAGTTCATTAGCATTCATTAAGAATTATAAATTATACTTGTGAATTCAGATGATACACTAAGGCTGGTTAGTGAGACTGGTTACCTTTTTCTTCAATCAGCTACTATTGAGGATTACAGAAACCAGTTTGTTACCTATGACAAACCATAGATAGCCATTCTAGTTTTTATAAACTCTAAATGGCAGCCCCTTGAGGTTCAGGCCAGATAAGTCTAGGTCTTCAATTAAAATGCTGCATGGGACTGAGGGAGTGAGGAAGGAGAGTATCATGCTAATTAGGCAAACATAGCTTAAGCCAAAAGAACAAACCATGTAATAGGTTAGTGCAGACATGTCAAACTCGCAACATCATGTGACATCGCGCAACGTATCAGAGCTTTTTCCCCATTGCCGGCAATGGGGTGGGCGCGGTTTCCTCGTGACGCGTCCGGCCCGCAGGCCAGCAGCTTGACACCCCTGGGTTAGTGGGATGTGTAAGAGTCTTGATCCCAGTGGCAGAAGAATTGTCTTCAGGATGGCATCTTAAATCAATGTATCCCCATTTCTTGAGCTCACACTTAAAACCATGTCTTATCTCAGGGTTATGCTGAGATAACCATTCCCTGATTATGTGAACAAGACATTCCAAAGTATTTCAGCCACACCTTCTGGGACTTCACTACTTAATGGGCATTAAATTCTTCCAGAGATAACAGTTCTTTTATTTACTTCATCTGTCAACACAGGATGAAAGGGAGACGAGACAGGAGTTTCTAATCTTGTCTCTTGCAAGTCACTTCAACCTGAATAACTCTTGGAATATGTACGCAAACCAGATGGCAAAGTTTGTCCAAGTCAGATGATTCTATAAACTGGGGAGGGGGGATTTTCCCCAAGGTTATGGGCCCATGGAGTTCTGTCAACAGTGGGAGGGGGTGGAACCAGTTGACCAAGGATAGAATCTGCATCATTACAAGTATGGCTGGGGTTTCTCTTTGCATCTATTCTTTTACTTTTTTAAAGAAAACTGGTATATGTTCTGTACACAACGTGGGTGTAATTCCTGTGGAGCATTTAAGAGTGGGAGGAATGGTTCCCACATCCAGAAGTGAAATTATAAAGAGATTTTAAGTTTGAAATCTGGGGACCTCAATCCCAACCTATTAGATTAAACAATCACGTTATTATGTTCTGCCTACAATACAGGAATCTCCCTAGTCTGGCAACCTACTCCTGGGAACAAATAGATAAATCTCCAAGGAAGTTAAATGTATGTATGTCTGGGTCAAACCTAGCTCTTTTGTGGTTGTGCAGCGACTCCAGGCTAGTTCCACATTTGATCCTTCCTCCCTGCCACCTGGCTGGGTGCTTCCCAACATAACCATCCCCAATAACTTTTTTCTATAGCTGTATTTAAGAATTAAAGGAGGCTGATATTTATCAGACTATGCATTCATTTGTTCTCTGTGCTTTATATTAAATGGCTACAAAACCTACTTAAGTTCAAACATATTAATTTTATTTATTTATTTATATTTATTTATTAAATTTGTTTGCTACCCGTCTCACTATGAGTTAACTTTTAAGTATGATTTGTTGACTAAGCTACAGTTTGCCAGGTTCACACATGGTACTAATCAATCAACCACTATTTATAAATCAAAATGGCTTGGTCCCCATGTTGTGAAACACTAAAAGAAAGCAAACAATACTATGGGATGTAATGATTTGTAAATCATGAATGTGAGAAATTTGCTTAAGAAAATGGTAAAACTCCTTGCTCTAAAGGTGTGGACAGCAATACGGTATAGGCTAAGAGCAAAGTAATCATAGAGATTATTGTACTACATGATTAAAAGCTTTCAGGATTTTTGAAATAGCTTCACCCCCCCTCCTTTCTAGTAAAGTTTTTAAAGAATTCAACTGATCATTATTCTGGTATTCTTGTGGAAGGAAAATTGGTATATTTCCAAATAAGGAAACATTTTCAACTGATTCTACTCACAAAATATAATTGACAAAGTAGCAGACAGACTGATATTATCCTGTATGTTCCAATATTAAAAGACCCTCTAGAAACTATAAATGTTGGGACATAAAAGACACCAGGGTAATGATACACAGATAAGATGTCTGCAGCTAGACTGATATAAAGCAGTAATTTCTTACAACAGAGCTAATTGTGAGTTCTCTACAAAGAAAACTAAAAGGATTGCTTTCAACTTTATAGGTCACACTAAATTGTGATGGAGACACTAAACTCAGAAATGTTTTTTTTATTTTTTGATATTATGCAGCAAATTAAATCAATACAATTATAAAGCACCAGCCGATCAAGATTGTACTGTCACTAAAAATTCAACTGTTATTGATGTAGTTACTTATAATTCTTATTAAATAACAGTTCTGAATAAACAGCTAATTACATTGTTACAGAGATATATGCAGAATAATCAAATTATTGGATCAAAATGTTAAATAGCTACGTTTGTGAACCAAAAAAAATGCTTCTATTATAAAGATGGTGGGTTCATTTTAAGATTACCATCTTTCAAAAGTCTTAGGCTATTTGAAATAAGTTACATCAGGGGTGTCAAACTGCCGGCCCGTGGGCCGGACGCGTCCCGTGGAAGCCGCGCCCACCCCATTGCTGGCAATGGCAAAACTGTCCCGATACCTTGTGCGACGTCACATGACGTCACGAGTTTGACATGTCTGCATTACATACTAGTAGTCCTTGACTTACAAATATAATGGAGCCTACCCATTATAGCTATAAGTTGTGATGATTGTAAAATGGGTCATCATGTGACCAAGTTGTGATGATTGTGAAATGGGTCATCGTGACTTTTTTTATGACAGTCATAAAGCAGCCACCATGGTCATTAAGTGAATCCATGGTTTTGCTGAAAACTGGAACTGCCAATTTTTGACAAAACCTTGGTAAAATGTGATCATGTGACTGCAGGACGTTAAGCAGCTATAAATGCAGCTAGGATGCTGATTCCTGAAGTTCGGTCATATGGCCGCTGGGGGAGGCAACCATTCAGACCCCTGAATCTGGATCATAAATAGCCCCCAGGTAGGTCCGTTATAACTTCAAATGTTTGCCGTGCAACTGTAAGTCGAGGACTACCCGTAATCAGGTACAGATACAAATATAGGTAGTCCTCATTTAATGACAATTGGGACCAGGGAATTCATTGTTAAGCAAAGCAGTTGCTAAGTGAAACTGCAACTGTAGTTACAATCTTACTTCAGCCTTCCTTTGCTTTATAGACCTGCAAAGGTTGTAAATGCATGGTTTGATCACAATTACTTTTTCATCAGCGTCATAACGGCAAACAGTGAAGCATTATTTATCGACTGAATTCATACCCCACCACAACTCCAAATAATTATGAATTTATTTCTTCTAGAAATCAACCGTGAGGTGGGCAGCTATATAAATTTTAAAAATAAAATGTTTGATTTTCTGTAAAAGATTTTAAGGATTTTTTTTTTTAAAAGCAGGGCTGAACAACTCTGCTCTCACCTTAATTTGGTAGAGAGGAGGGAATTGTGAGGCATAGGAGAAAGATGGAGAGAGAAAAAAAAGTTGGAAGAGTTACAATAGATTGAGCAAGAGAAAGGAAAGTTCTCTGAAAGTGATCAGTTTAGACCTCTGGCACAGAGGAGTAAAAATGACAGATAGGAGAAAGCCCTTTCTACAAATGATAAGTTTAGGCCTTTGGCTGACAGAAGGCAGTGGAAGACTGGATTCAAGCCATAATGCAGTTTATTTGGGTTTGACTCATATCCTTCAGCTGACAGAAAACTTTTAATGTACATGAAATCTGCTGTCCCCATTACAGATCTGGCTGTTTCAGGTTAGCACAGTCCCCTTAATCTCTAGTTAGACAATTTTATAGGCCTTGTTGCTACTCTTGGAAGAAGTGGGAAGAGGAGGGAAAATGGTGTTTTAACCACAGAATGAGAAATCATAAGAAGGCAATGTTATGTGGGAACAGGGGAAGAGGCATACAGGATATGCTTGCACTATGCTTAGGTGCAAATGGGGAAAACCTGCTAAATTAAAAAAAGGGGGGAAAGTAGTTCTCTATATTTGGTTCTGCCTTTTTGCTGCTTCTGCTGTACAGTCCTTGATTTATGACTACAAATGGAACAAGAATTTGTTGCTAAGGCAATTGTTAAGTGAATCATATGGTCATTAAGTGAATCCAGTTCCCCCACCCCTGACTTTGCTTGTTGGAATCTAGTTGGAAAGGTTGCAAATGATAATCACATGGACCCAAGGTTACTGTGATGGTCCTAAGTTAAGGACCAGTTGTAAATAACTTTTTTCAGTTTCACTGTAACTTCAAACTGTCATTAAATGAATGGTTATACGTTCAGGACTACTTGTACTCCATGGACTTATTCTTGTGTACCCCACCAGAAAAATGGTCCTGAAAAAGAGGAAAAATAAATCAAATCCGTTTGAAAGGTTTTTTTTTTTTAAGTGTCTCTTTTCTTTTTTAAAAAAGGAAATTATCACAGCACAGATATAGTTAGAATTCAGCCAGATTTATTTACCAAATACTTGAAAAGTATTTTTACTCAAAGGACAAGATATATGAGTCACCTGAAGGCAGGTAAAAACTATAAAGGAGTTCTTTTTTTAACGACAACTTTTGAAGATATTGCCTTCATCAAAAGGGGACACTTAATCTGTCCTCTAAAACACCTTTTCTTCATTTTTCAATCCCAACGCTTACCCCTCAGGTGAAAAACCTGTCTCTTGGGACCACAGCAATGAACTCCAAGTGCACACAATGGCAGAGCTTACATTGTGTGGAAGCCGGTCGCAACACGCAGGTCTTACATACTTCACAGATACCAGAGAGCGCGCAGCAATCCCCTCCCCACGGGCTGCTTTCTTTGAACCCAGCCAGCAAAAGGACAACCCCACAGATCATGCAAACAACGCACAGTAGCAGACAGATGTCAGTTGCATTTTTCCCCCCTTTCGGCCGACTGACTCTACACCGCTTTCTTTTTCCCTTTGAATGTCATGCCCCGGCCTCCCCCACCCTGACTTCCAGTTCGCCTTGTTGATCCTGGGAGGGAGAGGGGGAGGCGGGAATGCCAAAGGCCGGGGCTCTAAACCCGGCCTGCAATCCTGCTGAGCCCCTTCCTGCTAATTGGTCCCAGATAGTTGTGCTTTTTACCAAGCAACAGGAACTTTGGCCGCCCGGGGTGGGGGGAGGGTGAAGTGCGGGCAGGAACCGAGGAGGAAAAAAAAATGGGGTTGCCGCGGTGAGTTGGCCGCGCCCAGGGGGGGGGGGGGGGGGGGGTTGGCTTAAGCTGCGGAGTCTCAGCCCAGCGTTGCCCGGCCCTGCCGTCCAAATCAGACGGGTGGAGGAGAAGGGGAAGACGCGAGACATCCATTGCAACCTGGGAACTCCTTCCCTTCCCTTCCCCCAGCACGAGACTGGCTGCCCAGGGAAAGGCGGCCTGAGGGAGAAACGCGGAAGGCGGGGACTGGAGCTGCTGGCTTCCAATGAGCTCACCCGCCTTGCTTTGCCTTGCTTGCCCGGCGCTACTGGAGGAGTCTCGGTCGAGAGACGCTCCGAGAGACCCTGAAGCGCCTTAGAGGCGCTGGACGGCCAGCCAGGCGGTAAGTGCCCGCTCGCGCAACGGCGGCGGAGGCGGCGGCGACGACGACAGCAGCAGCAGCAGCAGCAGGGCGCTTCCTCAGCCCTCACTTTGCACCGCTAGGCATCCGCCCTGACTCCCCCGCCTCGGTGTTTACAGCCTTTCCTATACAGAAATAAGAGGTAAACATGTCTATTAAATGGAAGCAAAGCGAGCCGAAGTTTCTGGCTGGAGCAAATGTGTGCGTATGTCTGCGGCAAAGATTCGGCTTCCTGCTTTCCGCGGCGGTGAGCCGCGAGTTCGGGGGTGCTGTCTGTAGGTTGCAAAAACGCGGACGACCACGAGGCGGCAGAAAGCATTGGCGTTTTCTGCCCCACTTGGCTCACTTCTCGTGGTCCTCGGGATTTTCGCAGCCGGATCGGGTAGCCCTGGGAGAGGTGGAAGCCCAGGTGAGGGTGGAGCTGGGAAAAAGCTGCTCTAAAGCTGCGCGTATCGGATTCCATTGTGGGCACCGGAGGCTGGCATGGACGACGAGGTTTTCCAGGGCCTAGAGGCGGTGCGGCTACAGGCAAACGATCTTGATCTTTACCTCACCGGCACGAGAGGCAATCCAAATGACCACGACGTGGCGTTCACATTGCACTCAGGAATTTGAGGAACAAGAGGGGATCTTGCCCAGATGATGAGCATAGACCTGGTAACTTGGTTTTGTGGAGTAGCCAGTCTTCTAAAACAGGCTGCGTGATACATACTGACAAGAAGGTCAGTGGTTAAAGGGTTCTTCTTGGGTGGCGTGTGTGATCAATTGTCAAAGATAAGAGAATCACTTCACAGGTGGCAATTTTTCTACATGGCTGGAGGAAAGCTATAACTTAGTTGAGCATGATAGAAGCCTGCATGCATTTGTGGGAAAATAGACAAGGGTTATTTGCTCAAGCTGTGTTGTGTTTATGGATGTGATTTTTTTAGGCTTGTTTAGGAGGATCACGAAGCAGCACAGTTATAAGAGAAGTTGGCAGCAAGGTAGCCAGGGTCACTTCAAATTTATGCATTTCTCTTAGAATAAAGAACCTAAGGCCTAGGAGGCAGTGTGTTTTTCATTGTCATCACTGAGTAATCTTCAGTACTGTAGTTCCAATCCACTTGACAATAGAAAACAAGAGTTTAGCATTAAAAAGTTATTTTTCAGGTTAAACATTGATCACAGGAGTATGCTCCGAATGTTCTGTTTGGAAATAGGATGTAGGGTAGAGAGGGAGGTAGTTAATACTGTATATTGATCATCTTGAAAAAATAGGCTTAAGGAAGATTGAAGCACTTGGTGTTATGATTTTAAAAAAAGGAAGGCTAAGCTTATAGTGGTGTTTCCAAATGGAAATGTTCCAAATAGGCTTTTGTATGAAAAGAGGCTTTTGTATGAAAAGGTGAAATAATATTTTTGGCGGAGAAGTACACAAGCACATTTTATTTTTTTCCTCAGTTAAGTGTGCTTATTGCGTATCTAACCTACAAATGATGATGTCTTTCTTTGTGAAAAAATTCAAGATTAAATGTTGTTTTGCAACATAGAAAACTTATTTTGTATTGGCCTTTATCAAGTAAATGTCATCTGTAATTAGAAGTAGAAAGATACAGAATCAGGTGGCATGTTTCTGCCTTGGTTGATTTGTCTTTTAACAATTAAAAAATGGATGTAACAGAGTTGCCCAGTGATGGTAAGGGAAAAGAAAGGGAATAATCTATGCAAAAGGAAAGGTGTCCAAGTAGTCCTGTTCTCAGGCTAAGACCTGTGGATTAGTCCAGGTTTAATGTATAACTTACTTCAACGTACGTTTTATGTAAAATCTTCCTTTTCTGTGTATAGCTGAACAGCCTATTTGCTTAAACAAGTTGAGTCAAGCATGATTTTAAGGCTGTGTTGTTAATATATTGTGCTAAGACAGAATGTGGTTTGTTTGGTTTTGGCTTATGTTAGTACCGGCATTATCTATTGTAAATCATGTCTTAGGACATGCTGTTAGAACCTAGCCATTTGTTTCCAATAAACATTTGTTTAGTATAATATATGAATTCCTTTTAATCCAATTCTTGTTTCACAAATATCACTGGCATTGTCTACTGTATCTTCTTTGCAGCAGTTGAACTGGGCACTCTGGGGTGTCATTCCAATCCACTGAACAGAGAGCTGTAATGAAGCAAGCAAAATAGTATTTAATAAACTGGCTTCATTTTTATGTTTTACATTGTCAGGTTTTCACTGAACGCTGTTCTTTATTATTTGTGTATTGATATGAGATTGCCTTTAGCGTGTACTGGGAATTCTTGTAATTACCATTTTTTTAAACATACAGTACAAGCTGGTTCTTTCACTCAGAATGCCTAAACCACTTAGCCCATGGGTGTCAAACTAGGCGCGTCGCATGACATGTCGCGACATATCGTGACTTTTTCCACATTGCTGGAGCTGGGGTGGGTGCGGCCTCCGCATGATGCAACCGGCCCATGGGCCAGCAGTTTGACACCCCTGACTTAGCCACAAGTCTGGTACATGGCTGCTGACAGAAGTTGGCTCAAGGGTTACCATTTTAGGAACATGGAGTACCGTACTGTCCATTTCCTCCAGTTGGATCTCATAACTGATGAGCACTTCTGTTGGAAAAGCACTGACAAGGCTTTATTACATCAATACCTCCTTTTTCCCATTGGCCAGTAGGCAGTAGAGATCATGAGTATAGTTCACTATCGGGACTTGGAAGATATTGCCTTGATATTCTATGTTTTTTTTTGAGTAGGACTTGGACTGTATCTTACAGATGATTGGATTTTCAAGTTTTCATAACATAATTGACTAGGAGAGGATAGTTGACTCACAATTGCTCTTGGCCCAATAAGTACTTGAACAGGCCGTCCACACCTCCCTTCTCCAGTTGCTTTAATTGTATTAAGTGAATTAAGTTGCTGTCTTTATATACTAAATTGTGACTTGTTTAATGATAGAACAATAAACCAGAATTGTTTTGCATTAATGTCACTTGCTAAGCCATGATTTACAAACTGCAGTGACTTGGTTCACAAAACAGGGTCAGTCACAAAAAAGGAGACAATATTATAGCTGAATATATTGTGTCACAATAACCATTGTCTCCTAATGCAGAGGTCCCCAACCTTTTGAGCACCAGGGACTGGTTCCGCGGAGAGAGGTTTTTCTGTGGACCGGAGGGGACCTGGTTTCATGTACTGCCTGCATCCCGCAGATGGAGCTTCGCTTGTTTGTGCGGAACGGTTTCTGGATTTTCATAACACATTGTTCCACATATTGGCCAAACACATTCTGTTCTTGCCTGTTGAGTGTTCTCGATCTCTGCCAAACAGAGTTGACAGTGCTAAACTAGATAGACCAGGGGTCCTCAACCTTGGCAACTTTAAGACTTGTGGACTTCAACTCTCAGAATTCCTCAGCCAGCTTTGCTGGCTGAGGAATTCTGGGAGTTGAAGTCCACAAGTCTTAAAGTTGCCAAGGTTGGAGACCCCTGAGATAGACCAATGCCTGACTTGGTATCAGGAAGGATCCTAGGACAGCAAATAAACACCATGAACTAATCCTGGTAATTTTCATCATTTATGGTTGCATAGCTTGAATCTTTTAAAATATTTTGTATACAGTTCAGTGCTAATCAACCTCTACAAATTCATATGATCACCAAATTGTTCATGGGAGACCATTGAGGAAAAAATAGTTTATCAAAAGCTACCTGATTAGCAGTAAGTTGGAGACTCTGTTTATACTTTAGCTCTTAAGACTAGCTGTCAGTACAGAAACTGTTATTGTGGGTGCAGCGACTATTAATACTTATTATGGAATGTTTCCCTAGATAACGCTGAAGTTTTGTTGGTGATACTCATTGCACTTTCTTAATACCATTCTGTCATATGTAGTTATGACTCTATTGGCTTCTGTTGTATATGGATAGCAGTAGACACTAGTGATACTGCCTGATATTAAAAGTATCTAACAGTAGGGTATCCAAAGTACCAAGATTAATAAAAATGGAAAAGATGGATAACTAAATCTTAATTTCCAAGAATTGAGATTTTAAAAATTACTCTGTATGTGGCATCCAAATCTGGTTCTCTTTAAACAGGGTTGAGCACCTTGAAGATACACTTAACAACTGAAGTGCTAAAGGTGGGATATTACAACAAAGTTTACAGCTACCATATTTGGGATCCAGACTCTGAGGTACAGTTTGATGGTAGCAGAGAGTACCAGTGTGTGTTATATATGGTGCCATCTTGTGGTCATTTGGATTTTGCAGGTCAGATATGGTAGCAGGCAGAGCTGTGTTGTGTTCATGAGCGGCTCAGGGATCTTTTTTTCCTCTTTCTGGGAACCAGGGCAGGTATGGTTTGTTTGTTAAACAATACTAAGTCTACTTTAAAGTTCACATTTTGGGGGGGGGTTTGCCTCAAAATGGAAAGAAACAATAGTGTTTAGATGGAGTTATTTCACTTTAAAATAGTAGAAGCCAAGGTAACTGATGTCAACTTCTCTGTGACTTATCAACTGCTATAATCCATTTTGAAGAAATTTGAAAGACAAATGTTAAACTCACCATTTAACTAGGTTTTTAGAAGCTTAACTTGAAACATTCCCAATCGATTGCTAATTAAAATTTATGTTGGATACTGATATAAAATCTGTGCATGTTATGAAACTAATTAGATTGTAATGATACTGAGAGTCATGCAATTTCCTTGGTACTGGTTTAGTGTAGTGTGAACTCAGTCAGTTGTGGTTTATTTGGAAAACAAATTATGGGTTAAGAAGATGTGTGAATCCCAGTGATGGTTTAATATATAAATCAAATTTTTGCCCAAGCCATAGCATCTCAATTAAAATCTAAATGATAAGCTCCATTGAACTAAAATAAATTGTGGCAACAACAAAAGTGACCCATAAATAATATATTTGGGATGAAGGTTTTCTGCTTGGGGAAAACATACTACTTTACTAATGTGTAAAAATTTCTTTCTAATAGTATGGTTCTTTCGTAGCTTCAAAAAAAGTTACCATTGCTTTAATTGTGTTTGCTATAGTGTTTGCGCACATGAGCATGCGCATACACAAACAGTGGTGCTTAAAGATTTTTGAACCCTTTTGAATTTTCAATATTTCTGCACAGATATAATCTAAAACATGATCTGTTCTGCATATAAGTCCTAAGAATAGATAAAGATAATCCAATTAAACAAATGAGACCAAAACACACATATACACATGCACAAACATACAGACAAAACCACTGTGTGCTTTATTTAGCTGGTCCATTAAAAAAAAATCAGGGGCAGAGTAGACAGTGAATTATCAGCTGCTTGCAGAATTTGTCAGCTATAAACTTTGGTCTGTGGCCTTAAAGAGAAATCCTAGCATAATATCCAGCTTGCATTACGAAAGGAAATGAAAGCAATATCTTACATCCTTCAGAATTTCCTTTTAAGAGCTGATTTTATTTGTGTGCGTGTGTTTTGGGATACAAAACTACTACGAGACTTCCTAGTTTTTGAGGAACGTTAATGAGAAATTTGCTGTTATGATATTTATTTAAATCTGTTATGAGAGGGCAAATGATTAAATGTGAAAATTGGACTTGATGTGCAGGACATGTTTATAACTTTGATAGGGTAGAAAGAGCTTTACAGTATAAAGTGCCAGTTGTTCTGCTTTCTTGGTTTAGCTAACCACTGGAATGTCCAAATGATGATAAATTAGGTCTACTACAGAGCCAAAGCATACTTGGTTCTTTTCCAGAATTGCTTGCTTCCCATCGCTGCCTCTTTCTGCCTTTTAACTGGAGTTTTATACAATCGATGCCATAGCAGTTCTGAATTGGAGGACATCATTTTAAAGTCAGCTGTGGAATCTGTACTAAAGTGTATGTGTTTAAGGAAAAATGCCATCTAGGGGACGTTTCTCTTGAATTATATATGCAAGCCACTTTCTAGTTAAGCCAAGTATATTAATATTTAAAACTAGGTTGTGAAAATTATTTGATGTTTTCAAGACTTAGAACTTTAAAAAGCCTTTGAAAACTTTTTAAACCCAAAATGGATCAATGGAGGTATAAAAATAGGGTCTAATCTATATTTTAAAAAGATGGTATCATCCTAGAAATAACCATATAGAAAATCTGAAACCAAATAATCATATATATATACCTTGGGAAATGTCCATTATTATGATTATGGGAAGTTTGTATATTACAGAGCAATACATTCTCTTGTCATCTATAGAAAAAACTTGCTTGTAGGAATTCTTTATTCCTTCCATTGCCAGGGGATACAACAGTTCTTTTGACCTGTATTGTTCCTATGGCAGGTAATTGATTTATCAGCATATACAGTCATAGATCCCTCATCCCAACTCACAGCTGCATTATTTTTACTTTGTGGGAGTGAATGGCATCTACTTACCAACTTGTTTATACTATAATGCTGATTTTGTGCAATTTTAATGACTAATCCAAGCCAAAATGACATCATCTCTTGTACGAGAAGGCACTATAAACATATTTAGAGGAACTCTACAAAGTTTCAGAAGTGCAAAGAAACCTATTACTGAAATCTTTTCTTCCCAAACACTCAAATGAAAACTGACCCTGTTCAGTGGTCCTGAATGATTTGTATGGGGTAGGAAAAGAGGATGGAACTGGATTTTTTTTGGGGGGGGGGGAGAAACTTGAATAAGAGCTCTTCCCTTTGCAGCATTTATTTATAAAATAAATGGATCCCAATTGGTTTATAATAGAAGAACACAATAGCATCACCATTACAATTACAAACTTAAAAGTGGAAAAATTAAGACTTCCAGCCTTATCCATGCTAGTTTACCCTTCTGCAGTAAATGCGACTGATGAGGAAGGGAGAATCTCCAGATTACTTTCTTCTGGATTTGCTCTGTTCCTGGGAAAGACAACGGATACTCAATTTGCAAGCCATTGCTTTTAATGTGATCCAGGAAATAGATTCACGCAGAGACTTCAATAAATTTGGAAGCCATTGCTTTTAATATGATCCAGGAAATGGATTCACGCAGAGACCTTTATATTGCATACATATGATTCTCTTGATGTATGCAACCAGATTATGACTGCAGAAGCTTGAAATGATTTACAATCCTACATCAAAAGACTCGTTTACATCCATATGTTTCCCTTTCATTATGTAGGCATATGAAAAGGGTGATCCCTACCCCCACGGTGACTGCTGCATTCAGAAGTGACATATTTGGATTCCTTCTGTTGTCGTGTAAAATGGATTTCATATATCCCAATTTTAAGCGCTTTTGTAACTAAAACGTATAATTGCTAAACATAATTTTAACATACAATTGTTAAAAAGACATAATGGGGATGTGGTTAGTGGCTTTTGCATATTATAGCTATGATGAGGGAGTATTTTTAGAATTATTCCACGTGGGAGCTGTAGCACAAAAATAAATCTAACTCTTGTGGTTGTGGATATGAGCTCTGTGGATATAAAATGGTGAACTTGTACTCTTTGCTTTTTTTCTGCGTAGCATGTGTCCTATCTAGTTTAAGAAGGTTAATAGAGGGACATTTTCATCTGCTTCTTCCCTTGTATCCAATTATGACCTCTAAAGTCTGTCATTATATTCAAGATTTTTGAACGATGTGGGAGGAGTTGCAGCAGTTTGTTGAAGGAAGACCAAATTTGTCCTCTTCTGCATTTTCAAAAGCACCCTTGATTCTAGAGATTTTAAATTTATTTATTTCTCATATTTGTATAACCACTCATCTTGCATGAAAGTGACTTTGGGCAGCGCACAACGTTTAATTAAAACACAAATACATAAAACCATCACACTTAAAAATAATTATAAAGGGCACACAAACCAGGAGAGGATGATAATTATGATACAGTTCTTGATTGTATATTGTAGATGCTTTGCTGTTATTCTTTACTGTAAAGTGACAGGAATATATGGTTGTTCTGGTGGTATAGAATTTTAATTCTTTATTAAGTAAATTAGATAAATATTTTGTTAGATTTGGGTGGGGGGAGAGTCCAGGTAGATTAAGAAGGGAGAAGTTGGGAAAGTAGCCTTTTGTGAATTATCTTAAGCCAGGTTAATTTAGGCTTTAAACCTAATTCATCATAAAGATGCATATTCTGAGAAAAAAACTTTTTTTAGAATACCTCTTATTCAAGTTTACTTGCTATGGAGATTGCCATATAGTTTTATATTTTGGGTTAACTACCACATATGGTTAAGAACTATTGTCCATATAACATAACATATTATAATAATGTCATAATAATATCTTGCTAATAATACTCAAACTCCATATGGATTTTGAATGTGTGTTTGTGTGTGTGAGACAATATTTCTGGATGGATCACATATATCTCTAAGCCAAGGTTTCCATAATCGTGATTACTGAATACAATGCAGGGCTTAGTTTTTGAAACCTATTGAACATGTGTCTGTATTTTGTTTTTGTTTTTTGTGCTAATGTGATCTCAGTCTCAGTGTTATCCTAATTGTCCATTACTGAATTGCTGATAGATAATTTTTAAAAGGAATTTAAATATTCCATTCTAAAAGGATATAATTGCTTAGGCTTAACAATTTAGCAGTAAGTTTCAGGAATTAAGTCTATCAATCTAGCCAACAGCTTAGTCCCTCTGTTCTGATGATAGCCTCCCTGGGGAATAAATCTCACTGAAATGCATAGGATTATATCTCAAAACAAGAATTACAGAATTATGAAAAAGTTGGCTAAAGTTTTGCTTGATTAATGAAGGGAAATATTTTAAGACGTTAAAGGTCATACTTGTTTACCATTTTAGATGCTGTCACTTAAGGAAGGAAAATTGAATAAAAAACTTTTACTTAGAGGTGATGTGCTGTTTAATGAATGACAGAATAACGGAATAGGAAGGGACCTTGGAGGTCTTCAAGTCCAACCCTCTGTAGCAGGGGTGTCAAACTGCCAGCCAGTTGCATCATACGGAGACCTCGTCCATCCCAGCTCCGGCAATGCAAAAAAGTCACAATTCGTCACGTCACGTCACGGGTTTGACACTTATGCTCTATAGCAGTGATGGCGAACCTTTTACAGACTGAGTGCCCAAACTGCAACCCAAAACCCACTTATGCATCGTCGAGTGCCAGGTGGGTGTGGCCCATTGGGTGGCCGTGGCCCATTGGGTGGGCGTGGCTGCGGTGGTAACAGCAGACTGGGTGGGAAAAGTTCAATCAATTCCAACTTTGCAAGATCTTTTTTTTTCCCCGCGAGAAGTTGAAATTGACTGATTGAACCTTTTTTTTTTTTTTGCACACGGTGGCGGAGGCCTAAAGCGAAAAGGTTTTATAAAACCCAGCTGAAGGCCTAGGACTGGGGCGATGGCGTGCGTGCCCACAGAGAGGGCTCTGAGTGCCACCTCTGGCACCCGTGCCATAGGTTCGCCACCCCTGCCCTATACCATTTCAAACAAATGAGAGTTTAAATGTCTCAGAAAAGCATCTCTTCTGAGAAAAACAAACTTATAAAGGCTGTCACCCACCCAGTTAACACGCTTCCATTATTTAACAATTCTGCTTTCTAATTATATTTTATAACATAAAAACAATTATGTAATATGCAGATGCTTAGTTCTATCAGGATTGTGTTCTCCAGAGTCTAACATTTCTTTATTCAAGAGCTTACTGATAGAAATGAAGATCATACAACAGTTGGGTGTCATGTCTTTTCATGTAGTTGGAGAAATTTTATAAAAAACATTATTCAAAGCTAAGAAAACAGAAGTAGAAGAAAAAGCTGAGAGTCATTGAGAATCAAACCATACAAACTTCATAATTATGATATTATTTAATGAGAGCATATGGAATGCATGAATATCAAATATTTATATTTCATATTTCTTAACTACTCATCTCCCTTTACATACTGATTATTTATAGAGGTAGTCTTTGTTTAGCGACTGTGTCAGTCAGCAAGTCTTTGCAGTTACAATAGTGATGAAAAGGTAATTTTGTGACCAATGCCCATATTTAGAACTTTATCAGCAACTCTCAGTCATGTGTTTGCCATTATTATCAGTCCTGTGCCTTTTTCTTTCCCCCCCCTCAGTGGAGAGAGTCATTAAACAAGCTATCTCTTCATGGGCTGCTGTTCTCTGCAGTGCAGCACCTAAAAAATTAACAAGTTCATCTCTATGACCTTAATTGCTAGTTGAATCAAACCCTCCTCCAGCTGGCTGGTTCTGCTGCCTGACACTGACCAGACCCTAATTTCACATTGAAGGATTTTTTTGCCTCCTAAGCAGCTAATGCATTCCTGTCCATGTGATTTCTCCATTGTGTGCATGCTTACTCTCTTGTAATCCTGTCCTCTGCAATGAACTTAAATACAAATACCAATTCTCTTGCCAATTATCCCCATGCCAGGTGAGCATCCCAAAGGATGTGGGGTTGGGGAAAATGGGCTATAAGATTTGCCATTTTATTCAGCTTCCTTGTGAGTAAAATTCCAGAAACTTTATGGGTCCAGGTTACTTGAGGGACTGTCTCACTCCAATGGGATTGACCCGTACCACTCATGCCGGTAGTGGAGGCATGTTGCAGGTCCCATCAACCCGATTATTTCAGTTAGCGGGGTCCAGGAGGAGGGCCTTCTCTGCTGTTGCTCCTGCCCTCTGGAACATCTTGCTCCCCGATGTGAGGTTGGCCCTAACCCTCCTATCTTTTCGTAAGGGCTTAAAGAGATGGCTTTGCCAGTCAGCTTGGGGCCCCAGTGGGGGATCAACGCAATGGAGGTGGTTGATTGAGTAATAACAGATCCCACCTACCCCTACCCCCCACTCCACCCCCGTTCACCCCATGTGTCTTTGGTTTTAATGTTTGATTTTAACTTTTTATGTTTTACCTTAGATGTAACTCTAAGCCACCCAGAGTTACCCTATGGTAAGATGGGCATCCAATAACCGTTAGCCATAAAGGGTCATTAGATGACTTTGAGCTAATCATTCTCTTTCAGCTCAATCTTTCTCACAAGGTGGTTGGGAGAAAATTGAAGAAGGGAACATCAAGCGTTGAGTTCCTGGAGAAAAAGTGGGATAAGTCAACTCATTTGTGTTAGTGATTATGCTATAAAAGAAAGTGTGTGATATGCTCATTTAAGTTTTTGTGTTACATTAACATAGTAGCTGCAGAAAAGCCATAATTATGTGGAAGGTATTTCTCATACATTTGTTCCCAAAGATTTAATTAGTATTATCAAAAGTGATGCATGCAAATGTCTGTATATAAGTACATCTAATATACACATGAATGTATATATAATGTGAACATGTGGAAGACATAGATGAAATCTGCCTTTTGCATCAGTGAGCAAGATGGAAATATGTTTAGAATTAAGGCACAGTGGCCTGTAATAATTTTTATCATACTTGACATGGAAGTAGAATATTACCAATTTGCTTTATAAAGCAAAACTGGCTTTATTTCAATTGCAAATACTTACTTATGCTAGTATATAGAAGAGGTTTGACTCTTTACATAAAGTAATGCATCAAGTTACATAATGTAAAAGTGCATCTAGCTGGGAGTCATTTAGCTATTTAGATAAATATTAGTTGAATATGTAAGGTTGTCTCCAAATATGAATGTCACAATATTTATATGCAAGCTGACCCATGGTTAATCATGGTTAATGAAATTAACCCAATAAATCACTACATAGGCTGGTTCACACAAACTGAGAACTAACCAAACTGAGAGCCAGTTTGGTGTAGTGGTTAAGGCATCATGCTAGAAAGCAAGAAACTGTGAGTTGAGGTCCCACCTTAGCCATGAAAGCCAGCTGGGTGACCTTGGGCCAGTCATCCTCAACCCAACTCACCTCACAAGGTTGTTGTGAGGAAAATAGGAAGCTGCGTTGTATATGTTTGCCACCTTGAGTTACTTGTAAAAATAATGTGGGATATGAATCAACAAACAATGATAGGCTGATGTGTGGTTCCTTGTGTTATACAAACATAAAACTATCTGTTCATATTGCTTTAGAACAGGGGTGTCAAACTGCCGGCCCACAGGCCGGATGCGTCATGCCGAAACCACGCCCACCCCATTGCTGGCAATGGAAAAAAAGTTGCGATACGTTGCAACATGTCACGTGATGTTGCGAGTTTGAAACCCCTGCTTTAGAACCTAGCTGATTTATTCAAGTTATGTGTTCTCTACTGTGGTAAATAATAGCTTAAAAGGAATAAATACAACAAAGAAAATAGTACAAAAGGCAAAGGTTATTCCCCTTTCTTTGTTCTATCCAGTTTGAGCCTTCCTACAACTGCTTTTGAAAGACCAGATAACTGCTTTCCTACATTTCCTTTGGATTGGCCATTATGCAGTTTGGAGAAAAAGAAATGTAATGGTTGTTTGATCTGAATATTTTAAAAAAGCCTTAATAGTATCATACCACATCATAAGATTGCTTTAGACTTGCTTCCCCACCCCCTACCCCCATAGGCATATACTTGGGGGGGAGGGAGATAATGAGTCATCTTTAGCAATTTTTCTCAACTGATAGGAGTTATTTTATTTTATTTTATTTTCTGATTTCTTGAATCTTAACACATTTCGGTACTGAATCACCTCTTTTTTTTTTTTTTTTACGTTTTTAAAAATGTACACAGTTTCATAATAAGTTACAAAGTTCATAAATAAAAAAGAAAAGTGATAAAATATTTGAGGAAGTCTAAAATACTTGACAGCTGTTAATTTACATAATTGCCAAAATATGGGATACTAAAATATCGAAGTAATCTTAAATATGCTAAAATAGCAATTTTTGCATAATGTTTGGTTACTATAAATAATGAAAAGCTTAAAACTTCCCCTTTATTAATAATTCCATGGAATAGAGAAACTGCTTCAGAACATAGTTCCCTGAAAATGACTCTGTATATCAAATATATTTTCGTCTCTATTTTTTATTTATTTCATAGAGAATGTGTAAGATGAGGGAGGCTTAACCTTTTCTCATTAAACTTTCCCTGGCACAGCTGTGGGAGACGGGTGAGAAGGAAAGATTAATCCTGTGTGGTAAATTCCAATTTGTAGTGCTATCATGCAGTTTTAGTTGGCACAAAAATAGAGAGGGAACTATATACTAAAGCAAACACAGTAGATCCTCACAGCAAAAGCATCTTCACATATTTTATTAAAATATATTGTGCAGAGATGTATAGTGCTTGGGTCCAATTTTGGCATAAGTATTCTTGCTACACTCTCAGCTGCTTACACCACATCCAAAGTGCTCTTCCCTGCTTGGAATACAAATACTTTAATAACATGATTTGATCAATTTTGGTTTAGCATCATGTTTGGGGTTAATTTGACACAGCATTTAAATAACATTGTGCTTTAATATCATGCGTGAACCCATAATGTAGTTTGTGGAGGCAGAGCTGGAAAGTGAGTCTATTGTTGTCATAGACTGCAGCTACACATAGTTACAGGGAGGTGAACTTCAAGACAATCAGGTAGATGATGAGTCAGAGACAAGAAACCGAAACTAGTCAAAGCTCAGTTACTCATCCTGATGTACTCTGGAAGATTTGGACTTCTATTCCCTTCAGCCCTAGCCATATAATAAGGAATTGTGGGAACTGTAATCTAGAACTTCTGAAGACAACTTCTTGTTGTCTTCTCCTGCCAAAGTATTATGAGTCTGTTGCAGCTTGAATAATTGTTGCTGAAATTGAAAAAAACTGGATTGACTATGAGGGATTTTTAGTATATGCAGGTTGGCTGTAAAATTAGCAGGCTATATTAAACTTGGGAAATAAGCTGTGAAGCAGCAACCTAAGGGAGACCAGGTGACCTACTTTGCTTGATGTTTTGAGGAACCAGTTTTTGAACCATTAATTCAAGAGGCAGGATTAGAATGACCCTGAAGAGAAATAAGCCATTCTTCCCTCTTTGGTGAGAATATAGAGCAGGAGAAAATGGTATCTTTTGGAAGCGGGGAGCTCCTGGGTGATCTTCTGATCTCGTGGAAGCCAGACAAGTCTTTTAATATGTATTATGGGGGTCTATAGAGAATATACCTTTTTAGTGGTTACTGCTTACCTGGAAGCACCATGGAAATGAGGGTAGTAACTAGGGGTGGAGGAAGCAAAGGGGTCTCAGTTGCCCTTTTTGTGGGGTCTCCTTCATGTTTCAGCTTTGTTGATGGCATTCCATGATACAGGTATTTACTTGTGTCTTCAGTTCTCAAATGTACAGTTAGGAATAATGTTGATGGAGAGCCAGGGCTTCTTGTTTTATGCAAGTGTTCATTGGCTTGAACTATTTGGTGGAGTTATATGATATAACCCTAACTTGGGACCATTTTACATTTTATTAATATAATATTCCAAAAATGTTTAGATTAGCTATCAAAGGTTGGTGGGAGGATCCTGTCTCAAAATATTTTTATATGTTTCTTTTAGCCACAGAATTAGATAAGGGAAATCATATGCATAAGGGATATGCTAGCTTTTGTAATATTTGAAGGCAAGAGCGAGTTACTAAGGATTGTTCAAAGAAGACATATCAGACCTCAGTCTAATATGCACTTATTTCACATTAAATGAACACATCTGTCTGCACATGAAAGATATGAGCAAGAGAAAGATCTGTGAGAAGGCCAGAACTGGTTTTTAATTAGGCAAGGTGCAAGGAAGCCTGTATGTGGTATTGGCAGGTGTGTAAAAAAACACAATTTTGGAAATGTTAAGAAAGTTAAAAAATACTTCTGAAGACTGGCTTAACAAACAAGGTAAAGGTAGTTTTCTATGGGCTGTTTTAAGTAAAAGCAAGTCTTACCAGGGAGAAGCTGCAACTTGTTAATCAGAGAAACGCCCTTATGCAAGAGGTGTGTATAGGGCTCTACAGTATGTGAATAAGAACTGTGTAGCTGGATGTACTTGTTGCAAACTCTTATTTACTTTTAGGGCAGCTCTGAAACATGTGGTGTGGTATAAATTCCTGCCTCCTCTGAATCTTTTTTTTTTTTTTTTTAAAGTGTGGAAAAAATATCCTACATCAAACTCAGTTTAAATGTACTACACACTATAGATCTGAATCTTTTGCAGACCAGTTTGAAAAGCTTTTAATTACTAAAAAAATAAGAACTTGCTGGTTTTCATTAGCTATAAACCACTTTAGCTCTTAGGAGGGATTTTTTTTTTTTAAAGAATTCAAAGCAACATGAAGTTTTTGCATTCTGCCTTTAGCTAGAATAAAAACAAACAGAATAACTATTGGGCAAGAAAGATATTAGAAGTTTGGAATTAACTTTTTCTTGGGGAATCAAACTTTTCCCCTCTTCCCTTTTGTTCCAACAGGAGATAAAAATTAATGTGAAAGGAAATTTAACATCAAATAAATAAAAGTAGATGTAGATAAAGTATTGTTCACTTCAAGTATACCCACATCAGACAGTGACTGTATTTGCACGTTATGTTAAGGCATATGATGTAGTTATAGGTGAGCTGAATAATACCCTATGCCAGGGGTAGGCAACCTTGGCTCTTTTATGACTCGTGGACTTCAACTCATGGCTGGCTCAGGAATTCTGGGAGTTGAAGTCCATGAGTCATAAAAGAGCCAAGGTTGCCTACCCCTGCCTATGCCTTCTTCCATCAGTATACAATTAACAAACTATAAATGATGGTTTCACTGTATAGGGCAAATTCTGGATTAATATGACGTGCTGAATAAACTACAAATGTAGTTTGTTAAGCATATCCATTTGGGAGGGCAGAGCAATGAGTTTAGGAATACATGTATTCCATCATATTATAGCATATGTTGATGGACCGTTGTTTTGAATCCATCTCATAGAACACAACAAGCTTGTATTTATTCCCATTGTCATTGTTAAATTGTAGGATAACCGAAATCCTTCCATTTGTCTGAAGTTCAGCATATTCCATAGATATTCAATGAAATGAATATTAGGATTGGTTATACCAGTTTATATCAGTGGTGGGATTCAAATATGTGAACAACCGGTTCTCTGTGTGGATGCTGCTTCCGGAAGTCCATTCTGGGCCTGGGCAACAAAAAATTAGCTACCAATTCTGCCGAAGTGGTGCGAACCGGCTGAATCCCACCACTGGTTTATATGTACTTATATATAAAAACATCTTCAGATACGTGATGCTGACAAAGTCAGGGATAGCAGCCCACAGAGAAAAATAGCCATATGTTTGTTCTGTGTTCTAAGATGGATGGTAAGGAATTGTGTCTGCCAATTTTCAGGTCTGTCTCCCTTTGGAGATGAAGCTGTGTGTTCTGCGATAATAATAAACATAGCTTGAAAGGACTTGTACTTGTTCTTCTGGTTTGTAGTCAGCAGCTTCCTCTGCATTCACAAGTGGCTCATTTTTTAAAGCACCATGAAAACATTGCATGAAGCTCAACATTTATTGCTTTTGTAAAATTCCTGTATCCTGTTTTGGGAAATATTTGACAAGGAAAAGGAATTCCATTACAAGTTTAATATGAAGATTAGATGAAATCTGATCATTCTTTTCTTATTGCTAAAACTCTATCCTTTTGAAAGCAAATACAGCAAGGCAGTGTACTGTTGGAAATCAGCTCTGTTGAACTCAGACAAGTTTCTGAATGTTTATGTATTTGCCTCAACTGTGATAGTTTCTGCATAAATTCATGCTGCATAACAGAGTCATATTATCTCAGGATCATATAGATGAGTGAATCATATAGGGTCACTGTAAACTCAAAGCATCTTTCCCTTGACAACATGGTTCTACATCAGCGTGTGAACAGTGGCATTGGAGCAGGGGTCTTCAAACTTGGCCCTTTTATGACTTGTGGACTTCAACTCCCAGAATTCCTCAGTGAGGCATGCTGGCTGAGGAATTCTGGGAGTTGAAGTCTACAAGTCATAAAAGGGCCAAGTTTGAAGACCCCTGCATTGGAGGAAGGGTTTTAGCAAATTTGTATACATTTGAAAGCTATATTTGTGATTGAAGAGACGTGGAACTGAATTGAGATGCTGACTGGTTGGGGAGAGATTGTATTCTGGCTGTTGCTAATCCGAGTGGCCACAACCAGCCTGGTACTCTCCAGATGCTTGGAACTACAATCCTTAGTTCATTGCTGTTGACTTTGCCTATACCCAGCCTCAAGGCTTAATGATTTTATTTTAGTGCAATCCATTCTGGCTAAAATTACAGTCATTATAATGTTTCTGAATTCAATTGATTTGCGTGTTTGCTAATTACCATAAACTGTGGTTTAACTTGAGAAGTACATTGTGTGCTATTTTAAAAAGTATTTTGTTGTAAGGAAAAAAAAATGGATATAAAGAAGCATAAGGCTTCATTCTGCTCAGAAGTTGTGTTGTGTACACCCACTTGTCATCTGGAGTTCCATTTTTCCATCTGAGCTGTGAGAAAGTCGCTTTGCTACAAGCAGCTGATTGGCAATGCAGTCCTATACATGGCTGTTCAGAAATAACCATTAAGTTCAATGAGGCATATTCAAGGTAAGACAAAGGATTGTAAACTAAGTATCTTCAAAATAGCAATGTGTAGGTTTCCCCCCCAGTTTTGTAGGAAAACCAGTTTGAAAAATGAACTCACAAAATGAAGCATTAAAAAGGCAGACTTCATCTCAGTTTCAGAACTTCCGGCCATTTCCTCTTTTGGTTAAAACCATTCTTTCTTTTTATAATGGTTCATAAAAACAGCCTTCATTTATAATAACAAAAACATCAGCAGATGCTACAGTTTAAATAATCATGTTTGATTCTTATCCATAGAGTACTTTCAACACAAGTAGTGAGGAGCGTTAATATATTTTATTTGCCTAATTCTAAACATTCGTACATAGCATCTTCCCTCACTTTCAGATAAAACTAAACACCTAACTCTACAAAAATTATAACCAATATATTAAAACATTTCATTCAACTTTTAAAGCTTTTTGAAATAGGCAGGTGGTGCCTGATAGGGAGTACATCCATGCATCCATACCATATGTATGTAGTTTAACAGATTTATAGGATGCTTCATACACACAGGACAACAGTATTCAATGTATAAGCCAGGGGGGCTTCAAACTTGGCCCTTTTATGATTTGTGGACTTCAACTCCCAGAATTCCTCAGCCAGGCACGCTGGCTGAGGAATTCTGGTAGTTGAAGTCCACAAGTCATGAAAGGGCCAAGTTTGAAGACCCCTGGTATAAGCTATAATACAGGTAAAATATAACTGATATAGCAGGATAAAACCTCAGTTAATTTTAACTATACCCGGGCTAGAACAAACAAGTTCTAAGATCTCCCTGAAGGGTAACATTCCTCCATCCCAGAGAAGGCATTTCTAAAGATGTAAGACCACTATAGAAACTGATTGGTCTCTGGAACTTGGACATAAACTGTAAAAAAAAAAAAAAAGCCCAATAACTGTTTATCTTCTAGCATCGTTGGGCTTGTACACTTGAGAAGTTTTTTGACCTACTTTGAAACAGATTCTTTTCATTTTTGTACCAGTTGTAATTACCAGACTTACTTAAAGTCCATCTCACATAAAGTGTGTAATGACAATCAAGATTAAATGTAACAAAGGCATGTATTGCTAATGGAAGGTCAGCTTTCTCTAGATAAGGTTGTATCTAACAGACCAACTGAAGCTGAAAATGCATTCTTGGCTAAAGATACTTTCTACACCTGCATGATAAGAACCATGTGTAAAAGCCATCCAGAGCCAGTTGATTCTACCCTGGCATAACTGAATAGGACAAAAACTTTTATTTTCCTCCCTTCCTAACTATTTTGTTTATAACATTGCTACTATTAGAGTAAGGAAGCAATGACTGCAGTCCAACCTGGGTTGTCAACTGGCAGAAGGGAAGAGTGGACCTGGGACTCCTTGCATGTGGACCTTGAGTTTTTATAACTACAAATCCTACTGCTGTGATACCATTTCAAAGAAAGACTTGCCTCTTATTTTCTCCACCCTTATTTCTGAAGAGACTTTTGCGGGTCTTTTGAGAACATCTAAGACTATAAGGAGTTTCTGACAGGATTAAGTAGGACCTTGAGGCTGTAAAGTATAGACTTTGCCTCTCTAATTACACACAGAAACAATGTGTTCATAAAGGACTATTTTTCCTTGTTTTGAGAAAAACACATTGAATTCTTTCTTTGATCCATTGATAATTTATTGCTCTTAGCACTGTTTAAATTCTTAATTAGCTAAGCAGTCTCAGTAGCTTCCATAAATCTTCTGCCTACAAATGACAAATAATTCATTATCTTTTGATTTGCTATTCACCTTTGCAGCAGTTATTGCCAAAATTATTTATGCAATTTTCTTCTATTTATTTATATTTATAACTGATTTACACATGGCTTCTATTTCTAATTTACTATATGGATTTATTGTTACAAATATGAATGTTTTCTTCAGCAAGGAAAAAACCCATAAGTTATTCCTGAAGCAATTAACAATTTCAATAAAGTAGAATATTTGTAGCTTAGGGTTGAAATGAGGGATACTGGTTATGTTACTTTGTTTGGGTAATGAAACGTCTGCAAGAAAACAACCAGGCTCAGAGAGTACCAAGGACCCCTCACTTAAAAGTTTGTATGCAGTTGTTTTTGCCTTGAAAATGCTTAAGATATTACTAATATATTTTTTGAAAAACTGTAAGCCTGTTGGTCCAATGAGCCAGGTAAAATTCTATGAATGTAGGATGTATTTATATGTAGATTCTGGATCTGCGAGAATCACAGATTTTGTTTCAGATCCCACCTGCCAAAGAATTTCGGCTGTTGGGGTCCAGGAGAAGAGCCTTTTCTGCTGTAGCCCCATCCTTTGGAATATTCTCCCTCAGGAAGTGAAGTTGAAGAGCCTCAACACCTGGTTTCTGCCAATTGGCCTGGAGTCCTGATAAGGGTGCTTTATGCTGGGGATGGATGTAGCGAGATCTCCACCTCCATGTTTCCTGTCCTCTGGGTTTTTAGTCTTTATTTAATCTTTCTTAATTTTAATAGTTTTGTATTATCTTTGTTTACCATTTTTATCATTTTTAAGCTGCCCAGAGTAGCTGCAACAATATAAATTTAATAAATAATGACTAGAGCATGGATGATTTCTAGCTGTGAAAGGTGTCTGAGTCACCTTGGGCCAGTCACACTCTCTCTTCCCAATTCATTTCTCAAGGGAAAACAGGAGGAGGAAGGTGTGCTATATATGTTAGCCAACACCTTGAGTTATTTGTAAATAATAAAGCTGGGGTACAGATAAGTAAATAAACTGTGTGATGGTCATTTGCTATTTGCAGGAAAATGACTATATCTTTTGGGCTTTTAATACCTGTAAACAGCAATGTTCTTTTAAGTATTCTTTTCCCCTTCGTATTCCAAATCTTCACCTCTGCAATGAAAATGACCTTTTCACTTCTGGTAGAAATAAGATCATGTTCATATAAGTTGTGTCTCAGTGAATTATCTGAGAGCTTGGTCTCCGTTGTGACTTATTAAATGTATGAAAATATTTCAAGTGCTACAGAAAATCTGAGCTTGAAAGAAAGTTGTGTCCCAGATTATATATATATATTTTTTACAATACATTTCAGGATATACAAAAATAGTTTGGTTTTTCCAAGAAGAGAAGGATGTTGATGTCATGTTTATCATGTGAACTGCTTTGAAGAAAGAAAAATAAGCTGATAATTTGTATGTTCTTGTTACAAGATATGGAGAAAATATTTAGACAAAATCTCCAACAATCTTTAGACAAACACTTCCAACAAGTGAAATGTGATAGCGAGATGAAAGAAATGAAATTGAGTGACTTAGGAGTTAATTTTATTTGAGGAAGGAAAAATTACAAAATCAAGGAAAGATGATAAATATGTAAGGTTATGATTGGGGAAAAAAGTTTTACCTTTAAATGAAATACTCCTCACTACTAATACTGAGTTTTGTTGAAAATGTTCTGTAGATTAGAATGAAACACGATTATTTAAATTGCAATCCTCCCTCCCTCCCTCTACTGAACTAGGCTGAATTTTGTAGGCTGAGAAACAGTAAAATTGCTAATCTAGTAATGAATTTATCTCTTGACTGCATGAACTTTTCTGCTTGGTTCCGTTTGTGCTACTCAACGGGCATTGTCCTACTTTAATTGCCATAAGTTCTGGAGCAGAAAGGCACTTTCTCTCAGCCCTAGGAAGGAGATACTGGCAAACTATTTCTGAAGGAGTTTGCCAAGAAAACTGCAGGGACTTGTCCAGGTGGTCTTCGAGAATTGGATACAATCCAACAACAATAAGAAAAAAATTAAAGAGTTAAATGTTTGTCTGTTAGATTTCCCTGTTTACTTCAGTGATATCTGTTGATAGGTGGCACTACCCTTTGGGAACAAGTGGGGCTTTGTTGGCCTGAATGTCTGACTCCCACACCCACTGCTTAAGTTCAGCCAGGGTTTCTTTTTTAGGCCTAAAACAAGTAAGGCTGGTGTTCTCAATGCATACTGTCCTTTCATGGGGTGGCACTACCCCGATTGCACAGCTGGGGTACAGGGCCGTTGGGGCGCTTGGCTGTGGGGCAGAGCTTGAGGCAGCATTTCTTGGCAGTGGCTCTGAGGCTGAAGTAGAGGCCTCAGAGGGGAGGGCAGCTGAGACTACTGAAGAACCAGGGACTACTTCAGCACCAGAGTTGCTGGCGCCGAGGTGTAACACTGTGCAGGATGGTTAAAGGGGCGGGGATAGGCAGATGGAGGGAGTTGAAGCACCCCTGTAGTTGTAAGTGTGGGTGGTTTACCAAGTGCCCAAATTTTAATCGTGACTACCTGGGTGCTGCAACAAGCATAACTTCGGGAACCTGACGCAAGCACCTTTCGTTCAGCACTGTGATAACTTCAAATGGTCACTGAATGAATGTCTCTTAAGTGAGGACTACCTGTAGAGCAGGGGTGTCAAACTCGCAACATCACGTGACGTGTCGCGATGTATCACGACTTTTTATCCATTGCCGGCAATGGGGTGGGCGCGGTTTCGGCATGACGCATCTGGCCCGCGGGCCGGCAGTTTGACACCCCTGCTGTAGAGAGATAGGAGAGTCGAAACGAAGTGTACTATATGGATAAAGCTACTTTCTGCTTCAGGTATTTTCACCAACTGAGAATTAAACTTGTTCTCTCCATTTTCATTCTGTTTCTGGTTTTTTTCACCTTATATTCTATATTGTCATATAGGACACATAAGGGTGTAGTGGAACTAATGTTATGTTTATAAATTTGTTTTTAAATGCTTACAGAATTTTGTGGGTTAAGCTGATTCTTCAGAAGAACGCCAGGTTTTCCCTTTTTCTGTGTCCTTATTTGAGTATACAATGGATTTCTTTGAATATATAATGCTTCTTTTTTTCATTGCTTTCCCTATCTGTGAAATGATTTGGGTTTATTCAGAGTAATGAGCACAAATAAAATTGTTATATATTTGTTTTATATGGGGGGGGGCAATGGGCATATTCCTAGATATTTAATTAAAAATCTTGGCTCTGAAGACAAGATAGAAGAGGTGGTTCGGGGTGGGGCGGGGATAAAACATATTTCGATTTGTTGTAGTTGAGGATTGACATACTGTGCGATTGGCAGTCTTGTCTTAGCACTGCCTCCAAAACCAAAGCAATTAATTTGGCAGTGTCAAGACTACACATCTAATATCTTCCTTTGGAATCAGCAAGAAAAGATTGTCTGTCACCTGGACATTCCTTTCTCTTTTTCCGTTGTGTGCTTCAGGCCTTGCTTTTCAAATATGTGGTTTGTTTTGGAGCTTTGTTACTGAAGTCTGCAGTAGAGTAGAACATTTTTCAGTTCATCAAAATATATGTGGGAGTTTGCATTCTGCATTTTGGAGACGCTTCCTCCCTTTGCTCCTGTCTTTGGATAGCAATGTGCTTGTTGAGGCTTTTTTACCCCCCTCAATTGGTAGCACAAAAAGACTTTTGTTTAGAAATCCTTTTAGGCTTATTTCAAAGCGCTGTTAAGGAAATATGTAATGTAGTATGAAGAAAGCCTCTACTGAATTAGGCTACAATGCCATCCTGGTATTTTTGATATTTTGCTATCCAAAATGATACATTGAATGAGGATTCATTTTGAAGTTATGGAATGTGTGTTTCCTGGAACTCACAATACTCCAATTTTATCCTTTTAATATCATGTAGCTCCCCCATTCATTTAGGTCTGTGTTTTAGTTATTTACCACTGCAGTATCCTTTAGATGTAGGAAGATCAAAGAAGGCACTATTGCTATGCCATCATTAATTTTCTGTTTGATATTCATCCTCCATAATGATTAGTCGTGACAGTGCCACATACTCTTTTTTTTTTTTTCACCCAGGCAATGCAACAAGGAGTCTGCTGTAGTATCTTCAAACAGACCTGCTGTTCCTTGCAGTAATTCAGCAGAGGATTTTCAAGCTGTCATGCTATATACAGCAGATGCACAAAACCGTTGATTTACTCATACTCCCTCTCTCACACACTCCTTCAGAAAATACCAGAAGTCATCTGGGATGTGTTTAAATTAAACAAATATTAATGCATTCAGGGAATTCTGCACTCTTAAGTGTTTTCTCCTCTCATTTTATATATGGTTTCCAGAAATTATATTAAAATGAGTCTGTATTTTTCTGGTAATTACAACAAGGACTTGTTTTGTTGTCTGTTTCTGAGACCAATACCGGGGAAAATTGTAAATCAACAGAAAGCAATGTTCCCAGAATTATTAAATGCACCAAAACCAAAACTGATCAGTAGTTATGCAAGACATCTGGCACATTAGTTTATATCAGGTGTCTGTGATATTTTTGTGTTCAAAACCACCCTCTGTTTTTACAGAGCTGCTCCAAAAAAAAAGAACAGGGCCAAGACAGACAAATACAGAATAATGATTAATTCAGTAAAATGCAGCTAATTAAAATATAACTAATAAGATTACTACCCTTAAAAAAACTTTCCTGTTCTGTCATCTTTAATAGCATGTTCAGCCTAGCACCAATGTTGGGAGAAATTGGACCACAATTACAGTTTTTGGGTTAGTAGTGTATTGCCTATAGTCCTGAGGTCTTGGATTGTGCAGATCCGATTACAAGTTCAGAGGATTGTGTTCTGTTTGGCCAGACATTTCAACACCATCCTAAGGTATCTTATAAGACAGTGGTGGTGAACCTATGGCACGGGTGCCAGAGGCGGCACTTGGAGTCCTCTCTGTGGGCACACGTGCCGTTGCCCCAGCCTTGCCTCCGCCCTCGACCCCGTCACCAGCAGCCCCCCTGGAGGAGAGTTGCCCCCAAGTGTGGCCCACGCAGCCAAGGACATGGCAGCCAGGCAGCGTAGACAAGACTCTGCCCTCATGCCCCAACACGCACAGTTGATGGTGCGGGCAGAGGGCGTGGCCGCCATGGCGCTGCTGGGCTGCCTGGGCGATCTGCGGCGGGCCCTGGAGGCGGTGAGTGGCCCTGTGGGCAGGCAGGGAGGGGTGGGGCAGGGGGTGGAGCGGGGCGGGGCCAGTTTTTGGGCACTCGGTCTCTAAAAGGTTCGCCATCACTGTTATAAGAGGAGCATGATCCGGGACAAAGTGTCTCCAGTGCAGACTTATTGATAGATTTGACAAAAGTGGTTAAAAAAAAAGTGAGCAGCATTGAAGCATTTTTACATGGCAGCATCATTTTTCAATGGAATTAGTCCATGTTTTGTTTAATTTACTTCCCTTTTAGTATTATGCATCCGAGATAGTGGGATTCAGAAGAAGAGCAAGTTTTTCCCCCACTTTATTCATTTATTTGCTCAGTGAATTAACTTCATTTGTACGCTGTCTTTCTACTCAAATGAGTACAACACATGAGGAGTACAAGGTTCCTCAAGGCATGAGGAAAGATACTACACTGCTAGTAGTAATAATACTGTAATAGCAATGTGAAAATTAAGATTAAAATATTCATCAATTGAAATTCTGACCAAGAGAGGCAAAGAATTTCAAGCATTTAAGTATGTTCATTAGCCACAGTTGAAAATATCATATTTATTTTGTTACATAAATATGGATTGTTCTAAAAAGTGAGTTGATTACCTGTAATGAGAACATTGTGTTGAATCCTGCTTAGAATAGATCATTGTAACTAATACGTAATTAATTACTCCTTCATGATTAAATAAAAGTTCATTGATTTCAAAGCTCTGTTTGAATTCAGCCCCTTAAGAATTTATCTGAAATTTTCTCATTTATAGTAAGTTATACGTAATGTAAAGATTTTTTTTAAAAAATATTAAAGAGTTGTATTTGGAAAGTTACCATCCATTGTCAAAATTGTATAATGTTTTGCTTTTTTAAAATTAGTTTTATGCAATATTGCTATAGACTGTATAAGTGATCACGTAAGGAGAAATATGTATGAAAAGATGGGAGTATTGAAATCTTATAAATTTCAACTTAACTGTCTTCCATTAACAGACAGTGGATATAAAAGACCAAATTCACGTTCAGACCTCTTCCAGTATTTCTGACTACCTTGTTTTTAAAATCAGGCCAAGTAGCTTATGCACATTTTACACATTTGGTGTTATTTGCATAACAATACAATTGATATTTTTATATCACATGTCAATTTATGTTATTTGTATAATTAATTACACATATTTTATAGATTTCCTCATCTGATTTATATTCTTCCTTTCTTTTAGAGATTCTGGGGTGGTATCTAAAACACTTCTGCTTCCTTTTTTCCATACAGCAATTGTGTGAAATTGTTGGGCTAAGAGGAATAAAGAGACCATCACCCAGCAAGTTTTCATGGCTGACAGTAGATTCGAACTTAATTCTCCTTGTCCTAGTCCAGCACTTTATTTGTTACACTGCCCTGGCTTTTAAATTACATACATAAACAGAATTAAGATACAAATGTTAATTAAATAAATTACATAAAATAATCACATTAATTATGTAAATTACAAATTATTTCCTTCAGATTCAACACATAGTTTGGTTTAATGGATGCACTCTCCCCATGCCTTGTTAAATTTAATTTAACAGAGAGGAAATTGGTTTTTAATGATATTTGAGGGGATTGTATTATTCATTCTCAAACTGCCCACTGACCAGGTACATAGTGGTAATTGTTGGAAGATTCCTGCAATAAAAGTATAAGCCATGGCCAAGATTCTACAAAAAGTGAAAAACCAATATTGTGGAATTCTAGATTTAAAAAGTAGATGTTCTGTAAAAACTGAAAGTGGTGTTTTTTTTACAGTTATTTGTTCAGATGCTACCCTCTCTCGACTTGATGGATAGAGGATGTGCTTTGCTAAAAAGCTTAATGCCAGAATGATGGGATTCAAAGGCACCCTCTGATGGATAAATATTTTTTTACAAAATGCAAATATTGAGTAAGGATAGGATATAGGATCAAGCTTTGGAATATTTCTGACAGCTGAGGTTTAGTTGATTGAGATATTGGGGGAGGTTCAATAGTAGATTCTCCGGGAAGAAAAAAACCCAAACAAAAACAGAACAAAACAGAGAAAGGATATGAGGAGGTGATTGGGGATGCCTGTGTAATGATTTGCATGGATCAACTAGAATCAGGGGTGTCAAACTGCCGGCCCATGGGCCGGACGCGTCACCAGGAAACCGCACCTATCCCATTGCTGGCAATGGAGAAAAAGCTCCGATACGTTGTGCGACGTCACGTGACGTCGCGAGTTTGACATGTCTGAACTAGATGGATTTTCCTATGCTTCATGCCAACTAGACTTTCAAAAAAAGCTAGAAGAAATAGACAGCAAATATGGGAACAATAATAGTATTCAATACCACATAAGCAGTTTTACCTGCTCTCCACCTACACCCACTTTTTGCCTAGGTTTTAAACTATTTCTAAACTATAAAGTAAGAGAAAAAAAGTAGAAGAGAAAAAAAGTAGAAGTGCTTATTAGGCCCCCTATTTTCCTTTTTTTTTAAAAAAATCTCTTTTTCTGCGTAGTGACAATGTTTACTGATTCATATGTTTTCCATTCTTTACTTGTTACATACAGTAACTCATTGGTGTTTTTAAAACGGAGAAATATTCCTACAAATATTATGTGCTTCTTGATAAAAGTTCTTCATTTTATAAGACCACTTTTTACAATGTTTCTATGTGGATGTTAAATTGTAACTCCTGAACAGCATTCCGAGAAAAGTTATGGGAATCATGTGATCCCTCTTTCAATATCTATTATAATGTAACTAATGGCACCAATCAGTAAAAATCACCATGCAAAAAAAGATTTTATTGATTGGTGCAAAAGCACAAATTTCATATCTATGTGTTGATATGCCTGCTGAAGTAATATATCCTTGTAGATTTTTTTTTCTGGTAAGAGTTTTGCAAAACCAAACAATGAGTAGCCACGCTTTTAAGTTAAAAGATGAAATACAGTTTAAAAGAAGAATATTTAAATCCCCTTTTATTAGAGTAGGCCTACCTTATACAGGTAATCCTTGTTTAGCATTGTTCTCAGTTACAATGGTGATGAAAAAGTAGCTTTGCAACCAATGCTTGTGTTGTATTTTTGCAGTGTATCTCTCTTTTTGTCTCTCTTGTGTTCACCATTACAGTCAGTTAGTATGCATTGTCCTGTGCCTGATCCTGGTCTAACTGCAACAAGTCTACTGTATGACCTTAATTGATTAGAACGTGGCAGCTGGCTGCCATTGCTGCCTGACCCCAACAAGACCCTGATCAGTTTCACACTGCTTCCTAAGTGGCTTATGGCGGGCATCCATGAATGTACTAGGCAAACAGCTGGCACTAGCGGATTGCTTTCAACATGTATTCCCCATTGTGTGCCTATTTACTCTCTTGTAATCCCTTCCTCCTCAATGAATGTAAATACAAACATTAATTTCTTTCTTGCTAATTATCCCAGTGCCAGGATCAACATTCTTCAGGGCAGAGGAGTGGGGGGGGGGAGGGAAGGCTATTAGATTTGCTGTTTTATCCTTGTTTGACAGGTTCCAGAAACTTTCCACACCATTTGGGCTAACCCACCTTTTGGGGGTCATATCCTTCTGATGTTGTTAAGCAAAGAAAGTTGAAGTAAAATTATAAGCACAGTTGTGGTCATGTGACGTTCACTTAACCATTTTGCTAGAAAAGAGAAGGTGGCAACCATCATCAAGGTGGTGATAAGTGCATCATTGGGACACATTAAATAATAGGTTGGAGATGGATTGCTTTGGAGAAATTCTATCTGCAATATGTGGTCCCTAGGGGTCGAAAACATTTTGATGGCACATAGTCTACCACTTTGTTTAATGACCAAGTCATCACTCTTTACCATTGCTGGCCCCAATTGTGCTTACTAAACAAGGACTACTTGTATATGGGAAAGAAGTGATTATTGGAGACAATATATTTGTTCCACACTCTCAGTTGATCTTAAAAGATTGCATAATATTGGCATTTGCAGCATAAATAACTGGAGGAAACAGCAAAGAATGGAAAGGAAGTATATATTTTATTTATTTATTTATTTATTAATGATATTAATTTTCCAATTTTACATTTGAGTATTTAAAAAGCAACATAGTGACTGGGTTAATTTATAATTCAATAACAAAATCTTTAGTGCAAATCTCAGATTACAACATCAGATATTTCTTCTCTTTTTCCCTTAACATTTACTATCTCATATTCAAACTAGTACATTTCTAATTATATCAATTCAATAAAGACATCATTATTACATTTATCAATAATTTTTTGGCTTATACATACCTTAATTACATTCAATCTTCATAAACAATCCATATCCTGTTACTAATTTTTACATAATTTTTAATTTCTCATCAATATTCCAATTTAACCTTTGATATCCATAATTTTCAGACCTTGGGTAACCAAGATTTCCCTTATCTCACTTCATAACAAACTATAATGCCCAAAATACACATTTTATCTATTTAAATATAATCTTGTTCTATTTCCTAAAAGTTATCTATTTCCCACCATATTAAGTCATCTACTTAATAACACAATATCCCCTTTAATAAATCAAAACCATTATATATGTTGCCTGGGTTAATCAATAAGTCAAACATATTCATGATAATTAATTTTCTTTTCCCTTTTAGATCTAATTTTTCAATATTAGACACATCAGATCCTTATTTTCAACTAGTTTCCAGCTATTTTAAATCTAATAACCAAAATTCCCCTTATTTCAACATCTCCCTTTAAACCCTCTAATTGACAATATAAAATCCCCTCTAATGAATCAAAACCCCAATTTTTCAACCTTATTCTAGCTTTCTTCCTTTGCCAACTAGGCTTCCATATCAGTGCTTTTAAATCATCAAATCTCCCTTCATTCTTATATATGTTAGTTGAATTAAAGGAGACCATTTGATTGCCAGTTTTCTGGAGGGACTAGCCCATTTGTATTCATTTAGTTGTCGCCCTGTTATTCCAGTCCCCCATGTTTGCTGTGATATATTTGTCTTCAATTCAATCTGTACAGATTGAACTCTGTATATTAAGAGAAATATATTTTGCCTCAGTTTTCCGCCAGCAGTTTGATGGTGATAAAAGAAAACCATATCTGATTCAAAAAATACAGATCAATATTGTAAGGAACATTGTTGTATTTATAGAAATTGATGATGATATTTGTTTCCTTTGATGAAAATTCTGCAATTACTCCTTTATATAGAAAATAAAAATGAACAAATAAATAAGCCTGTGGCATTTTGCAAACTAAGTTCCAATTAATTGATAAAGTAACTGCTACTGTATGGATTCCACATCATTCTAATCATATTCTAATCATATAATCATATAATTTTCAGAAGAAAATCTATAGAACAATCACCAATACTTTAATCATGTAACAATTCTTTGGATTCAGTAAGGGAAACTATCACAAAGAGTTTGTACAAATATGCCCAAGACCTCTTTGTATCTTTTCTAATGAGCTTTTTCCTTCTTTTTAAGCTGCCCAGTTATATTGTCCTTATAAGCTGTTTTAGTGACTCTAAAAACTTTGAGGAAATAACTTAAACACATTGATTATGTTTTTCTAGGGCTTCATTTAAAAAGCTGGCTTGCCCGTAAACTAAAAATACTCTAGGCAAATGTTCTCATATAAAACTATGTATTTTCTCCTCTCTCTTATTCATGTTTTGGAGGAGATTAATTGTGTAACAACATCCTCAGGAATGTGATATCTCCACCATCTTGTGCTTTGGAACAGATACTGTGCACGCACTCTTGGCTGAAAATAAGTATTATAGTTGTCTGTTGAAATTGCCTTGTTAAAAGTAGTGCAATTAAGCTATATGAAACCAAATCATTTAATGTCATTAATAGTACATCTGGCATATTTCAATCAAAATATACAAAGGTTATAAGATTATGCTTTCTTGCAGACTGCTGCTGGTCACTTTTATCGTTTGGGGTTTATGGCAAATTGTTTAGAGAGGTCGTTTTAGAGGTTTATGTATAGATTCACTATCCATAGGTACATATCTGCTCTAATGCAGCTCTTTAAGTTAAACAAAGGAATTCAGCATCTGTTTCCGAGAATCTTTATTTTAATGGTTTGGGTAGGCCTCTAGTTTGAAAAGCATGGAGTTAATTCAAAGGACTTACAGTAGGTCTTGATTTAATGTTCCAATTATACTCGTAGTCCTATTTTATCCGAAGAATCAAGTATTCTCCTATCTATAATGCAAACCACATGTAGAAGGTTGAATCCTGTTTTGTGCCAGCATTTTGGTAAATTAATTTTTGATCCCAGCTAAGCTTATCAGCCATCTTTCTACACAGATCAGACAGGATATACTGTACATCTGACAAATGTTTCTGGAAGTAAACATTTTAAAATTGATGATATGGCAGTTCAATTTACATTTTAAGTGCTTCAACATCTTCCTTGTGGACTTGCCCCCCTCTTTCCTTTTAACAATTGTTTAAAGGTTTATAAAAAAAGTTGTGGGATCAGTTTGAAAGCATATTTATCGTATTCAGTTCAAACATATGTTTCATTATAAATATAGTCATTAGGAATTCACCTGTTTTTGACATTTTCTTCATTTTGCATTCTTTGAAAGGGAAACAATTAGAAGACACAGGCAGCATCTGGAAGTAAGGGTGGCAGGGTAAGATGGACCAAAGCAGCATTGGTGATGTTGTGATGCAATACTTTTTCCATATGCCTCAAGATGTTGCATGTACTCAGAAGATACAGTACTGTCTCTTTTGTTCCAAAGCTTGTTTGGCTCACCTTTCCTCCTGGCTGTTCCACTGGTTTTGAAGCTATTGGATTTGTTATATTTAATATTCCCTTGTCTGTGAGCAAGATAAGCAGATCCCTGCTGAATCCTCCTATAGTCAAGGAAGATGAATGGGGACAAACTCTGTTAGAGTGTGCTCAAATCTTGAGTGCAGGCAATGAAGTAGTTTAGCTCATCTTTGATTGGAGAATAAGCCAAATTTCCTGAAAGATTGCTTTTCAGTTTCAGACTGAATTGGTCTCACCTCAAAAGTGTAACTAATATCTAAGAAAAAAGTTGTAAGAATTGTAAGGTTGAGCCCGAGGGAGGAGTCAAACAAGTCATCAATCTCGAGTCCCTTCATGCCCATAAGAGATCTAAGTCCAGCTCACCTTGAATCCAGTTGACTCTTACCTACCGCCAATTTGCTTTGACTGTTAGTTCAGATTCTTGTAGAGAGCATAAGCTTGCAATAAACCTTTATATTCATTTGAACTGCTTGGACCTCTCATTTCCCTGTGCTTGATAAGTGTGCTCTGCAGCTTTTATTAGCAAAATTGGCTTGTAAAGCATCGTATATTACAGGCATTCTGCACTCATTTCTTTAGTTATGTCTTCATTCCCTCCGTTCAATTTTGTACCCTGGCATTTTTGTTATCTAGGCTGAGCATCTGGGTTCTGATGGCTTTCCTTCACAATGGAGGAGAAGGAATGAAGTCTTGCATATGTGCTGCTACAGGTAGGCCTTGCTTAATGGTGCCAATTGAGACTGGAAACTCTGTTGATAATCAACACAATAGTTAAGTTGAAAAACCACTTAGCAACAGCAATTCTGGCAGTCCTGGCTGCTGCTGTTAGGTGAGGGCCACATGAGTCATTAAGTGGGACCTAACATGACTGGCTTTCAACTTCTGCTGGTTTCCCCATTGACTTTGCTTATTGGAGGCTGGCAGGAAAGTCACAAATCATGATTATATGTCTGTGGACCACTTGCAGCAGTCATAAATCCAGGCCAATTACCGAGCACCTGGATCACAACCATTTCCTCAGGGCCCCTGTGACTGCCAGAATTTGAAGATCGGTTGTAAGTACTATTCATTCAGCATGGCTTAAGTTCAAACAGTCTCTGAATGAGTGGTTGTTAAATGAGGACCACTTGTACTTCCTTTTCCTCTGTGTCAGCACATCTGGTCTGCCTGAGTCAGGGTTAGGAAGACGAAGAGGAGAAAGAAATCAATGCATGTTCTCTGCAGTGAGAATATTGGGAAACTAGGGTATACCACTGTGGCAGTAAAGGATGGGGAGATAATTAGGTGGGAGATAATTACTCTGTTTTCCTGATGCAGTAGTCTGCCTCTAGGGCTGTATAAATCAATAAATATTTAACAATTTTGTCTACAAAGTTGTGGTACTTGTAAAACAAATAATTATGGTGTAACAAATGTTTATGCGGCTGAGAGGTACAAACCAAAACAAGTTTAGCTGGCATTACTTCTGAAAGGAATCCCACAACTTACAATCCTGCCTGCCAGCCTGCCACTGACTTCTATAGTGGTTAACTGGCAGTTAATGTTCATTATCAATTAACAGCAATAAAGCACCTACAATAAATAAACTGACCCACCGTCACTTCATAGCAACAGAAAAGATATTCACTTCAGTATATTAAAACCCCTGGATCATTCCAATCAATTAAGACACAGTATATGGAAGAACTCAGTTTTGAACAGTTTCTGAAACAAGATGTGGGCGATAGCAAATCTAATTTCAACAGAGAGAGTGTTGCAAAGAGTAGGTGCTGTTACTGAAATGTAGTACTGCACCTCAGCCCCCTTACTTCATTGAAGTAGGCTACCACTGGCAGCTTCTGGGGGATTGGCCATGCTGATTTTAATTAGGAAAAAATATCATGATGTATAGGGCTTTATAGGGCAAAATCAGCACTTTGTATTGGATTCTGAATTCTGTTGGAAGCCAGTGCAAGTGTAATGTGCTTCCAACAACTGCTAGCTAAGACACAAGGTACTGTATCTTGTATCACCTAACAGTCTTATGTAGAGTACATGTAGCAGTCCAGGCAGGTAGTAATAACAGCATGAGTTACTCTGCAGGGTCCTCTCACCAAATAGAACCAGAACTGGCTTATCATATAGAGTAGGATGAAGGCCTCTAGCCACAACCTCCACTTGATCAGCCAACAATAAACTGAGATTAGGAGGACCCCTTCCTCAACAAGAGAAAATAATATAGCCAACAGAGCCTCTTGATTTACAGTAATTAGACATCTTGTTTGTTGGGTTCTGCTTTAGACTGCCATGCTGCATCCAGATCCTAGATCATCCTTTGGCATGATCTTAAGTTATGATGAAAAACTACATATCATCCTGACCTTGGTGCTGCTGTACCCCAGTCCAACTCATGACCTTTCCTAATGGTTTCACCTAAATGTTAAATATCAGGAAAGAGAAAACTTTTGTTTTTACTTTTGTTTTATCTGATTGTTGTGTGCTGTCCAGAGTTGCCTTTGGTGAGATGGATGACTATATAAATTAGACAGACAGACAGACCTCTTTCTTTACTATCCTCAACTGGAGACACCTATTAGCAGGAGCAGAAGAGTGCCTCTAGTCCAGGGGTGTCAAACTGCCGGCCTGCAGGCCGTATGCGTCATGCCGAAACCGCGCCCAACCCAGCTCTGGCAATAGGGGAAAAGTCGCGATACGTCACAACATGTCACGTGACATTGCAAGTTTGACATCCCTGCTCTAGTCCCTAGTCCTCAGAGACAATCCAGAAGGATTCCGTGGTGGTGTTGAAAGCTGCTGAAGACCAGAAGGGGCATATTCCCCCATCCAAGTCCTAGCAGAGGTCATTTGCTTTGCCTAGGTCTTTTTTCCAACATTGGGAGTCCTGCTTTTTTTATTTATTGAGTCTCATTTCCATAAAACAGATTTTGAAAAAATAGAAAGAGAACCCCACGGCTGTTGTAAGATATGTTTACTCTGCAGTATCTTGCACAATAAAATATTTATAGGAAGTTTATAAAGAACACAATGATCTTCCTCTGTTCTCTTGTCGCTTCCTTTCAAAGAAATGATCTTTCATTTAATGGAGAATAATAATAATTCCAGATCAGCTCCATTATCCACTTTCATTTCCTGATATCCTTAAACTGAGGTAACATATTGTATTCACATGAAGAAAGAATTAGTGTTGTTAGTATAATTACATTTTGAAAGAATTCTTAAGGTCATAAATCTGATGATAGTGTCTTATTTTATTAAATGCTATATGTAGCTTATCTCCTAAGTCTAGTAGCTTTTCTCAAGTTTCACTTTTGGAGAGTTTGTTGTTTTCCAATGCTGCATTTCCTTTTGCTTGGCTATCAATCTGTTGTTACTGAAAACAGACTCATTCAGAATTGATTTTTTAAGTGGGGGACTGTTGACATGTTGGGTACATGTGGTGCAGATAATTGAGTTTCAGCCTCTGCCAGAATTTTTCAAACATTATCAGACTTCACCATCTCCAATAAAGTTGACCCTGTATGCATACAAGTCTTCCATATCTCCAGGAGTATTCACTGTATACATCTGTCCCTCTGATTATTATGCTCCCATTGAAATTAATGAAATTAAACATTAATATTCTAGACCAGGGGTAGGCAACCTTGGCTCTTTTATGACTTGTGGATTTCAACTCCCAGAATTCCTGAGTCAGCATGGCTGGTTCAGGAATTCTGGGTATTGAAAGTCCACAAGTCATAAAAGAGCCAAGGTTGCCTACCCCTGTTCTAGACTAAGGCATTTGTGGGTGTATCAACAGTCTTTCTCAGTAGTCTCAGCACCTGGCTGATCATATGTGGGCCTTGAAGCTCAACAGGGTTTACCTGGCTAGGACTGAAATGGGAGATTACTATGGAACTGCACTGCCGGCTTAGGAATCATCTGGATCAGGGGTGGGGAATGATGGCCATTTTATGCTGGCTCAGGAATTCTGGGAGTTAAAATCCACAAGTCATAAAGGGGCCATAGTTCCCCACCTCTGATCCAGGTGATTGTTAGTGTTGCTGTTCAGAATTCTGTATGAATATATTAGCACAAATCAAGTTTAACTTGAAGGAATTTATCCCTGATTATTAATAGACTTGGTATTCATTTATAAAATTCATATGGTTTTCCATCTTACCAAAAGTAACTTTGGACATTGCCCAACAATAAGATAAAATAACAAATGTAAAAACAATAGGTATGACATATAAAAATCTTATGTTAATAAATATCTTAATAACCAAAGATACAAACCACAGGTGAAGGAGGGTAAGAGGAGCCACCTCAACAGTGGAGTCATTTAAGAAAGCAGGTATGAAATGTAGTATTAAAACATGAGGATGCAAACTTATTTTCTGAAGTTTTCCTTTGGAAGAAGATGGCCTTTTTCATGGTTCAGAAGTGGTGTTTTTGCTCTGTTTCTTTTCTTACCAGTTTAGGTGTGAAATTTCTGATTTTGTTTTTGTTTTGTTTTTTAAAATTTCTGACAATTTAGGATGTGGAATATATATTCTGCTCCAAAGGAAATAGTTTTTCCATGAAATCATCTCTTTCTGGAAAGGAGAGGGAAATTCTAAGTTTAGCTTTCCTCTTATAGCTTTGTAAAAAAATTAAATGGATTCATAGAACTTTTACTTTTTCCTCCATGCACCATGTCCTATTATTGCAATAAAAGCAGGATTAAATGCTATTTTTTCTAATAATTTTTAATATATGAACCTGTGTAGTCATGTTAAAAAAAAGCAAAGGAAGCTATTTTATTAATGTATAATACAAAAAAGGTCAAGGAAGAGAGAAACAATTCATTTTTTAAAGTTGTTTATCATTTTTAAAAAAACAAGGAGCTTTCATGTAAGATGTTTTGTGCTGCCACATTACCTCACACGGAATTTTATGGGACTGCAGGTGTTTTAATTCTCTATTTAAAACATATTCTGTGTCTTCACAATTCCCCCCCCCCTTTCTTTCCTAGTATAATGATAGAATTGATAGATGATGCTTGTTGATCAGTGGTGCTAGAAAAATGTTAAGTCAGATTTAATATAGCCCTTATTTTTTTATGATTTTTCATCTCTGTTATTACAAGGGTTGTGTGCTGCCTTGAATTCAATCCAGAAGAGATCTTTTGGGGTACAAATGCACAACTAGTCTACAACTTATTAAAGCAATAGCATTTGTTCCCAAGATTACACAGCCAAACCAATGAGTGGTAGATTGTCCTATGTGTCCAAAGCATTTTTTTTTTCAAATAAAGTCTAAAACATTGCACTGTTCTTTTCCCTGCTTCCTCCTTACCCACTACCTTCCCCTGTATATGAAAACTATGCTAATTGAGGATAGCTTATCAACCAAAGATTATTACAGGTAGTCCTTGCTTAGCGACCAATTGTCCAGTGACCAATTCAAAGTTATGACAGTGCTGAATGAGGAGGATTGCAGTCGGTCCTGGAAGTTGCAGCTATCACAGTGTCCCCACAGCCATGTGATCACGAATTTGGGGATTTTGCAGCGGGAACACACGATAGTGGCAAGTCATGTGGTTATCATTTGCGGCTTTCACTACCGGCCTCTGACAAGCAAAGCCAATGGGGAAGCTGGCAGGAAGTCAGAGGTTGTGCTCATGTAACTTTGTGCTTAATAACCCTGCATGATTTGCTTAATGACTGCCACCAGAACTGCCACTATAAGTCAGCACAGTCATTTGTTTTACAACCATGTTGCTTTATGATGGAGTTCCCAGTCTTAATTATGATTGTTAATTGTGGGCTACCTGTAATATTTAATGTATCGGATGAAAATACACCGTAGTTTTTGGTAGATATTTCATTCCTTATGTTGGAATTGTAGGAGCTGAAGTGCACATACAAAAAACTGCAGGTTGGGGAAAACTGCTGTAATATATTTTTTTTATGTGGCAGCAAGAGAGAGAAAAGGAGAGAGAGAGAGATTTTGCATGACAACTTGACACAGGATTTAAACAGCTAATTTTGATGGAATTTGATACTGGATATTGGATATATAATTGCATTTTCCATAGTAGTTTCCATCTGCATCTTCTGGAAGCCTACGAAAGTCCCAACTCGTATGTCTTATGGAAGCAATATAAGATTTTATATTACTGTGACAAGAAGGAGCCAGATGCACTTCCATCGGTGCCAGGGAAATGCCAGTACAGCTGAGCCACAGTACAGCTGAACAGCAACAAGTAACGCTACTGTTGTATTTGATGTGGCAAGCATGGCAAACTCTCTGGTCATCAGAAGCAACTTGTGCTTCTAGGAGAAGAAGTGATCAGGAAAAGCTCCAGGGAGCAGCCAGACCCAAGAAGCTTCACTGAGCTGAACAAGATACTTCACTATTTGAACTATTCTGAGGAAGCTTTTTTGTTCTAAGAACTTCGAATTGCTTCCAAAAATGAGAGAGATTTTTTTTTTTTATAACTCTCCATGCATTTCTTCACCATATAGCGTACCTGGCAAATAGGAGCATTTTTTAAAAAATTAAAGTTTCAGTAAGAACAAAAGGGAAAAGAGGAGGAAAATATCCAGGGACAATAATGACGAGTATTTATAAGGATCTGGAAACCACTATCCATTGGCAAGAAAATTTAAGCTCTCAGCTGTATCTTTCCACAATATAAGTTGAAAAGGAGGTGGTTGATATGAATATTTTATCTACACAAATAATAAAAAGAAAACCATATGCCCAGAAAATTGTTTTTGTTGATGTATCCTTAACAGCCTTATTTTTTCTAGCGTCACAAGTAGGTTCCAGGGTTTAATATTTTGTAAACTAAATGTATCTACATAAATAATGTAATTCTTTACTCTGTCATCCTTCATTGCATTTATTAGATTTCAAGTAGACCATAGTGTTGTGCTTGGGTTAAATAATTAGCACTGAGTTAGTACATTACCTATTACCAAACCATAATCCTTAAAGAAAATGGCCAAGTTATAAAGTAGTCTGTATAGAATTTGATGTTATGAATGCAGTTTGCTTGAAAAAATGTTTGAAGTGTTCTCTGGATCTCTGTTTAACAAGACCATTTAATTAGTCTTCATTCCTTACCAAACTCTTCCCTGATTTGCAAGTCTGTTATTAGTGGTTACTTCTTGGGTTCAGTAACTCTCTAATCTGCTGGTTTCTTCCTTTCTTCTAAACGTTGCCACACCAGCTACTAGGGTGGAACTGTACTTTTAAGTTTGAAATGAATAGTGTTTTACCACAAATGGAAAGCATTTTCACTCTTGTGCCATACTAACTATGCATTTATCCCCAAATACATTTTGAGCATTATTTCTCTGACCTTCCTTGTGTACTGAACTGCTGAAAACCTTTCATGAATTTCTTCCATCTCTATTTTAAATAAAAACAAAAGTTATCTTTCAGTTCAAGTATATTTATCAATTAATTTTGGTGATTAGACTATTACACCTCTTATAGGACTATAAAATAAGTTCCTTCATGTAGTTCTCCCCCCCCCCCGAGGAAATGATGGTATTTTAAATAAGGATGATTTAAGCGTATCAAACCAGCTTAAGTACTTTGTGCGGCCAGGTTGAATTGGTTATTGGTTGAATTGGTTATTGGTTGAATTGGTTATTGGTTTAATATGAACTTCAAGTAAACTTCAAATATTTCTTATCATAGAAAGTATTGATCTAATTACAGTAGTCTAGTATTTGGAACTGATTTATGAAACCGTTTGAAATCTGTGTAGGAATGTTTTTCCAGTTGGAGTTCAGGGTTGGACATCCTGTGAACCATAAGTAACCCTAGCCCAAATTTTTGTAACTGCCAGGGACCTCCAAGAAAGTACTACCAAATTTATCTACCAACTGGCAGAATAGGTGCATTAACCTTGCTGTTAATTCTTCTATTGTGCTTCCTGTGATCATTGCTGACCTTTGATGGCCAAATAAATGCAATACAGTAAGAACAAAGTCCAGCTCCTGGTGACACAAAGATTGACCCCGAGAAAGTTAAACTAACACATTTAAGATGTAGGAGGTGACCTGACCGAGCCCAAGAGTGGCATTAAGGGCATCAGTTTAGAGTCACTATGACCCCGTAAAACACCGAAGTGCAACCCCCCCTTGGAATCCATTCACTGTTATCTGGCGTCAATTCTCCTTGACCATTAATAGATCAGATTCTTGCATATAGGTTGCATGGAATTTAGAACTTATCCTGGCTCCTGATTTCCTGTGCCTGATATAAATAACTTACATATGGTAAACCTGTAAATATTGCCACTTGATCATATAATTGTTTTATAAATCAAATTTATTTTTTTAAATTTTTTTTAAATAATTTTTATTGAAGAAAAAAGAAAAAAAAGATTAAAAAAACATTGAACATAGTGTATCATCTTTGACATACATCTTTGTCTAGACATTCCATATTATACATATAAATCAAATTTATAATTGATATCTCACATTAAAGAAAAAGTATTTAACCTAATTATTTTCAAAAACTGTGCTGTAAGGAAAAGAGTGGACCCACCACTAAAAATCATGTTGATAGGCTCTCACTTTGGTGTAATGGCAGTCTGTAAACAAAAATAATGCTTACGTGGCTTTTGAGGAAGAATTGAACTGTACATGTTCAGAACATAATGTATTCAACTGTTTGTACTGTACCAAAAATCAGAATGCATTATTTATTAGATTTATGTGCCACGCATCTCTACTACAGGCGACTCTATATTTAGCCATGCTTTGCTAAAGAATCATTAGTCTGGTGGTCTTCACTGTGATGTAGTAATGATTTGTTTATGGTTTAACAACCTGTTAAAGCCTGCAGTTTCTCAGACTGATCTCCTTTGAAAGCTGATAAATAGTCTCAGATCAGTGTTTTCCTATATTAAAGTATATTTCACAGCACACCCTTCCTTTTTACATGATCACTCCCTGGCAGCCTTCCAAAATACCTACCACATTACTTCCCATTTCCTCTAAAATCTTAAAAACAATCTCTGTCATTTTCCCTTTGCTGAAATGGTTTGGGGCTTTACATATCTTTGTCCCTAGGAACCATTGATCTGGTGCCCTTCGACTGCTATTGCAAGAATTCTTGAGAAGCTCTTGTAATTGAAAACAGAAGGTCAAAAGAAGTCTCAGGATAATCTATTAAATTAAGTCAGGCTTTGTGCATTTATTTCATTTTACTTTAGAATGCAGCAAGAAGCCTGGTGTACACACACCTGACATATTATTATTCCTCTTTTTTCTTTTTCTTTTTTTTTGGGAATCAGGCTGACTTCTAACTTGCTCTTTTCTCCCTTTCCATGTGCCACCATTTCTTAATATAAAGTTGTCATCATTAATGTTGATCCATCATTGTTAAGATTTAAGCTATAGTATTCACTCATATGAGAAGGTGGATTATTGTATTGACATGGTGGGTGGGAATCATTGTTAAAGTCCCTCCTGCAAAGGCTAGGTATTACAAGAACCAGGAGATTCCCTGATCCCAGGGGAGGAGATAGAAGAGCTGTGACAAAGGAGGGTTTTGCCACTGGCTTAAAAGGTGCAGCATATATTGAAGAATTTCAGAAGTGCGTAATGTTATCTTAAGCGTGGTTCTTTTGTGTCTTATTTGCTTTATGGACTTTACTAGACTTCCTTGGTTTAAACTTTTGAAAACCAGTTTGGTAAGCCAAAACACAGCTGCTCTGGAAGGAGAGGTTTTCACTTTTATGCATTTTTGTTCTTTTTTTTTTTTTCCTCCAAAACTTCCTTAAATCCTTCCAGTGATGTTTATAACTTTTGCTTTGCTGGAGTTAGTATGAATTGTTTAATGTTTAACTGCTGTTCTGGCATGTTGTCAGTGTTTTCTTGGTAGAGTCAGTGAGAGAAGAGGCCAACAGCAAAGGTTTTTCAAAGTTCCTCACTGGGCATTAACGTAATGGTCGGTAATTCAGTTACTCAGTATTAGAGCAAACACAGATATGAAAGAGAACAACAACAAAAAGCCTACCTCCCCTATCCTGATAATTCTTTCTAAGATAAAAAACTTACAAAATGTGCTGTTTGACTCAATTTAGAATTGGCAGTTGGGTTATAAAACTGGGGATGAGAAGTAGAATGAATCCACACTATTCTGTTTCTTTCTACCTATGAATTGCATTGCTTAGGCACCTTTGCATGCTAATGCATGGGTTCTCCATCTTTTCTGGAAAAAAATTATGCATTTAAAAGATTGAGATTATATAATAGGTATCTAGAGAGAGCCAGTTTGGTCTAGTGGTTAAGGCAGCAGCCTAGAAATGAGGAGTTTTTGAGTTCTAGTTCCACCTTAGACACAAAGCCAGTTGGGTGACTTTGGGCCATTCACTCTTTCTCAGCCATAAGAAGGAACAGGTAATGGCCAGCCACTTCTGAAATCTTGCCAAGAAAACTTGTCCAAGCAGTTGCCGGGAATCAGCACCCACTTGAAAGCTCACAGCATTAAAACGTAATGGCTGCTATAGAAGGTATAGCCAGCCACAATGTGTGCAGTGCTTTTGGAGTTGCTTTGCAAAGATACAGGAAAATAATTGTAGCAACTGTTTGGACCAGTACTGGGCCGCGGCATGCCAGCAACCGGTCCGCACAACAAGCAAAGCTCCATCCGTGGGATGCAGGCAGCACACAAAACCACGCCCCCTCCGGTCTGTGGAAAAACCTCTCTCATCAGAACCGGTCCCGATGAGTCCTCGATGTAGTCCTCGATCTATAACCACAATTGATCCCAGCATTTCAGTTGTTAAGCAAGACAATTGTTAAGGGAATTTTCCCCATTTTATGACTTTTTGCCGCAGTTGTTTGGCGAATCACTGCAGCTGTTAAGTGGATCGTGTGGTTATTAAGCGAATCTGGCTTCATCCATTGACTTTGCTTGTCAGAAGCAGGCTGGGATAAATGCCTGCCAGTTGGTCACATAACCATGGGGATACCGGCAACAGTGGTAAGTAAGTGTGAAAATCAGTCATAGGTCACTTTTTTTCAGTGCTGTAGTAACTTCGAACGATCGCAAAATGAATGGTTGTAAGTTGAGGACTAGCGGTATGCATCCAGGATTCAACATTAGTCAAGGGAGTTAATAATATATATGAATGAACGTACATAGGCACCTCACCTTTCGGAATTTTTTTATTTTATTTCAAAAGCAGATTTTTATGGTGATGCAGAGTTTGGAATATGTGCATGACTAAAAGCAATTATGAAGAACAGTGCAAATAATTGCATAGACATAGAAGAATTATGATTGCTAATAATCATACCTCTCCTGCTAAAACCTGTTAGAGTTGAATTCCTTGTGGACGTTCAGGAAGCAGTTGATAAAAAAAATAGTGTTGAGCTAAACTGATTATTGTGAACAGACTGCCTTTTTTCTGCTAGACTTGTCAAAGAAGCATTTTTATGCTGATTACTGGTCCAAATACATTTTGTTTCCCTAGGCAAGTTGCCTACTAGTATGTCCATGTCTGTTGTTTTAGAGTTTAGACCATCAAAAATGGTGCCTATATATTCTGTATTATAAAACTTGGACAGAAATCATAGCCCTTTTAATGCCCGAATATTATCTAATATGCTGCTTTTGAAATGCTGTGTGTGACTTGAGCCTCTTTTGGTTGACGTGTGGGATGGAGAAAGTCACACTACTCTTTGACCATGAAAATCAAGAATAAATTTTAATTACTCTCAATTTTCATGGTCAAAGAGCATACATACTCCTCCAAAGGCTCAGGAACTGCACTTCTAGTTCTTTTTGATGCTTATTGATAAGAGTGCATATATGCAACTTACTCTGAGAGGACTACATGCAAAGGATAAGATGAAATCAAGGATTTATGTTGGGTAAGTCTTGAAAATTTGTGCAAAGTAGAAGAAGGTATTCTGGAAGAAGGCAGAGAAATTTCATGGATATTTTGTTCAATTGATGGAAACTTAAGATAAAGTCTCCATGTTAAGGAAAACATCCATGAGGTTTCCCTGTTTTCTTCCAGATTTTTCTAAAAATTCCCCACCCAGCAAAACATGTGAAATGAATCAGTAAGAAAGGACGAAAGTCTGGGGAGGAGAGAAGATAACATCTAATTTTAAGGGATTGCTATGAAAGTTTCAGCTTCACAAAAGTCTTCTTTGCCAGCTTTCTTTTGTTTGGGTAGCTTTTTGAATGCTTTGCACTAAGCTGTTGCCTGATATTTCAAAGTCACCTTCCAAGTCTGTACACTGCATAGAATACCAATTAATTATTCACTACATGTCCTGATTTCACAGTAGATCAGTTAATATTTCCATGCTAACTATAAATCACTACTCTGTTCATTTTTAAAATACCCTTACCATAGATCAGTGGTGGTGAACCTATGGCATGAGTGCCAGAGGCGGCACTCGGAGCCCTCTCTGTGGGCACACGTGCCGTTGCCCCAGCCTTGCCTCCCCCTGCGACCCCCTCTTCACCAGCAGCCCCCCTGGAGGAGAGTCGCCCCCGAGCGTGGCCCACGCAGAGCAGCACAGCCAAGGACATGGCAGCCAGGCAGCGTAGACAAGACTCTGCCCTCACACCCCATCACGCACAGTTGATGCTGCGGGGTGCGGGCAGAGGGCGTGGCCGCCATGGCGCTGCTGGGCTGCCTGGGCGATCTGCGGCGGGCCCTGGAGGCGGTGAGTGGCCCTGTGGGCAGGGGGTGGAGCAGGGGCGGGGCCAGTTTTTGGGCACTCGGTCTCTAAAAGGTTCGCCATCACTGCCATAGATGCTACTTATTGCCAAAGATTTTCCTACTAGTAGAGTCCATTGATCACGCCTACAATTTGGGATCTGTGGTAAATTAATAGAAAATAATATTCTATATACATATTTTAAAAGGCCGCTTGAGATTATATTTAATGTATACAGTAATTGCAAATCTAATTGCTTTGTTCCTATTCTAGTTTTCCAGACATTAGGACTTGTTTTCTTGTCAGAACATAAGACATTCCATTTATTTTTGGATAGAATGATTGAAAGTTTTAACGTTTATGAAGTCTACATTGCTTCAGGCCTCTCATTTTCTTCCTCCCTACTTTATAGCAATAACTGGAAGGGAAAAAAATATTTAACATGCAAATCACTTTTAATTTCTCTTTTTTGGTTTCCTGATATATAACCCAAGAGAATGTCTAAGAAATAATGCTTGATACTTTTTTAAAAACTGCCATGAAATACATTGGCAGAATTTGTGGAATGCTATCCCATGGCTTTGACCTACTAATTACATATTATTATACAGTACTTTTTCCAATTTCTAAAAAAAAAAACCTCTTAAAGTGACTTGTGGCTGAAACAAATATACTGGAATTGAACATTGGCAAGGACAACATGGAAAAAAAGGGTCAGTTTCTTGCCATTTGTTCATAATTTCTAGTTCAAAGGTGTGCAGATTACTAATATTTTGCAAAGTAGAAAACTCTACACAGTGTTTACCTTTGGATAGTTAAGTATTTGTTGTAGCTCTTCTGACTTACCATTCTGCTAGGAAATCAGTGTAGTAGATATGCACAAATCACTCTTTTCAGTGGGGTTAGCCCAGGCATGTCCCGCCGGCTGGATGCGTCCCATGCAGGCCACGCCCACCTGGGCCAAGCAAGGGCAAAACAAGTCACGATACAGCCCACGATGCGATCGGGTTTGAAACCCCTGGGTTAGCCCATGAACTTGTATACCACTAGTATTCATATAATCCTTTGGAAATGTAAAATAACTCTTACGGAAAGATTGTTCATTAGACACTTCTAAATATGATAGGAGATTAAGAAAAACATGATTGCCAAATCTAAGATTGTGCCATGTTCCCAAAGCAATATTTTGCACTGTGAAGAAAAACATTTGGATGCTTTTCATAGGTGACATTAAAGACTGCCCTACTGATATTCACATGAGTTAGGAAGCTGAAAAAAGTTATTTTAAAAACCAAATGTGATCTGGCTATTCTAAGTACTGAACTGAATTCAGATTATAGATGTGGGAAATGCAAAAAAAGTGGCTTTTGGAAAAAGGCTTCGGGGTTCTGCCTAAAATTAGAACCATGCTGTTCTAAAATGTTGTTCAGGAGAGTGGAAAAGAGAACAATGAGATTAAGAATCTGGTGTTTGCAAGAGGAAGTAGCAACAATAGAGGCTCCTAGTAGTTTTGGCTGGAATGTTAGAGATGTAAATCACAGCCGTCTCATGATCTTGCAGTACTTGCACAGCTGTGGGGCTCTGAAAACATCAAAGAAGTCTGCTGATACTTCGAGCAGAAAACATATGGACTCCACCACATGTAATAATTTGTCCCTCTTTTATAAGTTGGAGCCATGAACATTTTTTAAAAAAATACATTAAAGAATATATAAAAAACATACTGTATTCAATTGCAAAATAGTCACAAAGGAAAAGGCTTTTGTATTTAAAAAAATGTTTTGCCATGCACTAAAGAAAAAGTAACACTGTTCCTCAGTGTCAACAAGAAAATTGACATATCCAGAACAGAGGTATCAGCTTTGTTCCAAAAATATATGGTGATATCTTACTGTTATTCCTTGCAGATCACTGCCACTTCTGGACAATTCATAAGTGAATAATATTGTACAAAATAATGAAAATGAAAATAATTATATTCAGAGATTTTTCTTCCAATGTCCCCATTCCCATCCCTGGGATATTATCCAAATAGAAAGGGATTGATACTTCACCACAAATTCATATAGTTTTATTCTTACAGAGAAAAGTGAATAACAAAATTGTGTAGCCATTTCCTCCCTACTGAATATCTCAAATTAAAAAAAAAGATAATTAATTCTAGTCATGGTGCCTTAATGTAGTCAAAGACTTTGTGGTATAAACTTTCATGGACTATATTATAGCTCATAAGTATGTTCCTTTGATAAGAGTAAATTTCATTTCATGCAAAAATTATCCATTTCGTGATAAGTCATTTTCTTATTTACTACACAAAATTTCAAATTTAAAAAATAGACAATGTTCTTCCATTTAATACAACTCTTCTAAATAACAAGGATTTTTCTTCTTATCTATTCATAAAGAAGAAATAAACTTTAATGCAATTGCTGCAATTTACATGCATTATATTAAGTGAAAAAGTGCTTTCATGATACTGATTATAATTTTGTCCAGATAATAATCGAATACTATAATTATGCCAAATGTTTTCACATCATGGAACAGATGTAACGGGTAATTCAACGAAAAAGACCATGGCATGAGTGGAGAGAAAACCAAAAACTGAAGCGAGAATGACTTTCTTGGCACCAGATATTCCATAAAACTATTATTATAGTAGATATTTTTGCACTGGAGAGTTGGTTGGCACATGTTGCATAAGAACATTTTGTCCAGTCGTCAGGTGTGAAAGCTTAAATCTCTTAGCTATTTTGTGATTAAATATACCTCCGTAATTCTCTTGATGAGAGATGATCTCCTTGAAATCAGAAGTAACATATTGCACTCATTTTAGGTGGTACTATTAGATTCCTGTGAAAATAGGAATATTACTGGGACGTATTGGCAAGATGGCCAGATATTTCTACTTTCGATGAAGGTGCAGGGAGGAAGGGTTAGAGTTTTGCCCTATGGATTTTTAACATTGTAAGCCACCCAGAGTCACCATGTGTGAGTTGGGCGGCCATAAAAGTGTGTTTAATAAAACTTGTGTTTAATAAAAATGTGACACTTTTAAATGAAATAAACATATCCAAGATGCCAAATACTAGGGAATTTCAGACACACAGGTCTGAAAGCAAAAAGGTAATTTAAAAGCCAAGGATGTATGAATGTAGCATTTACTTGCAACTCCATAAAGCAACCCTGCCTTTTCAGGAATCAAATAGCTGCTGTTCACAGGTGTCACACGATCCAAGGAAATAGATGTATTTAAATAATGGGTTGAAGACAGTTTCTATTTTTGTGTTCTTATGCATTTTGAAGCATCTTTTCACTTCAGTCCAAAAATCTTGCACCAAGCTGTTACCTAATATATCTGCTGTTAAGAAAGGGGAAAAAATACTTCTAGAAAGTGTTATACTAAAAATCCTACCTTTAAAAAAGTATCATCCATGGGGCATCTGGAGTATCTAAAGTGGCCTTCAAGGATGTGGAACCTATAGCCCTCCAGATGTTGCTAACTGCAAATCCTAATAGTCCCAGCCAGCATGAACAATGGTGAGGGATCTTATGGGTTGAAGTTCAGGAAATACTTGGAAACCTCTAGTTCTTTTACTTCTGTAATTCAGACTTCATTTTAAATCTGTTTTTACATAGGAGTTTTAAAGCATACTGAGGAATGTTCTTTCAAGGATGCTTATCTTGCCTAGACTTCCCTCCGTTTATAATAGATAGTGTAATGGTACAGATTATTTCCTCTCTTGATGAACTCTGGTCAAAAACCAGACATGCTTGTGCCCAAGTGCCTAATGGTAACTTATCCAGGTTTAGCCTTCTAACCTTAATTATATGTGGAATGTGGAGAATGTTGTGTGCTGTTTTTCTTTATAACGAGACAGTAAACCCCTGACCATTTGCTTTTAGTATTTAATCATTCTTTTTTACCATCAGTATTTGGTTTCACTAATGTAACATGATTGTTTAAAAATAGAAGTATGCCCTCAACATGTTTTGAATTATTATTACATTTGTTTATTTGCGTGCAATGTGCAAAAATTAAATACACTGGTATTATCTCCATGTGCAGTCATTTAAGACTATAATATCCTGTGTTCTGTTTTAGGAAAAAGAACAGTGCTAAAATGTTAAAAGCAGTTTTGAAAAAAAGCAGAGATGGTGGAAAGGCAAGCAAGAAGGAATCTGGTAGGATATTTTACTTTATTTAAACACATATCCCATATTATGAGCAATTGATTGCTAAATATTTTACAGTTGATGACAGGCGGAGAATTGGTGTACTTCAGCTATAACTCTTAGCTTCCCTTCTTCTTTTCTGCAGATTGAAAGTTCCTAGGAATTAAAGATTTCCCACTCTTGAAATAGATTGCAATGAGTGACTGTTAGTTCCCTGAGGACTGTATAGGACTAGAGCAGGGGTCTCCAACCTTTCCAGCTTTGTGGACCTCCAGGGAGGGGGGAAAGGGAATGGTTCTGCATAAGCAGCGGGTACGTGCGCTCACACGCAGTTCCACTTACACAAGCAGTTGGTGCGCGCACTTATCGCTCCCACAAATTGAGCTGTGCGCACTCGCCTGCCGCTTGCATGGCCTGGTACAGGTCCCCAGCCTGGGGTTTGGGGACCCCTGGACTAGAGGGAATATCCTTTTAACTTGTCAATCCCAGAGTAATGGAAAGCTGGACATGGATATTCTTTGGAAAGTAAGAGAAGAGAAAGAAATTTTTTGCAGGTGCATCTTGATGTGTGGGGCAAGGCTAATCTCCTTTGTCAAGAGATGGAAGACATGCAACTTTCTGATGGTCCTTTGTCCTCAGATTGATGCTATCATTGGTCCTTGGTCTTCTGGCAAGATGTATTTTCTTTTATTCCTGACACCTCCCAGGAAAACAGAGAAATGTACTTTCTTGCAGGGAATTGAGAAACAAGCCTTGAGGTTTAAAAAGTGATGAGATACTGGATTTAATAATAATTCTAAAAGTTTTCCTTATGCAATTTCCCTTTAGAAAATAACTCCATGACTTAGCTCTTAAAGAAGAGAGCAGTGCCCGTTTATTCCCTTCACACGATTATGTGTTTTTCAAATGATTTACTTGATAAAGAATTCAGCCAGCTTCCTGAGAAAACTCCATCAAAAGAAGGGATACCTAAACTTTAGGGTTGAATGGTGTGCACAGTGAGGCAGTTGCGATGTTTTGATAAAACATATTTCATTTAGATTGGGGACATACCTCAGTGAGACTTGAGCCTTTGTGTTACCTACATTCTTATCCCATGGAATACATTGTTAATATGTGATTTATATGTGCTTCTAGTATATATAATTAATATGTTGGAGACTGAGAGGATCTGGTTTCAAATATCTGAGTTCATTTTATTAGCCCTTATCTTAATCTAAACTTCATAGGTATTAGCACACTATGTTTTGTGAATTCTAGATATACAGGCCTCATAAATGCAGTATGCCATCTGATATTCAGGAGAAGCCGTAAAGTAATACCAAAATCATTTTCTTTAATCTCTGAAAATTTCAGATAAGTTGTAAAATAATAAAATTTTATCTCAGTGATGCAATATATAGTATTTCTCTCTCATTCATTCATTCATTCATTCATTCATTCATTCATTCATTCATTCATTCATTCATTCATTCATTCATTCATTCAATTCCTGAAGCTACTTAAGGCATAAATTAAATATCATTTCACCTTCAGCTGGATAAAAATATTGTGAGAATAGTGGTGTACAAGGCCACAGCTATTAGGCTAATGCTGACATTCATTTCTAAACTCAAATCATTTTGTCTCAGATTTCCAACTTAGTGTATAATGAAATTAGAGTTACAAACATTTATCGATATGTCCAAAATGCCTTCTGTGAGCAAGACGTCTTTTCAGTTTGAATGTAAAATGTAAAGTTTCCTAAACAAAGAACTTAAGCCAAGGGTAGGCAAAAAATTTTGACTTTTGCCTTCCTGCAATGCCTGAGAAATGCCTAGTAATAACATGACATCATTGCAACTATATTTTAGAAAGAAATGGATGAGTGCATCTTTTATTTCCTCTTCTGATGAATATAAGTTATAACTGGATCACATATAAGACTATAGCATCCCCATACTTGAAAGGCCCTTTTAAGGCCCTTTCTTGGCTAAATTAGTGGCATGCATACTGCAAAATGCCCCCCTTCCATGCTGCTACACAATATGAGAAAATCCAAACCACATTGAAAAGGCTTCTGTCATTTGTCTGCCCCCAACCTTAATAAGTCATCCTTCAACATAAATAAAGAAAATATACTAGAAAATCTTTGCTGTAAACATAGCAGTTTATTTGCTGCTTGATAACATGCTAAAAGGTTATTTTGGCAAACAAGAAATTATTTTCTGGCTCACTGGTGACTCTTTGTTCAAATTGGACTGACTGGAATAGTTTGCATGAGTGACAGTATTAGATAAAACTCTATGGCAAGAATTAAACTCTCATCAGCCCCAATCAGCATGGCAAGTAGCAAAATCGAGATCTAAAACAGCTGAAGGCAACAGTAAGCTGCCAGAAATCTGTAATTTGATTTAATTGTTTTTTTTTTTAAAGTCAGACTCTTGCACACAAATAATGATATCAAACAGTCTTTAGTTTGTCTCATGTTAATTTGTTTTCCTTCACTTCCTCTGAATATAGAGTTAGTCTGCATCAGAGCCATTTTAAAGATAGCTGAGACTAGTTGATTTCAGAAAGGGGCAGGAATCATGACTGTTCTCTTTTGACCCAGAGCAAAATACAGCTGTTAAAGTTTTAACTCTGAAGCCTCCTGGGCAAAACTTCATTCTCTTGTGTTGCTTCTTTCAAGAAGAATGCTTTTTTAAATACTAAAACTTTACTGTTGAGTATGTGGGAAAAGTAGCGGTTAGTAATAATGGGGTCCTGCAAAGAGAAGCAGCTATGGGAATTGTCGCAAGAACATTTTAATGAGAAATTAAAGTGGGTACTCTTGATAGTGAGGGAAGTTGTAGATCAAAGTAAAACTACAGCTGTTATATTATTGGTACTGTAGCTAAGACTAAAATATGCATTTGGTATTGTTAATTAGATACAGATTAAAATGCCCAGAAAGTGCTTCAGAATTTTTTTAAATAATAATAATAATAATAATAAAGTTGGAAGGGATCTTGGCGGTCATCTAGTCCAACCCCCTGCTCAGGCAGGAAACCCTATACCATTTCAGACAAATGGCTGTCCAGTCTCTTCTTAAAAACTTCCAGTGTTGGAGCATTCACCGCTTCTGGAGGCAGGTTGTTCCACTGGTTAATTGTTCTAACTGTCAGGAAGTTTCTCCTTAGTTCTAGGTTGCTTCTCTCCTTGATTAGTTGCCATCCGTTGCTTCTTGTCCTGCCTTCAGGCGCCTTGGAAAATAGCTTCACTCCCTCTTCTTTGTGGCAGCCCCTGAGATATTGGAACACTGCTATCATGTCCCCCCTCGTCCTTCTCTTCATTAAACTAGACATACCCAATTCCAGCAACCGTTCCTCATATGCTTTAGCCTCCAGTCCCCTAATCATCTTTGTTGCTCTTCTCTGTACTCTTTCTAGAGTCTCAACGTCTTTTTTACATCGTGGTGACCAAAACTGGATGCAGTATTCCAAGTGTGGCCTTACCAAGGCATTGTAAAGTGGTATTAATACTTCACGTGATCTTGATTCTATCCCTCTGTTAATGCAGCCTAGCACTGTGTTGGCCTTTTCCCCAACAACTGGATACAGCTAGGCTGAAGAGTAAAATCTTGTAAACAAAAGTATATTGTCAGGCAGAATAAGGAGAGAAGGAATGGTTTGTAAAAGTGTCAAGAGAAAGATTTATAGTATGACGTTTATCTGTGGTTTCATATCTCAGTTTGGCATCAAGCAAATTCTAGGCCTTTAACACTGGGTAGATTCATGCTCTAAGTCTATCTTCTCTCTTGGAAACTCACTTCAAACCAGTTTGTCTCAGTCCAACCGTCCTCACAGGTTTGTTGTTGTGGGGATAAAACATTGGAAGATCTCCCTGTAATAATAATAATTCATCACATTTATATGCTGCTTGATTCTCAGTGACTTTGGGTGGTTTACAAATTGCTAAAAACATTTTTTTTTAAAAAAAGTAATACAAGAACACAGAGCAAAGAACCAAGATGGCTAAGAAAACAGCCTGGAGGAGAACAGGGAAAAGGAAATAAAAGGACATCAGTTGTGCTTACCAGAGGCCTGGGCAAAGAGCCAGGTCTTCAGAGCCCTTTGAAACAACAGCAGGGTGGAGACCATTTATATCTCAGAAGAACCTCATTCCAGAGGTCAGGCACTCTTTCTGGGTTCCCAAAAGATGGCATTGTTTAATCAATGGAACCCAGAGTATGCCACCTCTGCTGGATTGAGTCAGCTGGACAGATATTATGGGAAACAGGCAGATCCTCAAATAATTTCGTCCTATGCCACGTAGGGCTTTATAGGCAGACCAACACCTTGAATTGCACCTAGAAGCAAACTGGCTGTCAACTGGCTGTAAACCAGACAGGAAATATGACTGCATGAAGTAATTCTACTTTATTGTAAGGTTACATTAACAGAATCCTCGCAAGTCTGAAAGCACAAACTTCCCACCCACCCACTTTTAACTGCTTGACTCATTAGGACAGGGGTGTCAAACTGCCGGCCCGCAGACCGGATGCGTCATGGCAAAACCGTGCCCACCCCATTGCCAGCCAGTTGCGAGTTTGACACCCCTGCATTAGGATATGTCCTTCCTAAGTTCTTTCTCTGACGGTTAAGACATTTGGAGCTCCTGTGTCTCTTGTCTGATTGTTTCCTAGGTAGTATCTCTTCCCCTTATTCCCCAAAGCCATCTATACATTCCGTTACAGTGGCAACCAGTGCAGTTTGCAAAGCAGAGGTGTTCCATGGGCATTCTAAGGCATGCCTATTACGGCCTGCATCGCTGAATTGTGGACCAGCTGAAGCTTCCGGGTGGTGTTTAAAGGCAGCCCATGTACAGTGCATTCAACCATAAAGTGACCTGGGCCTGAATGAGTGAATAAAGGCCTCCCCCCAATCTAGGAAAAGGCACAACTCACTGGACAAAGTCCTACCACATCAAGCAGGACCTGTGAAGCTAAGCAATCTCAAATTGCACACCACTCCATTCAAAAAAGTTGGAATATCTTCAGATCTAGGCGGTCCAATTCCCATGTCACTAGGTCTTGATAGGAGTTATTCAAAGATGGTTCTTCCCCATCTAATTCCACACAGCATCCAGGCTGTCCACTGTGCAGGGACAGAACCTGTACAAAGCCTTGAACAGGGTATGGACTATTAATAGGGTTTCGATATCTATGCCAGATGATTGCAATGAGTTGGAATTTTCTATATCTAGTAGATGCTCAGCCAGAATACGGAAACCCTAACTGTAAATTGAACAAGTAAATATATGAAGAAGTCTGATTAAAACATATAATTTTGAATTAATGTGGAAAAACTAAAATAATAATGTGTTTGCTTCCTCTTGGCCCTTGCCAGAGTTTTCTGGTTTACTGTGCCACATTTTGTAAATCAAGAGTAAAACCTGATTTACTATTGTGATTTGTAATAGATGCGACTAACTTGGAGCCCCAGTTCCATTGAGATCTTGAAGTAGCTCAAGGTAGTAGAAAAGCCCAGTGGAGCAAATATGTTATGCACACAGTTTATTCACTATAAACCATGATTCCCCATTAATCTAGTTTACTATTTCATGCAGGTATAACTACTAGCTGTGATGTATATTGTGGATAAACCCCATTGTAGTTTGTTTAGGCTCTGCATAAAATACTAATTAGGTTTTTAGTATAAAGTCATTTAGGCTACATTGCTGGTGTAGAAATTAAATAAATAAAGTAAAATAAAATAAACAAGATACTCAAACAATTCTTCAAGGATTACATTCCAGTTTTGATGAGTTCAAAATTCAAGCAGCCCTGAAAATGATCTATTGATTGTGAGCCATCAAGTTGTTATCAACTTTTACTGGCCACGTAGATTGTCTCCAGGAGAATCTGTCTCTGGCCTGTTCCTTTGGAACTTCTAATAATGCATCCATTGCTGCTGTGACTGAATTTGTCTATCTTGCTGGTGGGCATCCTCTTTTTCTCATTCCTTCCATCTTTATCAGCATTATGGGCTTACCCAATGAGGGTAGGTCTTCTTTATACATAATGCTTCCAAAATATGATAATCTGAGCCAGATCATTTGTGCCTCAAATGAAAACTCTGGATTGATTGTTTTCTTGGGCATCCATTATATTCTGAAGAGTTTTCTCCAGTAACAAAGTTCAAAAGCATCAATACTCTATTTTGCTTCTTCAAAGTCCAAACCTCCTAATACCTTTCCAAAGAACCAGCAAATTACTGCTTACTTATGCATAAGATTATGCATTGAATATGCATAAGATTCTAACCTCCTTAACAGAGATGTGAGTAATACAGTTCTCTAATGAGACAGGAGTTCCTTTCCAGAGTGATACAAAATGATCTATGAAACAGTTTGTTTTCCTATGGAATGTTTATATTGCTATTTGCACAATGTGATTTTATACATTCGGATATAAATTCAGCTGTGTTCAGTGAGGCATATTCCTGAACAAAATTGAAATGGAAAGTGCAGCCTTTCCTTAACCGTATTAATTTAAACGGATTGAATCAAGTAATAGCGATTGCATTTCTAACGTTGGAGCACCTTGTGAAAAAAACAACAGAAATTCTTTTGCTCCACCTGCACTCCTTTTGACAGATGGCTTAATATTATATAAATAAAGCACATGGTGCGTCCAATTGGTTGAAGCAGACTTTTATCAACAATAGTTACAATGACCTTCAAATTGTGCTATTCTACTCCCTACTATTTTTCAAACAAATAATAAATTATTGAGGTCCTGAATGCAAAAGAAAAGCTGAAGTAAAGGGGATTATCTAAAGTTGATAATTTAACATATTTGCTGTTATCAAGTTGTCTTTGTTTTTAAATGGCTATAGAAAGGATCCAGCAACAAAAAGAAGATAGATCCTCAATTGACGGAATGGATGTCAAATCAGCATGCTCAAAAGAAATCCCCTAGAGGGAAGGGAAAAAAAGATAAAAAGCAAATGGAATATGGGAAGCCTGGCACATAGCTGTTGAAAATAACACTTTATGGATTCCAGCTGCTTGGGGCTCAGTATTTTTTCAGGACCAGGTTTAGCTGCAGGATTACACTCTTAGAAATAAGGCAGTGTTAGACAATTTGTGACAGTTCAATGTATTACATAATTAAAAAGCCATTGTCTTCCATGTGGAGATCTCTAGTTGAGGCCAGAGTTATAATTCCTTTTTTTTTTTTTTTGTGGTATGTGAACACAATAGCAATCTGAAACAGTAGTTATTAGTATTTTTGTGATAGGTCTCCAAGATTTTCAATTTTCAAAATCATAAACATCATTTTTGACATCTGAAAAGCTAAAACAGGCAAACTACGTCGATGTGCATCATATAGGCCATATGTCACAGGTTTTTAATTTTCTGGCATGAAAAGTTCAGATCTGTTCATTGTAAATATTGGGCTTTTCTTCAAATCTTTTCAAGTTGCAATCTAAGTTTTAGCACAATTTCATCAACAGAAGGTTTTTTTTTAATTAAAAAAAATACTAAATATATGGATCTGTTTATGATTTAATCCTGTTCCAGTTTTCTGTTGTTGATTATTATAAAATGTTTAATACAGTAGCATTTCTACAGCACAGTTGGCATTTTATAAATATATTACATACTCTAGGGTTTTCTTTTTTAAAAAAAGCTCTATAAATAAAGTATTAAAACCAGTGTTTTATTTATTATTTCAAACTGGCATAACGTACATATTTAACTATCTTTCTCTTAGAACCTATAGTATTTTAAAATAAAAAGTAACAGAGTTGGGGGAATTCTTGGGGTAATAAGCAGAATTTGAATGGGAAGAGGATGTTTCTATCCATATGTAATAATGGATAAAATAATCTAAAACTTAGGAAAAGGAAACAAGAATGAGTATATAGTATTATTAATAAAGCCAATTCAGTCCTTTAACATATTATTAAATCTAAAATGTGTAGAAACATACTTGAATGTGCTCTATAACTTCTGCAACACTGTTTTCTTTCTACGTATATAAGCAGTCCTCAATTTACAACCATTTGTTTAGTGGCTGTTTGAACTTAACAGTGGGACTGAAAAAAGTGATTTATGACCATTTTTTACAGTTATGACTGTTGCATGGTCACATGATTAAAATTCAGATGCTTGGCATGTAGTTATGATGGTTGCAGTGTCGCAGGATCATGTGATGACTTTTTGCGATCTTCTGACAAGCAAAGTCAATGGGGAAGCCAGATTCACTTAACAACTGGGTTACTAACTTAACAACTTGGGCAAGAAAGGTTGTAAAATAGGCAAAACTCACTTAATAACTGTCTTACTTAGCAATGGAAATTTTGGACTCAATTGTGGGTTGTGAGTCAAAGAGTTTCACTAGTTTGATTTAGTTTGATTTCATCTAGTACTTTGTTAGGAGATCAGAACTTTAACATCTTAGAAGAGTCATAGCCTTTTTTCAGCTGCCATTGCTTCATGTAGGAAAATAAGTCTGATTTTGCTATAGGAAATTTTGATTTATATACATTTTTCTTATATTTTTAATGATACTTTTATACTTTATATTATATGCCTTTTCTATCATGAGATGTAGTGCTGGCTATCAACTTGGCTGACTTCAAAAAAGATTTGGACCAATTCAGATTTGGACCACTGGAAATCATGGAGCTATTAGCCTTGATGGTAGCAATAGCAATAACACTTAGACTTATATACTGCTTCATAGTGCTTTTACAGCCCTCTCTAAGCAGTTTGCAGAATCAGTGTATTGCCCCCAACCATCTGGGTCCTCATTGGAAGGATGGAAGTCTGAGTCAACTTTGAGCCAGTCAGTCCTGGCAATGGACAGAGTTAGCCTGCAGTACTGCATTCTAACCACTGCACCTCTATGTGCTCTTAAGGCCATCTGCTGGCAGACTAGCAGCTTCCTTGTGCACTTGGTTGGACTGTGAGAACTAACCAGTGGACTAGATGGGCAATAGGGGCCATCTAGCGGAACACGGTTTCTGTTCTTATGTCATTGGTCTCACAAAATAGTTAGTAATTCAGTACTCTGTTCATAAAACTGTTTTCTAGTGAGCTAGTTTTAAGTGTTTATTATAGTATTCTATTACTTTTGTTTATAGTGTTCTTTTAATTTGATCCATTTTATTTCTATAAATCACCTAGAAAATATTTGTGTATCTTAATCTGAACTCTGTAGCCCTTTTACAAAAAAAAATTATAAAATGCCGACCAATGCCTATATTAACAGTACTACAATTTGATGTTTATTAAAGCTTGGGCCCATTGATTTTCCAAAATTAGATATTCCATTCTTTATTCCACAGATCATATATCAACTAATATGTTTTGGGTGTTTTGTATAGAATTGGCTTTATTTCAAATACTTAATCTTTCGAATATTCAAGTATTTCAAATGCCTCTGAAATGCCTAACGGTTCGAGGCCATACTGGAATTGTCTGTATTTTAACAGTACATGCTTTAATTGTATATACTGCCAAGGAACTGCTTCAGGTAAATTATATTCAAAATGTAACTTCTAAAAAGATCATATTAACTCTCAAGATACCCTGGTGGTCAACTATTTGAAGAAAAAGTGTGCATTTTGTACTGTGGCTATAGTAGGCTGTACCGATGGAAAGAATTCCTCTAAATTGTTGCTTTGACTTGTGACCCAGTTGCTAGTATTTCCTGGTTCTTCATTGTTGGTTTAGAGCAGATGCAAAATAACAGTTCTTTGGGATTTCTATTCCATCTGTTCTTTCTTGTCTTTTTACTGCTTCTAAAAATAAAATGGCTCTTATGCTAGGCAACTGAATAGGATTTATTATCCACGGATGTACCAGTTCTATAGAATTACATTCAATGGGAAAATAAATTAGTGTTTTTTTTTTAAATTGGCGGCAGAATGTTTAGTGTCAATATATGCCTGGCTTGAATCTATGGATAACATGTTTATTGAGAAAAGAGCCCTTGCATTGCTTACTGTATAAGTATGATGAAAGTGATACAGACATCTTTGCTCCCTGCTGAATATCACAGTATGTCTGTTTTATTTAAGTAAAGCATCATGGAGATCACAAAGTTCCGTTAATGTGCATGGAAGATTTCCATTTTTAAAAAATCTTCTGTAAAATTTGTTTTTGATAAAGATACAACACAAATCCATGTGTTTCAGTTGAATGTCTCTTTCATAACCTTAATATACAGGAAACATTGGACATGCACTCATATTTCCTCTATTCTCCTCAATACCAAGTCATTCTCTTGCTTTATCATTTCTATTTTCCTTTTAATTTTTAGTTCAGCCAATTTGTTTTCAATATACAGCAAAACATCCTTTTCCAAATCATTCCCCCGGCCTGTCATTTGTAGTTCCATTTTCTGTACTGACAGTGTTGATATTGTAGCTACTAATATACGGCTCCATTCTTCAAAGATCCCCTTTAGTATTTCCAAAATTATAACCTTTTGTGTCGTTTTGTAAGTCCCAATATGAACTGACATCAAGAATAGGCTTGTCTCATTTTTCCTTCTGCTTAGAATCTTTAGTCCCTCTAGTGTCCAGTTTCTAAAATCATCACTTATCTTTGTTATGGCATACAATGGCCAGCATAGCCAAAAAAAAAATCTGTTTCCCACAAGAAGCTATTCTTTTATGATTTAATTCCAAAATCTTTTAGTAAAAGCCAATATTCCAAATTTATTTGGATCCTTAATCCATTTATAGCTGTATTAGATCAAAAGCTTATTTAGGTTTTGCTGTTTATTTCAAATTCTTTTAAGTTCTTAAGTTTATAAGTAATTTTTCTTTTGTTTAAGCCCACCCAATGAGAACGTTTCAACCTTGACATTCTAAAAATACCTAATACCTTTAAGATGGTAAATAGGCAATTTCTGAAAGTGATTAGAAATGGATGCTTGAAAACCTAGTGTCCTTTAAAATGTCCACTGCAATTGCAAGCAAGACGGCTGGTCCCATTGTCTCCTGGTGCTCAAACCCATGGAAAACACAGTCCTGCAGTCTCTTCATGAAGAGCAGCTTTTCAGAGCAGATGTGAGTGATGTCCCATTTTATCTGGAGAGGTTCCAAGAAATCAATCTACTCACCGGTTCCTTGATTTCTGCCTAGTCCTCAGCTGGTTGTCAGCACCTCAATTAGGCATATCTCCTTCAGAAGTCTTAGTTTGTCATACGTTTCTTAATGCTTTCGTATTGTTTTCTTCCTTCCCTTCCATGCTCCTAGAGTCCTCTAATTATCTTTGCTTACGTTTGTCCTCTTTGTTACATTTGTCCTCTTTCTTACACTCGGGGCTCTTTTCTATCTAATATATCAGTTACTTAGCTTTTTTAAAACATAGCATTTGCTTTTCTGTTTTTCATTCTAATTTCATTCTGTTTTTCCCAAAATAAACCCAAATTTACTTTTAAGCAAGCAGCAGGGTATTGTGTTGCAAAACAGAATGCTTCGCTGGAATCAGAAAGCTTTAATCTGTTAATGAAAGTGCTAGTCCATTAGGCGAATTAGGTAGTGGAATCATTTCTTATGTATATTTCATTTTTGTTTTCTCAGTAAGACACCGCTTTTTAGGTAGTTTTTAAGCCAGTCTTTTAGATTTTGAGATTTGTTAATCTTGTTTTTGTTAAATTTACACCAAGGTATTTGCCAATGTCTTTTTTTTCCTTTTTAATTAGGTCTTACTTGAAAACATTAATGAATTATAGAGGCAGAAAATACATCACTATGCTGATGTTATCTTATAGTTGGGCCAGGAATTTATTCCTAATCTCATTTCATGAATACATGAGTTTGGAATCATGTCTGGTTACTCTGTAAGATGGTGTAAATCAGGCTGGATGTCAACACTGGCTCAAAGAGAATAAAAATACAGTTTATATATCTTTATCTTATTCTCAGTTTTTTTGTAACAGTCATTGTCTTATGTACATTTTTCTAATCCACAGCATCTTATTTCATCATTTCACCAAATACCTTTTTCATATTCCATTAACATAATTCTATGAAATTCTGTGACCCTCTTACATAATTATTTTCATACTTCTTCAAGCAGCTTCTACGTTCTTTTTTATGTCTACTTTATATTACTTCTGTTGAGATACTCATCTATCTTCTATTTTTTTCATACAGGATTTTGTTCTTTATCTTCCTATAGTCATTCTTTTTCATTATTTGGTTTCACCTTGTTCCTTTCCTTCCATGTCAGTTATTTATTTATTTATATTCCACCTTTATTATTTTTATAAATAACTCGAGGAGGCAAACACAAACATTCTCCTTCCTCCGCCTTACTAAGTTCCAGCTTTTATATTACCAAAGCTCATTTCCTTGTTCATGTACATCTTTAATTGCCTCATATTCATTATTTTGCCATATGTCCAAATTAGTGGAATGATGACCATGAATTTTAGAGAGACTTATTCTATTGAGACATTGTTCAGTCACCATTCTTATTCATATTTGGATGTCTGAATGGTCCTATCATTTTTTCTGTTCTGGTTTATCTTGTCCCAGCTGTGTTATATAGCAGAATAATGTTTTCATCTGGATTGTATTTATTCACATCTTGAACTTTTCCCCCCCAAACTCATCCACAGTTCTTCAGTTATCACCATTCTATGGAACATAACCTGCAATTCTCATTGATCTTTGGATTCTTTCTTTCTTTCTTTCTTTCTTTCTTTCTTTCTTTCTTTCTTTCTTTCTTTCTTTCTTTCTTTCTTTCTTTCTTTCTTTCTTTCTTTCTTTCCTTCTTTCTTTCTTTCTTTCTTTCTTTCTTTTTTATTCATACATACGTACATATGTACGTACGTACCTACATACATACCTCCCATCTTGCTATTTGGGACAACTCTAGGCAGTTACAACATAGATGACATCAATACATACTTTTAAAAAAATGTTTTAGCCTTTTCATTCATAGTAAACTTACATCTTTAATTTTTCTACATGTATTTATCAGTTCCACCAATCAAACCACCAATTAGATCTATTACATTCTTTCTGTTTGACTTTGTTTTACAAACACACAACTTATTTATTTTTCTTTTTTTAATTAATTCATGTTCTTTACTACTTACTCCTCTTACATTCCAAAACAGAATCTTCCATAGACCATGCTTGTCACAAATGGGGACATACCAGTTCTTGCTATCCTTTGTGGCCTATCATGTCTTGTATAATTGGGGTTTTCACATAACACATTTTAATAAGTCAAAAAAAGGTCTAGACTAGTCTACCTTTAGTCATACCTATGCTACATGCAACAATTTTGCTAAAGGAAAGTACATATTTTCTCCAAGGATATATTCTATTCTAGGCAAGATAGGATCTCAGATCTAGAGACTGTCTTGTAAGCCAGCGTATTGTTGTCTGCTTCCCACCAACTGGGAGGTAACATGATATTCTGGGTACCGATACACACTAAGGAAAACAGAATTAAATTATTTACTACTGCACTATAATAATATAGCTTTTACTGTTAAAGAGAATATAATTGGAAAAGTGGACAAACGTGTCTTCTGTTTAGTGTCTAGAATATATACAGCATTCCTTTAATCAATTTTTTATTAACGGCTGTTCAATCTTCACTAATCACTATTTTGGATTGTAAGGCCAGGAAGTGTGAATAAAATTAGTATTCTTAGTATATAGTTTTGAGGTGTGAAATAACTATTTTTGTAACGGATATGCTCTAAAAATAGAAGTGTACGATTAGTTTTTATTTGCTGTCTTCCTGTTATTTCCAGAATTGCATAGTGCATAAATTTAAAATTATTTAATATTATAGTTGAGGTAAATTAAACATAAAGCTAAATGCACAATTAATAGCTACATACTTTTTTTTTTTTTAGCAAAAATAAAATTACGTGGAGAGAAGTTAAAATATTTTTCTCATTGGTGTGATAAAAAATGAAATTCTTGCCCCCTGCATTATATTAATCCTGGAAGAGAAGTTTACCCCATTTTTCAGTGGGCTGCTGCTAGAAACCTTACATAAGAGTATTCAGGTAAAAGGAATAATTTGTATACAGGGACTGGGTTTACTCATCAGGCTTATTATATACCACCTTGAGTTCCTGAAGGAATGTCTAATATAAATCTAACAAATAATTATTGGTTGAATAAACCAGAACCGCTTCGGTTCACACCATACTAAGCCATAAATCATGGTTTATAAATTACAGTGGCTAGTATTAAATATTGCACCAACATTGTGAATTAATATGAAACCACGTTTTCCTCCTATCTTCACAGTTACTTTCAGATCGTTCAGCTCAATTTGCTTTTTTTGTATTGATTCATGCAAACCTACCTGGTTCTTTAAAATATGTTGCCTGACTCTTACTGGCATGTTAATAGAAAATATATTTTCCTTTTTAACCACTTGAGCATCTTAACGTGGACTCTCGCTAGAGAAATATATTGTAATGAAGGAATGATTTCAGATATTCAGCATGGGATATTTAGATGTTTTATATCTGCCCTAGAGCTCTTCAGATGGATAAGATAAGAAGAAATGTTTGTTGCAGGAAATCCCCTGGCTGGCAGCCAAAGACATAGCTGGGCGTGGACAATGGCATTCTTATCAAACAATGTTAATAATCTAGGTATGAATGACTAATTAGGGCTTTCATCCTGGATACTTTTCTCAGCCTAAAACCTTATAATTTTTATGGTATGTTTTTGTAACTATTCTTAATTCCATATGAATTAGTACACCGAAGGCAAAAACTGTACTTTCAAATAAAGAGGAGCACAATTGTGAAAACAACGATTTGCCAGGTTGCGAGCTTTTTTCCATACGTAGACACCACAGTCTAATAGAACTGTTCAACATTTTTAAAAGGATAATCTATGTAAAGAGAGCCTAATGAATTTGTGTTTGAGTTGAAATTGAATTAGAGTCTGAGATCATGTTCTTAACTGCAGCATGGCTCCACAAGAATTGCAAAAATGCACTGTTTATCTTTTATAGGATCTTGGATGTATTTAATATTTCAAATATGCATGGGATGTCCTAATGCTGCCAGAAATTCTATGGTTAGCTATAATTACCCTTTTTTTTTTCTAAAGCAGGAAACTATATTACTGGCTTCAATATAACATAGATAAACCATTTCGAATTGTGCTTTAATATCTTTCTTTTAGATCTGGCAACCATCACACTTCCTGGTTCTGATGAAAAAGGAAACAACGATTAGTAGAGGTTTCCCATTTTAGTTATGCTGCGCTGAGGAGGGGACATAATTTTGGTACTCATTAATATCTCAGTTTAGGGAACCAGTACTAGTAGTCACACTGCGGTAATGGCTGCTCTTGATTAACAAAGCAAGACATATAATAATATTTTTATTGAAAGAAATAGGAATATGCCATGAATCAGAGAAACTTCCTTGGGCCAATGAAAAAAAGTTTGTGTAATATACAATTTTGGGGCCAGACTTTTAAAGCCCCCCTTTCCCCCCCATACTTGCACATGACAACAGCTCAATCTTGTTGCATAGCTGTTGGTCTTAACACAGATAAAAATGCCCTGATTTAAATAAAGATGAACATTATTAAGTATCCATAGCTGGGCATAATCTTTACTAGGACAAATAAGGTCATACTGATTCAGCACCCAGTCTACAATCTGTAGCTTTGTGCTGACTTTGCCCAGCAAACTTTATGACTTAAACACAATTTTGGGACTTTTATATCTTGTTCCCAGTTATTTTTTCTAGCATCCTTCCTAACTGTAAAATACCAGAAAACTAAAAAAGCCTGTATATATTTTTCTGTTATTTTGGTTAGTTCTAATAAAGACATTTTAGAGACTTTGCTTGTTACTATTTGTTGATTGAAGTGAAGCTAAACAGAGAGTCTGAAAATAGGTGGAAAAAGCCTAATTTTGTTAATATCTGTATTTGAGGATGAGTTATGTAATTTTCTTAAAAAGTTTGTTTTTTCCATCTACTTCATCCTAATATAAGTCTTCTGCTATAAAGTACTATTCAAGATGTAAAAACATATAAACTGTTAACTGATTTATTGGCGTGCATGTAATTAATGATTCAGTGGCTAGAAATTGGCAGCTGTAGACTCTGATTGTGAGAATGTTCTGTCATTAATTCTGTGAAATATACAGACCTAGCAACAAGATACCAGATCAGCTTTCCCCAATCCAATGCCCTCCAGATGTAGTAGGATTACTGGCAGATTTCAGCAAGAGAAAGAAGTAGAGTTGATGTAATTTGGAAAAACCTCTATTACAACATTTTGTTGCAAGGCTTCCAAGTTCTGTTTATTTTGAAGATTTATAGTTGGTCTTCTGCAACAGACTGCTGTAAAACAAAACAAACTTTCCCACCTCCTAGCAGTTCTTTGGATGATGAATGGAGGCAGCATATCCTTCTCTTCAGTTCTGGCATCCTATGGCAACTGGCTCTTAGAGCCAAGTGTTCTTTTGAGGTTAGGGCAGCAAACTCCTTGCAGATGCTCTTTCTAAGTGTTTGGGACTAAGGATGATCAAGGAGCTTGTCTCCTTGCCATGACCTTCTTGTAAAAATAATCGGTGACATATAATTTTAAAATGTAGAAATAGCTTCTTAATCTTAGTTTTATTCTTTAGCATAATTTTAATAGTTATTCTTTTAATATTTTAATCTTTATTTTTATTATTACTCCTTATTTAATACCAGTAGAGCTTGGAAGAGTTGTATTTTTGTGTGCGTACCTCCAAATCAACGTTGACTCCTGGTGACTGCCTGGACAAGTCCCTACAGATTTCTTTGCAAGATTTCAGAAATGGTTTGCTATTTCCTGCTTCCTAGGGCTAAGAGAAAGTGACTGGCTCAGTTGGCTTTATGCCAAGGGCAGGGCCAGGAGTCACGGTCTCTAATCTAGTGCCTTAATCACTACATCTAACTGGCTCTCCCTAGAGATAATGTTACAGCTGTACTATGAGAAAACAGATCTTTGCCTTGTATTTAATTTAATTTATTTAATGTTTTTAATACTTTTGGCATTTATGATTTTCATTATATGTCACTCACAGTTGCTTTTCAGAGTGAGATGGATGCTGTATTAATTTAATAAATATTTTTTTCAACTAAGGACAAACAAGAACAACAGCAGTGGTCCAGTTCCTAGCAAACAACTTGGGATAGTTGTTTTCTTTTGACATTGTGTATTCTAATTCAGATTTCAGAGTTTTGAAACTGGTGTAGCAACATGATTTCAGTAGAAAACAAACTAATGTAATCTTTTTGTTCTAGTTCTTAGAATGTGAAGCAAAGTTTGTCCTGTTCATTGACTATTTCTGTTTCTAGTTCTCTCTTGTGACCAATGCCATAAAATTAATTTTTGCTCTGTTGCCAGTGCATCCAAGAGATGTGTGTCTGATCAATTTTGTAGGACTTATGAGATTCATTTGCTAAGTAGCTTAATTTTTCACTGTTTGTTTTAGGTGATTCATGTTCAGAAAATGTACCGCAGATCATATCCACATCTGGCCACAGTGCAGATTTTCAAAGTGGCATCCAACCTGTATCTGAAGATGTCTACAGAATGAATTTGGCCAAAGGAGTTTCAGTCTCCTTGCCATCATCACCTTTGTTGCCTCGTCATGCTTATTTGATGCAGACAAGAGTAAGCAAAAAATCTCCAGGTAACTAGAAAGACGCACTCGCAGTTCCACACTATTTAATTAACAAAATAGTTTCCAAATGGCCATGCTTTACAGATCCTTTAATTCTGGCTTAATTACTGGCATGTTGATTTTTAGGGGGTATCCTCCTTTTTGTGCCTCTGAATTAACACCTGAAATGAATTATCTCTACATTTTAACACATATATGTGGATGAACTGCTTGTCTGAAGTTTTTATCTTATATACCATAGTTGAAGAAGTCATAATGCACTTTGTTTATTTTTGGCATAGCATGATGTGTGAACCCATTCAAAGAAAAGTTGTAGTTTACAAACCATAGTTCTTGACTGTTACATTTAGCACCAATTCTTGAAGTCACCTATTGTTTGAATAGATACCTTACATGCTAGAGGTGTCTACTTGGGTTCAGTGGTGCACGTTGGATGCTGCACTATAAAAAGGTACATATAAAATTAAAATTGATTTAATTTTACAATTAAAAAGTAATTCCCTAAGCATAAAAATTGGTATTACCTTTCAGAATACCAAGATTTTCCCCCGCATGTTGTAGGCTCTAATTAGATGGCTGGTCCAATTGGAAATCTGAAGATAGAAGCAGATAAGGTGATAAAAAGGAAGAAACTGGGCTTTGCAATTGTTACTCCTCCTAAATTTTGACTGCCTAATGGGTGATTTTTATAAGACGTTTTGGGGACAGGTGTAAAGCTCCTGATCGGTCAGTTATCAAAGATAATTCATTGTCTCAAATCCATGCTTGCTTGCTCAGTTTCCTTGGTCTACTTGGGCAGCTTGGAATTTTCTGAGGCTGTTGCTAGTAAGATCTTGACTCCTTCTCCAAAAGGGTCCAAAAGCTATTCTTGGTCCTGATTGACCTTATTTATGAAAATGTTTTTCATCACTTCTGACCCATCTGCTAAGTTCGGATATGCATCTTATTTTTCACTCTCTTCCCTTATTTGGTAACTAAAACTTTGTCACTAATTCCACAAATAAATAGAAAAACAGATGGCTTTGTTTCTCCATGCCATATCAATACCTGAAGCAGTGTTTAAATTTTTCATCTTTAAAAAAATGATTAATAAATAAATTGGGTGAAAAAAATCTCCCATGTTCTTTTCCTAGGGCAGGGGTAGGCAACCTTGGCTCTTTTATGACTTGTGGACTTCAACTCCCAGAATTCCTGAGCCAGCATAGCTCAGCTTGGAAACCTCTCCATTTCCCCTCAGCATGGCTGGCTCAGGAATTCTGGGAGTTGAAGTCCACGGGTCATAAAAGAGCCAAGGTTGCCTACCCTTGTCCTAGGGCAAAGCAATGTTCAATATATATGACTGAGTAGCACCCTCACAATGTGGTACAAATGTGTTAGCTCATCTGTTCTGCACACTTACATGCTTAAAGATATGGGAGAAAGTTGAAAAGAATATTTAAGGTAATAGAATGAGGGATGGACAGGAAAAGATCGTTATAAGAGCCCAGTGACATAGAGAATACTGCATGAAAGGCTTTTTGTAACTTGTTGATGTAATTAGAAATGTATTTGGTAAAAATAGCTATGTGTCAGATTTTGTCTTTGTAAAATAAGTGTGAAATCATTAAAAAGTGAATCTTGCATATTTACCTTGATTTTTCGGGAGGGAGAATCTGGCTATATTACTTTCCTAAAGCTCTTATTTCATACAGATTTTAGAAAACATGAACACTCAATTAATACAGCAAAATTGGGACTATATTGCTATGCCTAGATTGTGTCTGATTTATAAATTACTTGTCAAGTTAAATATGATTCGGAAAATGGAGAAGAACTGTTTGGTTTGGAAAGAACAGCTCTTGAAAGATCTATTTGTAACAATAAATAGAATGTTTGTGTACCTATCTTACTCAGTAAGGTGTATTTACTAACTTCCTTTTTATCAATATATTGGACTCAGTCCAGTATAGTAACATCATTTTGATGTTGCCAGGCTAGAGTTCTAGGCATCTGCAATAATTTGCCAGGTGCTTTTTATCGTTAGTTTTTGGTTATTCTAAATGATCCTTCTTTGAGCACTGTATTTGTCAGTGTAAGGCAGACATGTCAAACTTGCGACGTCACGTGACATCGCACAACGTATCGTGACGCGTCCGGCCTGCGGGCCGGCAGTTTGACATCCCTGGTGTAAGGGGTAGCCAATGCTTCATATATAACAAGAGAGAAGCACCCATAGAAAGTTGATATGTAATTTCTCTCATTTTTTCATTTTTATACATTAGTGTAAGTACTGCTCTTTCTCAGTACAAGCACCAAGGAAGCTTTAATTGATTTCCTATGTAAGCTATTAAAATTAAATATTATTGTCATCCAGGAACTTAATTTAAAAATAATTTTGCCTTAAAAGTTTAATATATTTTAAAAATCCAGCTGGAGTTTATTTTGGTTGATGCACTGTTATGGAGCCAACTGTAGGTTTCTTTTTAAAATCTCTTTTTCCTAGTAACAATAGAAAATATTTCCATTACATTCCCATTACATCCAATTTTTTTCTGACTTTTACAGAAAGATATATCAACTTGATTATAGTTAACTCCTGAACATACCCAAAATAATATTTAGTAAATAAACAAAGCACCCAGTCAGATGATCCAATATTAGTGCTTAATGCTTTTGGGACTAAGCAGCTTAATTTTATTTTGAGATGAATACTGGCATAGTAATTATCAGAATGAAAAAATAGGTGGCATCCAGACAAATATTAAAAGTTCAAATTTGTTATAAATTAAATAATAATTAACAAACAAATGTCCAGTGTAATTATTAACCATTTGAGTTACTTTAAAATTACAATCCAGAGACAATTTGGAAAACTATGGAGGCTTTATCGAGATTATGTTTGGAAGTTTTAATTTCATTTTGTTACATAGTGAAAGAAAATGATTTTTTAAAATTTATTTATTCAATTTCTATGGCTGCCCATCTCAGTCAATGACTCTGGGCAGATTACAATTCAAAAATATATTACAGTTAAAAATATTAGAAACATTTTAAAACAGTAAAAACAGTAAAACCAATTAAAACATCCAAATTAAATATATATAGGAGCAAGGTATTTAGCCAGTTAGCAATATAGCCAGGAAACACGGCCCTTGACATATTCAGTGCCCCAGGCTCAGGAACATAGCCAGACTTTTAGGGTCTTATGTAAAGCTAAAAGAATTGGGGGCCATTCTCCGAAGGATGTTTCATAGAGCAGGGGCTGCTGCGTAAAAAGCTCATTTTCTGGTCCTGCCAGCTGACATTTTTTGCTTGATAGGATTCGCAGCATGTCCATTCTGCATGAACATGTTCACCTTAACTAGGTTCTGGTTAGTTTTGTTCACACCTTTTTTTAAAAAAAGTGATCTTTATTGTTTAATTAAAAAAATGTGAATTATCAGCTGCATGTGCATCAGTATATACCCATGCCAGACCAAATGCAATGTTTCCCCAAAAATATGACCCAACCAGAAAATAAGCCCTAGCATGATTTTTCAGGATGCTCGTAATATAAGCCCTATCCCAAAAATAAGCCCCAGCATTGTGGTTGCCATGGGGGTGGTGGTGATCAGCTTGACATTGTTCGCATTGGGGGTGCCTGGGGGAGCCCGGGCGGGACTGGGGGGGATCCAGGAGTCTCCGGCAGAAGGGGGTGGGACTAGGATGGGCGCCAGGGCCTGATCCACAGGAGAAACCTCGTCAACCCGCTCAGGCCATGTGGGGCAGCTCCGGGGCTGGGCTTGGGTGGGGCAGGGAGTCCAGGCTGCCTCTTTGGGATGGGGGCTTTCTGCCCTTCCTGCTTGCCAGCGCGGGTGGGGCAGCGGGCGGCAAGCTAGCTGGAGGACTAGGTTGGAAGCGTGCAGGGGCTGTGGCATGGCACCACTCCCACCCCGCCACCTGTCTCACCTCACCCTGGTGGTGCCAGCAGCAGGCAGAGGCACGGAGGGGAGGCATAGGAACTATGGAGTTTTGCATGGTACAAACGAGGTAGAAGATACTGTTACTGCACCAAAGCCATTTAGTGCAAGGTGGTCAGTGGATGTGGTTTCAGCTTTTACACTGTCCCTTGACTAGAATATTAGCAGGTCTAATTCAGGGATCGCTCCCCTTTTCCTTCAGCATGGCCCAAGCTCCCCCTTGCTTCTTTTCACTTCTGCCTCAAAGCCTCAGTGATTCAGTTCTCTCCCTGCTTTCCAAGCATGCAATCCTAACCCCATCCCCTTCCTTCGACTACCACCTCCTCATTTACCTATTTCCACCCATGAGGGGCAGGCTTTCTTTCTCGTCAGTTCTTCTCTGGGACTGTTTTCTTGCGGAGGGTCTACAAGCATGGCTTTGAGGCAGCAGCTGAGTGAGTTTCAATTGCCATGTGTGGCATCTCGACGCTGAGGGTTCATTGCACTGCAGAAGTTTTGCTCATTTACTTTCTCAGCAGCAGAACACGTCCCACTCTGAAAGGAGATGCCAAGCTACGAACCCTACCGCCTTTAGGACCGCAGCGTGAGTCTAACTTACCAATGGGGCGGGGGGGAGGAAAGGGAGAGAGCTTACAACCTACGTGGCCCCTGTGCTCTCAGCCTGCTACGTGCCCTCCCCACACCTCTGCTCCACCTGCTGCTTGGAGGGCAATAAAATAAGACATCACCCCAAAATAAGCCCTAATGGGTCTTTTGGACTAAAAATAAATATAAGACCCGAGCTTATTTTCGGGGAAACACGGTACTATAGTGTGTTCACTTTAAATTACTTACATGTTGTTTTGAATGCTGAAAACGTCATTATCAGTGACTCATAATAATGATATAACTGGAGTAACAAAACTCCTTAAGCATTTGAGCAGGTATCAGGCGCAAAGAATCAGGATTATTCCTGTAGGTTGCAGCAGAAATGATTTATTGAAGCCTATACTCAAGAATCTGATCAACTAATGGTCAGTACTGAATTGGTGCTAGGTAAGGGTCAATGGAATTCAAGGGGGGCTGGACTTGGATTTCATGTGGCAATGCAATGACTCTAAACTGATAACACATTTAACTCCATCCTCCAGTTCTGCCTGCTCTTCTCCTACAGCAGGTGAATAAATGTTTTCTGTGACATCTGTACTTAAGCTTGTTTAATTGTACTCCAACAAGCCATTATTAAACAAATGAACAAAGTCTGACTTAAGCCTGACCTGCAATAGTTACCTCTTACCTCTATGTAAGAATTCATATTGTGGTTTAGTAAGTTAAGATACGTGGCTTATCACATATAGAAATAACCAGTAATTTGTGAGTCATCTTTCCATATTGGAAGTTATCTTTCCATATGCACAAAAACACATAAATATAGTGATAGATCACAATTTTGAATAATTAACTCAGGCATCTATTGTTACTCATTTTACTCATACTGTGTGGTCGACAATAAGTTAATTGATTTTCTATTTACACATTGCCTGTGGAGGTACCAAGATGTATAAGTACATGTTCAAATTTGATAGGATGCAGGTGAAGAACGAAAAGACAAATATTAAACATAGTAATTGGTGACACCATGTGGACAACACTAGAACAATTTCTGGGTGGCTGAGGAAAAGGAATAATTGATGAAGAGAAGGACAAAGGAAATAATGGAACATAGAGTAAAGGATCAGCAACTCAAGGGACATTCAGGAGTAGCAACAGTGAGAATGTAGGAAATAGTAGGTCAAATGAGGGAGGGGCACAGCTTCCTCTTTACCTTTCTCCTTTCTCATTTGCAGTTTCTAAACTGTGAGATAATGTTTATAATGCCACTTCAAAGTGTTTCATTCAAACATGCATGAAGTCAAAAGAGATTGCGTGTTTTATATGTTTAATATTCTCTCAACAAAAATTCATAGCTGCAATGAAATTGGATACTGATAGATTCACATTTGTTTAGTGTTTCCTATAATTCTATTTCTATTGTATTTTGTCTGTGCTATTTCTTTTTGGCCAACCAAATTATGCCAATTCATTAGCAAGATGATCTAAATACTTACTTTTTTGTTTTGGGATGAACCTTGGCTCTACAGCTCTTTTTTTATATGGCATTTTTAGCAGATGGAAAGTAAATCAAGATTTTTGAAGGCAATGTTGACTGATTTTGAAAGCTTTATATTTTCCCATAACAGCTGTATCATTCTGAATACTTCTAAAGTTTTCATTTGCCAGGGTTTGCCCTTAAATTTGTGGTTAGAAGTTCATGACAATCGTCTGCAGCTTTTGTTTGTTTGTTTTAAACATTGCTGTGATGTCTGGTCTATGATGATTTCAGCAATAAGTTTCCATTGTTCCTACGATAATGAAACTTCGGAAGGAAGCTTCGTCAGACGGAGGCTTAGGATCTTTTCAGGCCGTAATGTTAATTTTACCCTCTTTTGTTTATTACTCTAATCCAGATTCTAAATGGTTGTCCTCTCATGTTCTAGTTTACTGTATCTAATTATAGCATTACTTGGCACTAAAGAACAGAAAGGAATTTGTCTTTTGAAAGGATGTGGTATGAATGTTAAATTATGAATATTAGGGTTACTCCATTTTCATTTGGTCTTGCTGCTTTTATTTATGAACAAAAACATATCAAAGTAGCACCCTCTACTGGTATTTTTATATTTAAATATTTTTATATTTATATTAAAATCCTTGATTTTTAGATTTATAAAAGTCTTTTTCTGCTGCATATCCCTTGTATTGAATGTAGAAAGCTTACTGAATCATTTTGCTAAGCATATTTCAAAATTCCGAAAGGCCATGACGAGCAGACTAGATAAGTTTTAAAATCATATATATATATATATATATATATATATATGTGTGTGTGTGTGTTTTCTGAGGTTTTCACGGGTGTTTGTATGTAGGTCTTTGGTAATTCGGGTTTTCTCCCGCGTAAAATTGGAAGTGTCTTGGCGACGTTTCGACGAAGTCTCATTCGTCATCTTCAGGCTGGTGTCTCTTCGGCCTCGTGCTTCTAGGAGCAATGTGTGATCGCAGCTGTTTCTTCCTTTTAACTGCCAGTGGGGGTATGAACTGATTGGGTGGGAGCTTGGCTGTGTTCTGATTGGGTGGAGGTGTGTTCTGATTGGTTAGGGGCTTGGCTGTGCTCTGATTGGATGGGGGGTTGGCTGTGCTCTGATTGGATGGGGGTGTGTTCTGTTTGGGTGGGGGCTTTGTTGTGCTCGGATTAGTCTGAGTTGCAGCGGGATTTGAGATGGAGAGCTGCATTGCTGTTGTTTGGCTTCGCGTTCGTGGTCGTGCCATATCATCAAGGTGGGTGTCAGTTTGCTTCATGTATGGATTGGAGGGGTTTGAAATGGCTAATGATGCAGCTGTGGTCTGGTTTCTGGTTTGTGGTCGTGCCTCATCATCGGTGTGGGTTTGGGTTTGCTTTTTGCGTGGATGTGTGGTGGTGACATCCTGTGTGGTTTTCGTGAGTGTGGGTCTAGTGTCATTCTTTGTGTTAGGGACTCGTTTGTCAATAAGGGTGGGTTTCCAAATGGCTGGTAGGCGGGAGGTATCATCTCGTTTATTCATGCTGTGTGGGCGTTTTTCTATCTCGATGGCTTCTCTGATTATTCTGTTGTTAAAGTGTTCAGTTTTGGCGATAGTTCTGGTATTTTTAAAGTCAATTTTATGTCCTGTGGCTTTAAGGTGTTGGACCAGGGAAGAAGTTGGTTCCTCTTTTCTGACTGAGTTCTTGTGTTCTTCAATGCGTGCACTTATTCTTCTGTTGGTTTGTCCGATGTATGTGGTGGGGCAGGCGGTGCATGGGATTTCATATACTCCTTGATTTTCTAACTCAATTTTGTCTTTGGGGTTTCTTAGGATGGTGGATATTTTTCGGTTTGTGCAGAATGCTGTCTTGATGTTGTGCTTGTGGAGGATCTTGCTGATTCTGTCTGTGGTGCCTTTTATGTATGGGAGGAGGGCTTTGCCGTTTTCTTGTTCTCTGTCTTGGATTTTAGTGGAGGTTTCTTTTTGGATTAGGTTGGTAATCTTATTTCTTTGGAATCCGTTGGATGTTAGTACGTTAGTGAGAGTGTGTAGTTCGGTTTTTAGGTGTTGTTCGTCAGCTAAGCGTTTTATTCTCGAGATGAGTGTCTTGGCTACGGAGTTGATCTGTGCTGGGTGGTGGTGTGAGAGTGCGTGCAGATAGCGGTTTGTGTGTGTTTTCTTCTGGTAGATGGTGTGTCCTATATATATATATATATATATATATATATATATATATATGTAGGTCTTTGGTAATTCGGGTTTTCTCCCGCGTAAAATTGGAAGTGTCTTGCCGACGTTTCGACGAAGTCTCATTCGTCATCTTCAGGCTGGCATCTTCGGCCTCGTGCTTCTAGGAGCAATGTGTGATCGCCCTAGATTGCTCCTAGAAGCACAAGGCCGAAGACGCCAGCCTGAAGATGACGAATGAGACTTCGTCGAAACGTCGCCAAGACGCTTCCAATTTTACGCGGGAGAAAACCCGAATTGCCAAAGACCTACATACAAACACCCATGAAAACCTCAGAAAACACACACACACACACACACACACATATATATGGCAAGTTGTCCGTGGTGAATTGGCCATGGTGAGTTGTCCCATGGCAAGTTGGCTGTGGCGAGTTCTCCCATGGCGAGTTGGCCATGGTGAGTTGGTCGCGGCAAGTTGTCCTAAACCCTCCAGCTTCTTACAGTGTTTCCTTTTATCAGAGGTTGAAGGAACGTTCTTATTTTCCCTTCCTCAGTATAGCTGAATAACTGAGGAAATCCCTCAGTTGCTCTTCCTCTAGTTCACGGGTCCCCAACCCCCGGTCCGTGGACCAGTACCGGGCCGCGGCATGCCAACAACTGGGCCGCAAAAACTAGGAAAGCTCCATCCACAGGATGCAGGCAGCACACAAAACCATGTCCCCTCCGGTCCATGGAAAATCCTCTCTCCACGTAACCGGTCCCTGGTGCCGAAAAGGTTGGGGACCTCTGCTCTAGTTCAAAAGGGGGAAGGGATGTGTAACTTCTCTGGATCCCAACAAACAGGTGTGGATGTTTTTTATGTTTCAGATCTTTGCAACTTAAGTTACTTCTGGTGGAGCTCATTTTAAAGTTATTGTCATTGGCCTATATCTTTTTGCTACTTCTGTGTGTAAGAAAATAAATATTGCTATGTTTAGATTAGTTACTATTAGGTGGAAGAAAAGAGTAGGCTGCAACTTTTTAGTATGAACTTGATTGACTGCCAAGATGAAATACAGAATAAAAACTATTTTTCTTTTACACATGGGGTTGGTATGAGCTCAAGCATGGTATGTTACTGAAATTTAAAACTGTGTGCCATTTTTAAAAAACAGCAGTTTATGACCCAGAGACAATACTGTAAAGAAAACAATCTTCCAGTAAATTCAGAATAAGGACAATTATGAATAATTTAATTTGAAAATCCACTTGAGGCCCTGGAAGCAAAGTCATGATTAATTAAAGTTGTGCAAAACATTTCAGACTGAGCCATCTTAAACTTGAAACGTTGCATCTCAAATACACAATACTCTACCTCATATGCAAATTGGACATTTTGAACATTTTGGAGGTGTTGAGCTGAAGTGTTTCCCTACTTGAAACAATGTTCAAGTGTTCAAGGCGGTATATTTTGCATTCAAAATAGGCTACTTCACAGCTGAACTAGGGTATTTTGAATTTGAAATGCTTGTATTCAATGTTTTGCATACTCCCATTAGTAAAATTCCTTTTTCCCTATCTTGTATTTTTATGTTGTACAGGGTCTACTAAGGAGATGAAACTTTTGAATTAGATAGCCTTTTGCACATAGCCAATCTTACTCTGATACATCCAAAATAAGCAACAATACTCCTTTCTTTAGTTCTCCCATCCCTCAGGAAAGGGTGTTATTAGTTGAGATATTGAAGCTGTGGGTGGTTTATTGTTGAATGTAGTGGAAAAGTTACCCAGTGAAAATATGGTTAGGTTTAAGAATAATCCTACTGTATTGGAATGTTGCCTCTTCCTAATAGTAAGCCCATTTGGCTTCAAAAATCCAGGATCACTATAAATTAACTATGAAATAGAAAATAATGCAATTAGGTAGAACTGCAAGGAATTGAAATTAAGTCAATAAACACTTTACTGATTTTATTTATTTATTTTTATAAAAATACCTCCTAAAAGAACTTTTAAAGAAACAAAATTGATAATTAAAGACATGTAAACTATACCTTTTTGCTCAGAAAATATAGCTTTTAATCATGAAAGTAGTGAGATGTTAGAGCTGTTAGACTGCTTTCTGTTCAGACTCTGGTGCAACACAGAACTTTCTAGGTATGTGAATATATATACAAAATCAATATATTTTTAATATACTTGACTCTTAACTAGTTTTATATATGTTAACTATACTTTCAATATATCTTCAATTAAAAAACAATACTGCTTCTTGTGGCCTTTTCTTTTAATTACTAGTCCTTCTAAGTCTAGAGTAAGGTTTTCTCACTCTGAATGGCTTGTACAGATAAACATTGATTTACAACAGTTCATTTAGTGACTGCTCAAAGTTACAGCGGCACTGAAAAAAGTGACATATGACCGTTTTTCACACTTATAACCATTCCAGCATCCCCGTAGTCATGTGATCAAAATTCAAATGCTTGGCAACTGACTCATATTTATGACGGTTGCAGCGTCCTGGGATTATGTGATTCCCCCTTTTATGACCTTCTGACAAGCAAAGTCAATGGGGAAGTCAAATTCACTTAACAACTGTGTTGCTAACTTAACAACTGCAACGATTCACTTAACAACTGTGGCAAGAAAAGACATATAATGGGGCAAAAGTCACTTATCTTCTCACCTAGCAACAGAAATTTTGGGCTCAATTGTTTCGTAACTCAAGGATTACCTGTATTTTGAAATACATGTCTTTTCACAGTAATTCTTAAGGCTTCAGCCTTAAACACGTGAAAAAAGTATGATTACATAAAAAGGGTATAACCTGCATCATTTCATGTTAGAGTAGTAGAGTCTAAGCTGCAAGCGTGAATAGATTTATAAGGGGAAAGTTCCATTGAAAATAGTGGAATTTCATTCTTCACTTCAGTTGCAATAAAATTGATTGTGACTGCCTTTTGATTGGTTGCTTGATATATATTTATTAATTGATCTCTTTTCAATTAAGCATGGAAGATGTAACAGTTAATAACTTGGACAGCTATTGGAAATTGGATGCTCTTTTCATACAAGTAGGAATATTATTTTTACAGTGCATTTCTTACTGATATTGACAAGTAAGAAAATGTTTGATTGGCCTAATTTGAGAAAAAAATTCTTGGACTTAATTTTCCTGGCATAACCAAGCTTGCTTGTTAGGACTATTGTAAAGTGGGGATATAGCCAACCTTTAGAATAAAAATCACATTCTTTCTGAAGAAACAGGGATTATAGCTAGGTGCTGCTGCCGAGATAGCTAGATAGCAGTATCAATGGTTGCAAGCAGTGTCTGTTCTTGAAGAAGAGAATTGGACTTTAGCTCTTATTTCAAACGTAAGTTACTTTGGTACACTTCACATGAAGATGGTAAAACAAAATTGAAAATTCATCCATTACACAATGTGATAGTAATTGCTTTCTTTTGGTGAGCTTCTGCTTATGGTGTCATATGTCCATTTTAATGCAAAAAAATCGGTACTTCTTCCCATTAGCCAAACAGCTGTACATCCGCAATACTAGAGTTGTTGCTTATTGGCTGATGGACTATAGAATTCTATGGTGGAAGGAGGGTTCTGGTCCATGTGTTTGCATTCTTGGACATTCTACACAGTGATGAAGCTGTGATGAAATGATGAATATCGGTGGATGCAGTATGTGGCATTTCTTCATGAGTACTGTTTCAGTCAATGGCAATGGTGCAAATTGTGATTGGTTGCAGCAGTGAAAATGCAATGGGGATGGTGGCTGTCGATGCTCCTGTGGATCTTATTTCTAATAATAATTCAATTGTAGGGTGGGAGGATAGGATGACAAGATTGCAGTGAGAACGTAGGATAGCCCAGATTGAAGCTATTGCCTCAGTACTGAAAGCCTTTCTCTAAAGAAGCTTTAGATGGCAGTATTTTCATTGTGACTACAAATTCTGTTGTTCCTTTAATGTTTCCAGAAATTGTTGCATTTGGTAAAGTACATTGTCATTAATAATTTAAATACCCTAATGAAAGTACTTTGGCCTTTCTTTCTTTCTGTTTTTTTAAACACTTGATGAAATCTGTTTGATGACAGTTACCTCCACATGGACCCAAGTGAAAGACATGTTTGTGAAATACGGAATATGCTTTGGCTTGACCTAGCTATCCATTGGCAAATTGCTGTAGGTCTCTTTTAAAATGAAAATATTGAGAAAGCTGCCAAATGGATTTTTTCCCTCCTTTTATTTCCTCTCATCACTGACTTTTGTGCGTCATCGACTTGGCCAAAAATACCGTACTCAGTAATATAAAGCTATAGACAGGGGTATTAAGAGGGCTAATGCTGCAAGCTGCCTTTGTAATCATTGCCTCCCAGTTTCAAAGATTATTCTTGTAAACAAGGGTTATCTTCCAATTGAGGTGAAAAATAGGGATTTTGCCTCCAGAGGCCAGTGCTGATGGTTGTGTGGCTTTTGATCATGTCAGCGCCACTCTCTTTATATATCCTGGAGGCTGCTTCAGGGGCATCACAGCTAGGAATCTGCTTTTGTTCTACAGAAGAGTTTACATTCCAAAAAGTGAGCCTAAATGCAGCTTGCTGTTGCTGCTTTTCCCCCCTGACAACCGGCTGCACAAGTGGAAGTATGAGAGAGATTGCTGTAATTACTGTAGTATATGCGGAGGATAGTAGTTGCGTGATGAACTTCTGCTTTTAGTGTATTCTGATTATGTCTTCTGAAATCTGTATTCCCTTTGGGAAAAAAACATTACAAAAGGTAATAGTAAGTATTTCGCATTTCAGGTCCGGTTAGGAAGCCCAAGTATGTGGAAAGTCCTCGCATACCTTCAGATACAGTTGTCGTTCCAATGAGAAAAGTACTGGAGCCAACAGAACCTAACCAGAATGGTAAGCATGTGTATTTTGGAATCGTTTCATTTTGACTAAATGGCTGGATGTTGCCTTGAAAGGGAAATGGTGATGAACGTTTTACGGGCTTTGCATTGATGAATATATGCTGTGTTTGGTTGCTTGACATTCAGGAATGATGTGTACAGAATCTTCAAGCAAAATTTAGTCTGATGGTTGGGGGGGGGGTCACTTTTAATGTGAGAGGCCTGCTTGGAGTTAGTTTCTGAACTTGCTTTCAGGTGTTTTTTTTTTCAAATAAGAGTGTTCCACTTATGCCATGTTAAAGTGATGTGCCTTGCCACAGCAATGAAAAGCTTGCTAAAATCGGACGGCAATAACAATAGATGACTGTGTCAGCAAGACTAGTAACAGCCTGACCCTGGAGTTAATTGGTATTCTTGAAAAGTTCCATGTTCATTAAATTTGACCACGGCATAACAGAGTGCAGTTTCAGTGAATGTCAGTGAGAAATTACAATCAAATGCTCTACGCATTTGTAATATAGTAAGCATTTCATCTTCAGCATTATATTTCAGATTCACAGCCTGGTTGACATCAGTAAAATCAGTATGTAACATCTTAGTTAAATAAGTTATCGCCTTGTTTTTCTTGAGCTTGAACTGTCAAAATCTCTTGCTATTTGAAGCATAGATTTTTCTAGCAGAATTAAAAGCTTTGTCTGCCTGTTTTCCCACTCTCACACCTTCCCCTCCCTTCTTCAGTGAGAAATGTACTATGGCCCTGATTCTCCTGTGGGTATAGCAAAGCTAATTTCTACAACACAAATAGTGTTTATGCCTCCAGTTTTTCCCATAGATTCAGGATATTAACGGAGAACTAAAACAATTTACTATTAAATTTTCCAATTATAGTTTTATGCATATTAATGCTGTCATAGATGTCAAGCCAAAAATGTTTGGCAGTTATATTGATTTTGAGGATCTTTCCTTCAAAATGCTATGCTCATTCCTTTATTCTATGAGATGTGCATGCAGTGGCTGGGAGGGATTGGCTGTTTTGTTGATCCAAAGGTGACATCTTTTTTGTAGAAGAAAGATTGTAATTAATAGTACATAAGAATTCTTCCAATGCCCTATTTATTACTAGTTCTGTTTATTCAACAGAGAAGACCTAGGGCTTGTAATCCAGAAAAGTGACTAAAGAACATCATATAAACCTGAAAAAATGCATTAATTTTGCTAGTTTGTTGATTTAAATCTCCACCCTATCAGTCATATATGACAGGATATCTCTCTGCCACATGGTCACTAGTCTGTATGTAACATATATTATTTATACTTAATATATTAAAATAGCAAATTCAGACAAAAAATAAAATAAAGTCTAATATTTGATAAAGTAGGTAGAAGAAATCATAGATGCATCCGTGGACCTTTTTGTCTACATTATTTGCAGTGGTTTTTACTATTCTGCATTGTTTATAATCATGTAAAGATTGCTATAGTAATCACAATTTTTTGAGGGATCTTCATGAATGGATTCAAATAGCAAAGCCATTGCTAAGTAAGATTTTTGGCATAGCAGGCATTATATGAATGCCATGCATATCTCACAGACATGGTAAGATTATATCTTTTAACTTTCATTACATTATAAAAGCATTCTCAGATCAGATCCATACAAGTCTTTATTAGGTGTTTTTTCTAATGCCTACCTACTGAATTTGTTTATTTTAGCTAGGAAAAGCCAATTCTGATTTGGAGAAAGTTTGTCTGCTTGTCCCAAGAGCACTGTGCTTATGCAATCTGCTGGGTAAAGGATTGTGGAGCTGGTTGGAGTGAAGGTGCTTTGGCTCATAATTGTGGGCAAATGATAATTAAATTGCAATATTTTCATTTAAGCATCTTGAATCTTTGGCAAATTTAATAGGTGGGATAAATGACCTAACATAGGATTGAATGGAATTCAGAGAAATTTGATTTGTCTCTGATGAGGAATTAAATTGGGTTTTCTGTTCTGGCAGCATCATTAATTGTTAAAAAGAAGGCTTTCTAAATGTATATATTTCATCTACCAAGTATTTTCAATTCTAGATTAGGCCTTTTACTTCATCCTCTACTTTTCACAAAACATTCATCCATGAAAAGGCTACGTGAAATAAGGTATTAAAAAAAAGGTTGAAAGAAAAGTTAATGCATTAGAGAAGAAGACAAAGCATTTGTTCATACAATACATTAAGTTTGTCTTGTCTTGTTTTAATATGATATGAGAAACTAGCTTCAGTAGTTATTGAAAAGTCCTGATTAAACAAACTGTGTTTTAGTGAGTTGAGTAAACTTAGTCAATGTGATGTTGACTTCCCAGAATATGGCTTTGGGCAAGTTATTTGAATCTCTGTCTCACAGATTTGCTTTTTTTGTAGTGTCAACCACAGTGACGACAGCAAAATGTGGTCATAGGAATTGTGTGTTGTGTGGATTAAACATTGCCTTTTTCTTGTAATCAGGTTGCTGCTGTAGGTAGTTTTTTTTGTCTCGATCTCATATATCATGATTCCAACAGCAAACAGCTGCTAAATCTATGTACAAAGCTTGCAAGTGTTATATGATGACAAGAGCATTCCCCTTCTTGTCTTGAGCATCTGGTATTCAGAATTAACGGTGTTTGGACATGAAGATTCCCTTAGCTTCTGTAGCTGATGAAAAGGTCTCTGGAGATGTGGCTGGCATGGAGCAGATTATAAGAATTTACCTTGGATGGAACCAAGCGAAACTGTGATGTGCATGACAGAGAATGCTGAGAAATAGACAAGTCTCACTTTTTGGAGTAGCTAGTTGCAAGAAGATCGTGTGCTTCTGAAGAGCAAATCGTATATTTTTTTTCTTAGAAGAAAATGAATTGCCAAGTAAAACTGAAGCATGTGGATCCTTGCTTTAAAACGTTGTCCTGTAAATAGACATCATTTAAAATTGTACTGTTATTAAGATTGTTTTATCTTTTATTGTGTCACTTATTTGTTAAATTTACTTGCTGCCTGTCTTGCTGTGGGGCTACTCTAGGCTAATCAATACTGATATGACACAAGGTACAATGAAGAAAGTGGATTATGTATCAGCCATGGGTGAGGATGTTTCTTCCATTTAAATACCTCCTTTCCAGCTATTGATTCTATTCAACAGTTGGAAGGGACCTTGGAGGTCTTCTAGTCCAGGGCTTTTCAACCTTTTCACTGATTGTACCACTTTTAGGATATGGCAATATTCGAGTACCACCTAGCAAGGTGTCAAAAACTTGATGACCCAAAAAAAAAACACCTGTTCAAAATTGCAATTGCACTGAAATGACTTATGACCATTTTTCATACTTATGACCATTGCAGCATGCCCAGGGTCATGTGATTTATATTTGGATGCTTGGCAACTGATTCATATTTATGATGGTCACAGTGTCCCAGGGTCATGTGATCCCCTTTTGCAACCTTTTGACAAGTAAAGTCAATGGCATGGCTGCTGGTGGCCAAGTGCTAAGGCAGGACTTCCCTCCCTCCCTCCTTCCCTCCCTCCCTCTTTCTCATGCCCACCTCCTTCTGAAGGAAGAATTTGAACCCCCCCCCCATTTTCTCTCTTCCATATATTCATCAAACAAGGAAAAGCCTCCAGAAACAGAAAAGACAAACTGCTGAGTGAACTAGCTTAAAAAGGCACATTCCCCTTTAAGAATTAGCTACTGGCTAGAAAGGAAAGTAAGGAGCCGGCAGCCAGCACTTAAGGAAGAAAAAAAAATGTAGTAAGTATTGGCTGCCGGTTAAGGCAGCCTCCCCAAATGGCTCCATTCATAAGTAAAGGAATCTACAGGCAAAATCCATTCAGGAGAAAAATACTTCAAAATCCCTTGCAGCAAAACTTACAGCTAACAATAGCAGAGCAATAGAAGCTAACATGAGATATCAGCCAAATAGATATTGCTCTCCTTAAGAACACAAAGCCCACATTGCACAAATCCCAGAACTTCAAAGTCACAAAAGCACATAAGAATCCTTCCACTCTCCATCTCCCTCCCTCCCTCCTCTGTGCCTCACCTCCAGCCATTGCTGCCTTTTTTCATTCCTCTTGGAGGGCGACCCTCCCCCCTGCATTTCTTGCCTGTTTGCTGCTGCCAGCACAGGTGGCTGCCACAGCAGTTGTAGATCGGCTCATGGCCGGCAGGCCTACATGATCTCCTCTCCTCTCCCCCACCCTCCTCCTCCTCCTCCTCCTTCTTCTTTCCCTTTGGTGCAGCTAGAGCTGACTCTGCCACCTCCCAAGGCTGCTGCTTTTTTCTCTCTCCCCCCCCCGCCCAAACTGCTTCCTTTTATAGCCTCTCCTGTCTCCGCCCCCTCCTCCTCCTTTCTCATGGGGGAGGGTGAGCCAGAAGTGAGCCTGGGGCCTTTGTCTCTCCCCAGCCAATCTGCAGCTCCAGAGAACTCTCTCACTGTAAGTCTTTGCCTGCGCTGGCTCATTCCCTCCCCCACTATACTTGGTTAGGCAGGGCTGTGTACCACCTGCCACTTGTTAATGTACCACAAGTGATACGTGTACCACCGGTTGAAAAGCCCTGTTCTAGTCCAACCCCCTGCTCAAGCAGGAAACTCTATACCATTTTAGTCAAATGGTTGTCCAATCTCTTCTTAAAAATCTCCAGTGTTGGAGCACCCACAATGTCTGTAGGCAAGTCTGATTAATTTTCTAATTATTTGTTCTGTATATGGAAGGATAAGTATGCTAGGATATTTATTTCATTGCAAGAATTAAAAAGGCAATGCTCTTCTAAAACAACCATGCTTGTTTACTCATGGAGTTTTTGGTGCAATTTAAAACATAAAACAAATTTATTTGTTAAATATATTTATTTAACAGAAATTTAGCAATGCAAACAACCAAATATAACAAATATAACATCTAGGAAGCCTGAAGCTATTTTGGTTGATAGCATAGCTGCTAACTGAATTGTTTCATATGATCAGTCATGAGATGTTATCATAGATTTGTTTTGTTAGAATAGAATAGAATTTTTTCTTGGTTAAGTGTGATTGGATACATAAGGAACTTGTCTCTGGTCCAAAAGCTCTCAGCGTACATTCAAAGAACAAAGTGGTAAGTCATAGATCATAAATCATAGTTACAATAATTAATGATAAGATATAAACAATAAGTGATAAATCATAAGATACCAATAGGAGAAGGTAGTACGAAAGATGAGAAAGATGAGAAGATTTTTCCAAGCTCTTCTGTTAGCAGAGAAGAGCCTGAGAAAATCACATTGACCTCTTTTGGTCATCTCCCAGTCTAAATCATTTTAAGAAGTTGCTATTAATTTCCATAAGAATATAGGTGTCGGTGTGTAGACACATACTGTACATCCACATAGGCACACATGTATATAAAAGTGACTCATGTATGACCACATACTTTTACAAACATAATCTCTGCATTTGTGTTTTCATCCATGGAAAAAATAGCATCGTCAGATTCTACTTATGTGTGAAAGAGAAAGGCATTCTTTATATTCTAAAAACCCAGGTTGGATGCAAAACCGAAATAATTTAGTTGTAGATTGCAGAGCTAGTATTTACACCCAATTTAATTCTTCAGTTTCGGAAGTTAAAGGTGTGCTAGGCTCTCCCTTTATATGGGGAGTTCCATTTAGCAAAAGGAAAATAAAGGTGCTTTTTTTAATGGAGTTTTGTTAGAATATGACAAAATAAAAATTGTTGATAATAACTTGTTTAAATTTCATTGTTTGCCTTTATGCTGGAAGCCACACTCATTTGAAGTGAATATAAACTTTAATTAATCTTTTTCGTTCCCTTGAATTTACCTCTTTTTGAACAGAAGCAAAGTCAGAGAAGGAATCAAGCTGTTCACCAGCAGCTCAGGAACTGATGACAAGGCTTGGGTTTTTACTGGGAGAAGGGCTTCCAGCTTCTGCCCACATCTCCACAGAAGAAAAACATGAAACTATGGTATGAGAATGGAAGATGCTATGTATTTCTTGCTTTCAAAATATTTCACCAAAACATGTAAATGTGTCAAACAAATAACTACAGGAAGTCCTCAAACTTAACATAGTTCTTTTAGTGACCGTTCAAAGTTATAACGGCACTGAAAACAGTGACCTATGACCGTTTTCCACACTTATGACCGTTGCAGCATCCCCAGGATCACGGGATCAAAATCCAGACACTTGGCAGGTGACTCATATTTATGACAGCTACAGTGTCCCGGGGTCATGTGATCCCCTTTTGCGACCTTCTGACAAGCAAAGTCAATGGGGAAGCCAGTTTCACTTAACAGCGGTGTTATTAACTTAACAACTGTAGTGATTCACTTAACAACTGTGGCAAGAAAAGTCGTAAAATGGGGCAAAACCCACTTAACAAATGTCTCACTTAGCAACAGAAACTTTGGGCTCAGTTGTGGCCTACCTGTAATAAACAAGTGATATATTTATTGGTATTTTTCTTTGCTTTTTCTACAGAAACACTACTTCAAGATACACCACATAGAATTATTAGAATACTATTGAGTAATTATTTTTAATTCAGATGATTCAAATTACTTGCCCTAGAAAATATTTTTAAAAATCTTACCCCTGTCTTGTCTAAAGCCACAATGAAGCAGGGTATGTAAGATACTTGACTTGCTGGATCTGTGAAAAGCTAAATGAAATTCTCTCCTGGCAGAAAAATTAACTGTATACAATTTTTGTCTGACATTTGGAAATCAGTTCTGGTCATGATGCAACTGGAGATGATGATTTTTTTTCTTTACAGTGCAACATGCATAGTTACTTTGCATATGAACCCTATGTATATTGAATTAAATGTTTTTTTCAATTAGACAGATTTATTGTTTAGCATGATACAGGAAAATCTACAAAATATTTAAAGGATGGAACCTCTGTCTAAATAAATAAAGAATATGTGGTTTATTAATCTGCTTCGTTCTAAACCTATAATCAGTTATGACCAAATGGTTTTAAATAAGATCTTCTATATCCTTCTGTTTTTTAAAAAAAGCTAATGGAATATAATCTGCATTTTCCCTTCATCCTGAAAACCCAATAGTTGGGTTTTGTATTGCTGGCTTTTAGCAAGATGGTTTTCCACCAATATTTCAGAAAATCCTTTACAGTTGTGGCCTAGAGTGTCAAAGGTCCATAAGTTGATTCAACCTCTTATGTGGTCATGGCTGTACTAACTCTCTTAAAAGGATTCAACAGATCATTCTGAGAAACGTCCGAGGGAACTTCGTATGTCTGTGCAGTTTTTTTTCTCCCCCTGCTGAATATGAACTATTCTCTTTGTGTATTGATCTGTGCTATGTTTGTTAATTCCTTGTTTCATTCATTTTATAGTGCACAGTAGCTAGTCAAGGAGTCAGTCCCTGTTCTACACTAACGAGCAGCACTACGTCTCCTAGCACCGATAGTCCCTGCTCTACTCTGAATAGCTGTGCTGACAAAACAGCGGCCAACAAAAGTAGTCCCTGTGGGACCATTAGCAGCCCAAGCTCCACATTGGAAAGCAAGGACAGTGGAATTATAGGTAAGCAGTTTAATTCCTACTAATGCAGTCGCTTCTGGCTGTCTCTTTTGCAGCTTGCTTTTTTGTGTGTCTGTAAAGGCTATCTGCCGCAAAGAAAACGGAGCTGAAGCTGAAGCTCTCTTATCTTAATTCCTGATAGTGCTTGGCTCCAATTTCTTTAAAAAAAATATAAAGTGATCTTTCATTCAAAACTATGTCATTCTCTGGGATTCTTTTGACTATTTTTTTAGATCTTTAATTATGTTCTATTTACTTATAACCCTTATTGGGCTGGAAGGAGCTGGAAACCTGACTTCATTTATTACAAGGTTGTGATTTTCAGAGGTATATATGTTGGGTGGGGAAGATGGCAGTTTTGCTATAGAAAGAAAGACAATGTTGCTGTGATGTGGTAGTTAATAACTTGACTTACGAATTTCAAAGTCCCTTCTTCAGATTTCAGTACCACTATGATCTTCTTAAAGTATCTTCAAAGTTGACATTGTCCCTGAATCTCATCTGGAATTCAAGGACAATTCTGACCAATCCGGTGGTAGTTTTAAAGAAGTTTCCCTCACCCTCATTCCTTTAAGATGTATCCATAAACAATCCTTATTATACCACCAGTAGCATCATATATTTGAAGCAAGTTGACCACTTAGCTAAAACACTAGGTATGTTTTCATCAATTAATTAATTTCATTTATATCCCACCTTTATTATTTTCACAAGTAACTCAAGGTGGTAAATATATCCAACCCAACCTCTTCCTCCTATTTTCCCCACAACAACAACAACAACCCTGTGAGGAGAATGACTGGCCCAAGGTCACTCAGTTGGCATTCATGGCAAAGGCGGGATTTGAACTCACAGTTCCTTGCTTTCTAGCCTGGTGCTTTGACCGCTAGACCAGACTGGCTCTTATGTTTTTGATATTGTACTATTTCTTATTTTGGTCCTTAATAACAAAAGCAAGAAGGGCTTTATGGAAAAATTCTCATTCTATCACTAGAAATATATAGTGAGGCCTACTCGGTAGACCAGGCCAGGAAATCAACTCCAGAAGAAGGCTAAAACTATTTTTATTGAGATTGCCTGTAATAACAAAATCATGCAAGCCTGATTGCACTGTACTACCACCACCTCCTCCTCCTCCTCCTCCTCCTCCTCCTCCTCCTCCAGTGAATTAGGGAAGTGTCTGCCTGAGCTCTTCACAAATGTTATTATTCTGGATTTGAAAAATGTTTTAGTCACCTTTGTCTAGATAGTGATTTCTACATATTTCTCTCAAGGTCATTTTGCTAACCGTCTACATATACAGGTAATCCTTGACGTACAACTACAATTGAGCCCAAAATTTCCCTTGCTAAGCAAGACAATTGTTAAGTGAGTTCTGCCCCATTTTACAACTTTTCTTGCCACAGCTGTTAAATGAGTCACTGCAGTTGTTCAGTTAGTAACCCGGTTGTTAAGTGAATCTCACTTCCCCATTGACTTTGCTTGTCAGAAGGTCGCAAAAGGGGATCACATAACCCTGGGACACTGCAGCCGCCATAAATATGAGTCTGTTGCCAAGCATCTGAATTTTGATCCCATAGCCATGGGGATGCTGCAACGGTCGTGTGAAAAATGGTCATAATTCACTTTTTTCAGTGCCATTGTGATTTTGGTCACTAAATGAACTGTTGTAAGTCGAGGACTACCTGTATTCACAAACATGTTACTGTAGCACAGTGCAGAGGATTTGCAGTATCTGAATTGTGGGGATGATGAGTGAATGGTTCAGTAGTATTACCTAGGTATAGTCAAGGCTTGTGTGCAAAATCTTGGATATATATTGCCAATCATTGTCCAATTGTTACTAACTTAAAGGGACCAATGATGTATCTTTCATGGTTCCAACAGATGAAACTCTTCAAAGAACTTCGAGGCATTGCTTACCTTAAAGAATCTTTATTCAAGAAGCATAATATCGGCACGAACATAATGGAAGCCAAAAACTGAATTCCCCCCCTTGAGCACATAGTATCAAAGCACAATTCCCTCCTCCAATTAACTGTCATAAATCACATTCCCCAATTAGTTTAAAGTGCGGGCTTTCCCTCCAGCTCTCCAGCCCGCCAATTCTTATCATCTCTTATTTCAACAACCTTGATTCTCACGCTAGGTCCAGTATTATTATGTCTAGCTGAACTCTCATGCACATCGCCCCCCTTCCCCAGCATCATCTAACTCTAAAAACGAAAATAAGAAAATGGCTACATCTCCATCTGTTGTCAAAGCCAAAACATCCGATGTTAGCAGCGTTGATAGTACCTCTATAAGCAGAAGTCTAAAACAGGTCTCCAACCTCTGGGCCACAGCCCACTAGTGGACTATGAGTTGTTTTGCAACTGTGCCACGGAAACTGCTGAACGAGTGAGCGTGCATGCCCATCCCCACTTGCGTGAGTGGCAGACACATGTGCACGCAGCTTGTGTAAATGGAGCTAGGCACATGTGGGCGCTTGCCAGTCGATTGTGCGGAACCATCCCCCCTCCCCCTCCTGCTGGTCCACAAAGCCTGAAAGGTTGGGGAACTCTGGTCTAAAATATAAAAATAATTGTGCATATATTGTGCCTATGAATGACCTAGTGCTCTATTGCTCAGCAAAAAGGCTCATCCCCACCGGGATGTCTGTGTTAATTGGAAGTTTCCATGCCAGGTTTAATTGCTTGGAAAATTGTTTTTTTTTTTAATACTGGGAAAGCAACACTAGTATGTATGAAATTAGAAAAAAAATCTGAAGTAAATGTGCAAACTGGACACTTAAGAGTTGCTTTCTGTGAAGTGGGCAGCTATATAAATTTGACAAATAAACACAAATAAGTTTTCTTACAATTTTTTGTGAAGCTGTATGTTTCCCTGGGAAGTGGCAGCACACAAAGCATTTAGCTGTTTTACTTTGAAGTTGCTGTGGCAAGGTCAAGCCTGGAGTTCAGAATGGTAGTGAAGACAAACAATGGACACTGGTAAAATGCTGCTTGTCTTCCAAGAAATAAGACAATGTTGCTTATTTTTAAGATGTGAAAGCAGAGAAATTTTTATACTAAGGAATAGTTTGCATGCTTAGTTCAAAATTGGGAATGTAAAATGAATGCAAAGTAAGCTATGAAGATCGGAGCTAAAATGAAAGTTTTAGAAAATCTAGAAGAAAGCCAAGGAAAAATAGTTGGGACAATAAGGATCCTGAAAGAGTATCTGCCTCAATGTACATAAGTTCATATCACTTACTCTTTGTGCTGTTACAAAAATATATAACATGCATCTTTCTGTCATACCTACTTCCCGGCAAATATTGAAAGATAGTAGTGATTTTTAAAAGAGAAAATTTAAAATGGAGTGAAAACGATGGACTAGTTTCTTCTGTTTGCATTTATCCATTTAGTTTATTTCTCGTGTTTTCATTCATACAACCCTCAAGTCACTTCACAGCATTAAAAGAGTACAAAACTAATAATGAAATGTTCCACGAGTTCCTTATAGATCTACTTATTCTGCATCTATTTGATAAGGGAAGCAGACTTCATTTTCCAAACCTACCAGGACATATTTTTTTTTTTTTAGTTTTATGTGTGCAAATATATTACTAGCATTAATGTTCATTCGGTACACAGTTTAATAAGTATGCCTTTTGTAAGGTTTTCTTGTGGAGGGAGGGCGAGCTTTGCTCAACCATGAAAATAGTTGTTCTTCTATGCCACTTAAGTCGGCTTCCAGTCTGTTTCCATTCCTGCTAAGTTATTCTGGGCCAGTAGCTCCTTTGAGTGGAAGGCTACCTTCCCCTCCTCCCCCCACACTTTTTACTGGCTTGGATAGGTTTCCTTCTCTTTTTTGGTGTTTTATTGCCTTAGTTGAAATTTGTCTGTGCCTCGCTCTGACATAAAAAAAAAAAAAGTAAAGGCAGAATTTCGTCTTTTCCAGGGAGCTAAAGAAGAGAAAGGTCTGGGCTAATGGCCAAAAGGAGGGGAGGGGGGGGGGACATTTGGCAAGATGCCTTCTTTTCAGGGTTACAGACTTGAGTGGAAAACCTCTTCCCTCAATTAGAGAATCAGGAGGGAGTTTTGTTTCATAATATATCAAAAGACCATTTTTTAAAAAATCAAAACATTTAATAATTCTGTCATGTGGAAACATACCATAAGGCTTTCTTCAGATTTTTACATATTTTATAGTGCTTGAGTTTGTTAGTCATCGCCATAAAACAATAGTAGTTTTCATGGCATATTTTCTTGAATGTTAAGAGGCGTGCAGTATACATAGTCAAAACTAAGAACATTTACAGGGACTATCCTATATTTTCCCAAGGATTGTAATTTAAAGTGACATGAAAGAACTTGTAGACTTGCCAGATGGGTCACATAACTATCATTTTTTCCTTATGTCAATTCAGAGTTTCCCATGATTCTGTGGGTGTAACCAAAACTGTACTACTCTTACCCAGGAGTGTATTTTTATGAATTTTTGTTTGTCGGGTTTTTAGGGACAGTAACAAGTTCCTCTGAAAATGATGATCGGAGCGGATCAAGTTTAGAATGGACTAAAGAAGGAAATCTCAGGACTAATGTACACCAAGGAATTATTGACCGAAGGACAGATAATTGCTCACCAGTTGCAGAAGAGGAGACAACAGGATCCTCAGAAAGTTTGTCAAAAGTGGAAGCATCTTCTGGAGATGGCCCCATTACTTATATTCAAAACTGTGGCTCATTAGGAATGCCTCGACCCAATTCTGTTGCAGGTAAGGAAGAACTGAAGGAGTTAATGTTGACTGCCTTCCAGATTTTGTTCTACTTAAGTGAAAACATTTTCCTTTAATGCTGCTCTTGTATTAGCATAAGCCAGTTCTCGTAAACCTAGATCTGTTCTTTAGCTAACGGGCGGATAGATGCAGAGCTCAACAATAGGAACTTTCAAAAGTACAACATAAATCATAAATCTGTTTATAGACTATTCTGATGTCCATAATGGTTTTTGCAAAAACACCCCTGTGCAATTTTATAGGAGTCTAGTCAGGGAACAGAGGTTCACATCCCCTTGATTTGAGAAGAGGAATTTGTCATATATGAAAGTACTTTAAAATATGGTCCAGTCCATTCCTGCTGAATTCCCTTCTGTTCGTTTCTATAAGTTTTAAATCAGGGTGATGGTGGTGGTTCCTGCCTGTCTTTATTTTTACATGAAATGAATTTCTTTGTGAAGGCTAAATAACTTAAATTCCTCACCCCTATATTTATGCCTCATATAGTTCATTCTTGGTTAAAAATATAGCAGTCATAGGATGGATGGGCAGGATGGTTGCCTTAGTGAGAAGAGCTTGTCCACACTGCTAGAAGTATATTAAGCAAACAGATAAGAATTGGTCACCCAATAGCATGGCTTGCTTTTCTGATGAGGTTGCTATGAAATGTCAGTCCATTGGATTGAACTTGCTCCAGTAAGCCTAAACCAGAGGACAGCCCAGCTGCGTATAATACTGCATCTGTGCCAGTGTTTTTATTGCAAATAATTTGAGGGCAGCAGGAATAGAATTATCATCTCCTTTTTGCAAGAAATGAAGATGGAATATATACAGATTTTAGCATTTTGGGCTGAATCGGAGGCATGAGGTACCCTACTTAATGAATGTATTAAAAATGACGCTCAAATTACATGATTGCTTGAGTGCCTATTTATATGCCTGGCATGACTTTCAAGTCTTCTAGCCAAACTGATGATTTTAGTCTTTTGGTAGTTAATTCCCAATATATTCTTCCTGCAGAATTGCATAAAGGACCTTCTGAGTCCCACATAATATTACCACCCTGTCTATAATGAAGTGGAAACAAATTTATCTCCCAGTTTAAGAATATGAAAGTGGAAATTTGGTAGGTAATCTTATGGACATTTAGATAAAAGTTAGAGCAATGGGATTACAATTCATCCCTGCTTAGATACCCGCCTTGTTGATATTAAATAAGGTTGGTGCTCATATTCAGATAGTTCTCTTTTATTGACCATTCATGTAGTGACCATTTGAAGTTATAGCAGTGTGGAAAAATTAATTTGCAGTCAATTTTCAACCTTTGCAGCATCCCTGAGCCACATGATCTCCGTTATAGTCATTATGCATTGTCCTGTGCCTGGTTGGACACAACAGCTTATTCTCTTGAAATTTCTTCCTCTGTAACCTCTCCACTATGGGGTGAGGGAAGGAAACATTTTGTAGGCAATCTCTCCTTTGTCTTACCTTTCCTCTCCTCTTACTTGCAGAGCAGAGAGATTGGAGAGGAAGGAATTGTAAGAGAGTACTATAAGCTAAATAGTATAAGCCAAATCAGTTGCCCAATGCCCAGACAAAGAAGACATATAGAATATAGATGATCCTAAGTGCTAGGTTCTGCCTTGCCAGCAGTGAACAATCCTGAATAGGATTTGCACCTCACACGGTGTCTGCTGGGATTCACTGTATAAATGGGGTATAGCATCCTTGCCTCAGTGTGACTGCATCAAACTGTAGATCACATTGTGACCGGCTGTAAGTTGAGGGTATATACCACTCAAGTTTCTGATTTTTTTTTAGATAAACAATGCTGCGCTTCAGTAGCTAGTGACCTAGACATTGCTATCTGAATATAGACCTTTTTATGTATTTATTCATATTTTATGTGTTTTTAATTTAGGTGAAATATTAGTATATATTGTAAGTCAATGTTTGTTATGCCATATGCATAACATAAATAAATAACTATAAGCTATTTGTGTAGGGGGGAGAAAAAAAACTTTCTGTGGCAATCTCTCCTTTGCCAGACCCTTCCTTTCCCCCATTGAGCAGAGAGATTGGAGAGGTAGGGTTTGCAAGAGAGGAAGCTGTTTGCTGTTCTACACATCAAAAGCAGTGTGATTGCACTGGTAGCTGGTAGCCCAGGGCCAGGAGCCGCAGGCATGCTACACCAGCATGCTACACCAGCAGCTTACAGTATTCTCCTGTATCTTGTCATAGAAGTGTAAGATTAATTCAGGACTCTGCACATAAAAGAAAGAACTATATCCTGAATTTGCTCTTAGGATAGTTGCTGCATTATTGCCTTCTCCAGCTTTGGGAATGCTTAATGTGGCATAATCTTCCTGTTGGAAAGTTATATAACTGTTATAAATCCTCTGCAAGAGGCTGCAGAGCAATACATTTTAAAGAGAGGAAAGTGGTCACTTTCAAGTTGAGGAATAACCTTTAAAAACTGATCTTTTTAAAGCAGATCAGTCTGTAGGCAAAGCAGGGCAGCTGTCAAAACTCATTTCTGTTTTGCTTGGGCAAACCTGCAGTGGGCTTGTCTAGGCAAGCTGGGGAGCAAAAACCTGAAGCAACCTTTGAGAGAAGACTAAACCCATGGATCGAAAGGTTTGTCAAAGCCATGCGCCAATCACAGCAATTTTATTTAGTTAGTTAATGTTTAGTGTTTTTCAAGGGGAGATCACACACATTCATGTTATCATTTTAGAGACTATCACAATGTCACAAAAGTTTTAAGAACTTTCTGTAAAGTTATCAATGCTTTCCTCTTTGTTGGGGTTGCTTTCGTGCTTTTTGTTAGCCAAATGAATCAGTCAGATGTGACCTTGCATCTTCTGTAATTCTGTAGAGAGATTTGAATCCCCAGTGGACCTCCTTCCTCTCCCCCAGTGTACTGCAGAGGCCCATTTCCATGGATCTCTGCTTTCCCGTTTTCTTTCCAGCTTGAAGTGGCTCCGCAAGTTCAAACGAGTGCCCTGGAGTTCTTTTCCCTCTCAATGCAATTGGCCCACTTAGACAAGGAGGTGCCTTTTCCATTGTAAATGTCACTGCTTGAACAATCCAGGCATGGATAAGAGCTGCTGGATCTTAGCCTGCCCTTGAATGGCGATTCTAAAGAAGGGAAGAAAGAAACTGCATCTGAGTTCAAGGACTCCCTCTCGCGTGTTGTAGTGTTGCTTCTTTGAGATGAACTGCTTGTGTTCTTTGTGGGAATTACAAAGCTCATAATTCATCTGGGTGTCTCTCAGTGTGGATCCCTTCCCCTTAAACAGCATTTTGCTGTCTGCTAAATTGCATTTAGCTGATGTTAAAACGGTGGTTTTCTTGGTCTACAATTAGAAGTAATAGCTCTTCTTTTCATCAAATTTACGTCTGTTTCCAAGCCCTTATTTTCTGATATGCATAAAAAAACAACCTAATTATTGTCATTTTATACAACTGTTATTACAGCCAACGTTTACTTCATTTGCTCTTCTGATGTGTTTTATCAACTTTCTTATTTTTACTTTGATTTTTCTAGTTTTTGTTATTTCTTCTATAGCGATATTTAGTAAATCTTAAATGACGCTTAAATGCTTAAAGATGCTTAAATCTTTGGAAATAGCTCCAGAATTTCTAGTTGTTTTTTTTTTAATACGAAGAATAATTTAAAAAATGCTTCCAGTTTAAGGACAGCTTTTGGTTTGTATACAAATCTTAATTCCCAGACTTGTATGTGGATGTGTTGTAAGAGTTGAAGGCTTTCAATTTTTACATGCAAACAAACTTGGAATCTCTTTAAATTAGTGAGCTTTTGTCTTTACTACAATGTATATCAGAACTCTTTAAAAATTAATTCTGCTGTTCAGTTTATCTGAGAAATGGAGCTGTGCCAGGATATATATATTGTTGTTACTTCAGTTGGAAATAATTTAGAAATGTGACATAGTAGTCAGGTAGATGTTGCCTAAATGGAAAAGAGCTAAATGGGAATAGTCCCTTACGCCAAGATATTGGAAATTATCCAAATCTCTAAACTAAATTATATCATAAAGTGAGTTCAGCTCTTTTGGAAAACATCACACAAATATCAAGATGCTAATTGTTACTAACCAGTCTCTGCTCTTGGGTGACCCACCCAGTAAATGAGAAATGTTTCAATGATTACGGATAGCCCACTCATTACAGTTGGATAGGTTTGGGGTTTCCCCCCTAATTTATATATAAATGTTAACCGTGGTTTTTCTTGGATTTCTACTGCATAACTAAAACGGCAAGATTCTTGAAGGTTATACCTTTGTAGGTTGTGCTGTTGTATAGCAATCTTCCTCCCCTGCCTCCCCAACTTCTCAAAAAAGCAAAAACTTGGACTTGGGTAAAGGTCTCTGGTTTGGACCTGAGCTCTCTATTTTGATATGACTCCTCTTATTAATCCTTTGAGGTAGCTATTAATTCTGAGATTCACCAGTCTGTTTCTCAATCTCTTGAAAAGATTTTATGATTAATTAACTTTGGAAAAGTGAGGCTGGGAATACAATCAATAATAGTTTATTGTTCAATGCTGCACAAAGTCTTTCTTGCCTCCTTTGGATATCCATTGACTCAAAATTCATCTCGGCTGTCTTGCATTATAGAAAAGCAGAAAGTTTAGTACATGATTTGAACGTCAGACATCCTATTAAAATTGAGTCAGATACTGCCCAATTGTCAAATCAGTTTTAAACCCTTTCCAATGTTACATTATATTAAAAAATACATATCACAAATCATATATTTAATTGAAAGAAAGGAGCCTTGACCCAGGCAATTTAGGGAGATGTAGGATATTTGAAAAATGTGTTGTTTTTTTTTAACAAATAAGGAAATTGTACATAGTAAAAGTGGCTTTCATACACAGATTTATTCCCTACTACAAAATATTTCTGGTTACATTATGTCTTCAAAAGAAGAACTTGGAAATGTCTTGAGTATCTGGTATTTCATAATACGACAATCACTTGAAGCATAATACATTCTTAAAATTTAGGATCATAGGACATTATGATTGACATATTTATAGAGAGTAGTAATTTAACTCTTAATTAACTTCATACGCATGAAAGTTCAAGGCTCTATTTTCAGAGTGACAAAACTGCCAAAAGGAAACATTTCAAAGATCATTGCTGCTGCTGTTGTTATTGTTGTTTCTTGTTTATATCAGTTTTTCCAAAGAATACTAGAGACCATATTAATTTCACATTTTCTCGAAGAAAGAAATGTTCTTTGTCTTAGCTTGGCGACTAGACATAAACTTCCTTTGTATGCGTAATAGCTGAATATTTTCCTGAGAGTGAATATAGCTTCAAACCATGGCTTTATAATCCTGACCCTTTTTTCCTCCTCTTCCTCCATTTCTTATGTAGAATTAAGAACAAAGAACTGACAGAGTCAAGTAGTGTTTTTTTTTTAATTTTATTTTAACCCTTATACTTTTCCTACTTAATACATCATGCAAATCAGCTTTTCCCAAGACCCATTACGGCAACGCTATGAGAATATGTGGTAGCATGCAAGGTCCTTACTTGTCTTATCTGAGGATGGTTTTATAATCCATGCATGAAGATGAAAAACAGATACACTACAGTGTGGCTTCCTTCTTTTGGAGCTACATAAGAATATACTTGTATTTTGATCCTTTCGTTCAGGGTCGTTCAGTTCTTACCTTTCTGATTAGCTATTCTCCTTACAGCAACAAGTTCCACAAAGCTTGAAGATCTGAGCTATTTGGATGGACAGAGGAATACTCCTTTGCGGACCTCAATTCGCTTACCTTGGCACAGCACAGCTGGAGGGAGAGTTCAGCAAGAAATAAAAGGTAAGACCTATGCCAAAGCCATGATTTAAAAGATCACTATCCTTTTTTAGAAGGCAATACTACCAATAGAAACTGCAGAGGGTGCATTCATGGGGAACTGTTGAAGTCTGTTTCCTTCTTTATGACATTTCTTAGAACTGATTTATCCCGCCTCACGTTGAACTTCTGTTAAAAAAAATAGGGACTATGATGATACCTGGGTTTATGATTTCCTGCCATGTTTTTTCCCCTTTGTGCTGTCTATTTTCAAATCAGGTATTCTCGGATCTTGTGACTTGTTCTGCTGCTTCTTCTCTTTCTAATTTATATGATAAATGCTGGATCCCCATCCTTTCCCTAATCCTCCTTCATTTCTGTTAAGTCTTAAAGCACACATTTATTCAGGAGAATTAGGATAAGGCTTACTGAACATGATTGTTGAAACTAAGAGCATTTTGGATGAAAAAAATCTAGTGAGCTCATTAGAGACCCTAGCTTCCTGGTTTGTTTAGTATTCCTGCTGGAAGGAGGAGTCATGTGGGAGTAATGGAACAGTCTGGACAAATATGTTTTTTTCTTTTAAAAAAAAAATTGACTCACTCTATCTGGATTAGATTATTGAATTTCAAAGCAGATTAGATGTTTCTGTAGGATTTAAGTTCTTTTTTTAAAAAACAACAACAACACAACCCTGTTTTTTCATTGCTTTGTCTTCTAATAAAGTCTTTCCTTCTTTTAGCACGTTTTGTCCCATATAAGCCTCAAGATATTTTGCTAAAGCCATTATTGTTTGAAGTGCCGAGCATAACAACAGACTCTGTGTTTGTTGGAAGAGATTGGCTGTTTCAGACAATAGAAGAAAAGTTGAAGAACCCCAAGCAGACGGAGACGAGGGGAGCTGTTGTAATTGGAAATGTGGGATTTGGGAAGACGGCTATTATTTCCAAGCTTGTGGCACTGAGCTGCCATGGAGGTCGCATGCGGCAAATTGCTTCCACCAGCTCTGCTTCTCCCAAAAGTAGGTTTGAATTTTTTTTTTTCTATTTAAGGAAAAAAATATATTTAATTCATAAAGTGGAGCTATATATGCTTTTTGTGTAAACGTGTCTTATATGGATTGTCATTCCTAAAGGCTAGTAAACTTTCCATTAACCAATCATAAAATTGTTATTCTCCCCCTACCATCACCACTCCGTTAATATGGAAAGACAAGCCCCTGTCTACAGGTAGTCCTCAATTTATTACCATTGGTTTAGTCACTGTTCAAAGTTAACTTTTTTAAAAAAGGGACTTACAACTGGTCTTCATACTAAAAATCATTGCAGCATCCTCACGGTCACGTGATTAAAATTCAGGCACTTGACAACCAGCCTGTATTTATGATGTTTGCAGCATCCCAGAGTCATGAGATCGCCTTCCAGCTGGCTTCGGACAATTAAAATAAACAGGGGAAGCCAGATTTGCTTAACAACCGCACAATTCACTTAACAGCTATGGCAAAAAAAAAAAAAGGTGGTAAAATTGGGCACAACTCACTTAAAAACCATCGTGTGTAGCAATGGATCTTCTAGTCCCAATTATGGTCCTAAGTTAAGGACCACCTGTATTCACATTGTATGTCATCTTCAAGACCTGCCTGAGATTCAGTAGGTGATGCTTGATGCTTCCTAGCACAGAAGTACGTGAAGCTCTCCCCCCCCCCCCCCGCTGCCTGGAGCTGCCTTCTGATTTCAGAATCAAAATGGATGGCAAAATTTCCCCACCCCAATTTTGAGGTGGGGAACACATGGAAACTGCAAACATAAGCCCTAAAATATTTAATACCATTAAAACTCTCTCACAAGATCAGAGAAACACAAGAAAATCTTAATTTTGCTCAAGTGCAGCCTGCTGAATCCCTTTCCCTTCCCCTTCCCAAAGATGGAAGGGCGCCTCTTTTACTGTCCTTCGCTGCAAACAGGCTTTGCATGCAACACTCCAAATTACCACGGCAATTTACATCATTGGAGCGACGCTGTCATGGTGTACGTGATGCAAATTACGTCATTGACTTGTTTATGTCATTTGCATAATAACATCTAATTACAAGTTATATCGAGTGATGCAAATGATGTAATTTGCTTCCTGACATCGTGCAATCCAACTGACATTTGTGGATAGTGGACATCCCCTCCCCGGGGTTAGTTTGATAAAAGGAGATGTCATTTTAATTGCGGCTTGCGGTTAAAAGCTTTTTATTCTAGAAGTTGATTTCATGGGCCTTCTTGATTGTGGTGCCAGAGTAACGAAATGAATCCTGCTTTGAATATTTCCCTATCTCCTTCACTTTTGATAGCTGGAATCCATCAAAGACTTTTCTGTTTCAGCAGATTAATAAATGTTTTTTTCTTAATCTGCTCATTTCAGATGTTTTAAGAGTTTTTGCCACGTATGTGTTTTCTGGCTTAATTTTCATTTATAATTTTATCTTGATTTGTACAGGTAGTTCTCGACTTACAGCAGTTCATTTAGTGACCGTTCGAAGTTACAACGGCGCTGAAAAAAGTGACTTATGACCGTTTTCACACTTATAGCCATTGCAGCATCCCCAGGGTCACGTGATCAAAATTCAGCCGCTTGGCAACTGACTCGTAGTTATGGCAGTTGCAGTGTCCAGGGGTCATGTGATCCCCTTCTCTAACTTTCTGACAAGTCAGTGGGGAAGCCAGATTCATCTAACAACCCTGTTACTAACTTAACAGCTGTAGTGATTCACTTAACAACTGTGGCAAGAAAGATCGTAAAATGGAGGAAAACTCATTTAACAAATTTCTCACTTAGCAACAGAAAGTTGTGATCGTAAGTCGAGGACTACCTGATACTGTAAACGGTCTTTTTTAGACTAAATGTTGTTTAGTTGTTTGGCTGCAAAGTTCACCTCCTTATGAACTATGCACTTTGCATTCATTAATCCAATCCTATGATCACTTGCTTAATGGGAGATTACTCCTATTTGCCTGGATGGGAGATGAAGATGTGGTTCCTTTCTGCTCCGTTCATTGGAGTATGCTTTTTCTCATAAAGATCCTGGAAAAAGTTCTGAGAGATGTAGGTTAAGAAGCTAAAGTGGCTTGAAAAAGGAAAGTCTGAAGAAAATTAAGAGGAATCCAAAAAGCACCGGGGGGGGGGGGAGCAAGTGAAAGACCCATTGTGTTGATGATGCCGCCTGCCATTTTCTTGGATTGTGTTTTGGCAAGGACACTGAAGAGCAATTTCTCCCGCAGGCTTCAGTGAAAAGTGTGTGGATCACGTCCAGATCCTAGTCAATGTATGTCAGCCACTTTTATCCACACGGATAGGATTCTAGGTGCCATCTTATATGTGCCGGATGGATTTGACAGCTGGTGACAGGGAGCTATTTATCCTGTTTCCAGAAATGATGCAAAAACTGGTGTGTGAAGAGAGGACACAGAGCTTCAGCCAGAGGCTGTTGGCTACAGATAAAATTGTGGAAGGGCCAGAAGATCAACACTTTAAAAGATGCCCAGAGAGCTCTGTGGGGCTAAAGGAGAAAATCATATACTGTAAATCATATACTGAAAAGAAGAAATAATCCTATATTCCTTACCTCCCTGGCAAATCCACAGATTCAATACTTTCAACTTATTTGTTTTGTTTCACAAGGTGAATTTATACAAAATTTAAATTGATTCAGTTGATATTAATGATCAGAGCTTGGCACAAATTCTGCTTCTAACTTGCCATTCTTTCCCCTCCTATTCTGTTCATAGCGTAGCTAATCACCACATTTAACAGGGTCCCTGAAACTGGGATGGACTTAAGGAGAGGGTAGAATGGATGTGAAGGAAAGATCCTATTTCATCATCTATTCGTTAGATCCCGTCTCCATACAGTACTTGTAGCATGAGTGCTTTTTGCCTTGAGCTCTTGGCTGGTTTCTAACTACTGTTGAGGTCCATTGTGTCTCATAATCTCTCTCTCTCTCTCTCTCTCTCTCCCCCCTCTCTCTCCCCCTCTCTCTCCCCCTCTCCCTCTCCCCTCTCTCTCTCTCCCTCTTCCTTCTCTCTCTCTCTCCCCCCTCCCATTCCCCCCCTCACACACATGTATGGTATCTATTACCATTTGCTGATTTGTAGCCTTTTTGGAATAAGATTGTGTGACAAAATGTGATTGTTTTAAAAATTCTGACATGAAAATACAAACAAAAATCAGTGTAGCGTGACACAATTTTGTGGAAGCGGGGGGGGGGGAAGTGTGTGTGTGTGTGTGTTTGCCCTTTCTGTAATCCACTTCTTTGGAGATGTTAGCCTGTTTCAGTTAACTTCTGGTGCCAAGATTTTGTTACCAGAAGACTCCAAAGGGAAGCATAGCCAGAAGCTATATACTGGAGTCATAACTGGTAACACCTGAAAAAAGAACACAAAATTCAAACAACGTTTAGGTTTCTCTTGAAGTCTAAACATCTCCAGCATTACAGATACATAATTTACACCATAATTGAATGCCATCGGTTATAACTCCGGTCTCTGCTTCTTCCCCTGCAGCCAGTGATCCTTGTCAGGAGATTCCTCTCAGCCAGCTCCCCCCATCTCTGGTTCCTTCAGCTGGAACCAGTCCAGCCAAAACTTCAGCCCGTCCTCCTGCTCAGGAACATCAGAACCAAATGGATGAATCAGTTAGACGCCTTGCATCAAAGGTAGCACATTTAATACTAAATGGGGTGGGTTTTTTTCCAGGTTTATGACAATACGAAAGCCATGGTTTGTGAACATAGTTTTTTTTCTATCTGACTTTGGCAGGGCTAATCTGTAATTCCAAAAGGAACTAACCCCCCCCCCCAGTTTATTCGATATAACTTCCTTCCTCATCTATTGGGAAGAAAAAGGGGAAAATAAAACACTGGATTTAGCAGTTTACAGTGTGTTCGTCACTGATTTATCTAACAGTTATGTAAACTGGAATTAGCAGATTGCACCGGGGATAATTCTAATGCATTTACTTTGGTTGGAAGGATTGTGAAAATAGGAAAGCCTTGCAAAGGATTGGAAATAAAAGAGGATTTGCTTTGGCGTTGGAAGTATTTACTGAAAGCAATATTATGTAACTATTATCCTAATGCTGTCAACCTCAGTGCCATGCTATGTTTAGAATTCGATGGAAAGCACACACATTAATGTAATCTAATGTAATTTTAATTTAATTAAAGCTGTAGTTTTATACACCCTTACTTGGGTTTACACTCTGTGGAATTCAGCTGTATTTCTGAATAATGGAGTATACACTTGCTGAAATTAAATTGAATGACCCTACTGTGAGTTCACTAACTGAATGTACCTAAACTCTGGAGGCTCCAAAAGGAGGTTCATGACAATTATTTAATTCTTTGACACCACACTTTCAAATAAAGATAGAGTTGATTGTCAGCAACCAATAGCATTCTGCTAAAAAGCAAACAAATGAACAAAAAGACAGACTGTACACTGGATTGGGTTGCCACTCTATTGAATACACGGAACTAAAACTTTCTGGTTTTATTTACATATTGGTAGGAACTCCCCAGTGGGGTTAATGAGGAGCCGTGTTTATTTCCTATTGCTTTAACTATTTATTCTGGCTTTGGGTACAGAGTAAATTCTTTCAGTGTGCAGCACAGGATCTCTGATGCTGACCAAGATTATAGGATGGAAGGTAGAAGCTTTTAAACATTTTCTCCTGCTGAATAATTGATCCTAATTAGCGGTGGGGAGCTTTGTTTGCAATTTGCATTGCCAAAAAAGGTTCTTTGGCTTCCTTAAATGAAGTGAAAGGATGAGAAATTAGCTGCATCCAATCCCAGTCCTGTTTAGATGATGTAATAGGGGACAAAATGTGTATGTATTCTTGAATAAGACAATATCCTGTAGAATGGATGAAACGGATGAGTTTCTCTTGAAAACTAAGTACAGACCATCAAATGAATTACATCTCATGACTTTCAAAGGACTTTTAAGACTTTCTGTAAAATACCAAGCATAAATTAAGAACTCCATCCTAGCTGTTTCTTGAATATTCTTTAAACATCTTACATCAATATGTGCTATATTATGTAATACAGAAGATTTTTTTGTTTTGGAAAAGAAAAATAATGTTTTATATGAGATATTTATAGGTGAATTTATACAGTTAACAAAAAAATGCCATATTGTGATTCTGCTGTTGCAAAAAATAAAAATAAATCACTCAACTATTGCATAGTGAATTATATTAGATGTACAATGCTGGGGGCCAGATATATTTAGCTAATGATGTACCCTGCTTTCCTGAAAATAAGACCTACCCCAAAAATAAGACCTAGCTTGATTTTTACACATGTGCCTAATATAAGCCCTATCCCCAAAATAAGCCCTACTCACTCCATTGCACCTGGTTGCACAAGGTGGGTGAGGTGCACAGGTAAAAATCAAGCTAGGGTGGGGATGGGGGGGAACTGCCCCACGCACCCCGCATCCACTTACCTTAGGACACTTGCAGCCAGGCCTTCCACACCCTAACATCTGCCTCGCCTCACTGGCCCGCTTCTTCTGTGGCCACTCCACCACAGCTTGTGCGCATCACCCCCGCCCTCCAGAAGGCCTCTACGGTGAAACAGAAGCTTGTTTCTTGGCTGCAGAGGCCTTTCCGGAAGGCAAAATGGAAGCTGGGGAAACGTGCGCGAGCAGTGGCAAGCGGCTGCAGAAGAAGTGGGCCGGCAAGGTGAGGCAGGTGTCAGGGCGTGGGAGGCCTGGCTGTGGCGGTCCTAAGGTAAACGGGTAAGACATCCCCCAAATATAAGACCTGGTGCCTCTTTTGGAGGCAAAAATAATATAAGACTGGGTCTTATTTTTGGGTAAAAATATATGCATGCATACCGAAGAATTTTTTTTGCTAGTTTTAAAGATAGTATGTTAAACTAGAGCAGTGGTTCCCAACCTTATCTATACCCCACACCCCTAGAACGCTTCTGATATATTCTCGCACCCCTTACAAAAGTTCGAAATAACGGCAACGAATTATGCATATACACTATAATTTTGAAGACCCAAGTTTTTGCACCCTATGGAATATCATCTCGCATCCCCAGGGGGTGCGAGTACCCCTGGTTGGGAACCCCTGAACTAGAGCATTGAGATCTGCATATACAGTTTGAATATTCTTCTGAGTTTTATGTCTCAAATGGTTTAAGGAAAAATTGGAGCGCATTTCAGCATGGGATCCTCCTTTTTGTTATTTTGTGTGGTTATCAATCAGAAATTCTAAACAGTCTTTTTTTTTAAAAGGTTGTTGCCTATCACTACTGCCAAGCTGACAACACTTACACATGCCTTGTCCCAGAATTTGTGCATAGTATCGCAGCTCTACTTTGCCGGTCACCTCAGTTAACAGCATACAGAGAACTCTTGATAAAGGAACCACACCTACAAAGTATGCTTAGCCTTAGGTCCTGTGTTCAAGATCCTGTGGCAGCGTTCAGAAGAGGCGTGTTGGAACCACTAGTGAATCTTAGGAGAGGTAAGCGGGAAACAAACATGTAGCCAATATGGAAAAGTATATAAAGTATCTCATAGCAGTGGACTGGGGAACAGTGGAGAATTTTCCTTTCTTTGAAAGAGGACAACGAATACTATACAGAATGAAACGGAATGGAGATGATGTAAAAAAAAAAAAAAGGTAAAGGTTTCCCTGTCCAGTCGTGTCTGACTCTTCGCCAAGGGGTCATGTGGCCAGCATAGCTATATGCCAGAGGCACACAAAACACTGTTATCTTCCCACCAAAGTGGTACCTTTTAATCTACTCGCATTTGCTTGCTTTCGCACTGCTAGGTGGGCAGGAACTGGAGCTCACCCCATTGCATAGTGCTCAGGTCTCAAACTTGGACAAGCTCAGCACCTTTAACTACTGTTATTGTTAATTAAACTTGTATGCTGTTGGACTCTGGGCAGCTCACAATAATCAAAGATATTACAATAAATAATAAATTATTAAAAGATAGCAAGCGTGATGAAGTGAGGAACCTCACTTTTCCTTGCTCGTTCCTTCCCTTCCCTTCCCTGAGCTTCACAGCTCTTCTAAATGGTGGGCATCTGGCTCTCAGGAACCCCATTCCAGAAAGCAGGTGCTGCAAGAGAGAAGGCATACTTCCAGGGTTCTGGAGATGGCATTATCATGTATATGTCATATAGGGCTTTATAAGTAAAAATTAGCACCTTGACTTGTACCCGGAAGCAAATTGGTAACCAATGCAGCTCATGAAGCAGAGGTGTTACATGGGCACACCCTGGCAAGCTGCTCAGTAACTAAGGTGACTAAGGCATGAATGACTATCTGAAGCGCCCCCCCCCCCGATCTAGGAAAGAAGGCAATTAATGTGCCAGATGGTGTGCAGAGGCCATCTTGCCACAGATGATACCTTCTATTCAACCAGGAGCTGTGAATGCAGGGAGTTCCCCAGGTTGTGTATATATTTATTAGATATGAGAGAGAGACAGTTGATATATTCATCTTAAATTAATAATGAACATTAGCATCAAAAGTTTTATATATTTATTGGTATGCTTCCAAACTGTCTGATCTATACAATAATGGGAAACACGAATTATTCATGAGAGGCGCTGTGCATCCATTTGCAAAATGGAACCTCAGCAGTGGGTACCATGCAGATGTTGGTTCCACAATCTAGAAATGCTTTGCAACCATTATACTTTTAGCAATGTTGCCACATTCTAGATAAAACGAGCTACGATTGCTATCCGTTCATTTAAGTATATCTGCTAGATAGAAATTGAAGCTAATACCAGCCACTTTTTGATGAAATATCTAAGTGGATAAAACACTTATCATTTTTTTTCTCAAGCTTGATAATGTTCTCGATTGTTCCTGAGATTCTAAAATGACTATATAATACAATATTTATTTTATTTTTTTGGTCTATAATCCATTGTGTAAATTTAAAATGGGATGTTTGGGTTCCTTCAAGAAGGTATGAAGTACTCAGTGCTGTGTTGCTTTTTTATTCTCATTGTCCATTTTATTGAATTATAGAATTTGTGTCAGTATTGTTTTAGGTTAATATTTGTACCTTTTTTAGTTACATCCTTCTATACAAAGAAGTGCTATAGGTTGTAATTAATGATAGTGTGTGCTTAAAATGTATATTTAATACAGGTAGTCCTCGAGTTATGAGTGTAATGGAGCCTGCCCATTCCACTCGTAACTCGAAAACTCGTAGAGTGAATCTCGTACCTCAAACAAGATTACTCCCTTGCTCGTTAAAACGCACGCAGCATGTTAAGCGAACATGAGTATCTCAGGGTGGGGAAGGCCATGGAGGGCCCAGTGATGGAACAGGCCCCCAAGGCCTCCCCGACCCACTAAGATACCGCATGCTTCCCCCCTCCTTTCTGCCGCGGCGGACTTACCTGGAAAAGATCCATCTCCTCTCTGCTGTGGTTCCTGCTGCCACCCGGATCTGAAGCCGGGGGACGCTTCTGCGCTCCCCGCGGCCCGATCCGGGCTCCAGAGGCCTTTTCCAGGCCACTGCCGCCCAGATCTGAGGCCGGCAAATGCTTCCGCCTGATTGGGCCTGGAAAATGCCTTCAGAGCCCAGATCCGGAGGAACGAGGAAGTGTCCCCCAGCTTCGGTTCCGTTCTCTGTTGCAGAGAGCAGAGGCCTAAAGTACCATGAGATCACGCGAGATCAGTTGCGTGAGATCCCGCCCCACTGATCTCGCATGATCTTGCGTTACTTTAGGCCTTCATTCTCTGTGAACGCACCGAAGGCCTGGAGCAGCCAAGAAAGCAGAGGATCTCGATCTTCATAGGGTGAGTATTGAACGCCTGGTGCCTAGGGAGACCCGGGGTGGGGGGTGGGGAGGGAGGGAATAACCAGAGTGAATGTTGCAGAGCCACTGCGGTCACTCGTAAGGTGGTGCTGCAATATTCGTAACTTCGGGACTTGTAAGCACTAGGTGGCGCTCATCTCGTAACTTTGAACGAGCGTTAAGTGAACGCTTGTAACTCGGGGATTACCTGTAATGTTTGCAAATAGAACAAAAACAAAGAAATCACACCTTGAGAATTTTTGTAATATGTTGATAAATTATACTGCTGCATAAGAAATAGCATAAACTAGACATGCTATAAATATTTGGCCAAGTAGGAGCTAATTTTTCCGGGGATGAAAGCACATTAAAGCATGTTGTCGTCTTATAAATAAATATCTTGGATCTGTTGTCAGTTTTTAAATTAGTACTATTGCCAAATGTAACATTTTGCTTGAGTGAACTATTTTAGTATTTCTATTAACATGCAAAGGATTTTTTCTTTTTAAAAACATTTTAACTATTCAAAAGTATGAGCACATTTCTGGGAAATTGTCAGAGTGGGACATTAGTTTTTCCTTTTAAAATTAAAATACTTTAAAAAAAAAATAATCTAGTTTATTAACTATCTACCTTATTAAGATAGAATAACTTTTGTGGGTAGCTCTTTTAACTTCAGAATAGTAGATTCATGGCAAACATTTGAATAGATTGATCTGATTTACTAGAAAGAAGTCCCCTTTATAGACATTAAAATAACATTTAGCTATGCCACTTTTTAGTAAAGGAATCTTTACTGTAGGTTTCTTAGAAAATAGTTAAAATGCACTTTTTATATTTAAATCAGTAGGCCTATGTGTGTCAAGAGGAAGTAGCCTTTTATTATTTGCTTCATCCTGTGTTCCATATATGAAAATTAAGGGACATTAATACTTGTTTTTCTAATCAGAAATCACATTGCTGCAATATATTAATAAATGTTCTTACCTCTTTTGCTTTTTCACAATCGTGTCCTTCAGAACAGAAAATTTCAGAAGAAGAATGCATCATTTTGGTAGATGGCTTAAATGAAGCTGAATTTCATAAACCTGATTATGGGGATACAGTTTCTTCATTCATCACAAATATTATTTCTAAATTTCCACCATGGCTAAAACTGATCGTGACCTTAAGAACAAACTTTCAGGTAATATTTAAGCAAATGGTGGTATAGTTTTTGCTCTGTTAATAACATTGTACTCTCAGAACAGAAAATTTTACTTGGAAGAACTCATCTGAATTCTTTGACAGTTTCTGCTGTTACAAATCACACATACCTAGGAATGGCCATCATCATAGTTTATACGCTGTGGAGGCTTGTACAAAAGGTCATAAAGTATTTGTTGTGGGTTTGTAATATTTGTATTCAAGCATTTTCATTGTATAGTTAAATGTTGCTCCACACCAGTGCCACTGTGGATCAGTTTGACTCACAATGATGCTTAGTAAAATCTAAAGCGTGGCAGTTGAGAGTGATGTAGCCTTCTGAAACAGCTGCAGTGACCTGATGCAAGTCCCACACAGGTCCTCTTGCTAGAATTTCTGTTGTTCTTCCCATTTTCTCTTTTGTTATGAAACATCTGTGGTTTCAAATTTTTCTTTTTAAATTCCTTTTCTCCAATATAATCCGATTTCAAGATCTAGACTCTAAATCTCTGAATTGAAGAATGCTAGGGATCAGTTTAGAGCAGGATTCACTATCCAATCTTGACCGCTGTAGGAGCCTAATCAGGAAGGCTATCGGAACAGTATGTCGGAACGTCAAATAATTGTTCCCTATTAAAGCATATAGGGAGGAAGCTTTTTCATGAACATAAGATGTCTCATTGTTTTGTATATCTCTTTGTTATTGTAAATTGGGCCTTTAAGAAACTCTTGTTTGGTCACAAGAACAGGGTCAGGGTCAATCACTGTTAAGTTATTAAACTTGACCTGTATCAAAGTTTACCATTTTTGAGTGCAAATAAAATAGTTTGAATGCTTTTTTTTAATATAAAACCGTTGAGGCAGACTAGAATAAATGCATTAATTTGTTTCGTGTATATAAGAAATCTGGGTTTGTTTTGTTCCTGATATTAAATGTTTGAATATTTAATTGTCTATATGAATATAGGAAATGAATAAAGGTATTGTTAGACCAAAGAGTTACACTAGTGCTAAACCTTCTTTCTGGTTCTCACTCAAACAACTTTCAGCAGCTTTAATTTAGCATGGTTTTAAAACCAATAGCTATAATAATGAAGTTTGACAAGTGCTGTAAAGTACTTATTTCTTCTTCCTTCTCTAATGCAGGAAATAACCAGCTCACATCCTTTCTTCACAATCTCCTTGGATGATTTTTCAGACAACAAAGAAGTACAGTCTGATTTAAATGCATATATTCAGTACAGGATCAATGCCAGCCAGGATATAGTGAACAATATTTCCCTCAATGGAAAAGTTGATGCCACGACTATTGGGAAAGTGAGCAACCACTTGATCTTGAGGAGCATGGGATCTTATCTCTATTTGAAATTGACATTGGATCTCTTCCAGAAGGGTCACCTGGTGATTAAAAGTGCAAGTTACAAAGTAGTTCCAGTATCTCTTTCTGAGCTTTATTTGCTTCAGTGCAACATGAAATTCATGACAAATTCGGCCTTCGAAAGAGCCCTTCCGGTGCTGAATGTGGCTCTAGCATCCCTTCACCCAATGACAGATGACCAGATCTTCCAAGCAATTAATGCTGGCCAGATACATGGTGAACAGGAGTGGGACGAGTTCTCGCAAAGGATGGAGGCCCTTTCAGGCTTTCTGATAAAAAGGCGTGACAAGACACGGATGTTCTGCCATCCTTCCTTCAGGGAATGGCTTGTTTGGAGAGCAGATGGTGAAAGCACTGACTTTTTGTGTGAACCAAGGTAAAATATAGTAGAGACTAATAACTATTGATAATTCTTATATTACAGTCTGTAAGAGAGAAAATGACATTAGCCACGTGTTTTCTTTAAAAAAAAAACAAAAAAACAAGCTTTATGAGCCATAATATTTTACACTTTAGGTTGGTTGAAGGATACATGAAATTGAAAAATAAAAACTCAGAAGTGTACATAACCCAAAGTAGAGTGTCCTACAATCATTAAGGATGAATTATTAGCTTCTGCACTTTAAACCTTAGTAACCGGAAGGATGATCTTCTCATCTGCTGTGATGCTAGTTAGTCTGACTGCCCAGCGTTGAAAATCCTTTACCAAAATCCTTTCAGACAAGACTTTATCAGTCTTTGCAGAGATTAAAGGCACTTCGACAGACAGAATTTTTATTTTATTTTATTCACTCCAAACATGTATATAGCTGCCCATCATCTAGAATAATATGGTAGGAGGGAACTCATTGGAGGAATTTTATTAACTTTTTGAATTTGGGGCATTGATAAGTATTTTTCCACCCCAGTTGTTATTTATTTACTTACCCGTAAATAAATTTGGATACAGTCTGTAATGGAATTATTGATGTCTACATTGATATTCATATCATTTGGAAAAAAAGTTCAGCTCTCTGAGATTTATGGGCCCATGCTGCTTGGTGCTCTAAATTTAGAAGCAGTTCAAAATTTAATGAAGGAGAATGAATGAGCATGTTGGCTTCTAGAGAAATGTACTTCATCAGGTCTATTTTGCTAAGCAGATGTATCATTTGCTTGCTAGTCCTGGCGCTGCTGCAGCCCTAACAATTCTCTTTCCTAGCTCTGAGCATTTAGTGCTTAGCTTGGCTATCCTTTGAGGCTTTCTTAACTACACAAACGTAACACTAACTGAGGCTCTAGCAGGTCTTTGGATGAGTTCTCATGCCACAAAAATTACAGTAAGGTATGGCTGAAACCCAGGCGTACTTTAAAAACAGTGGGATGTGACTTTGGGGGAGATTATTGTTCAAAATAAAAATAGTGAAAGTTCAGTTACATGTGTGAAAACCTTTAAATACCACTAAAGTAATTTTCTTCAAGGTGTCTTTCAGTTCAGAACAAAGAAGCATTTATCGCAATAACCTTGTGGAAGGCAGATTGTGCTAGTCAAGAGTGGGCAACTTGCAGCCCCAAGTCTGCAGTCAACCCAGAGTTATCTTTTTGTGGCCCAGGAAACCTCTCTGATGATTCCCCAAACCTGAAGATATGATTTCCTCCTATTTTGAGGAACAAAATATAAGTTTTGCCTCATTTTATGACTTTTCTTGCCCCAGTTGTTACGTGAATCATTGTTACGTTAGTTAACATGGTTGTTATAAGTGAACCTGGCTTCCCCATTGACTTTGCTTGTCAGAAGGTCGCAAAAGTTGATCAAATGACCCCAGGACACTGCGACCCTCATAAATATGAAACAGTTGCCAAGCATCTGAAATTTTTATTACTTGACCATAGGGGATGCTGCAAAGGTCGTAAGTGTGAAAAATATTCATAAGTCACTTTTTTCACTGCTGTTATAACTTTGAACAGTCAGTAAATGAACTGTTGTAAGTTGAGGACTACCTGTATACAGTATGTGAGGTGGCCTCGCCCATTTTGCGGCTCTCACCCATCTCAGAAAATGCTAAGAGTATCCACTGTCACCAAAGCATGGCTTTCCCTTATTATTGTAATGAGTATAATTACTCAGAGTTGCCCCGCACTGCAAATGGCCGGCATATAGAGTTAATAAATAAATTTTAAATAAAATTAAATAAAGCTATTCTGTATTATTTGATAATTCTTCTTTATTATGAAGCATTGTTTTTATGTAGGCAGCATATATTTTGATTGATCTTGAAAACTAATCTGATTAGTCTTTCATTGGGAGAAAATTCTGAGGTTAGACTGAGAAGTTCGGGGAAAAAAGCTTTCTGTATTATTTGAATAATATAATATGGATATGTCCATGAGGTCACTAAGAGTTGAGCTCAAATAAGTGATTTTCTTTTTGTTTCTTTTATATCTCTTACATGCATAAAATATTAATCCATTGAAATCCATTGGAAGTCATCTTTTTTTGAAGATCTAACGATGACTGACATTAACATAGTTACATTGTTATAGTTTTATTATAAGCAGGTAAAAAACAAAATATTTGTACATCCGCTTACTGTTTGAACATTGCGCAGAGAAATGACCGTGCAGTTTGCACAAGTTTGCAATCATGCATATTTGTACTTAATTTGTACCGGTATTATAAATACATTTTCTTCATTAAAAAGAACTGGTTTTGTTTCAGAACAATGTACAAATAATCCTTAACGTACGACTGGATGTTTAATGACCATTAGAAGTTATGACAGACTAAAAACCTATGACCGATTCTCAGAGTTACAACTGCCCACCCCACCCCACAGCCACATGATTGCATTTTAGGCCCTTGGCAGCTGGCTCGAATTTATGACTGCTTGCATGATTCCATGGTCCTGCAATCACGTTTTGCAGTATTTTCGCTGTTTTCCAGCGAAAAAAGCCCATTGGATAAGCTGAATGAGGACTTACAACCATGTGATTTGCTTATTGACTGCAGTGTCTCACTTAATGACCTTTATAAAACGATCATAACATTGAATCTGTTCACATGGTGACTCGATTTACAACCGCAACAACTTAACAACCAAAGTTCTACGTTGAATTGTGGTCACAAATCAAGGAATATCTGTACGACTACTAGTTTTCTTTACTTCCCAAGTTTATCATAACTTGATATTTAAACTTTAGGCAGAGGAAAGAGAGAATGAAGATCTGTCAATGGAGATATTCTTGAGGGGACTTATTAGGAACCTGCTTAAATTTGTCTCCATCCTTTTTCTTGTTGCCTTTAGGAATGGGCATGCTCTTCTTGCATTCCTCTTTTCACGTCAGGAAGGAAAACTTAACCGTCAGCAAACAATGGAACTCGGGCATCACATTCTTAAAGCTCACATTTTTAAGGTAAGAGATAACATTTTATTCTGCCATTTAATCTGCCTTTCGTCTTATTCTTTCTTAGGTATTTCTGTCACAATGCCTTACATTACAACATTCTTGGTGCTTAGAAAGAACTGTGCAGGCAGCTGTGACTTCACATTGTTGTGAATAATAACAGTTGTTCTTTATTATTGTTACTTGCTTCATATACAAAAGCATGCCAAAACAATTTATGAAGCGCAAAATACCCAATTAAAAAAAGAAGAAGAAGAAGAAAGGGAAACAAATACAGAAACAATAGCCCTTACTTGAACATTCAAATAGAGAAGGCTTGGTTTAAGATACAGATTTTCAGCTGCAACTTTAAGATATAATATTAGGTGCTCTGAGAATTTCAGTGATTTCTGCATTCGAGGATGGAGGCAAAAGAGAGAAAACCTTTAAATACCACTAAACAAGACTGCCATCAGAAGGCAGTTCCTTGTTTTTCTGGGTACATGCATTAAGTCTTCTCCTAGTGATCTCAGAAGTAGGATCAGCTTATAACAGTGATGGCAAACCTTTTAGAGACAGTGCCCAAACTGCAACCCAAAACCCACTTATGCATCGTCGAGTGCCGGGTGGGTGTGGCCCATTGGCTGGGTGTCGCCAAGTGGGTGGGCGTGGCCCATTGGGTGGGCGTGGCTGTGGTGGTAACGGCAGACTGGGTGGGACTAAAAAGTTCAATCAATCAATTCCAACTTTGCAAGATCTTTTTTTTCCCCGCGAGAAGTTGAAATTGACTGATTGAACCTTTTTTCTTTTTTGCACACGGCAGCGGAGGCCTAAAGCGAAAAGGTTTTATAAAACCCAGCTGAAGGCCTAGGACTGGGGCGACGGCGCACGTGCCCACAGAGAGGGCTCTGAGTGCCGCCTCTGGCACCCGTGCCATAGGTTCGCCACCACTGGCTTATAACAACAAAGATAATCCCTTGGCTATCCTGATCTTAGGTTGTTCAGAGCTTTGAACCTATCCCAGCATATAATTGGCAGCCAGGGCAGTTTCTTCAACAGAGGTGTAAAATTGACCCAGACAGACACCCCTGAATAACCTGCATTCTAACCAAGCTCCCCTTTTGAAACCAACTTGAAGGGTAGTTCTGTCAAAAATGCATTGAAATAATCTAATAAATCTGAATTTATCATCGCCTGAATATTAATAGTTAGACTGTTCCTGTCCAGGAAGAGCATAGTTGGAAAACCCACTGAAGTGAGCAGTAGGGTCTCCTGGTTATTCATAGACCTCCCGTATTCTTGATCGCTCTAGGAATGCTTCCAAATCATATGTCTGTTCTTCTGAGAGAATCTAAACCCATTGAAAGTGGCAGCATCCCAATTCCAATACTTAGGAACTATCCATCCACAAAGTGTCTGTCTTGTCAAGATTCAGTCTCAGTTTATTGGCCTTCATCCACCCATCCAGTAGAGATGCTGGTTGCAGATCCAGTAACATCTCTAACCTTTACTAACTCCTATTGATGACACTCAGCTCCAGGGCTTTATCTTGATGTTAAATGCCAGTAGGATCAGAATCATGCCCGTAACTTTCAATGGTCAGAGGTATTATTCCTCAGATACTACTTTCTGAATCCATCTCTCCAAACTAAGGTTAGGGTTAGGAGGATATCATAATTGGCAGCATCAAAATGTCCCAAAATTGCATTTCCTCTGCTGTCTGCTGTATGGTTATCTGACAGGATGAGAGTATAGGTAGTCCTCAACTTATGACCACAATTGAGCCCAAAATTTATGTTGCTAAGTGATTCATTTGTTAAGTGAGTTTTGCCCCATTTTAGGATCTTTCTTGCCACAGTTAAGTGAATCATTGCAATTGTTAAGTTAGTAACATTGTTTCTCCATTGACTTTTCTTGTCAGAAGGTCGCAAAAGGGGATCACATGACCCCAAGACTGTCATAAGTATGAGTCAGTTGACAAGCATCTGAATTTTGATCACGTGTCCACGGGGATGCTGCAGCAGTCATAAGTGTGAAAAATGGTCATAAGTCACTTTTTTCAGTGCCATTGTAACTTTGGCCACTAAATGAACTGTTATAAGTCGAGGACTACCTGTAGTTATACTGTATGGTTTTTCATTGTTTTCATTGTTTTTAATGCTTGTATTGTTTGCATGGTTGCTTTATTTTTTGGATTTTTTTTTTTTTTTGGTTTTTCTTAATATTTTAATTGTAAGCTGACCGGAATCATAATATATGAGAGAGATGGCTATTTACATTGATTAGATAAATTGAATAGTTAGATCAGTGATGGCGAACCTTTTAGATACCAAGTGCCCAAAAACCGCCCTGCCTGCCCCCACCCCGCCCGCCTGCAGGGCTACCTACCGCCTCCACGGCCTGCTGCAGATCACCCAGGTGGCCCTGCAGCGCCATGGTGGCCATGCCCTCTGCCTGCGCCCCGCAGCATCATCTGCACGTGACGGGGTGCGAGGGCAGAGTCTTATCCCTGCTGCCCGGCTACCATGTCCTCCGTGCAGGTGGTGCCCGGGGGCGACTCTCCTCCAGGGGGACTGCTGGTGAGGAGGGGGCCATGGGGGGAGGCGGGGCTGGGGCAACGGCACACGTGCCCACAGAGAGAGTTCTGCATGCCGCCTCTGGCACGCGTGCCATAGGTTTGCCACCACTGAGTTAGATAGACAGAAAGACAGATTATTATTTTTTCCCAAAGCCAGACTGGAACTGAAGTTGAAAAAGGTTGAGATAATTGGGGGAAAGGCTAGAGGTACACCTATAGCATTCTCTCAACCGCTTGTCCTAGAAAGGGATATTGGTACTTAGGCAACAGTTGGCAAATCTCTGGATGCTGGGCGAGCTTCTTCAGGAGTGGACAGACCACTTTGATACAATACAATTCAGGGACTTTTGAATTGGATGGGCAATCCTTTTTGTTCCAAGAGCTGCATCTGTATCTATGCAAACATGCTAGTTACCTGTCTGTCTCCCTTCTGGGCAAGTAAAAATACATAGAGTCTCCACTCCATCATATTTTAGTTGTCTTCATATTACAGGTCAGAAAAAAGAGAAGGAAAAACTTTTTTCTTTCCTTCAGGCAGGGAGAAAGATCTGCTGCCTGTTGCTCTATCCGTGCTGTGGCACCAGGAACCCTCATCAAGCAGCAGGGACAGATCCTAAGGCCTTTAGGATGCAGAGTGGCTACATGTGCTTTAAAAGATTATGCAACTTGAGTATATTTTTTATGTCTGACAAGCCATTATGATAACCACCCTGAACTGTGAGAATTTAGTCCATGAGGGCTTTTTTTTAAAAAAACAAACAAACTGTCAAGGAGCGTTCAAGGCTTCTTTCTGTAATTTCTCCTCCCTGCAATTCTGTTGTTTCAGTTTTTATTATCATCACTGTTCATTGTGTCTTGCAGGGGCTCAGTAGAAAAATGGGCATTTCTTCCAGTCATCTTCAGGCCCTGTGGATTGGCTATAGCACTGATAGTTTGTCAGCAGCACTTGCGTCTTTGAGAAATCTCTACACACCAAATGTAAAGGTAAGAAAATAAAATTTTATTTTTTTTATTTATTTATTTATAAAATTTATTGGCTGCCCATCTTAACCGTAGGGTAACTCTGGGCGGCTTAGAGTTATATATACCATTTCCCCCCGAAAGTAAGACCTACTTCAAAAATAAGCCCTAGCTTGATTTTTTGGGGGTGGGCCTAATATAAGCCCTACCCCCAAAATAAGCCCTAGTTTTGCGGCAAGGCACACACCTAAAAATCAAGCTGGGGTGGGGGTGTGGAGCTGCCCCACGCGCCCCGCACCCACTTACCTTGCAGCCAGGCCTCTCCTCGCCAGCCCACTTCTGCGGCGTCCCCAGGCCTGCATTTCGCAGTCAAAGGCCTTTCCGGAAGGCCACTGCAGCTGAGAACCGAGCTATGGATTCAATCCATAGCTCGGTTCTCGGCTGCAGTGGCCTTCCGGAAAGGCCTTTGACTGCGAAATGCAGGCCGAAGCTCCATTCTCAGCTGCAGAATGAAGCTGCTCCTTCAGCTGCAGAAGAAGTGAGCCGGCTGGGCGGGGCTGTCGGTGTCGGAGGTGAGTGGAAAAGACCTCCCCCCCCCCCAAAAAAAAAATGACCTGGTGCCTCTTTTGGAGGAAAAAAATAAAATAAAATAAAAATAAGACCGGGTCTTATTTTGGAGAAAACACGGTAAGTTAAAATATAAAAAGTTAAAAACAAACATTAGAAACCAAAGATACATGGGGATGGCAGGGGCAGAGTGAGGGGGCTAAGTGGGATCTATTATTACTCAATCAACCACCTCCATTGCACTGTCCCCCCACTGGGGCCCCAAGCCAACTGACAAAGCCACATCTTTAGGCCCTTATGAAAAGATAGAAGGGTTGGAGCCAGCCTCACTTTGGGGGGGGGGGCAAAATGTGTAGAAGTAACAGCAGAGAAGGGTTTCCTCCTGGACCCCACCAGTCAGAATGATCGGGTTGACACGACCCGCGCCATGCCTCCTCTGCCGGTACGAGTGGTATTGGCCAATGCAGTGAGATGGTCCCTCAAGTAACCTGGATCCATGCCATGAAGGGCTTTAAAGGTAATCACCAACACCTTGAATTGCACCCGGAAGCAGATTGGTAACCAATGCAGCTCGCGGAACAATGTTGTTATTGGGGCCATTCTTGGGGGTCCCAAAACTACTTGCGCTGCCACACTCTGCACCAGCTGTAGCTTCTGAATTCTCTTTGAGGATAGCCCCATGTAGAGTACATTACAATAGTCCAGCCATGAGATGACTAGGGACTGAATGACCCGGCGCAGGGAATCCTGGTCCAGGAAAGGCTGCAACTGGCGCACAACACAAAGTTGTACAAAGGGTCTCCTAGCCACGACTGCCACCTGTTCCTCGAACAGGAGTCGCGAGCCCAGGAGAACGTCCAAGTTGCGGACCGGGTCTTTCTGGGGCAGTGCGTGTGAGGTCAGAAAAAGCAACCAATTATATGAAAGAAGGCATGTGCCACTACAAAAATATATACAGATTGAGAAGAGATATTTGGCTATCTGCATTTGCAGAATTAATTGAAAAAAAATCCCCATCTCAGGAGAAAAACTTCAGTGGAAGAAAGCTGGATGAAGTTATTGCTTCTACAAATGTTAAGGCAAGACAAGTTTAGATGGCCAAATTCTCTAGCATGTATATTTGTTAAGCAGCTCTCAAAATAAAATTTTAATGCAAGGGTAGATAGAATTCTAGCTTCTGCATTAAGAATGAGTGTGCATTACTTGAATAAACTGATTCTTCATTTACATCAAAAAGTCATCCACACTGGAATAGCTGAAGTTAGTCCCAACTGACTGGGATTCCATAGCATGTAATCATACTTTAAATTAACCAAATCAAATGTCCTCATTAGTGTCATTTGGACTGATATACTAACATTAGAGGACTAGAAGTGTGTGTATGTGTGTATATGTAGTTTTTATAATTTTAATCAAATGTCCTCATTAGTGTCATTTGGCCTGATACACTACCATTAGAGGACTAGAAGTGTGTGTATGTGTGTATATGTAGTCTTTATAATTTTAAGGATTATAACAGTGTAATTGTTTAATAGTGATCCATAGAATTCAGTGCAATTCAGCTTGCATTTGTAATAAGGAACCGTAACCTGTAGGATTCTAAGTTTATGGTAATAATGGCAGCAGTTATACTGAGTAAATTGCCAGTGAATTGCCATAATGTTTATTAGCTTACTCCAGAGCAGTGTTTAAGTGGAAAATCATACTGAGTCAATTAAATTAAAGTCTGTGACTGTAGCAGTCCCAGATAAATATTACATTAAGATATTACTAAAACACATTGGGAGACCATTGGTCTCTCTGGTTCTGTTATAAAAAAAATACTATAATATGTCCTTTTTTCTTCCATTCGATCATGTCTGATTTTAGGAGACTGCATGGACAGGTCCCTGCAGGTTTTTTTGGTAAGGTTTTTCAGAAGTGGTTTGCGTCCTTCCTAGGGCTGAGACAAAGTGACTAGCCCAAGGTCACCCAGTTGGCCTTGTGCTCAAGGTCACCCAGTTGGCCTTGTGCTCAAGGTCACCCAGTTGGCCTTGTGCCCAAGGTCACCCAGGTGGCCTTGTGCCCAAGGTCACCCAGTTGGCCTTGTGCTCAAGGTCACCCAGTTGGCCTTGTGCTCAAGGTCACCCAGTTGGCCTTGTGCTCAAGGTCACCCAGTTGGCCTTGTGCCCAAGGTCACCCAGGTGGCCTTGTGCCCAAGGTCACCCAGGTGGCCTTGTGCCCAAGGCAGGACTAGAACTCCCATTCTCCTGGTTTCTAACCTGATGCCTTAACGGCTACACCAAATTGGCTGTCTTTAATATGATTAGATTGTGTTAAACCTTATGCTGTGTAGGCACAAAGAAACATCGATTAGTTGCTATAGATCAGGGGTGTCAAACTGCCGGCCCGCGGGCCAGATGCGTCATGGCAAAACCATGACAATGGGAAAAAAAGTCACGCTACGTCGCGACACATCATGTGACGTTGCGAGTTTGACACCCCTGCTATAGATTATAAAGTGACATCTAGAGTAGGGGTCCCCAACCCCTTGTCCGTGGACTGGCACCAGTCCGCAACATGCCAGAAACTGAGCTGCACAAACAAGCGAAGCCCCATCCACAGGATGCAGGCAGTACATGCCCCCTCCGGTCCATGGAAAAACCCCTCTCTCTACGGAACCGGTCCCTGGTTTCCAAAAGGTTGGGGGGCCACTGATTTATAAAGCAGATACTGCACTTGTAAAGTGAATAATTTAAGGCACAGCAGCCTGTAGATATAATAGTAATAATGCAAACACATAGGACTATATGCCGCTGTGTAAACATCTTACACAGCCGTTCTTACTCCTTTTGCTCATGCAAAATCCTGCCGCTTGATTTTGCATAATTCTTCCTTGTCCCTCCTAGGAGGTTTTTTGGGGGAAAAGCATAGGAAGAGAAAAGTATGCAATCGTCTTTAAAAACCAGAAGGAGCAACTAATATATTTTATTCCTCACAACAAGGAAATCCTTGCCTTCCCTTTTAAGTTACTGATTTTTATAAAATATAAAGGACAATAGTGAAATTTCTTATCTGTAGCTTTAGCGTATTGAAATTTCTTACAGTTTTGATTGGTTTGAGCTGTCATTTCTCTGTACACATTTTCATTGTTGTATATGTTTCAATGTTTATTTAACCTCAGACTATAAATTAATACAGTATAAATATGTATTTTATTAATGGAAGGAAGGAATGATCTTCAGGTGGCCTGAATCATTTTCACGCTTTAACATTCAGAATCAAATGAATTCCAAAAATAATATTATCGAAATGAGACGGTGATTTTTTTTTTTTTTAAACCCAGGTGAGTCGTCTGCTGATTCTGGGTGGTGCAAATGTAAATTACAGGACAGAAGTCCTCAACAATGCCCCAATATTGTGCGTGCAATCTCATCTTGGGCATGAAGAAATGGTCCTCCTCCTTCTAGAATTTGGGGCTTTGATTGATGGAGCATCTGAAAATGGGATGACTTCACTTTGCTGTGCAGCAGCTGCAGGCCATATGCACATAGTTTCACTTCTTATCAAAAGAGGAGCAAAGGTAAATTTCCTAAGAGACTTTGCATGTTTGGAGTTGTAGCAATAGCAATGGCACTTATATTCCGCTCCATAGTGCTTTAGTTGTAGCAATGTTGTTGATAAACAGAGCATGCTCCATCAGGCTATGCTTTCTGTCAATCAAATGTGAAAATTATGTATAAAACTGCAACCATGGGGCTGATGTGCTGCTCAGGTTTGTGCAAAATTGCTTGGAGAAAATTAAGCTAAAAGCCACATTATGCAACTGCATATGGTCCTACGTTTCTTAATGTATCTTAGACTTGGTGATAAGTATTTTTATTATTTCAGAAATATGTACCAAGAAATGGTTAAAATGGTACTATAAGTAATTAAATAATTAAATGGAAGCATTAGCAGAATCTCTGAGGAAGAGTAGATGCTTTGCAAGAAGAAGATAAAAGAAATGAAAGGGGAAAGAGCTCAAATTGAAACATGTGCTGTCAGAGCTGTAAGAAGCTTGTGCCTTCCAGAGATTTGAGAGGTAAAATATTGAGGTGTACAGGTAGTCCTTGAGTTACGAGTGTAATGGAGCCTGCACATTCCACTCGTAACTCGAAAACTCATGGGAGTGAATCTCGTATCTTGAACGAGAAAACACCCTGCCCATTAAGACACACGCAGCTTGTTAAGTGCACATGAGGTGTCTGGGGGGGGAAGGCCATGGGGGACCTAGTGATGGAACACGCCCCCAAGGCCTCCCCGACCCACTAAGATACCTCATGCTTCCCCCTCCCTTTCTGCCGTGCCGGACTCACTTACCTTGCAAAATCTGTCTTCTCTCTGCAGCAGTTTCTTTCCCTTTGAGGGAGAGGAGAGCCGGCTTAGAAATGCTTTTCGCACCGACAATGGAAGCTCCCCACGATGCCTCCCTGTTCAATTGAAGGCTTCGTTCCTGCCCTCAAACCAAGGCCGGCGCACGCGAGCGAGCAGCGCACCCTGGCCATGGACAGCATTGCTTCCTGCACCTGGCCGACTCCAATTCTATGCTCTGTCCCATAGGCATGCAAACGAAGCAAACACCCCCCCCCCCAGAATGGAAGCATCTGTGGGCCATGATCTCTTTTGCAGAGAATTTGTGTTTGAACTCGCGCGATATTACGGCACCCAGGTGCTTCCATTGTTGGTGTGAAAAGCATTCCCAAGCCGACTCTCCTCTCTCTGAAAGGGAAAGAAATCGCGGCAGACAGGAGACAGATTTTGCAAGATGAGTGAGTCCGGCGCGGCAGGAAGGGAGGGGGAAGCAGTTGTGGGGAAGGGGGGGAGAATAGCGTGAATGTTGCAGAGCCTCTGCGGTCGTTCGTAAGGGCGAACGACTGCCGTGGTGCTGTAATATTTGTAATTTTGGGATTTGCTCGTAAACACTAGGGGGCGCTGGTCGTGTAACTTCGAATGAACGTTAAGTGAATGCTCGTAACTCGGGGATTACCTATACTTATGCATGTACAAAATCAGCCTGATCCAGTGGGCCTCTGGAGAGCAAGAAGGGTCATGCTTATAAGAACAGCATAGCTACATAAGTTCCATCTCTTTTCTATGTGTTTTGACATTGCAAACATGCTCCAAAGTTTATAGCATGACACTCAGTGCTATTTTTATGGGATCTTGAGCTTGCCATAGCTTTGATCTCATCCCTCCATTTCTGCAGGGTTAATTTTGAGTAAGGAGGAACGATTACTAATTAACAGGTTGCCTCTCCCTCCAAATAAGTGTCATAGTGCTGTTACTGTTTTTTCTTCTACTTTCTCTAAGCTTCCTAAAGCAATCGGCGTATAGTCCAGAAGTTATATCACCTCCTTTTATTATTATTGCTTTGATCTACCACATACTGTTTCACGTTGTTGATACTATGAAAGAAACATTGGCTAGTAAATAATTCTTGGTACTCTGTAATGTTTGATGACTGATGGGTTGCCAAGAAATCCTGTGAGAGGATTTTTTGTCATTTGCATTTATGTACCTTAGCCAGTCTTTTATGGCTGAAAAGCAACTAGAGACTACTACAGTAATTTATAACTAATTCAGTTACTACAATGAAATCATTTGGGAAAGGGAAAAATCATTTTGTTTGAGACATATCATCAGGCCTTCTAATAACTCCTTAAAAATGGCCTTCCTTATGATGAAATTAGAGGGAGCAGAGACTATGTTTGTTTTGCAATATGTGAGATGCCAAAAATCACACCCCTCAAGGCCTCAGGGATCCTCCTCCCAGTGGGATGTATTCTTAACTGGATTATTAGCTTGATTGTTATTTTGATTATTATTTTGCTTGATACATCTTCTTCTCCCTTTAAAATAGATCGATCACTTGGACAAAAAGGGACAGTGCGCTTTGGTTCATAGTGCTCTAAGAGGTCACTCTGATATTCTTGAATATATGCTCAGCATAGATTGGCAGACTTCACCTCACCAGCAGAGCTGTCTGTCAAAGAAGCAGGCTCTTCAGCAGGCTCTGACTGCCTCTTCAAGCATGGGACATGGCCAGGTAACTTGTCTCCTCTCGTTTTTCCACACAGCCTGTTCTCATTCCTTCAGGGTAGACCAGATTAGGAAAGTCATGGAAAGTCTTTATTGTAAAGCTATTGCAACAGAATCTTGCCAGTCTGAATACACATTCCCCCCCCCCTCCTTTTATCTTCATGAGAACTGGGGAGCTTCTTGTTTGCGATGCCTTCTCAGGCTACAGTTCTGGCCTGGACTCAGATTTCTTTTATCTATTATTTTGGTTAAAGCTCTTCTTCCTGTTCCTCAAGGTTGTTCCAACTGCTCGTTACATCTGTTCATTGATTTAAAAAAAGAGACGCTTTTTCCTCTTATAAAGAACCATATTTATCTTTGTGTAAAATGGGTCTGCTTATACTGGATTGACACTGAACCCAGCCTGCACCATTGCCAAACTTGGATGCTCACACTTTTAGCATGTACAGCAAAACGAGTCTCTTGACTGGTACTTTAACAACAACAACAAAAAAAACCTTGCCTTTGATTTTGGGCTTAGTTTAAGCTAGCTAGACAACATGATTTAGTTTGTAACTAAAGCTACTTCATTGGCAAAATTGGGCTCAAAAGCTCAGCTGATGCATCTAGTATTTTATGAAATTAATCTTTGCACGCTTTAACATCTGTAATATTTTTATTGCCACTTTTAAAAACATGTGTTGAACTCTATGCTGTGCGTGGAGTAAAGGAGGATTAGGTCTGTTGTGTAAATATAAGATTCCTTTTGGTTTTAAAATAAAATCCAAAGTGAAAAACTTCTGTTTAATTGGAACAGAATACCCAGATAGTTATTAGCAATAAATCATTTGTGATTCAATTCATATTGAAATAATATATTCCTGCCAACTCTCCCTTCTGATTGTTTTTGATCTTCGCAGCTTTAACATGTTCATCTTGGAGCTGATTATTCTTTACTAATGTTTTACTTTTGTCTGCTTTTTAATCGTTAACTTTTATTTAACCTATCAGAAGCACCTAAGATTCAGACTTCAGGCTCCAAAAATTCCATTTCAAAAACGACAACATTGTGGGAACAAACTTTCACTGTCTAATGGGCATAAATGGCCTTTTTTTGTTTTGTGAAAGGTCACAAAGCATAGACAGGCATTTATTAAAGTGGTCTGTTGCAATCAGTCCTCTCATTTGTGAGCCAAGAGACTTCTCAACAAGGAATTCCTTTGAGGTTCACATCACAGCCAGACTCTAGCACAGAAGTCGCCTCTTACCCAAATATCACAGGTTTTCCCCTTCAGTCAGACATACACATCTGCTGAGAGTAGACATGGGAATTTATAACAAGAGCGTATGGGCAAGCAGGCTATGTGGATGAGGGTTTTCTGTGTCAGAGAAGAGGGAATTTGAATTGACTCTTGCTGGGAATATAACTGCTGAGAATTAGAACTAACAAAAAAAATCCTGTTTTTTTATTGTCCATTACTTAGTCAAAAAGCACAAGAGTATCCGCTATCCTGAACCTAACCCTCAACCAAGAAGGAGGAATTGGTTGAAGAAGGGTGATGAATGCATTGTGGGCAAATGATCATGTTGTCTTTGAATTTGTAATATCCAGAAGAAAAAGTACTGAGTAATACCTCCATAATAACGAATAACAGACTTTGATGAGTTGTGAAGGAGGAGAGATTACTTTCATTGCCTTAAAATCTTGAAAGAGAAAAATATCCAGGAAAGATATAAAAAAAAATCCCATGAAACAGGATATGAAGAAACAGTTGTAAATAACTTCTATAAAATCAGAAGATCTGTAAAGAGGCCAGCATGGATCTATGCAAAACTCTCTAAAATGTTGAGGAGAAAAAAAGGGACATATACAAGAAAGGGTTAGGGAAGAGAAGGACACATAGTCAAAGAAGAATATAAGGTGGTTCCAGAAACTTCTGGAACTATGGATTGCAAAAACTGTATGTCAGAAAGACTAAAGCTTAGAATCAGCTGAATCTTGTGGTACCAAAAACAACAAGAAAGGCTTCCTTAAGTACATTAGAAAAAAATGTAGGTCCATTGCAAGGAGAAAGTGGTTAACTGATCAAGGGAGATGGTGAGAAGCCAAAACTCTTATTATGTGTCCTCTTTTAAAAAGGAAGTGGAACTTTACATGGTCCTTTTTATGCCACTAAGTCTAAGAGAAGGAGGGAAACTGCAGCTTAGGATAGACAAGGCCAGGTGGATTACATACTACAATCCTAAGGGAACTAGTGGAAATAATCAGAGAACCACTCTTGATAGTCTTTGAGAACTCCTGGGGGACTGGCAAAATCCCAGAACACCAGAGAACCGCAAATGTCCATCTTTAAAAAGAAGAGAAACCAAGAAACGGTAGATTTGCCAACTTAATGTCTGTCCCAAGCCAGCATAGACACTACCATGTGTTTGTTGCAAATAAAGTCTGCAGGTCACACAAACTAACTTTTATGTTTTCTGCTTCTCTCAGTGGCTAATGCTTTAGAAAAGATTTACTCAGGCTTTGGTGGTAGGTTGAAATGAAAAAAGATGGAATTTAGCTGGGAGAAATGTACAGTTCTGCCTCTGGATAAGAAAAAGGAAAGGCATAAGTATGGGAGGAGGGGAGATCTGGTTTGGTGGCAGTACATGTATAAAGGATCTGGATGTCCTCAATGAGTAGACATTAAATGTGGCATAATGATCAAAGATTAAAACCAAAACCATACATTATAAAACACCTGTATATACATACATCAGAATTCAAACATTAAAAAAGAGGCATTACTTATCTAGAAAGATACTAATAGCATCCCTGCCTGTTTGGCTTGATGAAGTAGCTAAGTCTTCACAAATCATTGATCTTCAGGGCTATTCAAACATCTGGAGAGATGCGACTCCAGAGCAGGGAGTAGTGAGAAGCCATGTTCCTTTGGTCCTTCTAAGTGGCAACCTCTGATCCAGGGGATGGAGGAAGTACCTGCCTTATTAAATCTTCACTATTGTCTATATATAGGATTCACATTTGAAAGTGGAAATATTTATTAGAATTCTTCATTGATACCTTTGCTTTTTCTCTCCAATAAGTCTTACTAATTAAAACCTAAGTCTTGATAAAACACCTACTTATTTTCCAGATTTTGAACCTCTAAATCCCCAGGTACAGTTCTCTAACGTTTACCACATTTGCTGATTTGTACTGTGTATATTTAGCCTTAGCCAAATTTCTTTTCCATAAAGTTCCATAAAAACTACCCAAACCCAACCCAAATGTCTTCTATACAAAGTTCAACATAATTATATTGAATATTGATTAATAACACAAGTCAAACAAGCTCTTACGTTTTCAAGATTGTATTTATAGGTTAACAATTGTTTCAGACTTCAAGAGCATCATACGCAGAATCATCTTAGCATTTCCCATGGAACTGTTTGATTTTCATTTTTTATGCAAAAGTCTGTCAGGACGTATTGCTACTTTAATGAAAAATAAGTGAATTCTTATACCTGCACATTGCAGGGAATAAGATACCAACAATAGGCACATTGTGTTCTGAGACAATCTGTTGGCCACTCCTGATGATGATCTAGTTCAGTGGTCCTCAACCTGTGGTCTGAGGACCCCTGTAGGGGGGCACAGTGTAATCACAGGGGGGCCACGAAAGCTTTTGAAGAAATGTTATGATTTAAATCTTGAATTAAGTCTTGGGGGTCCAAGGTTATGGTCCGTGGCCACAAAAGGTATTTAAAGATGGTCCGTAGTGAAGGTGAGAACCACTGATCTAGTTGATGAATATTGGGGTTTTAATTCAGAACTTTTCAAAGTTAAAAGGCAAAAAGGCCTGCTTTATTCACAAGCTACATCTGTGTCAACTTTGCTGTTAATTTAATCCAGTACAATCCATGTATAATATGTCCTTTAATTGAAACCCAGTGTTTACACAAGCACCATTCACAGTAATGAAGTGCAACAGTTGAGCAAACTCATGATTTGATGGACTTCATCAACTGTTTTTCCTCCCTCCCTCTCTTCCTCTCTTTTCATTTTTCTTCTCTTAGGTCATTCGTTTTTTGATAAGAATTGACAAGGAGCCTAAAATTGACATCAATGAAACAGATACTTTGTGGGGAGAAACAGGTATATGTGCTAAATGTTTTTTTTTTAACCTTTTCAAACAATGGTACTTTGTAAAAGCTAAGTGAAATGTGTAGATTTAGAGCAGGGGTCTTCAAACTTGGCCCTTTTATGACTTGTGGACTTCAACTCCCAGAATTCCTCAGCCAGTGTGCATGACTGAGGAATTCTGGGAGTTGAAGTCCACAAGTCATAAAAGGGCCAAGTTTGAAGACCCCTGATTTAGAGCAATGCTTACCAGTTAGGGGGGGAAAGGGCACATAATTACAAGCTTAATTCACTATTGAAAATTGGGGGATTGTAGTGCGTGCCCAGAGATAGCAATGATAATGTCAGGGTGGCTATGTCATGGTATTAATACTCATAATAAGCATGAATAGGGAACTGAATTTTTTTAACGCTGTTACTTTCTGTGAAGCAATGTTAGACTTAAACATTCACATTTTTTTGTCATGACAGTGCTTGTTTATTTTAAAGTTTGCTTGCTTCTTTTGTCAGAGCCTCTTCTCCTTTCTTTGTGGAAAGTGTACAATGAAAATGTATTTTAAGTAAATGAAGTTAATGTAGCTTCTTATCATTTTAATGTTTAATTCCAGTTAGTATTTCTGATTGCCCCCACGCATAGTGAGGTTCAACTGTAACAAAGCATTAATTTCCATTTCTTTGTATGAATTTTTTTTTTTTTGATTAGGGAATGATCCTTCTCTTTTTTTCAGTAGATCTGTCTAATTGTGTAATATATAACAGTAGTACAAAAGCTACTGTCCTGTTTTGCCAGAAAAGATGTATTCTAGAAATACAATTCCAGTATATTTTGTTCCACTGTGTCAGAAGGTAGCTGTGCACAAAAGCCAACATTTTTGAAACGGAGATTATTTGAAATGCCATGTGAGATACAGTAAAGCGAACAAGACAGCTTATATTGAGTACAGCAGCTTTCAGCTGTTCAAATCATTTAACTGAAAAATGTCCTTCACCCCAACGTTTTTCAACATTTGTGGCAGCATTCCTCTGGTCTAATGGGTCGCTCTCATATTTTTCATTTTGCATCAGCTTCTTGTTTAGATATTCATTTAAACTTCTTTCCTAAAGTCAGAATTCATCGGACAGATTAGAGATGGGGTTTTTCCACTAGAATGGTTAGCATTCCTCAGCATAGTTTCTCCCCCCCCCCCCAGGAACTTGTTTGTTTAAGCCCAGTGCAAGCTAATCTTTGTCTTGCTTTTTTCCCCAATATAGTATACTTGAGATTCATTGTTTTTGTTTCTTAAGTGACCTTAGAGCTATGAGCAATACTGAGATAGAACACAGGTCTGCATTCTGTTTTTACTATGGTAGCTAGCCTTGCCTTACACAACCTATAGTGATCAGTTAGAAAGTATAAATACAACTTTCAGACTGCTTGGGTCAGCACAATCCTAAAATAAATAGTTATCCCCAATGTCAAATGCCATGTTTTTAAAAATTGTAAGTGTATGTCCTGTAGTATTTTAGATAAAGTTCAAGCATATTTTTTAAATTTATGTTGAGTCAAATAACCCTATTAAAATCTGGACCAGAGTTCTGATTTTTAATATTACAGTCTGTATTTTACACAAACAAACTGAATTATTTTCCTCTATAATTGTAATAAAGGTTAGTATATGAGGATATAGAGAAGTTCCCTTTTAATGATTATTTAATGATATGCTTTATCTGGCCTTAATACATAGAATGTTCTTTAAGGTTTTTCCTTAAAAGTTTCTGCTCCCCTTTATATCCTATATAGTACAGTTTTTTTTCTTTTTCTTTAATTTTTAGCTTTGACTGCTGCTGCTGGGAGAGGAAAACTGGAAGCATGTGAGCTGTTACTTGAACATGGGGCTCTAGTTACAAGACCTAATAAGAGAGGGATACCTCCGCTTTTCTGTGCTGTGCGTCAGGGGCACTGGCAGGTGGGGGCTATACGCTTATGCATAAAACAGTTTATAATTCACAGAATGAAAGAAACATTCATAAAATCAACTCAGAGTAGCCATTTTGGAAATCAAAAGGAAATTTGATGAAGTAACGAAAGCCACGGTTTTATTTAGATATAACTACAAGTGTGTAAAACTAGTTGATTTAGGAAAGAGTAGAGAGGAGACAAGAGAATTCTTTATTGGCCAAGCAAGATTGGACACATAGAGAATTTGTCTCCGGTGCATAAATTCTCAAGTGTTCTCAGCTGCAGAGAATTCTGGAAGGTCCCATTCTTCCTTCAGACCAAGCTGTTCCAAGTTGGTTGGTTTTGGGTAATAAATCCTTTGATGTGTATCCTTGAGGAGGCTTGTCCCAAAATACGACTGTTTTGTCCAGCTTATTTTCTGGGACATCTCAAACCACTTCTGGGTCACATCTTTACCTGTGGAAGCTCCCCACTACCCTCTGGTCTAGTATGGTTAGGATAAATTTGTGTTTTGTAGTTTGAAATTTGTTTCAGCCAGCTGGCCAGAGTTTATCTAGGTTCAGATATTCATGTGAAGGACGTCTTTTCTTTTTCAATGATTGTGATTTTTGCAATGAGGCTTTTTTCATTTTTCCAGATAGCTAAGCTTCTATTGGAACATGGTGCTGATATAAACTTAAGTGACAGGCAAAGCAGAACACCACTCATGGTGGCATCTTGTGAAGGACATCTGACCACCGTTGAATTTCTAGTCTCTAAAGGTACAATAACTTCTCCAAAACTTTTTTTTTCAAATGATCTTATTTTTTTCAGTTCTTCTAATATAGATGGTATTTATTACCGCTGTATTTCTGAACATAAATTGACTTTTATGAATTCGGGCAAAGACCAAAAACTCCAACTGAAATTAAATAGTGTGTGGTGCGAGCTTTCAAGGGAAAGTCAAGCATTAAATGAAAAATATCATATATGAATATCAGCTTAATAAAAAAAAACATTTTCTCACTCAATTTTTTTTTTGTTTGCATGTAGGTGCTGATATTTCATTAGTGGACAAGGAAGGCCTGACAGCATTGAGTTGGGCTTGCCTCAAAGGACACAAGAGTGTGGTCCAATATTTGGTTGAAAAAGATGCCAAAATAGGCCAAACAGACAAGAATGGAAGAACACCTTTGGATCTAGCAGCATTCTATGGAGACTCAGATATTGTAAGCCAGGATGTATTTTATCTTCTCTGTGAATTTTACTACCTGAAATCAAGTAAAACTATCAGTATTTCATCAATTTGAATACTATTTAAGCAAATTCAGACTGCTTTTTTTTGTAGGTGCAGGAAAGACATTTAACCGGTTTTTTAAAAAATGTAACTGCTATTCAGTGTTGAGTACTTTAGAAATGCATATATTTTGATGCTCATTTGATTCTCAATTAAAATACTTTCAGTGCTGTGTCACACCATCAGATCAATGGAATAATGTTATAACCTGTTTTTTTTTCGTATTGCCTAACATCAGAATTGCATTGTTTGTTGTGATTTCAGTAGATGAGATGCAAAGAGATGCTTCACAAGAGGTCCTTGAGTATAGCTTCGATATTAATTTTTGCAGTTTGTACTTCATATATTTGTAGACTGTACACTTCCATATAGCATGGATGCCTGTAACAACAGTCTAGCTACACAACTACTTATTCATCTAACAAATTTATATAGCTGCCCAATTCACATATAGGTGACTCCAGGCGGCTTACAACATTTACAAATTTAAAAGATCCATCATATAATAAAAATCCCTACCCCACACCCATGGCAGAACAACACAAGTAGACTAATTAACTCCATTTCAATCTAGACCTACTAACAAAGCAGTGTTTTTATGGCCTTTTGGAAAAGGAGCAGGATGGGGACCAACCGTATCGGGGGGGGGGGTGATGTTCCATAACAAAGGGGCCATCACCGAGAGGACCCTTTTTCATGGTTCACCAGATGACAACCCCTAATTGATGAGACCTGTAGCATTCCCTGTCTTCCCATCCTGGTGGGGGTGGATGGATATAATAGGGGAGAAGTAGCCCTTCAAATAACCTGGCCCTAAGCCATGTAGGGCCTTAAAGGTGATAACCAACACTGTGAAATTGTATCTGCAGCTTCTGCAGAAGAGATGACACAGGTGCAAGTTTAGGCTTGAGCAAAATTGATCAGGCTGCTTTGTTCTGAACTAGCCAAGTATAAAAGTATAAATAATGTTAGGGTATTTTATGGTTAAAGTCTGGATATTCATAATGTAAATGGTTAAGAACCTGGTGGTTTTTAAATGCCATGTCTGCCTGTAGAAAATATTTTAATTTACAAACCAAGTTACACCAAAGGCTTGTTGAAGCTTGATGAATTACATTAAGAAATATTAATTAAACATTATCTTTCAAGATTATGCTTCGTGGAAAAACTGCTGTAGGATACTTTATTGATCAAGTAATCTAAGCATTACAGTAGTAGAAAATTGATGTACAAAACAAATTACATGAAATAAATTCCTGATTGTACAACTTCAAATTGAGGATTGAGTGGCTGCACCAGTTACCACAAAGTAATGTTGCTGATTTCTAAAAAGCTTTATTGCTTTACATTTTTATTTTTTACAGGTGCAGTATTTAGTGGAGAAGGGAGCTGTAATTGAGCATGTTGATAATAGTGGAATGCGCCCACTGGACAGAGCCATTGGATGTCGAAATACATCAGTGGTAGTCACCTTGCTTCGAAAAGGAGCCAAACTAGGTCAGTAAAAGGTGTTGAGAAAATAAAATGGTTCTGTTTAGGATTGTTTTAAAGCCCAAACCATTTGCATTAGACTGTTTTATAAAACTGATTTTAGTACTAATATTATGCCTATCTAAATGCACTGAGACTTCTAGCAATTCAGATTTTATCTAGTTTCAATTTAAATTCTCAGCCTGTAAGTATCCAAAGCTTGGGCGTTAACTCCCAGGTACCTCCAAACTTAATGCTGAATTGTAATGACCAATGTGACAAAAAGGTAGAATTATTAAACATATGAAGAATAATTAGATTAATAGTTCAGTTAATTCATATAAAATTTCATGCCTGTCTGTTGTTTAGAAGGTAGACCCCCAAAGGTTATATATCTGTTACAGATCATGAAAAAATAGCATCTATAATAGAAACAAAATAAGATTAGAAAGAATGGAGTCATCCAAGAACAAGACAGAAATAGGTTATTCCAGATTGCCAAGTTTATTACAATATTTCTAGGCTGCCAACTCCATGTGGACTTTCAGTGGTGCTTAACTCATTAACACTAATATAAAATAAATATTTTAATTAAAGTTCTATTAAAATCCCTCCCATAGTAATGCCTGGCAACATTGCATACTAAATGTTCTTCTGTGAAAGCTATCGGGGAAGGCTGTTCCTTCAGGATGGAGCATATAGAGAGAGACAAAGTAGCCTAGCCCTCCACTCATAAATCTCTGTGATCCCTGTCCAGTATATATTATGGATAGATCGTTTGTCTTCAGTTCTATGCATATCTAGGTTATGTAGAATCATGCAGAATTTTAAAAGTAATGACTAGCTTTTGAAATTGTAACCAAAAGTCCACTGGCTACCAATACAGTGCTCCGAATAGCTACACTGGACATTTTCAGACACTGCACCCCGAGTGGGCTATGTATTTTTTTTATTTATTGTCACTAGTTTTAAAATATAGCCCCATGTAAAGCATATTGCAGTAATCTAACCTAGAAGGGCCTGGATGATTGCTCCAGGTTTTCCTCATGCAGATAGGGCTCGACATGACAATCCAATAGAAATCGTGAGTCTCAAAATTCTGGACTTTGGGGAAGTACTCCAACTTCAGAGTGATTTATTAAGTTATTTATATACAATTAGTTGTAGACTGCTCACTTCAATAAAGAACTCAAAAGCATTCAGGAACAGAGCAATAAAAACAATAGTCTAACCCAGTGGTGGCGAACCTATGGCACGGGTGCCAGAGGCGGCACTCAGAGCCCTCTCTGTGGGCACGCGTGCTGTCGTCCCAGTCCTAGGCCTTCAGCTGGGTTTTATAAAACCTTTTCACTTTAGGCCTCCGCAGCCATGTGCAAAAAAAAAAAAAAAAAGGTTCAATCAGTCAATTTCAACTTCTCGCGGGAAAAAAAAGATCTTGCAAAGTTGGAATTGATTGATTGAACTTTTTAGTCCCACCCAGTCTGCCGTTACCACCGCAGCCATGCCCACCCAATGGGCCACACCCACCCGGCACCTGACGATGCACAAGTGGGTTTTGGGTTGCAGTTTGGGCACTCGGTCTCTAAAAGGTTCGCCATCACTGGTCTAACCTGATTTGATTAACTCAAGACAACCTTTGTACTGTTAATGTCCTTAATCACTGGGACAAATAAGGAGGCAGATGATTCCTAGACAACACATCCAACTTGCTCGGATTTACCTTCGCTTTGCGTCTTCTCACTGAGACTCTGACTTCCTCCTGACTCTGGGTGAGGACCTCCACACTATCTCCTGGGTAGAATGGTTTTCTTTCTTTGCATACTGCAATTCTTATGTGCTGCCTTTGCTTCCCACTATCCAGAGCAGTGAGGTAGGGTCCATTTCTTCTTGGGAAGAACTCACAATGCAAGCTCATGCTGGTTCAGGAGGGATATTTCGACATTTCCACAAGTGCTAAGCTGCAAATACAGTTAGGTGCTTGTAAGCCAAGAGCCACTCTTTTCAGTCCATGTGGCAAAACAAAAAAAGTTCGGATGTTCTTTTCCAGCCCTTAAAATATAGGCTTAATAAAACCTGTGAAAATCCTAGAATGTTTTAATTGTTCTTTTAAACAATACATTCAAATATCCAGATTTTAAGAGATAGCTGTAGTGACATACACAGAATTCCAAAAACAGCAAGGTATGCTAATAAAATCCAGGACAGGGAATCTGCTCTATACACCTTGAGTTTCAGAGCCTGCAGAACCAATTTCAGAGATGTTGGTTTCAGCGCAGCAAGGCCTCCTGACGCTGTTGGAAGACAGACTAAAGCATCCCACTTTTTATGGGACTCTTGGATCATGAATAGCTAGTCACTTTTTGGAAATAGTTAATCTACTTGCAAGCAACATCCATTTTTCATGTCAGGATTTAGCCTGAAAATTCAGCCTAAAAGTTAAGATTGCCTTCTTAACTGCGTTCTTCATTTGTAAAAGAGCTGGTTTGTTCTAGCCAGATAAACCATTATGCTGTAAATCTTCATATTTGGATAGAAATTGGGGGGGGGGGGAAGCACTCCTGATAGAGTCATCTAAGAGGCACTGTTGAGTTACATAAATAGAGGAGTTGTCAATCATTTGAAAGATTTCTTAGAATGCATTTAAGTGTTAATTTTACATATTTCAGGAAATGCAGCGTGGGCCATGGCTACTTCAAAACCTGATATTCTGATCATCCTTCTACAGAAGTTAATTGAAGAAGGAAACATAATGTATAAAGTAGGTGGATACTTGTGCTAATTGAGATCTGAATGAATGAGTGAACTGGTATATGTACTGGTAAAACATCCATAGTATGGATTGCTAAATTACTGTTACAGTGAAGGAAAAAAATATTTGATCCCCTGCTGGTTTTCTACGTTTGCCCACTGACAAAGAAATGATCAGTCTATAATTGTAATGGTAGGTTTATTTTAACAGTGAGAGACAGAATAACAACAAAAAAATACAGAAAAACGCATTTCAAAAAAGTTATAAATTGATTTGCATTTTAATGAGTGAAATAAGTATTTGATCCCCTATCAATCAGCAAGAGTTCTGGGTCCCAGGTGTCTTTTATACAGGTAACTCTCTTAAAGGGAGTGCTCCTAATCTCAGCTTGTTACCTGTATAAAAGACACCTGTCCACAGAAGCAATCAATCAATCAGATTCCAAACTCTCCACCATGGCCAAGACCAAAGACCTGCCCAAGGATGTCAGGGACAAGATTGTAGACTATACAAGGCTGGAATAGGTTACAAGACTATTGCCAAGCAGCTTGGTGAGAAGGTGACAACAGTTGGTGCGATTATTCATAAATGGAAGAAACACAAAATAACTGTCAATCTCCCTCAGTCTGGGGCTCCATGCAAGATCTCACCTCAATGATCATTAGAATGGTCAATGATCATTAGAACGGTGAGGAATGAGCCCAGAACTACACGGGAGGATCTTGTCAATGATCTCAAGGCAGCTGGGATCATAGTGAACAAGAAAACAATTGGTAACACACTACGCCGTGAAGGGCTGAAATCCTGCAGCACCTGCAAGGCCCCCCTGCTCAAGAAAGCACATGTACAGATCCGTCAGAAGTTTGCCAATGAACGTCTGAATGATTCAGAGGAGAACTCGGTGAAAGTGTTGTGGTCAGATGAGACCAAAATCGAGCTCTTTGGCGTCAACTCGCCGTGTTTGTAGGAGAAGGACTGCTGCCTATGACCCCAAGAACACCATCCCCACCATCAAACATGGAGGTGGAAACATTATGCTTTGGGGGTGTTTTTCTGCTAAGGGGACAGGACAACTTCACCACATCAAAGGGGCGATGGACGGGGCCATGTACCGTCAAATGTTGGGTGAGAACCTCCTTCCTTCAGCCAGGGCATTGAAAATGAATCCTGGATGGGTATTCCAGCATGACAATGACCCAAAACACACAGCCAAGGCAACAAAGGAGTGGCTCAAGAAGAAGCACATTAAGGTCCTGGAGTGGCCTAGCCAGTCTTCAGACCTTAATCCCATAGAAACTCTGTGAAGGGAGCTGAAGGTTTGAGCTGCCAAATGTCAGCCTCAAAACCTTAATGACTTGGAGAGGATCTGCAAAGAGGAGTGGGACAAAATCCCTCCCGAGATGTGTGCAAACCTGGTGGCCAAGTACAAGAAACATCTGACCTCTGTGATTGCCAATAAGGGTTTTGCCACCAAGTACTAAGTCATGTTTTGCGAAGGGATCAGATACTTAAATCAATTTATAACTTTTTTGAAATGCATTTTTTAGATTTTTTTTGTTGTTATTCTGTCTCTCACTGTTAAACTAAACCTACCATTACAATTATAGACTGATCATTTCTTTGTCAGTGGGCAAACGTACAAAAGCAGCAGGGGATCAAATATTTTTTTCCCTCACTGTACATGCAGAGGGGCTTTGTACGTGCAGAGTATATTTGTTTATTTGTAATATTAATAATCTTAATCTTGATTGCAGGAAAAAGATAAATGAAATAACTTTATTTAAAGTATAAAGGTGTAAGTGAGGCAACGATTATTGCAACTAATGTTTAAATGTTGATTTCTGTACTCATATAGGAACTGTGCAGAAATATAATACAATGTAATCCTGATTCTAGTAAGGTTTCTCTGATGACAGTGAAAAGCACATGAAGAAATTATATAGGTAATCGTGAATCCCATGGAATCTTACATAGGAGAAATAACAGTGACTAGTTGTGTACTTCTAACCAGTACGTTCAGATTCACAGATTTGTGCCCCCAAAGTGCTACAGCTCTGGAACACTCTAAAGTTGGTCATTTGGTTGGGCTGCTCTTTCCTATTACCTACCCTTCAGAGGGTAGGGTTAAGGACCTTGAATTGGTAAGAGGCTCAAAGGGACAGGTGCTTGAATGCGCAGATGATTACTTAAAGGAACTGCAGTTATAGAAAAGTGAACTCTCATTATTCTTTATGAATCTCTACGACACATATTGGATGGCTTGCGATAATATAGAACAGTACACTGCCTTGTGAAAAGCTGCATGAGGCCAGTAATGCCGGATGGATTGGAGCTGGGAACATTCCATGAGTGTCCTGCTTGGGTATCCTCTGGCAGTGGCAGCAGACATAAAAACAGCCCTTTAAATTCTGATGAGCTATGAGGTAAGCCATTTCCCACCATTAAAGGCACTGAGCTTTGAGGTCTTCGTGACAAAAAAAAAGTGCTGAGTTTTCTGGCATGCATATAACTTTCCTTGTGTGAAATAATGTAAGGTTCACTGGTCTGCAGAGCACAGAGTTCTCTGGTGTGACATACAGACGTAATTAACCAAGAGCACAATTTTCATGGTCAGCAGCCCTCGGAGAAGTAGTAAGTTGCCTTAGGTCCTAGCAATTTTTGAAAGACCAAGCAGGAGTCACTTTTGAGAACTGGAAGATAAATACTTCATAAGCTAAATCCATTCAGTATCTTTTAAATTAAAGATTAAGGGGGAAAAAGTGATTAAGGGAGAAAGGAGTTTGTGCTTATTCTCCAAAGGGAAAGGAAGAAGCGGGCAATCTAAACAGGGTAGAGAGGGAAATGGAGAGATACACCGGACCCTGTGAGAACTGATCATTCTGCCCTTAGAAAGATCTAGGAAACCGATGATGAGACAAGAGGACCAGAGACGCAAGCTATTGTGAGATCTCTCTCCCCTCTTTCCCCTTCAATTTTATTTAGAATATGGAGCTATGGCAGCCAAGTTCCATGTATGGTGCACCAGCAGAGACTTTAAAGGAGTAAAACGGGAGGCAGAACAAATGTAGATAACTACATGAGATCAGTTTGATGATGAAGGTTAAAAAAGCCACTTGGTGCCTTAAAGCATCTGTTTTTGAATGAGGCATAGGGAACTGATAGCTGAGTTTTAGGGATAAGGTATATAAGATTCTCCCTGATGGAAAGACATACAGTCCATCTCTCATTAACGAGATGCCTACTGAAACATTTACTATATTTCCAAAAGGCCTTAAAATCCCTGGCCAAAGAGTGATCTTCGGAACTCATCTCAGTAAACTGAAACGCTAACACTGATATAATGATAAAGCTAAGCTCTAGAACACAGGTGTCAAACTCGTCACGTGACGTGTCGCGACGTATCGCGACTCTTTTTGCATTGCCGGCAATGGGGTGGGCGCGCGGCTTCGGTATGATGGAACCGGTCCACGGGCCGGCAGTTTGACACTCCTGCTCTAGAATGTTTTAGAATCATAGTTTGCACACACATTTGTGTGTGATGCCTAAAGACAGATGCGTCATCTTTCAGATTTGAAAGGACCAAAAAGTACTTCACAGCTTACAGCCATCAGCAACTCCTTAAAGCAGTTGCTCTCTGCAACTACAACGCGATCCCAGGAAATGTCGATGTTGGTTTAAGGAGTTGCCAAGTGATGGTGCACATGCACCACTGTGCTGAGAAGCAGCCTTTTCTCCTTCACATTCAAAACAATGCACAGCTCTATTTTAACCACAGTGCACAGCACGGCTTGTGTTAAGACAAGTATCTGTATAAGACAGCGTTTTTCAACATTGCCAACTTTAAGATGCATGGACTTCAACTCTCAGAATTCTCCAGACAGCATATGTTGGGGGGATTCTGGGAGTTGAAATCTACGTATCTTGTAAAGTTGAAAAACACGGATATAAGGTAATGTATTGCAACTGGGACAGCAGGGAGCGCCATTGCTTCTTCACACACTTTCCAAATAGAAATTACCCAACCATTGCCAATTATGTTTTAGATGAATGTGCACACAATTTGAGTCCTGCTTAGGTTATATCTCAGTGCAGTGGACACTTTAAAGAGAAATGTATTATTAAGGACATTTAAAAATACATATCTCCATAAATGCTTTAACTCTTCAAAACATGTGAAGTTGTTCACTTGGATGAAGAAATTTGAACTATCCAGATATAAGGCAGTGTTATATTAGTAATTAAAATATATGGGATGTCTTTCTGTTCATTAAAAAAAACCAGTGTTAGAGCTTAAGTTGAAATTAATTAAACTACTTTCAAGTTAAAATTAAGATAATGAGATTTAAGGAATTGCACCTGATCACTCCTATGTTCTCATTCTTTTTATAGAACTTTCATTTGTGAATCTGCCTTATGGTGCTGATTAATTGCAATTTAAGTGTTTATCAGCATAGTGTGTTTATCTACATTGTTTAATAATTAACTTCATAAATGTTATTTAAACATATAGTTACTACTTTGCACTCATTCTTCTGAAATATCTCTAAATATTGATATCTCTAAAGTTGATAAAATCAATGCATAATTCAATGTAGTTCACTCATAGCTTTGTAGCCTGTGAATTATGCTATCTTGTATAGTATATAGCATAATCTTTCTCTCCTTACAAATATACATGTTAACAAAACAGCAAAATACTATAAATGAAAAATTATTGCCTTTATTATAAGCATAACTTGTTTTTAAAAGAATATTCAAAACACTGCCATGTATTTAGTTCAGGTATGAAAAATAGTTAAGTTTCATCAACTACATTATTTGCTTCTGTACTTGATGTAAAAGATGGCTATTGTTAGTTGAAATCTAGTTAGTTTCCAAAATGAAATCGTTTCATAACCTTTAAATTGATTGGTAAGATGTTACATATTTACATAGGATATTGTTTAAAAATATTTTAAACAACCCAGTTTCATTAAGATACAGAATGCAGTTTCAGATATAATTATTTTTTTAAAAAAAGGTCTTGTGGTCCCTATTGTATCACATAAGAGACCCTTTGCCTATACATATATAAGTCCTGAAAGTAAACATGCAAGTATTCCTCAAACAATTTGCATGAATTTCTAAGTCTGTATTAACCAATAAAAATTATTCTTAGTAAAATATATAAAGTACTAAATAGTACTACTGTTTATCATGAAAATCAATCTTTTTTAGTCTTTAATGATGCTCACAGGACTGCCAGTTTATTTTAAAGGTGAAAACAGTATTAGCAATGAAATATTATCGTTCTGTGGTTTGATTTGCAGAAAGGGAAGATGAAGGAGGCAGCACAGCGGTATCAGTATGCCTTAAGGAAGTTTCCTCGAGAGAGTTTTGGAGAAGAAATGAAAGCTTTCAATGAACTCAGGGTTTCCTTATATCTGAACTTATCAAGATGTCGCAGAAAAACTAATGTAAGTCTCTTTTCCATGTTTTTCCCCTTGGTATAACTTGCAGAAAATAATTCTGGGTGGAACTGCCATTTTAGTTAATGCTAAGTCAGCAGCTTTTTGGGATAATAGGCAATTGCCTTAAAAATTGTAATAACTTAAGGTTCATCCAAGAATATAGAGTTCATGAAAGATTTGGCTCTTTTAGAATTGTTTAAATTGGGTGGGGCTAAGGCAGAGGACAATGGGCACCATCTGAATGTGTTGTAGACACTGCATTGTTAAGCCCTGTCTTACGTTGACCGCTCGCATATCTTTTCAGACGTCTTCTACTATGTCTGATCTTTCAGACATCAAGGCATTTCTGAAAGCAATTTGGGTACACACATATTCAATGCATGGCAATTATCTGTATCTCAGATACAGATGGATCACAAACGGATTCAAACGATCAGCAGAAGTGGGGTTAGGAAGATGCCTTGAGGTTATCTGAGCAGATACTCCTCAGTCCTTACCTTAATTTCTGCACTGTGATTTTGGCAGGATTTTGGCATGGCAGAAGAATTTGCTACCAAGGCCCTTGACCTCAAACCCACATCCTATGAAGCGTATTACGCCAGGGCAAGAGCCAAGAGGAACAGCAGGTAATTAAAGCTCTTTTGCAATAATATTTATTTTGGTAATATTTTTTTAAAAATGTGTAAGAATAATGATATGGCCTTCAATATTACATTTTGACAAAAGATCAAGAAGTTTTCTATTGGTCTCCAAACTGTTCATAGATATTTTGTGTTAATTCTCTTACTTTTGTTTGTTTATACTGGCAGAATTTCCAAATTTGGTGGGGCTACCATGATGGTCTGAACAGAAAACCTCTTTATTGATACTTATAGTATTATGAGGGAAAAAAATTAATTGGGATATTTTTGGAAGGAGCACAAAGAATGGCTAAAATCACCTCCTTAAATGCCATAACCAAACACTGACTTCACACGAAATTGAAAATGGGAAGCCATTAGGATGTGCAATATACACGAAACAACCCTACCATCACCTTTTTTGGTATAATTTTCTAAAAAGAGGGGAAAAGATAATGCTTTGCTAAAAGTAAGGCTTGGTTGTGTGTAACTATTTCCTTTCCAAACTGAGGTACATTTCGGGACAAGGCTATGCTCTTGTCTAAAACAGCACATTAGCTTTTTTGAGTAAGGAACCACATTTTAAAAACTGGATGAGGCCAATATAACAGATACATTTTATATAATTTAAAGGTAATAACAGAAAATCATGTTAATTAAAACATTAGTATTATGCCACATTTAATTGAATAGGGTTAGGGTTTCTATTGTTCTTTGTCAATAATTTTTGAAAGAGTTTTGAGGTCTACTGTTCATGTAATTGGGAGGCGAGGAGCTTATCATGCTACTCTTGAAAGGGATTTACAAGTGGGTTATAAAATATATAGGGAACTGCCAAAATAAATATACTGCGGCTTGTGGTTGTGAAAAAAGGAATGCGCCAAGCTTATTGTTTTTGGATTTCCTCCCTTTCAGGCAATTTCAGGCAGCCCTCACCGATCTGTGGGAAGCCATAAAGTTGTGCCCTGGAAACCAAGAAATCAAGAGACTGCTAACTCGAGTCGAAGAGGAGTGCAAACAGCTCCAGAGAACACAACAACAAAAGCAGCAGTGTTTTCAGGCAATGCAGCAGAGCAATGACTCTGACTATGAGGGTGAAGTACTTGTGCAGGATCACTTCAGCCTGGAAGAAATAAAAGAGGAGGAACTTTTATGTGAGCAGGAACCTGGTCCAGCTAGGCCAAGATTACCACTTTTCCAGGCTTCTTTATCTTGCAGCAGAAACCCTCAGGAAGGTACTCAGCAGAAATTTAGGCCTGTATCTCCTCCAAACAGAGCCAGCAGTACATATTTGCGAGAGTCTGTGCAGCCCACGAAACAAGCTCAGATAGTAAAAACCAATCAGCATCTGAATTCTGCCCAGGCTGCAGCAAGACCTAGTTCTAATCAGTCTGGCACAAAGATTCAGCACCTCCAGTATCTTCCTCCAAGCCCTGTGACTTCCAGACACCTTATGACTCCAAACAATAAAGCACAGCATTTAGATGGGGCACACACAGTATCAGCAGGCAGTAGCTGTGCCCTTTTCAATGAAAGATTAGCAGCTTGCCAGCTTCCCTACTTGCAGCATAGTGACAAAGGGTCTTCTTTCATGAGTAAGTCCAAAACACACGAGAAGCTGAGTGTGCATCCTCCTCCATCATTAAGTCACGGTGAACTAAGGCAGCAAAGTAGTGCCAGTTCACTTTCTGTCAACCTGGTACCTTCCAGCTCAACAAGCAGCTTTTCTGAGAGCATGGCAGGACAAAATCTCGACACTCGACTCAAGGAGAACAAAGCTGGGCTTGGTCAGAGTGGATCAGTCGAACACCGGTCCCGCAGTATTCCATTCATGGGGATCATGGACAAAACTGTACGCTTCCAACAGCAGCAGATGAACCCATCAAATCGCAGTTGGCACAGCCAAGCTACAGAAGGGGTCCTGAAGAGTTCTGGGACAACTTTATCTGCAAGCTGTGAGTTTTCTTCCAAACCACCCAGCAACTCTGCAAGTCAGGGTTCATCTTTCTTTTCTTCTCCCCTAATAATAGGAGACAATCTCCAAAATGGAACTCAGTCAAAAGAACTGGAGGAACTAAAGCACCAAGCATCTGCCAGCCCTCAAGAGAACAGGATAGGTAAGCCAGTGGCTCATTTATATCAGGAAGCTCTCTCCAAACAGCATTCTCAGCTGAGCAAAGACATTCATTCAAGTCACATCACTTCTACAAAACCAAAGCGATCTTTTGTAGAATCTAACGTATGATTCACTGTTCTATTGCAAATTAATAACAGGGTTGAACCATGGCTTTTGGTTGTAAAACTTAACTGCAATAGTGGCATTTAGGTTACTGCTATTAATCATATTTTAGGGAGTGTATCACAAAAATGTGATCTTATAGCTGCAATATGAACATTAACCTAGCTATCCTGTCGTTTTAATTGAAATGTGTTCTTAAGGTGTTTGTTAACACAGTTGAAAAGTTCCATCGTTTATGCCAAACCTTGCAAGTCTGGATTTACGCAGCCTGCGGCAGTATAGCAAACTAATCTTTCTTTAAAAAAAAATTTCTTTTAAAAATCTGCAGTCCTGAAGCTGCAGTGGTATATACACTCAACTGGGGACTAAAGTCTCGATGAACATAAGTACAATTTACTTCTCAGACTATAGGATTGTGTTATAAAACTCACTATGTTTGGTCATGTATATTGTTTATTGTTTAAATTGGGTTAATTGCTTCCAGAGGATGGAATCCACAGAACCTTTACTTTTGTCAGTGAATATTTTCTTAGAAGGAAGATTGACTGTTATTCTCCCACTTTTATAAATATGGCAGATATAACTTATATCATCTCTACAAATATTCTCAGCAGCGATATTTTTTTTTCCATGCAGTTGAGGCTGTCTATCATTATTGCAAGGGAAGAAGTAAAATTTTGCATGCATTTTATTCAACATCTTTGTTATTGCACTGAGTCATATGACAAGTTAACATACAATCAGCACTTTACATAGTTTATCTAAACATCTTTTGAGGTGTTATATCAGAAAAACAAAGAGAAATACACGTCATAGAGTATTTTTATAGAACATCTAATATCTATCCGAGGGAAAAGCTTACATAAAGGCCACTGATAACTTTCCTCAGTATTGCAGTAGGAAATATCTATTTAAATTACAAATTGTTCTTGAAGAGGCACATTTGTAAGGATGTTCTTGTAAGTAATAAAAAAGGCTGGTTGTATAAGCTGGAAAATTCTGTAGCCCCTTTAACAAATTATTCCCATATGTACAGAATGTATGTTACGTTATAACAACTTCACACATATTTTTTTTTTAAAAAGCATTAAAAAGTCTGTTTTGGAATGACTTAATCTATTCTGTAGCTTATTTATTGTTTATCTTGATATTTGTACAATCTTATTCTCTTGTTCTGTAGATCTATTTTTTGCACAGCTACTGTATTTTTCTCTTATTAAATAAAAGATTATTAATATAGTTTCTGGTTCAGTAGTGTAGTTTTACAGCACAACACTAAGCGGTCATCACTAACGCAAGCCTGATTAGGATCCATTTCAAATGTAAAATATATGAACAATCTGCATGGATTACTTCTCTCTTCCAAAAATTGTTGGAACACAGGTGAGTGTTTAATATTTGTAGATCAACTCAACAGCTGATCTCCAATGAGTTGATAACTATTCCATGCCAAAACTTTGGTTGAATTGTCAACCTTATATCTAGGCTGCACTTCTGGAAAGGCACTGAAACAGGAGTGTACTGCAGTTCTACAAAGTTATAATTGATCATGAGATGCCTTTTTAGTTAAACTCTGCATAGTTTGAGTTTTTCATTTCATTCTTGATCCTAGTCCTCTGAAGACTGTTTGTAATAGCTAATAAAAAGAACATGGTTTCAGGGCTGGTAGTATGAAGTGGTAATTCTGCTGTTAACACTTACTACTAGGTCATGCAAAATCTTACTGCACAGGTTCATGCCAACTTGATAAATGTCCTAGGAAATCTCAGAACTGGAAAGCTAACTTCAGGCTCTTGTCCCTTGTGCTAGCTCTTTTCTGAGCTCAACAAAACATGACACCAGACCCATCTGGAAGAAGGCTGGGCGAGGTGGGAAAATCTTTCGATCCCAAGATCTAAGCACCTGTTGCTCTCTGTCAGGGCCACGGTGTTCCTCCATTCTTTGGAATAAACAGGAACATAAATATGTACATTTAGAGATCCAGGACAGAGACAAAAAACCATGTATCTCTCTGGCCTCAATTCTGTATTTCTGGTCTACTGTGGGCTGGGCCCGGGAGTTTTAGGAAGCTCTGATATCCGAATCCAGCTACCGTAGGAAAAGGCGCATAATTACTTTGTTGGTTGCTAAATAACTTTTTTACAGAGCATAATCTGTTACAGGCTATATATTTTCTTGAAATTAATAAAACTTACGTTCTATCCCATACATACATAATCAAAACCAAGTCCTACTATCTATGGAGTCCATTTTAATATAAATATTACTTCAGCCAGGATTTCATTCAGTAACAGACACTTAAATCATTTGTAATACCCAATAGCTGACATTCGTCAAGGATCAAGGTACTTGAGCTAATGTCATCAATTACCCCCATGGTACCAAAAGTGTACTGTATCCATAGGCAGCAGCTGAAATGTTTTACATACCTTTAGATTTGTTTCCTCTAATTTTGAAAAAAAAATTGACAGTCTTTAAGGTGCTTGCCTTTCATTATATTTTGGCTGAGTTTCCAACCAGCGATTAATTGCCATTTTTAGGGTTCGGTTTGGGGTAAGTACAAGTCTCTGAAGAGGGAGATTTGTCATAGGACTAGAACGCCGTTTTTTAATTATCCAATTTTCCATTGCTTCCTTCTCATAGGAATAGCCATCTAAAGAAAGAAACAAGCATTCCTGAAAACAGTCGTGCTCTGCAAATCATACCTTAAAGCAAGATAACAGTAGATACAAATGCACATCTATTATCTAGAAGAAATCAGTATCAACTTAGCAACTGCATCCTTTGACTCTAACTCAGTAAGAATCTACTAATGTACAGATGTAAAAGATTAATACAATGTAGAAAATTTCATTAAGTACATTTTAATGTTACACAAAATCTTTCAGCACCACTGCTTGAAGTGACGAAGTGTCATGTCTTTTACATCTTTTACAGCCACACTGAAGGCTCCTGCTGCTTTGGCAGCAATTCAGACTGGAAGTGCTGTCTGCTAGTCATTCATATTCAGACGCTCTGGGGCGGCTCCTGAAGTAGCCATGCAGAGCTTTTGAAAGGCTCCAGCATGGCGAACTGATCCAAATAGGTTTGCACAGCCATAATACATACATCTATACCAAGCTGGGGTCGGGTATGCTGGCTCTATATGTGGAGGGCCACTGTTGCAGAGAATTGTGCTACGTGAAGAGGCCTTTCTTGGCCATTTAAATTTGCAGAATCTGGACTGTACAAGGATTATCTTCACATACTGAATTTTTTTTCACCTGCAGTATGTAAACAGGGAAAGCATGTCTTTTCCTGCTGCCCTCAAAACTAAATCCTGTGTATTATACTTAACGGATGACAGCCTCGTTAAAGACTACAATTTTTATGTACTAGAAGGTCATTTTTATAACTGTAGGCAAACCCTTTGCCCCAAAATGAAAAATACAGGTTTGACAAAAATTGAGATCGCCCAGATTTGACAAAGACCCATTCTCAATAATGCCAAATAAGGATATAAACTTATGGAATAATGAAGGAACTTGCAAATAAAATATTTTCCTTGTATTTTAAACATCATTCAGTTTTACACAGCTGCAACCACTTGTGGGGCAGAACGTAGGTTTTACAAATAGAAAAAGCCCAATTTCTCTTTGTTTAAAGTTTTAGAAGGCTGCTGCCCACTACCGGGCCACGGCCCATTCAAAACTGAGCCGCGCCAGTGGAAGGTGAGCACACCTGCACAAGCAGCTCTGCAAGCATGAGCAGAAGACCCTGGCACTCGCAGCCCCACTTGGATGAGCAGCAGGCCGTTGCAGCCCCACTTGCGTAAATGGCAGGCGCAAGCATTCATAGCCCCACTTACGTGAGTGGCGGGCACTGGCGCTCACAGCCCCACTCATGCAAAAACATCCCCTTTCCCCCCTTGCACGCAGGGCCATCAGCCCGGAAAGGTTGGGGAACACTGCTTTAGAAAGCCGCTACATAAACTTTAGAAAGTTAGCCTACATAATTAAGGCATCAAATAATTTGTATAAAGCAATTTTGTATAGTCGGATCATGACCAACTGAATTAGCATTTATAATTTTGTTCAGATAATTTTTTAAAGTGCACATACTATGCTGGTAATTTTTATTTTTATTTTTTTATGATTACTGTTCTTTTTAAGCACTATTACCTTTGAAAGTTTTTGTTTATAATGTGACTTTTTCTAGAAGCAGCAAAAAGGCAGCGATGACTTGAATATATATGCACAACTCTTCAAGCTAGATAGAAATAAACTGAATCTCTCTCTGTGTGTGTGTGTGTGTATGTGTGTGTGTGTATGCATGTGTGTGAGACAGAGAGACGGAGAAAGTAATATGAAGTTATAGTATATAAATAATATGTGTAGTAGTAATAGCAATATCTATCTCACTGTTTTAAGATAGTGTAAGAATTAAAATACTGTATTCCAATCAAATATGTCTGAACCTCATACCGTAGTCATTCATCTGACAATATGAATATTTTCTCATGTGGAAGTAACTGATTTCCATGAAATTAAAATGACAGAATAAAAAAGTATCACTAAACAGTTTCTACTGATGGATAAACACATCTCACTCTCACTCTCCCAGTTTACTAAAAATGAGCTAGAATTCTCAGTATGTTGAGTCTGTTACTTTAATCCTGAGTTTAAAATTAATTTCCCAAAACTCATCACAAAGCTGTCAAAGGAATAAACAAAACTGCTACACAGAGTCCCTTGTGTCCTAAGCTTTTCATGTATAAAACAGAAGCACAAAATTGTGACGTGACTAGGAGATAAATGCAGTTACCAGGCCTGATTCAGTTCTGCTATGAAAAAGAAATAACATATAAATGTGCTGCCAATTTTTGTAGAGGCCGTTGCCTACTTACTTAAGTCACATAGACTTTCCAAAGAATTTGGAAATTTGTAATCTACTTTCCCTCACCTCCCTTTTGAAATAAGAATGAAATAATTTAGTGTATGCAACATTCAGATATAGTTTTCCTTAATGCAGGCATCAAGAACGTGGGCTTTCAAATGTGGGGGGTCTCCATTTCCATCATGCTTAGTTACTATAGCTATTTTTCAGGGAAGATTTATAACTTCATATGGCCAACCACCCAATAAACAGGACTTGCGGCAGCTAACAATTAAAAACAGAGTAAAATCAATAACCAAAATTATAAATAGCATCAAATAGCAGCAGAGGACTTTACTACACCCCACAACTGATACAACCAGGAACTGGGCTCACCCTATATTATCAGGACACCTGGCTTGATGGCAAAACCAGATCATTAAGGCCCTGTGAAAAGCCAAAAGTTCAGGGTAAGTTTGATCTCTGGGAGATGATATTCCAGAGAGTGGGCACCATAACATCTTTCTAGTCCCACCAGCAGTCCCGCCACCTGCTGGATCTAATAGGGTGGGCAGATACTAGTATGGAAGTTCACAGCTTCCTAATTCCTACTTCAGCAGAAATAACTTCCCAACCCAACCCTCTAGTATAAACAGTGCAATCCTGGCAGGTAATCACAGAAGATTCCTCATTTTTCTGTCAGATCTCAGTTTGCCTTGTTCTTCCTCAGCTAAATTCCTTGATCACTGTTGCTGGTTTGCTGGCTCCCTCTAGCCAGCACAGGTTTATTAAAAAAAAGATCATGCCAAACCAAGCTTATTTCATTCTTTGATAAAGTGACCAAACGCTGTGGACATAGTATACTTAGATTTCACTGAGGCATTCGACAGAGTAGACCACAATCTACTGCTTGGTAAGCTAGAAAAAGGTGGAACAGACAACATCACCACCAGATGGATTTGTAGTTGACTGACAAACTGTACTCAATGAGTAGTCCTCAATGGTACTACATCCACATGGAGAGGGGTACCACAAGGCTCCATCTTAGGCCCAGAACTCTCCAATATCTTCATCAATGACTTAGATGAGGGAACAGAAGGGGAACTCATCAAATTTGCAGATGACACTAAACTAGCAAGAATAGCCAGCACCCCAGAAGAGAAGCTCAGAATCCAAAAAGATCTAGACAAACTTGAACAATGGGCCCTATCCAACAAAATGAGTTTGAATGTGGAGAAAAGCAAAGTTTTACATTTAGGCAGGAAAAATCAAAGTTATAAGTACAGATTAGGTGAGACCTGGTTCAAAAACAGTAACTGTGAGAGGGACCTTGTAGTCCTAGTGGACGATCAATTGACTATGAGCCAGCAATGTGCAACAGCAGCCAAAAAAGCTAATACGATCCTGGGTTGTATAAACAGAGGCATAGAATCAAGATCACGCGAAGTATTAGTATTTATAAAACCCTAGTGAGACCACACCTGGAATATTGCAACCAATTTTGGTCACCATACTACAAAAAAGATGTTGAGACCTTGGAAAAAGTTCAGAGAAGAGCAACTAAGATGATCCAAGGCCTGGAGACTAAAACATATGAAGAACGGCTGCAGGACTTGGGTTTGGCTAGTCTAAAGAAAAAAGAAATAGGGGTGACATGATAGCAGTATTCCAGTATTTGAGAGGCTGCCACAAAGAAGAGGGGGTTAAATTATTCTCCAAAGCACCAGAGGGCAGGACAAGAAACAATGGTTGGAAACTGATCAAAGAGAAAAGCAACCTGGAATTAAGGAGAAAGTTCCTAACAGTGAGGACAATTAACCATTGGAACAGCTTGCCTTCAGAAATCGTGGGTGCTCCAACACTGGAGGTTTTCAAGAAGAGACTGGACTAGAAGACCTCCAAGGTCCCTTCCAGCTCTATTCTATTCTGTTCTGTTCTATTTTCTTATTGCTATTCTATTCTTATTATTCTATCCTTATTGCCTGATGTCTTCCTAACGTAGGAATGATGCCTGAGGGAAAGCTGCTTACTGACAAATGCAGTTCTAGCCACTAGCAGTCACTTGATTACTGAGTCAGCTACATCTGTAAGTTCAGACTATGTGCTCAGCAAACAAGCAAACCTACCCCAGGGCCAAGAATCCACACCATTCCACAAAATCAGCCAAATGCCCCTCCTCTACCTCAGATCACCTTTGTAACTTGTAAGCTCCCTTACCAAATGCCTATGTTCCTGTATGTTCTCATATACACTTCAGCTCTATGTTTTTACAAACTTTATACATAATGGAGAACTGAACAGAATGATAGCCATTCCATAAACCTTTGCCAGAAAGATGCTGCTTTAAAGAAGCTAGGTTGACAGATTGTTTATACGATTAAAGCAATCTCCTCCCATTATTCAAACCTATTAGTGTTCAATTGACAATCATATGTTCATAGATTATATGCAATACTATTAAGTCTGAAGTGTGTGTATATTCTAAGATTATTATTCTTATTGGTTTTATTGTTTTAAAATGTTTTAATATTTTGATTGTAATATGTTTTTAATTGTAAGCCACCCAGAGACACTGACTGAGATAGATGGAGAAAAAAAAGAAAGAAAAGAAAAGAAGAAAAAAGAAGGAAGGAAGGACTTAATTTTAAATGAAGCAGTAAAATGCATCTAAATTCCCTTGAAATAATAGGTTTGTGGCTTGAGGACACACTCAAATGTGAAAACTAAGCTGGCTTTTTAAATAACTCTTTAAAAAATGATTATAAATGATTGAGAACCAAGCAAGAGTTGTACATGCCAGATTGAAAGGGCCAACATTCAAGGCGAACTTTCAGCTGTCCTTGCCATGAATTGTGGTACTACCTCCACTGCAAGCTTGCAGAAAAACTCTTAAAACCAGGAAATTTTCAACAACATCACAAACAGATCAGTCTCTGAGGGTCAGAATTATGCTGGCCTGATAAGGGATTAAAAGGCACTGGGATCAATTTAAGAACATTAAACTGTTTCAAAACAGTCAATTTAAAATAATTCAACATTTCTAAAGAACAAACAGTATTTTTAAAACCAAAAACTGTATTAATAATCAGGTATGAGAAAAGCTCCAGCTTCTGGCTTTACACAATTTTGCTTCAGATTTAATGAGATATTCTATATCTCTTTCATGCATATTGGAAATGACAAATGTGAACATTATGCAGTATTGGGCAGCCAGTTATACACATATCAGATGTGAACATAGAAAAGCCACCTACTGGACACACCCTCCATCATATATAATATAGTACTGCAAATTGTCTAATAGATTTTCACTATATCATGATTATACTATGGTTCATTTCTATTGGTTTCTGGGAATGTAATCAACATGGTGATAATTAAAACTAAAAGTGTTTTCTCTGTGCCTTTGATAGAAAAAGAATATACATAACTTTATAAGCATATATTCTTCATTACTAAATCTCTACCAAATGATAAATACAGCTAAGCCATCTTCAGTACGCTTACCTGCGGCAATCACTGGCTCTTTCATAAGTTCTTTGGTTATGGGGCACAGGAATTCATCAGGAATATCTAGAGAAGCAGATTTCATCTCATTCCTGACCTCCTCAATGTTACGCAAAACTTTACTGCGAAGACCTAGAGATTCTGGAAAAGTTATATTAGACTTCTTAGTGATTAGATCTAACTGGAAAATAATACAAGGCAATATACAGTTAATTATGTAAAATGTTTCTTTTTTTGATGTAATTCTCCTAAATATTAAAAGCTAAAATTATGTCTCTCTTAAATTTGCAGAGAGAACACTTCAAACGATGGTCTTATGTAAAGCTACCTGTAATAGGGACAATATAAAATGAAAACATTACATTTGCTTTTGTCTACTTATGTATAGCTCAAGTGACAAAAAGACATTATAAACAGAAAAAAGTTATAGCCAAGAAAATAAGCATGAACACATATGGCATGACATGGCCAAATAGTATCTCTAAATGGCCATATTTTGTTATGCTGTTTGTAAAACCAGACACACTTTGATTGCATCAGTAATCCTGTAGTAAATTATATTGTTTTATTTTGTTTCATTTGCTGCTCACTTGTTGAATTCTAGTCAGTGACTGTAATAAATATCATAAGTACTGTATCATCTCTATCTGAAGAAACAAAAGAGCTTTGTAATCCACCCTGGACATAATTTTTAAAGAAGACAATGTAAATTTATTTCAAATTTGGAAACGAATTGGATAGGAACTCATTTGAGTGGTGCCTAATTGCTGATGATCCACCTGGTGGTCATCTTCCCAACCAATAAATGTTTCTAGAGAATTAAAAAAAAAGAGAGAGAGCACAAGAGCTAAGCAATTACTATAAAATAATAAAAGATGGTCTATTGTCTTAATTTTCAATTTATGGATTTCTTTTTTTATATACAAAGATTATTAAATCTGAGAAATGTTATATTTTTCAAAAGGGCAAAAGTACTCGTAGCTCTTAACAGACTTTTGCTGAACTGAATGATGAGTTTTATAATTTGATTACTAATAAGGGGTGAGATGTGGGGGAAAGAGATCTTTTTTTTAAGATCTGAAGTAATTTGTTTTTGTCTAGAAGGAGAGGGCAGTCAACTTTTATATCTTTTGTATTTTTTATCTCTGAATCTGCATCTTCTTCTTTAAGAAAAAAATATTTTCTAATGTAACCAATTCCATGATTTGTTTAAATTTTATTTATTTTATTTATTAAAATTATGCCCATCTCGCTATCCAAATTATGTGATAGTTTGAGTAGTGGATGGGTGTGCCATATCATATTATTTCTCTTTCAAAATACTAAGCTAGAAGATTTCAAAAGTTAAAATTCAGACAAATTACAGCTATTAAACTATCACTTTTTAAACTATTATTGATCTTGAATTTTACAAAAAAAGTTAACATATTTGAAGTAAAAATGCTGAAAACATTAATTTTGTCAAAAAAAAGGAAGAAAAATCTCTGGGATGTTGGCCTACTCAAGGAAAAGGTTTCTGACATAAAGGAGGCAAAAATAATAAATTCTTTTCAAGTTGTGGAGATTAGAATCTATACAAGTTCTGAAAACAAAAGAAGAACAGCTTGAGATATTTTGTATGTATAATATTAAAAGAAAAAGTCCTCATAAGGATTTTTCAAAAATAAGAATTTTTTTCTTGTTTTTAAATTAATCTATCTCTACATTACTTTGACAGGAAATATTGAAACAGGATGTAATATTATTAGGTAAAGTTATATAGAATAGTGTTGTTTACTCTCCTTCAACTAAAAATGATAATAAAGTGCATTTCAGATTTCAGTACTGTACAATTCAATTTTTGATGTTAGAAAAAAATAAATAAATATTTAAGTTAATAACAGTTCTGTTCGATAATGATCATGATGAAGAGGGCCTGCACAACTGTTTTCAATCACAGTCCTAGTCCAACCGAGTTAAACATCAAGAAGACAAATTTATATACAATTATATGCTGAGAAATATTGTGCAGTGAAACAATGGAGAAATGACACACACCTGCAGGTACACCTGCCTTCTTCCTATTCAGTTAGCTTTATCAGAATTATGGAGATCAGCAAATTCTGCTAACATATTTTACATTTTGTTTATCCACTTTATATTACAGATCTCATTATGATCAACTCTGCCAAGTTTCTTCTTATTTTCCTGTTTGTAGCTAGTAATTAATTCTCAGTGGTGTCATTAAAAGTCCCTGTACACTGACGTGTTATGATGTTGATATTTCGACAGAGTGCTGATGCACTTGTGCGAGGTCAGCCTATCTTCAATCCCACTGATTTCAATTTTTAATATAAGCCTATCATCAGCATTATCTAATTAGTCTCAACTGATAAGCTTTGGCAACTTTGGTACCCTTGAATTTAACAAAATGCACCAAAGCTCTTGATGGAACAAAAGGGAACAATTGTGAAAATTATCTGTGATTTCCATGTTTACAAAACTCAGATAATTTTCATATATACCAATATATATTTTCATATAATTATTTATAGAATAATAGTGGTTTTTAAAACTTAAGATGATTTGATGAAATGGCTTTGTGGTTCTCACCAGAAGTACAACCAATAGTAAACACAATTAAAAGACTAACAAAAAGGAAGATCATTCATTTTCAAATGCATTTGATTCATAAACCAATTCCATTCAATATGTTATTTATTGTTAAAACCAACTCTGTTATACAATCCTCATCCTCACTTGTTTGTATTATCAAACCATTATTTGATTACCTGTATGATTGTTTCATAAAAAAAAAATCTGACAAGGACTAAAATCAAGGAATAGAATCTATCTGATTACAAGAGTCAAGTCATCTGTATCTTTTACATGAAAAGGCACTGAAGTTCTATAACTTGTTTATGAAATCAAGTATTTAGGCCTAAAAACTGTTGCTTGGTTTCCATGCCAAAAAAACTATATAAAATTTATTAAATGATAATCAATTGATAATACCATCGGTTCATATGAGAATGAAATATTTTGACAACTTGGACTTGTTAAATGTTACATGTTCATATTGTTCTACATAAGACAAAAAAATTCAAACATTCCTAAAACGATCAATGTTACTAATAGCTATGCTGGGTTTTTTTGCAGATTAGATCAGAATGTTCAGCTTAAATAATACTGTAAAATACTTAATTCAATTGTCTTACCGATTTTTAAATCATCAGTCAAGCTCTCTTTTGTAAGATTTAACAATTCTTTACCATCAATATTGTTTCTTTTAAAAATCTCAACTAGGTCTTGTAAGTTATGTGTTTGAAGCCAAACAGAAACATCTTCTTCTGTCCAGTTATCAACAGAAATCTTTGATTCCTGTATCAGAGGACTTCCTGAGAAAAGATTAAAATGAACTCACGTAATTAAATAACATATATTAAAAGAAATAATTAAAACATTGCTCCAAGTGTGAAGGGTGGCACAAATATAACACTTATTCTCTTTTTTTGCATCAGATTTTAGCAAATGCAACATAACATACATCTTCTTGATATGCTACACAATTAGAAGGCAAATATTACTTTATTATTTGCTTTTCATGTATCGATCCAGACATGTGTTCAACATGTTTCCTTGTGCTGTTAGAAAAACTTAATTTTTTTTAACCTGATTCATTTTTCTGTCTGTGTTTCAAGGCTGAGAGATACTTGAGAACAGCATAACAATTCACAAAGCCAGGGGCAACAGGGAAAGAGTGGTAAGAAAAGCCACTCTATTCTCATCTTCCAATGTACAGCTTCTAGAGCAGTGATGGCGAACCTTTTAGAGACCGAGTGCCCAAACTGCAACCCAAAACCCACTTATGCATCGTCGAGTGCCGGCTGGGTGTGGCCCATTGGGTGGGCGTGGCTGCGGTGGTAACGGCAGACTGGGTGGGACTAAAAAAGTTCAATCAATCAATTCCAACTTTGCAAGATCTTTTTTTTTTCCACGAGAAGTTGAAATTGACTGATTGAACCTTTTTTTTTTTGCACACGGCGGCAGAGGCCTAAAGCGAAAAGGTTTTATAAAACCCAGCTGAAGGCCTTGGTCTGGGGCGATGGCGCGCGTGCCCACAGAGAGGGCTCTGAGTGCTGCCTCTGGCACCCGTGCCATAGGTTCGCCACCACTGTTCTAGAGGATCCTATTTTCTCAACTAATGGAGAGGGACAGTCTATAGCTAATGCACTGCCTTACTGTTTTCATTATGTGATATTTTAAAGCTTTTGTAAAAGACCAAATAACAATCAAAACAATCAAAAATACAATTAAAATGTATCTTTCTTTGAATTGCAATAGGATAAGAAACTCTTGCTTGAGTCCCCGTTGAGGCCAAACAGAGACAAGAGTGACTAAGCTGAATTGCCAGCCTGAAAATAGCCTGGGAATAACTTGCCTTTGATTATAAATAAAGATACAATCATCCAGGGTGGTACAAAAATTGGTTAGTGCTTCTACTGAGGAAATAGACATGGGTTCATCCTTAGGCAATTTCTTTAATTACAAATGAGTGTCAATCCCTTTAGATATGCCTACATACCAAATGTAATGAGAAATGGATAAAGTAATAAGAACATTTTGTGGGGCATATTAATTGGTTGGGGCAGGTAAGATGCTAGCCACAGCCTATTTCAGATGGTTGGCTACAATAATTATCTTGTATAGTGATTGGATTGCTTGAGTTGGCCACTAGAACAACAAACTAATATTCATTGAAAAGTATGCAAGAACACAATGATTTAATCCTGGATTAATACAGTGAACAGACATGTGTGATTTAAGCCTGGTTGGATAAAAATGGGAGGGACAATTTCATCCAACTGTACAATTGGATTTCCAAATATATCTTTCAAAAATTACTGAATAGGAATTTTTCTTGGAAGAAAATTGAATATTTCTAATTTGGCCTTGGGATTAAATGAGGAAGGCTTCTGTTTGGAGCCTTACTTGAGACAAAAGGCAACAAAGAAATTATTTTACATATAAAAGTATGTAGGTTTAAACTTTGGTGATAATGATGTAAAACAAATTGATATAATGTTTACAAGGCAGGAGAAAAAACGTTTTGGTACTGACCTGTGAAAAGTTGTTCTGGTTCCAGTTGCCAGATATGGACACATTTATCCATTGAACCAGTAGCAAATAATGGCATATCTGGTGCAAAAGCACAAGTTGTAACATATCTAGAAATAACAAGTTACTTGATAAATATATATCACACTTCAAATGCTATCCTTGAAATAACAACAACAACAACAACAACAACAACAACAACAACAACAATAACAATAATAATAATAATAATAATAATAATAATAATAATAATAATAATAATAATAATAATAATAATAATAATAATAATAATAATAATAATAATATATGCCAGATTATTCCACCTCCTTTACATGGACGATCTGAAGCTGTATGGAAAAACTCCATCTGAAATAGAATCGCTGCTCAACACTGTCTATATATGTAGCCAAGATATTGCAATGGAGTTTGAATTGGACAAATGTGTCACACTCACTATCAAACAAGGAAAAATAGTAAAAACTGAAGGAATCAAGATGCCCCACGAAAATAACATTAAGAGTCCGGATGAAGATGATTACTATAAATACCTGGGCATCCCTCAAGCTGACAACATCAAGCACACTGAAGTCAAGAAAAAGATTAGAGGTGAATACATCAAGAGAGTGAAGAAGATCTTAAAGTCCAAACTCAATAGAGGAAATACCATCAAGGCAATCAACACCTGGGCAATTCCAGTCATTAGATACACAGCTGGAATAGTGGACTGGACTCAAGCTGAACTAAAAGCCATGGATAGGAAGACCAGAAAAATAATGACAATGAATGATGCCCTTCATCCTCGCAGCGACATTGACAGACTCTACCTACCAAGGCAAATAGGTGGGCGTGGAATGTTGCAAGTACATCAGATAGTTGAAGAAGAAAAAAGGGCTTTGGAAGAATATCTGAAGGACAATGAAGAAGTTAGTATGCCAGGAAGGCTTACTGACTACTGGAAAGGCCAAACTGGCCTACAAGAAAGAACAAATGAAGAACAGAATGGAGGCATGAAAAGACAAAGCACTACATGACCTGTACATTAAAAAAAATAGCAGAGAAAGCAGATAATAATAAGACCTGGCAATGGCTAAGAGCAGGAAAGTTGAAGAAAGAGACCGAGGGACTAATTCTGGCTGCACAAGACCAAGCCTTAAGGACAAATGCATACAAAGCCAGAATTGAGAAGATAGCAACAGACAGTAAGTGCTGCCTATGTAAAGAAACTGAAGAAACAGTGGACCACCTGGTAAGCTGCTGCAAGATCACCCAGAATGACTACAAACAACGGCATGACGAAGTAGCAACAATGGTGCATTGGAAGATCTGCAAAAAATATCATTTGCCTGCAAGCAAGAACTGGTAGGACCATAAAATAGAGAAAATCATAGAAAATGAATAAGTTAAATTACTCTGGGACTTTAGAATTAAAACAGACAAGCACCTGTCACATAACACTCTGGACCTAACAATTGTCGATAAGAAAGACAAAAAAGTCTGGATAATGGATTTGGCAGTGCCTGGAGACAGCAGAATAGAAGAGAAAGAACTGAAGAAGATAACAAGACAGAAAGACCTACAAATAGAAATAGAATGACTGTGGCAAAGGCAAGCAAAGGTAGTACCAATAGTAATAGGCCCCTTGGGTGCAATACCAAAACAACTGGAGTACCACTTGAATGCCATCGCCATTGAGAAATTCACCACCAGTCAATTACAAAAGGTGGCTTTACTGGGAATAGCTTCTATCCTGCAATGATATCTGTAACACCATCCAACATCCAGATCTACCAATCCCAGGACCTTGGGAAGGACTCGAAAGGTAGACAAAAATGCCAAACCCAGTCTGAACATGTGGCTATGCAATGATCAATACTACTACTATTACTACTAATATATAGTAATATACTAATACATGCTAATGGCCTACCTGGTATGCTGAGTCAAAATGTGTAGGTTGCTCCCAGTGTTCTGTCCAAAATAAACAAAGAAACAAACGATAAGGGAATTTACAATTAATCTATACATCATTTTTATATCCAAAAACTTCAGGTGTACAGAATACGTTTACAGATATCTATAATTAATACAGAAAACTGAATTTATTAAAAATTGCAGTAAATCATTATCAAACACATAGAAGAATTCCAAAACTGCAAGTATCCCTTACTCAACTGGGCTTACAGGGGAAAAAAACACTACCCAATGTTTATATATACAGTGGGGCAAAAAAGTATTTAGTCAGCCACCAATTGTGCAAGTTCTCCCACTTAAAAAGATGAGAGAGGCCTGTAATTGTCATCATAGGTAGACCTCAACTATGAGAGACAAAATGAGAAAACAAATCCAGACAATCACATTGTCTGATTTGGAAAGAATTTATTTGCAAATTATGGTGGAAAAGAAAAGAAAAGAAAGCACACACTAAGGAACAAGTGTATTTTTTAATGATTGTGGAATTTTAGGCAGTAGTGATAAAGGCCATCATTCTAATGTTTAAGATATAGCTCAAAACGTTGTAATGTCCTGAAATTGTTACAAACACTTTACAACTGAAAGGATGAGATAGGTAACAATGAAAAGTTTTCAGTGCATATTCCTGAGGAAGTGAGAATTAAGAATATGCCAGAAACAATCTTTAGTAATGTAGCAGTTTAAACATTTATCCCTGCATATAAAGGCTGAGCAGCTACAAAGTCATTTTAAAAATGGAAGTTTAGAAGGTCCTTAATTTTGAACAGTTAAAAGAGCTATCCGCACACAATTTCCTAGGCTTGAATATGTCTCATGTTCCAATAGAAGAGAATATATGTAGCTAGGGTTGAATTGTGAGTCTTTGGTGTCTTTGGTATTCTGGATTGCTACAATGCATTTGTACTAGTCTGAACAATACCCTTACACAACTCCTCTTATGTAGGAGGAGTGAGTACTTATGGTTGGGAACTTTGGTAATAGCCAAGTGCTCCATTACCAAAGTAATAACTTCCCACAAGAGGAGCTACTGTATTTTTGAAGATTATTTAGGATTACAATAGTCTTCAAAAATATTAAGAAATAACATAAAGGTGACTAGAATTAATTATGCTGCCACCTAAGTTAAATGGATAACAAATCCTGTAGTTGGCATCTAGCACCACTAGATGCTACTCTTCACAAACGTTGTTCTACTTCCATTGGAAAAGCTATGTTTTAGTATATAGTTTCCTATAATAATTTTTCTCATTCTTAATGTGCCATAAAAGTCTTTATTATTTTTGCAATTCATAATTTTCTCTAAAATTTATCTAAAATAAGACATTGCGGTATTATACATACAGTACTTAAATTCATCTCAGAAAAACTAAGGAAAATATTCCAAAATTAACTATTAAAATGTCCTATGATTGTATAAAAAATCAGGTTTGCAATAAAAAAAACTTACAGATAGCAAGTGCATGCTCGTTTTTCATTACTGTACTATATTTCATTGTACTAGCCTATATTCACTATCATACAACTGCTTATACAACTTGCTATCTGCCCATCACTCGTCACTATAAGGTCCATCATATGCTTTATTCCTTGCCATATTATTTGGATCGCATATACTCTGAGCCAAAGTAAAACTATACAGCTACAGACTCTTTTCCTCAGAGAATCTCTCTACAAAGCTGAAGAATCTACATTGTTATTTGGTGTATCAAATCCCCATTTTGTATTTTTAACTTTCAAAGACATTTGGACTAACAGTGATTATAACTTTTGTATCATTTAAAAACAGACATATTCCTCTAGGTCAGGGGTAGGCAACCTTGGCTCTTTTATGACTCATGGACTACAACATAGCTGGCTCAGGAATTCTGGGAGTTGAAGTCCATGAGTCATAAAAGAGCCAAGGTTGCCTACCCCTGCTCTAGGTGATCAAAAAGTGCATGGAGAAAAAATACCAGTGTCAGGTTTCAGTTGAGACTGCAATCCTTTCCACATTAACAGTACATTGGACATTAAAAACGCCTTTGTCTCCTCCCCCCAAAAGTTTTTTTCTTCATCTGCATCAGAAAATTGCAGCCCCTAAATGGCTGCCGAAATGTATCCACTGGCAGATAGTTGATCCTGGGTATAACCCATCTTTTAAAACTATTTTTTTTAATTTAAATATATAGTTTTTAATGAAGTAGAGCATTTTCTGGCTGTCAAGAATAGAAACCGAAATGATTTTTTTTTCTACACCCTGTAAACTACTTGGAATTGTAAAGCAAACAAGTGACATATAAATATTCTAAATACATTTTACAAATAATTCTGTGGAATAACAAGCAGATTCAAAGGGGGAAAAAGCTTAAGCAAATACCTGGCCTACCTAGCTTATCATGGAACATACTGGTTTGGCATTTGTAAATGCTTGGAGTCAAGTTCCTTACAGCAACTTTCAACTCTCAGAAAGTAATTAGTTATTTTTAAAAAACTGCCAAATTTCTCTGCCATTTTATGTTTACATGATACAGTTACCCAAGAAGCTGAGTTCATATAAATCCATCCTTCCAGTCCACAGAAGAGGATCAGAAGGGGAAGACAAAATGCAGAAGGTAAGTGACTGGCAATGAAAATACTGTAGTGCTAGTGGGAAATATTTAATTTCTGTAACTCTGGTCTATATTTCTGATGGATTCTGAAGACATAGTGGATCTCACACAATGATTAAGAAAACATGAAATTGATCAGAGGGCTTAAAAATGCATTCTTTCCTTTTCTTTCAGACGTAAAAACTTGAAACCAAGACTTGTTCAGTGTAGAAAGAAATGAAAATGACAATGTAATGGGGGCAAATAAAACCACACCTGAAAAATCAGGAACAATATTGATTCATAAAGCTCACTGTTTGTATGCTACTTAAAAACATGTGAATTAAACAATATGAGTTTGGATACTTATAGGAAGGTTTAGGTGCCCAACTCCTATAGAAGTATGGGGGACTTAGGCTTACAAATATAGAAGTCGTTTGCTTAACTTTTAACAATTTAAAATATAATAAAATAAAAATAAAAGTTACTGAATAAGCAAATTTTGCAATGCCTACTAATAGAAAAAAGAATGTTAATACATTGTTATCCTTGCATAATGAGGGCTTTCCCTCTTAGATACTTAAAATACTTACAGTTTCAAAAATCATTACAGTTTTGTCCACAGACCTAATGAGAGAACAAAGATGAAATAACATAACTGTATCAGTACTCATCCTTCAACAGTTAAAAAAAAAAGGTTTTAATTGTCCAAGAATCAGAATAGTATGAATAGCAAACAGTGAGCGTAAGCTCAGTGTTAGAGCACAGTGATTATTATGAATAGTTAACTTTACAATAACCTCCTCTGAAACTCAAAGGGAATGAAAAGAAATCCAGGAGGATAAGAATAATCTGTTGAACATTTTAAAAGCTGAGACTCCAATAATTAAGAATTTTATAGTTATCTCTACTAGAAGGAGTAATATATACTTCTTAAATGATTTTGCTTGTTGGTTTTGATTTGTATTCTGTGTACAAGTAGTCATCGACTTATGACCAGTCACTTAGCAACCATTCGAAGTTACGATGGACCCCACCAGGGCTACTTTCAACCCAAAATTCCAACAGCCCCCAGGACAATTACATTTTGGGTGCAATTTACGATGAGGTTTTTTTTTGCCCAAGCCCAGCATTTTCTTCAGGAAAACTGCCTATTGAAGACAATGGGTTCACTTAATGGCTGCTGTGTTCACTTAAGTCGTGGTGACTCGTTTAATGACTGCTGCAAAAAAGGCTGTAAAATCAGACACATGTGTTAGTCATGCTTAACGACAGGCATGACCTATGACCGTAATTCCAGGCTCAATTACAGACATAACTCAAGGACTACCTGTAGCTCTTATCCACTGCTTGGTTGAGCAAAAATAGTATTAGAGCTGTCTTGCTCCATAACCTTGAAATACACTATATTAATGTAGAATAAGCCTTTCTGCAAAAGCAATTGACTTTTTTTCATATTGCATCTTAAATGTATGATTGTTTATATTTACTTTCTGTTGCAAAAACTTAGGTTTTGAAAATGTATTTAATGGAGACATGCCATCTATACATTTTTTTTCCTTTTAATTCACATAGAAAGGTTGATCATAGGTACAGAACTTGCAAGTAGATTTTTCCTTACATATTTTTTAAATTTGGGAGATTGGTCTATAGTGATTTTGAGTTCATTACAAATGTTCAACACTACTTTCAAATAAGCCTCCTCCTTAAAATGATTCATGAGCTTAAATGGATATAATGTGATGCTCAGTATTGTCAATGGCATCATAGCACTTACCGTGTTTCCCAGAAAATAAGACCCAGTCTTATATTTCTTTTGGCACCAAAAGACGCATTACGGCTTATTTTCGGGGAAACACAGTATCAGGGCGATCAGCCTGGCCATGCGCTCCGTCCGCCATGCGCGCACAAGATGCGGCAAGTGTGTGGGGGCCAAAGGTGTCTGGCAGCAGCTGCAGCCCACCAGACCCTTGGCGCAGTGCAGATAAGTCTGAGCACGGAGGCAGAGGCGAGGGAGGCAAGCAATCTGGATGTGCTGCGCAGTTGCCTGTCTCGCGGGAGGCTCCCAGGACAGCATCGGCAGGAGGCAGAGGCACGGAGGGAGGCAGGCGATCCGGATGCACTGTGGGCCGCCTGCCCCAGCACAGCCGCGGGTAAGCCAAGAGACCGTGGGACAGAGTGGGCAGTGTGTCTGGATTGTATGCCTCCCCCCCATGGCTCTGCCTCCGCCTGCTGCCAGTGCCGCCGTGCAAGCCTCCCGCGAGCACAGCATGTCCGGATCGCCTGCCTCCCCCCGGCTCTGCCCTCAGACTTACTTGTGGCTGCGGCTGCTGCCGGACACCATCGGCCCCTGCATTCTTGCCACTTCCTGTGCTGGCCACCCCCACCCCCCAGGCTTATTTTTGGGTAGGGCTAATATTAAGCACACCCCAAAAAATCAGGCTAGGGCTTATTTTCTGAGTGGGGCTTATTTTCGGGGAAATACAGTATCAATGTAGAAATAAGCTAAATAACGGTCTATCTTTATAAACACAGAAATGGGAAAAACTAAGAACAAATTGAGCAAACCAACTGCAGAAGTAAAATATATACATTAAACAAAGATTCTTACCCAGTAACTAAAACCTGCCCATTCGAGGAAAAAGCACAAGCCAGAACTGGGGCAGTATGTCCACTTAAAGTACACCTACATCTCAGGTCAAATCCTAAACATTGAAAGGTGAACAAATATTTAATGAAAATATTGTTTATCAAATTACAACCTTGTCACTTTTGAATACAAAGTAAAATATACTGCACAATGCAGTATCTAGCTTGTGTTTTGTATTGTAAATCTGGCTGCTCTTTAATATTCTAGCTTTGTATTCCATGAAAGCAATGAAAATAGGATAAAATGGACAGCTTTTTTAAAAATTCTATTTTCATAACAAAATTTTCTGATCATTCCCCCCCCCCCTCCAAATGTGCTTTGGAGCCAATTTAGGAGCCAAAATAGGGAAGAATTCAATCTGACAGAACCATACACCACTGGATATTATTAATGAATTCATGCTAATGAATTCATATTCATATTAATGAATGAAAAATATATTTTAACCCTCATTCTAATAATCAAAATAATGAACAATAAATAATTATATATGAAAAAGCTTCACACTCTCTTAAGAGTGATTACTTTACCTTTCTCTCTCTCTTGTTGGTGTTTTTATTGCTTTATTGCAGGGGTGTCAAACTGCTGGCCCGCGGGCCGAATGCGTCATAACAAAACCACGCCCACCCCATTGCCGGCAATGGCAAAAAAGTCACGATATGTCGTGACACGTCACGTGATGTTACAAGTTTGACACCCTTGCTTTATTGTAATATGTTGCTTTACTGTAATGTACTATCAATTATTTCCTTTTTTCCTTTTTATATTTTTATAAGCAATCCTTTTGTATTATCAAAAAGGATTATTCAGTTCAGTAAGATACTTCCTTTTTCTTTTGTCTTATATGCTTGTTTGTTGTTTGAGCAAGACCTAATCAAAAATCCAAGCAGTGGAAAGGCAAGTAATTTTTTAAAGAATAAGCATTTTTAAATTATTGATACCTGTAGAATCAGAAGATGAAATGAGCCAGATCTTACTTATGCCATCCTGACCAGAAGATGCCATTCTGAAATAATCAGCATCTTGCCTATCTGATAAAATAGATATATATTCAGAAATGCATGAGAAATACAACAAAATAAGGTTTTCTAATTTTTTCCCCAATATCTGCTTCTAGTAAACTAAGCACAATTAGAGGTTTGCTGTGCAAAACTCAAAAATCTAGTGGACTGTGTGTAATTCAAGTAGTCCTTGACTTATGACCAGAATTGTGACCAAAATTTCTGTTGCTAAGCAAGGCAGTTGAACGAGGAATGCCTGATTTTATTACCTTTTTTGCCACAGTTGTTAAATGAATAACCACACTTTTTGAGTGAATCATGTGGTCATTATGCAAATCCAAATTCCCCTATTGAATTTGCTTGTCAGAAGCCAGCCGGGAAGACCTCAAATGACAATCACATGACTCTGGGATGCTGTAACCATTGTAAATACATGTCAGTTGCTAAGTGCCCAAATTTTGATCACATGACTATGGGGAATCTGTGACAGTTGTTAAGTGCGAGGACTGATTATAAATCATTTTTTCTCTGCCACTGTAACTTCAAATGATTGCTAAACAAATGGTTGTAAGTTGAGGACTACCTATATCTAATTTGTTTTGTGTTGTAAATCAGAGAGTTCTTGAATTTTCCAGCTTTGTGTTCCACGAAAGCAATAAAAATATGCTAGAATGGAATGTTTTTTTTCTATAATTATAATAGTTCTATATAGTGTCTCCAATCCACACACCTATTTCATGTAACACAAGTAGTCCCAAATAGGCAAAGACAAATGGACATCCCAAAGGTGCTTTTTCAGGAGGCAACTGGACATTCTTGTTTTTCTTTGAAGATGTTTCGCTTCTCATCCAAGAAGCTTCTTCAGCTCTGACTGGATGGTGGGGAGTGAAAGGATTTATATTGCTTGCAGACAGCTGGTCATTTGCATTCTTTTAGAGAGTTGTTGGGGCCATTTGGAGATTTACTTGTGTCCTCAGGGTCTCCTGAGTAGTGCAAATGTGCGTGGAGCCTTCATGGATATAGGATGTTTTTCTGCCCTGTGTCCCTTCACTATTGAAGACAGGTGCAGGCTGTTGGGATGAGTCTGTGTTGTCTGAATCTCAAACTAAAGCACAAATGGTTCCTGTAGTCTGCAATGTTTCTGGAAATCCGTTCATATTCTCGCACCATTCGACTCCCCACCATCCAGTCAGAGCTGAAGAAGCTTCTTGGATGAGAAGCGAAACATCTTCAAAGAAAAACAGGAAAGTCCAGTTGCCTCCTGAAAAAGCACCTTTGGGACAATCACACCTGGATGACTGAGAGTCTCCATAGACCAGTGATGGCGAACCTTTTAGAGACCGAGTGCCCAAACTGCAACCCAAAACCCACTTATGTATCGTCAGGTGCGGGGTGGGCATGGCTGCGGTGGTAACGGCAGACTGGGTGGGACTAAAAAGTTCAATCAATCAATTCCAACTTTGTGAGATCTTTTTTTCCCCGCGAGAAGTTGAAATTGGTTGATTGATCAAACCTTTTTTTTTTTTGCACACGGAGGCAGAGGCCTAAAGCGAAAAGGTTTTATAAAACCTAGCCAAAGGCCTAGGACTGGGGCGACGGTGCGCGTGCCCACAGAGGGCTCTGCGTGCCACCTGTGGCACGCATGCCATAGGTTCGCCACCACGGCCATAGACGATAAATGGACATCTTTCATTCCAATTTTAACTATTTAAAATTTAAAAATGTTGTATATATTTTAGGACTTCATTTTATATATGGTTGTTAACATTTTTCCTACGATACTGGAATTTGAAATCATAAAAATAGCTGAACTGAGCATGGAATACTCAAGCAGAAGCCAATTAACAATTCCAAAATCACATTTATTAGGGAAAAATTAAAAAATGAAATTAATTGCTTTGAATTCGACATTTTCCATATGAAGAGAGATTAAAAGTAAAAGTTACTGTCCTTTTAAAGTATGTTCAGTGAAAGCAAAGCAGCATTATATATGTTCGTTGCCTTGAATTACTTATAAATTAAAAAAATGAGATAAAATCAAATAAAAATAATAAATAATTTCACATAATTTTAATTGCAGCCAAAATTCTCTTCTACTTCAAGCACAATTCTTTAAAGGGAAAGAAGAGTATGATAAACGTTTTACACAGTACAGTCCTCTGCATATATACTAAGAATTAAGTCCTACTGTGATCAGTAGAGCTTACCCCCACTAAATGTCTTTAAGATCACAGTCTTACGTGCCATACATTTGCAAAAGAGATAGATCACTGGGCAGGAAATATTACTCAAGAAAAAAATCTGGCTTTAAATCCATTACAATAGAATTAAATTAAAGAGAAACTTCAAAAGGAATTTATATTCATCAGTTATAGATACTAAGGACAAGAATTACAAGTAAAAGTTAAGTCTGGAACTGACAAAATATTAAAAGGATTTATTTAATAGTAAATTATCTAACCAGAATGTGGCCTTGAAGAAAAATCACAGCAGGTAACACCAAGATCATGAGCTTTCTCATTATGTAAGCACTTCATTTTGTCATCCCAGAAAGTTAGATCTCCACAGGATGATCCCATCACAAAGAAACGTCCATTAGGAGCAAATGCACAAGCTACCAATGATCCATCTTTAACACTACCAGATCTAAAAAGTAAGAATAAAGGAATTTGGTAGCTAAAACCTTGTTACATGTTTGGGGGGAAAAACAAATTAAATCTAAAAGGAGAATATTTCAAAGTAATCTTTGATATAACAAACAGAGCAATATCAAAGTTGCCTACAAATTGTACTATAACATTTTAATTTGTGTAATTATAAAATTTCAAGACTTATTGTTGATCACTTGTCAAGACCAGGGCTATATTTTAAAGGCCTCATTGACATTTAGGGAACTACTTATATTCCTTCTTTTTTGCTGCGTTTTATATTAAGTATAAATTCTAAACTATGTTAAATCTTAATTATAATTATTTAGAGTAAGCAAGAATCATTAACTTAAGTTTGTAATTCTTTTATTCTAAGACATGCCAGGATTCAGATAATAGGCAAGTAGCTATTAATCTTCAGGTAAACAAAAACTTCAGAACAGGATATTGCAGTTGCATCAAAGGAAAAGAGGACTAGAGCCACAGTTTAGCATTATACTGATTCACATGAATGCAGCACAAGAAAATTGATCATTCTTATTGAGATATCTTACGCCTAAAATAATAATTATGCCTACATAAAACTGCATTGTTTCATTCTTGATAGAGTGGTTTTAAACATGATAGTGTACAGAAGGACAAGTTATTTAAAAAAAAAAAACCAGAAACAAATCTTTCCTGCAATACTTGAATTTCAAGAACTCTCTTCAATCCATTGAAATCCAAGGATCGTTTGCCCTGACTTTCATAGAAGCAGTCCTAACTTTATACTAAATGAGACAGCCTGATCAGCCAAGTGGTACCCTTAAAACCTATTGGGCCTAAAACTCCCCTGAGGTCTGGTTCACAGGGCTAACACAGCTACTGGAGTAGAAATGGGAATGCAACTTCTTCCATTATAGTAAGCATAAGCAAATAGACTTAATAATTCTGGGGGGGAAAGTATTTCTAATTGCCTCAGATTTGATATACTCACCGAAACAATTTTAGCGTCTGAACATTCCACATATTTACACTTCCATCAGCTGCTCCTGAAACTAAATATGTAGAATCAGGAGAAAATCGACAAATTCTTAGAGGGTTTCTACAGGGATGTTCCAACACTGCCTGTTTCAACCCATCTTGAGTATTCCACAAAATTGTGTTGCCATCTGTAGAACATGAAGCCAAAATATGCCCCGAAGGAGCGAAGCAACAGCAATGGACAGCATAAGTGTGGCCTTTCAGTGGTGAGTAAGGAACCTCACTAAAATTGTTTAACGAATACAGACGGACTGTTTTGTCCAAGGAGCATGTAGCCAAATAGGAAGAAGAGAAGGCACAATAGTTGACATCATCGTTGTGGTCTGCCAAAGTGCAAATTAATTTAACCATTTGGTGATATAAAGTTACCTGAAATAAAGAGAAACAAAAATCAAGTTGATTCATAATTTCTAGATTAAGTTACACTCCGTTGAACATTGTACTAAGAAAGCTGATCTATCATTACCAAAATATTGGTCCTCACAAAAAAACGCTTTCTCACTAGTTTCAATCAGAGTAAAGGTGAAAAGCTAAACCCTAAATAATAATCCATAATTTATGGATGATATTATATACTTATAGAGACCTAACATCCATTATTCTTTATTTTAGAAAGCTGTCCTTTAAATTTATTTGCTTGGTTTTGCTCTTGAATTATCCTTTGTAAAGCAAAATTTTAAACATAAACAATTAACTTTTTTTCTCCTTATAAACCTCTTTCAGATTTGCCCTTTTTTCAGGTTTCTCCTTTATTTTTTTTGAGAACATATGGTCGCTGTAGGTATCTTATAATCAGGCACACTGGAAATACCTACTTGGATTTTGATTTACAGAGGCTGGCAGCCTCCAACCTCAGATTCACCTGCAACGTCAGAATCGCTTTCTGAACTCCCTGACACTTAACTCTGTCTGCTTCATGTTCGAAAGACGTACTTTGAAACGAACATTTTCAAGGCAGAGGTCTGACCCTTTCAAAGTCTTAAGACTAACACTAAGAGACCCTTTCCCCGTTTTTCTCTTTCCAGAAGATGGGGAACCCCCCCCCCCCCCAGAATAGAGCGGCTGGGACAGGCAAACAGGCACCACCCACCACCAGGGGGCGCTCTCGTTCTAACGGCCCCGAAGCGGCCCCGGTACTCCCAGGAGTCCCGCTTCAGCCTTCCAATCCGAGAGGGGAGGGGAGGGGAGAGGAACGGGGGCTCAACTATGTTCCTACCTCTCCCTACGGCCGCGCGGTGGCTTCGGGACTCGCCCGTTCTATCGGCGAGGAACTGAGCGACTGATAGAGGCGCGCGGCCGGAGGACACCCGACCTGTCAGAAACAAAACAAGGTCACGTGGCCGCGCCCATCGCTTTTCTCCGGAGGGGAAAGATGGAAGTGCTGTACAGTAAAACCAGCCGAACCTGTGCTCACGTGACCGTCTCCTCAGAACGCGGAAGCAAAATGGGGGGCGTGTTGGTGACCGTCGGGGACGTGACGTCACCATTCTAAACAAAGTCTGGAAACTCCGTTCCTGTTTTCTCCTTCGTCGCTCCCCGATCCTGTGCTTTGTACCTTGAGGCTTCACACAGGCGGAAACTGCATTTAAGACAAAATGGAAAAAAAAGAGGGTTGCGAGCCGTATAGTCCAATAAATGTGCCCGAATTAAAAAATAATCTGTCTTTTACAGACTTACCTTGAGCTAAACCCCTTAAAAATTCGCTGCGACTTAAAGGTGTGTGGGAGGAAATTGCACTTGGTCAACTGTTCAGTTTCCAGATTTTCAACCGGCAGACATTCAACAGTCTCCCATCTAAATTTCAGGACTTAATGATTGCAACATAAACACGTAATTGAAGTATCAACCCGAATTGCCATATCCAAGTATTCCTGACATAACACAGGAAGACAAATCATTTCTCTAGAAGTGTTTGGGGGAGGGTTTGTTACCAATCATATCTACATATGTCAGGTGTGGTGACTTGTAATATGCACGAGTTCTTTTTAGGCACATGCAGTAGATAGAATGTAATTTGCCTATTATTTTAATAAACGGTGCTGCTGTAATAGCCTTATGGTTGTTATTAATAGCTTTAAGAGGTTGGATCCAATTATATATAATTTATTGACACTCAGAGAATAATCAGGAATGTAAAGATTTTACATGTTTAGTTAAATCTAAGTCCCAATCAGAACTTACATTTTTAAATATTTTATGGGGTAAAGATGTGTTAGATTTAATGTCACTTTTAAGTGGTTATCCATAAAGTTGATAAATGACTCTGCATTTTACTGAATTATTTGGAAGGAGTTCCTAAGGAAACATCCTGTCTCCTATAGTGGTGAATCAGATATAATTTAAGGTGTACATATCAGTGGCCATTACATGGTAGAAAACTCCATAGTATAACTATGTGTGGTATGAAGTGCTTCCTTTTATCTGTCCTGGATTCCAGACTATTCATCTTCATTGGATGACTGGAGAAGTGGGAGGGGAGGGGAGCTAAAATTTAAAAGTGACTCAATAAAATTTCAAATGTATTTTTGTTGTTTTTCCTGCTTCAAAACTTTACTTTGGATGGTAATTCTATTTTTATTGCTTTAGAAATATTTATTCTTTATGGTTTTATTGCTTTTAATGTTGTAAGCTGCCCAGAGTCACTTCAAGGGGAAATAAGTGGCAAACAAATTTAATAAATATATAAATAAAAGAATAGCAGGGTCTTCCATTCAAATTAATGCTTATTAGGAATGTTCGTTCAATGGAATTATGTTAACAGATAAAATGCTTCCATGTCCTTGATCCTATAAAATTTGCAGTGTGTGAATGTCTGTGTCTGTATCTATATACCGTAGAAGACAGAACGAATTAATGAAAATCTACGCATCTCTTCCTTCAGTGGAGGAAGTCTGAGTGAGTCATATTCACAGGCAAGTGTTGAGATCCAAACCAATAAATGTCCAATAAATGTACTTTCCTAATCATCAGTGATATGTAAGTATCTCTTTTGGCAACTGGAATTAAAAGTTTTGTTAATGTGAAGAAAATTTCTTCTGTGCTTTGCACATAATTGGAATAGCCCTTGGACAACAAGTATATTTAAAAATGTGCTGAATGCCAAGTGAATTTGTAAGTGGCATTAGGTTTTAGGGCACTGAAAATTAAGTTACTATGGTATTGATATTTATAAAATTAAATCTATTACTATTTTTGTGAACATGAATAGGATTCCTCACACAATTGTAGAGCATTGTATTCTCTAGTACACACTTTGCATATTACTTTGGCTAGTAAATGCTGCCACTGCTCCTCCTTGGGCTCCCTCTGTTGTTTTTATGTGTCATTTATGGCAATTGTGCACTTGAAGATTTATACCCATTTACCTGGGAATAAGTGCTATTGAACTCAGCAGGGCATTCTTCTGAGAAGACATGTAGAGGGTTGAACTGTAAATGAACTTCATGTGCTCCGTGTCATGATACAGCTTAAACATATTTGTAGTTCTGCAGATTCTGTTTAAATCACACTGATAATAAATCTGTTCACTGTAGAACAAGCAGTTGCAAAATGTTTGCAGCAGCTGGAATGTGGTTATTGCTATTGCAGTAAACAAAAGAGAAATTACATTTGAGAGTTTACGGACCCTGGCAGTGACTTCCTTTACTGATGGTTTCAGTTCATGGATGCTTTGAAGGAAATGACCAAATATTTAAAGACTCTGATTGATGCTTAAAATGTTAATTGTCCAAGAGTAGGAGTAAATTGCAGACTTTTTAGAAAACATGGCAACATTAGTTTTATTACAATTAATAATTAGCTGTCCTTCACAGCAGTAATGAAGAAAGACTCTGCTGAAGCCCACTAACTTTGAGGAAAAAGGTGCTGTGTTGGATACTTTTAGGCACATGGAGACAGGTCTCTGCTTAGTATGGCCACTGAAATTTAGGCTTTGTCAATGCTCAGACAAGTATATTAACATAAAAATTGGATACACATCCACACGTACATAGAAGCATTAACAATATGATATAGCACTGTAATTAAAGAAGAAAGACCAGGAAAATTATACAAACAATTCCAACAGAGTTAAACAAATTTCTTAAAAGTCCTTTCTTGAAAAAGAAGTTTAATTCAGATATTTATATAAACAAATATACTGTCAACCAATATTTGCAGACATTAATTCATTTGGATCATCGCAATTAACAAAGCTCACCAATTCTTAGAATCTTCTTGAAAGAGTCCAAGAAAAATATATGCATCCCTGACCCACAAAGATGTCTCTGAAATTGTGTCACTGTAAAGAATTATTTCCTTTGTGTTTGGTGTGTGTGGGAGTGTGTGACATGCTACAGTCAAGTTAAGGCATTTTCTGAATTTTTGATATGCCAAACCAAAGATTAACCATCACTGCTCTAGAAGGACTCAAAGATCTGCCTTATAACTCCTTACCTGCTAAAATACCCAGGAAATTCTTATCTTTTTTATGCATAGTTGTTATCAGATTGGTATGACTCAGTGTTCTTGAACAAAGCTAAATTTTGTTATATAATACTACTTGTAAAATTGGGCAGAATTTGATTATCCTTTGATGAACTACCATCAATTATTTATAATATTTTATCTTTTGTTTTGACTTTGCTTGTAATGAGTTTTTGTTTGCAATTCTGATCAGTGACCGTAAAGAAAATATTCATTCCTTGCCCGAAACCCATAAGGCAGGGGTGTCAAACTCGCAACGTCACGTGACATGTCGCAACATATCGCGACTTTTTTTCCATTGCCGGCAATGGGGTGGGCACGGTTTCGCTATGATGCATCCGGCCCGTGGGCCGGCAGTTTAACACCCCTGCCATAAGGCATTCTAAAACAGGCCAGCTTGCTGTTTGCACTCTGGTTGAGCTAGCTTCACTCAAAATTTGTCAAATAGCATTGTCATTTCTGAAGACAATTGTCTTCAAAGCATTTGTGTGCTTATGTGTGTGCATTCATGGACATTTCAGTCAGTCTTGAATCCTGATGAATACCTGAACTAACTTTGATCTTGCTGCCTTCCTAGGACCGTGAGGGAGTGACTGACCCAAAATCACTCAGCTGGCATCATACATAAGGGAGGGCTAGAACCGACCATCTGCCTGTTTGTAGCCTTGTTTCTTTAACCACTGTACCAAAATGGCCGTAGTAATCAGTTCTTAAGTCATATCTACTATACGGTATAACCCAGAAATAATGCAGTACAAATGCCACACATCTGAAATTCTCACCAGTCTAGTGACAAAAAGTATTAACAATCCAATAGCAGAAAGAAAATACATTCCTGTGTAAGTGCTGTGTACCAGAGAGAGCTTAGTCTTCTTAATGGTAAAAACTAAAGATTTCCAAACATTCTTGATTTACAATGCCCTTAGAGTCTCAGTATTTTTTTTCACAGCACCCCTAGTTTGTGCAGTGTCTGGTAGACATCAATTATTGCTGTTTCCCTCAAAACTGAGGTGCCAACCACAACTCTAAAAATTTGTCTTTGTAAAGTCAAATTCTTTGATATCAGTACTACAGCTATGAGCTTTACTTTTGATCACAAAGATAATCTGCATTTTGAGTGAGTGCAATACAACAGTGGAGACCAGGAGATTATATACAAGTCTATCAAAACACTACAAGAAAATCTCACAAACTCTTAGGAACATTTTCTCTGACAAGTGTCTATATTTTCCAATTTGTTTGAAAATGTAGCAGTTGAGCTACTAACTGGAGCAAAGTACAGGGCTCATATCAATCTGTACTGAAAGATCTGAATTGGTTACCGCTTATGGTATTGATATTGACCTTTCAAATTCTGAACGTTAACAACCACTTTTCCTGTTATGAACATGCCTGGCTTATCCAATGTATGGAAAAGAAACCTTTCAAGACACAGAGATCCCACTGTCACATGGGATAATTCCTTCTGGATAGTTTCCAGGTTATGAAATGTATTTTGGGGGAAGTTGTCCCCTTGCTCATTCTCACTCACTCACTCATACAAAATAGTTTTATTTTTTTTAAAAAAATTGTTAATCATCTTGAGTGTTTGCCAGACCAGAAAGACAAAGTATAAATCAAGTAAATATTAAAGTATGTTGAGTTTGAAACAGTAGCACAATGTTAACTTTCTGAGGTTGTCAAATAGATATTAACATCTAGTGTTGGTGTTCTCCGTAGATGTGAGACATAATTATCGGTCATCTTCCTGAAGCAAGACAAGTTTTAGGAAGAGTACTGATGGGCTTGAATCTTCTGAATCTAAAGCCCTATGGTTCTCCTACCAGGCATAAGAGATCAACAGTGCTAGGCTAGAACTTAACTTACCACCAGTAAATTCAGAAGGAACACCACTAGAAAAAGTTGAAAGGATCACGCACCTCGGTTCTAATTTACATGAAAGCTGGGACATGACCGCTGAAGTAAAGACAAGGATAGAGAAAGCTCGAACAGCATTCTTCAAAATGAAAAAGGTCTTCTGCAGTCACGACATAAGCCTAAGACTGAAAATCAGATTTGTCAGATGCTATATTTTTTCTATCCTGCTCTATGGAGTAGAGAGTTGGTCTCTGACAGAAGGCCACCTGAAGAGACTAGAAGCATTTGAAATGTGGATTTACAGGCGGCTGTTACGTATAAGCTGGGTTGACAAAATCAGAAATGAGGAGGTGATAAGCCACCTGGGAAAGCCAAGGGAAATCATCAAAACAATTAAAAAACGAAAGTTAGAATATTTCGGACATGTGATGCGACACCCGGAAAAATACGGCATACTCCATTTAATCCTCCAAGGAAAGATTGAAGGCAAACGAGGTCCAGGGAGAAGAAGAACATGGCTTCAAAAGCTAAGGGACTGGTTTGGACAAAACTCAGCAGCACTTTTTTGTGCGGCTGCTGATAAAAACAGGTTCGCCAACATGATCGCCAACGTCCGATAACGGATATGGCAGAAGAAGAAGAAGGCTAGAACTGCTGTAGATAATTTCAGGAAAATTCTATTATACTGGGTGGAAAAAAGTAGGAGTTGGGAAAGCATAATAGACTATATATTATTATTAAACACAAGGACTGTTGTGTTAATTTTACCATGATATTCACGCAGGTAGTTTTCATAACTTTCATAATTCCAGGCAGCTATAAAGCTGACATTCCAGAAATAATCGATTTTAGTTTAATACCAGACTGAAGTATATCCAAAGCAATCTGGTCATAAGCTGTAGCTCTGATTCTCCTACTCCTATCTTTTACAGAAACAACGGTGTGCAAAGGGCAGCATGCTGGGGATAGAATGTTTCAGGAAACAACAGGATATTCTGGTTTATTCAAAAAGAAAAAGAGAAACTCCCAGTATTTTACAGAATGTTCTGTTCCCAGAAAGATGAGTTTTGCCCTCAAATGTTCGATGTAGTACATTTTCCATTCATAATTGCAAGGGGAAAAAATCATGTTGCTAATAATGTCAGGTTTCTTAAAATGTGTTTGAGTAACATAGAATTAAAATAACTGAGAAAAAAACTGGTTTGCAAAACAGTCTTTTATTGTATCCGTGCCACACATACTAGTGAAAAATAACACTCCTAAAAAAAAAGAATGCTACCTTTTCCACAACATTTTGTTTTAAATGAAACTTCAAGTACTCTTACATAGGTACAAAAAAAAGTCTGATCTATCTGCCTCCAACAGGCCACCACAACACACAGTAGATAAAACACAGTGGTTACAAATTTTTTTTATTTTTTTCTTTTTTGTTGTTTCTGTGGCAAGGCAAATGGAGGGAAATGTTTTTATGAAAAAATACTGTGTGCGTAAGAAATTGTCACATTTTTATTCCACATGGATACAAATGATTATACTCAAATTTGAGGCCCTGGTGGCTTGAAATTATATAACAAAATAGAAAAATGGAAAACTAATATCCCCTACACCCTGTTTTAAAGGCAGGCACTACAAAGATTAAGGAGACTCCACAGTGTTGGTAGAGGATACTTACTGTACAAGCCATATAGCTGTAATTACCTTAAAACTAAAATAAAATGCTACAGTCCTTTCTAAGGCATAAACAATAATGTCTGCAAACAATATGTACACATCATACATATTTAAAACAAGACTTAATATAAACAATAATGAACAGTATATACATATGTTTCATTTTTTTCTTCACTGTTTTGAAATACAATTTAACTACACAAGTGATGCAGCAACATATATATAAATGTACTTGTAACTCTACAGTAAAGTTTAATTTTTCGTGCTTTTTACAGCACATCAGTGTAAACAGTTTTACTTGGCTTTGTTTTGTTTTTGTTTTTTTTTTAATTTTAAAACATTCCTTGTTGTATTTTTCAACATTTAAAGCAATTTTATTTTATTTTATTTTTCTTAATTCTTCCTTTTCACAGAAAACGAAGAGTCTGGATGCTATTTAATCATAAATAATTCATAAAATTAAATACATTTACTAAAAATAAACTACAAAGTAAAAAAAAATGAAAAATAGATATTTATTGAAAGGGGAAATACAACTTTTTTCCCCAACTAGAGCTCTGGTGGTTGAATATTCAGTGCGTTTTGATATATTTTAAATTGCTATTGCACTATGACACCCCTTACATTTAAATTCTTTGGGTGTGCTTCCCTGTTCTACCTAAAATAGTTTGATAAAACACACAAACCAAGAACCAAGGGCCATGGTTGCTGAAGGAGTGAAACCTTAAGAATTAGCACTACTCCCCGTGATCCCTTAAGGAAAAATAAAACAGTCATTAGTTATGCATGTGCCTTGTACTTTAATGTAAATACACTTCACATTGCTGGTCTTATTTGTCCTCATTTAAGAAAAGAAAACATGTTGGACTGTAATCACTTCAGCTCACTTTGAAAATCTCTGTCCATTTTTTTTCAAAATGTTTTCTCATGTTGTGGCCAGCCCGACCAATGTCAGAATCATCTTCATTAAATGTTTCACAGTTGTCAAACACAAGCCTGACATCTATAGCAAAAGCTTCAAGATTAGGATACCTGAAACAAACAAACAAAAACAGCATTCTTTTTATGTGGCGTTAAAACAGAAAAATAAAACGAAGACACCTGCCAAGGAGAAACGCAGTGTTTTGTTTCAAATTGGACAATGCTATAAATCAGCAGATTCTACCAAAGCCAACCATTACACATTTTCTGTATAAGCAATAAAGTCTAATTTTAATACAATACTCTACAATGGTAACACACTTTGTAGAATAATTTCATCTTTGATTGATTGATTGATCCTATGCCATCAAGTCAGTATCCACTCATAGCAACTACCACAGGCAAGCCTTCTCTGGTTGATCTGTCCTGATCTTATATAGAATCATATTCATTTAAAATGCCTCTGAGAGATTTATACAGGTAGTCCTTGACTTACAACAGTTCATTTAGTGACCGTTCAAAGTTACAACGGCACTGAAAAAAGTAACTCATGACCATTTTTCACACTTAGACCTTTGTAGCATCCACACGATCATGTGATCAAAATTCAGATGCTTGGTGACTGGTTCATACTTATGACCGTTGCTGTGTCACAAGGTCATGCAATCACCTTTTGCAACCTTTTGACCAGCAAAATGGGGAAGCCAGCTTCACTTAACAACTGTGTTACTAACTTAACAACTGCAGTCTGGTTTGGAGGCATCACTGCTTCAGCCAGGAAGGCGGTGCAGAGAGTGGTGAGAATGGCTGAAAAGATCATTGGCAGTTCCCTCCCTCCCATCCAGGACATAGCACAGAAGCGTTGCTTGAGCAGGGTCCGTAAGATTATCTGGGACACTACACATCCTCTTCACGACCTGTTTTCCTTGTTACCTTCTGGGAGGAGGCTTCGTGGTATCCGTAGCAGAACATCCAGATTCAGCCATAGTTTCATTCCTTACAGCATTAACCTTGCGAACTCTCAAACTTCCTCCTTGCGTTATATATTCAAGATGGACAGTATTTAATATTTGTTTGCTACGTATATGTAGGGGTGTGGGTCTATACATATGTTGTTCATATTATGTTTAGGTGTGTGTCATGTATGTGTTTCACTTTGAGAGCAGGCAACTAAATTTCATTTTTGATGTGTGCCGTTGTGCCCACAGTATAAAAATGACAATAAAGGTTATCTTATCTTATCAGTGATTCACTTAACAACTGTGGTAAGAAAGGTCATAAAACGGGGCAAAACTCACCTAACCAACATCACACTTAACAACAGAAATTTTGGGCTCAATTGTGGTCATAAGTCGAGGACTGCTTGTACCTCCACCTCGTCTCATTAATAGTGTCAGTTAGATGTGGTATGATCAAACAAATGAAAAGCATGAGCTTACAACATTTCAAAGCTATGGATGTGTTCCAAACGTGGCCAGTGTAAATTTTAGCTGCAGTCCAGTTCATATTTATTGGAGCAAATCAGTCTCATGGAAGGACCTGACTTCCAAACAAACACTCTCAAAAGAAAGCTTAAGGGCTCTTGGGGAAAACAATGGGTACACAAATATTATTTTTCCCCCCATTCAATCATGTCTGATTCTCTGAACAAGTCCCTGCGGGTTTCTTGGCAAGGTTTCTCAGAAGTGGTTTGCCCTTGCCTGCTCCTTCCTAGGGTTGAGAGTAAGTGACAGAGCCAAGGTCATCCAGCAGGCTTTGTGCCAAAGGTGGAACTAGCACTCACCGTCTGATACCTTTATACTACTGCACCAAACTGACTCAAAACATTGCATAATTTAAAATAAATTAGAACTTGATTTATTTTAAAAGGAACGAAGAGAATATTCATAAAATCCACATGTACATACTACCTCTGTCTGGCTCCGCTTCTAAAGGCACTAATCTGTGCAGTGACGCTGCCCAGCATGACCTTCCTTCCAGCTCAATTTCTGAAGTTTCAAGTGTATTTCAGATTGCTTTCTTTCTCCATATCAGTATTTTTATTTATGTATTTGTATCCCGCCTTTATTATTTTTACAAATAATTCAAGGCCGCAAATGTATCTAACACACCTTCCTCCTCCTATTTTCCCCACAACAACCTTGTGAGGTGGGTTGGGCTGAGAGAGAGTGACCGGCCCAAAATCACCCAGCTGGCTTTCATGGCTAAGGCGGGACTAGAACTCACGATCTTCTGCTTTCGAACCTGATGCCTTAACCACTAGTTCAAACTGGGTCTTATATGCTTCTCCCTTTTTAGATCCAATCGCACTGCGAGATGAGAGGCATGTAAATTTGATAACAAACAAACTCCTGTTTAATAGTATCTCATTGCTGCTATTAGAATTTGAAACCAGAATTAGTTCAGTCTTTTCAGGAGTCTTTTCAATCCACCACCAGGCTCCACCTACTGGTAGTTTCCATGAAATCAAAACTATGCCGCATACAATGTCATGCACATTTGTCCTTTGTTCAACATCGTTATCAAAAAAAGAAAAAGTGGGTGAATTATTTTCGCCCTGTGTGTGTGTGTGTGTGTACACACGAGCTTCCTCACCTCTTGCCAATCTGCAATTGTGCTCAAATTCAGTATTGTGCTCAATTGTGCTCAAATTCAACCTGAAATGAAGGCATTATTGCTATTTCTAATCGATCTTCCTGCCCCCTCCACCCCTTCAATGAAGTTTAAAAGCTTTTTAGAATGCTTCTAATCTCCTGGTATTTGTGTTTGATTGCTTATTATTGATCTTCCTATACCCTTTCCCATACTCCTCCCCCAAGACTTTTAAGAAGGGCTTCTGAACTGCAGGTTTAGCATGAGGGCACAAAGCGTGCAACCACATTCAGAAGGGCCTCTGGTGAAAATCTGTTGCCCTGCCAACTGGCTGCCCTGCCCTGCCACCATAATTTTGGGCCTGCAAAAAGAAAAGACTTCTGAATGAAGATGTATGACTATAATACCATGGAACTACAAGTTCAGATATAAAGGATGTAAAACTGCCAATAGCAAAACAAAAACAAAAAAACCCCACACTCAGCTATTTCTTAACTTGAAGGTGAACACAGACTGATACTCTTTGAAAGTTTGAGTTCGCAAGACTACTAAAATGCGTTCTGTATCCTTTTAGAACCATGAATATCGGCATAAATCAGAAGAGACCGAAAAGAGAATGCAAAAATATTCTGATTTCATTTAAATGTGAATGGTAAAAACAGGAAATTCATCATCTGGTGATCCATAGTAATTGTTGCTACTTGTATTGCTAGGTAAATAAATTGATTGATTTTGAATAATTCATGCAGGACAAAGCTTTCAATGGCTATAGTGCTATATTGCTATTATATTAAACATTATAAAGGATAAGTGGAAGGATACTATTATGTTCCTGACTTGTCTCTTTCCAGAGGCATTTAGCTGACTGCTGCATACCCGATTATGTGGGCTTTGATCTGATCCAGCAAAGCTTTTTTCCTTTTTTTAAAAAAATGCAGATATATGCATTGTGTGATATATGCATATACTTGTTGCCTCTCTTCCTCCTGCTGCTGCTCCTCCATTAAGCCCCAAGCACTATCCCATGTCCTTCCAAAGCACCATAATATAACATATAATACAGTATAACAGTACAACACATTCTGTACTTCTTCCATTACACCATTTTTCCTGACTCTTTGATGGTGGTCCTAAGATCTAATACATAATTAGACCATCTTGAGTCCATGTCTGCCTTTTGAAGTCATCAGTAGTGAATTGCCCTTTGAAATTCAGCTAATGAATTGATTTCCCCACTTAAAACAGAGTTTGACACCAGACCTCAGATATCTTGCAACAGCTATTTCAGAACAGGTAAGAATAAATATTTCTGCACACACACACACACACACACACAGGTGTTTGTGTGTCTGTGTGTAAATCATACTCATCACAGTGTGGATGCTTGCAGAAGCTATCAAATAGTTCCTTACTGGATATATGTCTGATACACACAGTCCCAAGAAAACAACAAAAGCTTCAATCTCCAGTGTAACTACTAGTACTACATATTTACTTACCTTGCCAGCCTTGAGTGTTCACCATTATAGTATTTTAGAACCTAAAATATTAGACATCAGAATCTATCTGGATTTTAATTAATCAAAGTGGATTTAAACTTTCACTTTTTCTTTTCTGTGCTTCCTCTGATTTTTACTTACTGTCCATTATTCAGCTTCTCTCGAATTGTAGAAAAATCCATGGGTTTTTTAATAACTTTCCTATAACCGGGAACATGTTTCAAATTTACAGGAAGTAGGAAAGGCCAGGCATCTTCATGAGTTTCCAATTCAGACAGGAGCACACTAACAATATTTAGAAAGAAAGCCACAAGTCAGTTCTCAACTATTTTGCACCTCATGTTGCAATGAATATCAATAAAAAAAAGTCAAATGGTATATTAAAAAGTAACACATTTATTAAGGGATTAGCTACAATCCACTTCATCTGATGCAGAGAGGAATCTTTAGAAAATATTTGGGACAGAGGAGAATAGTAAAAACCAAAATCAGAAGACAATGATACTACAGAAGCTGTATAGATTTGGGAGACCAAAATAACCACATGAATATCAGCCACTGAATTATGCCCAATTTTCTGCACTTTGCACCAAAACCTGTTTCTCCCAGTCAAGCTTTGACAACAGAAGGGAGATTAGGTGCCTTCCGTTAAAAAGACGGCCAACGAACGACATGCCAAGGGAAAGATCCTTGAAGGATTTTTCCCTCCACTATAGCTTTTTCAACTTACCAACAGAAGGAACCAACATTCCTTTAGTTTATATGACTCTCCTGGATTAGAAGTCCTAGAATTATCCCACAAGTTCCTCCGATACAGCAAAGATCTGCAACTAGCTTCAAGAGCTGTGTTTGAAGCAGCATGTGTGCCGAAAACTGGGGAACGGGGCTGCAATCCGTTCGTTGTTGAAGAAGCAGCTTTTTTGGAATTTATTTTTCGAATGGACAGTAAGTTATGACTTTCACTTCTTAGTCATTTTTAAAGACTATTAATCTTCATTAAGCTAGAAGAGGCTCTCTTTAGCCACAGCCTGTTATTCCTTTTTGAAGATCTGTGCCATTTGGGGGATTTCTTCATTGTTAAACAACAAGGAAGAAGGCTGCTGAAGGCAAGCTAAAATAAGCAAGTGTGGAGTATCTTTTTTAAAAAAAAATTGGGCTTCTGGTTTTGCGTCACTGCAAGAAGAAGATGGGAAGGCAGAGCTCTGCCTTCCGCGCCTGATTTCGCCCTACTGGGGGCCCTAAAGTCACCCCAAAGAGGCGATGAAGGCGAAGAAGGAGGGGTGCCTTGTCGATCATGGAGAGACGGCGGTCTCTCCATTCGATCCAAGGAAAGCCCTCTAAACTGGCAGGGGAAAGACCGGCCACACCTCTGTGGCCGGCCATTAGCTGCTGACAACTGAAGAACAAAAGCTTTAATTAACACATCGTAAACAGCATGTTTGGACCGAGTGAGAACGTTGATCCTTTCTTTACTATTTTACAACTGAATTACCTGGGAAAGGCTCCCAAGAAGCTTAAAACCTCCAGATGTGAACGGAAGCGGTGTTTTAAATTATTTATGGGACAGAAATACACAATACTGAAGTGAAAGTAATACAAAGCTAGTTTTGATAAATCTGAGAACTGAGATAATTGTTAAGATTTTCTCTTTGGGGAAAAAAAACTATTGAGGTGAAATATAAGAAATCAACCCTTTGTTTTAAGAGTGGAAAATGGACTTTGAATGACATCTAATGGTGGATTTGAATACAGCACTATAACTAGCTCCTTGGCTGCTTGATGACTTTCAGCTTAAGGGAAAACAGCTGGCAATAAAGGAAAATATTTTGGCATATTTATCATCCTGACCTTCATGGATTATAAATATCTACTGAGCTTGGACTTTTAATCTCAAGAGCCAGTGGGAGAGAAAGAAAAATCGGACTTTTGAATACGTCTGGCTGTAGGGAGGTTGAACATTTTGAACATTGGGAACATTGTGGATTACAACCTTGCCTGACTGATAATTTTCAGGATACTTGATACTTGATATAAAGCATTACTATAAAATATATTGCTATTAGGACTGGATTATAAAGGCCAGAAAACTAGAGGAAATTTTGTTTCACTCTTAATGAGACTGGTAATACCAGAGGATTTCTAGGAATGATGCCTCAAGAAAAAAACAATTATCTTTCAGAAGGAAATACTCTCTATGCTACAGCAAATTCATCAAATAATTCTTGTACACAAAGAGGACATAAAAAGAAACCATAATGAGACTAAAAATAACGTAGATGATATAAAGGACCAAATCTCCAAATTGAAGCTACAACTGGAAAGCTCCCAGACAATGTCTACAAAGTATAAACAAATAAACCAGAAATCAGAGGATGAAGCAGAAGAAATGGACTTAGAGATGGAGGAGATAGGAGAAGGGAAATATGGACTGCTATACACAAATAAAATACTGCAAGACCTACCTATAACGATGAAAATACAAAAGACCCTTTACTCCTTTCTCCAAAATACACCTGATGACAAGGAAGAAGATTCTAGAAAATGGAACATAGAGCAGGCAGGGGAAATGTCTAGGGAATATGGATGGGCAGAGTTCCCCCCCCCCCCCAAAAAAAAAATACTCTACCTAAATTGTTTTTCTCATGTCAAGCAGTTTTCACAAAAATAGAAAGAAAATTCTTGGGCGATTTAATTGCCTTGGCCTGGAAAGCTGCTTGGCAAAGAAAGAAAGCGAGAGTTTTATTGTTATTATTGTTATTTGAAAGAATACAGTGAATTTTGTTAATATAGTGATAGTTTATAAAGATTATTAAGGGCAAATAGAAATACATATTATTTCCACAGCAAGGAAGATAAAGCAGAAATGGTTAAATTGATTATTTTATTCAAAGAGGAGAATATATTTAATTATGTTTTTTATTTGGATATCACTTCTGGATTTTGTGCCTGTGATGAAATAAATGAAACTTTGACTTTGGTTTTGCCGAATAGATAGATTTGTTGTTACAGAAACAGCTAGTTATATACTAATGTGTAAAAGTAAAAAGTTGAGGTTGTAATGTTGTTATCTTGTACTGTACTAGAAAGAGTCGGAAGTCAACGCTTTTTTCTTTCTTCCCTTGTATTTTCTTTCCTTCTCCCTTTTTCCTTCCCTTAATTTCCCATTTTTATTTTTCTTTGTATTTTATACATTGATAAAACAATAAAAATCATGAGATAAAAACAGAAGGGAGATTAGGTGAGGAAGCGAGGCAGGAAAGAAGCTATGGGAAAGTAGAAGTGGCGTTTCCATTCATCTGTTCTGCTCTTAAGTTGGGGCCCTTCAGATCTTTCTTTGCATGAGATTAGGGCAGGCTCAATTTTAAACAGCTCCTGTCACGTCTGAGAACCTCAGTTTATTTTCAGATAAAATATACAATTAATATACCCAAGCAATACCTGCATAAAGCCAAGTCCTTAGATTCATCACGTTTCATTTTCTTCACAGGGGAGACACTTTCCTGTTTTGATGGACTAACAGAAATGCCGTCTTCAATTTTTCTCTTTTTGGCCTCCGTCTTCCCCCTTTTAACAGAGATGCTTACAGATGCTGAGTCCTCATCTTCCATCTCTACCGGTGGAGGGAATTTCTTGCTTTTCTTGTGTTCACTACTTTTCTTCCCTTTCATCTGATTTTTTTTAACTTTTAAAGTTTGACCACTTGCCTGTATTGGAGAAGAAAAAACCAGTAAGAGCAGAGCAAGAATGTATTCATCTCTGTTAGCAAACTTAGTTAATATATATCACCATGATTTTGTCAATTTTGCTTTCATCTGAAGAGGGCCACAGTTGGCCACAAGCTAAGCCCACTAAAAGGAATTAACTGCGCAGAACCTTCCTAAAAATGTCTTTAAAAAGTTATGAACCAGATGCTTTCAGGAAGCATCTGTGTATCAGCAGTTTTCTTCAAGGGCAAAGCTTTTACGCTGTGAGAACATGGCACATGCTGAATAACTATGCGGATGAAAGGACAGCACTGGGGATGAATTTATAACAAGGAGGGTTTCACAATATCAACTCTCCCAATTCAAAATTTCCAGGGACAAGAAGTGCTAACCGTAGGCCCTCTAAATTTAAGTCTGGGTTATAAGAGGTTCTGTGAAGGCCTCTGATCGAACTACCAGTCCTATATATGCAATAATCCTCTCCTTGGTAAGTTGGAAATTAATACTGCCACTTTATCTTCTGATGGTCCTTGGTACATTAAGGAGCCACCTGAGGCTAATTGGCAGGGAGAAGCCCTTGGAAGATAAAGTACATGGATCCTCTTGGCAGGCAAGAATCAAGGACTTAACAGAGCTGCTATAAAGTCACTGGGAAAGTCCTTAAATGCTTGTAGAAAGTCATCCAGATCCAGTGGTGGGATTCAGCCACTTTGGCAGAACCGATAGCTAATTGTTTGTTGCCCAGGCCCAGAATGGACTTCCGGAAGTGGCATCCACATAGAGAACCGGTTGCTCACATATTTGAATCCCACAACTGTCCAGATCCATGCAGTGCCTGGAGCAGGCCATCCTAATTCTAGTCTTTCATTAATGAACTTCTAAATATCCGTGTATTAGACTGATTTAGTAAGTCGAAGAGGTGAATTCTCTTGTACCTCAGAAACATCTATGAGTAGTCAAGATATTAATATATAAATTAGAAGGTACCATGTCTTGTAGTTTAGGCATAATAATTACATGGCAGTCAACTGAGGGGAAAAGTGTACAGCTTTATATCCAATTCATACTACCTTTGCTATGCAGGCAGGACAAAACCAGTCACCATCTGGAATAGTACTGATCTTGGGCCGATGGCAGTATGTATGGCAGCCTTTATCACAGCCATCACAGAGAAGCAGTAGTTCCTCATTATCTCCTTTTCGACATATTTGGCAGTACTAAAATACAGAGAAATTATTTCAGATCCATGCATTATCTTCCACTGGAACATGATAACCAGCATGCTATGAAGACTATAGCAACACTTTAAAATTATGCTCAATATCTGTTGTTATATGGACCATTTACACTTACAGCAGAAGGACAGAAATACATACATACAGCAGAAGCAGAGAAATAAATAATTTCATCCACCTCCTTAATTTCATTAAACTTACAGATCTTATCTAAGCCAAAATTCCCAACCAACTCAATTAGGGAGGAATCATGAAGATTTTGTAATGTTCTTAAGGCACTTGAAAATTATTCCCAGTTACTGTATATTTTGTATTTGCAATTGTGCCATATTTGTGTTTCAGTCTATGTTAATTTGGAATTCAAATAAAAATATGATGTTCCCACTAATGCTACATAGAGAAAGTATTAAATCAGGAAAGGTATATAGCAGTGATGGCGAACCTTTTAGAGACCGAGTGCCCAAACTGCAACCCAAAACCCACTTATTTATCGCCTGGTGCCAGGTGGGCATGGCCTACTGGGTGGGCGTGGCGGTCATGGAAGACTGGGTGTGGCCAAGGTGGGCATGGTCACCTCGATGTTGCTCATGGGAAGGGACGCCTGTGGGGGCCAGGCAGGGTTGGGGGAAATCCAGGGGGTCTCTGGCAGGTTGGGCGGTGGGCAGGAGGCTCGTCCTGTGGGGTGAGGCGAGGCAAGGCGAGGCAGGGCGGGGGTGCCATTGTCGCAGGGCACGGCGAGGCAGAGGCCGGGGTGGCTGCTGCCTGACACCATTGGCCCCCGCACACAGAGGCCAGCAAGTGCATGGGGGCAGACAGTGTCTGTCAGCAGCCATAGCCTGCCGGCCCCTCGACTAGCACACTCTGGGGCTCCGCAGCCCACCAACAGTTCAGAGAAGCCGCCTCTGAGCTGGACGGCCGGCCGACAGCTGAGGAGGCGATGCAGTGGGTCGTGCCCGGGAAAAGGAGAGCATGAGAGGCCAGGAGGGATGGGACAGGGGGGAGGGAAACCAGCCATGCTGGGATGCATCTGGCCACGTGGGACCTCGGCGAGTTAGCGGGCAGCTGGTTGAAGAGGGACGGTTGCCATCTCCGGGGCATGGCACGCGTGCCCACCGAGAGGGCTCTGAGTGCTGCCTCTGGCACCCGTGTCATAGGTTCGCCACCACTGGTATATAGTGTTGTGCCCTTATGTTGAGTTTATTGCTTGCTGGTTAAGAAGGATGTAAATTTGGTGTGGACAGTCCAAGCCCAAAAGCTAAATAGGAGTCACAATTGTCCTAAGACTTCATTTTTGAAGACTATTAATGATAATCTATAATCTTCATTCCAAAATGTATTTGCTTTTATGACATAAGCAATGGCTAAAGTTTGGAAGGAGATGTTTTAGTCCCAAATTTTTAGTGAAGAAACACCATATAAAATGACAGAATTTCCAGTGTTAATGGAAAGTCATTCCAGTGCACACTATATTAATAAAATGTGTTGGAAACATACATATCACAATAACCAGTGAAAAATAAGTTTGAGAGTTTGTAGCAAGTTGGAGAAAGAGAGAGTTATTTCAAGAGTGACACACTCACTGTTTGTTAGTACTTTTTCCCACTGATTACTACAGCATAAAAAGCTTTATTTTCAGAAATCTGATGCCCAGGATTCATGCAAAATCTCTTACATGCATTTGCATGCAATTTATGAATATGCAATTAACATAGCAGTGCTTGTTAATTTGTTACTTCTATGCGGAGATGGACATTTCAGCTTGTATGCTGTACAGCCATCCAATCTGCACATACCGTTGTGCTGGGTGGGCATGCAAAGAAGCCATGCGCATCTTTAAGCATGTACTTTGCATCTCATCTTTCTGAAAAAGCCTTTCATTGCAGTCTTTGACCCAGAACCCTTCTTATGGCAACATAGAAGGCGTCACTTTATTAACTGCATCGAGACCTCTCCCAGGGAGAGGCAAAGAAACTCCATCAAATTCAAAATAAGCCAGCAGAAAGGCTATTTGTCATGTGGAAGTTCAGAATACTGAATTTGGCTACAGGAGCCCCCCCTTCCCCCCCCCAACAAATTTAGTCTGAACCGTGTAAAAGTGCCATTTAATTGTAATTTTGGGATGCAGCGACAATGCTATCAACTTAGGTATCTGGAAAGGAGGAAAATAGGATATGTAAAAATCAGTTCATAACACTTACAACTTTCATAATAGATTTTTCCCATGCTATTGTTTTCTGTAACTGCTGAATGCACAGAGCTACCTGTGCAGCACTGCGAGCTTCTGACAATGCCCTTCTCCATACCCTTAGCCCTGGAGCAATATCCTCTTCCATTCTGCATTGAAATATAGAGAAATTAAGCAGGTCACATCCATTTTCATCAGTTTCTGAACGTGGAACAATCATCGTCACATTGAAAGCCAAGCAATGACAAAAACATACACAGCCAATAAGGGTAGTAAGGCTTAAGCAACTAAATTTGATGTAGTGCACAGACTGTGGCTACGTGCCTCAAAGCTCAATCACAACCATAAGATAACTTTGCAGGATTAACATACGAAACAGAAAAATAAATAAATAAATAAACAAATCTTTGCACAGCACCATGCATAAAAACGCAGTCCGTATGGATCAGAGACATACAAGAAGATACATAGATAAACACACAATAGAAAAAATAGGCTCCAATTAGCAAAGAAGCACAATAATTTTTCAAGTTAATCTCAATAACCTACCCGTCACCATCACCACTAACGGATGGTGCAGGAGCAGGGACAGTAACTGTGCCCACATTATCCAGTTTGATCTGAATGGTGGTACTTAAGGGGCTCTTCAGATACCTTCGCTCTATGTTCCGCTCCAAGTCAGCAAGTCTGGTTACAGCTATATCTAGAGGGTTGTCACTCTTCCGTTCTAGAGTACTTCTACTGCCTTCTTCTCCACCAACACAATCACCATCACGCTTCTTGTGCAATGGAGTGATTGATTTATGCTCATAATATACCAAGTCTTCCCTTTCCGATTCTGGTTCGGGGCACATCCAACCCTACATTTTAATACAAAATTGTGCACATACGTGTTTGGTACTGTAACCATTTCAGTTTGGACAATGGACGGATCATTTGTTCACCTCCCTAAACTGTGCATCTCTTTCCAGAAGTTCTAAAAAAATAATAATCAGAGAGCTGATTCTTTCTTTCCTATACTACTTAGACAACCACCCACACTGACTTTTAAATCAGAGGTTTATGTTACATTTTTGGGAGAGAAAAAAATCTGCAATCCAACAAGTTCCTAAGTAATAAATTGATTTTAACTCACATCCGAGAGCCAGTGCTCTCGTGGGAAATATGTAACTGGCACAAATCCCAGTTTCACATCTTTAATTTGTGTTTTTTTTTAAACCCTGTAATAATTTCTGATGACTCAGAGTAACAAGGTTAATTCACATTAATTATATGTGATACGTAACACCTTCACATTGCACATTTTGTTAATTCCACAAGAAAAAAAAAATGCAAATATTTACATAGTTATTTTTCTCCCAAATTTTAAAAAGATGCCAGAAGTCACATGTTGATCATCATGACTAATGGTGAACGTAAATGGAATCAAAGAGCTAGCCTCTGCTCTCCATCAATGGAACTTACTATTCTGTTTGCAGGGAAAATCAAAGGCTCTTTCCCACTTACATGATAATGTGTCTTCCCCCATCCCTCAAGAGGGGAGGAAAAGAGAAAATCGTTCTCTACACAGTGAACTTTTTGCTGCACTTTGAAAACAAGGCCAGCAAATTTGCTGCCTGCATATGAGGGTAGGTGCAGTGATTGCTATGGAGCTGCTACTTTTGGAAAAATGAGGAGTGAAAAGAGGACTTTTTCCTCCATCTCCTGAAGCAGGATCCCTGCTTTTAACTCTGTGCTTGCTGGGGAACACAGCTATCTCTTTGCTATCCAGCAAACATGGAGATTAGAGCAAGATCACTAAGACGGGATAGCGGCAGGGATTACGGATAGGAATATTGATCCAGGAGATTGTTATTCTTGCTAGAATCCAAAGAAAAAGAAAAGTTTGGCTGCTGGGCGAGTCTCTATTGTCTTTGGCAGACAGAGAAGGATCCAGGGACGCCCAGAGTCCCACAGGCAGATAGGAGGCTGCTGACCTCCTTCAAGTCTTCCTCCACCATGTGAACCAGAATGTTCACACATGGGGAGAACTTGCATTTGCAAAGCACTTTGCTGCAAGCTATCTCCTCAGTGGCAGCAGTCATTTTGGAGCTATGTGGATGACACACAAGGCAGAAAATAAAACTGCTCAAAGTTGCACTGCTTGTGTAGCATCTTTTTCCATATACACTGGGTAGAGATGCTGTTTCAGATATACTAGTCTATCTTCCAATGAAGATAAAACTAAAACTTTATAGGACACAGAAAATAGATGCTATTGGTCTCCATCACTCCAACACCTGACAGAAAAAAGTCTAAATCTACACTCAAGTGTTTCCCTGAACCATGCAAATATGAAGTATGATCCCAGAAATGCTGTATTTTGAATTTAATAATATTGCATTAAATTCTACTACATGATTCTGAGGACTTGCAGATCTACGATGGTCATCTTTCCTCCATAATATTTATTTACTTATTTTTATCCCACCTTTATTGTTTTTATAAATGACTCAATATTAACATACCTAATGCTTCTTCATCCTCCTATTTTCCTCACAACAACCCTGTGAGGTAGATTGGGCTGAGAGAAAGAGAGTGTGGCCCCAGATTATCAGCTGGCTTTCATGACTAAGGTGGGACTAGAACTCACGGTGTCTAGTTTGGTGTCTTGGTTCATGAAAATAGTTATATTTTTAAAATCCCATTTCCTATTTTTTCTTTGAAGATTTAACAAACCATAAAAATAAAGTCCACTCCATAAGAAAGGATGAAATATTTCATTCCAGGTAATGTTAATACAATCCTCAAAGTCTTTTGACTTCTTTTATTACCGAGAATAATGCTTAACTCTAGAAAATCTTACTCTTTGTAAGTTTGAATTAGCACTTTAGCCAATAATTACTAAATACAGATTTTATTGAAATACGTTTTACCTTGATCTGCAAACTAGCTGATGCCACTCTTCTCTCTAAATCCTCTACCTGCTGAAGAATAGCAATATCTGTATCCATGGCTTGCTCTTCTATGGACCAATTTTCTACAATATCTCGTGTTACTTGGTTTTCATCATTTTCATTTACTTCAATAATTGCAGCTGTATTTAGAAATTAGATTAGGCTATTTTAGTATAACGTACAGATCAATTGCTTTGTAGTAACAATGAGGTCAATTGCAACAATCATTTTATCAATAGAAGAGGTCACAATTAATCCAACAAGAATTACTTCTATAGACATATACTTGTAAACCCAATTTATAGATGTGTAATGTATTTTGCTTTTCAAATGAATTTAATAGGTTAGAATGTTTGGTAATCTTTAGCTCAGTAAAATGATGCGAGAATGGAGATAAGTTTTATAAAATTATGCAAAGCACTGAGGGGAACTCAATCAAGACAGGTTTTTCCTCTTTCTCAAAACACTACAGCCAAGGAGGTATCTAGTGGAATGATTGGAAGGAGATTAGAACAAACAAAAGGAAGTATTTCCTCACAACAGCATAATTTAACATGTGGATTCATTACCACCTAACGCGGTGCTGGCCACTAAATTGGACAGCTTTAAAAGGGGACTGGAAAAATTGAGATCAGTCAATAGCTGCTAGTCTTGGAGACCCATTGTTATTCTCCAGGTTGAGGTAGCATGCCTCCAAATACCAGCTGCAGGATAAGAGAAATATCTCCTACTTGCCAACACACCAAGTTAGCCATTGTGAGAAACAAAATACTGGACTAAGACAGGCCTTGGCTTGATCCAGCATGGTTATACTTATACTCTAATGTATTTTTTATTAAAGAAAAATGTCCATGAGCCATTTCATAATTAATAGGTCACCTAGACTTAATGTTACTTCTGTGCCATCTGGGCCATTAGAAGGCAATTTTAAAAGATCTAGTTCTCATTAGACCATTGCATTACTTTTTTTTTTTCTTCATTTCAATTACATACCATCTTTATTCTTGAGGCAAGCTAGAGTAATATAATCCATATGTTTTTGAATTTGCTTCTGTAAGGCCTTTTCTCTAATTCCCCTGAGATGCAACACTTTAACCAAAGCTTTTAGGTCCTCTGGGTCAATAATTCTCCACCAGCCAAACTGCATTTCTGAATCAAAATATGGAAAAGAAGGATTTAAAATATACAAATATTCTATATGGGAAATAGGTACCCCCCAAAAACTGAGTTGTCCGAGATTAAAAGACACGGGTATATGACATCAGGGAGAACTACAGGGAATGCTGAGATCCTTGCTGTTATTGCCATTGTTGCTGCTGCCACAGGAAATAAAACAGTGGTCTGCCACAGAAAATAAGACAGTGGTCTGCCACAACAAACACTAGGTCATTTTTAAAAGGCCTGGTCTCTAACTAGAAGAACGTGAACTAGGATTCTGTTAGAATTAGTTGGAAACACCTCTAAAAAAATAAATAAAAGGATACTGACCTTCTGGGATAGGCTTTGGACTAGGATAATCAGCTGGTTTGGCTACTTCCACAAGAACTGAAGAAGGTACAGAAGTTTGCTTCTCAGTCTGTGGCACTGGGGATTCGCTTTTGCTTGTTGGAACACTGGGTGTCAAGAAAGAATTACCATTGCCCTCTGACAGTCCTAGGCCAGACCCCATACTAGGCAATGGAGATGAAAATGGATGATTTGAATTGATAACACCAGTAGGCCATCCACAGAACTGAAGTCCCATTACAGGCAATCCTGTCTTCATCTGCTATACAAAAACAACAACAACAACCCCAATTTGAATAGTTACAACTATTTGTTATATAATAACTCCATGCAGAAAACTGCAATCAGAATAACAGAATAACAGCATTGGAAGGGACCTTGGAGGTCTTCTAGTCCAGGGCTTTTCAACCTGTGGTACGCGTACCACTTGTGGTACATTAACGAGTGGCAGGTGGTAAGCAGCCCTGCCTAGCCAAGTGTAGTGGGGGAGGGAAAGAGCCAGCACAGGCAAGGACTTACAGTGAGAGAGTCCTCTGGAGCTGCAGAGGCACGGAGGAGAGGAGGAGGGAGGGAGGGAGATGGAGAGTGGAAGGATTCTTATGTGCTTTTGTGACTTTGAAGTTCTGGGATTTGTGCAATGTGGGCTTTGTGTTCTTAAGGAGTGTTTGGCAATTTCTATTTGGCTGATGGCTGATGGTTGGTGTTAGCTTCTATTGCTCTGCTATTGTTAGCTGTAAGTTTTGCTGCAAGGGATTTTGAAGTATTCTTCTCCTGAATGGATTTTGCCTGTAGATTCCTTTACTTATGAATGGAGCCATTTGGGGAGGCTGCCTTAGCCGGCAGCCAATACTTACTACATTTTTTTTTTCTTCCTTAAGTGCTGGCTGCCGGCTCATTTTCCTTTCTAGCCAGTAGCTAATTCTTAAAGGGGAATGTGCCCTTTTAAGCTAGTTCACTCAGCAGTTTGTCTTTTCTGTTTCTGGAGGCTTTTCCTTGTTTGATGAATATATGGAAGAGAAAAAATATGGGGGGGGGGGTTCAAATTCTTCCTTCAGAAGGAGGTGGGCATGAGAAAGAGGGAGGGAGGGAAGGAGGAAGGGAGGGAAGTCTTGCCTTAGCACTTGGCCACCAGCAGCCCTGCCATTAACTTTACTTGTCAAAAGGTTGCAAAAGGGGATCACATGACCCTGGGACACTGTGACCATCATAAATATGAATCAGTTGCCAAGTATCCAGATATAAATCACATGACCCTGGGCATGCTGCAATGGTCATAAGTGTGAAAATTGTCATAAGTCATTTCAGTGCAATTGCAACTTTGAACAGGGAAAAGAAGGGAAATAGGGAAATAACAGCCATTTGCAGTGGTACATGGCGACAGTAGCAACTAAGAGGAGGTAAAGGAGAAGGAAGGTGGTAGAAAGATTTGGAAAGCGATGAATGGGCTGATCTGATATGTTATACTTGAATTCATAATCAGAAGTCACAAGCATCAAGGAGGAATGGCACTGGAAATATGGGGAAAGGGGGGGTTGTAATTGACGGGTTTCAAAGTATGGAGTTAGCTCAATAATTAGCAGTATCACTTTAAAATATCACAAAAAATAATGCTTTCACATAGCACAGTTGTTGACATGCAAAAATATTTGCTTTCAAATCTTATTCGGGAAAATATTGTAAGTTTCTTTGACTCAGATTGCCTCATTTTGTATCCAAAGTGTTCCCTTGGTTTAGAAAATGCACATTTTCTAGCGTATGCTTCATATGTCCTCATTGATTATAATAGGGAAATTAACAAATAGCCCTTTTTCTTTTCTAAAACCCTTTGAGAACTGAATAGAACTTGCAGGCACAGTAGTGCTTTCTAAGGGATGAGTGCCAGCCAGATCTGAGAAAAGTAAATATAGGGTTTCAGTGCTGAACTCCTATCAGGTAAGAGGGGCCTTCTCATTTCTTGGGAGAAATTTGTAGGCATGGTTGTTAACTTCTTGGAGACAAAGTCTACTAAGATGAAACAGGACGCTATGCAAAGAACTACTTCAAAGAGGTTAGCAGGGATTCCCCATCTCCTCCACTCTAGTTTGTAAATAGTTTGTAAGGAAACAGTACGTACACCAAAGGTACCAGCAGATAACTACATTTAACAAACTTCAGCTGTAATGGACATTTCTGTCCCAATTCTCCATCCCCTTGAACTAATGTAGCATCTGAAATCAGGACAATTAAAATATATTACATGGTATTTACATAATTTGTATTAATTTACATAATTACACAAATAATGCGAATTACTGCATATAACATATTTTCAGATTGAACAGATATTCAGAAATAAGACACACCCCATCCCCTGGAATGGTTTGTTAAAACGGAGGTTTTACTTGAATACACAACTGTCTAGATTTGGATATAACAGTAAAGTTTCACCTATACTAATTCTGCATAGATAAATATCAAATATCCATAACTGAGTTCACACTCTATATTAAGCCATAGTTAGTTTTAAGTATGGATCACTGAAAAAGTCACAATGGCTCAATTGACAAGTAGTCAGTTATGACATAAACCGTGCTTTACAAACTATGATTGGTTCAGCTAGAATGATTTCAAACATTCCATTAGCCAAAACAAAACATTCATATTAGGGCTTAGTACAATGTTTGAACAAAACCACTGGATTGAATTTTGGAAGAGATTCCAATCAAGAGAAGCTGGAGGGAGAAAAGGAGAGTGATGATTAAACCAATTCCTTTCCTCCTTACAACTCCCTGCATCACCCACCCACCCACCCTCAGCTGACCTGACCCCAAAGATCTTCACACTCATATGCCCACAACTAGTAATTAACTTTCCTCCTTTACAACAAATGGTAATCAGGATTCCTATCAATACTCCTAGCATCATCTGTAGTCTTTTTTCCCCCCTGTAGAAAGCCCACAGGATGAAACTTCCTGTAATGGAATAAAATGCTTACCTGAAGTGGTGACAAGGCAAATGGACTTAATCCTATTGGGCTTGGTGAAGAGGCTGAACCAATAAGTGGAGATGGAACAGGTGAGGGTGATTTGGATGGAGGATGAGAATGTGGAGTGAGGGATGAAGAAGTAGTGGTAGCAGCAGCAGTTGGTGAATCTAGGTGGGTAACCGATGTGTCATCACAAGGAGTTCTGGGTAACAGGCTGAACCACTGCCTGCTCTTTTCTGTAAGAGTCTTTAACAGCTGGTCGTTTGAAATTAGTGGAGAACTATAAAATTTCCCTGGCCCTGTTGCCACAGGATTAAAAAGATGATTTGGATCAGATCGTTCACTGCTGCTTTGTGATGAAGTGGCCTGGTGGCTACACAGTGAGGTTTTAGAGCTATTCTGGTAGGACAATGAGCACCCATTGGCTGCGCTGCCATTGGCTTTGGGGGTCAGAATATCCGACTCGGGAGGCATTTTTGCTACTTCTAAAAGTTTGCTTAGCTTTGAGAAAGAGCCAGGCTTCTGCAGGAAGAGATTTGTGCTATCCTTCTCTTTGAGATCCTCCTTTGGATTACAATGTGTTGCATTTAAACAATTTAATTTTTCTTCAGAGGTCTCAAAAATTTCTTCTTTGATATGAATATTTTTGGCCTTTTTCAGCTTCTCTTTTTCTTTTGCAATTTCTTCCAGACCTGTATGCATAGAAAGACAGTTACTTAACTCAATTTACAGCCAAAATGGATTTGGTTTTCAGCTGTTCCAAGCTGAAAAAAACACATTCTCATCTAAAAAAAAATACTCTTGATTTATAGAATAATTTTTTGAGGTAGGATATTCATCTAGCATAAAATCAACAATGATAACCAAAAGAACATAACCAGCATGTATGAGGCTGATCACAATTTCATTTCAAGAGATGAAACAGAAAAACAATCAAAAGCTTCCTCTTAACATCTGAACTGAAAATGTTTGACAATTCTGCCGAAGTTGCTACCAGACAGAAGAAACCGTGTTATTAAATGCATCACGCAAAGGGGATTTATGTGGAGAAAGACCTTTTTGCATGCTCTGATACATAAACATAAGTAAACACTTCACTGCTTGTAGAAACTTGAATAAGAGAGGAAGAGCAAGAGAAATGCATATATACTATACCTTAATTTTAATGTCCTAACTTATTCCATGGGTACTGTTCCATTTTAGTGATGCAGAATATTTTTTAAAAAATAATATGAAGATACGCTTGTAGTGTAACTAAAATTTCTCCAACACTTTATTCAAGAAAAAGATAACATTCCACAGAATATTTAGAATATCAGTATCAAATATCTCTTTTACCTCTAAGATAATTGAAAAGTTACCTATCCAAACTGTGTTCTAAGTAGTATTCCAAATCACAAAGGTAATACTGTTGGGGAAAGACCCATATTTTCCAGAATTTCAAAATAAGGAAAAGGGGCTGTGTGTAGACAACAAAAGCAACGTGGATTACTTCCACAAGGTGAGATATTTCCTAACCCATGATTTAGTACCAGCAATAGGGCTTTTTTTGTTTGGCAAGAAAATTCTGACAAAACATTTTTTATAAAAATGTTATATAAAAATTCCCATTCCGCAGCACCCATCATACTTATGCTTCATTCAAAGAGTCTCAAGGGAAATTATGTTTACTTAATTTATTTAATGTATTCTTTCCAGTGCTTAAATTACTTATTTTTTAATTAACAATTATAAAGTGCCTTAAAATTAGGCATTATCCTACCATAAGATTCAAGTACCAGCATAAGAAATGTACTATTGGTTTTTGTTATCAAGCCTTTTCTCCTTTTGTGTTTTTATTAAAGGTGAGTACAATAAATTCAATAACATACATCACTCAAATAAAAGAATGCGGATGAATGTATAATCAATTTATACCTATCAGTCCTCATAAAGGAAATAAAGAGGAACAGACTCTCCTAGATAAATATCTGACAAATATTCTGAAATGTAAACTCTCCAGAATTCTATTAACTGTGTTCAGAGAGCAGTTCCATTTTTTAAATAAAGAAAGCTTTCATTCTTTATCCCCACATTTTCCCACTTCTCTTTTAAGTATGTGTCAACATGCATTAACAATTTCTTCACAAAGAGCAAAAGAAAAGAGAGAATCACATAGAAAGGAACAGACAAATGAGAAGGAAAGGAAGTGTTTGGTGTTTCCTCTCTCCGAATTTCAATCTCTCTAGTGACAGTGCATTTGGGGTACCTTTAGGATAGATGATAATCACCTTTAAAGGGCAGTGGGCCAGGTTTCTTGCAAGGCTGCCTATCTCTGTGGGTTCTGCCAGTCCCATTAGATCCAACAGCGTGGGCATTCTTCCCTTGGTGAAACAATGTCACCTTGGCATGCCTAAGAAACATCCTTTCCCTGCCTTATAGGACACTTTCTCCTCAGAGATTTAATTTGTTCCAGATTGTAAATTTGGGATTATCAATAGTTCACAAAGCAACATAAAAGCACATTCAGTCTTTTAGTAAGGACTTGCATACCAGCTTCTGGCTAAACGAAGACTTCGACAGAGAAAAGCATGGACATTTTTTTCAGAGTTCCCAGATCTAGCTGGGGATGCAGTGGCCCAGCGGTTAAGATGCTGGGCTTGTTGACTGGAAGATTGGCAGTTTGAGACCAAAGCACTGTGCAATGGAGTGTGCTCCCATTCTTGCCCCAGCTCCTGCCAACCAGCGTTCTGTGCACTTCAGCATATAATCAATGCTGGCCACATGACCACGTAAGTATTTTCGGACAAGTATTTTCGGCTCCCTCAGCTAAGAAACAGAGATGAGCACCACCCTTCTAGAGTTGGACACAACTGGATGGGGGAAACCTTCACCTTTACCTTTTTAGTTCTATCTTATTACCTTCTCCACTTTCCATGCCTTCAACAAAAATGCCCCCACATTGGGGCAAAATCCAGTATCGACGTCTGTAACGATCCTGGCCAAACATCATTGAACGTAAAGAGTGAGAAGCTTCAAATAGCTTTCTTCTGTACTGGTTTTGTTGCTGTTGTATAAAAAAAAAAATACAATGGTATGGTCATAAAGATTTTCGTCAAAGTTATGCCAATGAATGACAGACAGCTCACCAAACTTTTTGGATATTTAAGCTACTTTCAAACGATACTTTTGTTTTGTGTTTGAGAAATTGAAAGAGTCTAATTGGTGATGATGTGTCACACTGGACAAAATTAAAACAGATTGAAGGAGACATTCCATAAACAAAGTTTGACCTTTTGCTACCAATTTCCAGAGAACAAAAGAATCAAAGATTTTCACTGCATGAAAGTAAATGAAATGTTAATAGAGTAATGTAGCGTAGCGTAGCACAGAACACAATAGAACAGAACAGAATAAACAGAGTTGGAAGGGACCTTGGAGGTCTTCTAGTCCAACCCCCTGCTCAGGCAGGAAACCCTATACCATTTCAGACAAATGGTTGTCCAATCTCTTTTTAAAAACTTCCAGTGTTGGAGCATTCACAACTTCTGGAGGCAAGTTGTTCCACTGATTAATTGTTCTAACTGTTAGGAAATTTCTCCTTAGTTCTAGGTTGCTTCTCTCCTTCATTAGTTTCCATCTGTTGCTTCTTGTCCTGCCTTCAGGAGCTTTGGAGGATAGTTTGACTCCTCTTCTTTGTGGCAACCCCTGAAATATTGGAACACTGCTATCATGTCACCCCAAGTCCTTCTTTTCATTAAACTAGATATACCCAATTACAGCAACCATGCTTTATATGTTTTAGCCTCCAGTCTCCTAATCATCTTTATTGCTCTTCTCTGCACTCTTTCCAGAGTCTGAACCACTTTTTTACATCGTGGTGACTAAAACTGGATGCAGTATTCCAAGTGTGGCCTTACCAAGGCATTATAAAGTGGTATTAACACTTCACGTGATCTTGATTCTATCCCTCTGTTAATCAGCCTAGAACTGTGTTGGCTTTTTTGGCAGCTGCAGCACACTGCTGACTCATATTTAAGTGACTGTCCATTAGGACTCCAAGATGCCTCTCACAGTTACTACTATTGAGCAAGGTACCACCTATACTGTACCTGTGCATTTGGTTTTTCTTGCCTAAATGTAGAACCTTACTTTTTTCACCATTGAATTTCATTTTGTTAGATAGCACCCAATGTTCAAGTCTGTCAATATCCTTCTATATCTTAAGCCTGTCTTCTGGAGTGTTGGCTATTCCTGCCAGCTTGGTGTCATCTGAAAATTTGTAATCCTAGTGAGTAATATTAAAGTTTCTCTCAAGGGGGAGAAGTCCATTAGCACGTTCAACTCTTCCAAAACACACAAAGACTACTATGGCTCCAGAAAAGAATAAAGAGCACATTAGGATCACACAATTCAAACAATAGACCCCCAGAATAAGGCAATATGATGGGTTTTTTGGAGTGCACTTTGCAGGGTTCTGTCAGCATCAAATTAGCAGTCATCCGTCTTCTGGATACAGCCCTGGATTTCTGCCTTTTTATAATATCTCACAGATTTAAATTAACCCAGGTCCAAGAGCTTGCTTTATTTATACTTTGTGATATCTGTAGCAAATCATCTTTCCTCATTCTTCAACAAGACGAAATTTGGTTAAGACAATAAGGAAAAATCTGGTGAATGTGTATAAATGCTAAGGATCTAGTTAAGAACACTATAAAAATAACTTTCATCTACATTATACTATACTGACACGAGTAAACTTTAAATTTATAAAGGTACAGCTTACCTTAGTAAGCTTGTCAATCTGTTTCTCTAGTTCCTCAACACTTGCCGTCTGGTCCCCATCATCCTACCACCAACAAATAAAATATGGTAATGCATTATTTTCTGTATACTAATTGTGCTCATGATTATAAAACCAGAATTTTATGAAATATGCCTCAAAAATAACAAATGCATTGCAATCATAAATATTTATTATGGGATGTGGTCCCCAAATGGTATTTTTATTCTTTACTTGTACATAGGGAGGCACAAGCATAGCAAAAGACTAATGATTTTTTTAAAACCTATTGATCTCAGCAAGGCTAGAGCAGTACATATAATGGCATTATGGCTTCATTCACACATCATGCTGAGCCATGGTTCACTGAATAGGCCATAAGTCTTGATTCCACATAACACTAAGTCATAACAGGCAACTGCATATCACTGTAAGTCAAAAACAGAAAAACTTAATGGCAGTTTATTTTCAGCAAAGGACACAACAATAAAGACCTGCTAATCTTTTCCTCCTATGCCTATATATGTAGTTGGTAAATAAGAAATGTTGATGTTACAATCAAACAAACTCTTGTCATAACCTCTTTAGCAATTTTCAGTCAAGGCTTTTCGTATAACACTACATTAAAGTCACACATACAGTACTTTATAAAAGTCAATAGTTATCTGATTTATCAGCAACACCTACCTCATCTTCACAAATATCTTTCTTTCCCTTTTTATCATCTTTGTCGTCATCTTCTTCCTCATCTTCATCTGCTTGATCATCGCTATAATCATCGTCGTCATCATCATAATCACTCTCCCCTCCCTTCCGTCTCCTCTTTCGGCCTGGCGTGGGAGTACCTAGTGAATGGGGTTCTTCTCCTATATCACCTCCTCCTGTGACATCTCGCTTGCCTGTTTTCTTAGCATGAATGATTCTAAGCCTTCAAACACATGGTAGACAAACAGTATTATGGAGCGTTGCTAAAATATACATATACATAGTTCCTCACATTTCACTGAGAGGAAATCATTCCCCTTTCGCATTTGAACCATTTCTGTCACATAATTTATTGCAGCTTCTGAATCAGCATTGAGAAATGTAATTCACCAACAGAACCATTTTTATTGAAGGTATACATTTATTTGGCAAGAGCTTTAAAATTCTTTGATTTTATTTGCTAAGAACCATCAGAAACCACAAAATCTCTACTTTTATTTAATTCTTCACCAAATATTTTAGGTCTAACGTGAATGTTACTGTATAAAATTCTGTTACAACAGCGAGGAACAGCAGAAAAATTTCCAGAACCTTTCCTCTAAGCTGAAGAAACAAGTATTTAGCTGTATTATTCTTTTGGTCAATTTCCGTAACCTCTTTCCAGACACATTTTTAAAAAACAGCGCTAACGCTAACAAAAAATAATAAATCTGATGCTTGGTTGCGGATTATATGAATACAAATCACTTCTCAAGTGTCTACATATTACTTTATATGATGTCTTAGTAAGCATTAATCTTGTAGCACTCTGGTAGCAGAAACCTTAGTTTCATGTTTATGAAACAAAAGAAACTTACATACCAGTAAGTAAAGTTGTGGTAGCCCTTCATCTCTTACCCTACAAAACAAGATTCCATACAGCAGATGTTACAGCTCTAACTACCAGGAATCTAACAGGCAAATATTCTGAAACAGCCTTCAATAGCCAGGCTGCACACACCCTTTTAATATTTTGGCATGTAACAGAATTTAAGGAGATATGAAAATGTGTTTTTGAAAAGGCAAGGATTTTACAAGAAAGAAAAGAAAGGAGAAAGAGTACGAATTAGGATGGCAAAAGTAGATAAATTATGATAATTGAATGCTTCTATGTATTTTTTATTTTTTTTAGTTTCCTTTTCTTCCTTTCTTCACCCATCCTACAAAACAGTATTCCATACAGCAAGTGGGTATGATGCAGTGAAGCTGGCTTCTTAAAAAGCAGACTGGAACTGATTTTTTTTTAAAAAAAACCTCCACTGGAGGATGTTTATCAGACTAATTTAAGAAAGATAAAAGGATGACTTAAAATGTTTAGCTATCCTCAGTAAGCTCTTCTTTTAATGCAAAAGATGAAGTTTACTTTTAATGTTCTAATTTGCAAATAATTAAATGCCCACTGCTTGACCAAGGACACATAAGGCTGAAATTTTATACCACAACATATGCCTTAAGTAAAAGGATAGATATCTCTAGATTATATATCTATTACAATCATTAAAAAATAATTAATGATGCATTTTGTGCTTGCACCCTGACAAAGCTCCTACAGCATCCTATTCTAAAATATTATAGTACTAGAATAGATCAGCCATCTTGGTGAAGATAATTAAAACATTAACACAAAAATTAAAAACGTAAATGTAAAACTTACATTGATAGTCATAGAGTCTGGCATAAAGTGCCACTTGATTTTGATTTTCTTCCCAGAGATTTTCTACTGATTTATTGCCATGTTTAAACAACCTCTACTGCTGCTAGTCAATATATTTTACTTTTCTCTACATTCAACTAACAAGAGTAAACTAAAAGGACAGTTCTGGCAGTATGCAATTACTTTCACGTGCCCTTCCTAACCCCCAGTAAAGTAATTGTTTGTCTCTCAATCATTTACTTAGAAGGTTGAAGTCACAGCATCAACAAAAACAGCAAACAGCTGGCTTGATGTTTTCAACAAAGTTCTGGTCCATGGATAAACTACACATTTCTTGTATCTTTGGCAAGGTACAGCAATTTTTTTAAAAATCACATAATGTCTCTCTTTAATATATTTATTTTAGATCATTATCACTCCAAATAGGATAGGGCTGTATTTTACCATTAAAAAAATAACACAACCCAATAATGAGACCTTTCTAACTAAGGGGAAGCAGCTTATGATAGCGTAGAAAACACAAGATTGGACTTTGGCCAAAAGCATTGAATTAAAATGTTTAGTTGGGCAATAAAACTAAATGGATGAACATGGCAAGGTCAACATTCTTAGTTTAATCATCTATACAGCAATCTTAGATTTTGGGGGAAGAAACAGGGACACAGCAAATGAACTTTTGGAGGACAGGCAGAATAAAATTATAATGTAACCTTTTCACACTCAAGAGATCATGAAAATACATGCTTAAGTAAGTCTGATGGAAAAGAAAAAGAAAAGTAAATATGAATAATCTTGCCTTCTACTAATCAGGTGCATTTTATGCCTACTGTGAATGAATACCTATTGTGAATAATACTTAATAAAAGCTTTATCATCTTCTACAGCTAAGGATGATACACATCATATAAAAATCTGAAGGAGGAGGATCTGAACACATGCTTTCTTAAGATTGACCAATGAAATACTTTACTCTGTGAGACTTCAACAGATGCAAAATGAAATGAACCCTCAGCTCATCCTCATGATGATAATGAATGGCTAGTGAAAGAGAAATAGTGGCATCATATAAGGTGAGAATTGGGAGTGAGAATGAGAAGCTGAAAGTCACAAAGGAAAGATTTAGAAAAGTAAAATTTGCCAGAGTTTTTTTTTTTTTTGTAGAGCTAAATAAAAGAAGAGAAGCAGTATGCCCCTCAAATCTAGTACTGTACTTACATTTGTTGGAAGAACAGTTAAGAGAAGACTGAATTCCCCCCTAGGTGAGAAGCCTCCTTGCATAAGGGACTGCAGGGCAACTTCAAATGTTAATTAGCCCATGATTAGGGTGATTTAGTACATGGTTTTTATATGAGTTTACAAGGGCTCCCAGTTATACTCATGAACACAGTATGAATTTGGAGCCAGTATCATTAACAGAAATTCACAATCCAGATCTTTTTCTTCTTGTAATTTGATTTAAACCTCTTTTTTTTACTTCTTCTATCTCCCTCCTGTAGCTCTCCTTTACTTCTTCTTTCTTCAGAGGTGCATTAAAATGAGTGGGGAAGGAGAAATAGGATTAGAAACACAAGCACTGTAAGAATTCCTTGATTTGCTGAACAAGAAAGAAAAGTGACTAAGGAAAAGAAAGTGGAGCCTGGCTATGCATAGCACAGGGCTATACAGCCCTCTTCTGATTTACAATTATTTTCCCTTCAAATTCTATGGTAGACTGAGCTATTATACTTGCTGTATGGAATTTTGTTTTGTGCAATGGAAAATATAGCATCCTTAAAAACTTGAGTATTTGTTTTGTAGCAAACAAAACTACCTCAATAATGGCAAGTATTCCCCAGATATACCATAGGAAATACTTAAAAGTTATATGACAAACTTTGAGGTATTTTTAACCAATTACCTAAATAATTTGCAATTCTAAAGATGATCAGAACAAAACATCTTGTCCCTATAAATCCTCTTTCAGAAATAAAAATACACAATTGTTCCAATCAGATTTTACTAGTGCAAAAAAAACCCACGCCAATTTATTAACTCCACAAACCTTCAAGCGAGAAACAAATTTCTTACAAGTACCATAGTATGGCTTTCTTCCAATTTGAGTCTTTCTAATTCACTACTTTTTTTTCTTCAATGGACTATCAAAAATAAGTTACATGCTTTACAAAATTATTTTCCCATTTTAATTAAACAAATGAAATTGCTACTTTATTTTACATTGCATGAGATTTGTCTTTGCAAATAAGCCGCATAACAAATCAAACAGAAATGGTATGTGCTGGAATATTTTAGAGAAGTATCACTTACTTCCGAAGTTTGCCTTCAACCATCCACTTATCTCTTCTTAAATTGGACATATAATCTATATTCTTTTCTATTTCACTGTCAAAGCAGAAAACATTAATCAGGCACAATTTTATTACATGAACATATTCCAAATATATTTAGTATCTGAGAAAATATTTTGTTACCCAAATTTATGTGCTATCTATTCAAACTAGTATGAGTCAAGAATAAGTAAAATAGTTTAATGATGACAAATAAGTACAATTATTTCATGGAATGTTGTTGGAGAACCTGTTTTTTTTTTTTTTAAATGATAGCTAACTCTGTTGGTACAGAGGTTCATTTAGAAGTTCAAACCTATTACTGACCATTTTATTAGCTTCACGAGAAGCATGCACAGAGAAAATTCTTACCTTATAACACTTTTGCTACAGGCTAATTCATTAACAAGGAAAGCAAGCACAGATGCTTTCTGAGCTGGTGTGTGCGCCTGAAAAGCTTTGGTTTTCAAACTCTCAGTGAGTTCAGTTTGCCCACAGTGACCTTCCATAAATATCTGCAGGATTTCAGACACATTGTCTCTGTTGATGCCCACATTCAACAAATGATCCCCGAGAATTGTTTTGGCCTAGAGAAAAAAGTCTGCTTGTAAATAATTGCACTTTGCGCATAGTAATGACAGCACATATGTAATACAGCTTTCTGTTATTTGATAACAAAGAGAAAACAAAAACCAAAACCAAACAAAATGCAAGCCATAAACCAGAGGCATGACTATCTATTAGTTTGGAACCTATTACTATTTTATTTTTGCTGCCAGCACTCACAGAACCAATATACTATCTTTAATTTTTTAAACATTTATTTATATTGAAATATACAATATATTTATATTGAGACTTAAAAGACCTTTCCCAAGCCACTTCCTGTCTTAACTGTGAGATCTCGCACAGAAAGGTAGATTCAAGGCCCCTAAACTAATTTTAAGAAAAAAGACATTTAAAGAAATCCAGAGTAAAGTAAAATTTGGGAATTACCTGGGGAGGTAGGCAGATGTTTGGAGACCAACACTGGGAAATAATCTAAATATGCTGAAACTAAAAGCAACAGACTTATAAAATGGTATCTGGTGAGGACAGATTTGAAAAGCTAAATAGTCCTCACCATTATTTTAAGCCCAGATATAAAAGCAGATGTTACTATTAAGTGTTAATAAATGTTAAACAACAAACTAAGATTTGTTATGCTCCAAATGTGTATGAAATACAGCATCCTATCTTAGGTTCTGTACAGTCCCTTCATTGCTAACTGAGCGATACTGGAGTTCTAATTGCATTTAGCATCAGCTAATGGACAGGGAAAGACTGGGATATGTGGGGAAGAGTGTAATAAGATTTATACGTGGGTCTTAAGACATGGTTGATTCTCTAACAGAATAACAGAGTTGGAAGGGACCTAGTCCAACCCTCTGCTCAAGCAGGAAACCCCATATCAAATCCCTAGTCAATGTGGTCAGTGGTGTTGGATGATAGGAACTGCATCTCAACAAATAGAAAAGTATTCAGTTATGTGATACAATCCATAAGGTACACTTAATGTACTACCAACTGAATATTTGTCCGTGATACTGTAAAATATTATCATAAGATCAAGGACAGTGTAAGAGTACTCATTACCTTGTATCCTGTTATTAGTCCTGGATCACAAATTGCAGCCGAGAGCAACCTCACTAGCAGATCTTGTATTTCTCCCATGCTGTCTCCTATGTTCAACAATCCCTCTTGCAGAACATTTAAACTTGGGACATCCAGATTCACATCAAAGCCAAGAACTTTGCCAAAGTTGCTGAGGAACTGTACCACCATGAGACAATCTGAAAATGTACTTCCTGAGAGAACCAGGCCTGGAATGCGAGGCAAATCTGGCAAGGGCTAAAAAAGAGAAAGAACACATCTTTTGCATCCTGCAGTGCTGATCTTTGGCAAACTATTTCCAAGAAATGTAGCCAGCATCAAAAGGTTTGCATGTTTTGAAGTGAATAATGCAGACTACCCAGCCTGCAAAATAATTGGTTGTGCAAGTGTTTCAAACGAACATTCCAATCAAAATGAATACTCAAGAACTCTAGATTTGCTCGTTAGACTTCCTTCCCAAATTCAAAACAGATGAAACAGGGAAAGACATTTCTAACCACAAACAGGGCATCAATGATTTGTGCATAAATGGCTTGAAGCTTCATTTATTGATAGGGATCATCTTCTAGACCCATTAAGTTTTCTCTGAAGAAAAAAAATGGGAACCCTCAACATTTATAATCTAGTTTATTATGAAAGCTTGGGTTACCCATAAGTTGCTGCTAAATGATTATGTTTGACTTTGGCAGAAGGAGGCAATTATTAAATATACCAAGAATAAATATAACAATTTGATTTAGTTAAATTTAACATTTGATCAAATCAAATCTAGCTTTTATTCTGGCTCCAGCATGATACTCAAAGGCTAAGTGTGATTTTCAAACCCAGAAAGGTTGCACAAGCCTGTCTGAGCTAAAGCTGCAGGTGGCAAGGTGCCTATTAACTAGCTGCGCTCAGAAATATTATAAACCACCTTCTTCATGCTTGGCTTTCACCTAAAAATGTCTATTTATCTCCTTTAGTTGTGAAAATGAAGTACATGAGAAAACAAATAGGCCATAATCTATTCAGTTGCTTTGTAAGGAGTCATAAACTCAATAATAATTATTAAAATACATTTGGCTACATGCTATTTCTGACTATTATACACTTATTTCTTACTATCTTACATCCTCCTTGCAGAATTTTGGCAACAAGTCTAACCTTTTGTTTGAACAGGAAATTAGACCAGCAATCACACAAGGCAGCCCAGGCATGGAGCTAAAGCACTACTCCCACACATGTCTTTAATAGAAGAGTTTTTATACTGAAAAGGGAAAATAACTAAGCTTCTGGAATAAAGCTAGAATATCACCTGTTGCATTTTCCTAAAATGTTAATGAAGAAAATAAAGAACAAATACTAGGTCCAGTGTATTCTAGCAATAGCAACCAAAATTTGATTATTAAAGAGTTATTCCTGATTACTCTTAAGATAAAATATTTACACTTTGTTGTCCATTTCACTCAGCAATAAGCCCATCTGAAGTCTAAAACAAAACAGAGCTGGTCTATGTTGTGAGTAGAAGCAGAAAAGAGAAATCATCAATGGGTTTGACCATATTGGTCTTTTGTTTTAACCTACACAAGCCCTCTTTACGACATGCTTAGTGTGCAAATGTTAATAATATCCAATGCAGTATGGTACCCTGCTATAAACATTCTATTATGTACTATTGCAGACTGTATTCACTTTATGATAACCACCAGCTTAAAACTGCAAGGTACGTTTTGGACCAAAGTCAGATAAAAGATTAAAAATAAAAATAAACAAAAAATATTAATGTTCACCCATCATCTCTTATTGAATAGCACCTGAAATCAAACTGATCTAGGCAGATGGGAAAAAGCTAATTTTCAAATTATGCTCCATTGTAGTTCGTGTTCTGAGGAACAGTGACTTTCTCTAATGAAAAATGTTTTCCTTCTGCATCCTGCAAAATATAACTATGCACCATGGAACTGGTGGTGCAAAAAAAGTCTGAGAAGCTGTGAGTGAAAGAGCTATGCTGGACCAGACGAAAAAAATGTTCTTGTTCCTTGAAAGGAGGCAACCAAATGCCTCTCAGAATTCCCAAGCAGAATTCCCAAGAGCTTAAAGAGGCATACTGGAAACTAGCCGAGAGAGTTTGAACATAGCCCAAACATTACAATGTTGACTACTAGTTAAAGAAAAACAAAAGGAAGCATACAACATCCCAGTATCTGCTTTAGTGTGGATACCGGTCATCCTGAAACACTGATATAATATTATCAAGCAATCTAAAGTAAAATGGACATAATTTTAAAAGGCAATAAAGTAAAAAGAAATTGCTACAACAATAAGAGAGGAAGGAAGGATAAGCAGCAAGGAAATGAAAGGTAAATTTACATGATTCTGATTACCTTCTGGTCTGCTAAGCACATATCTTCATTAGGCTTCTTTAGCTCCTTAGCTATTTCTAATTCTAATCTTCGCTGTTCCAGTTTTCGTTGTTTGTTTAATCTCTTTTCATCACGTTTTTCTTGTTTTAACCGCTCTTTCTCCTTAAGTAGCACAGGACAGATAAAAAAGAATTAAACCCCATATAGTCCACTTACAAAGGAACAATTCAACAATTTGAAAAGCAATGGTTACATAATCTTAAATCATCATCCCAGCAATTAAAACATTTAGGTTAAGGGGGGGGGGGGAAACACCTGAATTTTAAATACACAAAAGACCAAATCTTGCAAGTGAGATCTGCCATAGTAGTTTCTGCAGGAAGATGCTACTATCAGTCGGCTCTGGAGTCTATTTTCAAGAGCATGAATGAATTCTGTACTGTGAGAATACAAACAAGAGCTGCACTACATATAAATGCACTGAAAACTCTTAGGCTTAACTGAGGCAGAGTTTCTAGACGAGTCAGCAGCATGATACATTCTCTTAACATCCCTACTTTTAAATGAATTGCTATGTGACAGTGTGTGAATACATCTGATTCAGTACCAAATGCACATTCAAGGTCAAGGCAGGTTGGAATTCTGACATCTGCTGAAAGATTGGTTCCAACTTCCCAGGAAACTGCAGGGAGACATACTGTATGTATGCAAACACGCCTCCCTCCCCAAAAACACACAACAGCAAACAAAAGTACTAATAGAGAAATTCTAATTTCCAGTCAGAAGAGAACATAGGATCTAAGCTGCCATTTTCATTCACTTTTTCCCTCCAGATAAAAAATATTATCCCAGTACGATGTATATTACCTTACTGGTCTACTTCTTTTCTTTTAAATCGGAAACCACCTGTAACTAATTTGTACAGTATTTTCATTTGTAATGGTGTGGGGGAATGACCTTGGGGAGGCAGTTGGAAGGGCCACAGGCCAGACAAAGTATCTGATACAGTAAAAATAAAATCTTGAGTCCACAGATGGAATGGGGGCATGGCAAAGGTCTCAGAAGGAAGCCTCCCTAGTTTCTTGAACAGTAAAGGTGAGGGGGGAAAGAGATGCCCTTTCAGACTTGCAAAGTCCTATTAATGTAACCTTACAATAAAGTAAAACTAGTAGTTCTGGGTGTGCTCCTTGTCTGGGTTACCTTGCAAGGCTGACATCAACAGAAGAAAAGGCCCTGAATCGAAAACAGAGAAGCGTGGACGCAAGAGGACTCTCCTAGTGATAAGGCCAAAGGATGACTTCTCCTTAATGATGCTGCAGTTGATAATGATGGCCAAGCCCTGCCTGCCTGCCTGCCTGCCTCTGGGCAGCAAGAGGAACCAATCAAAACACTGTTGATTGCAAATTTGCACTGAAGCTGACACATAGGCAAAAGTTTGGCACATATAGCACAGGAGAGAGCCTGGCACTCCCACAATGCCTGCTGTCACCCAGCGACAGCAAATAATCCAGATTCTCAGAAACCTCCCCAGAATAGGATTCTTTATCCCCAACACACATGCTCTGGGAGTCGTGTGCATCCACCTATCTTTCTCCTGCCTCATTTCATTGACTAACTTCCACCTTGCAAAGGGAGAGATCAAGCAAAAAGAAAAAGAAAAGAGGCTCAATTTGTTCTTATTTTGGGTCTGAGTTTTGTGTGGTAGGGCACACTGTCAGTCTGTGATAGTTCAGCAGATAGTTAGATCTAAATGATCATGTAACAATACAGTATTGATAAAGCAGGCAGTTTATAGGTTTTAACACCTAATAAAATGGAAGATCCTGAATATATTGATTTAGGTGTTAAAAATCCACCAACTGAAGACATCAATCCTATGCTTGTCTATTCAGAAATAAACTTCACTGATTTCAGCAGGATTTCTCGCCAATTAAAAGTATATCAGACTGAATCTAAATATCGTTGCCAATTAATGGTTGCTCTGTTTAGCAATGGTTTGAAGTTATAAGGTACCTGAAAAAATAATTTCATGACCAATCCTTGAAATTATGACTGTTAGTGTTTCCTTGGTCAGCATGAATTTATGACTGTCACAGTGTCCTGAAGTCACATGATTACCATTTGTGACCTGCACAGCTGACTTCCAAACAGCAAAATCAATGGAGAAGTTGGCAGTAAAATCACAACTCATGGTCATGTGATGTCTGCCTTAATGACCACAGGTGATTTGCTTAATGACTACAATAGGACTGGTGCAAGTCTGGTGCGGTCACATAACCTTCCCCTTATGAACAGAGTTTCTGGTCCCAAATGGGGTCATTAAATGAGGACCATCTGTTTTAAGTAACCAACAAAAGCTTGTTTTCCCTCTAACTTTGTCTTTTATGTATGAACTTTTGCTCCCAAAGAAGTATGGATATGCAATATTTGCTCTTATATTTCAATTACACTCTTATCTTCCCCCCACTAATACTAATATCATGTGAAACTAAGGTGGATAAGCCGGATGCTCACAGGGTCCATGTAGGAAGATGGGACTAAGAAGATACTGTATTGATCAGTTCCTGGGAGGCAACTGGACAGATAAACATAGAATGATAAAAGCTCTATTTACTCCCTCTACTAAGCATTGGTTATCTCTGCCAGAGTTACTATTTATTGTAAGGAGAGAGATAGGGGTAGGTGTGGATGCTAGCTGCATGACTAATGGATGCTCTTCGATGTCCCGATGACATCACAGACCTTCCAGCCAATCCTGCAAAAAGAGCCTTGCAATCCTTCTTCGTGCAGGTAGTTTACTATTTCATCTGCTCCCTCATGCCTCCTGAGGTTTTGCCTATCTCTTTGAAGCACTGGGCTGCTATTCCCCTTTGTTTCCTGGATGATCTGATGCAACTGTATTGTGCACAAGAGCCCACTGAGTTTTGGCTTGCTCATGTTTTGCTTTTTGAATGGAAGAAACCACGGGGGCGGGGGGGTGGGCCCCTGAAAAGCTGGTATCCATGTAGAAGGGGCCTAAGTTAGAAAATGAACAGTGCTTTCCTCTTGTGGTATCGTACAAAGAAGTCTTGCATTGCAAAGCTACAGAGTGAAGGATGCACTGATGCTGGACACTATAGAAACGCCCAATATATTTATTCATGCATAGGCAGTACGCACCCTATAGCATTCTTGGCTGAGCAGAATTGTACTCATTAAATTCCAGGGCAATCTGTACCTATTATTTGAGCATGGGGAAACTGCTTAAATAACCCATATTGTTGCAGCTTTGCATTGCCCTGGGGACCCATTATGCTGGGTGGGCTGGGCAAAACAGAACCTTCAGGGGGAAACCGACTTGGCGTGCTTCTAAGCTGTATTGTTTATTCAAGCCTGCTGGGCTCAAAAAATTATGCTTAATCATCCTGCAGCATTACTTACCTCCTCTAATAATTAATAAAACATTCTTGGCTGCTGCATTTGGTTTTATCGATTTTAAACGGTCAAAGCGTACACACAGAACACTTAAAACTGAAAGATGAGTTTTGTTAAGTAAAACTAGGACTAGATTCCCCCATGGTATGTTCAATAGGCAACCAGGTGGTATAAATCTTCAATCATGGAATATTCAGAGCACAAGACTCACTCGGGTGCTGTGAATTTAATTCTGCTTTCAAACTGCTTATTAGACAACTTCTAAAACCTGAGATACGCTTCCATATTATGACTGCCGACAAAACTGCTGACAGCGCTGCTTAGTGATAAATGCATGTTTAACAACCTTTTGTTGCTTATTGATCCTCCGAGAGTTATTGGGGAGGGAGTTGGAGGGAAGGAAGAACCAGTGGTACAATTGTAGCACTTTATTATAGAGTTCATAGAGGCAAAATGAAGATACATTTCTGGGTGCAGCCATCTGAAGATTTAGTGGCTCTAAGAAAAAAGGCAGAGACTTGAACAAATATAACTAACATAGACACAGACACGGACACACACAGAGACACTGGACCCACTGATTGTTGTCTCAACCGTTCATATTTCCAGAACCTAAGATCTGCTCCCAACAGACTATCTACAGAATGTGGATGACCAAGGCATTAATTCACAGAAGTTTATCTTTCATAGTATTTGAAATGACATATTACGGATACGATGTTTTTAACCTTTGAAATTAATTAGAGTTGATGTAGATTCTTTTCAGCTATAACTACTTAAATATGTAACTTTAGTTGATTTATTACTCTTTGCTTTCAATGTTTTTAGCTGGATTCAAAAGGTTATTGGTTTCTGAAATTAAGATTTTAATTGAAGAATATTTTAAGCATGTTAAATTAATCAACCAAAGTATTAGGGATATGTCAGTTATGTTGCACACTGTATTTGAATCTAATTGCCCTTGCTTTATTTTATAGCCTATTCATGATGATCATATAGTATGATCTGTAATTATTAGCACTTACTCTGTAGCAATGCTGAGAGAAACATTTTTTAAATTTTGACTTAATTCTGAAATTTATCTGCAAAGCTTATACTTCAATAATCTGGAGGAAACTCTTAACAGTTCTAACAGTTGACACATAATCTTATTTATTATTTGACAAGATTGCTAGTAATAAGTATGGTATGTTAGTAATTTCCCAATTTTTGCCTTTAGATAACATTTTTCACATTACTGTTTTCTAAGCAACTTCCCCATATATCCTTACTCTTTAAGCAAAATTCACAGAGAGAGAGATTATGTTTCATTCACCATGAAAAAATAATCTAGATCAGTCTTGGTTACTGCATGGATAGGTGACCACCAGGAAATCCCACTACTTATATACTATTGCTGAAAACTGTATGAAGGTGTCTTTACAGACACTATGAGTCAAGACCAATTTGAAGGAGTATTTCCTTTTTAACAGTTCTTTATAGCTGCATTACAGAGGAAAATCAAGCAGTTCTTATTTTCATTGAAGCATCCCTGATTACTCTCCAGAAAAATGTAATATTGCTTAAAGTTTAAATACTTATTATATTTGACAGTGTCTGACAGCATTGGAATGAATAAGAGTTCCCTCCCCCCGTGAACAGTTGTGATTCTGAACAAGACTATGTCTTAATCCCAATCCAGGTCAGGCCCCTACAACAGCTTTTAAAAAAACAGCCACATGGAACCAAACGACACTAATTGAAATTGCTGCATGCAAATGCCATGCCAAATGTAACCCAGAGTTCCATTTGTTTCTCGTATGTGACAGATTTGATCAAGCAAGTAGGGAAATACGCACCTATAATTATCATTTATTTCAGAGTTTTGTATAAAAATCACAGAGGAGAATATTCTGCACTGGGTTCAGGGGGCGGGGGGCAGAAAGGCAAAACCTGCAAATTTAAGGAAAGAGGGCAGGGAATATGACTGCATTTGCAGGTAAAATTTAAGAGCATCAAATGACCTAATGGCAAAATGAAAGTAGATTTACTGACTGAAGGTAAACTACCACTTGTGCTTAAGAAGTTTGATTAAAACTAGATTATTATTTTTTAAAGAATTAGAATATTGGAAGAGAGGAAATAGAATCAGACTTTAATACTCACTTCTGCTTTTTTACGTGCTTCCATAGCTTTCATCAGCATCATATGCTGCCTTCTTCTTTCCCGTTCCTATTAAATCAAATCAAATTAGAACAAAGTACTATTGAAAGTAAACGTTCATATATATATATATTGAAAAAAAAAATCCAGAACTTGACAGGACACGTTTTAGCATTAACAGACAAATCAGGGTGTATGCTAAATAAAAAGTATAGCAGGTCTGTGCATGTTTTAGTTCAGGTTTAGAAAGCAAATACAAGTACAACTGAAAGCAAAAAAGTAAAGCGATGAACATGGAGACAGTGTAAAACAGAAGCATACAGATTTACTTATGGTCAGTTGTGAGGCTCCTTCAGAAGCTGGCTGAACAAAAAGCATAATGGTTGGCTGGAACAGGCCAGTTACCTTACATATGCTGTAATAGGAAGTTTGTAGTCGCTCGCCGAGTGGCCAATTAAATTTTTAAAAACTGTAATGCAGATAACTTTGGAAAATAACCAAAAGTTACTTTCCCCCCCAAAAATATTCAAAAACCATTTGGGCTACACGTTGGTTATAAACATTCATTTGGGTATGTGTTGCTGAGGATACAATTAACATTGGCAGCCAATCATTGAAAATCAACCTGTTTGGTTTGAAAACTAGCTTCCGATGGAGTAGCCATATTTGAGCAGGAATGCAAAGAAATAATCCTCTGGGTTGTCCCTCTAAGGCGAGCCAAAGAAGCTGCACCCAGGATTAGGTTAATGTTGATTTAGTCCTGAACTAGAGCACAACGGGGGGAAAAAATGGCAAAGGTTTATCTAGGGACCAAAATCGTGTGGGTTTATTTTAATATAGCCCAAAGACTGCATGCTCTTCAGTAATTTCAAACTGAGGTGGTTTTTTTTCCAATTGCACAACACTGAAGTAATTTGAAACTCACGTGTCTCTTTGATGTTAGCATTAAATAAATTGAATATCGTTTCCCAAATCATGTGCGCAAATGGCCTAGTGAAAATCACGGATAACCTATTTATACTTTGAAAAAACAAGTGTAGGGTAATGCAAATTGGAACCCTCACTACGTTCAGCAGTCCAACTTGATACTACAGCAAAGAAGATTCTGTTAACAAGGCAACAGCCTCACAGGTGGCTCAGATGGGTCAATTTATAGTTAAGTTTTGGGTAAGTTGTGTTCTTTTCTTTTACAGACAAGACAAGCAGATGTATGCAATGCACTGTGCTGGAAAGCCATGCAGCAGTATGTAATATGACAGCAGCCAGTGCTACATTTTATGCATTGCTATGACAACCATATCACAACCAAATCACAATGCGGTGTTAGATGTACAAAAGTAAACATACCCATACCATATCTAGTCTATGCCTCTCCAACTCCTGGTAGAAAGAGTTGGCACAATATTATGAAACAGAAATCACAAGAGTCAAAAAAACCACTTTATAATTCCCCTCTCCCCCCCAACCCGATCCCATACCAAAGCAAAGCTGTTTACCCATAAAGTGAATGAAAACATTTAAGTAAAATGTTTATATATATTTATAAGTATATACTGTATATGGGAGAACATTTGACGATTTGTCCTCCAAATTATTTAGGTGTTCATTCAAAAATAGAATTTCTGTTTTTTCAAATTAAATTTTGGATACATACCTGATGTTTCAGAAGAACAGCTTGCTGTCTCCTCATTTCCTTTTCCTTGAAATATGAAAAAAAAATCAAGTATCTGATAAATGTTACTATCAACTAAAGATGACTTTTCTACCATACCGATCAAAGTAAAAATTCATGTTTTTTAAAAAATGTAATCCCACTTTAATTTATTTTTCTAATAATCTTCAAAGACTTGTTGAATATCTTGAAAACACAATGTGTGGAAGATGCACTACAGAGATTATCAGATCATGCCGCGATCAGGAATGAGGCAACATGATAACAGTAAACAAGGTTCATATATTCTGCATAGACAGGCAGTTGTGTAAAGCTATCACCCCAAACCTGACAGGAATAAAGTAGGATTCAAATGTTCTGTTTTACTACCCAAACAAACTTGCATTGGCAGAAGAAAACTTTTGTGACCTTCATGGTCCAATTCTTTTTTCTATAGATTAATTTCTTTCCAACAGTAACATGGAAAATTGGGAACAGATCCAATAGCTTGAGTCAGAGCTCTTTACATGTATTTCAGAGTTGCCTCAAATCTAGAGAAATAATCCACTTCCCCTCTTCCTTCTATTGTTGAGTCTCCAGTACTACACTGAGTAATTCTCTACACTTAAAGAGGAATTTTTAGGGAACAACAGTGAAGACAGAGATTGACAGCAAGAGGGAACTCTGCTCTGCACAGAAGATAACACATAGTTTTTGGGATCCTGACCTCAATCTAAATGTTAAGCTATATATTTATCTAATGGCTCATGGTTTTTTTTTTAAGATCATGTATGAACTTTTAATTGTTTTCATTATTATTACATACATATACATATACATACACTTACATATATAGAAGCTGAATGTCAGAAACATATGCTTCAAAACCTTTTGTGTTTTAACAGACTATATATGCACACACACAAAACACAGAAAGACACATGTATATGCCTATACAGAGCAAAGCATTCAGAATAAAATTGTGGTGATTTTTAAAGAAAATATTTGGATACATTATCAGGTTTGGTGTGTATGATCATACAATTCATTTTTTAAATGGTTGGAAAATAAAAGCTCTGATGCTTCTCTAAACTAACCTTTATTCGTTTCTCGGCTTCCAATAATTTGGCATTTGCTGCTTCTTCCTTCTTTTTCTTTTTAGCCTGTGCATGCAAAACAGGTCCCAAGGTCATGCAAGAGAACGCTACAGCTTGAAAATAATCTCAGACCAGCAATAAGGCTTCATGCTTCACAAGATGCGAAACAATACTACACACCATGTACACATCATAACAGATTTCTTCCTCAGTTCTTTTTTTGTGTTACGAGTCATTCCATTGATTTTTTTTTTCTAGAGGAAAGACTTACATATGTACAATCTAGGAAAAACATCATATATAACAACATGTCATCTTACAACATGGCTGCACTTTCTAAACTTTTTGCTTGAAGTGGCATGTTTACAAACAAATGAACAACTAATGATGAATGATGTTTTTTTTTTCCCCTGGATAAACCTCATCTGTGGGTACACTTTTCAGGATCTAATTAAGTCAGTATATTAAAAAAATAACATCTCTTTGGCATATTATAAGAACCACATTTTCCCCGATCGATGGTTAAACAAGTATGACAACCACGATTAAAAAGAAATGTTGCCAGAAAGATCAGAAATGGAAACCTGAAACAGGAATCTTAAATCTCCATTTTCTCCAGTTTAGTTACATATAGAATGAATACAAACAACCTTGCAAAACACAGATTCATACATCTCTTAGAAGTATAAGCATGCACATTCTTTAAGATTAAAATCATGCTATTCAAGTATCAGCCTTAAAGATGCTTTCTTAATAAATACACCTTTGTTTGTTCTAGTGACTCAACCAAATTATCTTTCCCTTCTTGGCCTTCATCATTTAGCTTTTTGATATATACAGGACTAAATAGGCAGTGCTTACTTTCACACTGTTCTAGATAGTCATTCCCAGGGGAGTCACAAGGCATAAAAGGTTGAGGAGGACTGGTCAAACTATCCCCTCTTTTCTTTCAGCAATTGTACCAGTGAGTGCAAATAATTCTGGATTCATTCAGAGAATATTAAATTAATAACATGCATCAGAGCAACCACATGTCTAAATTGTATTTTGCTGCTTTTTATTTGGTTGGGATGAAAGAATGGATGTTGCTGAGAAAGAAAAGACTTTTGTTAGAAGGCCACAATCTGCGTTTGGATGCTATGGGTATTTACGGTATGGTAAAGTTAATGTGGATGTTAAAAGTTATTTTATTAGTCATACTGTACTGAGAATATGCAATAGATATAACTCAGGTTATACCTAAAAGCACCTTTCTAGATCTCAGCTCAAGAAGCATATTACAGAAGAGAAATGGCAGATAACGATAAATGTTTGACATACTAGCACTTATTGGAAAATTATCAAGGCGAATTTAAGATCAAATCAAGAGAATAATTAATAGAAGAAGGATATGTAGTTGTCAATGGTTCTTTCATTTAGTTACCTGAAAGTTTTAAAATGGACAAAAAGACTTATGGTATAGAGTCACAATTTGTAAGTCAGAATTTGAAATACCATTGTGCACAGATGATGAATTTTATTTATGAAGAGAATTGATAAAAACATATAAACTTTTGTTGAAATTTGAAACACAGGAAGAACAGATTAAAAAATCTACGATAAAGGCTTCTGGTTCCGGATCGCGGCACACGAAGTCGCACGGAGAGATCCGTCTCTCCCACCGGCTGTTTTCCCTCCGCCGGTAGACCCTTAATCGGGTCGAAAGTCGCCCCGGAGAGGCGACCACCGTTGAGGAGGCCCTCGTTTGACTGGGGAAGAGCGGCAGCTCCTTCCTCAGTCCGAGCTAGCTCCTTAGGGCCGTCGGAGAAAAGATCGGCCAGTAAAATGGACGATCACTTTGCTGCACCAGCCGAAAGCCAGAAGAACAACTAAGCACAAAGAACCCCGTGGAGAATCCGGGTGAGACCTTTCCTCCCCCTTCTTTCCCTAATTACTCTCCTGTAAAAAGCTTTTGTATTTGAATTACTTCCCTGCTGTGAGGGAGCAGCGTTTGGGCACTTGGGAAAAACAGCTTTGGGAATTGAAAAAAAAACCAACCAGTTAATTTTTTATTGACTATTTAATTTCTGGAATACTGAGGGGGCCTGAAAATATTTTTATACTTGATCATTATTATCATAACTACGCGTCTATTATTTAGGAGAGGCCTTTCTTCATCTTTTTAACGTGAAAAACAAAAAATCTATTAACTTGGAAAGAAAGAAAGAAAGAAAGAAAGAAAGAAAGAAAGAAAGAAAGAAAGAAAGAAAGAAAGAAAGAAAGAAAGAAAGAAAGAAAGAAAGAAAGAAAGAAAGAAAGAAAGAAAGAAAGAAAGAAAGAAAGAAAGAAAGAAAGAAAGAAAGAAAGAAAGAAAGAAAGACCTTATAGCCTGCTGAGGACATCTTGTGACGAAAAGTGTTACTGCAACTGTATATTTTTTTCATTGCTAGAGGATGGCTCTGACCTTCAAAAGATGATAAGAGTAAGATAACTGAAACAGCTGTGTGGTGATTTGGTCTATTGAGAATTGGAGGTGAAATAAAACCTTCACTAAAAGATTAAAAGATCTGTTCACCACTGACATGGAACTTAACACACAGCTGGACTATGAACTTATATTGGAAAAAATCTTGGAAGCCACGGAGGATATGAACTCTTACTTCCAAACTTTGACGGATCAAATTATAGGCCGAAAAACAGTGGAGAAGGAGCAGATTGGAGCTAAAGAGACTAGTGAGCAATATTTACAACCTAAAGAGGAATTATGTCTACAACTCAACTATGAAATTACACCGAGAGAAATTGTGGAAACTAAGGAACAAACCAACTTTATACAATCCCAAATGCAATCTATGGAGAAGCTTAATGATCAAAGAATAATTTTAACTGAGATGCCTGAAGCATCAACATCAACAGAGACTGACACTCACCGATACAAGTTATTGAAAACTGTGATAATGTGGACAAACAACTAGCAACTATAACATGGAATAAAACGGCTTTTATCATCCAAAGGCTACTAGAAGAAAGGAAAGAGAACTTTGACCAATTTGAAGCGTTGAGGAATATTGACTCTCTAATATTGTGGTTTGATGATGCAGGAATTTTATTATGGAAACCGGTATGGCACAGAAAGAAACCAAGAGTTAGATTTAAAAATGTATTTTAAAGTTTTACTTAATGGGTTTAAAAAGGCTTTTGAGTTTTTGACTGATTTAATAACTAACGGAGTACGTGAATTTTCTAAGAGGATATCCTTTGTAATAATACTTTGTCTTAGATATGATAATTACTGGAGAGGTAAACTTTATCTACTGGGTTAAAAAGATTTTTTATAGACATAGATGAATTGATAGAATATATATTTAAGTCAGATAGAAACCTATTTGTTGGTTTGATATTTTTATTTTAAATAAGATAATTATTTTGTAATAGAAGAAGAATAAGAGGGATTGGTGACAAGAGAAGAAATGGTATTAATGAAGAAAATATAAGAATGTTACTGCGGGAATAATATACTCATTTTAGATATAATTATTATGTTAAAAAGGGACACCCGAAGTGTTAATAATATGTCTATTTAAGGCTAATTGGAATATGGTAACTGTAAATTAGTAAAGCCTAAAAACAGGACTTGGATTTCTATAATTGAAATGTGATTGATATTTGATAGGATTGTTTGAAGTTTATTTAGAAATGTATTAACTTGAATAGGTAAGACTATATGAGGGAATTAGAGAGGGAATTTCCAATGAATTAATTTGAGCTATATATCTGTGATTGTCTTTTTGGATGTTTGATATACCCACCTCCACGGTGTTTCCTAAGCACCTTGATGTAACCCTTTCACCCCCATAAAAATCCAATAAAATATATTAAAAAAAAAAAAAAAAGTACGATAATATAGGCTAAGAATTTTGGTTATACAAACAGGTCAATACAGTATGTGATTAAAAATTTGAAATGTATATTGTTCTATGATCTCAAAGAGAATTTTTAACAAATGTACTGTTGGTATATGATGCCAGAAAAATTATCTAGAATATATAAAGGCACTTCAAATGTACGTTGGAAATGTGAAGAACATTAAGGGACATTCTATCATGCTTGGTTAACGTATAAAAAAAGCTAAACAGTTATGGATCCAAATACATACTTTACTACAAAGAATTGTAAAGATTAATATTTAATTGAAGCCAGAACTTTTTCTCTTAGGATTAATGGTTAAATAGTTAGAAAAAACCCATGGAAGATTATTTCAATATATGATCCCAGCAGCAAGATTACTGTATGAAATGGAAAGATTTGACACTACCCACTATGGAAGAATGGCTGGCTGACAGATTTTGCTGAAATGGATAAATTGACTTCTTTGATAAGACACAAGACATTATCTACATTTATTGCTGACTTGTGGACTTTTTTGCGTAAAAATGGAAAAAAATTAACTTGTGATTTATGGTTTTGATGATTAGACAGGCTAGCGTATAGAAAGATGAATATTATGATATAAATTTAGAGAGAAAAGTCAAAATATATTTGTACTTATAACTGCTATGAAGAATACCGAAAGTCACTTCTTTATACTTTCTTTTCCTATTTTTTTCTCTTTCTTTTTCTTCCATGTTTTACTTTCCCCTTGCTTTCTCTTTTCTTTTTCCTTTTTTACTATCTATTAGTTCGCGTTAGCTAATTAGTTTTAATCAAAATTATATTTAAAAAATTATTAAAAAAACCAGAGGGCCGTGTGTATGTATGTGTGTGTGTATTTGTGTTTGTATCTCTGTGTCTGTGTACACTGGAGTATGAGTGAATTTACCTACTGCATCCTGAACATGAATGTATTTATTGTGGCATCAGATTTCATAAGAGTACAATCCACTTCAGATCCTTCTGGTGAACACGATGCCTCTGACAAAGTTGAGCCCAGTATATTAAAGTGTATTTATACCCTATTAAATGTGTTACTTTTTTAAGTATAAGAAGAGAATTCCTCTGAATGGGAATGGGAAGTTGGCAACAAACTAATACTTTTTTTCTAGAAATTCCTGTACATATTAACTGTTCTATGAAACGATTTTATATCCACTTAAAAATAAAAATTCACAGCTTGGGAGCCACACTTTAATCTATGGACTGAAATTTCTGCAAGAGCATATAATCCTAATACAAAATTGTTAAATTCTTGCAAGAGCCCTTCTTTGTATTTGCCATTAAAAGTTGGCCGTACCTCTAATATTTGCTGAGCTCGGAGTTCTTTTTCCATTCGGATTTGCTGAATTCTCTTAATTTTTTCCTGCAACAAGAAAGGCTTTTATTTATTTAAAGCAGCAGTAATAATGGGCCATAGCCCCTTCTGCCATAGCTGAGAGTGAATTTCCACACAGACCCATCCAATCCGGGCGAAGCCTCCCCTGTACACTCGCTGCTTGCTATTATTCCATCGTATTCCCCTGGAAGAGGCCAACCACAATTATTTCATATGCAATACCAGATCATGCAATGACATCTGCCAAATAATGAAATGTTAAGACTGCAGCCCTTTTCTAGGTGGTTGGGGACTTCCAGGCATTATGGCAGCACTGAAGGAGGACCTTCTATGAGCTGCAATCAAAGTTAGTAAGAAAATGGCCCAGATGCTTAAAAATAATGTTTTTCTATGGTTCACCTGCACCTCGAAAGTCTCAACTTTGGCCCAAAACAAATGGCTGCCAAAATAACATGTGTTCCAATACTGAGAAACAAAGCATTTATAAGAATGTTGTTTTCCCTATATACTTAGCACAACACACAGCAATATTAGCCACATTATTGACCAATTTTATTAAAATCATTGCTGTTCCCACCATGTTTCTATAATATTCTGGGATGGAATTCTTAATATAAGCAAGCTGCAACAAATACAGAGGGAATCACTTCTGAGTAAGAATGTATTGTAAATTTCCTCATTTCAATTTGTGTCTCTGTATGAAGATCTAGACATCACAAAGGTTGCTGCTGAGTTCTCTGATATTTCACAGCCTCAGGAGCTGATGGTAATAACTGAATTAATGGAGAATATAATGGACAAAGAAAATAAATTCTATGCAATAAATTTAGGATGAATAGTATGTGTGGTTAAAAGGACTGAGATTCATATTATCTTATAATTTAAGAGAGAATTTCTACAAAACAAAGTATCATTGATATATAACACCAAAAAAACTAAGACACAGGTGTTCAACCTTTTGACTTGCCTTGGGCTGCACTGAGTGAAGAGGAATTGTCTTGGGCCGCATATAAAATATATACTATAGTTAATGCATATTACTGTTAAACATTTGTGATCTTGTGGAGTTGTATTACTAGCTGTTCAGGGCCTCATGTGGCCCATGGGCCGGGGGCTGGACAAGCCTGATCTAAGATGCACAAATAGTCCTCATCTTACAAACATAATGGAGCCTGCCCATTATGATTATAAGTTGGGACAGTGGTAAAGTGGATCATCGTGAGACCAACCTGATTTTTTTTTTTTACCTTTTCTTGCAGTAAATCACCATGATTATTAGGTGGATCTGTGGTTATTAAGCCAATGTCAGCGTTTTTGCTGAAAACCAGAAGCAAACCCAAGTTTTCGGCAAAAACATTGTAAATAATGGTCACCTGACTGAGGGACATTGCAAGCGGCCATAAACATGGGACTTCTGAACTCTCCCCAATCGATCCTGGAAGGGCAGGGCAGAAGAAATGGAACAAAATGTTCCCTTGTGCCCAAGGTTGATTGTGTATCAATGGTTGTACATTCCCTCTTTTTTTTAACCTTTCCTCTTCTTTTGCTTTTCCCCTTTAAATGCAACTTTATCTGTAGAATTTGCAGGTGATGGCACATCTTCATGCTTGAAATGCATTTCCCCCCCATAATGTGCTATGGATCATCAAATTATCCAGCTGAGCTTGAGCAAAGCAGAATGAGTTTTCAAGTGGTAACCCCATTACAGATACACAAATGCATACACACACACACACATATATCCCACTAAAATAGTACATTTTGCAAGGCGCCTATTTGCAACCCAAAAGACATAAATTACCTGCTGTTTCATTATTTTTATCTGCTCTTTTTGCTTCCTTTTTTCTTCTGCAGCCATTATAGCTAAGAATAAGACAAAAACATGTTGGTAGTAAATAACAGTCAGGATAATGGAAACACAGTATCTACGGTTTCAAAAGCTGTAAGGTTCTTAAGAAGATGTGTAATACTGACCTTGCTGTTTTTTTGCTTCCTTAGCAGCTCGGGCCTGCTCTTGCTTCTGAATTTTTCTCAAAAGCTTGATTTGTGCTGCTTGTCTAGCAATTTCTGGAACACAAAGGGGAAACGCTTAGAGTATACTAAAGATTGCTTATTGACACAAGGATAGTTGGACAAATGGAGAGATAAAAACAAATGGAAAATAGGCAACTCAGCACTGAGGAAATCCTTAATATGATTTCATACAAATATTTTTTGTTTTGTTAATACCCCGGGAAAAGTGTGAAACTGCAGATGTATCTCAAACCATCACTTCTTTTCTTTTTTTCCCTTGGGTAATTAATTTTTTTTTAAAAATAATATGGATTGCCACTCAGATTCTGGAAGATCACTGGAACAATTATTTTTTTGACTTGCAAGTCAAAAGGTTACAATTCGGCTTGGTTATCCTTGACAAAAGTGAAATTTTCCTTCCTGTCACTCTGCCATCCATTATTCTGAACCTGCCGTCTGGAATCAAAGAGAGCAAATCCTGATTTTTGACTCCGTGACATCATCTCAGGTAATTGAAAAGTACTATTGTATCCTTTTCAAAGTTAAACATATCCAGTTCCTTCCATCTCCCTTCATAGGGCTTAGTTTCTCGTCCTTTGATCATACTCATGTTTTCTCTGAATCTTAAAGGATGATTCCCAGAAATGAACACAATAATTTGAGTTAAGGCTTGAGAAATGCAGAATGATGTGCAACTATTATTTCCAATGTAATTTGAAACTACACGGAGTAGAATTCTCTCTTGCTATGTAATAGTTTGAATCTATTATTTTCCCACAGCAAAATTTAGTGGCCAAGGCAAGCTACCTTACGAAAACAAAATAAACCACAAGTCTAGAATTAGAGCCAGAGGATTTTTACCCATAGATATGTCCTCTGAAACTATAACATAGGTGCCAATTTATGGAATCAAAGGCTACCAAAGTGAGAACATCCAGGCCATTGGCACATGCCTGGATAATTATTCTTCTCCCCTAAGTGTTAAAAAACGTAACCAAGCTCTGCAATGTTGATTACATTATGAGACATATCTACAAACACACAAGCAGCAGAAATATGGATGAGAACCAGTGGTGGGATTCAGCTGGTTTGCACTGGTTCGGTAGAACCAGTAGTTAATTTTTTGTTCACTTTGGTGAACCAGCTGATGCCCTAGCCCTTTTTCGCAAGGCCCAGAACGGACTGCCGGAAATGCTTGGACACCACTTCTGGAAGTCCGTTCTGAGCCAGGGAGGCCTTCCAGGCCTAGAATGGCCCACCAGAAGTGTGTGGATGCCACTTCGGGAAGTCCATTCTGAGCCGGGGAGGCCTCCCAGGCCCAGAAAGGCCCACCGGAAATGTGTGGACACCACTTCCAGAAGTCTGTTCTGAGCTTCGGAGGCCTGGGGGAGGCCTCCCAAGCTCGGAACGGACTTCCAGAAGTGGCATCCACACACTTCCGGTGGGCTGTCTGGACCTGGAAGGCCTCCATATCTCAGAACGGACTTCCGGAAGTGGCGTCCACACAGAGAACCAGTTGTTCAGGTATTTGAATCCCACCACTGATGAGAACAATTCTTTTCCCTTGAAAAGAACTCATAGGTCAAGAGCTCAAGATCCAAGATTTGAAGGTCAAATTTCCTTTTATTCTTTTGAAGCATGACAGACCTACAGATCAACTGTCCCTTGGAGTAGTAAAAAGCCAGGAGAAAATACAAACGCAAATGCAGCCTTGGGAAGGACTTGTGGGGTTTTTCAAGCTTCCAAAATTCTGCTTAAGTCTTCTCCTCATCCTTAAGGAGGCAATTATTTTTAACGGTTCGGTGTAATACTAAAACTTTTTCATTAAAATTGTCAAAAGCGAAGTTTTGTGCCAAGGAAAGTAAGTTTTCATAAGAATTTGCATATTTTACAAACACAGGAAGATAGGTTATGTCCTGCACATCTTTAACAGACTGTAGAAATCCTTTATCTATCCAAACTGGTGTTATGTTTCTCCGCATGTGCAAGTCTAATTTGCCACAGCAACTACTACCGGTAGAACGAGCTGGCACAACATGTGGCTGCCAAGGACCCTTCTGTGGCCCACTGTTTTTTTCAAAACCTTAACAAATCCACAGCTACCAAATGTCAGGAAGAATCTTCTGCCATCACCTAGCTTTTTACAGCCACTTCCATTCTGAAAAATAAGCTTCTGAATGCCTCCAGGCCTCACTGACTCTGCCAGCTCCAGCACTGCCTCGTCACTAGCCACCAAACAGTGATCACTAAACCAGCTTTTCTTTCTCAGCCCATGATGGTTTTTAAGGTATTCATTTCAATTTAATGAACCTGGCTCCTTCTCCTCTGATCTGTGCAAACCTGTAGTAGAATCTGATCAAAGCAAAAGATCCTCTACAGATGCCATGTTAAAAATATAGAAAAATATTCAAAGGTTAAGAGAAAATTTTGAGTATAAATTCTCATTTGTTATATACTTAAAATAATTTGATCGTGCAAAAAGTGGCAAAGGAGATTTAATTAGAACAAATGTGTATTTATAAAATTAGTAACAAAAGGAAAAAGATAGTTGCATAAAAGGGATTAACACTACCAACATATTGGAGAAAAGATAAAAACAGGACTGTAATCAAGAAAACTACCAAATTGTAAGCAAATATTAGGGCCGCACAGCACCTTAAACTGAAGGCACAATTTTGGGATTGCTTGGGAGCTGTAGAGTATGGCCCTGAGATAAGCCACAATTGCTTTAAGGATTTGCTAACAGATACTATGTAAGCACTCCCAGGCATCAAAAAGACTTTTTCTAATCCAAAGTGCTGTTTGTGGGAATAATTATTGTGAAATATTAAGCTACATTAATATCTTACATTAAGTTAAGGTATCCATTAAAGCAATCTGAATTGAATTGACTAATCCCATTTTCCAATGCAAGGAAGTGGCTCCATGTTCTTACTCTGTGTGTGTGTATGTGTGTGTGTGTGTGTGTGTGTGTACATAAAGTCCTGTTTGAGTCAAGCTCAACTGTTGATGACTTATTCAGGCAAGTTTTTTCCCCCTGAACACAGGATATACTGTAAGTCTTTGCACTGCCTTCTTCTGGGATGATTCTCAATTTCTCAGGCTAGCCTATAGTCCTGATATCCCAATAATCTCTCATCTAAGCATTAGCCAAGCTTGGCTTGCTTAGCTTCCAAGTTCACACAGTATCAGCCAGATGCTGCCTCCTGATGAGAATTCAAGGAAGGCACCATAGCCTCATTTTTTTATACAGAAATTTTTTCGACAGGTAGAAAATAATAATAAAATCAATAATAAAATCCTTACCTTGGGCTTGTAACTTTCTTAATAGTTTAGCATCTGTATTGTCAAGGAATTCAGTGCTACCAACATTTGGCGGCCGACCTTTGCGACGTCTCATTTTTGATTCCTCCTTACTACGTTGTCTATCAGGATTTGGTGGCCGGCCCCTACGACCTTCCATTGCTCTGATGCGGGGAAGGACTTCTTCTCCTTTCAGCAGACACCACTGCATCCCCTTGTAATTAATATATTTCACAGAAAGTAATTATAAACAAAATGAAAAACAAAATTGAAATTCATATATATATATATGCATCAAAGCATATGTCTATATCTGTAAGTATTAGCACTGCAAGCTTGGAGTGACTCAATTAGCAAATTAACGAAGTAATAGTAAATGGACTAGAATTTGTCCTTTCAGCAGAGAAAAGATTGAAGAATACCAAACTATGCACAGTCCACAGCTGTCTTGGTCTCTTTTCTTTCTATTTATTTGACAATAAAGAACTAAAACATGATTGCCCTTCCATATATACCCAAAGACAACATGTACCTGTACTGAGGGGTGATAAGACTTTCTATTTCCTTTTAGAAACCAAACCCATAAACTGGTGAAACTCCAGTGAATACAGAATCAAGAATTTCTTAAAATCTGGATCTTCCAAAATTCTGATAAACTGCTCTATTTGACAGCCATGTGGGTTCTGGTATATTGCCAGCAAAATGGAATAGCCAACATGCTGGCTAAATGTGATGAAAAGGAAAATATGAAGAATGACTTTTTTCTTGAAAAAGTGGTCACATAATTATGAAAATTACAAGTTGCCTAAGAGAAAAAAAATACTAAAAGAAGAGTTTGTTAATACAAATGTATAATTACTCTGACAGTTGCAAGTAAGTCCCAGTAGTAAGGTTGCTTAGGATTGTAGCCTTAGTGCTCAATTCCCTAAACCTGATGAGATTACTTTTAAATGACTATAAATATATTTGAGACATGAGTACTTGCCAGAAAAAAAAGATGAGACAGGAATCAAATTGTAAATAAATAAATGATCCTAATATATCTAATTATGCATCTGATTTTTCTGAAAGCTGCTTGTGATTAGAATATTTATTGAGTTATCCATTGTAACTATTTTTTAATGCTCTATAGTTTTAAAACATTTTTTGACTTGCAGAAATGGGAGCTTGGCTTCGTACCATTCATTTCAATTTTAGGAGTATCTTCCACTTAATTTGTCCAACAGGAGTCTTGTACTATGTTTACCTAATCAGATATTATACTGTAATCTAGTATCTTCTGAATTGTTTTTACCTTTGTTTCCTCAAGCCTAGTTATCAATCAATTGGTCAATATGTATCTTATTTGTAACATTTCAAACTACATGTCTAGACTCAAGTAATAAATGCTCTTCTAATTATCTCTGCACACGGAAATGCAGCATCCTGCTAAATATGTATTGCTCAATTCAGAATTTGTGTGAATGGAAGTCTGGTCATGAAATGTTCTTTGGCAGGTGAGAGGATTTTTGCACATACTCTCCAGATACTCTGAAAACTACTCCAGAAAGTTGGAAAGCAATAGAGCAAGGGAATCTCCTTTGGATCATAGTCCTTTACAAGAATGGAAACATAACTCTGAATTCCAAGCTTTCAATCTCTCTCTCTCTCTCTCTCTCCCTCCCTCCCTCCCTCCCTCTCTCTTTCTCTCTTTTAAAATAGACTACTGACGTGGGACAATGAGCACAATCTGTTTTCTCATAAGAGTCTAACAAGAATTTAGATACCTTTGCTATACAAATTAGAAAGATAACTATATTAGACTTGAATTCTAACCCCATCTGCATCAAATACACACAAATAATTCACCAAGATTTCTATAGGTGTAACAATGTGCATAGGAATGGGAAAGATTCTGTTTTCATAAAGATCTTTTACTGGATTAATATAAGTGTGCCTGTTCATAAAATAATACCCAAATATTTCAATTAAAACACACATTTATCAACAAGTCTTAATAGGTCAGTATCAGACCACAAGCTCTACATAGAAAATGTAGAATCCCTGGATGCCATAGAGAGGGCTGGAAAGACTTCTGCCTGAAAACCTGGTACACTTCTACCTCAGAAATCATGGCCTAGATCAGGGGTAGGCATCCTTGGCTCTTTTATGACTCGTGGACTTCAACTCCCAGAATTCCATGCTGGCTCAGGAATTCTAGTAGTTGAAGTCCACGAGTCATAAAAGAGCCAAGGTTGCCTTCCCCTGGCCTAGATCAGTGATCTGACAATACTTTTTTCCCCAAGTATTATTAAATAAATTAGGGTGCCCTAAGATTGATTAAATTATTGAATGAAACTTAAAAATAAGTACAGCTTGCATAAAACTGAAAGCAAATAATCAAGTGCTTACAGATGACAATGTGTTTTAAGAATGGCTTAGTTTAATTGGTATAAAGAAAACAGCCTTCCCCTATCCATTGTCCTCTAATGCTTTGAACTACAACTCCTATTATATTCAGCTAGAATATGATCAGTGGCATGCTAAATTGGAATGATGAATATAACAACTGACTATATCAGAACAGAACCAGATTATAGAAGACATTGTAAAATTACAATAAATTTAGAGCTTACAGCAGTAAGACTGTTATAAACATATACAAAAACGCATTCAAAAAGCATTATTTATGCTAGCAAACATAATACCAAAGGTGCTATTCTGAATTTTCAAATTCATACTTGTTGTAAATAGTATTTCTCTAGCACACATATTGCAATTTAAAAAATCCTATCAGTGAACAGTTACTTACCTTATTTTCTCTGTAGCTTACATAAGCTCCAGACTATAACATAAAAATGCTTCTATCCTTCAAATTTCTTAAAGGTGTTTTGCTAACACCCAAAATGAGGGCAAAGGTGAATTCAAAACTAACATTCGGCACAATCAAATGGTTTATTTGGTTTGCTTAACTAGAAATTGTCTCAAATTGACTATATCAAATCAAAGACATACTATACCAAGAACTGGACAAAGGAAGTGACAGTTAGAAGTTCTATAACGGACAATTAAGCCTGGCAAGAAATCTAAATTCTCTACAATTATGCCAGTGTTTAATATCAGCACAATAATGGCATTTCAATGTATGGCTTTTTTTCAGTAATGTAAATATTTCTACCAATAAGAACTATGGCAAAAATCTGTGGTGGAGGCCTCAATGTTTATAATCAAAAAAGAATTTTGCTCAATATCAATTCAATTTTCTAAAGAGGTAGAAATAATCAGCAGGGGGAAACAGTTATAATTTCAGCAAAAATGGTAAAACAATTTGAAGTTGTACTCTTAAGTTTAGTAAAGTTACTTTTATATTCTGGCATTTTGAGAAAGAACCAGTGTAGTACATGGTTTAGGAGTTATGTAAGAAATAATGGAAGGAAAGAATTAAAGGGGTACCATCTGTGCAACATAATATGCAAGTAAGAAATCCGAGAGAAACAGTCGTATGGTCGAAATTGTATATATCAAACTGTCTTAATTGTCATTTATCATTACACCATTTCCATTTGTTATGGGTTTTTCCAGGTTACATTAGGTACTGTACTTCTGAGACAGGGTCTATAACTTCACTAAAGATTCTGTTAATTGCTCACTATACCATAGTGTACTTAATCTCTGAGAGGAATCCATTATACTAAGAACCTGATCATATTAATAGAATGGCTTTCTCCAATAATCCTGGGAATTATAGCTTGATAAAGATTCTGAAAATACTCCATCAAAAAACTATAATTCTCACAGGATTTGCTAATGGGAGGGAATAGCCATTAGAGTTTCATCTGTATGGTACTGCAGATATTTTTATTTTATTTCAATAAAAATAAGCTAAAACCATTATCATTAAAAATAACTCGATCAAAACAATCCATTCTAGTCCTTTAAGAAGCAAAGGAAGTAATTATACTTTTTTTCTTGTTTAATTGGAACATGTTTACATGTATGCATGCACCTCGTTGTAAAAAAATAAAAAAATAGAAATGTTTTCTTCAAAAATGAAAATAAAAGGGAAAAAGGAAGTTTAACTTGCTCTTTTCCCTGACTTTCCGGTTTTGAAACTGCCAGAACTTTTCACAGGAATGAATACAATTTTTTTTTGTTTCGATCCATTATCTCTACTAATCACCTGCATTATTGACATCTTTTTACATGAATAAACTTTCATAGGACTAACCATAAACGTCCATTTTTCTTCACCTACTGGATAAAACATTCAAGCAGAACCATTTTCCTATCTATGTGGCTCTACATGCTATGATTTTTTTTCGTAAATACCCTCTTTTTGTAGGCTTGTAGATACATGCTGCAATAGCCATATAGAATAGTTCCAGATGTTTTGGAAAGCATTTTTGAAGCATATGGCAAATATCTGCACATATCTGATTTGTAGCTATTACACATACTGAGGAAGAAAAGATTGTACATTAAAATCAAACGAGGAGGAATGCTACTTATTACATAGGAATATATCAGATAGCATATGATGTAATATGAAGAAGGATCCTAAGGCAAGGAATATTAAGGATAAGCAAAGTTTTCTGGGTAAAAATCCAAAAAGACCAGACATGAAATAAACCAAGAAAGAAATCACTTTGTAAATTCTTACAACTATGTATATTGATATATTTAAAAATAAATCTCATTGACCTCATTAGGAGTTGCTCCTACATAAACCTGTACAGGATTAGACTGCATTTAGTTATCTATAACTGAGCATGGTGTATTATTGGTAAAATGATTTTAGAAAATAATCTCCACCATAGTGTCCCTGACTGCTTTTTCAACTTACTTGCCTATGCTTTGCCCAGTTTCTCATGCATGCAACAAACACGTCTTTCATATTTGAATTAACATCACACAGGTTACTAAATAACTAAAAGAATATCAGAGACACAAATGTTAACCATATATAATTGCCACTTGTCTAACACAGACACAAAGCTTTCACAAATGTTGAAAGGTATATACCAACATTGGTGTTATAATAGATGGAATAGTGGTGTCTATTGACGAAACCCAATAGTCTAAGCCTAAGGCTACAGATGCCCTACATACACATTTTAAGTAGGATTTTTAAGGAGGGTTTCCTAACCCGCTCACCCACCCACCTATATTTAGGACAGTGGAATATACTGAGCATTACAGACCAGTAATATCGGATAATGGTATTGACTGCAATTTGAACAATACTAAATTGAGTTCAACAAGACACTGAATAGCTTAGCAAAGTCAAAACATGAAATTATAAAGGTTTTTCAGCACTTTCCTTGATCATGTGCTCAGCCTACTCACCATCTCGACAATAAAATCACAAGTACTGCTCTAAGAATGAACAACTACCAATAGCAATGCTCCCGAGTGTAGTGTGTATGTATATGTATGTATGTGTATATGTGTGTATATATAGACACACACACATATACATATGTATATATGTATATGTATATATATTTCACTTAGATTTATGATACTACTCCTCGGATCAAAGACTTTACTTTTTTAAAAAGCGGATACCTGCAGTCCATCTCTGGCTTCATAGAAGTCACCCATTCCTATTTTTGCAGTGAAGCTGAAATTGTCCCTTGAGATATCCATTATTCCATTTCTGCTGAGATACTGAAAAAATCACATATTTTTCCACTTCAGGTTTTAAGTCATCACAACCCAGCTTTGATGTACAGCTAATATTAAGAGAATTCAAATACTGTGCATATTCTAGCAGGGGACTATGACTTTACAGTAGGTGAATTCAGAGACAGGATCATTAGCATCCACATTGCAGGCCATTTTGTATCAAATAACTTTACAGGAAGAAAAAAAATTCATTTAAACACAAATGTGCATGCTAAATAAATACCCAAAGCATAATGTTTAAAATATACCTTTACAACTTCTGGGTACTGCCTTAACTTCTTTCCACATGGTGCATAATATGCTACTTCTCCCTGAAGGCGGCCACCAATGTTCCTTATTCTTGTTTCCCTTTGCCATCTGCAAATAATTATAGTTCTGTGTTAAGAGACAAACTAGGAAAGGAATTGTCTACATACTTATTTGGAAGTAAGTTTTTTTAAAAGGTAGAAAATTTACTTCTTCATAAACATGGATGTGGTTGAGAAGAGATGGAACAACTCTTCTGAGTCAAAAATAACTGGTACTGGGCTAGAAGAAAGAAAAGTCATGAAGGTGTTGGAGTGGGACTGTGGAGACTCAAATTCAAGTACACCCTTACTTATGAAAGTTCAATTGGGCCACAGGGTTGTTGCAAGGCAAAATGGGAGGAAGGGGTGCTATGTGTAGTACCTTGAATGTCTAGAGGAATGGTGGAATATAAACCTAATAGTATAAATACATAAATAAATAAAGCAAACACAATTTTGATATGAAATAATGAAGGTCTTTTGAAATTTCCCAAGTCCTATTTGTAATTGACATTTTGACAAAATATCATATACAAAAAATTAAGCCTATACTGAAAAACGTGCATCAGAAATCTTAGCGGCAGGGTAAAACTAACTTTCAAGGTAAAGAAGGACTGGGCTTGATGATGATCTGATGATGAGCTGTGATGATGCAGTGGTTAGAATGCAGTATTGCAGGCTGACTCTCCCCATAGCCTGGAATTTGGTACTGACCAGCTGAAGGTTGACTCAGCCTTCCATCTTTCTGAGCTCAGTAAAATGACGATGCAGATTGTTGGGGGCAATATGCTGACTCTATAAATGGCTTAGAGAGGGCTGTAAAGCACTGCAAAGCGATATATAACTCTAAGTGCTATTGCTATTCAGATTGCACTTGGAATCTATATAGAAAGATGGGCTGTTACAAACTGATTCTGAACCAAGGTCTAATTTGAAATTCCCCATATAAAGCAAGAAGAAAACACGGTTTGGAGTACATTGACTGGGAGAAGTATGATGCAAAGACACTTAGCAATGCAAACTAGTTTAGGGTGTCTGAAAAAGGGAAACGTAAAAAACTGAGGAGGTTTCACTCTCCAGCAGGATTAATATATTTTGACAATCTGACTAGATTAGACTAGAAGACCTTCAAGGTCCCTTCCAATTCTATTATTCTGTATTTTGATTGCCTGGACATATTTCAAATATGGCATATCTGTTCAGAAAAATATAGAGAAAGAGTTCAATGTAGTTCTTGACCTATGACCAAAATTAGGACCAGAATTTCAGTCACTAAGCATAATGTGTTCACTAAGCAAGTCATTGAGTGACTGGACCCAATTTTATGATCATTTTACTGCAGTTGTTAACTGAAACTCATGGTTGCTAAGTGAATCATGCAGTTGTTAAGCAAATATGGCTTCCTCTATTGACTTTGCCGGTTGCAAGCCAGCTGGGAAGGTTGCAAATTGTGATTGTGTAACCGCAACATGATGCAACTGTTGCAAATATGAGCCTGTTTTCAAGCACCCAAATTGCAATCGCATGACCGTGGGCATGGTACCATGGTCATAAGTTCAAGAATAGGTTATAATTCACTTTTCAGCACTGTCATAACTTCAAACCATCACTAAACAAATGGCCGTAAGTTTACAAAGACTATCTGTATAAGAAACTTTAAGGTTTCCTATGAAATGCATTGTTCTTCAGTTACTTATGAGCAGATCTATTTCTCCACAACACATCCAAAACATTATTCTATGTTTTGGATTTAGTTTAATAAAGAACCTCAGAGGTTATTACCTATTAAAACTTTATGTTCTCTCTATAAGGCAGAGTAAAGGAGAATATGAATGGAGGAGGTAGTTTCTCAGGCCTCCATCTCCCTTCAAACGGATCCCTAAGCAGTTTTAAATCATTTCCTTCTATTCTGATTTCCAAAAGTGAATGTAGCCTCGGATAACTAGCAAACTGATACTGAGAGGAGAGAGATCCAAGGTTCAAATGAAGCTAAACAATGTCCCACCCATACATTCTCTTCCACAAGTGCCTCCTGTTTAATATTAGATTGCAAATATGAGCCAAATATGAGTATTCTGTCTTCAGGATTGACAATCATAACACTACATTTTCAAGATAAAAAAAATCTAACAAGATATAGCACAAATCAACATTTTATTCCTCTTCCATCAAGCCTAAACTCAGACCAACATCTTAAAATCATTCCCTATCAGAACAGTAAAAGCACACAACAAATAAAGGCTGCAAAAATTTATTTTCAAATTTATTGTACATACCCGTACTCCAGAGGAATGCGCAATTCTCTTTCATCTGTCACTCGTCGCCTTTTTGAAGAACCTTAAATAGAATTCAAAATGTCAATTTATAATGAAACATACAGAAATTAAAAGTAGTTGACAAACAGTAATTAGAAGCTAATCATTTTCATTTGCGAGCATTTCTCATATCCTATAAAATCAATAGGAGCACAAATTTACTGATTACAATATTAAACCATATAATTCAGCTGAATGGAAGAGAGGGACATTATCTTCCAATGATGTGTCAATCCATGAGAACTCCAGAACTAACTCAAATTTGCACTGCTGCTGTATCATGAAGTAATGTATTCAACTTACTTTCACGAAAAATGAATATTTCAGAGGCCTAGTCCTTAGGCTTTTAACAACTTTTTTTCTTCTTCTGATAGATCTCTACGCCAATTTTTCACTCCTAGCAGTAGGCATTGTCAATTAATTGCTAAATTGGATACTCACTAAAAAAAATACGGTGCAAAATTATTTAAATATGTTTTTGCAAGCAGATATGGCCTAAGTCCTCATTTTAGTGATAGAATGCCAGCTTTGCATGCCAAAGATCCCTGGCTTAATTTCCTGCATCTCTAAGTATGGCTGGGAGAAAATGATTTCTGAAATCATGGAAAGCTGTACATAAATCTTAGCCAAAATGATCGGTAATCTAACCTGGTATGACAGATTTCTTTGTGAGGTCCACCAATTTGGATGGCTTTAAAAGAGGATTAGACAATTCCTGGAGAATAAGGTTATAAATGGATACTAGTACTAGATTATCCCCATTAGTAAAAACTTTAAGCCTGTTAACTCTAAGTCGCTGGGAATTACTGATTGTGGGCTTCCTAGAATCATCTAATCAACCACAGAATACTAAGTTAAATACACATTTGTTCTAATCTTTTTCTTATATGCCACAATTCATGCAATTCATATTGAGTCTGGCAGGCTCTCCATTTTATTTTTTACCTAAAAATAAATCAACAATTTTTACCCACCTTAAAAAAAAAATCTTCTCCTTCGCAAACTTATAGAAGTAGCACTACTAGTTGAAAGATTTATACAGCACACAGTAATCTTATTCTATGCTGAAAAAGTTATTTGCTGACAAATGGTAAGGAATGTGATTAGAGGTAGTCCTTGACTTACAATCATTTGCTTAGCAACTGTTTAAAGTTACAACGGCACTAAAAATGATGACTTATATCCAGTCCCCATCCTTACAACTGTCACAGCATCCCCATGGTCACGTGATCAAAATTCAGGTGCTTGACAATCAGCATGTATTTATTACAGTTGCAGTGCCCGGGTCACATGATTGCCATTTGCAACCTTCCCAGTCAGTAGAAGCTGGATTTGCTTAACTGCATGATTCACATCACAATTGCAGTGATTCACTTAACAAACATGGCAAAAAAGGTCGTAAAATTAAGGACAATTCATTTAGCAACTGCTTTGTTAAGCTATAAAAGTCCTGGTCACAGTTGTAGACTACCTGTATATGTAGTTGAAACCTGGATATGAGAGAAATATCTGGGCATTTAGCTAGCTAGAAGGCAGGATGAAACTTCGATCAAGTTTTTAAATCTTATTAAAAATTAAAACTATAATTTTTAATACCTATAAATGGAAACAGCAGACTTGTATTTTTATCAGATTAGAAACAAGGTTCCTTGGTAATATGAACAGCTGAACACAACTGTTTTCAACATTACATATCCCTAGGTCTTGTTGAAACCAGTAACATATAAACAGACATAAAGACATGTTTTTTTAATCTATTACGCACCTATTTTATCTTGAGTCAATAGAACTTATATATTTTTGATACATCTCATCTATGAGTCTTATAAATTTTGGAAAAAATATGATTCTGCATAGATTATGTATAATATACAACTAACTTAGTCTAATTCAGCTGATGGGTCTCCTTGACCAGGTTTTGTGATAGAGTCAGGGTCCTTGGCAAATCTGTAAATTTCAGGCTCTAATACCCTTATGAAATACTCATTCTCTCTTCATCATCTTCTGGACTAGTAATACCAGGGGATAATTCTGCTGTTTTTCTTTGGAAGCCACAATTTATGTAAGGCAGTTTTCAAGTAGAAATAATGTAGTGCAAGTCACTCTTTGCTATTCAGTAAAGCCCTCCATATGTTAAAGCCCCCAGCATCCCAATTGATTAGAATACTGAAAATTATATTCCAACAATATCCAGAAAACTACCAGTTTCCCAGAAAGAGCTGGGACATAGAAAAATCTTGAAGTAAAAAAAATATTATAAAACAAGCCAGATTTGAAAACTGATCAGGTACAATACCTTTTTGACTTCAACCAAAGTTCATACAATACTGTAGTCTTTTAGAAATAATAAATAAATGCTATACCACAATGAGTGCTTGAAGCAAGTCCAGATGATGGTGTTCCTACAAATACCGGTGATGGGGACTCAGGGCATAATGCAGCTGGAGCAGAACTGGGTGTCTTTGCTATTTGGAGATTAAGTGGTGTCGAACAAGTAGCAAGACTACTAGAAGAGCTTTTAGTGGAAGAAGGGGTTTTGTTCAATTTAATCGTAGATTTTTCTCCCTCGGTATCAGATTCTGACTCATCTGGATCTTTATCATCTTCTTCCTCCTCATCATCAGACCCTTCAGTGTCAGACCCTTCTGAATTACTATCAGATTCTTGGAAAAAATAGAGAGAACCATGAATTACATAAAACAAATGAACCCCAATCCCAGCATTCACTAGAATATGGAGAAAAAAATAAGTAAGCAGGACCCAAGAAATCCAAATATTGTACTGCAGAGAACAATTGTTGAGTCCACCCCCTGGCGGTACTAGATGAAGTAAGAGAAAAACCACCTCTGCATTGGGAACCCATAAAGTTCCCTGATTTAATGTTGCACATCTACTGTTCATGCTCTCACAAGAAAAATGCAGCCCATGGATTATAGGTTGTGTCTATCAAATAGTATCCCCAAAGAGCAGTCCAAAGCAGATGCTTCTGGAGCCTTTCTTTTCATCACCAGAACTACTGATTGGCTACTCTTCACTTTGTAATTCATAAAGAGAGGATGCAGGTCTGCTTAAGTTTTAACAGTATACAAAACCTCTTGTAGACACTGATACTAATTCCGAAGCTGAACTTGAACAGAACATCATAGTTCTCATCATTTTCAATTAAATTAAAATGCTGATTTCTAGCCTACATTTACTCAGAAGGTTGACAGTTTCTTCATATGAAGAACCATCCAGTAGCTACATGATTTAACAAGTATTTAAACCTTACCTCAGTAAGCATGTACCTAAAAAGTATTTAGGTATGCATTGATTACAACTATCATGCAAATAGGCAGCACAGCTTTTGTTGTGCCCACGTGTATATGTATTTGTACATGTGTATATGTATATTTTACACATGTAAACACACACACACACACACACACACAATCTCTTTCTGAATCCAACTGGCTCATTTCCAGGAATCTTTATAGAAACTTGTGCCTAAAATAATTAAACTAGGCCATCACAGCTACTCCTCTCCTCTCCCTCCTTTAGCAAACATTTATTCGAGAAACAAATCTCCCTACACTCAATATTTCTTCCTCATTGTGTGACCAGATCAAATAGTTATCTCATAATTACTGTCACCCTCCTGAAAGAAAAAAAATTGGCAGTGGAATGTACAACCTGTGACACTCCAGATTTTGCTGCTCTGCAATTCTCAGTATCGCCAGGAAGTTTAGCCAACAGAGAAATATGTTGGGAGCTATAATTCAACAACATCTGAAGTGTTGCTGGCCTACTGTGATCTAAGAGCAATTGCAATAACAGCGTGGCAGCAGTCCCAACACTACTAGTTTAAATGAGTTAGGAATTATGCTGCATTAGGGCTGGTTCATCTTTATAGTTCTTATCTCAAATATCAGCATTTCATACAGAAACCATTATAGAACTAAAAGCCTCAGCATAAATTCAAGACACTTGCAGCACAGAAATGTGTGTTTTAGAAAAATGCAAGCATGCATTATATACAGGTTCTTTAAAGTAAATAAACCTGATTGACTATCATCAGAATCTTCGTCTTCATCATCCTCATCTTCTTCATCATCATCATCCTCGTCATCTTCGTCATCATCATTTGAATCTTCAGAATCTTTACTGCTTAGAACATCTGAATCTGTTCCTCTGAATTGTTCAACTAATGATTTTGCAGAAGAATGACTGTGTTGTGTTTTTACTGCTGTTACTGTATTATTGCTGACTGCCTTTTCCTTTGCTGGGCCAGGTAATACAGGAGAGGTAGAAGACATAATAGGTGTCCGGTTGCTTGTTGTCTTTTTCCCACATGTGGTTAAATTGACCGGTGAGGAAAAGGTTACATTGCTGGAAGTAGATATGTTTTCGTTGACCTTGGGTTGAGATTTGGATTTGGTGGTAAGTGCTAGAGGAGCCTCTTGAATGACGCTCTGAATTACTCCATTAGGTTGATGATTACCTAAAAGTGCATTGGTCAAGAAAGGATTCGAATGGTTGTTTTCTAAAGAGGTGTGTTTTTGATGAGCTGGTGATGAACTGGTTGGCTTTGGACTTGATAATGCTGTGATAACCTTCTTCAGGTTCTTGGATGACTCATGCTGTTTCTTGAATTGTGCTGGGAATGTTTGTTTGTACTGTTCCTGCAGAAACACAAAAACATAACAAATGTCACCAAATACAATAGGAAATGTGTGGGTGGGTGAGTGCGCATATAAGATCTATCTATCTATCCATCCATCCATCCATCCATCCATCCATCCATCCATCCATCCATCCATCCATCCATCCATCCATCCATCCATCCATCCATCTTTTCCATACTAGTTATATGGGAACAGGAGCAGGAGATGCACAGTTAATGAAGCATCTATTGCTGAGTGTAGAAATTAAATGTTGAGCTAGATTTAGCTGATCTTGGAAAGCTGCTTTTAACATTCTGATAAACAAGCTGCAGAATCAAACAAATTGTCTTAAAAGTTCACAAATAGGAAAAAATGGTTAATCAAAATTATATTATTTAAAAAAAGATAAGTAAAGGTTTCCCCTTTCCAGTCATGTCCGCTTCTAGGGGGCTGGGCTCATCTCCATTTCTTAGCCAAGGGAGCCAACAGTGTCAGAAGACATTTCTGTGGTCATGTGCCAGCATGACTATATGACTATACACTGTTGCCTTCCCACCAAAATGGCACCTATTTATCTACTTGCTTTTGCATGCTTTCAAACTGTTAGATGGGCAGGAGCTGAAGCAAGTAACAGGAGCTCACCCCATCATGCGCTGCTTGGGTCTTGAATCTGGGCTATCAGCTTTCCAGCTGACAAGCTCAGCATCTTTAGCTGCTGAGCCATCACACCCCCTAAATTATTAAATAAGGCAAACCTGAAATGTTACATATTCAGGTTACTTTAAGCAACAGAAAGTAGATGAATATATTCTCTGTAATTCTGTATGTATTCAAAATAGAATTAACAGATATCCCAACAGTTAAGAATAAGGATAAGAAATCTACGTGCATCTACTTGCATTATTAAAGAGCCATGATAATATCCACTAAGATTTGGGATGGAAGAAGAGAAATTGGAATGCCTAATCCATTTACCTGAACAAACTGCACTACATATAAAGTGCTTAATGTAGGAGGGGAAAGAAGATTTTGAAATAGTGCATAAATAAAATATAAATTTTTCAACAGATAGGAATAATGCAAAGTTAGTTAATAATAAAGTACTGTTAATAAAGTACAGGTAGTCCTTGACTTATGACCATGATCGAGCCTGGAATTTCAGTCTTAAATTGTTGCACTACGTGACTGGACTCAATCTTATGACTGTTTTTAGAATGGTCATAAAGTGCGTCACTGAGGTCATTATGGTTGTTAAGTGAACCATGTGGTTGTTAAGTGAATTTAGCATATCCAATAGGCCTTTTTTGCCTTTATTTGCCAGAAGACAGAAAAAAATGTCGCAAAATCATGGTGAGGTGACTGTGGAATGCTGCAACCATTGAAAATGCAAACTGGTGGCCAAGCGCCTGCAATGTCATCAAATGGAGGGGGGGGGGTTATTGTGGCAGTTTTAACTTCAAGGATGGGGGTAAGCAGCTTTTTAAAAATCCATCAAGTTCAAAGGGTCATTAAGTCAAAGTTTACCTACATTCCAATCTAATCAATTGTAGTGTCTTTGCTATATTTCCCACTCAAATTCTATACATTAATATTCACCATATATGTGTTCATCATCAGAACCTCCACTGTAAATCATCCAGGTTTTCACCCAAGAATCATTTGCATACTGAATACATACAGTCACATCCCCAATCAAAATGCCTCTAACTCACCACAAGTGTTCCTTACAACATACAACTATCGAACTACAGGTAGTCCTAGACTTACGACCACAATTGATTGCCCAATTTCCATTGCTAAGTGAGACAGTCGTTAAGTGCCACATTTTACAACCTTTCTTGCCACAGTTGTTCAGGGAATCACTGCAGTTGTTAAGTTAGAGTAACATGGTTGTAAAGTGAATCTGGCTTCCCCATAGACTTTGCCTGTTAGAAGATTGCAAAAGGTGATCACGTGACCCCAGGACACCGCAGCCGTCATAAATGTGAGTCAGTTGCCAAGCGTTTGAATTTGGATCATATGACTATGGGGACGCTGCAACGGTTGTAAGTATGAAGAATGGTCATAAATCATTTTTTAAAGTGCTGTTCTAATTTCAAACAGTCACTAAATGAAAGGTTGTAAGTTGAAGACTACCTGTATATATTAAAAAAACAACAAGAGGATATCTTACTCCCCAATCAGTATTGAACAATTCACTAAGCATTCCATCTATACCAGAGGTAGGCAATCTTGGCTCTTTTATGACTCGTGGACTTCAACTCCCAGAATTCCTGAGCCAGCCATGCTAGCTCAGGAATTCTGGGAGTTCAAGTCCACGAGTCATAAAAGAGCCAAGGTTGCCTACCCCTGATCTATACCTAAGCCCTAGACTTACGACAAGTCTCTTTGTGACCATTCAAAGTTACAACCCCCTCTCCCAAAGCTACTTATGACCTGGTTCCGAAGTTCCAATGGCCAGGGCCCCTTGGTCACATGACCATATGTGGGGCACTTGGCAATCATTCTGCATTTAGGGCCATTTACAGTGTCCCACAGTCACTTTACTGCCATTTATGACCTTTTTTGCCAGAAACCAGCATTTATTTCCAATTTCCAACAAATAGCACCCATAGCAAACAAAAAGGGTTCGCTTAATAAAGACTGTGGTGTTTGCTTTACAACTGTGGTGTTCACTTTACGACCACTGCAGAAACTCATAAAATTGAGTCAATCTCATGATGACCCACTTTAAAACCATCAAGATTTATGACCAGACTCAATTACAGTCATAAATCAAGAACTACCTATACTTGCTTTATTTCTATTATATATTGCTTTTACTGCATTCAGCAACCAACATTAAACTCCATGGTGTCAAGTACCAGGGAAATCAGGAAATTCAGGCAGTTCAAATGAGAATAAAGATTTACTGCAACCTTAAGCTCTCAACAAGAATCTGAGCTACTAACGGTCAGGGGAAATTAGCAGGGGTTAAGAATAGAAAGGAATTCAAAGTGGGCTGGATTTAGATCTCTTGTGGGCATGTAGAGACTCCTAATTGATGATACGTTTGGTCATCTCCTACACATATTCATGTAAGATGTTTCAGAATTTCACCTATTCGTTTTATTGTACACTTTTTCTAAATCAACAAGAATAGAATAAACTTTCTGTTTTAATCTTACATTTCTCAGTCAACAGTTAGAAAGAAAAAAATATCTAGTCTGCATGCTCTTTGCCTGGCATAAAGCCACACTGCACTTTCCAAATGTTACTCAATGTCATCCCTCATGCCCCGTCAATCAGAATTTTGCTGAGCACCATCTCATGCTCATTTAACAAACCAAATACCCTTTAGTTTTACATTCATTCTTGTTACTTCTACCTTTGCATAGGGCATAAAAATAGCATTCTTCCAGTATTCATCTGGAGATGCAGCCTTTTCATTGCACTCATTAAACAAACATAGTCTTTCCGTAAAGGAAACCATCTATATTTTAACATATTTCCTGTTAAAGGTAGTCCTTGCTTAGCAACCACAATTGAGCCTGATAACTCCATTGCTAAGTATCCTGGTCACTGAGCGAAATATCACGTGACTGCAATGAGCTTCCAACCTCACTTCCCTGTTAATCATTAAGTGAATCATTTCAGTTCTTAAGCAAAACATCAAGTCTCTATGACTTATGATTTTACTTCTGCCTTCTATGTTAATTCTGTTTGTTGCAAATACAGTTGCAAAGCACACACATGGCCATCACGTGACCATGAAATGCTGTAACAGTTCTAAATGTGAGGATGGTTGCAAAGCTTTTTGTTTACATGGTTGTAACTTTGAACAGTTGTTAAACAAGGCATTTTGTAAGTGAGGACTACCTGCACACCGTCTACACTTATTATTATTTCTCAACATTTTTTAGCATGTATGCCATCCTTTTTAATCAGTTTTTTTCTTGAACATTAACATTTATTAGTTATTTCAATTCCAAACTTATATGTTACTATCATTCAAACATTTAAAATAGTTCTTTAAGCATTTGCTCAGTTCAATTTCATCCTAAATAAGTTCTTAATTTTTATTTCTAATTCCATTCTCTCTATCGGAGGCACCCTTAGCCATTTCCACCCAATTTCCAAAAGTGTTTTATTTCCATTAAAATTCCCCTGCATTTTCTTTGCTTCATTTAATCTTCCTGGCTCTATTTGATTATATTCTTTCCAGCTGTGTTTTTCTCTTTGACTACATTATACAACATCTTCCTCTCATCCTCATTTTTGCAGGAATAGTTTTCTTACATGCACTTTTTCATTATCCACAGTTTCTTTACTTCGTTATTCTACTAAGCAACTTTTTTCTTACTTTACACTTCAGACCCTTGTGTGGCACTTTGTAACTGTGTTCAATTCTTTTCATTGTGTTGAAAGCAGCTTCCTCATTTCTTTTCCTTATGTTCACTTTCTGTTCAGAATTGCATGTAAATGGAAATCAGAAAAATCCATAGGCAATTTATAAAGGTTTTAAAAAAAAAAATACTGATTTTAAAATATCTTTATGTAACATTTGTAGCAACAAAAACAAAACAAAACAGAACTCTAAAATGCTCCATTAATATAAACTGAAAATCCAAAAATGAGAACTGGCACTACACAATGAGATCTAGTATCTCTGGGGAAAAATACAGAGAAACCTGGGTAATTTCCTGCTACTTTAAAAACAAACTATTTAATATACAATTGCTCCAATCTCCACTTTTAATCATGAAGCACAATTGTACAAGCAGCATTGATAACAATTATACTTCGAATAAACTTTGATCTAGTTTTAATACCAATAAGAACACAGCTACTAAAGCAAAAACTAATAAAATAATTGTAAGAATATGCATATAAAATTGTCATGGCCAATTTTATATACAAGTTGTAAGAAATGCATTCCAATCCACTGTGTATCAGCAAGAGTTCGATTTGTCTGAAAGCTTTTGCACTTTTAAATAACACAAACAGATTCCCTACATTTAAGAATTCCTTGTAGTGTGAGATGACATGATGGAAAATAGGACATCCAACTCTTCCTTTGCCAAGCATGAAGGTCAGTTTAAAAGGATGTCTTGTACTGTGCTTAGAATTCTGAGGTTGGTACTTTTGTGCGACCTCTTTTTCAATAGGCATTTGGTTCACATATCGGAGTTGCTTTGTATGTACAAGGAAGCAGCATGAAAAAAATGTAAGTGACCTATACCTTCACTTGGCAGGCTTCTGGGTCTCATCAAAAGAAAGGGATATGCATTCCCACATAGCACTTTGGACAAGATGTGAAAGTACAATGAGAAAAAGTACAAGCAATCCTTTCATTGCTTTTTATCTGCTGTAAGGTCTGAGGTATATTATTGACCACAGTCCCTTACAAAAAGTGTGAAAGTGACAGCACAGAGATGAAAGTAATAATATGTGCTATTTTATCCATTCCAACGAGTCTGGTAAAAAAAATATCCAAAGTAAAAATTAATTGCTGCATAATCTCTGAACTTTTCCCAAGAAGAAGGAATAACAGGAAAGAATCTTGAGGCAGTGTCCTGGACTCATGAAAGATTATACCATACTTACATTCATTTTTATATTGCCAATATACCCAGCTGGTCTCCATGTACCCCACATCATTGTAGCATTACATCTGTGGGGCCCATTATCCTTGTTGGAGAATAAAGCTACCATACAATAAGGCCAGAAGTGGTACTAAACATATTCATATCATTTTTTCTGAACCGTCCCTAATCACTTCCAAATGGAAGGCTTCTCAAGGTTTTTTTTAAAGAGAAACCCAGAGGTTTTCTTCCTTAATAGCTTCTTAATAGGCAACTCCCCTGTTTAGAAAACCAGAAGGGTTATAAGGTGAAGAAAAAAGAGTATGAAATTTCTCTGTTTGTGAACATAATATGACAGCATGATAAGGCCTTATTTGGACGCATCTGTGGTTCAAAATTAACATTTTCTATTTAATTCAAGTGGTATACCAGAAATATTTATGTAGTTACCATCATGACTTCATTTCTATGTGTAACATCATTGGATGTCAAAATCCCATTCTGGATTTCCATAGATGCAGGATTTATAACAAAGCACAAAACTATACCATGCCAACAGAGCAATATATTTTGTTTTCCTGTTTAACTATTTGAAAGCGGAAACATCTTCCATTGAATATTTGGTGGCATCATGCTCAAATTATATTTTTAAAAATTGGGCTCGTTAAAAAGAAGATACCTTTCTCAAAAAACAATTGTGATTTTATCAACTGTATTGCTTTAAAAAAAGTATTTTATGAATGCATCCTCTCTGTCTTCAGTAGCAGTATTTATACCTACAGGTATGTTAATGTCCTTAACACAGAAACTACAAATGTTAATGGGTACCTCACTTTCAGGACCTCACGTGTTCATACGTGATGCAGCAGAGCAGCCCATCATAAGCTTGTTCTAAGCTCTGTGAGAATAACAAGTCCTAAACCCTATTGGCATTATCTCAGTACTATTAAACAATTGTTTCCTTCTTAGCTCTCTGCCCAGCCTCAGCTCCAGCCCCCCCCCCCAGATACTCTCCACTTGTATCTGAAGTATCCACCAGAGGAGTACAGTCCTATCAACACTCATACAAGAATTATTCACTTGCCCAGGATCTCTCTTCCACTCTACAGGGGAGGTACAAGGTTGCCATTACTATATAGTATCTCTTTTATCATGTATATATTAATTATTTTAAAGCATTCAGCATGAAAGCCTGGAGGCAAGGGAGCCCAGATTTTAGTGCACTCTTTCTCTGTAAAATAGAGAATGAGATCTTTTTTAAAATGTACAACTGCATAATGAGCATTTATGCAGAGCATTCCATGTATGTTACCTGCCAGGAGGAGAAAGCAAAGAAAGAACACGTTCTTCTGTCAAAGAAAAACTGTTATTCAGCAAATCCTCTAAATCAGGATTCAATGTATTCATTTCATTGATATCCTGCCCCAAGCAGCTTGGGCCTGGTGTACATGGTTCCTCCCATTCTGCCCATTTGTCTTTTCAATAATCCAAAATGTAAGTTGACAGGTTAGGCTGAAAGCTGGCAATTTGCCAAGGGCCCCTGATTTATCTATTTCTATTTTTCCCCCAAAGCCAAAATAACGTAACAACATTAAACCATTTTATAATATAATTGTACTGACAGTTACATAGCTATCATTCCTCCAGATATGTAATATAATCTTAAATTAAAATTAACATATACATGCACACACACACACACACACACACACACACACAAACCACTTTCTCAAAAAAAGTTCATATAAAAGGGAAATTCATCTCACCCGGTTTGATCTGACATCAATGGTCAATGCGCTAGCTTCTTCAGAGGTATTTTTATTCCCTGTCTTGAGTAGATCAGGAGAAGGAACTATAAGTTTTAAGAAAGTTTCCTTTTTGGCTTGATTTACCAAAGACAAAGGGTTCACATTGGGCACCAATCCAGTAGACTGTATTACACTTGTGTGTTTGTTCACAGATTCCACCTTTGCCTGAGAGCTTTGGAAAATAAAGGGAAGTTGCTGTGACAAAACCTGAGGCTGCTTCTGCTGGGCCTGGAATGATGAGTGAGTCTGGCTATCAGACGCAAGAGGTATTGGCTGGTGTGGTCTCTTTTCCTGGGGCATTTCCTGGGATTTCTGTCCATCTCCTTTCATGTCTGGTCCACTATGCATTAGCACCTGTAAATATGGAAAAATAGCTTGTTGGAGATATAGGGGTGCTTGAACTATAAGCCACCAAAATAAGATAGGCTTGAACTGGCTTTGGCCCCCAAAGCCCTTTTTAATGCCAAGACTATAGGAATTGTGAGGTCCTAGCCATAAAAAGGGGTACTTTCTTGTGATTACAAGTGATTTCAAATAAAATAATAAAATAATACTGTATCCATACAAGTGCATACAGATAACAAATCATTTTTAAATGAATCCCTAAGTATCATTACTAACAAAATAGTATTAGTATTATTTCATCCAAGTACCATAATGACATACTTGATTGTCACTGGCACACACCCACAACAGACTGGCATACACCCACAACAGGCAGGCAAGCAGACACACCCATCCACTCATAACTACTTTACCTACTAATAAACATAAAATAACCTTACAATAATATATCTTCTTTGGCTTATTTCCCACAAAGTCCTTTTACAACATCAAGTTAGTTTCTAGGAGAGTGAAAAAATACTATGGAAAAATCAGTTATTTTTGAATGTATGTCACACGATTAACTTAACGGAACATTAAAGATTACATTCTGGTTACTGGTTACTGGACAGTATAACTGCTCTGCAAGGAAAAGAGCAGCTGTAAACAGAATTCAGTAGTCATGGCAACACTCAGGACACCCAAAGCTTTGCGACACAGAGTATTTCATTTGCTTGATATCCATGGGCCCCAGTTTACAACCTAGATTTCCCATTTTAGAAGAATATAAACCTGTACTTTGGCCAGCTAATTTAAGGCATTTACTTTTTTATCCTAAACAGAGTCATTTGGGAGCATATTTTACTGAAATCCAAGGGGATTTTTTTCCCCAAAAACAGAAGGACTAGACTATGCTGTCTGTGTCTCTTTCCTTTCCTTTTTTTTTTTTTTTTGACATTTTAAATGCGCCGTTCAATCTAAAATGCAGTTTAGACTGAGGCTTGCAGAATAATAAACTCAAGTCAGTAAATCATTAAAGGGTACGAAAACATGATATCTTTTGCTCATTACACTGGCTTGTTGGTTTCACTCCATTTTAAAAATATGGAACAGGTTTCTGAGAACAGCTGGCTATTTCTGTGAATGCTTTGTGTGGTTTGGGATTTCGATTCCCAGGCAACCCAACAAGTTAATATATCAGGATAGAAAAGCATCAGACTTAAAACCTGCCCTGTTGTTCCAACCGCATTGAGAACTTTGAAAGGGAGCACATTTAATAACTAATAATTCATGATATCCAATGCAACCTCACAATACAGAGTCCCATAAATCAAACAAATGCCCTGTAAAAAAAATTATCCAGCAGTTCAAGGCAGCTTGTGATATGAACACACCTTGTTCTTATTTTTCGGCTGTGCTTCATTCTCAGAATCTGAATCATCATCTTCACTTTCTTCAACACTTTGATCATCTTCTTCTTCCTCCTCTTCTTCCTCTTCCTCTTCTTCCAAGTCATCTGAGTCGCTGCTACTGATGCCTTCACTAGAGGTGTCTGAGGAGGAGCCAGAATCACTTTCACTGTTGCTGGAACTATCCACTGCTTTCTTTCTGGGTTTCTAGGAAGGAAGGTTGAGTATTGAAATATTTTATTATTAGAAATATTCAGCTCTTACTCCTATAGCAGTAACACAGAGATTTATCTCACAAAGAGCTGACATGAATTTTAGAATTCAGTTGGGTTGGACTTAGATAACCAATTATTATCGGAAATTTGTTATTTTCAATTCCCCATCTGCAAAACAGGGATATCTAATTCTATTTATTTGTTGAATTTATAATATCACTATTCTAGGAGCTAAAAGCAGAATACATAACCTTCCCTCCATTTTTTTCTCACAGCAACCCTGTGAGAGAAACTGGGCTGAAAGAGAGTTACTAGTCCCAAAATAGCCAATAAGTTAAGGATAGAGTTGAACCTTTATCTCCCTAGCCTTAGTCTTAACCATTATATCACACTGCAATAAAGCTAATAAAATGAAGGCTGCAAAATGTTCTGCAAATATGTAATGCTGGCCAGCTGACAGCCCTGCTGATATGAATCTGGTATCTTCTAGTTGTGCTGGGACATATATCAATGTTGGCAAAGATTAATTTGGAAAATAGTATCTTTGTTCAGAGAAATGATTTAATCAGTTGCTGCAAAATACTGCACATTAAATTTAGGAAATTATGCTCATACAAAGCAGAGATATGCAACAGCCATGTTTTTATATCACCCCACCTACCCATCCAATAATTGCTGTAATATCTACCACATTAGACAATCTGGCAAGAACAAGCCATTTCTTCTTACTGAAAAGCACATGGTTTTATATACTGTAATTGCTCTGATGTGTGCTATTGCACGAAAAGAAAAAAAAAAGTTTGGCATAAAATCATGACAGAAAGACCAGCTTCCAAATGTGAACTGTTTTGGTAGCTCATAAACACTCCACACCACACAAACATTAAATACAGACTAGAAACATCTGAACACATGTCATTAAAGTACACACTTGTTTAATATTATCAAATGTGAGCGGGAACCTACATATTGATCTTTATTACAATATGGATAGAATGGCATATCCATAATCACATGCTTGAAGAGGAGGTGATAGCTGTTGCCAAGAGGACCTTTGCACAGGTGCACCTAGTGTGCCAACTGCCCCCTTTCATGAACAGGAAAGTCCTTCAGAGAGTCACTCATGCCCTGGTTATCTCACAAATGCATTACTGAAATGCACTGTAGATGGTGCTGCCTTTGAGATCAATTTGGAAGCTAGAGCATGGGAAGTTTTGGGCATTCCTTATTATGCCCATATGACTCAACTGCTCCACAAGTGGAAACTGATTACCAGTTGGTTTCCAATTGCAATTCAGAGTGCTGGTTATCACCTAGAAAATCCTGTATGGCATACGGCTTATTTATTTGAGGAATCACCTTTCTTTATTTAGTTGCTTCTGTCTGAGAGTCAAAAGCTATTATATTGTAGAATATATTTAGTATAATACATTCCCAAGTAAGCATACACAAAATTTCATCATTCTTACCAAAACTTTGTCTTTCTGTTTCTCTCTCTTTTCCCCATTGTTTAGGCTTCTCTACTACTCCAATCAGTTACTATATTATTCCCATGTTATTATAATTTTCCATCATAAAGATATTGCAATATCCATTCTGTAATATAGCAACAGTGAAGCTCCAATCCATAAGCTCATCCAGACCAGCCTTTCAGCTTGCAGGCTCTCAAAGCAAGCTTATGCCCTACACAACTGCTACCCCAAGTCCCATACCCATACTCAGCATTTCTGAAGGGCAAAGTCTTGACTTATACAGAATGGCTTTAGGTATTTCATGTCTTCCCTCAATGAATGGTTCTTCTCAACTTCAACTTCAACTTCATCGAAAATGATAGGATACTTAAAATTGCTCCTAGATGAGGTCTAAGAGTACTGTTCATAATACATATTTCAGACCTGATCCTTTTCTAACTTTATGTACCAAAGATATTATAGGCAACAAGTTATCACCATCCTAAGAGTGCATCAAATCTCATGGCCCCATGGGAATAACCATCCTGAGTAGCAGACATACACACCAGTTATAGCTCACAAAAGGGATGACATTTATACAAGGATTTTCCCTTACAATCTGAATGACTACATCTTATGTCAAAATTTACCCTGGTTTTTTTCATTGGTTTTACCTTGTCTTTAATCTTGACAGCTCTTGCATCCAGACCCTGGTTTTTATTTTGTTCCTGGTTACATTTGCGACTTCCTCCTACTGAGATTATAACTTTTGCCTGTCCTGCAGAACTTGCAGTGGTGGTGGATAACACAGAGGTGTTGATGCCTGATACTGAAGTGGTACTATTTCCATTTACAGATCCATTAACACCTTGAAAGACAAAAGTTATGTTTATTTTTTTCTTTTTAGTTACAGTCACATAAGCCTCAATGAAAAGATACATGTTGAAAGAACTCTATGTCTATCAGAAAGCTATCAAACAATTTTCTTTTTTAAAGAAGCACTATAAAAGAAACTACTTTGCTTAAATTGGTCCTTTTTTACAGAAAGGAAAGGAAAGGAAAGGAAAGGAAAGGAAAGGAAAGGAAAGGAAAGGAAAGGAAGGGAAGGGAAGGGAAGGGAAGGGAAGGAAAGGAAAGGAAAGGAAAGGAAAGGAAAGGAAAGGAAAGGAAAGGAATCACATAATTACCACAATGATCAGAACATTTTTCCAGATATGTTAATCTTACTTAACAGAAACAGCAAAAACATAAACTTTTTCTAAAGGTTGGGAAAGGCGTGGGACAGCCATTAAGAGGGGCAGGAAAGAGTGAGGGCTGTTAAGGGGGAATTTTGTGAAAGATTACATAGTTCTGAGACAGAGGGAAGTGCGAGAAAAAGTTCAAAATAATTCTATCTTGATTCTGCTTAACATTTGAAGGGACAGAAATGGACTTTCAAGATTCTTTTATTTAATAGCGTTAATTTAATATAAAAAGGTCAAATTATTATTAATTTATAATTTATTTTTATATAATGGTATAATTTTTATAAATTGTATAAATAATTTATGTGTAATTTACATATATTATAATATAAATTTATGTATATTTAATAATATAAAGTCTACAAATTTCAAGAAAGTGAACCTCAAGTTAACGTTTGATATATTTTGGTATATCATACATAGTTAGTTCAGTTTAGAGTCTTGTGGTAGCTACAAGAGTAGCAAACATGATTGAATAAACTGGCATGGAACCATTCTGATGAAGTGGGCTGTGATCAACAAAAGCTTCTGTGATAACAAATGAACAATTCTTTACAGTATCACAAGACTCAGTGTCATATTTTCTGCAAAACACTAACATAACTTTCCATCTGGTAGTAGTTAATTATATAGGTTTTTTTTTTCAGTATTACCTCTATTGGCAGGCCATGATCAATGCAAGTTCCAATACTGCAAAATTCAACTTAGCACAATTTATATATTGATTCCAGGTACCTGTACCATGCCATTTAACGCGAGCCAAAATCCAGTTAGTGCAAGGCTAGCAAGCAGGTGGTTGAGGTTAATGATAGTGCATTTGCTTTTGGGATTTTGAATACTAATTATTGTGTATGCAAAATGGGAAAAAAGGAAAGTTCTGTTCAAGGAATCTCAAAAAAGAGGTTCATTTTGAAAAACTATAGCAGGATACCGATGATAGCAGGTATGCTTTGGGTATGCATTTATCTTCCAGCTTGTCCTTTATTCATCTGATGATTTATTTTAAATATTTATAAGATCTATTTATCTAGTAGATTATAGGAATGATGTTTAGATATTTTTGGTTTTATTTTGCTTTCTATAACTAAACTGGGACTTTGCTAAAAATAAATTTTAAGTATATTCTTTTAATCTTTTACTGTTATATTCATTAATAAATATATATAATTGCCTTATTTCCACTGAATTAGAACCAGTTACCCTATTTTCCATAGAAATATCACCTTGAATAGTGCAAATTCAAATAATGTGACTGAGATAGTTGAGAATAACTGTAGATATTAATTCATCAGCATGTAATTTTTTTATGTGGAGACAGATTACCACCTCTCACCAAGGAGGAAGAAAATCCTTCCCTTTCAGTTTCACTATTTGTAGATATATTTACAATATTTATAGCATAATTAATTATAATTAGATATACTGAATTCTTGTCTGACTTGAAATTTATTTCTAAGCGAACAAGGGCCCAACAATGTCCTGCTTTAGTGTATCTTCTATTAGGATTCATAGACTCATTTTATAACACCTCACCTATTAAAATAGCCAGGAAATATTGAAATACTGATATCTTTTATGTACAACTACTGTTATCAGATCAGTATGAAGTAGTTCTTTTGAGTATGGCAAAATTTTGTTACACTGTATGCAAAATTAGGCAGACTAACTGCCCACTGGCAATCAACCACTATATTATTTGTCTGCTTTTATTTTTATTGTTTTTAATGCTTTTATTTTTAATGCTGTTCTGTAACCGTAATGAAAATTGATTGATTGATTATTTCTAAGATGTATTCAAACTTTGAATACCAAAATCCCCCTTTCTTGTAGGTTTGCGCATACATTTGAGTTGAACTGGGAATCCAACAGAAATATAAAGTATCTCTATAGTCTTATGCATGCACACACACACTCACCCCTTCCAGTCCCGGAGAGGATGCTGTGGACATGTCCCATTCAGAGCTTACCTTTCTCCAAACTTCCTCGTGCACTTTTTCCTGGGGTCCTTGAATGGAATGCAGTAGAGTCATGATTTTGGGTGGGAGGGGCAAACAGAGGAGAGATTCCAAGTAGTGGTGGGAAAAATGTAGTGCCAGTACGGGAGTGCACATCTGCATTCCGCCACCATTCTGCATATTCAATGCAAAGAAAATGAAAATAAAAGTCACATTATTTATTCTGCTTTTGCACTTTGTGTGTTCTTGTGGCTACATGTTCATGTACAGATCTCAAACGTTAATAATGTACAAGTCAATACTGTTAAGTATCAGAGCTCCTGCACTTAAAATCTATATGAGGCTATATCTTTCTTTAATGTTTTGAAGTTTAAATATGCCCCTTTAATTTCCCAATTTTTAACACTGTATCTTTACATTTAATTCACACATATCTTTCATCAATCAAATGTTGTGTACCACTCAAAAGTACTTTACATCCGAGGCTCAACGTTTTGCAAATAAAACAGAAAAAATGTAATTATTACAATTATGTGCAACATCTACTAAACTGAGAACAAAGAAAAATGAAAAAAGAATCAGCAACAAGACTGGTCTCAACATGCAAGAGGCAGATATCATTGACTGCAGGCAAGGAGAGATTTGTGTAGGAATTGACATCTGAAGGGTGTAGCAAACCTTTTTTTAAAGTGCTGTAGGGAGGGCATGAGTTGCTATTTAGGTTTTGTTTCAAGTGCTACAAAATATTGGAATGATATTGATAAGCAACTGAGATCTTCTCCCATATTGGTACCTAGGTATTCTGAGGAACTATACAACATGATGGTGGGGCAGTGATTCTAACTCAAGTGATGCTAGAGTTGTAATGACCACAACTGAACACAAGTAAATACAGTTTCAACTTATACTGCAGTTAAAATCTTCATCTCCATCTCTAACTAACCGAGGTGTTTTAAGAAGTAAAAACTGGATACTGTAGCATCCCAGCTGGTCCTCTTATTCTTGACATTGCTATATTCTGCCAGTACAAATTAAGGATTTGAACAAACCAGGGAGATTCAGCTAGATAGGATTGTGAATGTCAATGCTTTAAAGAGGGGTTAATACTTTCCACCCTTAAAAAGATGGTAGTAAAATTCCTTTTGAAAAAGAATCAAGCTCTAATACTTTAATCAAAGGACATTAATGCTCAATGTCCCATTTTATAGTTCTGAATATTGAAGAAAGCACTTCCACTTATCATAGCAGAAGGACTGGCAAAGCTCCCTGCTTCAAAGCAGGGACAGCCATACCATTCAGAGTAAGGATACACTCTGGACCATGTAAAACAGATGGTATTTTATCCCAGATTATTTATTCCCCTGTGTAAAGTTGCGTTTATTGCTCTTCATATGCCTTATGTGGATAACAGAATTTGTCCCTTAGAGATGAAACAAAACTGCACAATATTATAATCTTTACTACATATGGCAAGAGTAACCACTGATTAACATGGGATGGCTCTCAGATGTGGTGAGCCAGTCCTTTTGCTTCTTCTACAATCAACTAATAAGCTAATCAGTACTGCCAAAGCCAAATCACAACCCATTGATTAAACCAGAAGACCTTTTCTGAACAGTAAATTTATCTCATGAAACGCGAGTATAGCCCACTCCCTGGATTCCAGTTGCTGCTTATGTTCTACATGCAAATGATCTGAAGATCATTTCTGAATCTTAATGAAAATTGACAAACTCTACCTAACTGTTGAATCCCAAAGGCAATTTCTTATATTACTGAATTACAAAGATCTGTGATACTAGAATTGCTGACTTCATCGTGGCATAGAACAGATCTTTCATGGGTTTGATCAATTCCATAAATTTAATGTGCAATTTTTTTCTCCCCCTTTACAATGTTACAAACCATATGGAGATAAATTATATAATGAGCCTACCCACATACCATTTTTAAACCTCCTTCTTGGCTTTGGAATGAATGGCACAAATTGCCTGATATAGAACAAAGAATTAAACACCATTGTAATCCCAGAATAGTAGTTTAGAAAATAACTGTTCCTCAGTAACAAAAGGCAACAATAAAGAGTGTATTTTAAAAAGAGTTAGCCAAATAAGAAATTGGTTATTGCCGAATACCATACCAGGATAAATACATTATAAAAATCTAAAGAAAATCATAGGATTTGATATTGGGCAACCTATAATAAGCAAGTGTGAAAATCATACTGCTCAAACTGACATAAGTTACAAAATATTGAAATGTATAAACACTAGCTTCAACAATTATGTTTTTCTGGAAATAGAAAAACACTATAAAAACTACAGCTTGAATTGCCTTTCTGGCTGTCAAGTGATTTTCCAAGAACCACAGCAGCTTTTGATCAAGTTTATTACAAAAAAATGAAAATAATGTAAAGCAGAGCATTCTAAGTCATTTGTCTTCTAATAGTGCTATTCAGTGGAGTTCATTAGCATCTCTTGAAGACAGAATTTGGAACAAGCTTACAGAGTGAATGGGAGAACTATTAAAACTATGCAAATACTCAAGGGTGCTTTGGAGAACATGGGAGTGAAGCTGCAGTGTGTCCAAATGCCTGAGAAGCAATGGAAGAAAAGGAAAAAGAAATAGATAATTTAACAATCTGGAAAAAGGTGTTTTGTGTGCTTTGGAACATAGGGGAGCTATATTCCAAAGCACTTCTTTTCAAGGATCCGCAAAGCCTTCATCTCTCTCAACTCACAAGATTAAGAAAAATACAGACAGCACTAAAGCACTAAAATACTTTGAGAGTAACTGAGGCGGATAACAACATTATCTTATCCCCTTGTCATCACATATGCTTTTCAGAAGGGAAAGGAGAAAAACAGGAGAAGCTATTGCTTTTAAAAGAGACTTAGGCAAATGTATAGGTGATGCCACTCAAAATTTTGATGTAATCCTGCTTTAAAGCCATTTCCCTCTCCCGCTGCTCTGCAGGAGGGCTTCCTAAGGTGCATTACATCAAGTTCATCAATGAGCTAAGGCAGAAATTTTGCCAACAACAAGCAATCTGCCGTCCTTATGCCACTGTGAAGCTAGAATCCAGCCACCCTAGTTAAGTTCATGGAATTAATTTGCACCTCATTTATATCAATGTTTTTGAACATAAATTTTGAACTATTTATCACACATCATGAAAGAAGGGCTGTTTAAAGAAAACTTTAAAAAAGAAGAGATGGTTTATGGTAATAAAATACCTGATGATTAGGTAGAAAACTGGCTTTGTAACATGCATCATTATTTTGAAAGCTCAAGCATGTCAATAAATTAAAGAAAAAGTAAGGGAATGTCAAATGCCATGTGAAAGTACTCATTTATATGGTTTAGAAATATAAATGAATACATGAAGAAGATAAGAGTCTTGAGTTGGACCTATCATTCGGCAGAGTAAGAAATCTGAATTGGAGGGCAGTGAAATATATAAATTCTGCATATAAGGGGAGTGATAACTTTCTCACTAATGCAGTGTTCTGAGATCAGAGAAGAACTACATGTTTAAGGATTCCATCCTTTCACTCTGTTTACTCTGATATGACATCTTTCAGTTTACATCAAAGTTCTCAAGCTGCTTCTGCACCAAAGGAATGAGAATTAGATATCCTGCCTACTCGTGATGTTACCTCTCATATGCAACAAAAACACACATTCACTTTCGATGACTTGCCAAGAGCCACAAAACCGTTACTAGGTAACATGCCAAAATAGTTTACCTAAGATATAGATAAAGGTCCAATCTACTGTGGAAAGAGTGCCAAACTAAATTAGAGAAGCACATGGGGATCACACACTATAACAGGTGGTGGCTGGTCCACTTTCACACACTCATCCAGCCATTGTGATTGCTTCTGGGAATGGAATGGGGATTACTTTTACCTTCTACTATTGGTATCTTATGATTATATTAGCATTAGCACTTAGACATATTGTCAATGCTGCTAACATCGGATGTTCTTGCCTGACAATATATGAGGATGCAGACATTTACTATATAACCTGTGTATTACTTTAGAGCCACAATTAGATGGTGCGGAAGGGGGAGTGGAAGAATGTGCTTGGGAACTAGTTAGCCATAACAGTATTTCAGTAGAGCATCTTCAAGACTAGATGTAATGTGAGAAGATAAAATATGGCGGGTTATGGAACGGGAGGGAAAGTTCACACTTCAAACTAATTGGAGAATGTGACTAATGACTGTCAAATGAGGGAGGGAATTATGCTCAGATACTGTGGGATGAGGTAGGAGGATTCAGATTTTGGCTTTGCTTATGTACGTGCCGAAGCTACAGTATGTTGCCATTAAAGATTCTTAAAGGAAAACAATGCCTCAAGTTTCTTTGAAAAGCTGCTTCTTTCGGAACCATGTCACATATACCGTTTCACAGTGCTTTACAGCCCTAAGTGGTTTATAGAGTCAGCATATTGCCCCCAACAATCTGGGTCCTCATTTTACTGACCTTGGAAAGATGGAAGGTTGAGTCAACCTTGAGACTGTGAGGATCAAACCCCTGGCCGTCAGCAGAATTAGCCTGCAATACTGCATTCTAACCACTGCACTACTACAGCAAATATTACTTGGGTGTATGTATGTACACGGAGAGCTTATGGACTGGAGACAAATTCCTTGTGTGTCCAATCATACTTGGCCAATAAAGAATATTCTAAGATTCTAATTCTTTGCCAAAATCCACTCAAAACTGCCTTTCATAAAGTAATTAGATATTAAGATAACATTGACAATGGAAATTATTTTGAACTCTTGAGAAAATGGGGTATGGCCCCCTTTCCCCCTTTATCTTAGCAATAGTAGATTGAGGAAGGGATCCCTGCCTGGGAAAAGAATTAAGCCATAGCTTGGGAAATGAAGATGTGGCTTTTTAAAGCACATGTATCACTTAGGGAACCTACACAGGCCACTTTCAACCCATAAGCCACAGATTCTCCATTCCTGGCCTTGGATGCCTCTTGAGCTGATATTATACTGACAGACAGAAAAGAAACAGTCTAAATTAATTTTTATTCTGGTCAACAACAGAATGTGCTTCACAGCTTATTTCTATATAGTTAAATGATGCATTAAATATGTAGCATAAGCTACCCTTCAGTTTTTAATTTATGCTAAAGTGTACAGATCCGGAAGTCTTAAAAGTTATTTCCCACTCGATTTGCAAACTACATCCTTAAAACCAAGTCATAGCTGATGCATAACTAAGTTTATGGCAAAATATATTTTAAAAACAAGTTACACTGAAAAAGTTTTGTCATCCAAATACAGACACATTAAATACAAATAAAACATAGATTTGCAATTATAACCCACATGCTGCGCTACAATTCTGATAGATGAGTAGGACTTTTATGATAAATCTTACGTTTACTGAAATAACATTGAGTTCAATGAAATTTATTTGGTTCAGAACAACTGTGCACAAAACTGCAGGCTTTTTTCTCTTTCCTTTTTTAAAAATAAGATTCTCAGTCTCTTAATTATAATCTGAAAAATGCAAACATGCCCACTTTTGAGAGTCCTAAATTAAAGCTATACCATCATAATTACCAATTATAATAATCTAGTACAACTTACTCCCAAGCAAGTGATATAAAATTGCAGACTCATAATGCAAGCTTACACATGCTTACTCAGAAATAAGTTTCCAACATGATTTATTTTGTGATGTGTATATAGGATTGTAGCCTTACAAAATAATCACCCATGAAATTATTGGAAAATAAGCATTTTAACACTTAAGTAACCAGGTCCTTTTTCCAAATAAAGTGTCGAACTCAATTCATTTTCAGCTAGAACAGCCAAATTTTGATTCTTAGTCCTTGGAGGCTGATCAGATATTTTTCATTCCACAAACGTTCAGATAGATTTGAGTTAAAAACATGCAAACGAAATGTATGGAAAGGTCTTTTACAAAACAACAGGAGACTTACTTGTGTTCAGTTTTTTTAAAAACATGCCAGAAGATGCCTGGTTTAGGGTGTTGACAATATTTTTCAGATTAGTGCTAAAGCAAATCATAACCTACCTAAATAATTTTTATTACAAGTAGATTAGAAACACAATTAAATAAACAAATGATGGGAAAAGTTGAGGAGAATAAAGCAAAAACAAGTTAGAACTGGCCAGCATGCATTACTATTCTCTTTGTAATCATGCAACGTAACTGCCTCAGCTGTATTTACTCATCTGTAAGCCTCCCTGAGATCAAAGGGGTATTTTCAGATCAATGTATATAGTATTAGGGATGTTCCTGATGTAATAGAATCTGGATCTTACTGAAAAAAAGCTGATCTTTTATCTTTAGTATGCAAAATATAAACTCCATGCCCCTTTACTCCGAAGGAACATTTGTGGCTGCATTTTCAAGCAATTCTTTTTAAAATGGAAGATTGTTTTGAACATATAGACTTGTTTACCTGGAAAAGTTGTTAGCTGGGGGTGCGCTGCTAAGGCTATGGGTGTACCAAGTGACCCCAAGCCACCAAATTCTGTATGCCCTGAGCTGGCTGTATGTAGACCAAAGACTGGGTGGCTGACCATTGGAAAGGCACTCGACACTGTGGACAGGTTACACGGTTGATCCCCAGCTGTTCTGAATAAATGTCCTGAAGGGGGAAAAAAGCAACACTTGAAAAGGTCCTAGAAAAACAAACGCTCCTCTTGAGATATTTCTGGCTTTGGGGGTTTTGAATTTGGGTTCTTCTATAGATTTCAGCAAAATCAGCAGCCATCAGCTTCAAGCCAATGGAATAAAGCTGGCATTATAAGGATGCTACTTTCTATAAAAGAGGAATTTGAAACTAAATACGAATTCTGAAGCAAATTAAATTTCAATTCAGGCTACCAGATCTGGGCTGTGAAAATCTAGACCACCATTAGATGTCCAAAAAAATACAAATTCACTCTAGTTTTTAGAGTATTCTTACATTCCCTCTTGCTAGCAAGTGCAAAGCAAGTTTAAAGGAGAAGTAAAATATGTTAATGTTAATACAGATGTAATCCATAATGGTCAACTTATTGCTTGATAAGTGTGGTAAGTGTATGTAATATTTCTTCCACTAATAGAAAACTTTTTGGAAGGATACTATTGCATTATGGTGCTAATTTTCTTGCTTGTAGACTTTCAGAAAGTAACTATTTGGACATTGTTGGAAACAGGATACTGGACGACAATAGAACCTACTAATCCAGTAGGGTTATTTTTTACATTCTTAAGTACCACATTTGAACCTGGTATTCAGGTAGTCCTCAACTTACGACCACAATTGGGCCCCAAATTTCTGTTGCTAAGTGAGACAGTTAAGTGAGTTTTGCCCCATTGTACAACCTTTCCTGCCACATTTGTTAACTGAATCATTGCAGCTGTTAAGTTAGTAACACAGTTGTAAAGTGAATCTGAATTCCCCATAGACTTTGCTTGTCAGAAGGTCGCAAAAGATGATCACCTGACCCCAGGACACTGTAACCGTCATAAATATGAAACAGTTGTCAAGCATCTGAGTTTTGATCATATGACCATGGGGATGCTGCAATGGTCATAAGTGTGAAAAATGATCGTGTCACTTTTTTCAGTGCTGTTGTAACTTCGAACTGTCACCAAATGAATGGTTGTAAGTAGAAGACGACTTGTACTTGAGTTCAAATCCTGATGATTTCAAAAAGACTACCATGGAAATGGAGGTCAATCAATGTCTGGAACTGAATAGTACACTAAGCCATTTGTTATTTTAACAATTTTGCAGAACAAGTTATAGATTTACACATATTACTAATAATATACCTTGTGATTTACATTTGTATAAGTTCACGTATTATGGCTTATTAACAAACCAAAGTTACAGCATTACTAAGATATGCCTTAGACGATGTTAACATCATCACAACGATTTAGAGTATTTTGTGGTTTACTGTGCTTCGAAAATATAGTCAGTTTCCTCTCAGGCAGTCAATCTACATTTCCTTGGGCAAAGGTGGGATAAATTTTTTTGAATAAATTATTACTATTTATCCCCCTTCCTTCTTTATCAATAGCATGATTACAAAGGATGATTTTGCCTGCGTATGAGTCATGATATATTTTTTTGGCTGCTGTTTCCAAAATGCCACTATTTCTAATATCTTGGGGTATAATTCCTGTGATATGTAAAAATTATCACTAGGTGGTACTATTGACATCACTTGCACATAGGAGAAATCTCTGTGCTTCTGAATGTTTTAATTATTTTAATTATCTAGGACAAAGAAGGTAGAACCTCTGCCTGAAGAAAATGCACTGACTCTATACAAACAAGCACAAAACGATAAGAAAGACGTGATCTAAGGACCTAGGAAAGAAAGAAATATCTAAATGACAGTAAGAGGCATTTCTTTCAGAACTCTTAGAATGCTACCAAGTTCAACTTCTGGTTATTTACTGTAATTTAATTTATAGAGTTTATCTTCAGGCAACCATCTTTTCAGAGGTCAGTTATATTTGTCAATGTTACCCAGACAAAGTACCCAGATAAAATGTACCCTGGCATGCTTTGACAGGCCAGCCATGAGGGCCAAGGGGGTGATTCCTAAATGGGTGTGGCCTTAACAATGTGCCCCAGATGGACTGCTGTGGTCCCTTCCTTGCTCCCTCTGATCATCGTTCTCAGCCATTCAATACAGGTAGCCCTTGACTTATGATCACAATTGAGCCCAAAATTTGTGTTGCTAAGTGACAGTTGTTAAGTGAGTTTTGTCCCGTTTTACAACCTTTCTTGCCACAGTTATTAAGTGAATAATTGCAGTTATTAACTTAGTGACAAGGTTAAGAGAATCTCCCTTCCCCATTGATTTGCTTGTCAGAAGGTCACAAAAGGTGATCACATGACCCTAGGACAGGGGTCTTAAAACGTAGCCCTTTTATGACTTGTGGACTTCAACTCCCAGAATTCCTCAGCCAGGCACGCTGGCTGAGGAATTCTGGGAGTTGAAGTCACAAGTCATAAAAGGGCCAAGTTTGAAGACCCCTGCCCTAGGACATTGCAACCATCATAAATATGACTCAGTTGCCAAGTGTCTGAATTTGATCATGTGATGAGGGAATGCTGCAACGATCATAAGTGTGAAAAACAGCCGTAAGTCACTTCTTTCAGTGCCATTGTAACTTCAGACGGTCACTAAATGAATGGTTGTAAGTCGAGAACTACGTGTAGTGGTGAACATGAACCTGCAAGTTGCCAGCCCTTGTCCTAGAGTAGACAGAACAGACTACATCCAATTTACCTGAAAAGGACCCACCTTTCTCTTGGACTTTTTCTTTAGGATAGCTAATGTTTGTCAGTAGACAGCCAGAGATCAATCCTAATTAATTTTCCTACAGTACTCCAAGCTTCAGCAACTGCCCTAATCATCAGGAGTGGCTCCCAGGCCAAAAACCTAGTGGTGACTGATAATAACCATAACAATAGTCATAGTAATAAAATGCATCACACAGCAGTAGAGTATGGGGAACATTTGGAACCTGGCACAATAACAGCAACATGTGGTGTCCAGGCATTATGTACTAAGAGCAAACAGATATAAACCAGAGGACAGGAGAAGAGAGAACAAAGAACAGCAAAGTTTACTCATTCTAGAAACAACAAAGTATCAACGCACTTGGCATTTCCCCCTCAATTATACTGTTTTTAAATTAATCAGGGCAGGCAAACAGGTAAATGCCTGATCCCTTGAGTAAGGATTATCTCCAGGAGACAGGCAGAGAGATTTAACACACTAAATAGGTCCTCTGGTATGTTAAAGAGCCAGTCAGAATAGAAAAGGGAGAACAGAGTTGAAATCCTTGTTCAGCCAGGAAGCTCACTGCTGGCCTAAGCTATTTTACAGGGTTGGTGAGAAAAAACACATAGAGAAGCAGGCATTTGGGTGGGTAAGAAAAGGAAGAATATAAATATGTTAAATAACAAAACAATATGGGATTGTTGTTAGCTACTACAGATAGTCCTCGACTTACAACAATTCATTTAGTGACCGTTCAAAGTTGCAATGGCACTGAAAAAAGTGACTTATGATTGTTTTTCTCACTTATGACTGTTGCAGCATCTCCTTGGTCACATGATCAAAATTCAGATGCTTAGCAACTGATTCATATTTATGACAGTAGTGATTCACTTAACAACTATGGCAAGAAAAGTCGTAAAATGGGGCAAAATTCATTTAACAAATGTCTCACTTAGCAACATTGGGCTTAATTGTGGTCATAAGTTGAGGACTACCTGTACAACCTACCATATATAGCCACAGACATAGATATTGATACATTTATACACTATACTGGCCTAATGTGCTTGTCCTGGGAGGCCTGGTATACAATATTCCTAATCACGTGTTTTGTTCTTAGAGTTTGGAACTGTTTTTGTTGTATTTATTATACTCTATTTATATTGCTGAAGACCCCCAGAGTCCTATTTTGTTATGAGTTTTTTTTCAAACACTTCCGACATGGAGTATGCAAACATGTACATATACCTTTTTTTATGATTTAAAAATGTGAGCAATTGCTTATGGGAAGAAACTCCTCAAGAAAATTGCAACAACACATATCCATATGCCTTAAAAAGCTATCTATTTCTTACCGGATATAATTTAAGTTTTGATACTGATCTTTAAATCCTTAAATGACTGAAAATTTGCGTATGGGACCATCTGTCTCATTATAATATTCTTTTAAGATCTGCAAGAGAGGCCCTTTTAAAGATGTCCTATCTCCAGTCAGAGGTCCAGGTTCCTAGCATTAGGGAGGGGGGGGGTTGGTGTTAATTTTAATCTCTCTCGGTTTTTTAAAATAAATATTCTGTTCGTATTTACGGTTTTGTTAAACTTTGCTAAATACACCTTGAGTGTCTACTGAACAGAAAAACAAGACATAGATCAAACCAACCCACGTATAAATACTGTAACAGCAACTTAGTTATATTGCTACTTGTAAAAAATGCTAACTTTTGCGACTTGAAAATTGCCACTGAATGGCTCCTTGTATTAGGTAAATCAGAGGTCCCCAACCTTGGCAACTTTAATACTTGTGGACTTCAACTCCCAGAATTCCCCAGCCAGCCTGGGGACCCCTGAGGTAAATCACCAGGAATCAGAGCCAAGTAAGTCAGTCCTTATTAGTCTGCCAAAATCAATTGTCCCCATTTCTGAGACAGATAACCATTGTAGAGAAGCAAAAAGAGAACCTTGGAGAAAATACGCAACAACCATAGCAAAACATAAACTCACCCAGAGAAAACAAGAATGAGAGATTTAAAATTGCCCTCCTTGACTCTCTTTGTCAGTTTCCTGACCTACTCTATCTTAAAGAGTTTTCTTTCGAAGTTGAAGAATTAAATGCCACTTGCCGCAGAGGCCATGTTTAACAAACTTCTTCCTGATTACTAAAAATGCAAAGATGCTTCCTGATAGCATGATATTTTTACCCAACACTACCTATTTTCCAAAGCACCTGAAGGCAGGACAAGAAGCAATGGATGGAAACTAATCAAGGAGAGAAGTTACTTAGAACTAAGGAGAAATTTCCTGAAAGTTAGAACAATTAATCAGTGGAACAGCTTGCCTTCAGAAGTTGTGGGTTCTCCATCACTGGAGGTTTTTAAGAAGAGATTGGACAACCAATTGTCTGAAATGGTATAGGGTCTCCTGTTTGAGCAGGGGGTTGGATTAGAAGACATCCAAGATCCCTTCCAACTCTATTATCCTGTTAAGATGCTGCTTGGACAAATGCTTCTTTCCAAAATCCATATTGTTCAAAACCACACTTTTTCTGAAGCTAAGACCATTGCCATGGAAATTGACTCCACAGTGATAGTGTGCATATGTGTTGAGGCATTCATATGAAAAAGGTTGCTATAGAGCAGGGGTGTCAAACTGCCGGCCCGCAGGCTGGATGCGTCATGGCGAAACCACGCCCATCCCATTGCCGGCAATGGAAACAAAGTCACGATATGTCACGACATGTCACGTGAAGTTGGAGTTTGACACCCCTCCTATAGAGTTATTACTTTATTAAAGTTTGCCATTTTCTATGGAAATTGTACCTTATGCAAGCTAGTGCAAATTTAACATCAAGTATCTCCAGCAGATATTCCTAGGGATATTTAATATAAATTCAGCAGACCAATTAATGCAGTAATTTAACTCAAAAACTTACTTAAGAAAAGGTTGCGATCTTATATTCACAATATAGCGAAAGATAGATGCATCAAGACAATAATAGGTATTACCATTAAATTTAAAATGACCTATGTCAGAATATTTAACATTATTTTGTTTCATTTGCAAAGTTTCCTAAAAACAACTATGCAACATGAAAACATGCCAAATTTTTGAAAATATTTTTATGGGATATAAGAAAAAGATTCAAATATGCTTTGGAAATTAGAAATAGTAATTTTAAAATACATATTTTATAAACAAAGATAGTTATGTTCAAAAAAGAATCAGATTGTAGCTTATCCTCAAAGCAAGTCATACTGAAGCCTGGTGAATTAAACAGATTCCTTCCTTTCTGCCAACTCATTATCTTTTTGTTTCTTAATACATTAATATTCTGGCTAGAGATGAATATTTGTATTTCCTTTCATTTTTTTTCTTTTGTTTTTTGTTCCCCTTAAAAAGTGCCAGCTTTCTGCATGCTTATTTTGCATAATGAAATTTAATACAAAACTACATTGCTTAAGACTCTTGACTTATATTATAATAGGCTGAATATTTTTCAGCAAAGCTTTTGAAATTCTACTAGCCAGTACGTAGATAAATGATTGAAAGTATTACCCAAAAGGCCAGCATCCATTTCGACAAGGCTGGTGTCTTAGTAACAAGGAACGATAAAGGCAAATGCCTTTATTAATATTAATGAATTTTGTGCTGCACTGTAATAAGCCTTTTCAAAAGAACTAAAATGGATAAATACTTAACTAATGCCTTAAATGTAAAAAGATGGTGAACAAAATCCTTTGAAAAGCAACAAAGGCACAAAAATGACTAGCTATATCCTCACCCCACCTCAACTACTTGTCTATTTAAGACACAGGAGATAAAAGACATTAACATGAAGGACGAGGTTGGTGATTTTAATGCGAAGCTAATGCAATATTCTTTACTATACATTTTAGTCAATGTGAGTAAAAGCTCTACTTCCATGATTTAAATCATTATCTGAATGTAGCCACAACATTCACACCTCTGTACTCTATGCAGTTTTACCTAAATGCAGAAATCTCTGAACAGCTTGTTGCAACATGTCTTTCAAAGATCAGATGTGTAAATTCACAGTACTGGCAAGTGTATTTTCTGTGTTAAAACTGAGAAGAGTGCCTAATCATCAGGAGCGACTACCAGCCAAGTAAAGGTCTCTTGTTTTAATTAACATTTCTCGTAATTTGGTACAATACTGAAAGGTTACAAATAAAAAGGGTTTGCTTCAAAATCGCTGGCAAATCATAAAAAAAACACATACCACAATGTATATGCTATTGGAAATAAGAGACATAGATACAGTATGAATGTGTGTGTTATAACTCCAAAGCTATGACAACATAATTCTCTTCTTACTGGTACAAATGCTGAATATGTACAGTGTCCCTATTGCTTAAAACTTTATTCTCCAAATCATAAATAGGTGAATGTAGAGTAGATACTAAAGGCTAACAGAATCCTGCTATTTTAATCATAATGCCTTCAAATCTGCTGGGTTTTGAATTACAGATTGCCTTCTTTCTTGCTCTCCTCCTCTCTCTTTGCCCATTACACATGAAAACTGCTCTCCACTATTCCTGATTAAAGGAAAAAAATATGTTTTGTCTAACCCATTTGTGATAAATTAAAATCTTATTCTGTCCTCTTCAAAATCTCTTCTCTCCATTTAGAATCTCTCTGTCTATATAAGAGAGAATCATGACAAATATATGAGTCCAGTCTAATAGAATTCTTTTTCTTTTTCTGAAAACATTGTATAAAGACAAATATTTTGACTATATATTTGTCTGTTTCTTCCACCATTTTGGCTTACACAAGTATTGTTCCCTCAATAATTAAATCCCTTCATAACTTTAACAATTGAAACTACATATCTGGATGCTACATGTCTCATATTTAGAAGAGCTACCTGATCCATGACACTCAATGATTATAGATAAGATGCTTAGGAAGCCTGGGTGTGTGCAGAAACTTCATGATCAGCCACTATAATTTAATTATAATTGGTGCTTGCTTTAAAAATCAGGATTGAAAACCAGGATAATCATACAATACATGCACATCTTGAAATAAGCCATCTTTAAATAAAGAATGACAGAAATCAGGAATAAGTAGTTTGCTGCTGGAAAGGGGCTGGGGAACACAAAAACTGGGCCTGGGGATTGCCAATTATTCTTAAGAATGGGCTCCTTCCTTTGCTGGAAATATATGTTATATATGATATTATCCTGCTCCTCCTCCTCCTCCTCCTCTTCCAAAATTTACAATCTGAAATGCAGATTATTTCTAGACCACTAAATAGAATGGTATAATTTCTTATGAGAAACAGATACAAAGATGTTATTATTTATATTTGAGATCCAGATGCTAATTAGCACAGAATTGTTTTAAGAGTTAATTTCAGCATGTGGCTTGAACACAGATTCCTATGTTAGCACTTTGGAGATTATATTTCTAGTAGGGCTTCACGGGCATCTCTGTCATAATTGCTAATAGCATAACCTTTGAATCAGCCCTCAGGGAAGTCCACTGAAATATATGGTAGCATTCAGACTGCAATGGAATAAGTGGCTTGTGATTCAGACTCATAATGAGCAAAAATACTGCAGAAAATGTATGTATAATGTAATTACCATACTCAAATTACATGTATTTGGAAAAGTATTTTTCCAAAGTCACATTTTATAATTATAGCAGAGTAACCACAAATAACAGCTGATCTGTAACATAATCTTTCTGGCACAACATCTAGAGTTCCAGTCTGGATTGTCTCTGTCTTGGGATTTGTATGGCTGAAAGACTGAAGTTTATTACAAGCCTGCTTAATAGACTATTGATTACTGCAAAGAAAATAATTATATTGCATTGGATGAAACCTGAACCTCTCTAACTGCAAGCTAAGATGAAAGTGTTTTTAACAGTATAGCACTGGAAACAATAACTGCTAAAACTGTAAAAGATAAATGCTCAATTATATAAATAGATTTTTTTCTCTTCACAAGATGCAGGCTGGTAAGTTAAGAACTTATCATATGTTTATCTTATCAAATATCATGGAGCATGAAACTAGGGCTAAAAAGATGCAATTATATTTTTTCTTAATTCTAGAATATCTGATAAATGTAATTTTTACTAGATTTTACTTGAAAATTGCAGGGTGAAAAGCAGCTTCATATGTGTTCCTACTAGGCTGTAATCAATAAAGTGAAGGTATTCTAATATTAGACATGATCATGAGCTTTTACCAGATACACCCCAACTTGTTAGACCAATACACATAGAGACCTAAGCAATTAAATACAGTGGACAAATATTTACCCATTAGTCTCCCTTTCATACACCCAGCAAGTAAGAGAGTAGTAGTTCTGTCTGAGTATTCAAACTACATGACAGCAGACTGTATGAAGGAGATTATGTTACCTTGATTAGCTTTTATGGTGATGGCATGGAGCAGAATAATAAATGGAGTAGGGGGGGGGAGGTGAAGAACACCCTGAGAATGTGTTGTGTCTGATTCAACATCCCACATGAGTAAAGAAACAAAAAAACAAGATCAAACAGCCATTATTCCTGAGCTTTTTTTCTAATTATCCAAAATATGTATAGACTGGTGTCATGTTACTATCCTTCTCAGTGCCTAATGAGAAATATTCCAGATAAAGTAAACAGCATTCTAAATTTTGATTTCATACTACCATAAGAATATGATTATACTCTACTATTCTGTAATTTATTCCTTTAATCTTTAGCCAGCCATTGACTGTTCATTTATTTAAAATACATGTTGTTAGGCAGAAAGCCATTTGGGTTCAAGGAAAAGCAGGTGTGAGAAGAGGAAGCACTTTGTGGAGTTTTCTTTGGCCAACTCGGAGTCTTCAGCTGGGACAGAAAAGTGCTTGATAATTAGAGATTCATCTGAGATTCATTCTACACACAAGAGCTACTGATCTAAGATTTCCACCATGCTATGAGGCTTTCATAGGTCTTTACAAGTTCAGATGATTAACTCATCCTCAGTGGTTGCTCTCAGGGAATTCCCAAAGGAATATGACAAATAGGTTTGTGCCAGTTTCCTACTGATAGCAATTCCCACTTCTTTCCTGTTCTTTCCTGATTCCAAGGTGCTATGACATCTTACAACCCTCTTCCATAGTTTCTGACCATGTGGAGATCCCACACACAAGAGGCCTGTTTTTGTTTACTGTTTTTACTGTTTCACATATAAAACAACAACAATGTTATGGAAGAGTGAGATAAGGTGCCATCTGATAAGGTGTCATTTATGGATCAGCTAGAGGGAGAGCACAGGATCAAGGAGAATACAGGAGCAATGAGCAATGGGGCTATTCAACAGTTTGGATTTGAAGAGGAATCCAAACTATACAGGGTAGTCATGTCATTCTTGTTATCTTTAAATAACAAGAAAAATTATTCAACATTGTCTGAATAATTTTTAATACTATGAATCTCCTTTGAATAGTTCTTCTAAGCATCCTTAAGTGGCAGTTCAAAAAAGTTCTCAGAGTTTGGGGAGTGTAGCTGGTTATGGAAGGACCTTTGTTTTGTTGTGTTTTTAATGTCCTGAGCCAAATAGTTATCATCTAAACGATACATACCAAAATTACTATGTTAATGTAGAAACAAATTTTCAATATGAATAACTTCTCTAAGATTATCTTTCTATCATAGTCGCTCAAATGTCTCACCTCTGCTGCTCTAGATATTATCAATGGACCAAACCAATTATTTTACAACTTTTATTTAATTAATGAAAGGATACATGAAACAAAATAGGTTAACAACATCTGTAGTTCACTGAAGGTCCACAAATACCAATGTTTTGATTTTATACTATGAGCCATATCTACAAACATAGGAAACTGCAGCGATCTCTGTAAATGCTGAGTTTTGCTCCTGAAAGTGATTATATTTCAGAAAATTTAAAGCATTTAGATTTGAAATTATTAATCTCAGATAAGCCCCGAGAAAATCAATTTTAATTGAGATTGAGATTTAGAGAGGCTTTTTTTTGTTTTGAGATTGTTGAAGTTTGCATTTTAAATTATAGGAAATTTACTCCATACTGGACTCTGAGTGAAGCCAATTTATGGATATATATTTTTTTGGAGGCTTGGACAATCAAGCTAAGGGAAATGAAATAACTCCTGTCTGAAATCTCAAACTTCTGCTGACGAAGTCAAAAAAGAAGAAAAAAGCTAAAGAGAACAATAGCATTCAACTGAAGGTAAATGTTTAGGCTCCTCAGATTATTCAAAAATAAGGCTCCTATTCATCCTAATTCACCCAACATGTCTCCAGAACCTGCACTGGATTGCACAATAATTTTTCTCCCCTTGGAGGCAATGGGAAAAATGAAGTATATATTTATTTATTAATTTATATGCCACCCATCTCACTCTGCAAAGTAACAAAAGCTTCTCCCATCTTCTTGCTCAAGATAGTGACAACTTTTTTGTCACAAATCTCTCCACAACCTCTACCAACAGCTAAAAATATAGGTATCATGTAATTAGTAATGTTGATAGGTCAAAAGTAGAGCATCTGCTTTAATTTAAAAGGCTGTAGATTCAATCCTAGACTTGGTGGAATGGGAAACATTCTGTCTTTCTCTTTGGCAAACTGCTGCTAATTAGTGTAAACAGTCATGAACTAAATAGGCCAAGAGTTTAACTACAAATTTAATGAATAAATAATACAAATAAGATTCCATCTGCATTGAAACTTCAATATAATATATCCCCATTTAATTAACCAAATTTCCATTGGAACACCCTCCTGAAATAAAAAAAACAAGTTGTTGAATCCTACAAGAGTTGCTTTACACTTTGATTGGAATGAACTTTGTAAAACAAGGAACAGGTGTGGAATGATCCACAAAATCTTCTAGCCCATTATGCGGGAAAAGCAGGAGGAAATAGATAAAGAAATTGTCAACTTAATTGCCTATACATACATGACTCACTTGATAACAAGAAATTTGCTAGAATCCTTAACCTTCCTGCAACTAAACACTATTAATCAGAGGTTAAAATTCTCATTCCTTGGAATACGTGTTTCCAGTCTAGATTACCTGGAGGGAAGTCTGGCAAATCCAAAATAGTTAGAACAATCCAGTTAAATTTACATTAATTTAACTTCAATTTTATTACATTGCATAATGATATCATTATGCAAATAATGTAAATCATCAAAATGACATATTGGTAAGACTTGTCCCAACCGACTTAATAAAAAAACTATTTGCAAGGATAGACTTGCAAAGCCACCAAAGTACTGATAAATAGATTTAGTGCAGTAAAGTTAATGAAGCCCTATTTATAGTGAAACTTCTAATATCTGTCCTTCTTTTTCCTTCCCATGCAATTTGAAAACTAGAACCTCACTGTCTCTTGTTCTGGTATGAGGTATTAGACTGTTTGCTTCATAAGGATTATTCACACATATATTTTCATATTTATCAGGCATTTGGGAGTAAAAAACACTCTCTGCCCCCAAATACTCAATTAAAAGTACTGTACAGCATTTCAGTTTGTTGATTAAGTGGGTTTTTATCTTATTCAAATAATTTCTGCATAAACATTTTTGACACGTAGCTTATGAAATCTTAGAAAACACAGAACTGGACAAAAAGAAGAATCTGTGAGGGCCAGGACAACTTTACTCAATAGGATATAATCAACAACAAAATGTTTTGATCCATGGCTGTGAAAGCAGCTTTCGATAACTACTGCAATTATCTTAAGCTGCTAGTTGTTTCTTTAATAACTTATTAATTACTTTCACACCCATAGGAAACTTATGGCATCAGTCCCTATTTGGATGTAAGAAAATCAAAACAATCTACAAATCATACATGGTATGCAACAGCCTTCCTCAGTGTTCTCAGTTATCTTGAGGCTGTTTCTCAGAATTCTCAACAGTAGTAGCATTTGCAAAATTCTTGCCCAAGGTTGTCAGTGTTGAGACATTCTACAAGCTACAGTTCCAAGTCTCTAGAATGGAAACCATTCTTATTGATAATTGTATGATTGCTTTAAAGTTCCTTCCTAGCAAGGCATCCGTTTTAGTGATAGTTACACTGAATGGCAAAAATGTCCCTTCTGTTACATACAACTTCACTACTTTTCTTTTTTTTTATTGCATTCAGATCCCAAACCTAGAAAAATCCTAAAACACAGTGAAACCTTGACTTGGTGGACCTAAACACTAAATATGGCACATGCAACCCACCATATTTGTTAGTGATTTATGCTGTTTCATAGTATTACTGGGTTCGCTTTCGAGGGGAGGGCCAAAACAGTTAAAGAAAGTGGTGGCCACAACCTGCATGTAAGGGGGATGAGTCTTTGATCACATGGTTACAGCTGCCATCTTTAAACATCCCCCATATCTTTATCATTTGTGTGATGACATAATGTGCAAATGTCATCATTTTGCATCAATTTACATCACTTATCATTAATAATGCATTGCAACAAGGTTTCACTGTGACATAAAGTCATCTGGATGCCTTGATACAAGCCATCCACATGGCACAATATCACAAATATGACATATTCACCACAGGCGTTGATTGTGGAGCTAAGTGACGTGGCTCCAGTGGAAAGGCCACCTTTGGAAATTGCTGAAACAATGGATGCTGAGGACAAGGCAGGAGATGAAGCTGCAGTGGAGGAGGCTGCTGTTGATGTTAACCGTTCTCCAGACTCCATATCTGAAACAAAAAGGGACGTGTTAAAAAAAGCACACATTAACGGATTATCAAGTATTTCACCAAGATATTCTGCATTTTGCAAAAACTAATGAATTTAAAAAACAACAGAATCAAAAGGATTCCACATTTTTCCTTTACAATGGGGAATCTTACTGTTGGATTTTATACTATAATCCCAAATATAACTGAATTTTGCTTGCTGGAACTATATATATATAATATATTCAATCAACTGAAACTGGGTTCTTCTTGCCAAATATTTCTATAATATCAAACTATAAAGAAAAGCTTGATTGATAGAGATAGAAGATACAGACAGACAGACAGATTGATTAGATAGAGATATAGGAGATAGACAGATAGACAGAGTTAAATAGGTTACATAGATAGATGATAGACAGTATAGATGATAGACAGACAGACATACTGTAGATATGCAGTAGAGATAGACATAAATAGATAGATATCGATATACAGGAAGAGAGGGAGAGAGAAAGGGAGAGGGAGATGGGGGGAGCGATAAAATAATCTTGGAAATGTTTTCCAAAATGGTTTTCCTTTTGCTGTGTTAGGTTGAGCTATATAGAATAAATCATTCTTCATCTTCACATATACGGTATCTTAAGTGCAAAGACAGCTCTCTTGAGCCAAGGTGTTCCCTTTGTTCTTTTCCTGATAAAGTTTTGGGTAAACTGCAGAAGTTGGGCTCCGCTAGTGAGTTATATAGTAGTGATTTGAACTTGATTTCTCAGCAAGAATTTCTGCCTGACAACCTATCCGATCAACAGGATAAAAAACAGGAACGAGCCTTTGTCTGTCCTTCCTTCTGCTATTGAGGAGGTAAATGGTCGAAAGAGTTATGTGGTGTCTGAGAGATGAAAAAGACAGACCAGCTTCTTCCTCCTCACAGTCTGCTCAATAAGAATGCCTTATACCTTCAAGACAAATGGGTGCTTTAAGTTCAAGGAAAGCTAAGAGCTAAGGCTCTTAGACAAGCATTTGCAATGGCAATAAAGAATTTTATTTGTTAACTCTTGGCCGTTGTCTAGCAGTTTACCAGATTTTTGCAGCAAAGAAGCTTGTTTTCTATGTGCCTATGGCCAGAACATCTGAAACATTTTTCATTTTTGTTTCGTCTGAATGCAGAACAAGCAAATCTTTCGCTTTGTCTGAACTGCAGCCAACCTGAATTGGGTTTACAGAACTTCCAGGACATAATGTTTTGAGTTTTAAATAGACATTATTTACAGAGTTACAAATAAAATTCTTCTGTCCTTGGATTGATGGTCAGTTCAGGTTATGGCACCGGAACTGCTAGATAACAGCCAAGAGTTACAAATAAAATTCTTTATTGCCATCGCAAATAACATTATACCCTTATGTTTCCCCAAATGTTATAACACATTAGGCCCTAGTTTTTGTCTTGGCTTTATCTTTTCTTCTACTCATGGGAGTGCAGAATCAACAACCCTTTTCAAGATCTGGAGCTCCTCATTGTTTTTTGATCCTGAGATATTCTGATTCTAATATATCGTGTAAATTGCATATCCTGGAGAAGCTTATTATTTTATAGAAAAGCATTTTTTATATTATTTTATGTACTTGAAATGATAAGGTTTCAAATTATTTTTTTCACAATTGTGAAAATTATAATGGGGAAGCATATATTTATAGTATTGTCAATGGTGAATATTTTGGATTAAATTTTTCTAAAGATGGCATTTGCTGAAATTAATGCACTGATACTTGGATGGATCTATTTACATCACCAAGAAAGTGGGCCTATGTTTTTGTCGAATATTTTAACATGCTTCTTTTTTTAAAAAAAATAACATTTTAGAAATTGTTCTATTTTTTTTATATTGTGTAGAAAATTTCTAATTTAAAATATTATGCATAAGTTTGCACAATTTATTTGCAGAATTTAGTTAATAGAATATCTGATGGCCAAAGCTAAACAAAAGCATACAAATATTACCACAGGCACACAAGTACATCTGAAACAAACAAAAAAACCTGAAAACACTTCAGTAACCACAATTATTTCAAGTTAAGTGTGAAAGTAATAAAACTCAAAGATATAATTCTATGACTTCTCTGAAAATAATCCCCACCGATCTGAATGAACTTAATTCTGGATGAACTTTTTATAGGGTTGCATCATTAATTAATGGTGTCTCCCACTGGTTTCAGTGGGATTAAAAATACACAGTCTACTTAGATGTAAGCCCCACTGTACTCCCAGTTAAATTAGTACAGAATTGCAGCTCTAGACTTTCCTAACTTCAACTGATTAGAGCTCAATATAATTAACATTATTTATTATGAACATTAATATTAACACGATTTTATGTTAATTAAATAGGAAACGCCTGTAGCCCAAGGGATGTGCACACGACTCCTGCACGCTCCGTTTCAGGTAACTAGGTATTGAAATTAATATTTTATCATATTATTTTATTTGCTATATATATGCAGTTCTCTCAAGTATCAGTGTTATCTTTTCACAATTAAACAACAAGATCACTCTTAAGATTGGCACCCAAGATTATTTGCAATATGTGATACAACAAACTTTCTCAGAAATAGGAATTAATTGAAGACTAAGGACATGTAGTATCAGTATTTTAAGATAAAGTGCAGTTGGCCGAAAATTATTTTTCCATATATAATAGAATTGAGCGGCTATTCAGATATTCCTTACAATTACTCATTTAGGAGAAACTCGCAAAACAATGTCCTCGACATTAAATGTTGATCAAACCAGCTAAAATACTGGTATGTCACCTAACCTCTGTCTGTAGCATCTTCTACTGTGTTTTGAGAGAACTAAGAATTTTGTTTTTAAATTTAAGATTAAGCCTTAATTGTACCCAGTTAGTTCATTACTCTAAACCACAGCAGATGGCTGACATTGTAAGAGATAATCCCTGAAAGAGTCATTAGTGAGGATCAACAATAATTAGACTGCAACCCCAAAGGTTCACAAGAGAGAATAAAAAAGTATCAATATAGCAGCTCTCCCTATGATACGCAACAAGTGCTTATTCCATTTTTTTCTTTGCCTAATGCACTGTTGGCAAATACACCCAACTGTGTCAAATGAAAGAATCTTATTACAGATAAAACATACTTTAGATAATACAATACTTGCCCTTCTATCCTCCTATTATCCAGGACAGGTATTTTATTTATTTATCCTGACAAGGACTGAAACTTCACTTCCAGGTTGCTTAGTGATGAACAGGGTTTTTAACAAGCAGGAATATCCAGCTGAACTGAAAAGGATGAATGGTGTGCCTCCTTTAACACTGTGAGCAAAACCTGTCTTTTTCTCTCTACTAATTACTATATAAATATTTCAAGGCACACTGAAATATTTTGGCTCAAAGAAGCCAAAGAAGTAAATAATGTATTTCATAAAAACACACATGTTGCAATCCTTTTCAAAATGACAACTGCATACTGTGTAACAAGCTGATAAGTACACAGCATTGGTTTGTCTTTGTACCTTTCCAGAAAGATACATTTATTAAGAGAATGCATTGGTTTATTTTATGGGCAGTGAATCTCACAGCACAGGATCTGTTCACACGTCTATCATGTTTCAGATTTCTGTTGCTAGGTGTTGACTGGAAAGCACTGGTCCCATTGGGGAGGGGTAAATTGGTTATATCCTGACAAATTTCTCTTAGCATTAGAACTGTCCAGCTGAAATATCCTAAACAAACGTAGTAGTTTCCTTCCTATATAATTTAAACTTTAAAACTCATTATTACTTAAATCCATGTTTTAAAATAAAACCTATAGTTGTTGTTATAGTATTATTTCAATAAACAAAAAACATATTTTCTCAAAGACTGGTGGTACTTGTTGAGGTAATACAAGTGTTTCCTTAGCGAAATAAGTTATGATGTTTCAAAATATTTTGTTCTTTGCCCTTGATTCTTTATCCAATAATTCTCTCCCCAACAGATTAAGCATGGGATTTCTATGGTTTAGAACATCTCTTTGGTTAAAGCTGCATTCCCAGAGGGAAAGACATCTCCAGGTGTTGATCTTATGGATTCACATGCTGCTCAACTATGGGACAACCGATACGAAAATCAACATAGATTTCATGCTCTAGACAATTAATAATGGGATACAAAATATGAATGGGATACAATCTCTAAAAGCACCCATTATTTCTTATCTGATGGTTTAATCTAAAAAGGCATAATTTCTCCAATCTCTAAAAGCAACAACTATTTCCTATCTGATGGTTTAATATCAAAAGGCATTACTTCTCCAATGGTCACTTACATTTAATTATATACCAAATATGTAATTGAAATAATATGGTCTAAAAGTGCCCAGGTCTTAGATGTCATAGAGACCATAGATACATTTAAGTTAGACTCAGCGTATTTTAGAACATGGGATAATTTTTATCAATGGCTAGAAAAACGAGTTAGAGAGAAAGAAATGTGATATGTGACATTGAATATATATTAGTAAGATGACATATTGAGTGATTAATTAACATATTGTTTATAATAATTATTATTCATTGTTTCTTAAATACATGAACCCAGACAACATGCTGTTTGCTAAATATTGAGTTATTTTAAAAATCCTAACCCTAACCCTGACCCTAACCCTGTTCCTAATCATATATAAATATATGTGTGTGTGTGTGTGTGTGAAGATATATATATATATATATATATATATATATATGTGTGTGTGTGTGTGAAGATATGTGTGTGTGTGTGTGTGTGTGTGTGTGTGTGTGTGTGTGAAGATATATATATATATATATCTTCACATGCAGCAGGTATTTTTCTTCAGATCAAACTAGAGGTTTTCTATTGCCTGATTAATATCAGGGTGACTACCTAACTGCAGTGGTTGCTATTGAAATTCACTGTATAGTACTACCAAATCATATTTAACGTAACAGGAAGAAAACATCTATTGCACAACAGAAATGTCTTTTTAAAGATTTCTACTTTTGTTTAGGGGGGAAAAAACTGTTCAACTGTTACTACCATATAGTGAACAATATTAGTTTTAGTTAGAATATGAATAATGACTTGGGATAGAAAAGAATTTTAGATATGCAATGTGATCAGAAACTCATTCTCTGCTTTGGAAAATTGGTGATATTATGAATTGAGTCAAATTTCCTTCCCAGAATTAGTTTAATTCCTTTTTCACATTTTCATCTAGATGCATTGGGAAGAAGAATAAAATAAAGCAGAATGCTCGTCTTGTATGTGCCTTTGTATTATTCCTATTAGATAAATTCCAGGAATTGTTGCTTTTCATTCTCTTCTATTTTGCTGTTAAGAATCAGCTGTAACTCTTTGTCCCACCATCAGGCTAACAACAAAAAATAAAAGCCAAAAACAGTATGTGTGAGTATTTAAAAACACAAAAATACTGAGAAACGAGAAAAGCTGCACTGTAGTATAAAAAGTAAAACAAGATAAAACAAAAGTCATATACCATCACCAACAGATAAAATCTGGAAGAAAGCTTCTGGCAAGCCTGACCAAGAGTAGCAACTCCCTCCCCTTCTAAGGGCTTTTCTGTGGAGTTACACAGAGAAGAACATTTAGATTCTATCATCTCTGAACTTACTTCTGTATGGACTTAGTTCATTTTTAAAAAACACAGCATAGAAATCACAGCTGCTCGACTTAAGTAGGAATCCTTTGCTTTCAGGGAGTAGTCGTGTGCACTGAATACCACTGAGCATACTAGCATCTCAATTATTTAGTTAGGACGTCTTCTAACTAATTTCCCTGAAGAATTTTTTAAAAGGTACTATTTCTATAGGCTCCATCTGCCTGAAATGGATGATAGGAATCAATATTTTAGCCTGCTGTTTCCACTGTGTCACACATTTCTGTTTGTGCCAACAGTTGTTATTTTATTTTCTTCCTTCTTCTCTGTCTTCATCTCATCTTCAAAACAAGTACCAAAAGGAGAAGCTGTTTTTTGTTGCTTTTTTTGCTATATAAGATTTCATTATGGTAGTCACATAAAGTGGAATCAGATAGACGTTAGTGGTGCTTTTATATCACCTATGTCCATGATTATGAGTTGTAATGCAACAATGATTTAAATATATATATATATATCAGAAAAATGGGTAAGATTTGACCAGAATGATTAGAAAAAAGAAACCTCCAGAGACATACAAGCTAAATGTAACAACACATCTCTACCTTTGTACAACTCTTAGGCTCAGGCTTCTGTCTTCAGAGAACAAGAATTACAGGTAATTAATTTTATTTTTTGACACAGTGCTTATATAATTGGCATAAAAGGAAATGAAGTGCCAAAAGAAACAGTAATAAGAGGAATGCAATTTTGCTAAAATCTATTACATTTCAAGTATGCCAGAGAGTTGCAGAGGACAGATCTGCTCAAAAAGATAAAGTGCCTATCCTACTAAAAATTTAGAGATGGGTGAATCTGTGAAATTCAATTTCACCCCATTTTTTTATTTTTCCAAACTCAGTTTCATCCTATTTCCTGATCAGTTGTCTATTTTCAAAAGTTAAAATAAAAAGTCTTATGAATCTTTATGTGTTTTTAATTGTAATATATGATTTTTTTGTAAATGATGGTCTTTAACACATTTTGGTATATACTTCCTCCTAATCTACCTATTTTTCTTTAATACAATAAACAAACTTAATTACAAATTTCAGATACAGGAAGTTTTTTTACTTGCTCCTGGGTTCATTGATATTTGAGAACTGTGGATTGGGTGAATTTTCATTAAAATGCAATCTAAACACTTCTACTTTTCTTTTTTTATACATAGTTAATTTACGTTTCATATCTATGATCTAATACAGACATGTCAAATGTCGCGCAACGTATCAGGACGGTTTTGCCATTGCTGGCAATGGGGTGGGCGCGGCTTCCATGTGACGCGTCCGGCCCACGGGCCGGCAGTTTGACACCCCTGATCTAATATTACAAGGAGAAGTTGATTGACTACTAAAGAAATACAGATAGTCTTCGATTTATGACAATTGAGCCCAACATTTCTGTTGTTAAGTGAGACATTTGTTAAGTGTGTTTTGTCCCATTTTATGAACTTTCTGGCCACAGTTGTTAAGTGAATCACTGCAGGTGTTAAATTAGCAACACAGTTGTTAAACGAATCTGACTTCCCCATTGACCTGGTTTGTCAGATCACAAAAGGGGATCACATGACCTCAGGACACTGCAAACATCATAAATATGAGTCACCTGCCAAGCATCTGAATTTTGATCACGTGACCATGGGGATGCTGCAATGGTCATAAGTGTGAAAAACGGCCATACGTCACTTTTTTCAGTGCCATTGTAACTTCGAACGGTCACTAAATGAACTGTTGTAAGTCAAGGACTACCTTAGCATATTGTGGTATCTAGGATTTGTAGAAGGAAAATAAGGGACTTCTTTCTTCTCATATACCAGGAAACCTGCAGTTCAGTTCTCAAATGCCATACAGCACTTTCAATCACTCTTTCATGGGTGTTCTTTTTTTCCTCACATATTCCTCATCATACCCTTACTCAAAATGTTCTTTTCCATTATACAACAAGAACCAAAATAAGTGCGACTCTATAACAATAAAGTTGATATAATTAAGCACTTGAACTTGCTTTTATGGTTAAGTGAGGCACTGGAATCTTTCAGCGAACTACAATTTAGTGGATTTTGATGGATCCAATTTCCACAGCAATTTTGCATAATATGTGTAATGACGTAAATGATGTCACTTGCATCATTTTGAGTAATGATACTATTCAAACACATGGCTTCAATGACATACTTTTGTATTTGAGAGATGTTTGTGAATAAGGGATATCCTTCCCCTTAATTAGTTTGTCAAAGCAAAGTTTCACTGTGCATCTAAGAAAAGACATACAAAAAAACCAGACATAGTAAAACCAGACCACTAGCAGCTCTTTCTGATCACAAGGTTTCCTTGGTGTAAGCTCTTACGCCGCATATCAGAGATGAGCGACAGCTGTGATATTTAAAGCAGAGAACTTGAAACTCTTGGAATAGGTTAAAAGGGAATCTGATGCTCACTTACATTTCTTATGGTCTCTCAATTTTTTAAAAAAGAAACATTCTTCCAAAATTGTTTTCAAATGATATGGCAGCAGGACACAGTAAAGACAAGATCTGACATTTGAAAGTCCTTAACACTGCCATTATACGTAATTAGAGGCACAAGGTGATTTTTTTTTTTGGTTTGGTTATCATTTATTATTTGTTTTGTGGTGTACAATGAAACAAAACTGATATCTAAGACATATTCATAAAGAATTTAATGACCTAAAATAAAACAAGCATTCTAGCATCCATTAACACAGAATATTAAAATCAGCACCAATTGTAATTAACAGAGTTCTACTTAGTTGTAAAAAAAGGGATAAGGCTATTTATTCACTATAAAATGGCTTTAAAATCACCACAGAAGGGGCAGAGCAGAATTCACATTGATGATATCTATTTCAAAGTTATCTAAATTTGTATCTATGACTGTGGGACTGTCTATCTTTGATCAACAAGGTGCATACTTCAGGTCCCATCTATTAAGGAGTGTCATCTGGTGGGATCTAGGTATCATGCCTTCTCTAGGTGTCAGCACCTTCCCAGACACCCGGATGGCACTGATCCCATTAGCCTTTTGTAAGGCATTAAAGCCCTGGTTGATTCCCCCAAACTTTTGGGCTGTGAAGCTCTGCTGACTGATTTGTCCTACAATTAGAAGTGGAATATTTTTAGACCTTGGGCATGCATTTATATTTATTTTCTTGCTATCGGTTATTTATACTATTCCTTTTTCTTTTTTTTTTGCTTTGCTTTGAATCCTTTTTTATCAACTGGAGTTACAATATTGTAAGATAAGTAACTATATAAAGTGGATATCAAACAAACAAACACACCCCATAGTACGGAAGGTTTCCATGGGGGAAGGCTTCCCATATGAGCTCCAACTCTGCACAATCAGAATTTGGAAGACTAAGGATTATTATAAATGGAAGGCAAATACATCTGGACAACCGCTTAAGATTCTTTGAACAAAGCGAAGGAATTGCACATCTGGAAGCACATTGGCAACTTCAGTGCAGACATTGAACTAAATATTGTAATAACAATATCAACATGTTGATATGATGCACTGATCCGGTAAAAATCTCACTCAGTTCACTGATCCCACATTTGGTTTCACCTGAGAAGTGAAATGTACTAATTTTATCCTGTGCCACATTATTATCAAGGCAGGCAAGGATCAGGCAAGTACCACCTTCGTACTACTTTGACAACCAGAATATTTTCCGAGTATAAGACTTCATCTCCCATCATTCCTAGAACACATTTAGAAGGCACCAGATTAGGAAAAGCTTTTCTAGATTAGCAAGTGTTTAACATCATCTAATCCAAAATAGAGGTTTAGGCATCTTAATTAATTTTGCAGAGTGAGCTTAATGCTTGTTCCCTCAAATGAACGCCCCATCACATCTTGTGGACTTGATTCCCAAATAAACAACAGGATCACAGCTTTATGCAAAATAGAAGCTAAACCCTGTTAATTGAAATCAGCAGCAGTTTCCTCTGTTCTAAAACTATGGTGCCCCTTCTTAAATTGTAGCTCTCTTCAACAGCCCAGGATATGACTGACACAATGTGGATGGAATCACACTGAGTAATGCTTACCGCCTTGAGTGCATAAACTGAAGCCAGGGCAGTATCCATTCTTTTCATGGCGGCCCTTTCAGGACCATTCCTGAAAGGCCACAAGCACAATGAAATGGAAGGAGGGAAGCTGAACATAAAAAAACATACTCGGCTCAATCTGGACCATTATTACTATTTGAGAAAAAAAAGTATGATAGGAATGTTCTTTTTTCCAAAGAAGTTGCACAAGGAAAAAAAAAACTTTTAAACCTTCACCAATACTGATCTGGAATATTGTTAAAATTAGGCAGAACTTTGTAAAGTACAGGAAATACAACAAACAGAGGTCGGTGATAAAATAATATCTAGGCAATTGAAAAATTCAAATGCTGAACTGAATACTATAAATCACCCTAAACAAACATTTGATATAAGAAAAAAAAGGAGAGAGAAGATTGTAATTGATAATGGCATCAAATAAATCCTAAAATATCTGTGCCATGTTTGCACCATCATTTAGTCCATACAAGAAATAAATAAATAATTTTAAAAAAATAATGCATAGTTATGCATTCAGTACTACCCTGAAACAAATAACAATGTGTGCTTTGCAAAATAAAATAGCAAAAATATTTCAAAACACATTTTGTAGTTTCAGAAACTCCACTATTCACTTCTTTCAGTTTGGAAAATGTTATTTCCTGAAAAAAAATAAATCATTTTTTTACATAAGCTAATATAAAACTAAGCTCACTATGATTATATGGCATTCTGGATTTGTTTTTAATAAAACCTGATATCATGTTCTTATTACTAAGGTATAAAATAAATAAACAAACAAAAATGGTACTATTTCTTTACAATGATTGAAAGCATTTTAATTGCAGTTATTTATGTATCAGAGGTTTGTTTTAAAAAAACACAACACATAAAATTTCCAGCATGTAGGGAAAAATCTTATTTTTAATTTTAATTTCAAAACACATGCATAAATAAAAATTTTAATTGAATTGACATAATTACCAGTAATTTATTAGGTGGCAGTTTGGGACATTCTTCATGTATATTGTGGCTATTATGGATCATTTTCACATGGTAGCTTTTTTTTTTTTTTTGGTATATCTTTTCCCATATCCCCATTCCCTTTTACCATTAATAAGGTTTTTGGACTGCATAACACCATACAAAATTCAGTCTCTCACATAAATACATTCAGAATTCCTTAATCCTACTGTCACAGACTGATTTATTTCAATGGAAGCATCTACTTAATTCTGTAAAATTAATCATTTATTTATTCTACTCCATTTTAAATGCTAAAGCCCAATTTTTTGGCATTCAGCCTGTTGAAGAAGCAAATTACAAAAATAAATATGCACGTCTAGATTAAAGATAATTATTCTTTTTCTCAACCACTTGTTAAAAAACTCCTCACTAAACAGTTAATGTTTTGCTCTTATATGTTGTCCTATCATTATATAGCAGCTATTGTAAGTTATAAGACAGTGATGGCGAACCTTTTAAAGACTGAGTGCCCAAACTGCAACCCAAAACCCACTTATGCATTGTCGAGTGCCGGGTGGGTGTGGCCCATTGGGTGGGTGTGGCCCATTGGGTGGGCATGGCTGCGGTGGTAACGGCAGACTGGGTGGGACTAAAAAGTTCAATCAATCAATTCCAACTTTGCAAGATCTTTTTTTTCCCCGCGAGAAGTTGAAATTGACTGATTGAACCTTTTTTTTTTTTTGCACACGGCGGCGGAGGCCTAAAGTGAAAAGGTTTTATAAAACCCAGCTTGAAGGCCTAGGACTGGGGCGACGGCGCACGTGCCCACAGAGAGGGCTCTGAGTGCCGTCTCTGGCACCCATGCCATAGGTTCGCCACCACTGTTATAAGATATTAAAGCAAAGATTTATTCTTCCATTAAAACTTACATTTCAACTAAAGAAACTATTTAAAAATAAATAGTTCACTGTACACTAGAGGCTAAATACTCTGAAAGTTCAAGGAAAGATGAAGTTGAACAGCACTGCTTAAGATCTATTCAGCATGACTTATGATCTACTTTATTTAAATTTATTATAGCTCCCATTCCAATAGACTGAGGCACTTTCAGAATTAAAATAAATAAATAGTTAAAAACCTACCAAGTTACATGCAAATCTCCCCAAGCCTCATTACTATTTACTTAATAAAGTGTTGATCCCCAATATTTATTTTATCATGATACTGAAGATGGTATACACAATGTGCTCCAATGGTATTTCCCAAGGTTTGTTCAGTTTTGCTGAAGTGGCTGAATTATGTGCCCTACAAGGCCCCGTCAAGGGCTCCCCTGGTTTTGCTATTTACTTACCATTTGAAATTCACAAGAGCTTGCTCAAGACTTAGTGTACTAAACTACATGGTTAGTGCACAGTATCAGTTTATTCATTTGGAAGCACAGCTGTTTGATCTAAGTTTTTCTTTACATGCTGAAGGCTTATAACCTCCAGATCTATAGTTAATTTTATGCACTGCAATGTAATACAGGTAGTCCTCAACTCACGACCACAACTGAGCCCAAAATTTATGTTGTTAAATGAGAAATTTGTTAAGTAAGTTTTGCCCCATTTTATGACTTTTTTTGCCACATTTGTTAAGTGAATCACTGCAGTTCTTAAATTAGTAACACGGCTGTTAAGTGAATCTGGTTTCCCCACTAACTTTGCTTGTCAGAAGGTCGCAAAAGGGGATCACATGGCTCCGGGACACTGCAACCGTCATAAATGTGAGTCAGTTGTCAAGCATCTGAATGTAAATCACGTGACCATGGGGATGTTTTAATGGTCATAAGTGTGAAAAATGGTCACAAGTCACTTTTTTCAATGCCGTTGTAACTTTGAACAGTCACTAAAAGAACTGTTCTAAGTCGAGGATTACCTGCATGTGTAAGCAGAGTTGGGTTTTACCAATTCTTCCTTCTTTAGAGAGAGGTTCTTTACTGTAAATATGGTGCTAAAAGTATTGGTAGTCTTATACTCTGCCTCTTTCAAATTTTATGTCTTAAAATGGTCGAACACTGTCCTACCAATTTATTGGGGGAGGGGCAAAAAATAGATTACGCTGCTGCATTGGTGTTAATTTTCCACTCCTGTCTTGGTGGGAAATACTTCATCTTGTATAGAGAACCTGTTGCTAGTTCCATCTATCCTCTGAAGATAGCTACTGCAGAGAAACCAACTTGGAGGCTGGTAATACCATCGCAAGCAGAAGGCAATATCAGATGAAGGGCTGCAGTAGGTAAAGAGGATTCTGTAGGAGCTTAGCACTCCAACTGATGTAAATGCTACCATTAGATGAAATACTGATGTTGGACTATGATCATTACGTTGGATTAAAATGTAACTAAATCCACTCATGAAGACACCTTGATAACTTGAGTTAAGCCCCCTATTGTTTTATTTTTAGCTGACTTGGTCATTACCGTCATGGGAAATTCAAAAGCTGATTGTGTGTATTGCATGGGAAGATCTTCATATAAAAAAGTAGGAACCAGTTAGGAATTTCTTTCAATTTGACTTCAGTATTTTTTTTTAAATTATCCACAGAGACAAGTTACACCAAATGATGAAGATTTTAAAAATTACCCCCGGTCTCAACAACTTAGTAGAAGGAAAAATTATTATGAGTGGAAGCTTGGGTGAACCAGAATTAATAAATTGCTTACAAGTTTGGAGTACCTGGGCTCTGGCATTATAATTGCTTTTTTAATGCATGGTATGGCATATAGAGAATATTAGAATACTCAGTAAAATGTGACTTAACCTTCAGCTACAGTTCATGGAAGTGCACTGAAGCATTATGACAGCTTCAAATCCAATTGAACAATTGTCATCATTTGTCTGCTACTTTGTTCAAAGTGGCTCTCAATTTTAATATAGAAACACATATTTTACACTTACATAAAGGTTCTCTAAATGAGATGGACGTCAACTCCACTGTCTGAAGTTCAACATATCTCAAGGGGAAGGAAGGCTGCATCAGCCATTTTAAGGCAACAACGTTTAATAACCATGCAAATACTAGTAACTATTTAACCGTGTCTGGCAGTTATTTGTGTGTAATCATTTCTACATACGGAACATATCTATCTCCTCATAGTTTTAAACCCAATTAAATGGATGGGAATTTGTGACAGCAGACTAAAGGGTTCAGGTACAACAACAAAGTAGAGGCTATTATGAAATTGAATTTACAATGGTCATTATCACTCACTAGTTTGCCTGTATATTATCAAAAAACATCCCCAAGTTGAAACCTCCCAAATGCACTCGGAGTACAGGAATCTATACCAGCATATTCACTGACCATCTGGTTGGGAATTATAGTCCTAACATATCTGAAAGGCGCCAGATTGATGAATAGACTTTTTTTTAAAGGATCAAATGAGTAGAAATAGCTGACTGAAAACAAGAAAAGCTCCATCTTCAAACTGTTTTTTTAACTCCAGTTAATCTAATATTTATATTAGAGTTAACACAGAAGTGTTGAATTTTAATAAACAGTATGTCTAAGAAATGCAAAGCTTTTTCAGAGAGATACATCAATGCTCTTCAGCAATATTCCCTAATGTAAATTCCTTATTTGCATTACAACATAGGTAGAAAAATCATTCTTCTTGTGATTTAAACTTCTGAAAGCTTCTAGACTTGTCATCAAGTCACTCCACAAAATTAATCTTTACCAACTAATTCCACCAGGAAACTGCATCAAAATGTGATTAGTTTCATGCCTTTCTGTCACATCTGCATAACAATGTTTTTCAGTTCGGACCCATTGCCCAATTAAAGAAATCTCAGCCAATCAAGAGAAAGCCATACACGGTTAATTTGGTGGTAAGCTAGTTGATATTCCTTAGGAACCAGCTTAAATATTGTTTTGCTGGCAGCACTGACAATCCCTAACGGGGCAATACTTGCCCTAACCTAAAAGTCCTGCAATCCAATTCCATAAGCTTTGATGGTGCAAATTTTCTGTCAACAAATGAAAAACTGTCCCCACCCCTCACTTGTCCATTTGCAGGATCAGAATATCTTTCATCTGCCATTTGGTGCAAATAATATTTCTCTGTTAATCTGTTCACCAAATAATCAATTCTAAATGCATACATACATAGTTCAGATTTAGCCAAGAACATTCCATCTTTCTCCCAGAGGTCTACATAGAAACCATCCATCTTGTTTCCATATCTCTCCATCTAGTTTCCATATCTCTATTCCTCAAAAGCACTTTGAAGTTAGCTGAGAGTTATTTCCATAGTCACCAGGAAGCTAACCCAGCAGCTGAACTGGGAATAAGTCTGTTCATCTCTTGAACCCAATCAGTGTTATAAAAGCTCCAAGATCCAGAACTGGCTTTATAGTAGCCAATCCTGCTAATGAAAAAAGAATATGAGGTCCAAAGAGAGAGGAAGAGATAGTCTTGCCACAACCAACATAACCAGATCCATATAAAATTCTGAAAGAATACTGCCTTTTATAGAAGTTGTCCTATTCCTTCGGTAGAAGATAAACTACAGTACAGTAAAGATTCATATGTATCTTCTTCTGCTGAAGCTCCTGAAGTAACCTTAATAAGCAACTATTTTAAAGACTGAACTTATCACAAAACTACTCTGAAAAAGCTTGCTTACATATGAAACGTAAGCAGCTCAGTACTTAATGATTCAGGCACAAAATTTGATATCTTGAAGGTTAGACATGAATTGTTTACTTTGACAGTCATTCCATTTTAACAGCTGTTACCTATGAGGAACAATTCTATCATTTTTCTGAGTCCAGATGTTTTCTATGGAAATCCCTGAGGTTACTTCCATGATTGGAAAGCTCTTGTTTCACCTTAAAGATTACAATTGCTTCATAATTCTAGATTTCAGACATTTCATTACGACAGTGCCTAATGCAGAAGAATCTGTGCATAGCACAGATGTAGGTATAATGATTTAAAACTGTCCTTTGGTGCTGCCCATTCAACAAAGGAGGCCTCCATCTGCAGCAACTGGATCCCAAGGTCACAATGCTACTGGAGGTGCTACAGAAAACTACAATGAGTATTCGTATTATTTTGTGTTTAGAAGGCACCTTACAGATTTAACATGCTTTGCGGCCTAACAGCTTAGAGACCACGAAAAGGCAGATGGAGAATCAAGAAGAGGAAGAAAACAGCATGCTTGGGCAACCCAAGGGGAAATCAAGACAGGATAGTTCTGATAACAGGTCAGGAACTAAAAGAAACGTGACCAGAACTGAGCACTAATTAACTTGGGGCTTGGGAAAGTACAACCACAGAGATATGATATTCCCAGTACTAGGCAGTAGTATGGGTAAAATTGGACTGGGTTCAATTAAGTGCTTTTTTTCCCTTGCTTTTTTTCTTTTTCTTTTCTTTTTTTTGAAAAAGTGAACAAAAAAGACTTTTCTAAAAGTAGAAAAAAGTTCTGCAGAAAAGATAGTATATAAGTTTAAAGAGTTGATTGCAATAGGATTCTGAAAAGCACTACTGAAAGAAGATTTTTGAGTAAAGGCATACTTCGTACACAAAAACGTGTATTATGAACAGTCAGCACATGAAGAGCCCTCTGTTATACAGGGTAGAGATCTTAAATAAATAAAAATGTTTTGGGCAAACAAACATTTTAATCCAAAGAGCAGGTCATTAGCATATTAAATAGGCTTATTCTGGCTGCAGTGTCACTTAGAAGGTAGACCAGGGGTTCTGAGGACCATTCTCAAACTGGTTGCTTGAGACAACATTAGGGACAAACATGATGGTTCCAACAGTTTTTAGGCTCCAGGTAAAACATAGCAATATTGATCAGATTTGTAAAATTATGCTTAAAACTTTTTCCACTATCTCAATGTACCTCTCATATAGTGGTGGGATTCAAATATGTGAACAACCAGTTCTCTGTGTGGATGTCGCTTCCGGAAGTCCATTCTGGGCCTGGGCAACAAAAAATTAGCTACTGGTTCTGCCGAAGTGGTACGAACTGGCTGAATCCCACTACTGCTCTCATATACAAATTGCATAGTTGGATTTTCTGGTCACAAACTCCCTCTTTTAGAATGCTCTGCATTCCACTTTCTAACTGGCTAGGGTAGCGCTCTGTCAAGGGACTGTATGTTCAAAATCAAATTCTTTCTAGATGGATCATGATTTTAAGATTGGAACTCTGGTATCTTCAATTAAGAAAGAATACTGTAAGTGAAAATAAGGGTTAGAGAAACTACTAAAAACGGCTGAAGCTGGAGAAGACCAATGACTTGGCATGTTTACTTGATTGCATTCCAACCACTAAACGTACTGAGTTTTACTTAAGTTCTACAACTGATACTGTGTAGCAAAATACCCTGTATTTCTAGAATTTGGGAAAACAAAACCGAGAAAGCATGTGGCATTTAATTACACCCATTTCAAATAGGCAAAGTGGAACTACAGGTTGATGAACCACTGAAGAAACACCTTTAGAGTCTGTTTCTGTCTCTCTTATACTGCAAAATTACCTCTGTACTGGAGTCAGAGTGACTTTCACCTAATACTCCCTTTAATAAACATCTGACTAGTTTGGCAAACATAAAATCTTTAGGTTCATCCACAGCAACACATTCTAGATCAGTTCTAGCACCTAACAGCTTCCTGATACCTACTTTTAAATTACCAAAAAGACAGAAAAAGCCCTGAAAGAAATTGCTCAGATAACTAAACATATTCTCCTATTGCTTGAGTTGGGCCTAGTCCACTGGAAATAGATGGAGAGTTTGAGTTTTTTAAATCAAACAGAGATGCTTAAAACTCAGCACCCTAAAAGGGCTAACTATTCTTTGACTAGTAGTTTTTAAAGTTTTACGAGAACCAAAAATATAGACAATTTTACAGATTGACTGATTCTGTGGCATCAGTGTCTGTTCTTCTAAACCATTGCCATTTCAAATTAAAACACAACAAATAAGTAAACAAACTCACAATGATGGGCTCAGACTCAAAATCACTTACTCTGAAGTGCTCACAGTAATTTTATGAAGATTTCTAGAGTCGGCAGACAGATGACTGTGGTCTGTTATCTGTTTAACTGTAATTTAAATTGTGAAATTTCTCCCCTTAAATGATGTGCTAACATCTTTTTCCTTTTTCTACAAGTTTAGTTTCCTGCAATTCAAGCAGAGAATTGCAATAGTAAAATGCAGCTTTAAAATTGCTGCAGTTAAACTAATCCCAACTTTATTCTTTATTTTTGTTGTCCTCTGTTTTTTTCAAATGTGAAACATTGATGCTGTGATATAAAAAGCAGCACTCTGCTTTCTCCTTAGATTCTAATTCAGGATTCTCATTGTCCAGTTGTCAAATTACTCCCATGTTGTTAAACCATAGTGGTTATTCAGGCCAGACCTGGCTAAGATCCAAATTTAAAAACAATCCTATAATTATCATGTTTAAGGAAACAAAATTCAGAAAGGAAGCAGTGTGTGTGTGTGTGTGTGTGTGTGTGTGTGTGTGTAGTTCTCGATTTATGACAATTGAGCCCAAAATTTCTGTTGCTAAGCAAGACAGTTGTTAAGTGAGTTTTGCCCCATTTTACGATCATAGTTGCCACAATTCTTAAGCGAATCACTGCAGTTAAGTTAGTCAGTTGTTAAGTGAATCTGGCTTCCCCATTGACTCTGCTTGTCAGAAGGTCACAAAAGATGATCACATGACCCAGGACTCTGCAACCATCATAAATACAAGCCAGTTGTCAAGCGCCCAAATTTTGATCACATCACCATAAAGGATGCTGAAATGGTCGAAGTGTGAGAAACAGTCATAAGCCATTTTTTTTCAGATGGTTATGAGTTGAGGACTACCTGTATATATTTGCTCTAAAGAATCTGAAGTCTGCTGTAGTCAAATATTAATATTTGTATGCCATTAACTTTGTATGGACTACCAGTTATTAATGCTAAATCAATATCAAACCAGAAATCTCATTATGCAAAGAAATTCAATGTTGGGACAGACACACTTAATTAAATTGAACATCAACAATGGTTATATCATGGAGTTAGTGCATATGGACTGGAATAAATGGATAAATGCCTATTGGCTGTGCCCCTCCTCTGCACCTATTGATGCAATTTGGGAATTATGATATGTGCAAATAAATAGTACACCTCAAAGGCCTTGCTTTGGGAGTTGACCAGCTTGGGCAGGGTCAATAGGCATGATGTAATGCATTTAGATATGACAGTACAGACTGTCTAATACTTGTTTATATAGAACAGTCGTGTGAATTTATATGTTAAATAATATACAGTGGTACCTTGGTAAATATTAATTGGTTCTGGGAGGTGTGATGAGTACCAAAAACAATGAGTACCGAACAATTTTTTCCATAAGAAATAATGTAGTGAGTCACAAGGCTCACTATATCAGTACTGGGACAAAACTTTTGTGTCCAAATGCATTGAGTACCAAATTCAATGAGTTTCAAAGCAGTTGGGTACCAAGGTACCACTGTAATCATATATATGGCCTATAACGAGCATGATGGATATGGAATGGTTTTGTTAATCTATGAAATTTCACTGATTTAAAGTATTCTGAATGACTAATATTTGGCTTTAATAAAAATATTGTTTCTGTCTTTTTCAGAACAAAATTATGGCCAGATACTCTGCTCATTGAGACAAACTCCTGCCCATAGACACCATTAAAATGCAGAAGAGAAAGTTATTCTTGTGCCCGAAACTGAACAACCCTACAGGGCAAAAATATAGTACAAAATTTCATAACATCTAAAATCAGCTATGTGAATAATAGTGTGACTTCTCTCTTCCACTTCTATGATTCTATGACATATTAGACAAGTAAATCAGCAATAGTTGTTTCACTGGTTATGAGATGACCTTTAATATACTGAAGTTTACATTCTTATAACTTGTCTTGGATATACTGGGTAGTCCTTGGGTTATGACTATTCTTTCAATGACTGTTCAAAATTACAATGGTACTGAATGAAGGGGACTTGCGACCAGTCTGCAAACTTTCAGCAGCTGCAGTGCCCTTGCACGCACATAATCATGATCCAGACGCTTGGGTGCCCAGCTTGCAATTACCATACTGCAGCAAGCTGCAGTCACTGCAACAAGCCATTTGTGACCTTCCCTGCCAGATTCCCACAAGCAAGGTAAATGGGGAAGCCAGCAGGGAAGGTTGCAATTTGCTCCCATGAATCACTCCCACTGCTTTTTCTCCCAAAGAGTCCCATTATGCAGTGCAAGATCCCAGGGATCTCATATTCCATAGAACCCATCTTCCGGTGTTGTTCTTGCCAGTCATCCTGCATTCCCAGTACCTGCCCATGCTTCCCAGCACCTGCCCACTGCTCCTGCTGGCCTACCCATAGTCCCCAGAACCAACCTGTGGCATCCCTTCATTCTCTTCCCACCTGGAACTCACACTCTTCTTACACAACAGCCTATGGGGTCCTGGGATTACGACCACAACAGGAACTCCTGGGATTGTCATCACTATGTAATGTGATCACATGATGTCATGCTTTATGACTGCATTGCTTAGTGATGGATCAATCTCAGTTCCAATTGCTAGGATAACCCAATGATTACCTATATATGTTTTTTCTTCTCTTCTAGTAATTGAATTAAAATGTGCTATTGAAACCCATCAATCAATGTTCTAACAAATAAGATTATTACTTCATATATCAAGATGCTTCAGGGAACTCATCAAGGTCATTTAATATCTCCACTTGTATTTAATTTATCCTTTAGAAACTTTGGCTTCTTTATTAGCAGAGTATATTTTGAATATCAGAGTAGTTGAAGTTGAATACAAATTCTTACATGCTGATATTTTATGTATTTATGTATTACTGATAACTATTGATGTTCTTTCCCAGAATTTTGGCTATAGTACAATTTGGTAATTTATCAGGTAAATAAATTAGTTTGAATAAGCCTAATATACTTCCTATAAAATCAAAGGTGATTATGAAAAATTGTAAAAAATAAAATACAATTTTAAGTATTATTTGAATTATTTAAAAAAATGAATAATTATTCAAAGAATGATTTTCTCATTTGTAGGGATAAATATTTCAAATTGTTTACATCGGATTCATACTTTTAACAGGTTAAACATAACTGCAAGTTTATTGGAGGGATAACACTGTTAAACTGACATACCTTCTTAGAGAGATTCCTATATTAATATATGCTAATATTTTAAACAGATTGATAAGATTTGTTTCTATGAGATGAAGGTTATCCTAGTTTTCCTTATCTAAATTAGATAATTCTAAAGTTGATGGTTTCAACTTTCCTAGTTCTCAGATTTATCACTGATCATTTTGATCTCTACTTCATATAGAATTGGAATTTTTATCAAAGACCTCAGTGAATAAAACTAGACAGTGATCACTTGGCCTCTTTGACTTCTTGGCAGGAGCAGAGATTTGAATCTAGTCAGATGTTTTTTTCAGAATTAAAAGCTGCAAGATATTTTTACATAAAGTTGAGAAAGAAACTTAAATTTTATGCCAATTTCCTTGAGAATTTTGGGATAATTCTAGTTTGAAAAATGTAGGAAGCTTTCTTTTGGAGTTTCCGGGCAAGAAAGGTATTGCTACTGTTAATCAAACTTTGAAATAAATGTCTACTCTCTTGCAGCAAGACCTTGGGTTATCTAAAATTGCTAAGCAGTAATATATTCAAATAAAACATCTTTAACAAGGTCAGGAACTCCTAAATTATTGTCAATCGATAGTTTCAGATGCTTCTGTATGGACAATTTCTTTTTTACACCACTGAAGAATATCACTCAAAGAGCCAGTGGTAATAAAAAAAAATGAAACAAAGCATTAAAATGCCATATTTTAACAAATTAATGGACTTTAAATGGGTTTTAAAAATGTTTAATGTACACATTATGATCCTGTGATTAATTTAATACAAGGGTTGTGCTGATTGGGCACTGCAGAAGATGTTAAACAAGAGCTGGCTGTCAACTTTACTAACTTTACTAAGTTAGAAGTGCAATATGGCAGTAGAAACATTGATACATGAGTTCTGGATTTGTATTTGGTTGTCCTGTTTTAACTTAATATTTATAGACTCCATTTTTTCATATATAGTTGAGCATGACAAAGATGTAATATCATATGCAATTATATATAATAACCTTGGAATGTATTGCTTTATAAAGAACTCAGGATTTCTCATGCATGAATGTACCTCAAAAGATGTTTTGTTTAGATGGAAATAATCTTGTCTCCCCATGTTTAAAATCCTGAAAGGAACATACATGCTTGCTCCTCAACTATAAATTGGTTTGCTATTGTTGTTTTAGAAAGACTGACAAATATTGTTCTGTATGATAGGGTTTAAAAATTGCTGTTTAAAAACTAAGTTATTTTCTGACATATATTTTATTGTACATTTTGCTTTTGCTTTTGCTTTTTTTTATCTTTGTTTTTTTCATGCAGCTATCTTCAACTACTTTCTTAACTTGGAGAAAAAGTTATTCAAGGAGTGGATAAATTTTATACATTTATACCTCCTGTTTTAATGTAAAATGCCTGAAATTCCGGGCATTTTAAAATTAAGAGAAAGAGAAAAGGATACAAATCAGTCTTTCATTCAAATACTAGCCTGAGACAGATAGGTAACCATAAATTGTCTATAAATAAAAGTAAGCTAGCAGATGAATACATTTTTGCGCACAGAGGAGCTATACAGCTAAATATCTTGCAAGCTAATAACTTTTTTGCTTAGTTAAAAACTTGCTTTTATAAGATTCCAGTTATTTCTATTCCTGAACCAATAAAAAGCATCAGAACCAAAATGAAAACTTGCTCAAGCATCTCTTCTAGCCTTTGCTAGAAGTCCATCTCATTCCATGAAGATATCTGTTCTGAACTACATATTTTAAATAGTTCTTAATATAACCCAGTAAACACAGACACTATTCATCCACTTCACTGAAGGATCTTACTGAAGAAAACTGTTGTGCTTGACACATTTACTGCACTCTAAATTGTTATATAAAGCAGTGGCCCCCAACGTTCTGGGCACCAGAGACCGGTTCCATGGAGAAAGGATTTTCTGCAGACCAGAGGGAGCATGGTTTCGTGTGCTGCCTGCATCCTGTGGAGGGGGCTTCGCTTGTTTGTGCGGCCCAGTTTCTGGCATGCCACGGAACGGTGCCGGTCCACGGACCAGGGGTTGGGACCCCTGATTTAAAGCATTTAATAATTTGAAATATCCAAAGGAAGAGCATAGTCTTTGATCTTGGATTACTAACAGAGATTCTTGTAAAATGTTGAAAGAAAATGCTGAAGTTAATTTTATAGTAAAGTTCATTGCAGATATGAAGTTAACAAGCAAGAAAATTCTCCATCGAAAATAAAAGAGATACTCAATGTTTTTAACTTCTGGAGTTTCAAAACTTACACAATGTTAACTGTTCATCCATGGATGATCCAGAATGAAACATAGTATGTGGAAAGTACAAGAAGAAGGAGGGTGCCAACTAAATTATAATCCTTGCTTCTCTGCTGAGTCTCTATTAAATCAAAGGTTCTTATAATCACTGAAGGAATATTTCCATTAATGGAAAGGAATACCTGTATTTACCAATAGTCATGGTCATTTCTCAATACTTTCAGCTTAATACTTAAAAGTTATGTTTTAGCATGTATGTGAAAAAAAACGTTCCAAAACCCCATTCCATGTTCACAATTTTGTGCACAATAATATATTGTGGGGTGCTATAATATATTGTACTGTGATCCTAGATCTATGGATCCTACCAGCAGAGCTGATTCGAAAATGGGTTTGTCTGAGTAAGAAATTCAGTGTTATTTAAGGTTATGAGGAATTAAAGCCACTATTACAACTTTATGCCTTCCATTTATTTGGATTCTATTTTTTATATTCAGCCAGCCACCATGTCCAACATATCTGAAGCACAGGGCACCTGGCTAGGAAGGCAAAACCAAAATACAGTTAATAGGTAACCATCATATAAAACAATTACATAAATTGGGCAACGAGACATTCTCAAAAGATTGTGGGGTCTGATCACTTCATTCACTGTAACCAATTACACTTTCATCAATGATAAAAAGTTAACATTTTTGCCGACATATCTACAAAGCCTCCTTGTCACCAAATATAGATAGTCCATATTCAGCAACTGCCTTGTTCATCACTGCAATTACAACAGTGATGAAAAAATAACTTTACAACTAGTCCTTGCATTTCTGACCTTTGCAGGTCAATAAAGCAAAGGACAACTCAAGTAAGATCATAAGTGCAACTGCGGTTTCACATAGTGACTACTTTGCTTGAGTTGCTAGTTGCAATCATGATCACTAAATGAAAACCACCTGTATTGATTTTATACAGACACAGAATTTCACATTCTGATCTGATTATAGGCCATATATTATGAACTTGGCATTTTTGAAGTTAATCTTTCAATCATGGTCAATCAAAAATTAAAATAAGTCTTTCCAATATTGATTTACTGCGATACCTTCACTTTCAAAATGGTTTACCAGCTGATTTGACAATGTAAGGGAAGTTGCTACCTAAGCCTCATGTTTACTCAGAAGTTTGTTTCAGAGTTTAAATGGGATTTATTATTAAATATCAATCTATATATAGTAATGCACTTTTCATCAATTTTTAGAAAGCTCTTGGCTTTATTTTGGGGAGCACATTATTTTATCAATAGTAGATGGAATATCATGATGTAGTCAATTTCATTTTGCTTTTGAAGTTTGTACTTACTCATGTTTGATCTTCAAATATCTAACATTAGACTCTCAGACTTCCCAAAATTAATGCTTGCACTATATGAAGCTGTTAATACTTAAATAATGGATTCAATCACTACAAACTGTATGACAAACTGGTGATAAAAATAAAGCCTATATCCTGTTCATCATACTTCCTAAATTATTATATGTTTTTAAAACAAATTAAGTCAGAATTATACTAGATATATAGAAATTATTCAGACGATATAACTAAGTACCTAAATAGTTCTTTTCAGCTCATATAATATGGCAAATACCTTCTATCCACTTTGCTTAATGACATGCTACAGTTCCTTTTCACCAGAATATATAATAATTCAAATACTTATATAATTAATGCACACAATATAACACTGTTGTATAATTTTGAAACATTAAAGCACATAGGTAAAATCAGGCGTGCCTGTAGAAAAATATTTTACAGCTTTAATACTCAAGAGCTTAAACAATTTCTTTACTTTAAAAGGCAGAAGAAAGCAAAATAGAGAAAAATGAAAGCAAGCATTTAACCCACTTATCTATAAACATGTTAAAACTGAAAAATCCTTAATTATTTTTCTTCTGAAAAGAAAAAGCATTAAGCACGTCTCCCTTTTCAAGCAAATAGAGATGTAATATGAACAGCTTACTGTGAATAGTAGTTTAATCAGGAAGTAGCCATTACCCCCTCGATACAGAACAGTGACAGCACTCCAAAACAAGCCGTGATATTTTCTTTTTTTAGTTAAGAGGAATGAAAGAACACCTACTATTGTATCCTAGCTCTTCTGACCTCTGGGTCAGCAGATCTCTATTATCAAATGCTACCAAGGCAGCATAATCCAAAGCAAGCATTTACAGCACTCTTATTTGTGGAAACACCTAAAATCTCTCTTAACACAACCTCTCTCTCCCTATGTTACTCACAAAACATGGCTGTCTTATTCAGAGATTAGCAATTATTGTAATGAGATACTGCCGGAGAGGGTCAAATAGTACTTCCTGCAGTTTACACATCTTGATTTCCTGGTAAACAAACTGAAAGGCAGCTGGAGCACTTAGATTACCAGTAAACATCCATGTTCATGTGACCAAAACCAACCCAGGTAAGGTATGTGGCTTGCAAAATATAAGGTAGGAATTGTTTTACTGAACTGTGGCAACACCCTATCTAAAGCAGTTTTAACAAAAGGAGCATTCTCTATGCAAAAGCCAATTTCGCCCCCCCCTCAGAGAAACAGATGAAAGGCTTAGTCCGCATTATGTTATCCCTTTGCTATAACAAGGAACTAAGATTACCTGGATTTTAAATAAAAGCTTAAATTTCACTGGCAGCTAGAATTAAAGAAAAATAGAACAGCCCAACTTCTCAAAGAACAAGGAAACTGCACTGGGCTTAAGCTAATATAATACAAATCAATATTACTTTCCTGAAAACATACTTGAATGAATAAAAACATGATATAATTCCCTGTCAAAAAATATACACCTGCACTTTTTCTGCAAAAAGATCTCTTCCCTTAACACCAGCAGTGAATATATACCTACCAAAGAATAAAAATTAATATAAAAACCTAAGAACAACCCTGATAAGTGAGGCCAATGCCTTTCTTAATACAGTTTCTAATTAGGTTTCTCAGTGACCAACCAAACACTTCCAAGATGGTCACAAGCAGGGGATGGGACAAGTTGCCCTGAACCTGGAAGTTTCAAGACCAATGTCCTCCATAAGGTGATTCAATCCCCTTCTAAAGACATTCCAGCCAGTGGTCACCATCATGTATTGCGATAATGACTTCACAGGTGAATTATGCACCAAGTGAAGAAATGCTCCTTTTTCCTGTTCAAAATTTTCTAATCAGCTTCATTGCAAAGCCCTTGGACTTAAGACTTTTGAAAGAGAAGGAAACCTCCCTCTTTACTTTCTCCAAATTAATTCATTCATTCATTCATTCATTCATTCATTCATTTATTCATTCATTCATTCATTCATGTGCCGCCCATCTCATCTAAAAATGACTTTGGGTGGCTTACAAAAATTCATGTACTTTGATCCCATCCCCCCATCACCTTTATTTTAAATGAAGGTCTCTAATTGTTTTAGCTTTTTCTTGTAAGGAGAATGTTCAAGCCCCCTTCAATTTGCTAGCACTGATGATGTTACCTAGTTCGGTTAATGAAATGTCTGCAAGAAAACAGCCAAGCTCACTCAGAGAGCACCAGGGACCCCTCATTTCAACTCTGAGCTACAAATATTCTTCTCTATTGGTACCCCTTCAATTTCTCTGATAATTTTAAAAGCCATTAAAAACAAAAAGTGAATGGTTTCCAAAAAACAGTCTTACCCATGAGAGCAATACAGTCCCTTTCTCCAGATAAATTGATCCAACTGTAATATACCACAGGCAGGAAATCAGGATGCTCTTACAAGAGGCACTTGCCTAAACATAATATTTGGTACTGCAATCACTTACAAGACTATGGAAAATCAAAAGGCCAGTTTAGTCAAAATGTCTATAGACCACTGCACCAACCAAATGAGTTTAGTACAGCCAAAAGGTCAGATCCAGTACTCAGCAGCAGAACTCTCTCTCTCTCTCTCTCTCTCTCTCTCTCTCTCTCTCTCAAAGCATCAGCATAATAAGTTCTAAAAATATGTATAATAAAATAAAATGGTGTTATAAAAAGCGAAGAATAAATAAGTGTCCAAACTTAGCTAATGGTGACATATTGTACAGATGGTAGCACAAATCTGGGCAACTTCAGAGGATATTTTTGAGTTTTTGTCTGAAAGAAGAATAGTAAGCAGAAATCTCATTCCCTGCCTGGAAATTCTTCAAGATTGGGAAAAAAAAGAAAGTCAGTCTAGAGTTCTTATATACAGAGCAGCATAGTAAAATATGACTTAGAGCCATATTTCTCAACTTCAGCAGTTTTAAGATATGTGTATTTCAACTCCCAGAAGTTCTCCAGCCAGCACACTCACTACAGACATAAATGACCAAGCTCAAGTCTTACATCAGATACATTATGTGATGACTTAGCTCTTAACAGAAGGCCCTAATGCTAAGAAAGAGAAGTGAACAACCACCAGCAAAACTGATATTCAGTTACAGTGATGATGAGTGCAACTTTGGAAGACCTGATGGACCAGGTTCGGGATAGAATATCTATCTGTAATCACTAACGGTCAGCACTGATGTGGTATCACTCCATCCATCCATCCATCCATTTGAACACTGGGTTACAAATGATGACCTAAATATCAACACTAAGTGCCAGACTTTCTCTAGGGGTAAAACTATTTCTTCCAACAGGACAACAATTCCACTAAAAATTCTGTCTGGATTACTTCTGGGAGGGTTAAATGTACTTTTTTGTACTTGTAAAATCGGGAAGAATGCTTAATTCTACTGTATTAAAAAAAAAATTGTATGGTTATAATTAAATATAGGTAGGTTTTTTTTGTCCTTTTGTACAATGCCCAAATCACATAATTTAAACTGGACAGCCATAAAAAGGCATAAACAAACAATTACAGATTTGTTGTGATAATTATCCTATGAAGCTCTTAGAATAGGACTGTACAGATATATACCTCAGTCAGTCCACAGTACTCCTAACTCCTGTGCAATTTCAAATCAAAACAATAGTTTGTGTTTCTGTGTGTAGTCTATATTTGTACTTATTAGACTTACACAGACTGAACAGTTTCAAAATTTTGTGAGGCAGTTTTTCAAAATATTCTGTAAAATAGCATACAAAAACCACCATGAATTTTCTTTGTTTTTTTAATTTGCAGAATGAGGCACATAATGACAAAAACAGACAGAAAAGACTAAAGAGAAGCTATATGTAAAAGATGAAATAGGATTAAAACTGATCCATAAAACAAACCGCTATAAATACCAACAGGATAATCCAGGCTGCAGAATATTTAATAAAATAGAGATTGAAATGAATATATAGAAAATTATAATTTTTATATAAGTGGAAAGTATTAGCATTTGTGCAAAAAAATAAATTATCGCGATATTTGAGGGGCCTTTTAACTAGATATGACCAAATTTCTCTGCAAGGAAAACGTATTCATGTATTGCATGAATAAAAATATACGACTTTTGACTCTTTTGTACAAGGGAACAGGATCAAGGTTATATGCTGTCTAATGTTTCAATAGTGTCCAAAGGGTGAATTTTCCTTGTAATTAGAATTATCATAGGTAATACATTTAGGCAAGAAAAACCAAAGGCACAGGTATAGTATAGGTGGTACCTTGCTCAATAGTAATAACTGTGAGAGGGATCTCCGAGTCCTAGTGGACAATCATTTAAATATGAGCCAGCAGTGTGCTGCAGCTGCCAAAAAAGCCAACACAGTGCTAGGCTGCATTAATAGAGGGATAGAATCAAGATCACGTGAAATGTTAATACCATTTTACAATGCCTTGGTAAGGCCACATTTGGAATACTGCATCCAGTTTTGGTCACCATGATGTAAAAAAGATGTTGAGACTCTAGAAAGAGTGCAGAGAAGAGCAACAAAGATGATCAGGGGACTGGAGGCTAAAACATATAAGGGACGGTTGCTGGAATTGGGTATGTCTAGTTTAATGAAGAGAAGGACGAGGGGTGACATGATAGCAGTGTTCCAATATCTCAGGGGTTGCCACAAAGAAGAGGGAGTCAAGCTATTCTCCAAAGCACCTGAAGGCAGAACAAGAAGCAACAGATGGAAACTAATCAAAGAGAGAAGCAACCTAGAACTAAGGACAAATTTCCTGACAGTTAGAACAATTAATCAATGGAACGACCTGCTTCCAGAAGCTGTGAATGCTCCAACACCAGAGGTGGGATTCAGCCAGTTTGCACCAGTTCGGCAGAACCGTTAGCTAATTTTTTGTTGCCCAGGCCCAGAATGGACTTCCGGAAGCGGCATCCACACAGAGAACCGATTGTTCACACATTTGAATCCCACCACTGTCCAACACTGGAAGTTTTTAAGAAGAAACTGGACAACCATTTGTCTGAAATGGTATAGGGTTTCCTGCCTGAGCAGGGGGTTGGACTACATGACTTGCAAGATCCTTTCCAACTTTATTATTACTGTTGTTGTTGTTGTTATTATTATTATACCCAACATACACCAAACTGATTGTTTAGGGGGGGAAGGGAATTAGAAATTTTATTTGAACTTAAACAAACATACATATTACTTTTAGAAAATGCAAACCCTTACTAATCTTTTGAACCAATTTTTGAAAATGTGGCTTGCAAAATTAGAGGAACTGAAGGAATAAGAAATGGAACGACCAGCAGGAGGGAGGCAGGAGGGAGGTGTTTCCTAAAGGGCAGGGAATGGGCAAATGTGAAACAATGGTTCACTTACTTTCAGTTAAGGTAACTTGAAATACAAGTTTCTTTTAAGGTTGTCCTCTGTCTATATTGAAAAACATGAATGTACATTTGCACCGCACCCACTATACATCATCCAGGATTCATAAATATTGTGGATAAACCTGGAGATTCTGTAGTAGTGCAGAAGATAATTTTGCTAGGAATAAGGTCACAACTTCTAACTTTGAATCAACTTCATAAGGTAATAATCTACAAGACTGCATCATCTCAACCAACTCAAAAGATCATTCCATAAACTAAGTAGGCATCCATAATGAATCATATATGCATTAGATGCCATCAAGTCCTTGCAAGCCCAACAAATAATAGTTATATTGACATTTGGTGCTTTTGTACAAAAGCTGAGGAATGTAGGTCTGGATAGATGATGATACATCTATAGTAAGTGTCATAGAGGATTATTAGTGATGGGCAAGGCCAACACAGTGCTCACAGTGGATTGGTTCAGACACAAGCCAAGTTTATTTTTTGATTGAAATAACTGAGATTATTTTCTGAGCTAACTACACTCCCTTGTCCATTCTCATTTTCTTGTCAATCCTGTTATCCTTCAAGCACTTTTTATTTTTTAAAGACTTAGAAGCTGGATATAGCAGTAAGAAAAATGACCACAAAGCAGCCATCAAGAAGTTATTCTCTAAGTTTTCTTGGAATTGGAGGAAGTTGCTCTTCCACTTCTTTCAAATATCCTATGTCAAAGGCTTCTATAATATGCAGAAGCCTCTGCAGCAATCACTTATTTTCTGATGGGAAGAAAAGGGAGTCTACATTCCAATTTACTAATGGTGCTAATACAAGAGTTCTTATTTGAGTTGTGGTGGTGCACTAGTTAGAATACAGTATTGCAGGCTAATTCTGCCGACTGCAGATTGCCAGCAGTTCAGCAGTTCGATTCTCACCTGCTCAGAGTTGACTCAACCTTCTATCCTTCTAAGGTTAGTAAAATGAGGACCCAGTTTACAGAGGGCTGTAAAGCACTGTGAAGCGGTATTAATTCTAACCACATCTAAATTCTTCCACACATATTCACATATTGTTCCTCCAACTATTTTCCCTCCTATATTGGCATGCCAGGTAAACAAGGGAGAGTTCTGGATTCAGCAATCTGAAAGACTCCCTTCATATACTCTCAACACGTCATTTTATTGTTGGAGCACAGTTATGGAGGATTAGTGTCAGAGATGACCATCTTCAAAATGAGAAGGCCTCCAGTGCCAACCTCTTTCTCCATCAGTACCCATGGACTCTGTGACTCCCTCCCAGAGATGATAATGATGATCATCATCATTTATTAAACTTGTAGGCCACCCAGCTCTTAATGACTCTGAGCTCAGATTTATCTCCATAAATTATTATTTATTGTTAATAAAAATGGACTGTGCAGCAATCATTCAAAACATATAAAAACCAGATTAAGGCTGAAAAATGTTAATGATTTGATCTATATTGCACTAGTCTTTACCATTTTGTTTTCAACAAGGATTCCTAAAAATCATAACTTTTCAAATTAGTGGCACCATGTGGAAGAAAATGTAAATCACTGTAATTGTTACTTTTATGTATAATTTTCACAACATTTCTGCTTACATCATGTCACTCAAGACATGAGATTGCCAGTCAACCTCCCATCCAGACACTGACTTGGTTCTAACAGATCATATACAGTACCAGGGCTTTTTTTGTCATAGAACGTCCAGAACGGAGTTCCGGCACCTTTTTTGGATGGAACCTTGTAGGATAGGCAAGGCGGGTTGTATGACATGTGTGAGTTCCGGCACCTTTTTGTTTTACAAAAAAAGCACTGTACAGTACTATATACATTCTCTGGAATTGGCTTCCCAAGAAGTTAATTTGGTTTTCAAAAAGTGCCCTTTCTCCTTGAGTTTGATTGTAGGGCAAGAACACACCATGAGTGTTCCTGACCTCACCTACTACCCATCCCCTGAAGACTTGGATGCACCCCAAAGTTCCTTCAAACCTTATAATCAAATTACAACATTTTATGTGATAGAAGAGAGAAATTATTGAGTAATTATATAGTAATCTTTATATTGTCCATATTTAACTTATCTGACACTTAAATTAAATTTCATTTTCTGGCTCCAGTCATTTTGTGGTATATGGCCCCTCCCCCAGCCCCCAACACATACCATTCAAAGCCAAATGTAATCCTTAACACAATCAAGTTTGCCTACTCCTGTTACAGAAAATGAGGAATGTTTGGAGACTTTTAGACCAGCAGAAAGTATTCTTTTAATTTCAAAACTACAATTTTTGTACCTGAACAATAAAAACCTACGTTGGGATAAAAAAGATCTATTAGCCACCGGTTGCTAACTTTTCATTACATCTTCCAAATCATATCACTAGCCCTCTAAGCTGGATCTAACAAGAAATTCAGAGACAGCAAGAATAAATCGTATCATCTCTGGAAACCCAGGTGCTTGTATTTCTGTCTATTTTCCATAACCATATTGGGCTATGGTAGGGTAATAATTTCCTAAACTCGTTCTAATATTTCAATTGATTATACTATAACAACAATTCAAACAAAGTTTGCAGGTTTGTGATCTTTTATAATCATAAACATTTAAAATATTTTATATTACGGTAATATATTAAAATATATAAAATAAAAAATATGTATATAGTTATTACAGTAGCCATAAGGAAATGAAATTCCTGTATCACTTTTATAAAGGGATAATAAGAAGAAGATAGTATCAGAGTAGTTCCTATTGTACAGAGTAATAAAGCTTTGCATACTCAGACTGACAGCTTTCAGGAGGTTTCTTGCTTAAATGTAACCCCTCTCCAGCAGAACATGAAAAAAACAACCAAATTCATTCTGACTATCTCCACTGTAATGCCGGTTAATTTGTACAGGGTACCGTGTATTAAAATATTCATTAATATGCAGCTCTTAAAAGCTTTACAAGAACAGAAGGGGAGGGGGGAGGATAGACTGAATCAGAAGCTTTGTTTTTTTTCCTATAAAATGCATGAAAGTCTGTGAAAAGCAGTAAATATATATCCTTTCATTTATCCATCAACAGAAAATAGACACACAGCCTGAGAGAATGCAATATTCATTTTGCTGCAGAAGAACAGACATTGCATAACAATGAGATTTGCTAATGAAATCAACCATCAACCTGGAATACATATGTATTAAACCAAGACCTCGGTGTCATTTTCTTTTTGCATCATTTGTTCTTTTCCTGATTCCACCCCCTGCCTTCTCTTTTCAGCATTTTGTCCTTCCCTCAGTTTTCCTGAATTCAAATATAGCTGTGTTGTACGACAATGTTTAAATATTATAGATGCTTTTATTTTAACATTTTCTCCCTGCCAAATGCCTAGGTTCCATCAGCATTGTTAATGTACCCTTGAAGGAAAAATCAATGGGTACTAAGGAGACAAAGACGATTTATTTCTCTGGAAAGTATGTTGAAAGTATTCATCAAAACTGTTTGCCATTCAGACTACAGAAGTGTACCAATATATACTAATATATAACATAATAGAGGGTGTTTAAAAATGAAAGTTATGTGTATATTGTAATTCAATCATTTTCATTCCGCAATAATTACTTATAATGGTTAATAACTATCCTAATTATGTTTTTATTTCAACTGTATGGAAGACCACCATGGTACAAAAATAATCTTAACTATAATACATACTATGTATCACCTGGAAACTAGAATTTCAAATGCCATTTTTAAATTACAGGATGTGACTGAATTGTTGGCAATTAATGATATTCTTTTGTAACATGCAAAGTCATAGCCCTTTAAGAAGAAGCTATTCACTTCAGGATGAATTAACAATGCAAAGTTTGAGTTTTTAAAAAACCCTATTACAGTATTTAAGTCATGCCTCTGAAAAAAAATACTATGGCCTTTTTCAAAAATGCTTAAATTATTGGCAAGCAACAATATTCTTCTATAAAATGAAAGCTATCATTCTTTAAGAAGCCATTTATTTTAAAATACAAAAATGCAAGCTTTCATTTTGTAAAATATTTTACTAAGTGTGCATAAACTAGATTTAATTAACCTGCACATAACTAGGAAAGTTATCACTACATCCTTCTGTTGATGTAATTAATCCTAATTCATGGCACCAATAATTTCTGAGATAGCCGCACTGCTATTAAATAAGGGAATAACTCATCCAGTACTTGCTACTTTAAAAATCTAATACATACTGACACAGCTTATGTAGGTGGCCACATAAAGAGCATAGAATTTTATGGAGGAGTATTGGCTGGTAAACCATTGTTGGAGGTGAAAAGGAAGCTCCCTTTTCCATAAGCACCAATTCAGCTTTCAACTATTTCCTAATGTTTTCTTAACTGTATAATACATGTGAGCATGGACTAAACTAGAACTGTCATCCACCTAAAATTTAGATTCTAAAGAGGTCAATGTAGTCACAGGCTATAATTAATCACCACTAGCAGAGAAAATGTAAATTATTAACCCTATGGGGTTTGCAACACAAGCCACTAATCCAAAACATTTGTGCCGGTATTAGATAATATTATGTTGGATTTACTTAAGTTTTTTCCCCCCTCCACACACACACACACACATCCTGAACACAGATGTAGCAAATTTTAGGAATCAGCTATCTGATATTCCATACCTTAACATTTTACAGTACTGTACAAGTAGTCCTCGACTTACAACCACAATTGAGCCCAAAATTTCCATTGCTAAGCAAGACAGTTTTGCCCCATTTTGCCACAGTTGTTAAGTGAATCACTGCAGTTGTTAAGTTAGTAACATGGTTGTTAAGTGAATCTGGTTTCCCCATTGTCTTTACACATCAGAAGGTTGCATGACCCTGTTACACTGCATACCCGTTGTCAAGAGTCTGACTTTTGATCATGTGACCATGGGGATGCTGCAATAGTCGTAAGTGTGAAAACTGGTCATAAGTCACTTTCAATGCCATTGTAACTTTGAATGGTCATTAAATAAATGGTTGTAAGTTGAGGATTGCCTGTACTTTTTATTGCTATTAACATTCCCTAGTTCCTATAAACAATGAAGCATTCACTCTTGGATGTAATAGAAACAAAATGTCCTACTAATAAACTACAGATTCACAAGGAATCCTGAAGATAGTGACCCTTGAAACTTCTTTCATGAACCTAAAGGAGGTTGGGAAAGGGGAGAGATATTTCATCTTTTCTTTCAGTAGCAGCCATCCTCCCTGTTCCTCAGTTGAACAATTATATGATAAATGGAGTTTCAAATCAATCAGTGAGATTTTGGACTAGTTAGTTCAAACTTCAAAAAAATTGAATTCAATTGGACTAGCCTAAGCCTAAATAGCTGTACAATAAATCAAAAAACCCCTTCTCAACTTGGTAACCTCTAGATGTGTTGGATATCCAATTCTTATTCTTCTGTAACCATCATGAACTCGGAGCTGCAGTCTGAACACCTGTAGAGGAAACTGACTGGGAAAGGCTAAATTAAAGATTCCTTAATTTACACATATTTTGTTTTCAGCTTGAGACAACTTTCAGAGGTAGTTTTAGGATTCCTTTGCTCTCACTTGGTGACTTTTCTTATCTTGCAATCAAATCCAAGTGAAAGTGGATCCTTAGAAAACTATCTTTTTTATTTGGAAATAGAACATATATTTTTAAAATATGCACAGATTCCAGCAAATTATGCATCAAGAAAGACCTTCATCAATTTCTTTGAATGCAACTATGTTTTCATGCCTGATAACCAGTCTCGTACTCCTTAGGGAACCAAGCATTCCTATGGAAACTATAGGGAATCTTTAATGTCAGCCTCGTTTCCATGTATTTTTATTTCTTCTTTGATTCTGAAGCTTGAGGTTCTACAACAGCTGATAAGAAGTTACCAAATATCTGAATGTTAAGCAAAATGCAGCACTTTTGAGTAACAGCAGCAGCACAAAAGAAATAATAAATAAATAAATCTGAGTAGCCATTTTGAATTGCAAGACTTCATTCCTCCTCTGCCCATTGAAATCGGTTCATATTTTAAGTCAGAATACCAAACAGGGAGCAGACACACTGTTAGTCTGAGAGTAGACTAACATTTTGGAGCAAAAACTATAACCTCAATAATTTGAGACTGCAGATTTTAATGTAACAGCCGTGACACTGGAAAACATAACTTTGTTTTATTGCTTTCTATACCCCTAACGATTATGAACTGGATAATAAAGACTAGCCAAGGCAGATTATGGATACGAAATCTTCATTTTAATTATCATTTGTTGCTCTAAAATATCTCCAGCTGAACACTTTGGCTGTGGTTTTCAGCAATCCCATGCTCAGATTGGCATCAAGATACTTTCAAAAGTTGAAGGACAGCAGATGTCCCTTGAAATATATAAGAACCATATTAGTGATTCTTGGTAGAAGTTTATTAAGAGAAAAGATTGTAAATTAGCTAGTTAGAGAATGATTAAAATAATTTATTCAATTATTCACAGATTTCTACTATAAAACATGTTAAACAAAAACATCAGTTTAAAAAGGACAATTATTTTATACAAGCCCCAAATGAATGATAGTAGGTATTTGAATGCTAGGAGGTGAGATCATTATGATTGTTATGCCATACTGGAATCACCTGTCTGAAATAAAGTGGAAAATGGTGATTCTTAAAAACAGAAATTTATTTTTAAACAAACAAACTCAGCTGAAAAGTGGGTTAATGCCTCTATCTTGAGGGAGGCAGGGAATAGCTGTAGATTGCCCACTTACTTCTATGAGGCACAGTTGACACCTACTTTGTTCTCTTTTCATTACAGCAAACATATTTTTATTCTCCAAGGTCTTTTAGTATATAAATATGATAATATTTTAACTTTTCCACTTCAATGGAACTTTTATATTAATGTAATTTTAGCCATTCTTTTTTTATTTTTTATATGTTGCATATTTGTTGCACAAAATATCTTTTTAAATAACCTTTCTAAAAAGTTAATCCAGTGATATAACCATATTACTGCCCTCAGAGTTATATTTTCCAAGTGAAGAGATCCCGCTAAGTAGAAGTTGCTTACTCTACAACTAGGTATTCTGTGAGCTACTATTTAATTATGCTTTTTTGAAAAGTGGTTCAACGTTGAGAAAAGGTGCTTTAAGGGAAAAAATTGAATAGATAACACCAAATCAAAATATTTTTTTAAAGAAATAGAAGCCACTATGTATCATTACGGGTAATCTTTGGATTGCAATAAGCAATTGGTTTTGCTTTTGTTAAATGATATGGCAGTTTGCCTCACGAAAGCCAACCGGCCGGTAAAGCGGCAACCTCCAGAATGTATATTTAGAATTAAACACTGGCAACATTATTCTCCCATTTTGGGTTTCAAGTTAGAAATACAGAAATAAGTCTTCAACTTACAACCAGTTTGAAGTTAAAACTGCCTCTGAAAGGGTACTTTATAGCCTATAAAGCACTTCCAGCATTATAAAACATCATGTTGACCCTCCCACAAGTAATCTGATCACATTTTGGGCACTTGGCAAGTAGTTCACATATACAACCGGTTGCAGCATCCTGTGGTCATGGAACTGCAATTTTGAAAGGTGTTATCAGTTATCAACAAAAAATTATGATTAGGGGACTGGAGGCTAAAGCATATAAGGAACGGCTGCTGGAATTGGGTATGTCTAGTTTAATGAAGAGAAGGACGAGGGGGGACATGATAGCAGTGTTCCAATATCTCAGGGGCTGCCACAAAGAAGAGGGAGTCAAGCTATTTTCCAAGGCGCCTGAAGGCAGGACAAGAAGCAACGGATGGAAACTAATCAAAGAGAGAAGCAACCTAGAACTAAGGAGAAACTTCCTGACAGTTAGAACAATTAACCAGTGGAACAACCTGCCTCCAGAAGCGGTGAATGCTCCAACACTGGAAATTTTTAAGAAGAGACTGGACAGCCATTTGTCTGAAATGGTATAGGGTTTAAATACCTATTCAGGAGAGTGGATTTGGACTTATAACTGCATGGTTTGCTTAACCACATGACTGACTTAACGACTCTGTGATTTGCTTAATGATGTCATAAAATAGATTCAAAAAATTAGGCCCGGTCATGTGGTGCCTCGACTTACAATCACAATGGCTCGCAACCACAATTTCAGACTCAGTTGTTGTCGTAAGTTAAGGATTACTTGTAGATAGTTAAAAGAAATATAAAACCATCTTACTCTTGAAATCAGCTAACCTCAGTCTGATCTCACAGGCATCTATGGGAGGCTGAAGGAGGACAACTGATGAAACAAGCAGAATGCAAGTATGAAAGGCCACAGTCTGCATCATGAAATACAGGTAGTCCTCAACTTACAACCATTCATTTAGAGACCATTCAAAAAAGTGAAAAAGTGACTTATGACCTGTTTTCACATTTAGGACTATTGCAGCATCCCATGGTCACATGTTCAAAATTCAGGCACTTTGCAAGTGGTATACATTTATGACAGTTGCAGTGTCCCAGATTCATGCGATCACCATTTGTAATCTACCCAGCTGGCTTCCAACAAGCAAAGTCAATGGGGAAGCCAGATTCACTTAACAATCACATGATTAACTTAAGAACTGCAGTGATTCGCTTAACAACTGTGGCAAAAAAGGCAAAATGGGGCAAAACTCACTTCACAATTCTTCTGCTTAGCAATGGAAATTTTGGGCTCAGCTGTGGTTGTAAGTTGAGGATTACCTGTTTACAGTATTTCATCACTATTTCAGCACTGTAGTTCCACCAGACACCTAAATTCTGCCATCCACAAAAAATTTTCCTATCTTTTATTATAGAATGTAGGGCTTAGTCTGATGTTTTTCAGCTTTCTTCCATTAAGCCACATAGTTACCAACCATTTTAATCAAAATCAATGAAATATGACGCATTGACATTTAGCTCTGATCTTGAATAACATAATTCATTATGGTGTAACATAGGCAGTTTATCAGCTGAAAAATCTTAAAATGTTCACAGGGCTACAATTTCACCCATCCTCGTTGATCAGATATACCAAGTTTTTTGTACTTGTGCCTTTAAATATCTTACTTTCTGTTCTCTTTCTCAAGGGTATTCCAAGACAATACAAGCTCTAGGCTAGGACCTAGCAAAATTTAATTTATTTTAGGTTTTGTGTCTCTTAATTTTAATTCTATGGCCTTTAAAAAAATGCTGTGGTTTCCTATCTCCATTCAGGAAAGCAAGCACACTTAAAAGCTGTCATATTAAGCATGTAGGTAATAAAGTAGGCTTATGTTCCTTTTATAATGAAACAGCTCAATTTGTCTTGAATTATGATGACGACTATTTATCTACTTTTAAGGAATAAAAAGCAGAGGACAATTTATTAAAGCAGAAGCATAACTCCTGAACACTGGAAGGTCACAGCCCGTGAGTTGAGCTGCTAGGAAAAACATCTCCGATGCTCCAGAGCTGCCATTTTTCTTCCTTGACAGAGACTCCATCTGCCACAGAGCCATTTACAGGCTCAGAGTCGGAATATCAATGATTTTCCAGCATTCTGCAAGTCTGCTTTCACCTTCACATCACCTCTGTAATACATCTAAAACAGATGATACGTGCATATCTCTCTTCCAGACTACATCCCAGCCTTACGTGGCTGAGGGGAATTCGGTTCTGATGAGCCATTTTACATTCATGCCCCACTGGAAAAAAAAAAAAAGGAGAGTTTAAAAGCTCCAATGCTTCCTACTTTTCTGTTCTGCCTATGTACCCAAAATGAAGTTCCTTTCTCTTCCTGGGGAGAGAAAGCATTGTAGCCCAGCCATATTTATACAATAATTCTTCACGAGGGCATTCATCAACTGCATTTATTGGGTTCAATGGTTTGAGAAACAGCAGAGCTAACCCTGACACTGTAGCCCACCATCGGAAACGCATTACAGGTAGTCCTCAACTTATGACCATAATTGAGCCCAAAATGTCCGTTGCCTAGCGAGAAAGTTGTTAAGTGAGTTTTGACCCATCTTACGACTTTTCTTGCCACAATTGCTAAGTAAATCACTGCATTTGTTAAATTAATAACATGCTTGTTAAATGAATCTGGTTTCCCCCTTGACTCTCCTTGTCAGTAGGTCGCAAAAGGTGGTCACATGACCCCGGGACACTACAACCGTCATAAATCCATGCCAGTTGCCATGCCAGTTGCCATGCTGCAATGGTCGTAAGTGTGAAAAATGGTCAAAGTCACTTTTTTCAGTGCCACTGTAACTTTGAATGGTCACTAAGCGAATTGTTGTAAGTTGAGGACTATCTGTTCTTGTCTCAATTACAGCTTTTCACAGTAACTAAAATGTAAACCTGGATGAAACAAGCACATTGTCTTCTGCAACATAGCCCTTGTACTTAAAAGAAATTTACCAAGGATTTCTGTGAGATTGGATCTGAGAACATACAGGGCCAAACATACATACCATTAGGCCAAATGAAACATCTGCTTCACATAACAGAGTCTGATAGACATGAGACAGTCCGTAAGTCTGCTTTGAATGCAAAAGGAACATAGATGGCCTTCGTTAACACCAATCTCAACCTGGGCATGGCCGAGATGGAATGGAATAGAGTGGGTACATTTGCTGTTCGGTTGGGGCAGAAAAAATGTTTCGGAGTAGCTTTGGAGATTGGCCAAAAGAGACTCTGCTAGAGCTAAGGCAATGGTAATAATGCCTGAACTCCGCTACTCTCATAAAAATCTCCATACACCACACATTGTTCAGGAGGAATGTGCCTGGAAAAGAATGTGTTTCTGAAACTGAAATGCAAAAAAAACCTGTTATGTTAAACAAAAAAGAGAGCTTACACTTGAGAAATAGATGTCTAAAGAGCCTGCCTTAGAGAAATGTATTAACAAGGTACAACCTCAGGGAAATTTATGTTGTAAAGTTTCTTGGGGACTTTATATTAGCAGCTATGCATATTAGGGAAAATTCATATAAAAACCCTGCATATGTAGGATGGTTGGGTATGAAAAAAGATGTCTGGTGTATTTTTTACCCTGAAAAAGAAATCATCTGGAATATTGTCCCAATAATGAGACAGTAAAATCTGCCAGTTTTACACCAGTCCATATATTGCTATTTATTGCTGACATGCTGCGGTCTATAATGAGATGACAAGATGATGACAGGCTCTTTCAAAAGTGAGCAGAGGCATCTCTTTTTACAATACACACGTATTTGTTGATGCCACAGATTATCCTCCAGATTTGGATGCACCTTATACTGCACAATTAGGCCACTCAGGCTATCTAAACTGAAGTTTTGAGCAGCATCAGTTGTCAGTGTAAGCTTCTGTCAGGAATACCCTCCCATGTGTGTGTTTTTGTACCTTAAATGTTCCAAGATTTTAAAAGTAATGCTACATATGGAACCCATTTGGGGTGTGCTATGTGCTGTTTCCATTTTCTATCCGTAGTTCTTCAGATCTCAGTAGAAACTAATAAAGCAGTAATGCCATTCCAACAGCTGTGATTCTAAGAAGATAAAGAAATTACAGATGTAATTCTCAGGCAGATAAATGGAGGAGTGAAGAGTCCAACATTCTGATGCAAAGTTAAGGCTTTCATTTTTGACAGTCACAAGTAGCATTCTGCAACAAGTTTCCATCATAAAAAGCATTCAGTAACAATATTTTTCTATTTGCGCTTTAGACTTTTATTACTGAGGAATTGCATTTAAATCCACAGCTTTCTGACTGATGACCTGAAATTATGAAATTCCAGAAAATTTGTCATATATGGTTTGTCACAATCAGACAAGATAGCAAAACTGCAGGGGAGATTCATACATGCTGATGTGTCAAAAATGAGGTGTCCCAATAAAGAACCGTAAGATGGCACAGTATAATCTCACCATAGCAATAATACTAACAATAGAAGTGACCCTTTAAGAGCAATCAAAATCTATTATTTATCTGCATTGATTCTTTGGGTTGGTAAAAACACCCTGAAAATATTGTCAACCTAATGCCAAAAGCAGACATCACTGGCTGCTGAAATGTACAAACATTGTTACAGAATTTTTTTCCTGAAATCTCTTATCTTCCTATCCCACAAAAACTTCTGCACTGGGTCGCCAACCTATCAAAATAAGTTTAAGGATGGATGCAGAAAGGGCTGCAGGAGAGGGAAATTATCCCCTTCACATTCTTCTGACAGGAACTGACTAATGTGGCATATATTTTGGCAGTAGGATCAAGAATAACCTAGAGATCCAAAAAATATAAAGAAAAATAGTGATGAATTATTTATTTTGTCTCCTCTAGTGAATAGGTGGCTAGGACTTGTATTACTTTAATTTCTGTAAAGTTCCCAACGGAAAAGTTATAGTAGCTTTTTGTAACAAAACCAACAAAGTCTTACTTTATGCATCTGAAAATGGAGATCAAATCACCCTCAATTCAGCTTTGACTCTGGATGGCTGCATCTATGCAGGTTTTTGGCAGGGTTACAGAACTGGTTTGCTACTGCCACTTTTTCAAATGTTTTTAGCAGCCCAGTATTGATCCACAAAAATGTAATAATGCATTTACTGGTCTTGAAGATACCATGAAAAGTTTTGTGATTTTAAATGTACAATTGTATAACCTTTGTGCCATGTCTTCACACAATGGACATCCACTAGTTCAACAATGTACCAAACCATTTTCTTCAACAACTGAAGACTGCAGCCCTGTTTTTTAGCAATGCCAATAAATTTGACATTTCTGTACATTTAATATGTATGTGTCTACATTTTTCATTTTGTACTCTCACAAGCATGAATTTATCAAGTAAGTCCCAATTAAAATTGGGGTGTTTAGTGCTGCAGTCCATCATGTCCACCATACAGATGAAAGATGACCCACATTTTGTCCCTTCTGTTTGGTAAAACATTCTGTAAACATGGTCAGTTGGATGGCTCTATAAAGAGGCTTATTTCCAAATAAGCAGCCACATCCTATTCCTGGAATTAAGATGGTGGCGTTATTTGAATGAATTTGAACTATGAAACTTACAAATGCTCAGGTCATCAGTATTATTAATATTTCCCCATCTCAATTTTATTTTGTATTTTGACCTTACCTATGAGGTACAAGACAGAAGCAGGGATGCACATCAGACTATTCAATTCTGGGTCTACAATAATCTAGCTGAGGATCTTCAATGTTTTGGTCCATGGCCACAACTGCACTTGTGAATCCATATTCTATATCTTGGCTGTGGTCTGCCTAGGACAGGGTTACTAGTAGGCACCAAAAGAGATATCCAGAAGCACCGTATCAGGGAATCCAGACCAAACTGTAGGATGACATTTAATACAGTTCGATTTATTCTGAGTAGATAAATATACATTGCTAAGGCATATTACCTTTGTAAATGCAAATTCTCAATTTCATGTTTGTTGGGTTAATGTAAATGGAGAGACAGAGTCTATTATCTGCTCAAGTGTGTTTAAGATTTAAATTATGTCTCTCTTTGGGAATAATTTTCAATGTGTAGTTTATGTATCTCTATTTGCACTCAGGAAACCAGAATTTATTTCTTCAAGAACTGAAATGCTGCTTATATGATTAAAAAAAATAAGCTAAAAAAAGCAATTGCTGTTCCAGCAAATTAACATTTAAAGCCATCTGCCTTATATTTATAGCCTTATTTAACATATTTATCCCTTAAACAAGTTACTGAAACTTTGTTGTAAACAACAATTCCTTTGGATGCTTTTGGCACCTCCTAAGCAATAGCAACTAACAGGAATTCTCAAGGTTTATTCAAACATACTACTGCTATTTGACTAATAAAACCAGCTGCTCTGAGTAATAAAATGACAGCACAGAAAATTCAGTTTACATCCGAATCCTTCCAATTGCCATCTGTACAGTAAAGCTTAATAAACTGCTTATTTCCCCTAACAGATGCTAATCATCAACTGATAATGCACAATCAAAATCTGTTCTTTAATGCTTTTAGGCAACGGGCACTAGCAATTCCACCCAAACAAACTTAAAATACCCTATTTAGTTCAAGGAGTCTCACTCCTATGTTTCCTTAAATTGGAAAGCTGCCTCCTGCTAACTATTAATACAAGTGTCTACCATAGGAATAAAAACATCTGTGGAGATAGAATTTAATTTTCTTCTTATAACATTTTTGGAAAAGTTTGTATATTGACCAGAAATATAGGTTATTTTATTAAAAGTGCTCACTGTTACAATATATATTTATATTAAATATATAGAGAGAGTGAAATTTCTCAGTATAGTGATTTTGTTTATTTTTATTCATGGGTATCAAGCAGATATAATTCCATTTTTTTAATATACAAATATGGATACATTTGGTGATTAGAGCAAAACTCAGATATAAGATAGATGTAACTACCATGTCTGGGATATACTCAGCTTTGCAGAAATGCAGAAATTACAAGTGATCCTGAGAAGTAAAAATGGGGAATCCAAAGCTAAATGAATTATGACAAAGTGCGCTCAGAAGTCCTGGAATGCTTATTGATATTATTGCATGGAGAAGAAATTGGAAAAAAGTGGAACAGAAAATGGTACGGATTATAGTTCAAGAGAGCATGGCTAGCTGAAAGCTTGCTGAGAAAATTGCATGGTATGTTTGGGTGTGTTTCAATAAATGAATCCTCAAGAAAAAAATATTTCATTTACAAGTTATTAGGAAAAGACTGACATTTATTTATCTAGTACTGCTTTGTTGTGGGCGACCTAGTATCTGATAGATGTTTGAGATTTCAACTTTTACCATCCCTGTCCCTTGATCATATTGCCTGATGTTATGTGACAACTGAAAGGTACTAGATTGCCTGTCCCACAACTGAATTTATGCTTCCTCTCCACTTTCAGTTGGAACATGGAACACGAGTTCTTTGTATGAATGATCCTTGCTGAAATAAAATTTGCTTCTAAGTTTGGAATTCGTGGAGGAGACATTAACATCAAAAAAGCAGTTTCATTTTCAATTTTTCCTTCAAATTAATCTGTATTCCTCAATCATAGAACACAGGTTTTACTTAATCTTTACTGCTGATTTGTCAGCAAATGAGTCTCCGAAATACAAACACCAAATAACTCATATTCATTTGCAGCACTTCAGACTTAATATTTGTCTCTTTATAATCTACATGTATGTTTTGCAAAACTGCTTTCTTTTAAAAAATAATCTTGAGATGTGTAATTACTTCTTGCCTTCCATTTTAAACAGTTTTTCTTATTGCAAGCACTTAAAGCACTGCTTAGAGATCTTATTCTTTTAGGTTTCTCAGGTATAATTATTGTTATTATATGGAAGGAAAGGTTTAATTAAATCTGCAGGTGCTGAACGAACATACAAAGTAGTGAATTTTTAGTTTTCTTTTTGAACTGTCTGTAGAAAAGAAATGATCTTGTTTCCATAATATTTTGGGATATTAAAATAACATTTATGGTTTCATGCTGTGTCTGAGAATTCACTATACCCAGAATAACAAAAATCATTACCCTTAGGTGAAGGAGTAAAATTCTTAATTTGGAATCCCTATTTTCTCTCTCTCCCTACATACACACACACACACAGAGAGAGAGAGAGAGAGAGAGAGAGAGAGTCTTCTATCAAGACTGCCTTAATGAAAAAAAACTATAGCAAAAAAGGGCTTTTTAGCAACCACACCCTCCATTTTTAAGCATCAAAGAGATGCTTAAAGAAGAGAAAGGTTTGTATTTGTTTTTTTCCCCTTTCCATTTAATAACAAACTCATTTAGCAACCATTCACAGTTACAACAGGAATGAAAAAGTAACTTTGCGACCAGTCTTGTCATTTATGATCTTTGGAGGTCTATGAAGCAAAATAAAGTTGAAATAAGATCATTAGCACAGTTGTGATTTCCCTTAGTAACTAGAACCAATTTGGTCAAGTGCAGGGGTAGGCAACCTTGGCTCTTTTATGACTCGTGGACTTCAACTCCCAGAATTCCTGAGCCAGGCTGGCTCAGGAATTCTGGGAGTTGAAGTCCACGAGTCATAAAAGAGCCAAGGTTGCCTACCCCTGGTCAAGTGGTTAAGGACCAGGCTAGAAACTAGGAGATTGTGAGTTCTAGTCATGAAAACCATTTGGGTGACTCTCAACCCAATTCACCTCACAGAGTTCTTTTGGGGAAAATAGGAGGAGGAAGTAGTAATAGATATGTTCATTTCCTGGAGTTATTTAACAAAATAAGAAAGGTAGATTTAAAAAAAATCTAATCTAATTTTTTTAAAATCTAATCTAATCCTCGCATAACAACTGAGTTGCCAGTACTAACTGTGGTTGCTGAATAAGGACTTCCCGCATATAATTTTAAAATAAAAAGCCTTACTTCTGTGTCAAGAATTTGCACAATACATAAGGATGACGACATCTATCAGATAATTTCTTATTATTATCAGAAGAAATACTATATATTTGTATCAATTTACCAATATTTCAAAGAAACAGATTTGCAGCTCATATCGTATGATAACCAGATCAGTGGGAGTGAGCAGACAGTTTAGTAGCACAGAGGGCAAATCAGCTCCCTGTGCCCTCTGAACTGCTAACAGAAGAAAAGGGGTTAATATGGATAAGAAAGGATTTTTTTCTACAGAATCCAGTAATTAATATACTGATTGAAATCCTTATCCAACCTTCCCACCACATGATTAAGATCACTTGATGGAAACAAGAAACAAGTCTGTTGGCTCCACTCTTTTCCATATATCTTCATCAAGTGGTCTCATATAATTATGATTTCATGAAAATATTCAGCATGGTCTTCCTGTGCAGTCAAAGTTAGATATGACACTGCTGACTCACCCTATGGCCAGTCTGCACTGATGTATGGTCAAAGCAGAAGGTAAATCAGAGGCCAGTGCCAATACCGATGTATACAATCTTCTTTCTAGTGTTACACAATGCTTCTGATTTGTCTCCTAAAAGCTGCCTTGGAGTATGCATAGAGCAAATGTAGCAGCTGTCTGCAACTCTTTTACAGCACCGGTGTCTTTCCCTGAGATAATGTGGCAGCTCCTGGGGGCATTCTCACAATCCCAGAAAAAAGACACATTTGCTTGCAAAAGTCACAAACAATCATTATGCTCATCTGCCTGTGTGCTCCAAAGCACCTTTTCTTATTTTCAAGTGCTGCCCAACCATATTTTGATCTTCTTCCCTGCTGAATAATTCATATCAAAATACAGAGACACAGCTCTGAAAGGAATTCAGTGTGTGTCAATCCCACACTAGACAACTGTGGTAGCCAATTCCTAATACTAATCATATGACCGTGATTTTCAGGCCTGTCCAATTTGTGATCCACTAGACCAAATGCACTTGACCAATCAACACATATCGCTAGCTGCCCAACTAATATGGTTATCAGTAGCCTGAAAAATGAGTATATATCCCTGCTAGATTACATTCATATCCTGCCTTTCTTTTGGAAACCTAACCACCCATGTCTGGGAATCTTCTATTTTCATCTGCACAAGGAATTTCAGAAGACACTCAATGAATTCCCTGATGGAATGGGCTCTGAACAAGGCTCTCTTTATTCCCAGTCCAACATTTTAACCACCGTATTGCACTAGCTCTCCATCCAACTTGGTGGGTTGTACAGGCATATAAAAGAATGCAGCTTTGAGGCCTTCCCATCCCTTGATTCTTTGAAAAATATGTTCTGATCTGTTGCTGCAATTCTTAGAGACACTCCAGATATATTCTCAAAAGAAAAAAGAAGTTATACTTTATCATTTCTCGAAGAATAACATCAAAATTATTTAGATCAACAGTAAGTAATAGATAAAGGGTTGGATCCAGAATTGTTAGGAACAGAACTCTGCTCTAGGGATGTTTTTATAGTACAGATAGATAGTCCTTGACTTACAACCACAATTGAGCCCAAAATTTCTGTTGCTAAACAAGACAGTTGTTAAGTGAGTTTTTGCCTTATGAATCAGTTGCTAAGCATCTGAATTTTGCTCACATGACCATGGGGATGCTGCAAATGTTGTAAGTGTGATAAATGATCATAAGTCACTTTTTTCAGTGATGTTGTAACTTTGAACAGTCACTAAACAAACTGTTGTAAGTCGAGGACTACCTGTATTGGAATGGGGAAGTGTAATTTGTTCAGACTGAAGGCCACATTTTGCTTCCAAAAAGAATTGAACATAACCTTCAGTTTATTAAAAGTTAATTAAAATTAAATCAAATATCGTTAATATGATCACCGTCCATGTAATTAACAAATTTCTCCTTATAGCATGTTAAAAATTACAATTTAGAGATAACTTTTTGATCAGTTCTGGGGTCACACTCAAATCTAGAAGTGCACTGAGGAAGGGGAAAATGATGATTTATTAAACTTGTATGCCACCCGATTCTCATCAACCCTGAGCAGCTCACACAACAAACAAACAAAATTACAATAAAATCAGTAAAACGTGAAAGATAAAGATAAAATATATGAAGAAGTGAAAGTTCGCACTCTCCCTTGTCAAAGCCCTGAGTGAAGAGTCAGGTTTTCATAGCTCTTCTAAACAATGGCAGAGTGGGGCTATGGATTTCGGGGGGGGGGGAGAAATCTCTTCCCAGATGGCAGACACTGCTACAGAGAAGGTGTGTTACTGGGGTACCGATAGATGACATTGTTTAATAAGAAAAAGAGTGCACCAATCCTGCAGGATCAAATCAGCCAGGCAGATGTTATGGAAGTGTTGCTCACACATCAAAAGTACTGCATGGACATACAGAGGCATGCCCATTACTCTTCACACCACAACATATTCGCACATTTCTCCTTCTACACACAACCATCTTTAACCCAAACATTTGCTTTGGCAGGTTAAGATCTCTCTGGATAAGTGGGAATGGTTACACAAGACTTTCAGAGAGAATTGGCAAAGATTATTTGAATTCCCTGCCTCCATATCTCCTGCACCTAAGCACAGTGGGAAATGATGAACATGCACATAGTGAAGTCACAATGAATGTTTTGTCATTTGTCCCTCTTATGCCTCCTTCCATCCCTTCAAAGAGAGCCTCTGCAAGATCCAAGTCTCTTTGGAACTCTTCCTCACACTAAGACTACCAGATCTGAGATGCAACTATCTGTAGAACCATTTAGAGGGTAAGCAAAGAGATACAGAGAAATCTAATTCTGGGATTGTGTAGCCCAGATCTGCTAGCTTTATCAAACATGGATAGACATGCCTGGATCTCTAAATGTGTCTAGTTCGAATCCTCCTGTTCAAATTCAAGCAAATTTCACAATATCTGGCATCTCAGACAATAATGCAGGAATTTTTCTGTTCTTGATAAGGTGTACATCCATTCTTATATCTTTATTGGTCAGTTAGCTGTTTTCTGCCCTCTGGTTGCTTCAAATGCATATGAGAAGCGGGAGGATATTTTGGTTTTCACAGGAACCTGTTAGGGTACATATTCCTTTGGCCACTAAATCACTTGTTTGCCCCTATTTTATAGATTTAACCACCAGTACTGCAGGCTAACTCATTGCTCATTCCAGGAGTTTGATTCTGAATGGTTCAAGGTTGACTCGGCCTTCCATCCTTCCAAGGTTAGTAAAATGAGGACCCAGACTGTTGGGGGCAATGTGTAAACCGCTTAGAGAGGGCTGTAAAGCACTGTGAAGAGGTATATAAGTCTAAGTGCTATTGCTATCTTACAAATCTGGGCATTTTCTGATTATACCCTTTCCTCCATTCTAAAAAAAACATGTTTAAGATGACTTTAAATAGTTTCATACTCAACTGTCAACCCTGACTGTCTGATAAGCAGAAAGCATCCCCAACTTGGGAACCATTTAAAACTAACCTTTAAAAGAATTCCTTTTAGTCAGCATTTCTAAAACAATTGTTTTAGCATTCCCTCACCCACCCACTACCAGATCTGATTTTAACTTTACTGATTGTAAAGCACCCGTAGGACCCAGGCATGAAGGTCGCTACTGAAATACAAGATTGCAGACTATGGTAAAATATTCAGCTTGAGCTAAAGAAGGAAAGATAAGTGTTCTCCTGCCTGGGATTCCCTGACACAGTTAAAATACAGCAGCATCAAACAAAGGCTCACCTTTATCTTTGACTACCAAAGGCAGAAAACAAATTAATTTTCAATTACAACAGCTATAAATTCCATTCAAACTGTACTGGTAATCATCGACCACTTTTAACAATCCAAAGTGATGGAAAGTCTCAGATCTCTCCAAAGGAGCCAGCTAAGCATCCAAGACTCAGACAGCCATAAATAGACAGGCTCTCTATTTTAAAACTGTCCTGTTTTCCCAGTGCACAATCAGCTTCAACATGAACAGCTAAGTCACAAAGAGCTGGCCTCAAAAACAGCTGGCCTCTTGAACAGGTCATTTTTGAAACCAGGAGAGATATGCAGACAATTTGCTACATTACACAGGAGTGGGTATTCATAGGATTAGAAATAGTCTTCAAATAGTCCTAATTATTTTTAAGATTACCTAGAGTGCAGATATCAGCAGGTGGCCAGGCTCAGATAGGACTATTGTCTAATTTGGGCAATATCTGACTGGACAATCATTTCATGATAGCCTTTCAAAATCATAAATATTAAAGAGTAATTTGGATAGTGAAGTGAACCATGCCTAAATCTGATAAATAAAAAATAAATAATGATGTACCAATTCATTTTTTTAAAAGCTATGTTATTTCAACACAGATAAAAAAACATACGGTAGCATTTTCCTGTTGATAAAATAGAAGTTCTCAAGTTTTGCAACACCACTCACTACAATCACTACAATTTCAGTTAGGATTGATCTTGTTTATCACCTTGATAATACACATTCAAGAATCTGATCTGAATAACAATGTAACTAATATTAGATTGAAATCTTTGATGAATACAGTGATTTGGGAAGGCAAGCCTGGTAGGAAAAAATTCCATATAAAGAATTCCTTTCAAGCTGGATGGCATCTATTAATAATAAAAAATTAAAAATGTGATTATGATTGCTTTACTCAGAAGACAGAAAAGATGCAGTAGCCTGACATGCTTCTTAAGTGTGGATGGTAAAAGTATGAGATCTTAGAATTTTATTCCTTATGTCTTCCCTCTATTTTTAGTATTGCTGATATGATGTATCAGTTAAATAATTAAAATATTTATACTAATTATTCTATTTATACTAATAAAGACCATCAACTGCAATTTTAAACTCACTGTCCTTAAGTCTACTTAGAACTGAGTCGATTTAATACAATTTCAGGCTAAACGTCCTACTGAATTAAATAGACATAGTGTGTTTTTTAAAAATTGAAGTCTTCTTCCATAAAGTACAATCAGGCACATCACATTCCATTAAAAAGGAATGAACAGAAAATAAATTCTCCTCCACATACTCAGATCCTAGTATTTTAGTTAGAGCTAAGCTCACTCTGCCTAGACACGATGAAAGCTCAAAGCACAGTCTTCTCAAGGATCTGGCTTTGATTGTACATACAAATCCTGATCCCTTTCTTTTCCACTCCATCTGGATAAGTCAGCTTGTCCAGACAGAGTAGGAAAAAAATGAGTTTGGGACTTGGCTGTAATGATTGTGGCAATTTAGCAACCTGTGCTCACAAACCAAACTGAATTGGTTAGATTCTTTTCCTAGCAAATTGGAAAATATACACGTTCACATTTAAAAAGCTAGCCTTCAGCATAGGGTGGTGAGGCAGAAGTTCCATACTGTAGCTGTGACCGTTGCTAAATAGTGTCATAGACTTATTAAAGAAGTCTAGCTTTTTCTTATTTAGATTGTAGGGTTTTGGCTGTTATTTTAATCATGTCAGAATATTAAAGCAGAAGAATGTGACAAATCCAGATACAAGCTGTTCTAGCCACAACAGATGGCTAGGAGTACAATGGCAGTGGAGAACTTGGCATCCAAAACCAATGGCTGTACCTGAGCAATAAGAAGAGTGAGGTCATCTTTCTAGACTTTTCTTCCATCAGGGGTGCAGTTCAAGGAGAGGCTGAAACCTCTTCTTTAGATTAATCCCAGGTATTCTAAAGTCAGGTTAAGGCAGCAGGCTAGAAACCAGGAGACTATGAATTCTAGTTCTACCTGAAGCACAAAGCCAGCTGGGTAAACTTGGGCCAATCATTCCCTCTCAGCCCTAGGAAGGAGGCAATGGCAAACCACTTACGAAATCTTGCCAAGAAAATTGCAAGAATTTGCTCAGGCAATTGCCAGGTGTCAACAGTGATTTGAAGGCAGCCCCCACCTCCCTCAAAAGCATATATTCTAAAGGGTGCTTACTTTCAAGTAAGATTAGTTATAACCAATCAACGTCATCATTTATGAGTTGAATTTGTCTTCTCTCCTTTAATCACAAGCAAGATTAGCCACATTACATCCAGGACAGGTTTATACAACATAAAATATATATTTTACTTTCTGTAAAATCTGTGATAAAAGGTCTGAGAAGAAAGAAAAGATGATAAAAAGTCCAAAAGTATTTAATGAGTAAATTTTAAATGCTGCAACCATCAAACAGATTCTCACATAGCTTTCCTGAGCTTGGTAATCCCAAATGATTTGGGACTAAAAACCTCTGGATTCCCAGCACCCTAAAAATTCTGCAACCCAGAAATGGATGAAAGATTACAAGCTTACTTAAACTGGAATGTTTTTCTTTTCTTTTTCCATTAGTGTGGCCAAAATTCCTGCCACAAAAAATGTAAAGTTACAATAAAACAAGCAAAAAAGAAATAGAACAAAATGTTTCTAGAAGCATGTTGTTATAAAAGTTAAAACAGACATTTACTATTTATTTAACTTAAAAGAAAAAAAGAAACGCACACACACACACAGCCAGAGAAGCAAATGAAGACTTTTCTCACAATAAAAGAAATTGAGCTGGGCACATCCCTCAAGATTCTGTGCTGGAATCGATGCTATTTAATATTTATAAATATCCTGGAGATTGGGAGAGCAGTTAAATATCTAAAGCTATAGGCAAAGACTGCCAAGAGTCCCTAAAAATCTTAATAAACTGGGTAAATGTTAGATAAATAACATATGAGTTTGAACTGAAGGAAGGGTAACACATTTGTGCATCATGTGCTGATTTTTGGACCAGGACATGGGGAACAGGAATTCAAAGTCCTAAACAGCTTGGGTCCAGGACACCTGAGGAATCCTTGGAGTTGATGTAAACAGAGTGTGTGGATGGCCTTGGAGAATGAGGGGAAGAGATGCTGCCTAGGAAATTATCAAACAAGAGAGGCAGGAGTACCAAGTGCTTAAAGGTCAGACAAAGAAACTTAGGAAGGACCCGCACTAGTGGATCAAGAAGTTAAAAGTGGCAGTGGGAAGTTGTACTACTAATGCAGCCTTACAATACAGTAGAATTAGTCCATCTAATTGTGTCTCCTGTCTGGTTTACTCGGGAGAGCCAACTGGTTGAAATTCACTTCCCAGTATTGTAATTAGACTTCCTCATGTGTTAGCCATTGAGAAATCTTTAATAACATCTGTGTCAATTGGCCACCATCTTTAATTGCTTAATTTATGAATTTTTGAAACTTGCCAAAATGATACTATTTTAATCTATTTTAAATATAAGAATGTGTCATTTGTGTATGTTTATCTAGCTGATCTTTGGGGCATTCTGTTTATTGCCTCGGGACTTTTATGATATATGATGTAAAAACATCTGAATGAAATCAATAAATACATGCTATCAAGGACTAGGCATTACCAATGCTGAGAGTGGACTATTGTTTTTCTAATTATTTCTACACTTAAGTTTATAACATACTGAAGCAAACTCAGCAGTTCAATGGGATCTAACCATGGGCACTAGAGGGAACCAACCAACCATATATTATGCTTGAATACATCATTTATGGTTCAGCAAAAGGCTTCCCAGAGTGTAAACTTAGAATAGCTTTATATGGAAACCTCAACTCACTGATATTTTGATTTATCAGGAAATACATCTCACTCATTTACCTTCCACGCAGTGCAATTACAATTATAAAATCCAATCTGATTTTGTTTTTTAAAATGTCAGAATCAGGCCACCTCTACATTTCTTATTCTTCCCATTCACTTCAGGATGACCTCCAAATAAGAATAAAAAGAACTGTTTTGCTAATTTGTACCAATGGCTGGAAATGGTGTGCTCTGTGCAGCAAATGAGCCATAATAATGATAATATCAAACAGCATCCCTGTGTGATAATAGTAAACAGAAAATAAGGACTGCTATTTGAAAACTGTGGCTGCTGCAGTGGGCAGCCAATGACATTTTGCTATCTGCAGTCAATGGCAAAATGATTCCATATAAAGAAGTTGAACAACCCAGAAGATCAGGGGTCTTCAAACCTGGCCCTTTTATGACTTGTGGAATTCTGGGAGTTGAAGTCCACAAGTCATAAAAGGGCCAAGTTTGAAGACCCCTGCAGTAGATGAATCTTACTTCAGCCATAGAAACAGAACAGGATCCTCCTCTATATCTAAAGGAAGCAGGGTAGCTTATGAAGTGCAGAGCACGTTCTGTGCACTCACTGTCCTCATTTTACCCTCCCAGCATCAACTATTGGTACAATTTGCAATGGAACCTTAAAATGGCATTTACTTCTCATTGTTATTTGATCAGCCTTGCAAGATAGTCCAGCCAAGAGGGACACCCAGAAGTATTAGCTCTAACTTTACTGTATGATTGTATTCACAGAATTTTGCAAATCTGAAAGTAATCTCTCCCCTCCCTCACCTTTACAGTCCAAGAAACTAGGGAGAGTCCCTTATGCCACACCCTCATTCCTTCTGAGTGCTTAGCTGCCTTTTATCTGACCATTGTCTAGTCTGTGGCTCTCCCTCCTATCTCCCAAGGTCATATCCACACACTATATACACTGAGTATACTTAGGTAAAGAAAGTCCCCTAAGTAACAGCATCACTGCACTGGAACTACCCAATGGTATATAGTAGGCTAACTCTGTCCAATATACTGCTCTCCAGATATGAAATAGGTAGGTAAGTAAGTAGGTAGGTATATATATAGTGAGAAATGCTATATACAGGAGAGAAAGAAAGAAGACATGCTTCAATTCAATTATAACTAATTAGCCAATCATATAAAGCTACACAAAAGTTACTTTGGTGTAGTGATTAAGACATCAGGTTAGAAACCAGAAGACAGTGAGTTCTAGTCCCATGTTAGGTACAAAGCCATCTGGATGTCCTTGGCCAGTCACTCTCTCTCAGCCCCATGAAGAAGGCAATGGCAACCATTTCTGAAAACCTTGTCAACAAAACTGCAGGGATTTGTCCAGGCATTCTTTGAGAATTGGATATGATTGAACGAACAGAAGAAGAAAAAATAAAGCTATACAATTTTTCACACATTTAACTTTCTCTGGGTCATGCCCAATATTCTTAAGTGCTCCAATACGAATCATACTTCGAAAAAAGTTATCTTAATATCAGGCATAAAGGAACTAACTTACTGCAATCAATGTGGTCAGTTCTGCGGCATCACTGTTTTGCAAGCTGAAACACAAAAGAAAGGCAACATTCAGTTGAATTATTCCTAGATGCTAAACAACATCCTGTAAGCAGAGGCATGAGACGTAATATTCAGGAATTTCCATAAACAATCAAGAATTATCAGCAGATAATAAATATGCACAATGGAACACCTGACCATGGACACTTTTTAAATAAAATGTGCAGTGTGCAGTCTGATTCCACAGGAGTTGGGAGAAAATTGCTTCTTTCATTGTCCTGGCTTGGCAAGATGCTGGTACACCAGTTCTACCACATGTCAAGAGAACTGATGCTCTACTAGAAGTCCCCCATTCTAAGATCAGCACGTCGGCATTGCTGAGCAACTACTAAAGCCCTTATCTGAGAAGGATTGCTGCAGTTGCCAAACCCTTGCGAGTTACTTCCCTCTGTTCTAGCTACTGTTCTTCCTTCCTGATACAATCAGGACGAGGGGAAGAAACAGCAGCATCTATTTGCCTGCCCTGCACCCCCATAAGTACTCAACTCTGGATCCCAAAGGGCAAAACAAAGTCAGTGGCTGTTGGTGATGGCAGATAGGAGGTGGTACTCAACAGTATAGTCAACATAGATACCGAAGTCCCAATCCCACTGTTGAAATAAAAAGATAGCTTCTCTACCCATAAACAGTATTTCATTGAGCGACAAAGAAGAAAGGGGAAAATAATGTAGACCACTTCTACTAACCTTTTAGCATACTCTTACTCTTTAGGTTAGCCACACACACACACAAAATGAAATCAGGAATATAAAGTTGGCTTATATGAAAAAGGTTAAAATATATATGTTGTTTCTGGTTGCTCTTAATGTATTTTTCTTGAAAGGCCAAATGATGAGGCTTTAAAGATTTGTTTACACGTAAGTGGTAAGATAGGGGAAGAAAATAGTTTTATTGTATTTTCAGAGAAAGTAATGTTACTGTGTTATAGTATATTCAAAGGAAAGGAATATAAAGTTGGTTTATTTGATTAAGATTTTGTATGTATGTATGTGGTTATTTTTGATAAATCCTAATAAATCTTTGCTGATTAGGACTGAAGATCTTTTACTGTTGTATCAGAGAAGACGATAAATTAGTGAAATAGTCTGTGCTTGTTGTGATGAAGGGGAAAATATTTCCTTATGCATCTTTTTCCTTTTTATTAATTTTTTTCTTTTTCTTCTTTATAATTCTTTACCTCTGCACTTTTAAAAATATTTTTATTATTAGGTTTTTTATTTTTGTATTTGTAAACTTTAATAAAAATATTAAAAAAAGAAAAAAATGAAATCCTAAAAGAGTGACTAGAAAAACTGAGTAAAGGTGCATGGTAGAGTTGATAAACAATTGAGCCTGCTCTTACATATTTAACAAAAAAATGTCTGTAGAAATGGGCAGTTGATACATTTTGGTATGGAAATAAAAACTACACGTTAATACCTACAGACTAGGCTTTGATAAAGCTCTGGATAAAAGTCAATTGAACCTATCTAAATGGCAATCCAAAATCAGAGATTTTTATCCTAACATTTATATAGATTCTTACTAATTTAATCGCTCTCAGTTTCAGACAGTTTAGCTCCTGTTATTATTTATATTATTTTTATGGAGCTTAGTGGAAGAGATCAATACAATACTAGAAGAGTAAGTAAAGAGAATGGCATTTTTTCAACTTGAACATATAATATTCTTGGTCTCTATGAAACCTCAAGTTCCAAATAACCATAGGTCTACAATAAATTTAGAGTTTCAACCTGTATTTTCTATTCTAGGTACCATATTGAAAAGGACAACTCAAATGTCTATCTGTTGAAGATCATCTTCAAAATTATTCAAGAAAGCAACTAAACAAGCTTAATGGCATATAATATAATGCTTCTACTAAACAACAAAAGATGTTGATGAAGTATACATTAATAAAGCCTACTATGAAACAGAAAAAAACTTTAAAAACATCTGCTCTGACTGCAATATTCCCACAGATATTGGGAAATGCTTCATCTACAATATGAACCTTACTAGAATAAAGAGGATCACTAGAATGGAATGCAGAAGCGCAAGGCAATGCCATTTGACAAGTGTCAATGAAAATATTCTTACTTTAATCCATCTCTCAGTGCGTTATGTTTTATTACATACACATCAATTCTGCACAGCTTCAACACAATAGTACACGATAATATACTTTGAATTTTTCACTGTACAATTTAATGCAAGAACAATGTCTGGAAGTTCAGGAAAGTTTTATGTATATAAATAAAACTTTGTTAAGTGAAAATATTGTGAATACATTATCTACCCTGTTACACCCTACCTAGCATACCTATATTATAGTACATTCATACTGTAGTATGCCAGTGTAGCAATCTCAAAATAAATCACTGCCCATTGTGAAATGTGTTTAAAAGTTTGTGGGCTAAGCTAGCTAGCTAAAGATTATATGTTTTTCCAGACTGAACTTTTATAACATAACTGTTCTGCTTATTTCTAGAATTTTGTAAGTGGAATTACTGATAATATTGTTCTTTTGTAGCCTTTCCCTTTTTTTCTATAGAACCCAGTGAAAAGACAGAACAGTTAGCATTAGAAACCTTCCTCTGGAAGCAATCTTGCAGTCATAGAACTAACATTAACTGCAATCTGTTAACCATAAATAAACGTAAGTCAAGATTATTGTCACAACTGTCAAAATTAGCCTCTTGGATTTAGACCATGCTGTCCTAGGTTCAGCTCAGTATTTCAAACTTCCTGTGTAATATTTGCATTTCCCCTTTAACAAATATTTGCCTTTTCCAATTCAATTTTCTCCCAATAATGGCCAATAAAAGTATACATTCAGAAGACAAGCAGAGAGAGAAGAAACTTATAGCTAAATTAAATTACGGATAAACACCCTATATCTAAGATGCAGTCAGTTCTTAATAAAGGTTCTTAATAAAGAACTTTTCCAGGTACCAAAATTGCATAATCAGTAAAGCATCAGTAGAGAGAGCATCCTTTGGAACCTAGCCTGAGTGGCATCTCTCCTTCACCTGTGAATTCCAAAAATAAATATGGGGAAAAGAGCCTTCAATACAGGTAGTCCTCGATTTGCAACAGTTCTATTTAGTGACTTCAAAATTACAATGGCACTGAAAAAAGTGACTTATGCCTGTTAATCAAACTTACGACCGTTGCAGCATCCCCATGGTCCTGTGATCTAAATTAAGATGCTTGGCAACTAATTCATATTTATGACAATTGCAATGTCCTGGCATCATGTGATCATCTTTTGTGAACTTCTGACAAGCAAAGTCAATGGGGAAGCCAGATTCACTAAACAACCATGTCACTAACTTAACAACTGCAGTGACTCACTTAACAACTGTTGCAAGAAAAGTCATAAAATGGGCAAAATTCACTTAACAAATGTCTCACTTTAGCAAAATAAATTTTGGGCTCAGTTGTTTTGAGAACAACTTTGGTTGACAAAGTGTATCAATCATGCAAGTTCTTAAGGTTTCTCAACCTAACATTTCTCGGGATTCTTGTAAAGGTCAAAAGCTGGAAGGAAGGAGGAAAGGAGTTTCAAAATGAAATAAATGCAATGATAATGGATCAGAAAATCTAACAAAAGTAACTGATAAGCTGGTTAGAGAAAGTCTACTTAAGGATGAAAATACCACAAAGGTTTCTGTTTACATACTATGACTGGCAAAAGGATGATCATGTTATGGATAACTGTTGTTATTTTAGAAAGAGAAGAAAATGGCAATAATGTTTGGCTGCTAACTCCAAGGCAGCATTGCCTTTGGCTTGGATGGTCACGCAGGATGGAACGGTCACAATGACAAGTTCTCCTTCACACTGCATTTTTCCTAATTGTGTTCAACTGTTGATTCCGGCGCTGTGTGGCATTGCACAGATGCCTGTCTGAGATTGTCAACTCTGTTTTTGCCTGTGTGTCGAAATATAGCCTTCATTTATATTGCTTTGTGTGTGGTTTGTGATGTGAACTTTGAGTGATACTTAACTCTACTGTGAACATTTAATCTGTTGGCTCTTTATATACCTGCATTTTACTCCCTTTCCATACCAACTGTGTGGATGTATATGCATGTACATATGCAGGACTGGTGGGTGGATCTACCCTAAGCGACTGTGCTTCATTCATTTTGGATCATGCCAGCTCCTGCTGAAAGCCAGTTTTTTATTTTTGTCTAGCAGAGGCCAGCAGTATTGTTCTTCCTTTTGATAGACTAGAATGTTTTCTTGTTGTTGTTGTTCACATCTTGGTTTGCTGCTCAAGAGCTGCTTGCTATACACTGTTAATCATGCTCAAGGGCATCTTACAAATAATCCTGTACCTCGAAGACAACATGTCCATATTTCATATTTTTAAGAACTGCTCAGCTATGTTTAGAAATTTATCATTTCCTTACATTTTAACATTGTTTCCAAAGCATATTGAACACTGCAAGGTCACGAGTTAAAAATGATTGACAAATATCTATTAAAAAGCATCTTCCAAGGCAGAAGTTAAATATATTCCACCCTCTCACTATAATTAGTAAAAATTGTCATGCTCTCATTATATTCTTAAAATAACTCTCTTCAGCAGAAATGAGCACACTGGATAGACTCTGGTTAAAATTTCAAATGATAAAGATTAAAGCTGCCTGATATATTTGCATTATACTCCCCATTACATACAAGAAATCAGAATTTCTCAAGTAATTTAACTTGCAATACCTTTTATGCTGTTGTAATAATAATAATAATAACAACAACAACAAAGTTGGAAGGGACCTTGGAGGTCATCTAGTCCAACCCCCTGCTCAGGCAGGAAACCTTATACCATTTCAGACAAATGGCTGTCCAGTCTCTTCTTAAAAACTTCCAGTGTTGGAGCATTCACCGCTTCTGGAGGCAGGTTGTTCCACTGGTTAATTGTTCTAACTGTCAGGAAGTTTCTCCTTAGTTCTAGGTTGCTTCTCTCCTTGATTAGTTTCCATCCGTTGCTTCTTGTCCTGCCTTCAGGCGCTTTGGAGAATAGCTTGACTCCCTCTTTGTGGCAGCCCCTGAGATATTGGAACACTGCTATCATGTCTCCCCTCGTCCTTCTCTTCATTAAACTAGACATACCCAATTCCGCTGGGAGCAAGCGTTCCTTGTGCGCACCCGCGCATGTTTTAGCCTCCACGCGCGCGCGTAGTTCGCCCTATCGCGCGCGTCGTTCGCGCATCTTTGCACCCCCCGCACCCGCCCGCGCATTGCTCTGCGCTCGCCAAAATGGCTGCACTCTTTCTAGACATACCCAATTCCAGTCCTTGTATGTTTTAGCAACATCTTTTTGCTCTTCTCTGCACTCTTTCTAGAGTCGTGGCGACCAAAACTGGAAGCAGTATTCCAAGTGTGGCCTTACCAAGGCATTGTAAAGTGGTATTAATACTTCACGTGATCTTGATTCTATCCCTCTGTTAATGCAGCCTAGCACTGTGTTGGCTTTTTTGGCAGCTGCAGCACACTGCTGGCTCATATTTAAGTGATTGTCTACTTGGACTCCGAGATCCCTCTCACAGTTACTACTATTAAGCAAGGTACCACCTATACTATACCTGTACATTTGGTTTTTCTTGCCTAAATGTAGAACCTTACTTTTTTCACCATTGAATTTCATTTTGTTAGATAGCGCCCAGTGTTCAAGTCTGTCCAGATCCTCCTGTATCTTAAGCTTGTCTTCTGGAGTGTTGGCTATTCCTGCCAGCTTGGTGTCATCTGCAAATTTGATGAGTTCTCCATCTATCCCCTCGTCCAAATAGTTGATGAAGATGTTGAAGAGCACTGGGCCTAGAACAGAGCCCTGGGGCACCCCACTACACACTTCCCTCCATGTAGATGAAGTTCCATTGAGGACCACATGCTGAGTACGGCCGGTCAGCCAGCTACGAATCCATCTGGTGGTGATGCTGTCTAACCCACATTTTTCTATCTTATCAAGTAGTAGGTTGTGATCTACTTTGTCAAATGCCTTACTGAAGTCCAAGTAAATTATATCCACAGCATTTCTCTGGTCCACTAATTTTGTCACTTGGTCAAAGAATGCAATAAGATTTGTCTGGCATGATCTGTTTTTGACAAACCCATGTTGGCTTTTAGTAATGACTTTGTTTGTCTCTAGGTGTTCGCTGATTTGTTGTTTGATTATCTTTTCCAGAATCTTCCCAGGTCAGGCTAATAGGTCTGTAGTTTCCTGGATCTATTATTTCCCCTTTTTTGAAGATGGGAACTACATCAGCTCTTTTCCAGTCCTCTGGCAGTTCCCCAGTATTCCAGGATCTTGAAAAATATAGTTCAGTGGTTCTGAGATCACATCTGCCAGTTCCTTGAGAACCTTGGGGTGTAATCCATCTGGTCCTGGTGATTTGAACTCGTCTAGGCTGGACAGGTGCTCACTTACCATTTTCTTGCCTATCTTAACTTGTGTTTCTATTCTGTTTTTTATGGCACTGTTTTTGATAGGTTGGACTGTTTTTTCCCTTTGTGTAAAGACGGATGCGAAAAACGAGTTAAATAGTTCTGCTTTCTCCCTGTTGCTTGTCACCTTCTTGCCACTTTCCCCCACTAATGGACCAATCATTTCCTTCACTTTTTTGTTTTTTACATGTTGAAAGAAGCTTTTTTTGTTATTTTTGACTTTGGTCGCAAGCCTTAGTTCATTTTGAGCCTTAGCTTTCCTCACTTCATCTTTGCAGGCTCGGGCTATTTGCTGATATTCTGCCTTAGTTATGTGCCCCTCTTTCCGCTTTTTATACTTGTCCTTTTTATCTTTCAATTTATCAAGAGAGTTCTTTATGCAGCCATGCTGGTTTCTTTTGAGAGCTGTTATTTTTCTTCTTTGTTGGTATTGTGCTAGACTGGGCTTTTATTATCTCACTTTTCAAAATATCCCAAGCTTCTTGAATAGTTTTCCCCTTGAGGATTCTCATCCTCAAGGAATTGAGGATGAGCTTATTGAAATTAGCTCTTTTAAAGTCCAAGACTCTAGTTTGACTGTGTTCTATTGCTTGTGCTTCCATAATGTTGAATTCCAATATTGCATGATCACTTCCCCCCAATGTTGTTGTTATTATTACTATTATTATTATGGTTCATTACAGTCAGATGCTTAGACTAGATTTGGCATTTTATCCACCTATTCAGTCCTTCCCAAGAACCTTAGATAGGCAGATGTAATTTAATAGTGTTAGAGGCATCGTCGCAGCATGTAAGCTGTTCCAAGTAAAGCTGCCTTTTGCAATTGACCAATGGTGATTTTGTCAATGCCGATGTATTCAAATGGTGCTACAATTGTTTGGGATTGCACACAAGGCACCTATTAGGATTGGTGCTATCTTTGTTTTATTTTGTCACAGTCATTTTATTTCTATTTGCAGTTCTTTGAATTATTGTTATTATGATTCATTGTACAGTCAGGTAGATGTTTAGACTAGCATTTTTATCCAGGTATCAAGTCTTTCCCAAAGACCTGGAATAGGCAGATGTTCTTGTTTGATGATATTAAAGGTATCATTGTAGGATGTATTATTTTTCAACAATATAAATGAGATAAAGCAGGCTTTTTCAGCTGCAATCTAGTCAAACCTAAGGTGTATATATATATATATATATAATCCAGATGTCAGAAAAAAGAATCAAATCATCTACGAGCATATAATGATGTAAACCTATGAAAAAGTTTGGATAAAATTTGGAAAAAAATGAAACAAAACATTAAGAACACTAAATATCATTGTGAAATGAAGAGAGAATAGACTCTAAATCTCTGTTTTGTTCTCTGCCAAAATACTTGGCATGTTTGCCTTTGCCGGTGCGATTGGCAGTCATTCCTGGGCTACAGCCCATTTATCCTAAAGTGGGATTCTGCCAGATTTCTTGGAAAATTACTCTGATGCCTTTATAAAACTCCAAGTGCAAAAGTTCTCTAAATATTAGGCCTACATTTAATTGGCCTTTTATCTTATTCTCTCTAGTTATGCTCCCTTACATTTTGCTCAACAATTCTACTCCACCCTTCCATTTAGCTCTTAGAAAAGAGCCCTTTAACACTCTCAGTGCTTTAGAAAATATTAGCTGGATGCTCCAAAAGGAGAACATTTGTAGAGCAGCAGGTCTGACATACAGCTGCCATGAAGGCTACAGGGCGTTCATGACAGGAAAGCCATCTGTAACCAAGAAAGTGCAATCTGCTCAGTCAGAAGACATGAGGGGGAAATTATATGCCAGTAGAGCATTTCTGTAATGGATATAGTATACAGGCAGCTGGTTGTAGGCAAGAAACTCAAATCTGTTTTCACGTCCTAGTAGGGAAAGGAAAGTAAGTCAAAAGCATGAGCAGATTTGCATGTGTGTGTGTGTGTAATAGATGATTCTGACTTTCTAACACAGAGATTTTAATAGCTGTGCTGGTAACTGTACAACAGGAAGGACTTTTAAGCACAACCAGTTCTGGACCAGTAGTCATATGATATTGGTGGGTTCTGTGAACTGAATCAATTTTTTCCAGCTCCATTGATTTACTTAAAGAGTTGTGTACTTTTTGTAGTGCTGCAGTACCACAGAGATTGTGGGTGGTCTATTATCCCATTGATGTGAACTATAGTTACACCCTGCCTCCCACCTCCTAGAGTTCCCACCACTGAGCTTCAGTGTTCTGCTTATTTAGAACCCATCTCTTTCCCTGCCTCTCTCCAGCCATCAAATTTACAAAGGTGCATAGTTGCAAAAATATTGATGTGCTATTTTTCATTATCACAGCTGGTGGGTCTTTACAGCCACTTGAGAAAAGGTAGCTTGATGATTTGTATCTCCTGCTCTTAGAAATCACTCATCTTTTTTTTTTTTGCAAGTGACCAGACAAACACTAAGAGCATAAATAAAAACATAGATTCGGAGGGGATTGTTACCTTTTTTTTCCTATTTGTGGTGAGTGGGCTCCAAGGGATTTTTGTTATTCCAAGATCCACAGAGAGACCAGTAATTGGTTCATGGTATTCTCTACACATTCTTTTTATTTCAAGGTTGGCAGAATTGAAGATGATAATGGCTCAGCTTCAAACTGTTTTGAACAGACCGAGTAGTGGAAATAGTAGCATTGAAGTAACCAAGAACAAAAGCTGCTTCCTGCTTTCCAAATTTTGCTCTTAGCAGTACCTTGCTTTTTGTAGTGTGACTGAAACCATCAGACACATGTGCTACATGGGAAGCAGAAACAAAATCCTGTCTTTACTAACACATTAGAACAGAACAGAACAGAACAGAACAGAATAGAATTCTGTGATTGGACACAGAAGGAATTTGTCTCCGGTGAATAAGCTCTCAGTATACATGCAAGCAACAAGTCATGAATCATGGTCACAATCATAAAATACAATCATCATAAATAATAAGATACAACACTCGGTGATAGTCATAGGATACTAAATAAAAGCAATCAACATAAATCATAATAGGATATTAAATAAACGCAACCAACATAAATCATAATAGGATACATATATGAGTATACGTCAACAGTTATTAGTATTAGGAATGGAATAGGAAAATGTAATGTAAATGGGTTATTATTATTTCAGCGAGAAATAAAATTTAATCATCCATATTCAATATTTTTGCTTATATTTGTACAGTCAAAGTTATTTGTTAGGGAAAGCTCTGCTAGTATCAATGATAAATGCTAAACTTTTTTGAGTAAATTTATCCTGCATTTTATTATTCTTTCAGTGGCCCACTTTGTTGTGTTAATTTTAAAACATATTAAAAGGACATCATTTTTTTTAAAAATAAATAAATTCCTTAGAGCCTGATTTCTTTCTAGATGCACCAAATATATATACAAATAAAATACATTTATGTAGATTAATAACTAAGATAAATGTTAATATAAACCTATATATATATCCATCTTAAATCAAAGTAAACAATAATGTCTAGAACTTTATTCTCTCTCATATATCTGTGTAATATAGTTGTCCTTGACTTAACACCACAATTGAGACCAGAATTTCTGTTGCCAAGCAAGCCTGTTGTTAAGTGAGTCACTCAATTTTATAATTTTTTTCCATGGTTGTTAAGTGAATCATATAGTTAAGTGAATCTAGCTTTCCGCATTGACTTTGCTTGTCAGAAGCTGGCTGGGAAGCTTGCAAATGGCAATCACATAACACTGAGATGCTGCAGCCATCATAAATACACGACAGTGGCCAAGAGGATGAATTTTGAACACGTCACTATGGTGATGCTGCAATGGTCATAAGTGCGAGGACCAGTTGTAAGTCACTTTTTTCAATGCTGTTTGAACTTCGAATGGTTGCTAAACAAATGTTTGTAAATCAGGGACTATCTGTACTTTGTTTTTTCCTGTAGGCATCTTTCTCACTTGTTCTTTCTTTCATTTAGTTGTAATTTATACTCTCTCTTCTAAAAAGCAGTACAAATTCCACAAAATATACAATCCTATTGCTTCTGGGGAAGCATCCCAGGGACCCTAACACTGTATGGTTTCCAGAATTCCCCACCGAATTCTAGCGCGCTAGGATCAGTTTTGCAGATAACAGGACCAGTATCATTCAGAAGCCTAAAAAAGAGATGTAGCAAAGGGTAGGATAGGATATAGCAGTGTGAGGTAATGGTTAAGGTACTGGACCAAAGAACTCACCTGGTAACTTTGTGCCAATCACACAATGGCCCAGCAGCATTGCTCACAATTGGTGCTAAAAGAATAAAACCAGGAGAAGGGCAGACTTCTATACACAGGTAGTCCTCGACTTATCACACTTTGCTTAGTGACTGTTCAAAATCACTGCACTGAAAAAGTGACATATGACCATTTTTCATACTTACAACCATTGCAGCATCCCCATGGTCACGTGATCAAAATTTAGACACTTGGCAACTGATTTATATTTATGACGGTTGCAGTGTTCCGAGGTAATACGATCACCTTTTGTGACTTTCTGACAAGCAAAGTCAATGAGAAAGTCAGATTTGCTTAACAACCCTGTCACTAACTTAACAACTGCAGTGATTCACTAACAGCTGTGGCAAGAAAGGTCATAAAATGGGGCAAAACTCACTTAACAAATGTTTCACTTAGCAATAGAAATTTTGGGCTCCATTGTGATCATAAGTCGAGGACTACCTGTAGTTCCCCTCCCCTCTATGCAGTTTTCCTAAATTCATACAGTATGTAAGAATCAGATACCAGCTTACTGGTATCATATAGCAGAAATATAGCATTCCATTAAAAAAAATACAATTCTCTTAACATCTGGAAAGACCCACTGATGTCATTATTTGGAATTGCTCAAATCAAACAACTCTGTTAATCCTGACTTATTAACTGAGCTATGGTGGCGCAGTGGTTAGAATGCAGACTCCTTCTGCCGACTGTCAACAATTCGGCAGTTCAATTCTTACCGGCTCAAAGTTGACTCAGCCTTCCATCCTTCTGAGGTCAGTAAAATGAGGACCCAGAGTGTTGGGGGCAATATACTGACTCTGTAAACCACTTAGAGAGGGCTGTAAAGCACTGCAAAGCGGTATATAAGTCCAAGTGCTATTGCTATACTTATAGCATCAGTTCATAAAAGAAGAATCTTTTACATTCAGTAAAAGTAAGTATCCCTGAATTGTGCATATGGTTCTTGCTTTTAATGATACTGTATTTATATTTTGAAAAAGATTGCAAGTCCTTTAAACATTATCTTCTGTGGAAATCTTAAAATATCAAAATTCATAAAGACTGTAGAAAAAAGTATATAATATCCTGGTCTGGAAACATGACACAACACATTTGCTGAAACTAAGCATATTTGAGTGGCACAATCTCCAACAATGCCTTCTATTCATGGAACTGAAGAGAAAACATGAAAGAAATACATCTGCTTTTGAAAGTGAGCTTAAAGGCATTTTTACATTTTCTTATGTGTCTTAAGGGAAACTATTTTTTTTTAAATTTCACTGAAAATTCACTTTTAAACCACACCTGGTACCAAATGAAGAATCCACAGATGGTTTCTCTTACTCTACAAGCCTAATTCATAGAATCATATGCTGGAAGAGACTTTGGAGGTCTTTTAGTCCAACCCCCTACCCAAGGCAGGAGTACTTATATCAGTGGTGGCGAACCTATGGCACAGGTGCCAGAGGTGGCACTCGGAGCCCTCTCTGTGGGCACACGTGCCGTTGCCCCAGTCTTGCCTCCCCGTGACCCCCTCCTCACCAGCAGCCCCCTGGAGGAGAGTCGCCCCCGAGCGTGGCCCACGCGGAGCAGCGCAGCCAAGGACATGGCAGCCAGGCAGCGTAGACAAGACTCTGCCCTCATGCCCCATTGTGCACAGTTGATGCTGTGGGGCGCGGGCAGAGGGCGTGGCCACCATGGTGCTGCTGGGCTGCCTGGGTGATCTGCGGGCCCTGGAGGCGGTGAGTGGCCCTGCGGGCAGGCGGGGTGGGGGCGGGGCAGGGGGTGGAGTGGGGGCGGGGCCAGTTTTTGGGCACTCGGTCTCTAAAAGGTTCGCCATCACTGACTTATATCATCTCAGGCAAATTACAATTATTTTAATCTATCATTGAGTATGCTTCATCAAATAGATCAGCTATCCTACATCATGCCTGAAATCTGGATTGCGTATCTCTCCCCGCCCTATCCTTGCATTGACTTGCAATTATTCATAGATAAGTTTTCAAAATCATTAATCCTAAATCGATTCTTTCCATATTAAGAACCTCTAGTGGCCAGTTTTACAACATCAGGCCATGCATTTATTGCAACACGCTCCCCTCTCCACTTTCTGCCAGCCACCAGGCATGCCTTTAAAAAGCCAACTGAAGTTTACCCTAGAGACAAAGAAGGAAAAAGGTTGACTGTGCTTTTGATTCAGTATTATTAATTCAGTACACCATCTGCAGGCACTGTTCACATTATGGTATTGCAGGGAGACATCAGGACTTCACTCCAATCTCCAAAAAGGTTGCCAGAAGACCCAGGGTTATTGAGTGCTGGGTTTCAATATAGGAAAGAAGCGTTTGAGGCCCATTTGCTATCAAGTAATAGCAATAGCAATAGCACTTAGACTTATATACCGCTTCACAGTGCTTTACAGCTATCTCTAAGCGGTTTACAGAGTCAGCATATTACCCAGAACAATTTGGGTCTTCATTTTACCAACATCAGAAGGATGGAAGGCTGAGCCAACCTTGAGCCGGTCAGAATCAAACTGCTGGCAGTCAGCAGAATTAACCTGTAATACTGCATTCTAACCACTGCACCACCGCAGCTCTTATCAAAACACAACTCACAGGTGCCACTAGAGGTGGAAATGGAACAGCAGCTCCCACAACAATTTGCCTCAATGACATTGAGCAAAGGGGTGATTACACACCTTTTAAGTCAAAAAATGTGGAGGGGGGAATTACCCTAGGCAAAAGCAGTTGCTTTAAGTCATGCATCCATATAAGTACCATGTAATGCCAAGTGGTCTCAAATTCTACAAAAAATACAGCTTTTTTCTGTTAAAATGCACACCCTTCCACAAGTACAAAGATAGCCAGTTAAGATTATCTGCAAAAAAAGGGATTGACATGGGACATACAAGTAGTCCATATTTAATAATTGCCTCATTTAGCAATTGTTCTCAAAATAGTGATGACAAAGTAACTTTGATCCCAATCCTCATATTTACAACCTTTGTGGGTTTGTAATTAAAGGAAAGCTGAAATAAGATCAAAAGCACAATTGCAGTTTTATTTAGTGAGAACGTCACTTAAGGATCAAGTTCAATTGAGTTGCGAATCCCAATTGTGATCCCTAAATGAGGGCTACCTGTATTTGTTTATTAAATGTAACACCTTCCCTTTCAGACGAATCCTGTGAATAAGTTTAATATAATAAAGCAATGGTTAATTCAAAACCCACATAATAAAATAATCTTATTTTTGTTGTTGGCCAGTTTTAAATAACAGAAAATAATTTTAGATAAAATTTGGTGAATCAGAATGTGGAATCATCAACATACTGGTGATACAGACCCTCTAAACTCTATAGGTAGCCCTCGATTTACGATTGCAATTGAGCCCAAAATTTCTGTTATTGAGACATTTGTTAAATGAGTTTTGCCCCATTTTATGACCTTTCTTGCCATAGTTATTAAGTTAGTAACCTGGTTGTTAAGTGAATCTGGCTTCCCCATTGACTTTGCTTGTCAGAAAGTCACAAAAGGTGATCACATGATCTTGGGACACAGCAAAAGTCATAAATATGAACCAGTTGCCAAACATCTGAATTTTAATCATATGATCATGGGGATGCTGCAAAGGTTGTAACTATGAAAAATGGTTTTAAGTCATATTTTTCAGTGCCATTGTAACTTTGAATGATCACTAAACGAACTGTTGTTAAGTCGAGGACTACCTGTATTCAGGATTCTTCTATAGAGCCAATTTGGTGCCCAGAAATCAGGAGGTCATGAGTTCTAGTTTTGCTTTAGGCACAAAAGCCAGCTGACTGACAATGAACCGGTCACTCTCTCTCAGCCCAACCCACTTCAGAGGATTGTTGTTGTGAAGAAAATAGGAAGAGGAAGGAATATTGTATATGTCTGCCACTTTGAATACTTATAAAATAATAAAGGCGGGATAAAATTTAATAAATAAATAAATACACTACATCAGAGGTCTCCAACCTTTTAGGCACCAGGGACAGGTTCGGTGGAGAGAGGTTTTTCCGCGGACCGGAGGGTGCGTGGTTTTGTGTGCTGCCTGCATCCCGCAGATGGGGCTTTACTTGTTTGTGTAAACCGGTTGCTGGCATGCCATGGCCCAGTACTGGTCCACGGACCGGGGGTTGGGGACCCCTGCACTACGTAACATAATATAGGGGACAAATTGCAGCCCTAAGGAACAGCATAGCCCAATCGCTGGCCACACATGGAACAGGTCTCTCCTAGCACTACCTTCGAAAGTCATACCTTCAAGCAGCATTTGAGCCATAAGAAAACAATCTTTCTAAATTCCATCCAAGGCAAATAGCTCAGAAGGAAACCATGATTATTGGAATCTAAAAGCTGCTTAACAGTTCCATGCTTAAGATTAGGGTTAGGGTCACTAGCATTTCCCATCTTATGTATAAGTTAAATAAAGAGACAGTTTGGTCTAGTAGTTACCAGGTTAGAAGGCAGAAGATTGTGAGTTCTAGTTCCAACTTAGCCATGAAAGCTAACCGGTTGACTATGGGGCAGTCTTACTAAGATGTATGATGTAAACTTATAGTGCCTTTATTAATGTCTATAATGCCAACCCACCTCACAGGGTTGTTGTTGTGGGGAAAACAGGAGGAGGAATTGGAATGTTCACCACCTTGAGTTATTTGTAAAAGTAATAAAGACAGAATACAAATAAATAATTTTTTTAAAAAATTCAAGGAAACAAAAACTATCTGTCCTATTCCCAAACCTAAGCTTCAGTAATGAATTTCATTGAGAAACAAATGATGATGAGTTGGCATCACATGCTCTAACACCTTGCCCAAAACAGAAAAAAGCTATTTTTCCCTTTAAGTGGTAGGATTTAATGAAGATTTTTAAATTAAAAAAGAATCTTACTCCACTCGTTTTAGAATCGCAATTGATATAAAGAAGTTCCATACTGGAGATATTCAAAATGTTCTTCTGGGATTCAGTTCTCCAGACTGCAATATTTATGACAACAGAAAATGGTACCTTCCTCCATCATCTTGTCTAACTCAGAAAACCAGATTGAACGTGTATTTATGAATAAAAAGGATACATTCCAATTTGGACAAGCCTATGTTGGTCATTCAATTCATGAAGATCTGAGTCACTGATGACAGCCTTAAGTACTTTTCATATGTGTAACTTGTTTTGTAATGAAAATCATTGTTCTGCGGTACTTAAAAGGAACTCCCTTTTTAAATTTGGCAGATGGAAAATACACATTAATAGCTTTTCCATGAATGTTTCATTTATGGTGTTGGAAATACTGTACTAAATTGTTCTTGCAGACATATCAGATTAAAGCAATGTTTCTGGTAGGCAGATTTTATAGCAAATGGAAAATAAACTAAGGTTCAGCCATGAGGATGTGATCTGGCATACAGTTGAGGAAGTTACACAATATGGCCATGTTTATACAATAAAAATATCAGTCAGAGGCACAGGAACTTTTTAAAATTAACTGAAGTTTCTTTTCAAATACTATTGTGTCAATGCATGCAATATTTTAATGTCAACATTTTCCAGTGCTAATAAGAGCCATATGCTAATGTTCAGGTCTTTATTAAATTCTATGAGACTTCCCTCCCCCTCCCAATGTTTGGAAAGTTGATGTGTGTGCGCATTTATGTGTGCTGTGTTAACTTCATTAAAAGATTGATTTAAGTGCTATTTATTTTTAGGACTCATTAGTAAGAATGAGCACATATATTGCCTGATGAAAACAAAAAGTTAATGTAATTCCATGGCATAGTTGCACAATTAAAATGCACAAAACAAAGTCTTTAAAAGGTCAATTTCCAAACACAGCATCCTCATAAAGATTACACCAAGAATGTTTTTGTGTAGCTCTTTTGAAACTTCCAGTGTCATTCAGCTTCAATATCCATTTTAATTTTTGTGCTATAATTTAGCTGCTTTGTCTTTCCTTTTGGCTCATTAAAAATCCATCTCTCAACTTTTGTTGAAATTACAGTTTTGGTTGCCCTTTTGTTTAGATTTTGCTCCTCGGAGGTGAATTCCTGATTCTGCAGTTTATTTATTTATTATGTCTGTTTTCTACCTTTTCTCTAAGGAACTCAAGAAATTAGTCTAAATTATTACCTTCTATATCTACACAAACACACCGACTTCTGATCCAGCCATAATTCCTGAATCAATAAACCTTGGCTGTTCAACAGGAATGTGTACTCCCTGGGAATAAGCCCTCTGCTACAAGCTCTTGCTCCTCATCTTCTAACTACACTGACTTTAACTGTGTACTTCCTTTGCAATTACATAACAATTTCATACAGGCAATTGGTTTTATCCCATGGTTGGCACATTATGGGAAACTATGTTCTAACAAAGCAGGCAGGGCTGAATTAAGAGGTATTAGAGAAATAACAAAAGAGAAAGAGTTGGGAAAGCACACAGCTCATTAAAGTCACCTTCCCTTCCATTTCTGCCAACATCAAAGTTCACTTCTGATTTTTTTTAAAAAAGAAACTACGGCACTGTGACACTGTGATTCCCACAATGTTTGGCTCTCTCCTGATATTACAGAATGGATGTTGTGCAATGGAGGACTTGAGGGCATGTTGATGAACTGCCACAAAATACTCTTATCTATCTTCTAATTGCACACAAATTGTAGTAAATAGGATAGCACTTATAAGCAGTCCATGAGATGGGGAGAAAATCTTATATTTGAAACCATTATCAAGCCCTTCTTAAAATTTTACAAATATATAAATCTTCCAGAGATCATGGATATGCACTGTTACTACTTATTTAAATATTGGCCTTTTGCTTTAAAAAGCCAAATACTCTTTTTGTATAGACACGTTATAGGACATTAATGTAGCAGCACATTGCAGAAAACCAGCAACTTTGGAAAAATTTTCTTATAAGGCCATGGAAATTCTAACGTTCAGCTGTAACATATAGGCTGATGCTTCCTGCATTTCTCCATCATTACCAGAGAGCAAAACTAGAAAATGGTGCTTATTTATTTAAATCATATTTATATAGTCACCAGCCTCACAGAACATGTCTCTGGGCGGTTTGTGTTTCAGCAGTAGGAGCCTTCATTGACATAATATTTCAATATAACCTAAACTGAAAGAATAATTGGCTTTCCATTGCCAACCCACAAAAGGAGGAGTAAGATGACCAAATCTATTACTCATCAGCTAAAAGAGTTGTGGTGGCTCAGTGGTTAGAATGCAGTATTGCAAGCTAATTCTGCCAACTGCCAGCAGTTTGATTTTTAACCGCTCAAGATTGGCTCAGTCTTCCATCCTTCTGGAGGTCGGTAAAATGAGAACCCAGACTGTTGGGGGCAATATGTTGATTCTGTAAACCTCTCAGAGAAGGCTGTAAAGCACTGTGAAGTGGTATGTAAGTCTAAGTGCTATTGCTATTAACTCCTTTATCTATATTCTGGAACATTAGAGAGCATGACTTGATCTTCTAAGTGACATCCTTTCAGGTATCTAATGATGCTTTCATATTTCTTTAATTTCTAGTACTTAATCATACTAGTTGCCTATATTCTGATCCTGGTCCTATTTCTCCGATTCATTTTTTAAAGAGTGATGCAGTATTAGAAGCAGGATGTCACTGAAACAGAATGAAGTGTAGCAATAGCTTCCTTGGAAAATATGCTTCTGTTAAGAGTTCCAGGGAAGAAATGGTGGACTGAAGATGGCTCCACAAAAAATGGAGCTGACGACCTTGGCAGAATGAAGAGCTGGTGAGTAGACTGGCTCTTTGATAATTCCTCTCCAAACAAGGAGATCCTCCATAAGTGCTTTAGAGCAGGGGTCCCCAACCCCCAGTCCTTGGACCGGCACCGGTCCGCGGCATGCCAGCAACCTGGCCGTGCAAACAAGCAAAGCCCCATCTGCGGGATGCAGGCAGCACATGAAACCACGCCCCCTCTGGTCCGTGGAAAAATCTTTCTCCATAGAACCAGTCCCTGGTGCCCAAAAGGTTGGGGGCCTCTGCTTTAGAGAGCTGCTCTTCACAAGGAGATTGCAAGATAGTACACTCAGAAAGTTTGGAACTTTTGGGGACAAGAGAATTGATTGACATGTTTTATAGCACCAGGTTTTGTAAGTTTCTTTCAATCCTTAGCAAAAGAAGTTTGAACTACAAGTTTTTTTTTTAATAAAGAGCAAAAGGATGATTAAAGCTTTGATTTTAGAAAGTTAAAACAGATTAAGAGTCTGGAAAAAACTGAAATAATGTTTTGGGATTAATTATGAAGAATCCTTCCTGTGGGAAAATGCTTCTGTTTTGAATTTAAAAAAAATAGAAGGAACCTAGAGGAAACTAAAGATTATAATTAAAGGAGAAAAATACTTAAACTTGATTTACAATTACAGAATGAAGCACAATATTTTAACACTGGACATACTGAAAGATATTTTTGGACAATGGACCCAGAAATTAATTTTAAAAATGTCTGCCTCTATTGATAGAGTGTGTCTAAAATTTGCTATGGAAGAGGAACAAGTTCTACTTGATAAGATCAAGACTGATTTGAAAGTGAATTTAAAAATGACATGGAAAAGATGTTACACTGGACACACAAAGAAATTAGCTGATATCTTAACAATTAAAATGAATAAACAAACAAGAAAAACCAAGACAGTGACCTGGAAATTTTTCTCTATGGGATTTACAAAAAAAGTCTTGTTAAAATTTTGAAGAATTTTGTGAGAAGCGACAAATATAAAAATGAAAAGAAATCAAGTTATATGACATCATTTGAAGGTACTAAAGATTAAGTTTGGTAGAAATTAAAGTAAGGAATATAAAGCTGATATATATTTGATTAAGGTTAAAATAGATAAATTGTTAGCTCTCGTAAATCTTAATGGACTTTTGGTGATATCAGGATTAAAATGAGAAGGCTTTTAGGTTTATAAAAAAGAAATGGGATATGGGAAAAAGAGATCATTTGTTGTACTTTAAGAGAATATGATAAGTTATTAAAATTGTTTATACTTCCGATGAAGGCAAGAAGTAACGTATTTGTATATTTTTATTTTTATTTACTATATTTAGAATATAATATTTCTATTTCTTCCTTTTTCTTTCTTAAATTCTTTCTTTTGATTCTTTTTTCAGTTATTAGTTTTTACGGTTATATTTAATAAAATTGCTATTAAAAATAAAATATGCTTCTGTATATCCAATTTTTTATATATGCCTTGCACTTTTGACTCATATTTAACAGTATTTTCCAATCAATTGTATCAAGTACTAAACCAAGGACTTTTTCATAAATACCATTACCAAGCTTGATATTCCTCTATATCTGTGCATTTCATAAATACCATTACCAAGCTTGATATTCCTCTATATCTGTGCATTTGACAGGAATGTTGTGTTTCTTAAAAGTTATTCTATCATTTTGATTCAATTTCTTTAACTTACCAAGATATATCTGAATTTAATTTTTCTTTTCTAGAGCATTGACACATCCCAATCAGTTTTGTGGTATCCACAAATCTAATAAGTATACCTTTCACTTTTTCATCTGATTCACGTTTGAGCCATGGCTCTCCATTCAATACACTGCCCTAGATATTATTGAGGAATATAAGCAATCAATGTATCTACTTAACTGAAATCTGCACAAGCCCATGTTTAACTAACAGAATGTCAAGAGATACTGTACCAGATTGCCTACACACACACACACACACAAACTCTTCCATGATTTTGACATAAATAGGCTTGCATTCAATAAGCCATTCTTCCATTGATGTCAATGGCTTCCATAGATGAACATAATATATTGCTATCAAGTGCTGAAATGTCCAAGATTTTAGATTAGTTTTAGTTTTATTCACTATAAGCTGAATTCCTCTGTTCTAATCTTATCAACTTCCAGCAGTTCCTCTCAATCTCTGTCATAAAACAGTAGACTTTTAAATCAGCATGCTCTGAAATGCATTATAAACAAATGCAATAAATAGTTCATTTCCTTTCTTGCCTTTCTGAGAAATTTGGGCATCACATAGTTTAATTAATAAAACAATATCTCACTCTCAAATATCAAATAGCACGCAGCAGTATTTTCAGATTTTATGAAAGACATACAAAAGACTACATGGATCAGTTCTTTCAACCACATTACTATCCCCTGCCCAAATCATCACTTTCTAAAGAATGGGGAAAAAAAACACCTCACAAATGTTTAAAAGAATGGTCCTTGGAATCCTATGCTTTGTTAATGAACTGTCAGGATTGTAGCTAAGAACAGATGTTCTATATGCAGAACAGTTCTGGTTCAGTCCCTGACATTTCCAGGCAAAAGGGTGTAACAGCATAATATTGGAAAGAATTCTGCCAAAGATTTTGCAGAGCTAGTGTCACATGTGTATCCCGTTTCATGGACTTAAGCTCCCAGAATTCCCACAGATGGCACCACTATTGGAATTCTGGGAGTTTGTCTGCACTTCTGGAAAACCTCTAACTTGGAAATGTTAAAACAGACAAACAAGGATAGGTAGGCCAAATTGGATGGCATAAGGCAGATTTCTGCAATTCTGTCAAGCCTCCACACCAAGCTCAGCTGTAAACCTTGGTTCCCTGGATACTTAACCCCTTATTCACAGACTGGCTTCCCTGGAAGTAGGGCCTCAAACATGACCAGATTAGACTCTTTATTGAATACAAAAATGTGGCCATGGCACATAGAATACACCGACAATATACTTACACAAAAGCCAAAGCTTTATATAGGACTATATTCCAGGGTTTCAACTCTAAACCTTTCCTTCTGCTTTTCCAAGTCAATGGATGTTTGGTCATTCTTGAAGGTCTTGGTTGGCATCTAGTATGCGTTGACATACTGTATAAGTTCTCCCTAGCCCAGGAACCACAGGTTCCTGCTTCACCAGATTCATTCATTCATTCATTCATTCATTCATTCATTCATTCTGCACTAAATGAACACTAATGTTTTGATGGGAACTATTTTGAAACTGAATTACAATTTGGGAATTGTAGATCAATAAATTATATTGCATCAAAAGCAATAGTGTTAAATGGTATGATGGAGATTCAAACAACAATTCTTTCTCTAGCTTTCATTCTACTGAGTAAGGGCTCGACATAAATGATTGACACAAGGAATATTTTATCAAACAATAAAGAGAAAAATAAATTGCTGCTACTAATATCAAGGTCTATTTTCAGCAATATTATGCATCTTCAAAAGCAGATGACCAAATCATTAACCAAATACCAATGGGAGCCATGGCAGTTAATGCTTGAGAGAGAGAGAGAGAGAGAGAGAGAGGAGAGAGAGAGAGCGGAGGGAGAGAGAGAGAGAGAGAGAGAGAGAGAGAGAGAGAGAGAGAGAGAGAGAGAGAGAGAGAGAGAACACATGACTTGGAGAACACATGACTTCAAAAGGTCCTTGAAACAGTCACAGTGAGGGTGAAGATACAGGAAGATACAGCGATGTGTGTTTTGAAGAGCACAGTCCCACAAAAAGACTATAGGACAGTACAACTTCTGGGAGTTCTGACAGTACAACTGAAAGTTATGAAACTGAAAAAATGTTATGAAACTGAAAAAATGAAAGTTAGAAATACAGGTAGTCCTCGACTTAGGGCCACAACTGAGCCCAGAACTTATGTTGCTAAGTAAGAAATTTGTTAAATGAGTTTTGGCCAATTTTACAACTTTTCTTCTTGCCACATTTGTTAAGCGAATCACTGCCGTTGTTAAAGTAGTAACACTGTTGTTAAGTGAATCTGGCTTCCCCGCTGACTTTGCTTGTCAGAAGGTTGCAAAAGATGGTCACATGATCCCAGGACATGGCAACCATCATAAATTTGAACCAGTTGTCAAGCATCTGAATGTAAATCGCATGACCATGGGGAAGCTGCAACGGTCATAAGTCTGAAAAATGGTCATAAGTCACTTTTTGCAGTGCTGTTGTGACTTCAAACGGTCATTAAATAAACTGTTGTTAAGTCGAGGATTACCTGTGCTTGTATCAGTTATGTACACAAATATGCCCCCACAATCTGAATGATAATTTTGTGTATATCGATATGCACATATGTGTGTATGTGTGTGTGTGTTTGCATACATATACAAAGGGAGAGAGTTTTTTAAAATGATTCACTGAAAGCATGAATGGGATGGAAAAAAGGATATGAATGTAGCACTAATAGGGGCTAGGTGTACAATGATTTGTTTGTTCTTAGGTTGGAGTTCTGCCCTGTACAGACACCAAAATATTTTGCCACTTGCAACTGCTACCTTTTTACCTGTAGTCATCAACAGAAGGAGAAGAAACATGAGCCATCCTTACTTGCTTTGACTTCTCTTCCTAGGCAACAGGGCAAACTGAAATAAAAGGATCTGGCTGGTGAAAGGAAGCTTGAGAAGGAGCTGACTCATGAATAAACACCACCAGTGTTTCATAGAACTTAAGTGAGATGTAGACAGTTTTATGCCTCATTATATTTCCTTTCACTCACAGAAACATTCTGTAAGGAAATAGATGTGTCCACAGGCAAACTAATCAATCAGAAAACCTAACTGTGCTTGTTCTTTTGTTGTTACAAGATACCAGGAAGAGAGAGAAGACATCTATGGAGCTTCTGAAACCCAAAATGAATCACTTTTAACCACAAGTGAGTTACTGTGTAGCTACATATGTGACCACATGCCACATTATACCTTGAAGTATTTAATGGAAAAAGCTAGGCAAAACATCTCATTTTATCCACAAGAATAATTAACGATTTATGCTTTTATATAGATGGTTCATGGAAGAAAGCCAGAACTCTGAAGAGAAATTATCTAAAATAACTTTTAAAAAAGCTATTATAGCAAAATTTGGGCTGGGAAAAAAAAGGAAGCCTTGATTAACATTAAAAATGTTGATGCTAAAGTATTCAGCTACTCTGAAAACTGTATTATCATAAGAACATTTACATATTCTATTAAAATACACAGTGAACAATAACACACAGTTAAGGTGTAAGTCATCCTGCTTTTAGAAAAATAGAGCTTCTCAATGTTGAACTTCCACTCACATAATTCAAGACCTCTTCAAGGAAATTACTGTATTTCAGTGTGAGAAGTTGAAGCCCTCCTTTTAAAAAGCCAGATATGAGGATAGTGGCTATCAAGGGACGTATCTGGGATCCCACTGATGCCCATAGGCACCAACTGCCTATCCTTGGCACAGAAGGAGCTTCATACAACATCAGAGCAGAAGTGAAACTAAGAGTGCAGAGAAGAACAGCAAAGATGATTAGGGGACTAGAGGCTATAACCTATGAAGAACAGTTGCAGGAATTGGGTATGTGCAGTTTGATGAAAAAAAGGACTAGGGGTGACATGATAGCAGTGTTCCAATATTTGAAGGGCTGCCACAAAGAATAGGGGATCTGCCTATTCTCCAAAGTACTTAAAGGCAGAACAAGAAGCAATGGATGGAACTAATCAAGGAGAGAACCAACCTAGAAATTAGGAGAAATTTCCTGATAGAACAATTAATCACTGGAATGACTTGCCTCCAGAAGTTGTGGGTGCTCCAACACTGGAGGTTTTCAAGAAGAGATTGGACAACCATTTGATTGAAATGATATATATATAGGGTTTCCTGCTTGAGCAGCAGGTTGAACTAGAAAACCTCCAAAGTCCCTTTCAACTCTGTTATTCTGAAACAGACCAATAGTATTGTTAATCAAGCTTCCTGCTCCCACAAAGAGTCCCTTGAGAAGTCTAGAACAAAAACATGAACTTAGAAGCCCTCTCTGCTTCTCCCTTCCATGCTATACAGATATTGGCGGTAATGTACAAAGATTAGTAGCCATTAATAACTTTATCATTCAGGAATTAGTCCAGTCCTTTCTTCAAATCATAAAAATTGATGACCAGCCTATAATTTGTGACAGTATTATAATTTAACTAAACTTTATCTGAAGAAGCGCTTCCTGTCCTGTACCTCCTACTACTGAACTTTACTGAATGACCCATGAATCTACTATGATCAATTTCCTCCACAAGACTTTCCTTTAAAAGTTGCCAGCATATTATTTTGAAAAGACAGTATCTTAATTTATATCCATCCACACAAGAACTACCTAATTATTCTCACTCTTTGCTTTCTGTCTTTCAGTTATCAGTTTCCTCAAAGTACCAGAATCCTCTTTACCTGCAGATTTGGCTAGTAGTCTTTGGCTTTTCTCAAAAGGTTTTTACAAATACAAGGAAATAGTGTCTACTCCCTTCCCCTGCCCCCAGCTTCCTGATATTGTCTAAAGAAGGGGTACAAAATGGGGAGAGGGCTTCATAACGCCCATCTCACAATACCCTCTCTTCTTAAAAAAAAATTGGCAAAAATTAAGGGACATTTTAACACTTAAACCATGTTCATTTAATCTAACCATTAGAATACAAACCTTGACATATAATATCAAGGTCTGTAGGAATCAAGTTATCAGAAAGTATACAATCCTGTTCTAAAACAGAGACGGGAGATTGGTCATCTTCCAGTTGTTGCTGGATTCCAGATTCAAAATAACTCTGACAACTTAATGAAACAGGTATCTTTGAAGGAACCATGTTAAGTCTTCTTCAGCAAACCTTGAAATCCAGTATGCTTGATAATTATCTTAATGTTCACTATGACCACCACTCAAAATACTCATATACCAAATTAAATATTATTTTCTTGTAGCATACACTTTAAGCCCCACAAGCCTCCTTACTATTTTTCCTTTGGAAATTGTTGCATGGTAAGCCCTATGGATAGAAATATAGAATAAAAATTGAAATGAATCACAAAATAACATTTGCCCATTATAAATGCCAATTGCTTTTAATCTCCTGGATCTTAAGAGGTTCTCTTTTTTAAAATTAACATTCCACTAGATTACTTTTCAAACTTCTGGGATCAAGACTGACCTCGGAAATATGTTATGTATTTTTGAACAAGACCAAGAGAGAGCAATCACTCAAGATCAATGCCAGTTGCTCAGGCAAAGCCCAAATCTTAACCAGATGAATTTATAAGCTAACAAACCAGAGAAAACCAATGTTTTGCATAGTTAGAGGTAAGAATTTTTTAGGTTGAGAAGACTTTGTATTCTCACTCTTTGATCTCTAGTTGTGAGTACAATAGTTTATCACAATGACCAGACAGCCCTATAGCCATCAGAAAGTTCTTGATTCCAAATGCTTGAAACTCTCAAAAGTGTAATTTTAACAAATCTTTTAAGTTGGATATGAAGTGACAATTTGTCTATCAAAACTTCGGTCTAGGCTTCCGGTTCCGGATCGCGGCACACGCAGTCGCACAGAGAGATCCGTCTCTCCCACCGGCTGTTTTCCCTCCGCCGGTAGACCCTTAATCGGGTCGAAAGTCGCCCTGGAGGGGCGACCACCGTTGAGGAGGCCCTCGTTTGACTGGGGAAGGGCGGCAGCTCCTTCCTCAGTCCGAGCCAGCTCCTTAGGGCCATCGGAGAAAAGATCGGCCAGTAAAATGGACGATCACTTTGCTGCACCAGCCGAAAGCCAGAAGAATAACTAAGCATAAAGAACCCCTGTGGAGAATCCGGGTGAGACCTTTCCTCCCCCTTCTTTCCCTAATTACTCTCCTGTAAAAAGCTTTTGTATTTGAATTACTTCCCTGCTGTGAGAGAGCAGCGTTTGGGAAAAACAGCTTTGGGAATTGAAAAAAAAATAAACCAGTTAACTTTTTATTGACTATTCAACTCCTGAAAACATTTCTATTTTTGATTATTACTATTATAACTACGCTATTTACTATTTTGGAGAGGCCTTTCTTCTTTATTTTTTTAATGTGAAAAATAAAAAATCTATTAACTTGGAAAGAAAGACCTTATAGCCTGCTGAGGACATCTTGTGACAAAAAGTGTTACTGCAACTGTATATTTTTTTTCATTGCTGGAGGATGGCTTTAACCTTCAAAGGATGATAAGAGTAAGATAACTGAAACAGCTGTGTGGTGATTTGGTCTACTAAGAATTGGAGGTGAATATTTGCTGACTTTTACGAAATATAGCCTTCACAAAAAGATTAAAAGATCCTTTCACCACTGACATGGAACTTAACACACAGCTGGATTATGAGCTTATACTGGAAAAAATCTTGGAAGCCACGGAGAATATGAACTCTTACTTCCAAATTTTGACAGATCAAGTTATAGGTCGAAGAACAGTGGAGAAGGAGCAGAGTGGCGCTAAAGAGACTAGTGAGCAATATATACAACCTAAAGAGGAACCATATCTACAACTCAACTATGAAACTACACCGGGAGAAATTGTGGAAACTAAGGAACAAATCAACTTTATACAACCCCAAATGCAATCTATGGAGAAGCTTGATGATCAAAGAATAACTTTAACAGATGCCTGAAGCATCAACATCAATAGAGACTGACACTCAGATACAAGTTATTGAAAATTGTGATAATGTGGATAAACAACTAGTAACTACAACATGGAATAAAACAGCTTCCACCATCCAAAGGCTACTAGAAGAAAGGGAAGAGAACTTTGACCAATCTGAAGCGTTGAGGAATACTGACTTTCTAATATTGTGGTTTGATGATGCAGGAATTTTATTATGGAAACCGGTGTGGCACAGAAAGAAACCTAGAGTTAGATTTAAAAATGTGTTTTAAAATTTCATTTAATGGGTTTAAAAAGGCTTTTGAGATTTTGACTGATTTAATAACTAACGGAGTACGTGAATTCTGTAAGAGGATATCCTTTGTAATAATATTTTGTTTTAGATATGATAATTACTTGGAGAGGTAAACTTTATCTACTGGGTTAAAAAGACTTTCTATAGACATAGATGAATTGATAGAATATATATTTAAATCAGATAGAAATGTATCTATTGGACTGATATTTTTATTTTAAATAAGATAATTATTTTGTAATAGAAGAAGAATAAGAGGGATTGGTGACAAGAGAAGAAATGGTATTAATGAAGAAAACATAAGAATGTTATTGTGGGAATAATATACTCATTTTAGATATAATTATTATGTTAAAAAGGGAAATGAAGGACACCCGAAGTGTTAATAATATGTCTATTTAAGGCTAATTGGAATATGGTAACTGTAAATTAGTAAAGCCTAAAAACAGGACTTGGATTTTTATAATTGAAATGTGATTGATGTTTGACAGGATTGTTTGAAGTTTATTTAGAAATGTATTAATTTGAATATGCAATACTATATGAGGGAATTAGAGAGGGAATTTTCAATGAATTAATTTGAGCTATATATCTGTGATTTTTCTTTTGGATGTTTGATATACCCATCTCCACGGTATTTCCTAAGCACCTTGATGTAACCTTTCCACCCCCATAAAAATCCAATAAAATATATTTTTTTTAAAAAAAAACTTTGGTCTAGTATGCTAAAAAAAATAACACAACCAAAAGTAGAATATAATCTGTGATGGGATTACTATGTATATATTTCATGATAGCATTTCCTTCTTTTTATAAGCTTCTTTTCAGTTGATTGACCTCTTTTTTCTGTTACATTCAACCTTTGCTCTAGTCACAAGCCAGATGCTTTAACATGTCAATCGTAATCTCAAAATTAAGAAACAGACCATCTTTGAAGAGCTAACAACAGACTGAGGCAGTCACCAATTGTCACCCACAATTGGCATAAATAGAACTTCCACTACATTTTTAAACTGTATCTGTGGATACCTAAAATTGTTTCAGGCTTCAGCATTGTGGGTCCAAAATTAAGTAGCCTGCCAAGTGGAACTCAAATGATATGAGGCAAATGCTGTCCCAGATGTAGGTATTACCATGTCTTTCATGAGAACAGGCCCTATTGCATGCAACTTTGTCATATAACCCTTGATCTGTGAACCCAAGATATCACATGTGAAAATAATAGTATTTTTGATAGCATAAGCAGACATAGATCATTTTCATGAATTAAGTAAACACTTTGGATCTGCACCTTAATACTGCCCTATGTGCAAATGAAAGGTAGTCTAGAGCAGGGGTAGGCAACCTTGGCTCTTTTATGACTCGTGGACTTCAACTCCCAGAATTCCTGAGCCAGCCAGGGAGTTGAAGTCCACGAATCATAATAGAGCCAAGGTTGCCTACCCCTGGTCTAGAGGCATGGAGAATCTACAAAGCTGAACCAGAACATCAGTATAAGAAATAAATGGTTATAAAGAAACAGTATTGGATTCAAACAATTCCAAGTTGTTAATTGTAATATTCACCTTCCTGAATGTTGTCCCCAGAAGTTGCAATCCAGCTCACCAAAGGCTAATAAGCTCTCTAAACCCTATAGAAGCACAATGTCCCAAATTGGTTTTAGCCTTTTCATGAACATCACTGAGGAGAGCCAAGGATGAGATGATGAAACATGGATCACTTAAATGCTGCAACTTACGTACTTAAGACATCAGGCTATAAGTATGTACGGGTGATGTTTATATGATATTACCATGCAAGTCATTTTGACATCATCATGGTTTGCTGCAGAAACTGCTGGGCCCTTCAGAAGATATCTTGAGAAGGCAAAATTAGTCTTGGTATGCTGTGCTGGCTGAAGTCCACAAGAGTGAAGTCTGGCTCCAGCCTTCCATGGACAAGTCTTTGGCTCAAGAACAGCACCAATCCAACCAGACAGTCTGGTGATGACTGACTAACTACCACCATCTGTATCCCATTTGGCCATATTTTACAGGAATTTGTTTTGCCTCATCGATGAGGACAGAATATTTCAATACTGGGGAGGAACTAAGGGTTGAATGTTTTCTGGTCTCCCAGACATATTGACACAAATGGGCAATAACAAATAACCCAACATTATTTCCATTGTCTAATGTAGATCACCCTCTGCCGGGGACCCAAAGTATAGAGGAACATAGAAATAACCCTGATGAAGACAGGAAATTCGTTATGAAAAAGAAAGATATGAGGGAGGAGAAAAAACTCTAGATATCTTTGTTATGGAACATTGTTTGCTATAAAGGAAGCAGATTTTCAAGAATCTCTTATTACTGTTATTATCAATATACTACTAAAAAATCTGTATCCTTCAATTAGCTGAAACAGTGCATCACAGGACAATGTCAAGGTACCTCAAATGCACTACTAATTTACAGAATTTATATACAATTCAAGACCCATCACTCCTGTGGAATTTCAAGGATCTTCAGATGAGTTATATTTGCAGACTTGCGGCCACTGTCAGCTACAGTCACATGCCTGATTTCCAAGTCTCCTTGTCAACTTCCCACAAAGTCAATGGGGAAGCTGGCAGGAAGCTGAAAGTAGATCCAACTCCCACTGCTTTTTTGCCTGCCCACGGTCATTTTGTTTCTCTCTTTAGGCAAGTAAATACTGACAAAGAATGACCAACAGGTCGTAGGTTGGCTAGTACCCTACAACATTAAAGTCAAATTCCCATCAACCTTGCAATGCCTGTTTCTTGTCTACCTTGAAAAACTAACACAAATATATTTTAGTCCCTTTTCCTCTGTTCCACAACTATGACTGTGCTGTCTGTTAGGATAATTACAATTAAGTAATTGTAAATTCCACTCACAGGCACCTTTGCTTAGAACCAATCCAACATCAAGTGACAACTGTTGTGTGATGATCTGACTTAGGAGATAGGTGATTCAGTAAAATAAACCCTCAGTTCTAAATATACCTACCAGGACACTGTAGACCAGGGGTGTCAAACTCGCAACGTCACGTGATGTGTCACGACTTTTCTTCCATTGCCGGCAATGGGGTAGGTGCGGTTTCAGCATGACCATCTGGCCTGCGGGCCAGCAGTTTGACACCCCTGCTGTAGACCTTACTGGAATTAAGTAAACACAGGGGACGGGGGAGGGCTGTAAAAAGTGAGATTAGATTAATCCTAGGAAAGTTAGATTCATGTTATTTTTTTCCAATCTACCTTACTTTCTACAAACTGTCCATTCTCAAAAGTATTTTAAATTCTATTTAGACAATCTTAAGCAGCATTCTGGGTTTATCTGCACAGCTTATATAATTTGAGACATTTAATTAAGATATTGTTAAAAAATGAACATCAATCTTCTTATTTTAGTCACAAATTACAGTGTACACTGCATTTCATCATGAGCCTTAGATAAAGCTGACAACTTGTTTCACAAACAGTACTTAGGATGGATGGAATAAAAGAAAATTGATTAGACAATATGCCGGTTCTAAAAAAAATTGTTAGCTTCTATACATATGTCTGAAAATCAAAACATCCATTAATGTAAAACCCAATAGCAAAAATATGGAAAACCGGAGTATAATGTAAGGAAAATATCAGCTAGGATTTTTTTTTATCAGACTTGTCTTTCACTACCCAGAGTTTCTAGAAAGATCAGCTGTCTACAAGGTCTCCAAAATTAATGAATAGGAACTGAAGGGCTGGCTGTTGGCAGTAAGATTCTCTAGGTAATAAATTTTAGCATGGCAAGATCTAGTTGTTCAAAACTGGCTGTCATATTTTTGAAGCTTCTGTCGGCATCATGTGACTTCCAGTATAATGGAAAGTTTCAGATGGATCAAAGCACTAATCAATATGACAATTAAAGGGAGGCTAGGATTTCTAGGAGGAAGGGTTAGCACCCTCCAGTTGTTTTCCTCGTGTTAAAAGGTGGCCATTACCATTGAGGCTTTAGAGGTGCCTTCCTGGGGAGTGGCTGCTGTTACAAGCATCACAGGATTTATGTCCAGGACTGAAATCATGAATACATTCAAGGCTTAAATCAAGGAAGTTTATGGGACAGAGGAGAGTTTTACAGATGCTTTGTGCTATTGTTATTTTGCCAGTTGTTACTGAACAATATGTGTGTTATGTAATCTCATGTCATATGCAATATTTCCTTCAGTTAGCATTTGTAGTCAGAGGTCATCATAGTATTGTTTCAGGTTAAGCTATCAAAGTTATCAATAGAAGCTTAAAATATTTATCCCTTGGATTTTATTTCATTAAATAAATCATTCTCCCTTTCTTACTAAGCAGGAAACTCCATCTTACTTATTATGTTCATGGGAGTTTGTCTTGATATGGCAGAATATCCTGAAGCTTTCTCTGCACCTTTGTCAAATTGCATTCTTTATGCCATTATTGCAGATGGGGAAAATTTAAAACAATATAAACTAGTGGCTTATTTTGTCCTTTTCCTCTCCGAGAATTTCTATTTATAAAACCAAAATCAATTTTAAACGCCATGTGCTTAATTGCAGGCTATTTATAAAATAATCTTGTGATGCATCTGTTTGCACAAGAAACTTGTGATGTTTCTATTCATAGAAAAGTTAGATGAAATAATTAATTCCTTCGATCTATAGACATTGTAAGTCCTTTTAGACACTGTCTAATGGAAACAAACATTTCAACAATCAGATATCAGATTGTAATTTTCAGACTACTAATGTTATTTACCCATTGCCTGAACTAGCTTGGAAACCTTAGAAGCATGATGAATTTGACATGTTGGTATTTTATTTTCAATTAGATGATACTAAATGCAGGAGTCAGGATAATATGCTGCATACAGATAGTCGATTTAGGAACACAATTGGGATCAGAATTTCCCTTGATAAGCAAGGTGGTTAAGTGAGTCATCCTCAATTTTATGACCTTTTTTGCCGCCACTGTTAAGCAAATCACTGCAGCTGTTAAGTGAATCATGTGGGCATTAACCGAATCCAGCTTCACTCATTGACCATGCTAGGAAGGTTGCAAATTATAATTATGTGACCCTGGGACATTGCAACTGTCAGAAATGCATACTGGTTGCCAAGTGTCCGAATTTTGATCATGTGGCTGTGAGGATCCAGTAATCTGTCATAACCAACCAGTGGTAAGTCACTTTTTTCAGTGCTGTAATAACTTTAATACAGTTGCTAAACAAGTAGTTGTAAGTTAAGGACTATCTATAATCATATCCATATCCAAGGAAATATTAGCAGGATAATAGCTTTTCCTTTGGGACGGAAGAATGGAGAAACTCACATTTTCAATAGAAGAAAGGCACATAGCTACAGAAGTCATTCACAATACCTTCTTCTCAAGAGTAAGTTATAATTCTGCTGCTGTTCTGCCTTTTAGCTTCATAAAAGTGGACAACGTTGGCATCTTATTTGACAATTTGGTACCTGCTTTTTTACTTTAGCTTTTCATTTGTGCGTATATTTTTTAAAAAAATGTAAGCTGTCCTCTGATAGATCTAATGAGATAAGAAGTGTCCCACAGTGCTGTTTTTTCTCAGTCCTCTGTGTCTGTCTGTCTTTGCAGTTATCCATATCTTTATTGTTCCTTTAAATGGATTTATTTCAGCAAAAAATTAATCTTATATCTCAAGAGTTCCCCTTTTGTGTAGAATCATATTTTCAATACATATTATATTTAATTAATCAGGAGATGCAGGAGTCCCTTGATTCGATAAAATTAACTCCTAAGATTGTAATTTTAGAGACCTAACAGCCAGTACTGGGGCTAATGTGGAACAGATTTATAAATAGCCTTTCTCTCAGAACCAGAGCTTGGAAATACGTATGGGAAGTCAGGTCCTCCTGCCAACGGGGGTGAGAATTTGGCAGACACTCTGCTCTCAGCTGCCAGAATGGACCATGTTTATTTTTGATTTCCCCAAGAGCCCGTTCTTGGAGTGGTGATGATGTAAGGGTTGGCCACGGATTCCAGAGTTATAACTGGCTGTCTAGTCAAGTGGGCCAAAGATGAAAGCAAGAGCAAGATAAATAAAGCATAAGAAAAAAAGGGCTGAAACTTAAGAGCTAAATGACAACCAGGCCATTTTATTTCATGCTGTTTACAGGTTCTGAACGTATGGCCCCAACAGTATGTGAAAGCTCCAGCGTATGTCATTGATTATAACTCAGAGTAAGAGCTCATATTACACACCACTGAGCCTGTGGCTGTCATTAGTGAATACGTACTTACCCTGCATTTGTTTTCTTACAGTGCTCACCTTGCGCTTCTATTTACTTTTCTCCATCTGTGACTACTCAGTCCCAATGCAAGCACAGACTGAGCCTGTTTGCAGGGACAAAAACAAGGTGATGATCACATGGAGTTATTTTATGTATGTGCTTCAATAAAGAGCAATTGTCCATACCTTGCTAAAAATAGTGGAAACTGCAACTGGCATCTCAATATTAGTTAACAAAAAAATAAAGTCTAAAAGAAGTTAGAGCCCAGCATTTGTAGATATTTTTCTGTGTTTCATGGACTTTAGATAGGATAGTTCCCTTGGAAATTGGTTCCAAAGTAAATCTCATACACTGAAATTTTACATTTGAGGAAGCTCACAATGCCTCCTAGGAGGAAACAGTCTGAAAAAAATAATTTTCAAGTGGCAAATTGTAAAAATAATATTGGAAAAACAAGGCAGATATTTACATAGACAAACTGAAAAGGTCCAAAAATGCAATGAAATTGCACTAAACTACAGAAATATCCAGATACTCGTATAGTTGCTGCTGTTTTTCACTGAAGCATAGGCTAAGCTGAGGTTTGTTTAAATCAGTTAGCATGGGGGACAAACTTCCAGAAAACAAGTTCCTGGACCTCCAATCCAGTGGTTAAGACCAAATGGAAGACATAGAAGTGCTTTGAGAGATAATAATAAATGTTGCACCAGCCAAAGAAACAGCTTACCTCATGAATATGTGATTCAGCAATGCAAACGTAGAACCCAAACCATTGGTAACAACCAACACAAGCTTGATAAATCCCCAGGGTTTTTCATTCCAAGCAGGCATCGACATAGAGGCCTCAAGCCCTGTGCTCTGCTATACCAATCACTAGTCAACATGAGGGGTCATATATTTTCCCAACTTGTCTTTATATAGTGGGGAATGGGAGGTGAATTTACTTTGAGGTTTTTGTTTGTCCTTAATATCTTCTAACATTGGAAATGGTAATTAGTGATAGTCTTATTTTCATTTAGCACTAATGGTACTTCTTAAATACAACCTACATGGAAATGTGGCAAGATTGCTCCTGACACGATTGGAAATGAAGTTGCATGTACGCATCTGGAAGCAATCTATGTCTACAAATTTTCCCAGAAATATAATATTTGTACTGATCCAAAACTTAACAGATGGACTAGGTTACAGTCCTTCCTCCATGTATTTTATATCAAGAAACATTCAAATATGCAACTTTTCACCTATTCTTTGAAACAGGGTGGTTCAGAAACCTTACTATGCTACCTGATGTTTCTTAAAGATCACTCTAATGCGACATATTCTTTCTCTATCTCATTTTACTTGGCAAGTTGCAGAATTAAAATTATATTGTAAAAATGCTAATATCAACATTTACAAATTAATTTAAAATGTTATAAAGGGTTTCCAGTTGTAAATTGCTATTGCTCTCCACATTCCAAAATACTATTGCAATTTTTATGATGTGGAAATGTCCAGGTTTTATTGGACCAAATGTTTCAGTTTTCTGAAGGCTATAGGATATGCCCAATATAGTTTCAGTGGATTTAACGCTGTGCCTATTTTTCAATAGGGAAAAGGTTACTGACACCTTTCCAACCATCAGCAAAAGTTAGTTGGCTCAGGCGTGTATTAATGTGATTTGAATGATATTAAAGTAAGGATTGCAAAAGGTTGTCTTAAATCTGTCAAACAGGTTTGAATCTTGCTAATCTAGTTTAGTTTAAAATATGAAATGAAGAAAAAAAATCCACTGCAGGTTTGAAACCCAGCCAGAAGCTTTAAAAACCTATCATTGCCTGCATTTCAACAGTTTCAAAAATGGGTTTCGTAACTTTTGGTTTTCATCTGTATCAACAATGACTGAATAGGGAAAAAACTTTTATTAATGAAATTATAACCAGTTGTGTGTATGGTAACCATGGAAAAGAAACACTTGTGGATTTTTGCTTCAAGCCATTTTAAACTAAAATGTAGCACATGTACAAAGATATACTCTGAAGTTTGTTTTGAAAACCTGCAGGCAATAAACCTGTAATCACTGTTAACTAAGGAACTCAAGCAGGAGAGTGCTCTGATGTTTTGTTTCCCACTTGCGGGCTTCCCACTAGAATCAAATTGGCTATTACAGGAACTATACAATGGACTAGATTTTCTAATCTAGCTGGGCTCTTAACCTCCCCACAAAGAGAAGAGGCAGGAAATCTAGGACAAGCTTTTCCGCACATGGCAGGAGAATCAGAGGGGTACTGTAATCATACTGTTACCAATTCAAGATATCTAGAAGATTTTGGACTGAGAAAGACTGATCCAAAATCAATATTTGCCACAAGGGTCAGCATTGCTGGTGCTAAATTTCTCTCATTCACAGTCTATATTTAATCCAAACATGATGGGGCATTCAAGAAATGGATTTTCTGAAAACCAGCAGTACACATGATCGAAGTAGACTGCAAATATGGAAGCCAACCATATAAAGGGAATGCTTTTTCCTATGAGTTCTAAGAAATGGGGTGAAAGCTCCAAACATAACTTTACCCAAGTAACACATATAATCCCTTTGGGCAAATAAAATGTCTAAAACAGTTCAAGGAAGCGCTCAATGATCCATCAGCAAAAGCCACCATTTCTGAGACACACAGAATCCAGCTTGCATGTGTGGGTATTTTCATGAAAAAGTCATATAATACTGCAGTAGTTAGGGTTGTTGTCAGACACTACAGAACATGGAACTTTCTATCAGAACTGGAAAATTTGCTTGCTACCTATTTTTTTTCCTGAGGAACATCCCTTTCCAAAAATTCTGCCTAGTTTGGGCAGGGGAAATATAGCCCCTTATATCTTGGGTTGATTTTCATAGATACCATCACCATCATACCAGGGACTGAGCTCAGGTCACCATCCATACCATTTGGTTCTTCAAAACTCCTTCAATAGATAGCCACTCAGTAAGCGACTCAGCTCATACAAAGAACTAGCTGTCTGTATGGCATGGTATACATGCTTCAGTTGGTTGGGGAAAATGTACACCTATGTACAGATTATGAGCCACCAGGACATTTGGAAAAGCTGCTGTCAGTCCTCTCGAATCAAAAGATATAGTAGGATATATATTTTTGCAAGAACACCCATCACCCACTGTTACTGGCTACCACACTAGATCTAACAGAGATACATGCTCTGGGACCCTTCCATCAAACAATGCCATTTTGCTAGACCGAGGAATAATATTTTCTCTGTGACATTTCCTGCCTATGGAACAGCATTCTTCTGGAAATCCAGATATCCTTGGCTCCGTTAATTTTTTATAAGGCACTGAAGATCTGGCTGTTCCCACAGACATTTGTTCAAGAGGTTAAAAGATTCAGTGACTCTCTTAGTTAAAGTTTTTTTTTATACATTTTGTTTTAATCTCAGATTTTGTGGGTTTGAATCATGGAATTGTTGCTTTCTTAGTCATTTCTGTGAGATGGGCACCCATATGTATCATTTAAATAAATAAACTCAAGTATACTTAGCAATCTATTGAGCAATTGCAAAGGCACACTTACACAAATGCACATACAAATGCAAAGCACAAATGGAAACAATTTCAAGAAGGCTGCTCTGGAAAACTGAAGTGGAGCTGAAATATTCAGAAAGCCAAAAGAAAACAACAAGTTTCATGATGTGAAACTGATCTCTAACAGCTAGTGGGATGCTGATGCAACACAAGTGCTATGGTGCAACCTTTTTGTATTTATCATGTCAATGGGTTTATTGGTGGTGGGTTGGGAAGTATGCTGTGTGCTTTTGCTTTACTGATATATGCCATCTAGAAGCTTGTGCTTAGGGCAGTCTAGAAATCCTGTTAAATAAACAGACTGCTTACCCAGTCAATATTGGCATACAAGCTTCGCATACTGATGTTGTAATAAGTTGCTCCTCAAATATTCAAATGATAAACTAACAGGATAAAAATTTTTATTGCTGGACTTGGATGCTATCATTTTTAACGAAAAGCATCAAGGGGTGATTTTCCAGTGACAGGGCTGATTAGTCTACCCATGCAACAAAAGATATTAGCAGAATTCTCAGACCATAGTGGCAAGAATGCTAATTTTAATCTTCCACTTGTTATACATAACTGTATGTTCTCTCCTCTCTCTTACAGAAAAAGTTCAGGATCTTCTCCTGATCAGATGATCTGCAGAAATTATTTAGGTATTTTTCTCTGGTTGGAGAACTAATGAAATGGTAATACAGTGAGGAAACGGAAGGCAGTGAAATGCTTTGCTATAGAAAATTCTAGGTTTATTTCCTATCTTTCCACCAAAATAACTTTGTCCAATGCCCCAAACAAAAGTAGACAACTGTAGGCTTTATCAGTCATTTAATAATATAATGAAATACAGAATGATTGCATATTCAGACCAACTGTTGAGGGAAGTACTATCCTGTGACTCTTAAAATAATATGCCCTCTGCAACTTTTAAAAAACATTGAAACTAGTAGAATCTTCTAAAGGTGTATTTAAAAAAGGACTCCCCCATAATTTATAAAAGTCACTAGGTAGATGTCAGGAGCTTTTGGATACTTGAACGGTAGTATGTTCTCAGAGTAACTATATCACTTCAAAAATTTCTATTTCCTGCCAGACACCGAAATTAATTTTTTTGAAAACAAGAAAGCATTTTCAGATTTCCTTCAGAAACTGAAATGGCTAGAAAACAGTAGGCAATAATTTCCAAGCCTTCTGCTTTTTTTCCCCGAGATAAGAATTTAGTTTCCATGAAAAGCGAAGTAGAAGAATGGAAATAAGCAGAAGATTATCAGTTTCAGTTGCAAGCCTGTTTCTTCTTCCATGTCAAGCTTCCAGTTTCCTTAGCAACCAAGGAGGCATCAAGGGACACTGCATGAAGTACACTTTCATGGAGGAAAACGTTAGCCTTAAAAAAAAAATCAACAACTTTTTCCAATAGAAAAATTATCTGACATTAACCCAAGTGATCAGTAGACTTTCCATTTCCAAGCACAATTACTTGGAATTTAAATAATTGGTACTTACCCTTGTATACATAGATTTAAGTTTGAGATGGAGGAGTGTTTTAAACAATCAGAAGTAAATGCATAAAACTAAAGTGAAGGATTCTCGTCTCTCAACTTGACCTGGAAGAGAGAATACGGATTGGATCCAAATATTCTCTTTCTCTTGAAAGATCATTTCTCCAACAGCAACTGTAAACATATCTATCCAACTTCAGCTTTTTCAAAATGTCCCAACTCCAACTCTCTTTGAAAGTCAGGTTGATGCAAGGACCAGCAGAATAGAACCAGAAGGTCATATAAGTCTTTTAACAATTCTGAAGCTGATACAGGTGTGTCTTCTTCCACAATTTAATTCCATCAGCTTCTTTGCCTCTCTTCCATTCCTTTCTCCTGAGGTTAGCAAGATATTTCTTTTTCCTTAAATGATGTCAGGGGAGAACCAGAAGAAAGTAGCAGTAGCCACGCTGTAATTTGGCAACAGTGACATTTAAAAGGTGGAAAGAGGGTGCACAAATACATTATGTGTAGGTGTGTATGTAAGTGCTTGTGTGTATTTTAAATGTGATAGCAGACTGAGCCACTTCCAAGCCGGAGAGAGAGAGATAGACAAGTCTGTCCTGTCCGTCCTTTCCTTCCCTCCTTCCTTCCTTCCTTCCTAGCTAGCTCCTGGCATGGGGGAGGCTCAGTCTACTATCACATACACACATATATATACATATACATAAACACGTGTGTATATATGTATGTATGTGTGTGTGTGAGTGTGTATGTGTGTGTGTGTGTGCGCATGTGCATATGTGTGTTTGTATGTATCAGAAACTGTTCTGAACGTATATTTTAAAGTGTATGCTTCCAGGTATAATTCCCAAATTCTGGAACTTATGAAGGCCAACAGGTAATTGCTGTAAAGATTTTCAAACTCTTTTAAAGAGGAATTTGAGACAAACAGAACTGTATTTTTTAAAATAATTTCTTAGATATGAACTTTGCTACATCCGAGTTTGCTCAGGAATTCCAAATATATACAGGTTCTTTACTACTGAAATATTTCTATCCCTTATCATTTGTCATCTTAAAAATACTGAAAATTATGTTTTCTTTTCATAACTACTTAAACTCAATTTTTGAAATTTCTACTAAGGAGAAGCAGTCTAGATACTGTTTCCGATTATATACTTGTGGAAAATATACTTTCCTTTTTACCCCCCTAAGCCCCAAAAATGTTAGTGTAAAGTTTCCCAGAACTTCCTGCTTCTACCCCTAACTGCACTGAAGGTTTGCTGGATCATGTCAATTCATTCTGTTCCTCTCTGTAACTGGGAGTGAATGTAAGTGGAAAAAGAGAATTTAAAAAAAAATTTTTTAACTTCAATTACAAATTTCACATTCACTTCTTCAATCTGACTAACCCTGAAAACAGGTTACATAGAAGCTGACTTCATGCATTAGATTATACATGGTTTCTTTAAACAGTTTTTGATTAACTCTCAATTGGTTTGGTTTCCACAATACATCAAACCATATCCATGGATTATAAACCAAAATAATCGGTGTTAATACAAATGTTTTAATAGTTTGCCTCATTCTGTACAAAAAGAACAGTTTGTCTTCCTTTAGGGGAAACAAATTTTCAATCAGAATTTTGTCACAGAAAAGACTCTGTCTATATTCCCACCAATCAAACTTCTGTTGATGGTGGTCTAACAAAACAATTTCTGAAGCAAATCAAATTTTAAACAGGTTCATACTGTACGGGAAAAGATGCATCTTTCAGATATCCTTTGTAGTAAGAAACGTAGAAACTAGTTTAAAAAGTGAAACAAGGACATGGTCCCACTCCTTTTCTTGTAAAGCAGTTGATTAACAAAACAGAAAATAAGTATTAATAGCTTGGAGTTGTTCTGCTTTTCCCTCTGTCCTATAAAGGTTCTATTAATAATTTTTAGCATAACACAACCTAGAAAATTATGCAAACCAATACTGCAACAATTTCAATGGTACAATAATTAAACAAAATCTGTTGCTGCACTGTATTTAATACTAATCAACCTGATAATGCTTAATCAAATCTACACATATTAAATAAGAATAATGTCCAAAGTATTTAGTGTTAGGCTAAATAACAGAATATAGCCTCCAAACACAATGTAGTCAGTATCATATGTATTAAAAAAAATAGTCTTTCATTGCTCCATAGCTGGCCTTTGTCAGACTTTCCTTTAAGGGACAAAAATACCAGAGAATTTAAAAAGCATTAAAATGTACGGCAAAGCTGATGCACACAAATGTGCTAATGCATCACTGACTTCTTTCATAGAGTGTTACAGATTTTATATTATTGCAATAAATGGCTGATCTGAGAGACTGACAAGGTCTTCTGCATGCAGCATTCCTTCTATATTATCACTTTTACTCCTAGGCAACATACTTCCAATGGAAGCAAAATTATGTATACAGGCACATTTCAGAAACAATTTGCAGCTGAAATGCTTTTTCACTTGCATTAAAGACATGTATTGAAAAAACAAAGAGAACAGTAGGTGCTCTTTTTCCAATCTGCAGAGTTTGAAAGAGAGAAGAAGGTTGCAATATATTGCAGAAGATATAGAATTCTCTACTATACTATAAACTATACTATTTATCTAGACTGACCTAATAATGCCATACAGGGGATAAAAGAATTAAAGGTCCTATCATGTACAGTGGTTTAATCACCCCATACTTATGGTCTAAGCCCCAAAACATCACAGGATGGGGTAATTCAGAGAAAAACTACAAGCTTGTAAGCTTATATCAGGTAAGGAGAATATATTATCATAGCCTTCCTTGACTGGGAAACATTTAACTGTGCTAGGATTGAAATCCCAGAAACTATAATCCAAGAACATCTAGAAAATATTGTGCAGTAACCCATGAAAGGTACTGGTTAAGATATAGGCCTAGGACCAATACCATAATCCAGTACCAAAAACCAATACCTTGAATGTTCAAGTTCAGCAATGTTTAAGGTCCATCCTCAGCCACAGATGCTGAGGGAATTGGGATCAGTTGGTATCTCCCAGCCCAACTTTTTTCTTGTTGTACAGAAAAAAATAGAGATGTGAATGTAATGTGCACCACCTCCAGTTTCTAGGAGGGAGGGAGGGAGGGAGGGAGGGAGGGAAGGAAGGAAGGAAGGAAGGAAGGAAGGAAGGAAGGAAGGAAGGAAGGAAGGAAGGAAGGAAGGAAGGAAGGAAGGAAGGAAGACATATTTTTAGTTTTAGAAGGGAACTTAATGCATCAAAGACTTTTTTCACAGATTCATGATAACTGATTTGTTTGCAATTTCACTTCTGCCAAAACTAAGTTGAATGTATTAGTAGAGATAACCTGCATTGAATAAATAATTAAAATGACAATGCCAAAGATGAAAGTGCCTGGAGAATAAGCTATACAGTTGCTAATGGTTGCTGCTACAAGTATTAGGAAATAGTTCATAACAGGCCTCTGTGAATAAACACCTTAGATAAGGAAAATGGTGTAGCTTTTTATTCAGAATTTTACCCTTTCTTATATGAAGGTTGCTAGAAAGAAGGCCATTATACCTTACTCTGTAGAATTTACAATTCAGAAAGAGCAGAGAGGTTGGAACAACAAAAAAACAGATGGGGAGTAGGAAATCAGATACCCGCTTTTTTAGAAATATTAATACCGCTCTGTGGTTTTCAAATGTAGTCATACCAATGATTCTGGATGAGGGGACCCAATCCTTTCATTCAAGTCCCCCAGTCCCTCTTTTTCAGGTGCATACCCAAGGTTTCCTCCCCACCCAAGTAGACTTATTTAGTTTGGGAAAACATTTCTTCCTCAGTGCTCTGATCAGAGTTTCTTTACCAGTTCATGGCTGCTGTAAATACTGTGAGGACAAGCAAAGGATCCTTTCTCTCACTGCTCCAATGAAGAGTGAGTGGGATATGGGGAGCAAGCAAAGGGAATGCAAAATTATCACTGGTTGTAGCAATGTGTGAAAGTAAATGCACTCAAGAGGAGGAAAGTACACAGGATTATTTTTTAAAACAATTCTTGGATACAGAAGATGTTTCTGAATGCTTGTATGTATATAATAAATACTCAACAGGCAACCTAAATAACCTCAACTGGACAAAGTATGTACTTGGACTAATCAAAAAGCCACATGTGTTTGTAGAAAGTTTTAGGTTTTCCAGAACGACTGACAGTTCTGAGGCACTAAAGCCTGTAATTAAACTAGCTTAAAAGTTAAATTGACTCTTTTCCTGAAATATAGTTTCCAAAGGATTATGCTATTAGATTTACAGGATCAGGAATTCTGGCAAAAAAGAATAAAAAGAAAAAGAAATCAACCTCCATTTAATGGAAAAACAGGTGCTCAGCTGCAGTTGACAATGCTAGCTCTACATGGGAATCAATTCCCATATAGGAACAGCCAATATTTATTTCTGTTAATGCCTAATGTTTTTTTTCAGAGCTGGCTATATATCCAAATGTTTTTGACAAATTGCCATTTTCTATCCTTCCCTCTCTTATGTGTCTGTGGAACAAGATTTCATCCTATACACAATGTCAGATTGCCACTTCACTCCTCTTTATCTCATGCTAGACTCATGTCTATGGGATGAAAGGTTACAATTTTTCCTAAAGGTCTCAGGAAATATTAGCGTACAGTGGATATAAACAGTCTAGACACCCCTGTTAAAATGCCAGGTTTTTGAGATGTAAAAAAAAAAAAAATCCAAGACCAAGATAAATCACTTCAGAATATTTTCCACCTTTAATATAACATATAAGTTGTACAATTCAATTGAAAAACAAATTGAAATCTTTTAAGGGGAAAAATAATAACATGGCTGCATAAGTATGCACACCCTCTCATAAGTAAGGATGTGGCTGTGCACAGAATTAACCTATCACATTCAAACCGATGGTAAACAGCAGTCAATACATACTTGCCATCAATTAAATCACTGGAGGTTTCTAAGAAGAGATTGGATATCCATTTGTCTGGAATAATATAAAGTCTCCTGTTTGAGCAGGGAGTTGGACTAGAAGATCTCCATGGTCCCTTCCAACTCTGTTATTTTGGATTGTGTATTCTGTAAAATAACTCTGATCAAGCTCATATAATGTTCAGCTGTTTGAGTAAGATTTTTCTGACATTTACTCAGTTGCTTCTTATAGTAAACAATCTCATTGTTGGAAGATATCAGTCAAGAGGCTACAAAACATTGTGGCTATACCGTGGAACACTGTGAAGACAGTCATCAACAAGTGGAGAAAACAGGGCATAACAGTGACATTACCAAGAACTAGTTGTCCCTCAAAAATTGATGAAAAAACAAGAAGAAAACTGATCTGAGAGGCTACCAAAAGGCTTACAGAATTATTAAATGAGTTGTAGGAATTCCCGATAAGTACTGGTTATATATTACATGTGACAACAATCCCCTTATTCTTCATGTATCTGGGCTGTGGGGTAGATGGCAAGATGGAAGCCTTTTCTTACAAAGAAAAATAACCAAACCTGGCTACATTCTGCAAAAACCTGACAAAAACATGTGGAAAAATGTGTTATGGTCTGATGAGACCAAGGCTGAACTTTTTGGCCAAAATTCTAAAAAGTATGTTTGGTGCAAACACAACATTGCACATCACCAAAAGTACATCATACCCACAGTGAAGCTATACTGGTGGTAGCATTATCCCTTGGGGTTGCTTTTCCTCTGCTGGAACTGGGGTTTTAGTCAAGGTGGAGGGAATTATGAACAGTTCCAAACATCATTCAATTTTGGCATACAACTTTCAGGCCTCTGCTAAAATGCTGAAGGTGAAGAAAAATGTCACCTTTCAACACGACAATGACCCAAAGCATACGTCCAAATCAACAAAAGAATTACTTCACCAGAAGATCAAAGTTTTGAAAAGACCCAGTCAGAGCCTATACCTGAATCAAACTGAAAATCTGTGAGGTGACCTGAAGAGGGCTGTGCACAGGAGATGCCCTTTTGCAATCTGACAGATATTGAGATCTTTTGCAAGGAAGAGGAGGCCAAGATTCCCAAGGTAAGATGTGGCTGTCATAAAATCAAAAGGTGCTTCAACAAAATATTAGTTTAAGTTTGTGCACGTTTATGCAATCACGTTATTGTACCTTTTTTATTGTAATTTTCCCTCTAAAAGATTTCAGTTTATTTTTCAATTGAATTGTACAGCTTATATGTTATATTAAAGATGAAAAACTTCTGAAGTAATTTATCTTGGTCTGATTTTTTTATATCTCAAAAACATGGCATTTAACAGGGGTATGTAGACTTTTTACATCCACTGTATGTAATGGAAGGAAATTCTTAGTTCTTAATTCTTCAAGAAGTTCTCCCCTCTAACCCCCAAGTTACATCTTGAAGGTTCACATTCAAATTAAAGCAAACAATCTAGAGTTCATATTCTTTTCATTTATCATGGGAAAAAATGGTAACAGGATACTATTTGAAACATTTTTCTTCCTGAAGTAAATCCCACTGAAATTCTGAGTAAATATATGGTTAGAACTTCACATTTATACTCACAATCTATCTCATGCTTTCCACTTTATCACTACCCTAGACAGCACCAAAACTGCATAATCAATGCCAGATAAATGAAAAACCTGTTTAAATACTGCCATCCTGCTGTGAAGAACATACAATTAATCTGAATAAGAAGCATCACAGGAAGAGGGTTAAAATCAAACAAATGCAGGTACTGACTTGAGTATTGCTTTTTTAAAAAAAGAAAACTATGTAAAATAAAACAAAGGCTCAGTAGTTCAGTTGGTTTATTTCCTGATGAGCTTAGACACTGTGGAAAACTGGTAAGAGGTTTCTAAGTAATTGCTTATTCCTTCACTTTCCCTTTCTTTTCTGCCATGCAAAGTACAAAACCACTATGCTGGATTTTAAGACCCGTCACAAGAAGAATATAACCTTGGCTGTACTCAGCAAATCCCCTAGCCAGATCAACAGAAGCAATCAAAGGACTGGAAGGGTTGGAGAATCCTGCTGCCAATACGCAAAACCTAAATTGCATTTAAAATGTATGACACCACAACTTCATACAGATAATTTCTTCCAAACTTTCAATGCTTTAACATTTTTTTCAGCAGTTTGGTAAAATTTAATATTTAAAACCACATCTTCTCTACATTGCAAGCAGAACTGAAAGGAAAGGCATCAACCAATTATTAAAACATATAAAGATCAATAAACAAGTTATAAGGATATACACTGAGTTCAATAATCAGGTTCTGTGAGTGAATAATCAGTCTATACAGGTTTTCAAATGATGGCATGTTGGTCGAAACTTGTAAGTAGCATCCTCCAAAAGGACAAATAGGCAACCAGTTTGTGTTTTGGACTTAGGACCAGTACCAGAGCAATTCAACAGTTTCCCCTACATGTTAGCTCTGTTAGAGATACAAATAGTGGCAAGCTTCAGAATAAATAGAGCCAAACTATTGGCATTTCACGCATCAGGTCCATTATCACAGCAGGGATTGCCAATCATTGGAACATTTCTATAACAGCTCAGGCAATATGACAATGATCTTTCATGAGGGGGGGGGGGGACACAATCTCTGCCGCATACTCAAAGTCTCCTTGCCAGCTTCATGCTTTTTAATTCATCCAATCAGATTGTCAGCCCTGACCTAGCAGAAGACTTGCATCAAGCTTCAAACATTTAAAAACATCAATCATAAAAACAAAGACAGGACATTGAATTATGCAGTATTAACCTCCAGGGTTTGCATACAAAGACCTTAGATTTATTTATGTCCCAATGCGTTAAGAGCTTCAGTACACCGTTCTTTGCACCAAACCGGCTGCCAATTTGATGAACCTCTCCGCCCTCAGCAGGAGTGCAGCGTCTTTGATTAATGAGTGCATGCTTGTGGAAAAGTGTAAGAACAGAAAAACAGGGTTAAAAACACACAATTATAGCTCTGCACATCTATTGGACCAGTGCAATAATTATCTCTGAACTGAATTTCCTGTCAGGGAAAACAAATTAAGTAGTTTTTGCTTACAATATAGATTCATCTAAATACTAAAGCAAAACCAGCCTTTCTATATGTTTTCTTACAAATACAAATGTAAATGAATGTCCATCTCTGTGCAATTCTGCTCCCGTTCCAATATAACAGCCTTTGATGTCTTTTCTTGAAAAATGTTTTCCAAGTCTCCATTTATTCCCCCCCCCCCACTCTTGAATGCATTAAATAAAAGCAAGCTTTATTTGACTCAAAAGAACAAATCAAAGAGGTAGGTATAAAAGTTTTCTATCTATTATTAGATATTCCCCTCTTGAAGTTAGTGATCAATGTATTAAATACTAATGGACTTATTTATTTCCATGTTCCTCCCAATCGTAATTGTACAATGGCAACTGAAACACAGCAACACTCATATTCTTGAAATAAAAGCCACAGGGAATAGTAATCTTTTAAAGTTTACTGCCATCTGTGAATATTGTTTTTCTTCAATTTTCACATCTGAAAGAGAATGTGGTCACAAATCCCACAAAGGGAATAGAAAAACAGGAACAGTTAAAAATAAAGCAGATTCTTACTCTAAAGATCCATTACAGCTCATGTTCATTATTAAACTAATCTCCAGAAAACCAAAAGACCCGTACCTGTTATTATTACCTCATGAAGGATAATTTATTATAATACATTATTTACAGCAGTAAGTATTTTCAACAGAAAATCCACAAAGTAGCATATAGTAGTTTCCCTTTTGTGATTACCCTGGCACTTTGCTACGCAATGAGCAGAAATTAATCTATTCATTCTTCTCCTGGTATGGTGTTACAGACACTTTTTGGTAAAGGCTTCCAAAAAAAAGGGAGGAATGCCATTTCTGTGGAGTTTTAGCTTTAAAGATAATATTTAAGAGCTTGACTACTTCATAAAAATACCAACAATTAAGGTTAATAAGATCAGCCATTTAGGAACAAGCCTTATTGAACTAAGCAGGAATTACCATGCGCACAAAAGATTGTGCACAAGATCGAGCAGTAATCAACACCCGAAAGTATACTACTTGTTGAGGTTGAGAATCAGAACAAGAAACCTTTTCTTCTTTTTCAACTCTGACATGTCAAAAGTACTAATTCACTGGGAAATCTGTATTAATTAAAAAAAAACCTCCTTCAAACAGAGTTTTTTGCCTTCAACATGTGCAAAGTGACCTAAAGGGCAATGAACAGGAGGTGGAGCTAATATGCCAATTGACAAAACAGCAACAAAGGAAGGGGGAACTAGTATTCACAATCTTTCTCCCATCACACTTTTTGCACTCCCAACAGGATTCAAAAATGTGCTCAAAATTACACCACACTAATTCATTAGCAGGAAATACATGAGTGTATCTGATGGCTATGTTCTCTTTCACCATATGAGAACCAGGAAAGGGAAATCAAGTATAAGTTGGAAGTTCGATGCAAATCCAAATGCAAATCCAAATTTTGGTGGAAGATACTTTATTGGTGTAGTTTTTAAACCATACAGTCACACTTAAGACAATGATGTGCATACTAGAAAAGCAATGAAATTATTTCAAGCCAATGGTAGCCTTTAGCAGCTTGACAAAACTAGCATTTCAAATCAACTCTGAACACATTGCAAACATTATTTTTCCTTTGTAATAAAGTTTCAGAGGAAACGTAGCTGATTTATGAGTCTGAAATGTTCCTGCAATAGTGGAGAATTTGGTTGTATTGTGCATGTTAAAGCCAGTATATTCCCCAAATATGATCTTCTTTGAAATAATGCATCAGTTGAGTTCATTTTGACCCTTTCCTCTCCCTTTTAATTGGAAAACCATTTGTCTTTTTCTAATTTGGGTCTGTTTCCTCTGCTAAAATGAATGGAGAAGACTTGACAAACAAGGTATCTCTTTTCCTGAAACCCTTAATCAGCAAATCTGCAGTGAATCAAACTGGATCTATACAACATGTGTTCTCCATATACACAAAGACGATCAAGAAGATATAGCAGATACAGCCAATGGCAAAACATCAATTTGCACTGTACAATTATCTCCTTTAAAATTCTTCACTAAAATTAGCAAGAGCTACAACTTCGTGCACACAACTTCATGTAAAATCTTATTTCTGTTCATTTGCGGTTGCAAGAAAAGATAACTAGTGCTGCAATCCAATAGCACTTAGCTTCTAAACAGACATAGATCAAATCATGCTGCTGATCTTCCTGAGTCAAGAAATCCTCAGTCCAGATATCTAAGATATCTATTTAAATAAAAGTTTGGCAATCATACACAAGCATACTCTTTCCCCTGATTTCAATAAATACTTATTTCTACCCCATTTTCACTCTGTTGAAAGTATGCAAATATTTATTTTTATTTTACTAGGCTAACACACTGCTCTAATCATCAATTAACTCTGAACTCTTACAAGCCTACCATTGGTAAGCAAGATTAAAACTAAAGAAACAAGATTAAAGAAAATATTACATAGTGAAATATTCCTATGTGAAATATAGGTACTTCATTTTTAACAACACTTCAAAATAAATATCTCTGATTGCGAGCAGCTAGAAAAAGTGTCATAAAATAGACCCTACTAAATACACATACTTACGTTACAGATTCTTTGCCTACTGGAGATGTACAACACATTAGAGAGAGGGGTTTCACAAGATTTTAATGCGAAGCACTCCTGATCTTTTCTAAAGTTCTTGGAAAACTCTACCCAGATGTGTGTGCATACCCAGACACATCCCTTTTGTCAATTAATATATTCAGTAACAGAGACTGCAAAGCAACTCTTAAATGCTTTGCGCAGCCCTACCTACTCTGGATGGTCACAAGGATAGGAGAGAGAAAATTATGTGTGAATGCATGAACTGAACTGGAAATTAAATGTATTGCTGATCATCAAAAAAGTTTTTCTGTGAGCTAACTATTCAATATTGTATCTGTTATTCGGCATCTACTCACATGGCAGAAGCCCATATTTAATTACACAATGGAACCTCCCTTCACTCTCCTCCCCCCATGCATGCCCCAATTCTAATCTAGAGGAGGCTCCAATTAGATCAAAATACACAAGGACAATATTTATGGCTTTGCAAGTGGGTAACTCACAACCACCTTCTCATTAGAGTAGATCTACTGAAAGCATATTTCTTGGGAAAAGCTGTTGGTAGTGCAGCATTTCATTGGGCAGGGGAGGCCAAGACCTGGAGGTGTTATTTCTCTGGGATGTTTTAAGCCCCCTGGAATGGCCTCTCCCAGGGGTGAAATTGATTTCATGCAGAAGAGCTTTCCAGAAGTTAGTTATAAACCAATCTATTTTAGAGGGCTTTGGGACGTTTATGTAATGTTGTTATGTGACTTGAGCAACCTGATTATTTATAGCTTACTGTGAATATTCTAATTGTTGTACATTATTGTCATTAACAATCAAGAGTCACAAGGTGTGTGGTAGGTAGATTTAATAACTAAAACAAATAAACAAATTTTTCAGGCTGAAAGAAATTTCTTTCTAGCCAAACACAGGATCAAATTATACATCATATTACAATTATATTGCAGTTAGGAGATATCCTTTTGCTTTTTACCACTGGGAGTGAGAGAGGTTTTAATTAGCAGTTCTTACCTAATGAGCATACAGAAAATTTTTAATTTTCTGACTTCTTGATTTTACTGGTAACTCTTCCACAACACACTGGATAAGTGCACGATATATGACACATAAGGTACATGACTTAGGGAAAAAAGTCCCAAATAGTGATTTTTTTCCCCCCAAGATGGGAAACTGCCCCATAACTAATGGAATTACTATTGATGCAAGCAAGGTTTGTTGGAGTCACCTATTCAAAATAAAAATGGATCCCAGCTTCAACAAGAAAAATCAAGACGAACTGCTAAGCTTAACATAGCTTCATAGTCAGTTACATGAAAGACCCATCGAACATCATTGGATTGCGAACATGACCAATTTCCATCCCCTTAGATTCATGGGCCTACTCTTAAGTTTAATTATATCTGGAGCCTACACACACATACACACAAAACACACACAAAATAATAAACCATCTTGAAAACAGATCAAAGAATATCCCAAGAATTAAGCAACTGGCATAACTTTGTGGAAGGATGCTTTCTATACTGCTTGGCTCTGGCTGTTCTGAGTCTTAATAGCAACCTCTAGTTCACAGGTCGGCAACCTGCGGCTCCGGAGCCGCATGTGGCTCTTTGAGCCTTCCCCTGCGGCTCCCAGCCTCCTCTGCCATTTGCAGAGGAGACAGAGACAGAGCTTGCTTCTCTCTCTCTCTCTCTCTGTGTGTGTTTGTGTGTTTGTTTGTGTGTGTGTGTGTAAGTAAAAAAGAGAGTAGCCTCACCCTGTTCCGAAGAGCCTGGACGGGGCTTCTCCCTTTGCTGCGTCTCTGCTGAAAGCAGGAAGCAGGAAGCAGGAAGGGCAGGAGAGAGCTAGCTAGCCTAGCTAGGCTGACTCAGGAATTCTGGGAGTTGAAGTCCATGAGTCATAAAAGAGCCGAGATTGCCTGTCCCTGAGCTTGTTGGAGAACAGCTGGAAGCCAGCTTGCCAGGTGAGCAGAAGATCGGAGAGAGGGAGGGGGGGGAGGAGAGAGAGACACAGAGAGAGACCCTTTTGACATCTAAAATGAAGATAACACTGCATATATCCTTTTTTACCTTTATTTTATATGTGTGTGTGTGTGTGTGTGTGTGTGTGTGTGTGTGTATATGTGTGTATACTGTATATGTATGTGTATATATATATGTGTGTGTATATATATGTGTATATATATGTGTATGTATATATGTGTGTGTGTATATATACACACACACACACATAAACACACACACACAGACACACACAGAGACACACACACATATATAAACACACACACACACATACACACGCACACACACATATATATAATAAAGGTAAAAAAGGATATATGCAGTGTTATCTTCATTTTAGATATCAAAAGAGTTTTGCGGCTCCCAGTGTTTTGTTTTTGGTGGGAAATGGGTCCAAGTGGCTCTTTGAGTGTTTTGGGTTGCCTACCCCTGCTCTAGTTGATCTTTTTAACTGAAGATGCTAGGTCTTCTACATGCAAAGCACAAGCTCTCTCACTGAGCTACGGATCACTGGAACCAAGTCTCTCTGCCTTTACTATTAGCTAGGGCCCAGTGACTGTGAAAAGGACTGTGCCCTGAGCTGGAAGATCCTCTCCTTTGGATCCCAATTCAGCAGCCACAAAGTCACTAGATAACATTAGAAAACCCATTTTTCTCTTAGCTTCAGGCCTCCAAATAGAATATGTTGATAATGACATTTATCACTCAGATAATAAGTGTGGAATGCTTTGAATACTTGAAATTTGCTATACAAATGCTATTATTTTAATAATTCTCTCAAGTTGTTTTCTGCCCTGACTATAAACAGTTCATATGAAATGGTTTTCTTCACAATCTTACAGAAATATGCACCTTCTCCATTGCTTGATTTCATTAAAGCACTAATTCATTTGCAGATCAATTTTCAAGCAGCCTTCCAACGTGAATACATAATTGTCCATCTTGCTAACTTTGTCAGCATTTTTCCTGCCTATCCCAGCATTTTATAAATACATTTATTTTAAAAAGAAAAGATCAGAGGTGTGTTGTCAAAAAGTGTTCAATATAAACTACCAACTAGCAAATCCCTCAAGGTAATAACATTGGAAAGCCTCAACTACAATTTCCAAATACAGACATTTCTGCTAATGCTTCTCCTCCTTGAAAGCAGATTAGTGCCTTCCCAATATTCAGCTCACTACAATAAAGACAAATATACTTCTAATCCTGTAACAGAGAAAATCTGTGAATTATATTGCACTCTAGGCCTTAATCTATTACATACAAGACCTATTGTTTTCCATTGGACTTAAGTGTGCCGAACTGTGCTGGATTGTGATAATTACTTTTAAAGCTGAAATGCACTCTTGAAAATAAATAACAGCATGTAGCCAATCTTAGCCACTATTCCTCTACCTATGAAGGCTAGAAGGAGAATAGTGTCAGTACTGAGACTATTTTTATCCTACTATGTTCTTATAAGTTTTAAAGTCTTTTATGCTACAAACTCTTTATATTCTAGGAAAAAATAATAAAGATTATTGAGCATCAAGACACAACCAAATCGCAGCACATCTTTCCACTGATTTACGGAGATCCAAAAGAAAGATAGGCCTTCCTTGCAACTGTGATATTCTACATCTTGGGTAGGAACATAAAAGTACAACAAAGACATTAACAATTGCAGTTCAAGCTGAGAGTGACTGTTCTGTTTCAATTCAGTGACACCACTAATGGCTTCTTAGCAGCTCCATGAAATCAACCAGCTGTCAGGCTGATGCATCAGAAGAAACAGTTATGCTCCCCAAAGAAAAAGCAACACATCAGGATGTTTGGCAAAACATCTGCTCCTTTGCACTGCGGTTTTATAATAAACATGCAAACAAAGAAATGAGGGGGAAAAGGAGAAAGGCACCCAGAAAGCAAATGTTTCCACTGCCCCTTTACCTAAATTTGAAATAAACGTCTTTTGAGGAAACAAATCAGAACAGAACCAAAACCAGCTATTTGTGTGGCAGCTCTTACCTTACCATTACACCACAGTGTATGTAAATGGTTTATTCTACACCATCACCAAACAGAAGGTGCATTATTTAAGTGATGTAAAAATATACTTTAGAAGTGCTGGTACTTATTTTAAAGAAATGAACACCCATATATAATCTATAGCTAATTTGCTCTCAAACACACCAACACATATACATACATACAGTACACACAAACAGAAATGTTAACAATTTCATAATTATACGGTACTACAGCTAACTTTAAAACTGGGTCTCAATTGGAATATAGAACTACAATATAGTGAATAAGTATTGTGCAGTTAAAAAATCCAAGGAACATATTACTTAAAATATATTTATCTACTAATTTCAAAGAATAACAACGGTACAGCTAATCACCCATTAAAAGAAAAAAGGAAACCAAGAACTCCAAAACTTCAAACCCTTATATTTACTATCTATTACCACTTTCAGGCACAAAACTATAGAGGCATGCATTAACAGGTTATGTTATTACAGCATTTCAAAATCAACATTACTCCAAGAATTAAAAATAAAATGTTTTCTTGCCAGAACAGATTTGAACCGTCTGAAATTATTTGAACACTTGAAATGAAACTCTTAAATATTTAAAACTTTCAACTCTCCCATGTATACCCAATATGGAAAATTGTTACAGCTCTAATTTTCTCAGGATTTCTTGCTTTACTGATTATACATCATAAAATATGGGCATGGTTTACAATAGATATGAGGTATCAAATGTATTAACTGCCATTTTCTTAAACTGCTTATCTTCTGTGGCTCACCATTTATAATCTGTCAAATCTTCCAGGCATTTTTGCATGTATAATTTAAAGCCATCTGTTCTATGTTCTTTTAACTATTTCAACGTTTTCATCTACCTAAGATCCACATAAATGGCAGCCATTCAATTCAGCCAAGCTTTCTGAAGTGGCTTCTTTTCAAAGAAATAAAGGGGGAAAAAGGGCAGACAAGAAAGGAAAAGACATACTAACGTAAATAGCTTAATTTTGTAAACATGAAAGCATACTTCCAATCCAAGCATAAAAATACATTAAATCTCTCCTTCAGTTTATATTGTATTGAAAGAAAAAACTTGACATACTAAAAAAGTTCCTTTTAATTTCCATTTAACTGTAAATGCTGGGTGGTTTTTTTTTCTTTTCCACCCACAAAAACAAAGGAAATGCAAATTAAACACAAGGAATTTCATGAGATGTTAATGCAGATGTTTCTGAGATGTTAGAGTAAATACAAAACAAATGCAAGAAGCAAGAAAGTAGAAGCCTGCTTAATGATTTTATTATTTATGAAGTGCTAATGTTTTATTAAGTTCTGCCTTGTGATCAGGGTAACTTTATAAAATGAAAAGGGGTGTCTGTTGAGAAATAAATTGAAGTAGTAGTTTTTCTGGTCTCCCTTTTTACAAGCAAAGACATCAAGGTGAGATGATGCAACTAAGATGTTTTGCGGTTTAATCTTATTAGGGAGCAATTGGGAATTTAACATACTAATAGTATTTTGAAAGCCATAGCATCTGGGACACAATCCACAGGTCCTTTCCGGAATGGGGGCAGGGTATGGTATTGGTAAACCTAAGAAAAACAATCCACAAACTTTTAAAAAAATGTAGCTGCAGCGCGATATATTTTCTGTGCCCTCAATTATGCCAGGAAGATTCTTAAGTACCTCACCTATATATGGTTCAAGCACAGAACTACAATATTTGCAAATGAAAATAATACTTGTTTTTCACTCAAGTCTTATCCTTTGTATAGTATTTTAACCTGGTAATTAACAAAAAAAATCTATGGGTGAAAACTGAAACACCACAAAGAATATAGTTTGCCCTATAGAAAACCAATTCTTTCTCCACCTGTCCCAAAAATTCAGGCCGTACAACTCCTTCTGTGCATTTTATAAATGTAAATTATAACCTTCATCGCAGCTTAAAACTTGCTCGACCAGAAATCCTTTGAAAGAAAATAAACATCCAAGAACGCAACGTTGTAGGGAAAGAAGGGGGGGGGGGGGAATCCCTTTTAAACTTTACATGACGTCACTATCCGTCCTTGTAAGATTGCCTAAACTTTGTGGGTTATTCACCGGGACTTGAATCACTTCATCCTCTTACCCTTTAAAAGACACACACCCACGCAGACCCGGACTTGATTTTTTTTATTATTTAAAAAAAAGCCCAAGATGGCGAAAGGCTTGTTGTTTAGAGGGCAGAAAAATGGAGGATATTGTAATATACACAAAGGGATAAATTTCAACAACTCGGCTAAAGGCAGCAGCTGCGTCTCCGGCTTTATAAGGAAGCGACACACACAAAAGACCGGAGGGGGGGGGGAGGAGAAGAGGTTGTTGGAAAAAAGAAAGCAGCAAATGCCCCGAGAAGCAGCTACGACTCCCGCCCGCCCCCCATCCTTCTTAGTTGTACCCACACCCCGCTTTTTGCAAAGCGGCTGCAGCCTCAGATTCAACGCTTGCCGGGGAGCGCTTTAAAAAGAAAAAGCATAAAGCGGGAGGCAAAGAGGGGGAGTTGACTGTGGAAGCGGAGGGGAGGGGAAAGAGACGGGCACGGCCAGGGACCTCGAGGAAGGCGACGGAGTCTCGGACTCCTTCGTGCCCTCCTCCCCGGGAGGTGCCTTCTCCCACACTTGGGGGGGGGGAGCCAAAGAGGGAGAGGGCAGCCGCCCCGTATCTGTGGCTGGCTGTCATGCTCAAAGTCGCCTCAGCAAACGAAGAAGGAGAAAGCGATTCAAGCAGCCAGGCAGGGCGAGAGGGCACAAAAGCGCAGCGGCAGTTCTGAAGCGAGGAAGGACGCTAGCGGGCGGGCACCAAAAAAGACTCTCGGAATCGCCCCCCCCCAGACTTTTATTGCCAGCCACGGGGGTGGGGGGTGGGGGTGGAAGGGTGTTGCAAAACCCCCAGGCACCAAAAGTGTCCCCCACCCACCGCGCAGAGCCGCAACTCCAGCCCCCGAGCCTGTGTTAAATCTACCCGCCCCTCCTGTCTCTCGGGCACAAGGTCAGTTTCACTTTGCTCTACTAGTTGAGCCACCGCTACCGCAGATGCACCGAGCCGGCGACTGGTAGTCCCCCCCCCCCCCGTCACTCTCTCTCTCTCTGTGTATATTCGTCTGTGAACGAACGTGTGGAAAGACCGAGAGATAGACGGGCACCCAGCGAACGCCCCTCGGATGCACAAGCCAGCAGCGCCCCGGCAACAAAGAGCTGCCACAGAGAACCGCCAGATACTCCCGAGGCTGCCAAGAGGTTTTCCCCGCGCCACCCCCAGCTTTTTTCTGTCCCATTTTCTCTGCCGCTCCCTCCCCCCACCCCTCCGCCGGCTTGGAAGCCCAAAGCTCGGGGCGCCTCGGCCGGCAGCACAACTTGCACTTCCCCCTTAAGCCACCTTTTCCCCTCCGCCTCCGGAATCGATTCGAACTCACCTTTGCAATTGAGACGCGAAGCGACGGCTCTCCTCGCTCCCTTCCACGCGCGCACCGCTCCGCTTGTGTGATCTGGATGCGGGGAACGCAGCCTTCCTCCAAACAGGCTGGAGAAGGGAGTGAAGAAAGACCGGGCCGGGGGGGTGGTGGTGGAAGAGAGAGAAAAGGAGGGGGTGAATCTAACTAGAAGGATTCATGATAGATAACCCGCCTCGTTCCCGCTCCGTCTCTTGCTTTAGTTCGTTCCAGCGGCAGCAGCTTGAAGCCGATTCTCCTATCCTCAAGGTTTATTCAGCTTCACTTCCAGGCGAAGGCTTCACCGACCCAAAGTGACGTCAACCAACTCGCTCCTCTCTTTCTAACAATGAAAGTTGCTGTTAAAGAGACGGGGGGGGGGGTTGGAGAGAGAAAGAGAAAGAAAGAGAATTGTTTATCTCATTTCAGCTTCGGCAATACATGACCTATCGGGCCAGGGAAGCCGCAACAGCAGCAGCAGCAGGCCAGGGGTGCCGTCGCTTCTCAAAGTTCACCCTCTTGCTTTGCTCGCGTTTCGGACCCCTCAAGGAGCACCCTCTCAAGTTGGAAGAAAGTTGAGCCGCTTTGTTTTGGGGAAGGGGTACCGCTCGCTCGCCCCAAAAGGAAGGGGCTGGCCAGACGTGGATCCCTCAGGCGGGGTCCCGAAGTGAACGCATCCTGGGCAACACGCCGGGAAATCGTCACTAACATTTTTAGGGAGGTGTACATTGGGGGGGGGGTGTAAACGATCGGCACGGAAAGAAGCAGATCCAATTCCTTCCCTGAGTAGGAAGGAGTGTGCAGACTATCCAGCGATGCAGGCACACTCCAAGTAAGAGGAAAGGGAGAGCCGGCGAGCTGGCCATCCTTCATCGGCCCCCCAGCCGATAAATGCTAACTTCCCTCGGCCAATAGTCGTCTCCTTTAAACGGAAGAATATCAAAAGATGTCCCAATAATTGTTTTAAGTAGTATTTTGCATCCTCATTAAGACCGCAGCAAGACAGCCAAATGTGTTTTCAGTATCCAAGCTATCAGCCCTTGGCCTTTTTGCTATGTATAAACATAGTCTAATATATGGGGGCTTGGTAGTTATTGTAGACACAGATAATTACATCTTTCTCTGTCGTTTTCCAGAAAAAAGAGAAATGCAAAACAGTTCTTTAAAAAAATCAGTTTTCTGATTCAGTAGTTTCTAAAACGTCTCCTGGCATTGGATTAAAGTCATGCTAAGTAAGTCAGGGTTAAAGTACACTGCAAGCCAACCATTGCTTCCTGTGAACTATAAAACATATAACCTTAAACCTACAATGGAGAAGAGATTTTGACTAGAAATAGCAAAGTGCAAGAGGATATTATTGGGTTTGGCACTCTGAAATTGGAGCATGCAAATTGCTAACAATTCTTTGCATTGTGAGTAGAGCCCTCTAAAATCTGCAGATTTTTTAACATCAGTTCTGAACAAAAGCTGGTTGCAACATCAAAATTATATGCATATGTAGATACCATTGTCCTGGGTTTCCTCTTCAGACCCTGGCTGTGATTTTAATTGTGCTGGAGGATCTTCATTAGTATTAGCGCATGGAGAGATTTCACAAAGCTGCTTCATTAGGAGGGGAAAAAAACAACTCTTGGCAGGCTAGGTCTTTTTGCATGCAATGAGAATGTCAGGCTTACCTCGGTCATTTGTAACATAATAAGTGCAAGCACAATGATTGCAATGCAAGAACCACTGGGGGAAGGGCTAAATATCCTGCCCATCTAACAAGGCTATCTAAAAAGCTCCTCATTACACAGGAAAATGTATTCCAAAAGAAAAAAAAATGCAGAAATAATGTCTTAGCAAGTTGATGACAAAATCTCAGTTAATGACCTACAATTTTAATTGTGCAATTGGTGGTAGTTTGTTTCATTCCTAGTATTCACTTTCAGCAGCAAAATTGTGCTAGCATTTATTGATTTTTTTTGTGTGTGCTGCCACATTCCCGGAATACAGATTTTAATCATTTCACTATTCCACACTCGGTAATTTCATTAAAAAACTAGAGCCTTCCATCCCCAGAAAAGCATTTAATTTCAATGACACACAATTTCTCTTAGCAGCAAACTGTCTGAACAGTAAAAGCTGGCCTATAGTTCAAATGCATAATTTAATCCTGAGTTTCTCTATGCTCTGCATTCCTTTGAAGCTATAATTTGAGTAACTACCTAATAACAGTAATAACAATAATTTCCTTATAATACATTATTAACCCACATTTAATTAACTCGAAGGCCAAAGTCTGTACATGTTTGATTGGGTCACTAGTTCTATAACCTCAAAATTTACTAATAATATTCTTGGAGTTAAAATATGGCACAAGAATATAGTTATGAATATAGACAATCAGATCTCTCACTCAGAAAGCTGTGCACCAAAAGCTAATACCTTTCTTAGAAGATCAGTTTTTGCCTCTCTTAAAAGACAACCAAGTTTTAAAATACACAAAAGTAAACAAGGTATTTAGATAATGCACAGAGTAAATGGTAATAGTTTTCAGATCCTGAAAAAAAATCCATCATTGAAAGAAAAATCTTTCAGCTAATAATGTCAGGGGGAAAAACTGTCAATCACATGTAACAGAAGAGGTAAAGACATTTCGTTGTATTGGATAGTACAGTATAAAATGTTTATAGTGCTGCAATCCTAAAAATTGCATTGCGGCAAATTTAACTATATAGATAAAGGAACAACTGCCATCCTTGTGTAGCAAGCATCAAAATTTATGGCATTGTTGGATTGTCATTTGGATCAAAACACTTGGTTATCTAGATACACAGGAATCAAGGGATTGCTAATAACTATCATATACCTGACAACATCTTAAGATGCCATCCCATTCAGAAGAACATTATAGGCAAGCCTCCATCTTTTCCATGCTTTGTTTTTCCAAATGTTATATTTACAAGGCATTTAAACAATATCTGCTTCAATTCACTGGGAAACAATCTACTGGAATTGGGGGTGGGGGCTTCAATATGCATTTTAAAATATAATAAAATCCACTGATGGTGTTTGTAGTCAAAATCAAATGGAATTCCCATACAAGAAGTGATAGTTGCTTTGGCTTTCAGTTATTGGGGTCTCTGAACCAATTGTTCCCACGGACAAAATATTCATACATATCAAAATCCCTGTTATATATCTCTAATCCCTATGTATAATTATTTATTGAATTTTGACTGCATATAAGTATAACACCCCCCCCCCCCCAATATTCCTAAATAATTCCTAAATATGGCTTCTTCATCATAATCTGGGCTTTTATTTTTTATTTTTTCAAAGATAGTGGGAAAGTGTCTCAATGGCCTGGATGAATTAAATTTAAAATATTTTCCATCTTTCCAAGTTTTCACCCTTTGTGAAAACACCACTGATGTGCCACTTCCTATTTTTGTCCCCTGTTCTTTGCTGTCTTCGTCTTCCTTCTTCTCCAGGCGATGTTTTGACATGCTTCCTTCAATTTTCTGAGATCTACTTACAAGTTACTGACTATATGGAAATAACTGGAAGAAGACACCTGCTGCAATCATAGAAAAGGCAGTTCTTGGAATGTTACCTAGACTTGGCTTATGTAAATGAACTCCATGCATTGATATGCATTTTGCTGTACAAAGCATTGATAGCAAGGTAGTTTTTTTCCATATTAAATGTGTTATTTAAGTTTTGTGTGCTGGCAAATTAATTGTGGTATAACTCTTAAAGAGCATTGCCCTATTTGAAGTAAGGGTCTCCCAAATCAACACCGCTATTTGGCACTGCTGCTTGTTGCAGGAATGTAATAGGGAACTGAGCACCTGAATCCGACAAGTCTTGTCCATCATTATTAATTTTCTAGTTAAACTTCCAAGGAGCTAGACATTTTCTGGGTACACAGTCTAAAAGCAACAGTGAATTCACTGGCTTTAGGAAGCAAGAACCCCAATGTGTGCAATCATGTCAGCAGGAAAGAAAAGTCCTGTACCAACAAGATTATTTCCAATTTGTGTGACCTGCTGCTGAAATCTGCCACATTTTTATGTGTTTTGCAGTGCTCACAATGTGCATAGTGAGAGCAGTTGCATGATAACAATGAAGAAGCTATTGGAAAGTATGTGCAGTAGGGCCGCAAAGCTAGGCACACTTACCCAGAGGTTAGATCCACTGAACTCAGCAGGGTTTATTTCTTATTAGACCCTTATGGGATTGCCCTGCAAGAACATAATATCAGGGCAAAAATATTTCTGCAAAGTGTGCATCAACCATGTTTCTAGTAAAAGATGGAAGCATTTGTAGGAAGGACGTGCTATGAATTGGAAAGAAAAAGCATTGTAGTAGATTTGTTTTAAAAAGCTAATTTTTTCATTCAATTATGGTGCAACTATGCCTTAAAATATTATACTTATAAGTAAGACCTCAGTGGAAAGCTCTAAAAGCATAACTTTCGTGCTCAGAAAATTTACTCTGGGTTTAAGAGCTTTACTTTTATCTCAGATACTTGTTGGCACAGAAGAGCTTATGCTCTCTGAGGGCTATTTATACAGTTTAACATGCCTAAGTACTCCTGCCTTTATGCTGTTACACTCCCTGGTTTATGATGTCACCCTAGAGTAGTCAAATGAATGTGGAGCTACTTCATTTCCCTATAATCAAAGAGTACAGAAGGACAAGAAAGCTCGTGAATACTTAAAACACAACTTTAATAGCTTTGCAGCTAGATTGATCTGTTGTTGATCACCGTGACTTGCCTGTTCTGAAATAATTATCCTGCTAGAAATGAGCCTGAAAGAAATTCTACAGGAAAGTCAAGGCCCATAAACAGGTTTCGTGATTTACAGAACATGAAGGGTGGGATTTTCAAAGGTGGGAGTATAGAAATTGGACCCACATCTAAGAGAGAAAAACAGCTTTTCTTTCCAAGTATTGCATTGTGAGCAGAGGCAATCTTTCATTGTGCCATTATGGGGAAAAAGGAACAAATGTACCTTTAGGAGAATGAAATCAAGGTAAGGTTCATATCCTGCATAAATAAAATTGACATCGAGAGTTGATACAATCACTTGCTATTTAGGTTTTAGACCTAATTCTTTTAAAGGCTTTCTATACCACCAGTTATGGGACTCTTCTGATTAGATGATCTGAATTGATTTTGGAAATACTATATTGTTATTTGAACGATTAATTCCAAAACCCAGTACCATGCTAAGAGAGTGTGGCTCTGCCTAATGTTTCTACAAAGTTCAATTTTTTGAAATATTTACATGAAACCATGAAGTCAGGCTACCTGGAGATGTGGGTTAAAATTTCACTGATATAAGATGACATCTGTTCTTTTCATGTGGTCCAAGTAAAGCAAATGATGGTCTGAACAATTTTGCAGGAAGATAAATGAGCTAAAAGTCAATATACTGAAATTCCATCTGAAAAAGATGATGCTCAATCTTCTTCGAGAGGGAGTAGGCCCTCTGTAAAGCAAACTTCCCAAACCAGAGTCTTTCATATGTGAGCGGTTATAACTTCCCATAAGCCACAATATACCCAGCAAGAGCATGACATCGGATTGGGAAAGGCTATTCTAAATTATCTGGATTGCATTTTAGGAATGGTCTTGGATTGACATTGAGCACTTTTGATCAATCCAAGTTTGATCTACTAATTCCCAGGCCTAACTTCAAAAGATAGAAATAGCTTTATCACTCTCAGCCTCACTATTAACTTCCCAGCTGGAGACCCATATAATATTACATGAGGAGTGGCCTTTGAAGGAGCCAAGGAAACTTCTACAACTCCAAAATGGGGCAGCAGATGCTCACTCCATTATGATTTTATTACAGTACAGGTGCTATGATCCATACTGGCTTCTGGTCCTTTCCCCGCCTAAATTCAAGCTACTGTTTTTCACTTTGGAAGTCCCAATTGGAAGACCAATTACCTGAAGGAGTTTCTCCTCCCTTGACATCTACTCAGAGGTCTATTGCCTTCTTTGGGAGCCTCTGCAGAATGAAGTAATGCAATTGGTTCTTAAAAAATAGTTTTGGTAATTTATTCTGCTGCAGTGGTTTCCCCAAGTCTGTCTGATGCTAAACTGGGGTCTTTTCAGTGCCATCCAAAGAATTTTTTTTTATTCTTCCAGGCTTCTCAGTCACAATGCTTGGATATTCACAAGCACATGAGAAAAAAAAGTGATTTGCAGCATGACTGTACTGTCCTTGCCACAATTCTTTGTTTTAGATTGTACCTGATGTTTTAAATATTTTAAAAAATTAAACAGATTTGATGATTTGAACAAATATGTTAATCATATCAAAAACTCAGAAGCCATAATGGCATGAGACTGGACAATGACACACTTTTTAAGGAACATCAGTGGAGTGTAGTTGGGGACAGTGCTAGTTTCTCTACCACAGAGATTGCACTTGAAATGAAGATATCTGTATTTTCACTGCAGCTTAAAAAGCACCATGATTTCTCCTTTAAAAAGAGGCTTCTTTACAGACCTCTTAGCTTAACAATTTCATTTCTCAAGAGGAGACTCCTGAGCCAAGTAGTCATTAAGGACACTGCCTAGTATTTGTTGACTGTCTGATTATTGGATTTATATAGAAAAATAGTTCCAGCAATGAATTGCTGATGTGTACTATTTGTTAAATTTTTGAATAGACTTTCTTCAACAGAAAACCAAGAAAGAGGCCTTGTCAAATTTTCTTTATACAGTTCATTGTTAATTCAGACCACATAGTTTGTTAGTATTCGCATAACAGTGAAGTAAAATTTAATATTTCTATTAAATATTATAATAGAATAAAATATTAATGTTAAATATTAAATATATTATTTTCCTATTATTGTCACTACCAATGTTTTTAATGTTAATAATTTAATAAAGTATACATGCACACAAACACAACATACTTGCTTTATTAAATTAACATTAAAATTATACATAATTAGAATAATATAAACTATAATATAATTATAATTAAAGTATTATTATATATACTCTCAAACTATTTTTATAGAAATATAAAAATACAAGCTGAATGTATTTAGAGAACTACAGTAGACAATGGAAAAGAATTTGCACTGTTCCCTTATCCCATCATCCCAATGGGCAGGCAGCCATTCCTAGAAAGTGGAAGCACCAAAATTGCCCTCTGATAATATTCAGGCTAATGTATGATTCTCATTGTCTCTGCTGACATCTGGTTTCTGGGCAGACTTGTTTCATTATTTCTCCCTTCACTTTCTGAGGATCAAGCATCAGCCCCCAAATCCAACTTTTGCTATTTCTCTCATATCTGTTCCTGACAATCATAAACACTGAAGGCAAGTATAATGCTCTGCATGATCCAAAGCCTTATGATTATTCTACAATGGGTCACAACTAAAATTCCATTTTAATCTGCTCATCTGCATCCACTCCACATTAGAATTTTGAGCATGTGAGCATAGAGATGCTGCAACAGTCATAACTCATTTTTTTCAGGGCCATTATAACTTTGAACGGTCATTAAATGAATGGTTGTAAGTCAAGGGCTATCTGTACGTAAGAGACCAGAAACACAACATGACAAAATATAGATGTACACTTCACAGTGATATAAAATCAACTTTGGACTTGACTTCTAGGATGCTAAGCACAATAATTGGCCACTACTACTTCAGACAACATACATTAATTATTTCAATAGTTCTTACAATAGTCATACTGTAATAGATCAGTACAGGTGGTCCTCGACTTAAGACCACAACTGAGTCCAAAATTTCTGTTATTAAACATCTATTAAGTGAGTTTTGCCCCATTTTACGACCTTTCTTGCCACAATTGTTAAGTGAAACACTGTAGTGTTTAAGACAGTAACACAGTTGTTAAGTGAATCCGGCTTCTCCATTGATTTTGCTTATCAGAAGGTCACAAAATGTGATCATAGGACACTGCAACTGTCATAAATATGAGTCAGTTGCCAAGCATTTGAATTTTGATCACGTGACCATGGGGATGCCGCAACGGTCATAAGTGTGAAAAACGGTAATAAGTCACTTTTTTCAGTGCCATTGTAACTTCAAACGGTCACTAAATGAACTGTTATAAGTCAAAGTCTACCTGTATTATTTTAGGATTGCAGAAAAATTAATTCAAAAGTGTCTTTCCACTCAGTCTTTCCTTAAGGTTTGTTTAAAGCCTCTGTAGCTAAGGAAAGCTTACACAAAAGACTTCCTGACATTCATGGCTGCAAGACCATTAGTGGTTTAAATTTTAAAAAAAAAGTTATGTTTGAATAATATTCTAAATGGTATCATGCTTTGGCTCATGTTTCAGGTAAGATGACAAATGAGGATTATGAGAATGAGCAGCAGAGAGGCGTAGGATTATACATTTCTCCTTCTCACCCCCTTCCTTTCCCGTGGAGTGAAAGACAAGCCTGCACATCTACTTCACAGTAAATCGTATTTTTCTTATTCCCTTCAATGAGGCAAAACCCATGACTTGTGTAGATGATACTGAGCCACATCTGGAAGAAACCACAGAGTATGACTCTAATCTCTTTTTTAACTAAGCAATGGAGACAGGAGAAGGGAATTGAAGTTTATAGTGGATCATGACCAATATGATAAATCCTGATTTGTTAATGCATCAGAAATAAGCTTTTGATTTTTTGTTTCAGTACTTGAAGAATCTAAATTAGGGTTTCTCAACTTCAGCAACTTAAAAATGTGTGGACTTCAACTCCCAGAATTCCTCAGCCAGCATGGTTTGTTTGTTTGCTTGTATCCCGCCTCTTTTAGGTTTACAAATAACTCAAGGCAGCCAACATATCCAACACACTTTCTTCCTCCTATTTTTCCCATAACAACAACCCGGTAAGGTGAGTTGGGTTGAGAGAGGGTGACCTGCCCAAAGTCACCCGGACAGTTTTCATGGCTAAGGTAGGACTTGAACTCACAGTCTCCTGCTTTCTAGCCTGGTGCCTTAACCCCACCAAACATAACCATTACACCAAACTGGCTCTTTAGATGACAAAATACTGAGACTGGCTCTTTCTATGTTGAATAATATTGCAAAGAAAACAGATTGCTTCCTGTTGTGTTTATTATTAACTCTTAACAATTACATAGCTTCTCTCAGTGTGAAGATTGTTCCTGGTGACTATGTGAACACCGAAGTCTACAATATGTCAATTTCTTGACACCATTGTTAGGGCTAACATATTTAAGTAGCAGAAAATCAAAACAACCACTAGATGGCAGCAAAGAGGGAGTCTGGTTCCCTTTGCTGCTACCTAATGGTAATCTGGATTTTTGCAGTCGAGAAATGCTTTCTTCTTAGGTATTTCTTTTTTTTCTTTGAGATTTTCCAGTCTAGTTTCACCATGGCCTTTCATTTAAGTATCAACCAGGTCTGAAACTGCTTGGCTGTTTTAGGATAGGCCAAGTTCTTTAAGTTATCCTTTCTTTATTTAGAGTTTTTTTCCTTTTAGAATGCAATCATTGCCTAATTTAACTGGTATCCTCAAGATGTATGGCCAGATATTGCCTCTATTCTAAAGATATTGAACTACATGTAATACTATTCTAGTAGTTGTTTGCATTGAGGACTCACTTTGCGTTTTGTCCTTCTTCCTCTAAAACCATTCTGGAAAGTTTCTAACTTCCAGAACAAGGGGTCACACAGGAATGATGGGAGAATGGGAGTCGATTCCATCAGTACTGTAGGGGGAAACTGTTGGCGACAGCACTGAAATTGTAATGATTGTACATATATAAAAATAATTACATTCCATGATAATGTATACAAGATGAAGAAAGAACAGAGAGAGAGGGAGGGGGAGAGAATCATCCTACAAACACTAAGGTGCTTATCATTTAGTTTCTTGTATATCTGTAAAATATTTGCTACTAGCTCACCAACTGATGGGCTGGTACATGCTTTGTTTAAAGCTGCCTGGTTTCTCCCTGTCATATTTAAACCAAGAGTAAAGACAAATTTGATTTTTGCAGAAAAGAGGAGAATGTAGGGAAGGGAAGACTCCCAAGCCGCCTCTCTGGTCTGTAGCCCCCCTGCGTTTCATCTCCCTCCCCCACTTTAAGTAACTGAACTCAGATAAAATAAAATACCGTAACACTTTAAAGGCAGTTTACAAGGTTGCATTTAGACAGCAGAGAAATAGCCCCCTTCCTGAATGACTTGTACTCCTGCCTTTTGTGTAGGAAAAATCCAATTTAAACAAATAAGTTTGCTTCTTTTAAAAAAAAAAAATTAGCATTACTGTAATATTATCCTAATGATTCTTACTCTGATTATGGTGCAGTTGACCCACCTAGGATATGATCCCAAGCTGATGTAGTGGTCCTTCAAAGCAAGCTTAACTCCTGGTGACTACATGGAAACAAGTCAATCTTGGCGCCTTGTGAGTATATGGACACATCCATGCAGTTTTCTTGGCAACATTTTTGGAAATGATTTAATATTATCCTCTTTCAGAATGTTTTTCAACTTCCTAGTCCAGAGCTGAGAGGCAATGACTGGCCCGAAGTCACCAGCTGGCATTCATGAGTAAGGGATGACTAGAACCCAGGTCTCTCTTCTCCTAGGCCAGCACATTTAACCACTACACCAACTGACTCTCAGGATCTCAGTAAGTGCCACCATATACAAGGAATGGCACTAAGAGCCCTGGTGGTGCAGTGGCTAGAATGCAGTATTGCAGACTAATTCTGCCCACTGCCAACAATTTGATGATGACAGGCTCAAGGTTGACTCATCCTTCCATCCTTCCAAGGTCAGTAAAATGAGGACTCAGATTATTGGGGGTAATATGCTGACTCTGTAAATCACTTAGAAAGGGCTGTAAACCACTATGAAGCGGTAGATACGTCCAAGTGCTATTGTTATGTCTAATGAAGACTTGGAACGGGACTGTGTGGGGGAAGGTGCTAGAAAGGGTAGGATTCAACCTATTTTCTCTGGACATGGCGATCCCAATGCAGATCAGGATATGTGGGTAAACTTTTAAATACAAAACAGAGGGGAAATGATGTGCTGCATAATTAACACAGCTTGGAATTGGGAATCCAAGGCAAGTTGGTTTTTATTTCTTTATTTGTAACACTTACAAATAAGCTGATTTTGAGCAATGTAAAAGTCCCCCCTCTGTCAGTTCAGATGAAAAACCAATAATTAAATATAGCAATATAAATAATAACCATAAAACAAGTTGACAGAAGAGAAGAAAAACTGTGGACAAAAAGCTAAAGAAAAACAGGAGTACCACAATCAATAGCCCAGAAATTCAAACATTTTTCCTCACTGGAAGGAGCACTCATAATATTCTAGCCCCAGTGGGCTCTTTTCATATTTCTCTGCATTCCAAAGGCCATGCCATGTTTTAAACAGCAGAAGTTCAGAAGTGTCTTGGTTCACGTGCATTCACAGCACATTGCAAAACATTTTTTAGTGCCAGTTTGCCAGTTGCTTGTTATATAGCCAGAGTTTTAGGATTTCCTGCCAATCTGCAATTTCTTCACCCAAACAGATTTTCAGCATAATCAATTAAATTTCTCAAATTGTAATGCTCTTTTGGAATGTTGGGTTAGAACAGAGCAGTGCTATCTTTCACCATCAGCTATAATTCTCTCAGCTTTCTTTAAACCTTGCATTAAAGCTTGAAAAAGTTCTTGGAACAAAGTTATGTTTTCAATCATTTTTAAACAGGCAGTGCTAATAATGCTTAATGATCTTAATTTGCATTTGGAGAGATTAATGTGAAGCAACACTTAGGAGCCTTATAGATGCATTTACTATCACTATAGTACAGGTAGTCTTTGACTTACAACCTTTTGTTTAGTGACTATTTGAAGTTACAACAGCACTGAAAAAAGTGACTTACAACTGGCCCTCACATTTACAACCATTTCAGCATTCCCATCATCACCTGATCAAAGTTTGAGCACTTGGCAACTGGCATATATTTATGAAGTTGCAGCATCCTGGGGTCATGTGATTGCCATTTGTCACCTCATGTCTTCTGGCAAGCAAAGTCAATGGAGGAAACCTGATTTCACTTAACAACTACAGTGTTTTGCTTAACAACTGTGACCAAAAGGTCGTAAAATTGAGTGTGACTTAACTTAACAACCATCTTCCTTAACCACAGAAATTCTGATCCCAATTGTGGTCCTAAATCAAGGACTACCTATAATATATGTCCACAATTTCTCCTTGTCAGGGATTTAAGAGACCACCAACACTTCCCAAAAAACTCTAATTAGATTTAGGTATGGTTGAACATCTCAAAAAGCAATTTTCAGCAATTCCCTGGTAAAAACAGCATATAATCTATAGAGAGATGATTTGTCGTATCTGCATACATGTCTTTTATTTCCTCTTCATCTGATTCCCACAACTTCTTTTAATTAACTCCCTTTTGTTTCAAGTTGTATTTAAGCCACATAAATTCATTACTATCCCCTACAGAGAATTTTTGGCAAGACTCGGGGAAGGAAAAAAACGCCTAAAGCACTTTCTGGCATTGAGTAACAACTAATTTGTGGTTCTGTGTGAAGTCACAGGAATTCTCACATGTGAGTAAATTTATGTCGTGCTTGAGCTTTATTGCGTGTATTATCTGCATTGCCTTCTTGAAAATTACTTTGCTCCAATCCCAATGCTGGCTCCTTAAAAATCAAATAAAAATTAATCTTTCATAGAATAGTTGGACTGAAAGGAAATAAAGGCCTACCCCTGGGACTTGTGTAATAATTGTAATGCAATTATTAATAGAAACAAAGCAAGAAATGTATCCAAAAGGAAGTAAAAGGGGAAAAATCATGTCTAAACGTAAAGCATGTCAGATGTTCAATTATAAAAAGAAAAGGATTATATTATTTGCAGTAGACAAAGTTAAATGTAGAAATTATTAACACCAAATGCAATGATGGCAACCACTTTAGACTGTTTTTAAAATTTAGGAGAAATCCAATTTTTTTAGAGGTTTCTTGGTGGACGTGAGAGTTATATGCTATCTAGTTGTTAAGGCACAGGGTAGAAAGCAGGAGACTGTGAGTCCTCGTCCCCTTACCCATGAAAGGTGCCTGGGTGACCTTCAACCAGTCTCTCAGCCCAACCCACTTCACAGGACTGTTATTGTGGGGAAAATAGGAGGAAGAAAACATACTGTATATGTTTGCCACTTTACATTATTTGTAAAAATAATTAAGGTGGGATATAAACTGAATAAATAAAATCTTCAGAATCCAACATAGCGCACCCTAAATACTGGTTGCACAGAAAAGCACAGTTGCACCAGAGGCACCTCAAGAGGGCTGAAGCAGATCCAACCTGTACCAGTCCACAGCCCATTAGGAACCAGTCCATGCAAGAAAGCAAAGCTTCATCTGCACATGCGCAGGATCTAGGTAGCGTGCAAAACCACACATCCCGAGTCCATGGAAAAATTGTTTGTCCCCGGTGCCCAAAAGGTTGGGGACTGCCACTCTATTGTACATTCTCTTCCCCAGCACCATCGTTACCTTTCATTGTCCTGCCCTCGGTGGCCAGTCACCCTATTAGATCAGAACAGGAAGAAGATGCCACGCCACCTCAGTTTTATTCAGAGGATCACTGCAGAATAAACCTTAGATAGGTATCCTTGTTTAACGATTGCTTCATACAGTGACCATTTGCAGTTATGATGGTGATGAAAAGACAATCCTTGCATTTGCAACCAATCCTTGCATTTATAATCTTCACAGATCTGTAAAGCCAAGAAAAGCCGAAGTAAGATTATAAGCACAGTTGCAGTTTCACTTAGCAACTACTTTACTTAATGACCATGCTGCTAGTCCCCATTATGGTTGCTAAATAAGGATTACCTTTACAATGATTAGGCAAGTAATTATAGGAGAAGAGCTTGCAGAGCTGGAGGACAGAGTAAAATGGATCATCAGTTTATAGTCCTTGAGTTGCCACAGGAGATTCCCTAGAATTCTGTTGACCCTTATTTGGCACCAATTTAGTGCTGACCATTACTTGACAAAATTCTCATGTACAGGCTTCAATAAATCATTTATACTGCAACTTACATGAATGGTCCTAATTCTTTGCACCTGACAGCAACTGAGAACCGCAATAGTTTTGAGACTGGCCTCATATTTGCTGCTATCCCAGTCTGCTATCTGAAGCAGTTGCTTCATTGCAATTAGTGGCGGACTGTCTTGTCTGTTGTCCTCCTACAGGCTTTCTGGATGCATGTGATTGGACCCTGGAGTAACCTATGGGAGTAAATGGTCCTTTGATTTGTTCTTACACTATCTCAGTGCTACTATCAAGACAGGGTCTAGGACAACTCACCTCTGCCAACTCGCCATAGCCAAGCCAAGCCAACCCAGCGCAGCCCTCTTACCATGGCCAATTCGCTGCGGGACAATCCACGCAGGATAATTCAATGTAATAAATGATATCCGCTGCTGTTTCTTCTACGTTATTTCCATGTTTGTCAATGGAAATAATGTTGAAGAAACAGTGGTGGACAACATTTATCACGTTGAGTTATCCCGCATGGAATTGTCCTGCAGCAAGGAGTCCCACAGCGAACTGGCTGCAGTGAGTTGTCCCATGGTGAGTTGGCCACAGCGAGATGACCAGAACAATATGGCTGCACTGGGTTGGATGGGGCAAGTTGGCTGGGGCGAGTTGACTGCTGCAAGATGGCTGCAGTGAGTTGTCCCATTCTGAGTCAGGGCCAGAATTCTAACCCAAATGAGCATCTCAGAGAAGGCCATCCCTAGTTCCCATAAACATAAAGGGAGGGAGGAGGAAAGCACCTTTATAACATTATAATCTTATAATAAAAATGGTGTTGACCTGCCTGACTTTGGTATAGTCTAGTCTATAAGGGCTGACAGCTACCTGAAGTCAGGTCTAATAGTCACTGAACCTCATTATCACATTCTAAAGCTGATACGTTGTCAATTGAATCTTATTTCAACAGATTGGTGACCACAAGGCTCAATGTAGAGTAAGTGACAACATAGGTGTCATGACATCATTGTGAAAAGACAAAGATGATTACAGTATATACATGGCTCATGTAGCTACGTATGTATTTCGTTTGGCACCGAGGCTGAAGACCGCTGAGGTCAACAGCTCAGCAGTTGAAAACCTGAGAGTACACTGTGTGATGGAATAAGCCCCCATCAATTTGTCCCAGCGTGATGACCCAGGGCACGGCACAGAGGCAACACAGTCAGCTGACAGTTCAAACTGCCCCTTTATTGCTCCAATTGTTCCCCAAACGCTCCCATGTTTCTGGCAAGTCCCAGAGTAAGTAACAACACACACACACACACACACACACACACATCCCTTCAGCAGCATCTGGCTGCAAGTAGTTTCAGAAGAGAAGCCAAAATTCAATCTGAGGTTTGGAGCACCAAATCAAGTTTGTCAGCAAGTCCAATGGTCAGAGTTTCAGGGTTTACAAGTAGAAATCACAACACAGAACAGGAGATCAGAGTTGTTTCCAATGTCAGCAACGGGACACAAACCTTCAATAATTCAGCGTTTGTTCCCAACAAATGCCCCTCCCCACAGCATCTCCTTAAGTCTAGGTCCCCAGGTGTGACTTGTGGAGAGGGGTGGGGCGCTCTCCTCCTGAGTAGTCGGGTCTGCCTGTGCTGTTTCCTCCTTCTCTCCACTCTCCATGCTCGAGGATCAGGAGGGGGTGGCCCTTGCTCATCACCTGAGCTCTGTCTCTCATGTTCATCCTGCCCCTGTTCCTCCCTGCCTTCAAGCCGTCCCAATCCTGAAAAGCCCTGGCCTGCCTCGGCCTGTTCTCCCCATATTCCTCCGAAGCCAACAACGCCTCCCCCTCGATCTCTGTCGACTCCAGTTCCCGCTCATCTTCCTCAGCAGATTCAGGCTCCAATGGGGTCATGACACTATCCCCCCCGCAGCTGTGGATGGAAGCCATAACTGGCAAAGAACGATGACACACAGGTGGATGCATGCTGGGCGTTGTTGTAGGCAAACTCCGCCACAGCCAGAACCTCCGCCCAATTGTCCTGTTGGGTGTTGTTAAAACAGTGGAGGTTCTGTTCCAAGATGGCATTCACCCTCTCTGTGCCCCCATCGGTTTCGGGGTGATGGGCATGACAGAGACGCTTGTACCTGCAGTTCCGTGAGTAGGGTCTGCCAAAAGTGTGCTGTAAATTGCACCCCCCAATCTGACACTACTCGGTCCAGTAACCCATGCAGCTGAAACACATGGGCGATGAACAACTGGGCCGTCATTCGTGCTGTAGGGAGATCTTGGTGAGCATGTGGGCCATCTTGGTGAGCATGTCTACCACCACCAAGATGGTTGTAGCACCCTTTCATGGGAGCAACTCGGTAATGAAGTCCAACGAGACCGCCCCCATGGTCTTTCCGGTGTGGGTAGCAGCTGCAAGAGGTCAGGGGGCGCACCAGTAGCATACTTGGCCTGTCGACAGATCCCATATGATGCCACATATCCTGACACTTCATGCCAGAGTCGCGGCCACCAAAACGTCCTGGAGATGAGGTGCAGTGTTTTGAAGTTCTCAAAGTGGCCTGCCGCTGGGCTGTCATGACACTGTCATAGAATGAGGCTACGAAGGGGTCCTCCAGGTATGTAGATGCAATCTCGGAACCGCAACAGGTCCTCCGTATACACCCAAGGGGTCTCCTGTCTCCCGTCCCCATCCAGCTCCTGACAACGAGCCATCACAATTGGATCTTGCTGCTACGCCTCCCGAATCCGAACCCGGAGGTCCACGGGCTCCTCGGTGGCCGCGAACTGCTCCAATGAAATCACTGTTCGAGGTGGGATTTTGTCCTCTCTTCGGGTATACTCGGGCTTCTGGGACAGCACATCAGCATGCTGATTCCACTCACTAGGAACATAGGTCACCCAGAAGTTGAATCGGGCGGAAAACAGTGACCATCACACCTGGTGCTGGTTCAGTGTCTGGGCCATTTGTAAATGTTCTAGGTTGCAATGGTCTGTCCAAACTTTGACCTGATGGCGGGCCCCCTCCAGATAGTGCCGCCATGTCTCGAAGGCGACCTTAACCTCCAACAGCTCCTTGTCCCATATAGTGTAATTTTGCTCCAGAAATAATAGACACATGGGAACAAAATGCCTGTGGGGGCATAGGCCTGTAAGAGTACTGCCCCAATGGCCACATCTGATGCATGCGTCTCCACCACGAACGGCCAGAACAGATCAGGATGCTTAAGGATGGGCTCAGAGGCGAAGGCGGCCTTTAGGGCATCGAAGCTCCCTGTTCCTCAGCACCCCAATGGAACTTTCCCCCTTTTTTGAGCAGATTGGAAAGGGGAGCAGTCAAGGCAGCAAAGTGGGGAACAAACGTGCGATAATAATTCGGGAACCCCAACAGTTGGTGCATGTCCTTCACCCACCGCAGAGGTTACCACGCCTGCAACAACTTGACTTTCTCCAGTTCCATTTCCACACCAGCAGGTGAAATACGATGACCTAGAAAGTCAATTGTTATTTGTGCGAACTGGCACTTCTCTCACACTGCAAATAGGTGGTTGTCCCACAAGTGTTGTAGCACCAGCCGCACGTGTTTCCAGTGGTCTTGTGGGGACGACGAGTAGATCAGGATGTCGTCCAGGTAGACGACCACAAACTGATCCAGCCAATCCCTGAAGATGTCATGCATAAAGTGCATGAACACGCCAGGTGCTTTGGGCAAGCCGAATGGCATCACAGTATATTGAAAGTGGCCGTAACACGTCCTGAAGGCTGTCTTCCACTCGTTGCTGGCTCAAACTCGAACAGGGTTGTAGGCCCCCCGCAGGTCCAGCTTTGTAAAGACTTTGGTCTGACGAAGCCGCTCGACCAGTTTAGGGATGAGAGGAAGCGGGTACTGGTTCCGTACTGTGATTGCATTCAATTTCCAATAATCACAGCACAGTTGCAGCTCCCCCGACTTCTTCTTGACAAAGAGCACTGGCGCAACCAATGGGGAGGTAGAAGCCCGGATAAACCCCTTCTGAAGATTCTTCTCTATGAAGCCCTGTAACGCCATCAACTCCGGTTATGACAGGGAGTAAATCCGGCCCACAGGCAATTTGGCATCGGGCACCAAATCAATTGGGCAGTCATAAGACCAATGCGGGGCAACCAATCCGTCTCCTTTTACCCAAACACATCAGCATAATCCTCCAACTCTATAGGTAGGTCCAGGTCCACATGTGTAGCCACATCCCCTGTGCAGGCATGCAGGTGATAGATGGCACACTTCTTGCCGGGGAACCGCACTGCCCCAGACAACCAGATGATATGCGGATCATGAGCCCATAACCACTCCAGCTCCAGCACCACCGGGAAGTGGGGCACTGCAGCAACATAAAACATGGCTTCTTCCACATGCGGCCCAATGTGCATGTGAAGGGGTCTGGTCACAGTAACCACAGGACCTGAACAAAGGGGACGACCATCAATCGTCTCCAACAAGACTGGCGGTGGCACCTGCTGCTGGGGAATGGACCACTGTGCGGCAAAGGCTGAGTCCATGAAATTGGCCGTGGCTCCCAAGTCCACCGGGGCCTGGATCTCCACCACTCCCTGACCAGGCACGAACACACTCGCTGTTAGCATGAGGTGCTTCACAAGAGTTGGCTGTGATGGAGGTGGCTGGCCCATTGCCAAGTGAGCCCGATCTATGGAGCCCTCTAGGCTGGCCCTTGCCCGTTTCCCACCGCTGCTTTGGGTGCCTTAACAGGACACTTGGCTGCCATATGGCCTGGACCACCACAATACAGGCAAAGGCCTTTGCAGCGGTGCCGATCCTTTTTGGCTTGGGTCAGATGAGGTCGTGCAGCCCCGAACTGCATCGGCTTGTCCAGAGGTGGTACCAACGTCGACGCCATCTTGACGGTTGCGGCGAGGCCTCCGTCCATCATCACGCCCGTCACTGCTGGAGCCTTGCGTCGATGCAGAGGCACAGGTGCATGAGCTCCTGCAGTGAGTGAGGGCATTCGGTGTGCACCAGCTCGTCCAGGAAATCTGATGAAAGACCTTCCTGAAACTGGTCCATGAGCGCCGCCTCATTCCATTGCAGGTCCTGGCAGACCACCCGAAAATCAGCTATGTCTGTGAGTGATCCATGCACCTGCCTCAACTCTCTCAGCTTCCTCCGAAGCCAAGGACGCTTCCCCCTCGATCTCTGTCGGCTCTAGTTCCAGCTCATCTTCCTCAGCAGATTCAGGTTCTGACAGGGGCATGACACCCAACTCCTGCCAATCTATTTCAAAAGCATGCAAAAACAAGTAGATAATAGGAAAAATAATAGGGACATGAAAGTATTCCCCTTGGGCGTCCCTTGGGCTGTCATAAGCTAATCCTTTCAACTCAGAACTGCCTTGGCTTCCAATACAAATGTAGTAATAGTATATACTATATCAAATTATATAACGTAGGCCATGTGTGCAATGACTTAATGATGCATAGCTTTCAAAATTGATATCAGCCCTTTGAGATAGTCCAGTTCAGGAAACACAGTGTACAAGAAGTATAAAATTCCACTTTACAGTAGTCCTCAGCTTATGATCACTTGTTTAATGGTGACTTGGAAAGGGTGCTTTACAGTCCATAAAGCACTTCTGGTCATCATAAAACATTGCACACCTTTCCCACAGTCACATGATTGTAATCTGGGTGATTGGCAACATATTCACACTTACAACCAGTTGCTAAATGCCCCACAATCAAGTGATCAGCATTTGCAATATTCAATGTGGCACTCAAGTCAATGAGAAAGCTGGCAGGGAAGTTTGCAAGCTGCTGCCACCTGCTAAAGGATTTCCCTTCCCCTCCATATATGGGGAGGGGGGAGTCTTGGAGGTAGAAGTCCTTATCAGGCTGCAGAAAGGAAGCTCTGATATTCAGGATTCCAGCTATGTCTCTCTAGCCCAACTCAGGAGTTTCCTTCCACACATAGAGGGGAGAAGAATTCCTACATAGGGCTGGAGAGATGAAGTGGATCCTGAAGATCATCTCTCCAGTCCATTAATGATTTCCCTTCCTCAAACAGGGGAGAGGAACTCCTACGCTGAGCTGGAAAGACAAAATGGAGATCTTTGTGAGTTTTTTTGCATCTGTTTTCTGAGTATGCCCCTGATTTCTAATAATAATTGAAATGCTGGTGCTTACTCAGAACAAAGCTTCTTTTGAGTTCAGTCAGACGTACACCAATATAAGTAAAAGATTACAGGCCATATTATTTCTATTTCACAAATCTTTTTAATTGCTTTCAAACCCACAGTGCCAGTAAGGTTGGAATCGTAGCTATGCCCATCATTAGGATTATCATCTGCTTTTGCATTTTGACAAATATATCCAGCATATCAAACCAAGGAACAATCATGTCGGAGCCATAATGGGGTAGATAAAATATACCTTTCTCAGGCTGTATAAGCATGTAATGGGAATACCATCTAACTCAAGGAACTCACACTTTAAACTCACTTAAGCCTGATTTGGACTTGTGTGCCACTGCACATCAGGGAACTTATGCATCTGTTGTTCAGAGATAGTTGCATAGCTGTAACATTTATATTTCTGCAAATATTAATGTCCTGGCTAGGGGGCACCTGAACAACAAAGCACTGAAAACTACTCTCGCAGTTGCTTCCACTTTTCTTTGCATCTGGATCTTGCTCTGAACTTCTTCCAATTTCCCTCCATAAATGGGCTGTTATCTCCTGGGTTTTCTAGTTTTTATCCGTTGCATCATACAAATGTTTATTATCTCCTCAGTTCGTCAGAAATGTCTCCTCTAGCTGCTCCATTTTGTCATTTGAATGTGCCTTGCCTTCGGCCTGCCTCCCAACAAGAAGTTGGATCAACCAATCAGCATGTAAGACGTTCATCTCCACACAATGCATAGTTGAGATGTGGGAGGTGTGTGTATTGATCCATCTGTAACCATCTGCAAATAAGCTTATCCATCAACCCCTTCACAGCGTAGGTATGCGTCAATGCCTGTGCGCAGTTGTGGACAAGTTTAAATCAAGCTTTAGTATCCAAGCACATGCAGGCCTTTCCACTAATTTCAGTAAAAAAAATCAGATCAGATACCAAAAACTGCCCTATAATCTTCAAGTACGTCAAGTAGACCTCAGGGCCACAGTTCAGTGTCCCTCAGCTAAAGGATCCCATAAAATGATACCCTAGAAAATGACAAATGTTGGGACATTAGCTGTCAAGATGGCAGCAACATGATGGTAACAAGGCTGCTGAAGCTCCAAAGAGGCTCTCCAGCCTATGCCCAACATATTCCTTCATGATACAGGCCTTCAAAAGGAGATCCAAGATCAGATCTCTTTCTGGGTTCATTATTGTGTTCCCTCACCACAACACAAACCTATTCCTAGACTTCTTTCTGTATTTCTTTGTGATATTGCTTTCCTTTCATCCTCAACCCACTGTTGAGGCAGTTTAGCCTTGCCTTTAGCTAACCCACTTTTAGAGTAGTGTTTTTCCCCTTCTTCCAGCAAAATTTGGGCTGTAGATATAATTCAGTGTTTTTCATCAGTAATAGGGTCCCTAGCAAAGTCAGGTAGGATCTGCCCAGCTCCAACTAGTCACTTTGGATAGCTAAGGGCATAGCCTCTTCCCTCCAGTTATTGGGAACTGCCCTTTGTGGTCATCTCTCCTTAGGCTGCAGGACTCACTGAACCCCTGGGTTCCCCAAAGGCATCAAACCATGAATTTCTTTTCTGTATTTTCAAAAGTGTTATGAGATCTAATGCATACCTCCAAGATTTAGTGCTTTTTTGAAAGAATGCCAGGCATTTCTTAAACATGGGATTAGGGCTCTTTTGAAAGAACAAGACTAGCACTTTCTTGTGAAAGTGTTAACTTCCACTACCCCAAATCAATTTCAATTGGGAAAAAACGGGTTTATCAGCTACATATAGCTGATTCTGTCATCTCTGCCATTTCATGCTGTTGCTTCTGGCTCCATAGCTGTTTGTATGTTACATCCAGCTACAAGGAGAAACTTGAATTTGTTGCTAACTGCCATTTATTTGCAGCCAGAGAACTTATTTAGTACAGTATTATTGATCAGTCCCATTCACTGCTTCCTATGCCTGTTCCACACCTGAAACTTCAGGCCTGTTTTTGACTACATGTTTACTTTTCTTTCATAAGAACACTAAACCCATGTTGAGAAATAGCCCAATGGACCAGTTTCATTCAGCTGTACCTCTGCATTTGCAATCTATTAATTGGGCAACCTACCGATTGATAAACACATCTGCCCACAGTTATCCATTCCCATCCCACCAAACATTATGGAAGTTATTGTTTTCCTGTCAGTAGGCAACACTTGTTAAAAGAAGCAAAACCAGGTGAATCAATTCATTGCTTTGAATAATGTGTCCTGCATGAAAACAGTAAGCACACCATCTAATGCTGGCCTCATTATTGAGACAGAATAGGGCTGAACAACTGTAGCTGCATATTTTACACCAGCATACTGTTTTGTTGACTCGTTGAGTCTGGTGGATATCTCTAACTCAGCTAATTGGCTGTGCCTCTCTCTTTCTCTGAGCTTGGGTGTTGATCCAGTCTACTCAATAGCCATTGGGACATCTTTCCAAGGGCCAAAGAACTGAAGCTTATATAAGGCTGAATTTTTTTGGGTTACAGAATAAAAAAATAAGAAGTAGCATGTTCTTGTCATATTTCTTATAGTAGAAGAGAAGGAAGGAAAGGGTAGGAAAAACCAGTTCTGCCAGAATCAACTGCAACAACATAAATAACAAACTGAGCAAACAAGACAGAACTCTACAAGAAGTTAAAAAACTTTCTTTATAATGCTTGTACTAGAAGCAGATCTCAGGGGTTCCTCTGGGCAATTCAAAGAGGCAGGTGGAAGAGAGATAAAGATTCACACAGTATATATTATCCTTTATATAAAAGGAAAAACATACTAAATAGACAATTTATTCAATTGCCATTTCATTGTCATTGGTTGACTAACAGGCAAGGAATTAGTTTGATTATGGGATTTAAGTCCAAAGCACATGACTCACAGAGGGACTGAGACACCTAATATTGTCATACATGTTTTAAACAGATTTTGGCCAAAGGCCACATTTAATTTTTGAATAAAAAGCTGGAGATCACATGCCAAGAAGGAATGAAAGCCAGGACAAAAACTGTGATGAATTTAATTTAAATCAATATAAACTGAAATTAAAGGCAATTGAAGTCAATATAAAACCACCATGTATTTAATACATTTTTTTTCTTCTGAATGATTAAACACTGAGGCAACTCTTAGAATGATTCTTGACCTGAGGCCAGTCCCAAGGCACTGAGAAGGGCAGATTATTTGATGCTTCAGTCTAAGGAATGTTTTTGGCAGCCATAATTACAAAAGTTCTTGCCATTAGTACAGTACAGGTTATACTGTACAAGGTTGCAATCAAATTTGCCAGCAAATGATCACTTGGTGGAATTGTTATTTACCAACAGTGAGACCTCTAGAGGAAATTCTTGACAATTCCTAACCACTTTCAGATCTAACCAATAGAACTTTTGAACTTTTTCTAAACTGCATAAATCTACCATTTAGTTACTATTGGGTAACTGCTTCCCATCAAAATCATTTTTTTCTGTACATCATCCCTTAAGAACAGACAAGGATTAATAGTCATACCAGGAACAGTCCTTCCTTAGTTTCCCTCAGTTACTTTACTAAAATAAGGTTGAGGCTCAATCAAACCGAGTGGTCTATTAGAAACATCTATGGAAATTCCCTTTGTTTTCCTACACAGTCTTTTAAGAAGTACACATTTTGAAAGCCTCATTCAATTTCCTAGGTCTCACTTTACTTCTCAATCCTCATCTTGAATTCCACCTCTGCCAAGGAGGAAGAACAAGAAACATGGTGACAGCTGGCCTTGTTTCCCTGTTGGGCTAAGCACATATCTTGATTGCAAATGCTGGGTTGAGAACTATGTTATTAAACTAATGGAAAACAGCTGCTACCTGTTATGTGCTTTGCCTCTCAGCACAATCTGTGTCCTCAGGTGGGTCTGCCGGCCTTTTTTGTCTTAGTTTTGGGGCCTGATGCCCTTATTTTGGCCTTCATTCCTAGGCACTGAAATGATATCCTCTCCCTAGAAGCCCTCAGCAGAGGAAAATACCCTGCTGTATTGTTATTATATAGACGTATATCCCATCTTAGATCAAGATGGCATACCTAATACTTCAGCCTCCAATATAATCTTCACAACCAGAGCTCTGTCAGGTAGACTGGCTGAGAGAGACTGACTGGCCAAGTGTCCCTGTGAGCCTCCATGCTTTAGGATGAGTTTGAGCCTATCGCCCTAATCCAGCATTTTAACCATTAGACCCCCACTGGCTTTCTCTACCACTTTTTTCTCCAGCCAATTTGCCTCCTCCTTCCTTTTGGATTGTGTTCATATGTCTCCTCAAGCCATCTTGGTTTACCTCTGTAGCCTGCTCCATTAGCAGCGTTCCCTGGTGAAGGGGCTGGTTAGGGCCTTGGCCCTGGAATTATGACAGCAAGAGGCTCTGGGGGAGATTTCTGGGAAATGTAGTCCCCAATAGAAGGAATTAAACCAGAGTGCTGGGAGTAGGATGACAGATTTGGGCAGCTCAGAAAAAAAGGACTGAGGGGGAGTGAAAAGAATGAAGCTGCTACAAGCAAGAGAGGCTGGACTCCTTTAGAAAGAGAGAGGAATTATCCCCCTTCAAGGGAGAGGATGGCTATATCTTGGTCTGGAGACTGTATCCTAGCTGCCATGAGAGATGGATTCCATAGGCCTCTGACTGGGCCTACAGAAAACATGTTTATGAGGCAACAGGATTGGTGAGGAGCCATTTTGTCAAAAAAAACCCCGTCTTTGGGACATTTTTAGTTTGAGCCACATTGCTCATCATAAGATTTAATGTTTTATATTATTTTGTTGTTTGATTTTTATCTTAATGGCCATTATTTTTAATTAAAGTCTATAACTCTCTCCAAGGTGTGTTGGTGTGCCTAGCCAGGTGGGTTGGTCACCTGGGAAAGGGATAGAAGGGCTCAATTGCCAGCAGCCCCTTGGGGAGGAAGCACTACACTGCTTAAATACTGCAGTGTTATTGGTAAGCGATTCATCTCTTCCCCAGTTTAATTTCTCAATTCTAGTTTGAGTGAGGATTTCTGGGGCCCCAGATGATCTGAGCGGTTAGTAGTACATTTATCTAGCATATATAACTAAGCACAGTACAAATGGAGAATAAATATCAATGCTACTACTACTACAAAGTGCAGTCAATGATAAAATCAAAGTTGGAAATAAATAGCCTTTAGCCTAAAAGGCCTATAACATACAACATTAACATCTATGTGTTAATAGATTTAAAACAAAAGTTAAGAAATTAATGGGAAAAATACTTTTTTGATGCTTTCATTAATGCCTCAAATCCCAAATCTGGTAATTATTTATGCAGGAGGAGAGGCAGCTAAGACAAGATGCTCAGCAGGGACGTGACTAGTCTCAGGAGAAGAACTCAGGAGAACTGATTGACTTGGTCTGATACGCACATCAAATATACCAATGTATTGATTTAACAAAAAGTTACTCTGAATAGCGTGCAATACATAAAGTAAGTATCATAAAACTACAACAAAAAAGGAAAAAAGATAAAAATTCAAGATAGCAGAAGAGACAACCATCATTTAATATCATACAACATTTTGCCAGTTTACCTTGTGGCCCCAAAGTTGATGAAAAAACCATGTCTTCAGAGCTTTCTGGAAGGCAAGCAGAGATGGGGCCAATCTTTCCTCAGGAGGAATGATATTCTAGAGCAGGGGTGTCAAACTGCCGGCCCATGGGCTGGTTGCATCATGTGGAGGCTGCGCCCACCCCAGCTCAGGCAATGCAAAAAAAGTTGCAATACGTCACGACACGTCACGTGACGCAGCGAGTTTGACACCTGTGTTCTAGAGGATGTGGGCCATAGCAGAAAAGGCATACCACCTGAGTACCACCAGATGTAAATCCTCAGTAGATAGGGATAGCATAGCATACCCCTCCTGCTTGACCTAATGGAATAGGTAAATAAATCTGGAAGTAATCTCAAATAATCTGGTCCCATGTCCTATTCACAATTGACAAAAACACAGCAGGCCTTTCAAATAGTTGGATGTGATCATATGCATATATGTCACAATGTGGACTGAATCAACCTTTTTAATCAAATGATTGGATCAGGTTTACTGTATGCATCTTTTTTAATATCATCACACTGAAAGATTTTCTATGCTTGGTTTATATCTTAGTCTTAAGTGTGAATTTAGTCATTCTGGTTTATGCAACACAACCTGTTACAATAGTGATTTATGAACCTATGCAACATAAACAGTGAAAGTATAAAGAAAAGGAAAAAAGTGTACAAAGGAGGAAATGTGGCATCCTCCTGCATGAAACTGGGGAAAGATTAAACTAACCAATCAAATTGGGATTAAACTATTTAAGAGGAAACTCTTGTAAAACTCTAAATTTAAAAATAAAAGACTTGAGAATTCCTTCTGCCAAAAAGGAACTCTCAAGTATAGGATTTTATGCAACTCCATCTGCCTTCTAGAAAAAGTTACCATGGGCTGAACAAACTCATTCTCCATGAATTCTCTTGCAACCCCAGGTTTGCTCTAGGGAAGATCTGGGGAATCACTGGGGCAGAATGCAGACAGAGGACAATGGAAGGACTTATTAAGTAAGAGGAAGTCTGCTTGTGCAATTTATAGCAAGCTATGTATGCTAAACAAACCAATGAACCATTGCTTCTTCTCATTCAATATGATTATGGTTTAATAGTATTCTAACCAACCGTGCCTCCCCAAATTTCCGAATGGGAGTTGGACCTAGACCTGGATGGAGGTATCTGGATTTAAATCTGAGGCTTGTTGCATATAAAAGAAGGGAATAGGCAATATATCTTAAGGGAACAAATATTAATTATGCAACATGCACAGAAACGCTTCTTTGTCCTGAATCTCAATAACAAAAATTATTGTGGTGAAACTAATTATTTTTCATTAAAATAGTATTAATTTATTTTTGTGTACTATTCTGTTTAAATACTTTGTGATCATTAGAAGGCATAGTGTAATAATCAATAGCTGCTAAATTTATTGAGAAAACATCACCAAGGCAATTTTTTAAGAATGTGCTATATACAACATCTGATTCATTCATTCATTATGTGTCATGAGTTCGGTGCTGACTCTTGTGACCACATGGATATCTACCAGATGATATATGTGTCCTGGTTTTCAACCTAACACATGTACAAAATATTTATAAAATAATGCAACTATATAATCAAGAACAAATTAATAAACACATTGAACAATGAGAGAGAATGTTGAAAGAAAAATCTTCATCAGGGTCCAGTCCAAGCTGGGAATAAACAAAATGGAGACTGCTTTAGAAAGAAGGTTGCAGTTTATTGAAGAGCAGAGCCAGACGGCAAGATGGCTCTGGGAAAGCTGACCACATGTAGCAGGAAGTGGTGGGTTTTTATACCTTCTGGGGTTCTTGAGGTTGTTTCCTGTTCCTGTTTGAGGCTTTGTATTTCCAGTGTCATGTACTTTGACCTGAGTCTGAGTGTGCCCTTTTGGTATTGGTGGGTTAATCCTATTATGTTTCCTGTCCTTAGAATTTGGGTGGGGTATGTAGATTTTAGGGGTCTTTGTCTTCCTAATTTCAACAGCTTCTAGCTTCCTGGCTCCAACCTTCCTGAATGGATTATTACATCTGCATTTCTAAAAGCTAGTTTCTGCTTGGGGGAGAGGGGCTGGGACTGGTTTTTGGGGCTGGTTTCTGTCTTTTTTAAGATCTTCTCCATTATTCCTTTGGGGAAATATATTCTGCCTTTTTAATATTCCCCAAAATATTTATTTCTCTGGATTCTTCCCACAGGAACATAATCAATCAGCAGCTATAGTATTTAAAAAAGATGAAAATGAATGATGAAAACTTCTCAATACTAAACATTCCTTTTTGATGGCTATATCCCAGAGGCTAAAAGGATTTCTGAATTCTAAGCCCCAAGTTATCCAAGATTTGTTTGCTCTAATGCAGGGCTTTTCAACCTTTTTACCGATTGTACCACTTTTAGGATATGGCAATATTCGAGTACCACCTAGCAAGGTGTCAAAAACTTGGTGACAAAAAAAAAACCTGTTCAAAGTTGCAATTGCACTGAAATGACTTATGACCATTTTTCACACTTACGACCATTGCAGCAACAGGGTCATGTGATTTATATTTGGATGCTTGGCAACTGATTCATATTTATGATGGTCACAGTGTCCCAGGGTCATGTGATCCCCTTCTGCAACCTTTTGACAAGCAAAGTCAATGGCAGAGCTGCTGGTGGCCAACTGCTAAGGCGGGACTTCCTTCCTTCCCTCCCTTCCCTGCCTCCCTTTTTCTCATTCCCATCTCCTTCTGAAGGAAGAATTTGAACCCCCCCATATTTTCCCTCTTCCATATATTGATCAAACAAGGAAAGGCCTCCAGAGACAGAAAAGACAAGCTGCTGAGTGAACTAGCTTAAAAAGGCACTTCCCCTTTAAGAATTAGCTACTGGCTAGAAAGGAAAGTAAGGAGCCCAGCTGGCACTTAAAGAAGAAGAAAAATGTAAGTCCTGGCTGCCGGCTAAGGCAGCCTCCCCAAATGGCTCCATTCATAAGTAAAATCTGCAGCTCCAGAGGACTCTCTCACTGTAAGTCTTTGCCTGTGCTGGCTCTTTCCCTTCCCCACTACACTTGGCTAGGCAGGGCTGCGTACCACCTGCCACTCATTAATGTACCACAAGTGGTACGCGTACCACAGGTTGAAAAGCCCTGCTCTAATGAATTGTAACATTAGAAACTGACAAGTCATAGAACTGCTCCAAATTTTCTGCAACTAGCTGAACACTGAACATGCTAAAATTCTACAGCCAAGAGAATTGAGCTGTTCTTGCCTAGCAAGATAAGTAATTAGCAAATAAGAATTGATAATTTGGTGTCTTTAACAAAGTAAACCAAGTCAGTACAAATCAGCCTTGATGGACCCCCGAATTGTGTGGAATCAGCTACACAGGCTGCCCATTCTTCACACAATATTTGAAAAATAATACAGGATAAAATATGAAGAAATGATGGGTTTAATAACAGCATACCTGTTGCACAATTCTGATGTCACCCTGTTTGTAAATTTTATAGGAGCCCATCAATATTTCAGTGTGGAAAGCGGAGATGAAAATAGCCATGATCTCAACCATGAGAACCTCATAAGGGCCCTTGAGTGTTGAATGGCTTGTCTGAAGGGACCAGTTCCAAAGATCTTACAGCTCCTTTCATTAATAGCTGATGGAGCAGACCAGAATTTTTTATCTTTTTTTTCACTTTGGAATATTTCAAGGTTATCTAGTGCTTATCCTGATATAAAACAGATTTCAAATAGCTCTATTCTCTTTTTTCCTTTATTTTTAAAAAAGCAGAGTGGTATTTGTTACTGAATTTAATGGAACAGTGCACCAATATAAAACACTGCTTATATTTTAAACAAACCATTAAAATACAAGACTGTATAAATACAATCTGCTTCTCTGGGAACTCACTAGAGTTAAATGATGAATGGGAAAAAAAGATAGCTAATCTTCTTTGAAATATAAATTTATTATGTTTTTTTAGTGAAAACATAAAAGATAAAAGTAATAGAAATAACAGCTAAATATATATGACTGTTAATGGAAACCAGAATTGTCAGTTTTTGTTAAATATAAGGAAGAATTAGACTTCCCAATTTTGACATAAAACTCCAGCAACTTGACCATATAAGCGCATACGGTAATCCTCGACTTACGACTGCAATTGAGCATGCAATTATAGTCCTAAGTCATGGTGTTCAAGTCATTAAGCGGGTCATCATGTGACCATGCCCAATTTTACAATCTTTTTTGACCTGACCAAGGGTAAAAACAGTTCATTGGGAATTCTATGAATACTGCTTAGCATCAGATGTAATATTTTTCTTAAGTTATATGTAAAAAAGCTTACTTGAGCTTTTATCTAGCTGTAATTATAAAAACATATAAAATGTTTCTCTATACAGTAAACTGAAAGTGTTGCCTTGCAACTGATGCATGTTAGTGCTATGGAAATAATAACACTGCACTAGCAATTGTAAACTTCATTTCTTGTGTTTCTGCATCTGATTGCTAGAAAATTTGCCCACCTAGAGAACAAAACAAGAAAACAAAATAGAACATAGGGGAACATAGGAAGGAACTCTGTCTCTCCTTAGGCTACTGAATGTTTCCTGACCTTTTGTTTGTATTTAAATCTGCTCTTTGTCCTCCTCCTCCAAAAGAATAGGAAATGCCAGTTTTTCTTTTGGGGGTACAAGACTTTTCTTTTTAAAATATTTCTTTCTTTTCTCAAAAACAATATGCTGACATTACTCTTAACTCTCTGTGATCCAACTTTTCTGCCTTGAGAATTATTATGGAAACCCCATGGATCTCTTTGGGATATTGTCTGATCACAGAGCTGTTGGAGTTGGGGTGCAAAACCTTTGAGGTGGGAGGAAAAGGAGGGAGGAAGCAATCTTGAGTGTTGACCAGATTGTCTTCTCCATTGATAGTCTTGGATCTGGTAGAAGTTCTATTATGTGCAGTGTATGACCATTTTTCAGATGTAAATATTGGTAAGTATTTGGGAGAGGGAGGTAAGGATTGCATAGGAATTCATGATAGCTTCCCTGGTTGTAAACTGTTTGACATGATTAAGTACAGTAGCCAATCTGGGGAATTTGCCAATAAATAATGTAATGTGTCTGACTTTCAGTTATCATCTGATTTACAAATCAAGGATGATTCCATCGAATCAGAACTCTCCAAGGTGGTACCTTGGGTATTCTTAAATAAATTCATACCATGACAATGTGTGTGTGTGTGTGTGTATGTGTGTGTGTGAGAGAGAGAGAGAGAGAGAGAAATATATGAAGTAGTGCATGGGTGTGGTAGAAGCAAGGATAGTTTGCAAAGAAAAACGGTACGAATATAGCAAATGGCCATTGTTGCAAACTTGATTTAGTTACTTTCCTTTTCTTTGATTTTATTGCCGGGCTTTGATTTCTTCAACTTACCATTTCATTTTCTGTATATTGTGCCTTGATGTTGTTGAAGCTGAACAGATATTGGGAAGCTGTGAGGGTCTGAATTGGCTGATATGAATGCAAATAAAAGCTTACCAATACCTGTACAGAGTTGTTTGTGGTCAGCAGAAAACAGACATTCCAATAATATTGTTCCTGGTAGCTACCATGCGGTGGCTCATGACTTGGGGTTCTGCTGGACTCACAACTCTTGTTCAAGACATAAGTGGAAGGCGCAGCTGGGAAGCCATTACCCAGCTGTGACTGGTGCAGTAGTTATGACCTTACCTGGACCAGGATGGCTAGACTTCAGTCATGCATGGCTGAATTCCATCTTAACTACTGCAACAAGGTCTATGTGAGGCTGCTTTTGGAGACAACACAGAAATTATAGCTGAATTTTGAGTTTATGTTTGCTCGTGTAAAACATAGGTAGCAGTTCAGGCCCATCAGTACAGAATTGAAATTGTATTCAAAGTAACAGCATTGGTTACCAAAAACTTTCTAGAGCATAGGTGTCAAACTCGCTACATCACGTGACGTGTCACGACGTATTGCGACTTTTTTTGCATTGCCGGAGCTGGGGTGGGCGTGGCCTCCGTATGATGCAACTGGCCCGCGGGCCAGTAGTTTGACACCCTTGTTCTAGACCCAGTTCAAAGTGCTGGTCGTTATCTTTGAATCCTTAATGGTGCAGCATTAGGATACAATAGGCAATGCTTTGCCAAAACCAAATCTTTCCATCTGGTCCTCTCAACAAGACAAGCTGTGGAGCATGAGATCTTTAAGGCATGGGTTAGATGGCAGATCTTCTTGGTAATAATAATAATACCCAATGAAATACTCCTCCCCTCAACATGTAGCCCCACTTTGCTGTATTTTCATAAACAGATTGAAACTTTTATTTCAATGAGCTTTTAATCCCAGCTGACTGGGACTATCCTGGGTTTTATTTGGGGTTTATCCTTAATAATAATAATAATAAAGTTGGAAGGGACCTTAGAGGTCATCTAGTCCAACCCCCTGCTCAGGCAGGAAACCCTATACCATTTCAGACAAATGGTTTCTGGAGGCAGGTTGTTCCACTGGTTAATTGTTCTAACTGTCAGGAAGTTTCTCCTTAGTTCTAGGTTGCTTCTCTTCTTGATTAGTTTCCATCCATTTTCTTGTCCTGCCTTCAGGCGCTTTGGAGAATAGCTTGACTCCCTCTTCTTTGTGGCAGCCCCTGAGATATTGGAACACTGCTATCATGTCCCCCCTCGTCCTTCTCTTCATTAAACTAGACATACCCAATTCCAGCAACCGTTCCTTATATGTTTTAGCCTCCAGTCCCCTGATCATCTTTGTTGCTCTTCTCTGTACTCTTTCTAGAGTCTCAACATTTTTTTTACATCGTGGTGACCAAAACTGGATGTAGTATTCGAAGTGTGGCCTTACCAAGGCATTGTAAAGTGGTATTAATACTTCACGTAATCTTGATTCTATCCCTCTGTTAATGAAGCCTAGCACTGTGTTGGCTTTTTTGGCAGCTGCAGCACACGGCTGGCTCATATTTAAGTGAGTGTCCACTGGGACTCCGAGATCCCTCTCACAGTTACTACTATTGAGCAATGTACCACCTATACTATACCTGTACCTTGGTGTCTGTGATTATTTTTTTGCTTTTAGTAGCTATTTATTGTTTTCTTTTTGTTGATGTTGTACATCAGGGGTGTCAAACTGGCGGCCCATGGGCCAGATGTATCAGATGCAGGCCACGCCCACCCTGGCTCCACAAAGGCAAAAAACGTCGCGATACGTCAAATACATCACAACATACGCGATTGAGTTTGGCACCCGTGTTTGTACACCATCAGAATACTTTGAGATTCAGGTGAATTAGAGAAACTATAAATAAATAGTTTCTTACTTCCCAAAAAAAGGAAATAATGAGTATATATGTATATATAGTATGTAGGTCAGTTAAATATTCACATTGCTAACACTTTTAGTATATAATCTATGTAGGACCAAAAATAGATGTGAGATGAATTTTATGAATGTAATTTGCATTTTGGGAAGAAATGGGAGAGGAAAACCATGATCAGGTATCACTTTTATACCCTTTTGAGTTTTTCAGAGTTCTTAACCTGGCAATATATTATAAAAAGCAGGGGATGTGGAAATAGCACAGAGACCCCAACATTAGGCTTATTAAATCAACCTTGAGGTCTGTGGTATCATATCAGTCTGAAAACAGAGATTGTAGATGGGGCCACCAACAGTTTGTTTATTATTGTGGAATGTGTTCCTTGAGAGAGAAAAAAAGCTAATGCAGCCATCCCTATGATAATCTGATCCTATTTGGGTATAACTGAAGGAAAATCTATTGAGTTATATAGAATTTGGGGTGGAACGCCAAGTATATGTCCATTATTCACATCATTGTAATGATAGATTTGACAATGGTTAAAACATTCCATATCTTTTATTTCAATTATTAGCTAAGGATCACAAGCTTCATCCCACTATGGTTAATGTAAAATAAGCAGACAAACCTGGAGGAAAAAAAGGAATATTAAAGCAAATGTACATTTGTACATTTAAGTATATAAATAAAGCAGAGACCAGTAAGACATTGCTATATTTTCTACTTCTCTGCAATATCAGGGATCTTAGTGGGAAATTGTGGGATTTATAGTTCATGCAAGCATAATCTCTTGTGCTGAAGAATGGGTGGACTGGAGTTCTTCCATTAAATCATTTACCTAAGAAACATCATAAAAATATGTGGCTTGCAAGAGCAGGTGCATGTCTGCCTTTTATTCAGATTATGGGTGCACATCTTATTCTGGTAAGGAGGAACAGCAGACTAGACATGAATGCAAACAAGTTGTTTCTTCAATTGAGTATTTCTTTCTATTTCTCTGATTATCAAGTAAATGTTTATAAGGGCACTCCCACGACTTTCTTCTAGAGAGAAATCAGATCAAAAAAATAATCGTGCGGAAAAATGTGGAAAAATTTATCCCTCCCCCCCAGATCATAGCTTCAGTGTTGGAAAATCATGATGTGGTCACAGTAGAAATGTTGGGAAGCCATCTGGATTCTACACAGCAAATGTATACATTTGTCATTAAAGAACAAAATCAAACCATGTTTAAAAATGGAAATGTCATTTATTCTCAGCAATATTATTAGTGTTGACATTTTGAACACTTTATGGCCTTGAATTAGCCTGCTACAGTAACAATATTGCTGTAATATGGATTATAGATTTTTTTTGCATAACAGATTTTTGAGTAAACAACTATATACCAGGCACCTGAAACTTCTTTTTAGGATAACAAGAAATAAGTAATGCATGAAAATGATTCACAAACTAGATAAATTTCTACAATGTATTTTTTTTAAAAAAGCTTTGTGAATATCATAAATCTGTTGAGATTTGACTATCAATAAATTTCCCAATCCAGATCAAAAGATTAAGGGCTTTTTAAAACAAGCTTGAAGTCTAATAGGTCTCTAGGGTGACTATCCCAATTGACTTCAACTGGATGAAAGGCCATCATATTCACTTATTCACAAGGCTGAATGCTACAATACTATGGGACAAAAGCATTTGTTATAGTACCTGCACTTCGACTATTCACCTCACTAGATGCACTGTCATTATATCTCTGATTCTTCCATTTCCATTTCTCTATTTCTATGATGATGATGATGATGATGATGATGATGATGATGATGATGATGATGATGATAATAATAATAATAATAATAATAATAATAATAATAATAATAATAATAATAATAATAATAATAATAATAATAATAATAATAATAATAATAAAGTTGGAAGGGACCTTGGAGGTCATCAAGTCCAACCCCCTGCTCAGGCAGGTAACCCTATACTATTTCGGACAAATGACTGTCCAGTCTCTTCTTAAAAACTTCCAGCGTTGGAGCATTCTGGAGGCAGGTTGTTCCACTGGTTAATTGTTCTAACTGTCAGGAAGTTTCTCCTTAGTTCTAGGTTGCTTCTCTCCTTGATTAGTTTCCATCCTTTGCTTCTTGTCCTGCCCTCAGGCGCTTTGGAAAATAGCTTGACTCCCTCTTCTTTGTGGCAGCCCCTGAGATATTGGAACACTGCTATCATGTCCCCCCTCGTCCTTCTCTTCATTAAACTAGACATACCCAATTCCAGCAACCGTTCCTTATATGTTTTAGCCTCCAGTCCCCTAATCATCTTTGTTGCTCTTCTCTGTACTCTTTCTAGAGTCTCAACATCTTTTTTACATCGTGTGACCAAAACTGGATGCAGTATTCCAAGTGTGGCCTTACCAAGGCATTGTAAAGTGGTATTAATACTTCACGTGATCTTGATTCTATCCCTCTGTTAATGAAGCCTAGCACTGTGTGTGGCTTTTTGGCAGCTGCAGCACACTGCTGGCTCATATTTAAATGGATTGTCCACTAGGACTCCGAGATCCCTCTCACAGTTACTACTATTGAGCAAGGTACCACCCTATACTATACCTGTACATTTGGTTTTCTTGCCTAAATGTAGAACATTACTTTTTTCACCATTGAATTTCATTTTGTTAGATAGCGCCCAGTGTTCAAGTCTGTCCAGATCCTCCTGTATCCTAAAGCCAGCTTGGTGTCGTCTGCAAATTTGATGAGTCCCCATCTATCCCCTCGTCCAAATCGTTGATGAAGATATTAAAGAGCACTGGGCCCAGAACAGAGCCCTGGGGCACCCCACTACACACTTCCTTCCATGTAGATGCAGTTCCATTGAGGACCACACAGCTGAGTACGGCCGGTCAGCCAGCTACGAATCCATCTGGTGGTGATGCTGTCTAACCCACATTTTTCTATCTTATCAAGTAGTAGGTTGTGATCTACTTTATCAAACGCCTTACTGAAGTCCAAGTAAATTATATCCACAGCATTCCTCTGGTCCACTAATTTTGTCACTTGGTCAAAGAATGCAATAAGATTTGTCTGGCATGATCTGTTTTTGACAAACCCATGTTTGCTTTTAGTAATGACTTTGTTTGCCTGTAGGTGTTCGCTGATTCGTTGTTTGATTATCTTTTCCAGAATCTTCCCAGGTATTGAGGTCAGGCTGATAGGTCTGTAATTTCCTGGATCCATTTTTTTTCCTTTTTTGAAGATGGGAACTACATCAGCTCTTTTCCAGTCCTCTGGTAGTTCCCCAGTGCTCCAGGATCTTTGAAAAATATAGTTCATGGTTCTGACATCACATCTGCCAGTTCCTTGAGAACCTTGGGGTGTAATCCATCTGGTCCTGGTGATTTGAACTCGTCTAGGCTGGACAGGTGCTCACTTACCATTTTCTTGCCTATCTTAACTTGCGTTTCTATTCTGTTTTTTATGGCACTATTTTTGATAGGTTGGTCTGTTTTTTTCCCTTTGTGTAAAGACAGATGTGAAAAACGAGTTAAATAGTTCTGTTTCTCCCTGCTGCTTGTCACCTTCTTGCCACTGTCACCCACTAATGGACCAATCATTTCCTTCACTTTTTTTTTGTTTTTTACATGTTGAAAGAAGCTTTTTTTGTTATTTTTGACTTTGATTGCAAGCCTTAGTTCATTTTGAGCCTTAGCTTTCCTCACTTCATCTTTGCCGGCTCGGGCTATTTGCTGATATTCTGACTTAGTTATGTGTCCCTCTTTCCACTTTCTATACTTGTCCTTTTTATCTTTCAATTTATCAGAGAGTTCTTTATGCAGCCATGCTGGTTTCTTTTGAGAGCTGTTATTTTTCCTCTTTGTTGGTATTGTGCTAGACTGGGCTTTTATTATCTCACTTTTCAAAATTTCCCAAGCTTCTTAAGTTGTTTTCCCCTGGAGGATTCTCATCCATGGAATCCTTCCCAAGCCCTCTCTAAGTTTATTGAAATTAGCTCTCTTGAAGTCCAAGACTCTAGTTTGACTGTGTTCTATTGCTTGTGCTTCCATAATGTTGAATTCCAATATTGCATGATCACTTCCTCCCAAGGTTCCTATGGCTTCAACACCTTCTATCATTTCATCTGTTAGTGAGAATTAGATCCAAAATGGCTAATCCCCTAGTTCCCTTCTCTACCTTTTGGGAGACAAAGTTGTCTGCTAGGTTTGTCAGGAATCTGTTTGATCTTCCACTTGGTGCAGAGTTTGTCTCCCAGTTGATGTCAGGGTAGTTAAAGTCACCCATTACTATTGTGATGTGCTTCCTACATACCTTAGTTAGCTGACTGGCAAAAAGTTCATCTATTTCCTCTGTTTGGTTGGGTGGCCTATAGTATACACCTATGGCAATGTCATCCCCCCCCCTTTTATATTGACCCAAATGCATTCAAGACAGTTTTCATCATTGTTGTGCTCTATTTCTGTAGTGATGTAGTTATTTCTTATATAGAGAGCAACTCCACCTCCTCTTTTATTTGGTCTGTTTCTTTTAAATAATTTAAATCCCTCTAGCTGTGTGTTCCATATGTGGGTTTCATCCCACCATGTTTCCGTAACGGCAACAATATCATATCTGCCCTCATTAACCTGAATTTCTAGTTCACCCTGTTTGCTGTTCATACTCTGTGCATTGGTGTATAGACATTTGAGTCCTTTATGACTGACCCTGTGTTTACTTTCTACATAACCTGTGTGGTGCCTGAGTTCCCCTATTGTCTTACCACCTATTTGGTTAGTGCACTTTGTGTGGCACTCGCTATTAAAAGCTTGATTTTGCTTGACAGCAAGGTTGATATTCTTGTCCACACACACATCTATGTTACATGCTCTGATAGCCCTATATTTTTTAGATTGCCAGGGACAGGGATGTTCTGTATCAATTAACTCACTGTCCCCGCTGTTTAGTTTAAATATTCCTTCAGAAAATCTGTGAATTTATAGCCGAGTAACTCAGTCCCTTTCTTTGATGGATGCAAACCATCTCTTTTGTACATTTTTTCATTGGACCAGCTGCTGACATCGTGACTAATATATCCAAAGCCTTCCCCTTTACACCACTCCTTTAGCCACATATTGAATTGTGCTATTAGAGCTATTCATAGTGACTGAAGTTATAATTTACCCTTACTTCTTAACTAGGAGAACTCAATACATGATAACTGGCAAATCTCTCACAAGACACTAAGCCATAAACCACAGTTTTCAATAAATAAAGATTGAGTTCACACAACACATACAGTGAAAAACAAAACACACCCATTCTCACATCTTATGGCATTGTATATAGGTAAATCAAATAATTATGCTTAAAGCAGTTGTTGGTTGTTGTTATTTGGTGAATAGGTGTTCCATGTTTTGGGGGGATTTTGTATGAATTAATGACTGAAGTATTACCTTGAGGTTTACTACCCTTATGGTCTGGGGAGTTAAATATTGATTTAAATACTCAGGAACAAATGCATTATGCACTATATTTATGCTTCACAGTCATCTTCAGCTATTATTTTGCTTATGCTAAAATATATTTGACCCAGGGTCTTAAACTTCACAGATAAGCAATAATCCATAATTTGATACAGCTGCACTTAAACATATAAATATTTCTCTCCTTACTGTATTATATATTATTTAAATTCAGGACAAATATTCCTTGTTCAGCATTATGCTAAGTCTTCTATTACAACCTTAGCTGAGAAAGAGTGATGATCTTGAGTAAGAATCCATGGACAAGTGAAAAGCCTTGACGGATTTCAGAACTAGTAAGGGCCTAATTGATTAGGACCAAGCAGGGGTGGGGAGAGAATGTCACCCATTATGATTCCTGCATAATACCAAGTATTTTTCTGAGCTGAAAAGACAATCTTCAATATTGGTGATGGCATACAAAATAATGAATTTGGTGTCCATGTTTTATATATACAAGGCAATTTGGGAGGGGGGAATTGCAAATTGCAAGAAGAGACCATCTAGATTTATTAAAAGACAAAAGCCTGGACATTCAAAAAAGAAAGAGAGTCCCTTAACCCCAGAATATATACTCAATCATTCAAGTGATGTAAAAAGTGACCTTGTTCTTCTCATATTACTCTGGGAAAGAATGCATAAATTACACAACACAGCAGTATGATGTTTTTGCACAACAAAGCAATTTCTTAGCAAGGTATTTAAAGTCAGATTCAGATAACTAGAAATAGCTTGGTATGCTTTGTAGCCTAGTCAGCTTTTTTTTAGGTTAATGTGACATTAAAAAGAAAATATACAATGTTGTGCATCTAGTTGTATATGGAATAGGAAACCTCAGAATTCAGCTTCAGGATAGGTAGACTAGTAAAATCTAGCATAAAGTATGAAGTATTAAATGGTTTTCATTAATAGTTACCTGAAACTCCTGATATCCCTCATTGTTTTCTCGATCAAGGGCGGGCTAATATGCCATTCAGGAAAAGGGGAAATATAACAAGAAAAAAAAGAGTTATGATAGAGACAAAAAAGAGAAGAATTAAAAGCCATTGATGATATCTTAATCAGTTCAATTTACTTTCTTTCTAAGAAAGAGCTATTTTTATTACAATGATTTTATTTCACAAGAGAATAAGAAGATATTTTAAAGTATAAAAGCCACATTTGTATATGACTGATTCTCCATTGTTTGCTCACATTTTTGGCAAAATCATGCAGCTCTAACAAAGCAAAAAATACAACATACTCTACGTTGTTTACAATGCCACCTAGTGGCCTCATGTTTCCAATTTTCACAATAACTATGCATTACATATAGAAGCATACTTAAATTGAATGTAACAATTAAACTTTTTAAAAATCAAGCATTTTCGGTAGCTGGAATAGAAAATTCCAGATACCGGGGTCAGGGACGCAGGTGCACAGGAGGCCAAATTTTTTTTCAACCCAAATGCAAAAACAGACGAGATGAGATTCATGGTGGAATTTCATGCTTAAAAATGGTGCTTTTTCCTGTTTTTAAAAATTAAGCCTTTTTGATGTCCGGGAAACAAAATTCTTGATACCGGGGTCAGTGACATGGGTGCCTGGGAGGACAAAAATTTTGTTGACCCGATTGCAAAAATGGATGCCAGAGTGAGATTTGCAGTTGCATTTCATGCTTAAAAATGGTGGGTTTTCCTGTTTTTAAAAATGTAGCCTTTTTTGGTGTCCGGGGAAGGAAATTCCTGATGCCAGGACTGTCAGACCCTCAATACATTTATTTCTTTTTGTTTACTTATACTCTTGTACTCCAATTTCGGGTTCTGCCATTCTGTTGGGAGGGTGGAGGGTATTCTACTGTTGGGACCAGGAGGGATGTATTCGCTTCGCTCTGATCATCTTCTTAGCTATGCCCTCTCTCCGTGAGAAAGGAATGTTCCCAGAGACATCTGCCTTATCTCCTGACAATGGAGCCTAGGACCGTTGGGAAACAAAACCAAGAAAGACATTGAGAAGGGTGCTTAATCACTGGGTTCTCAAAACATCTTACACACTTATGGATTGGCTGGAATTCAACCGGATGATGGGACACTGGGGGGAGGAGTTGAAAGGGCACTTGTGGTATAATGTTTCATGTGGGAAATTCTCAGATCTTGCCTTGCTCTCTTGCCATCCATATCTCTCAATAAAAGTTCCTTTTGAAACAATGCTTGTTTCAAGAGTTCTGCTTTCTTGGGAGGATTAGTTGTGGCAGGTCCTTACATTAGGCAAGATCTGCAAAGTGCCCAACTCTGAGAGGCAAACGCTCTACCGTGGGGGCTGTGCAAGCTATGTTTCTCCATGGCAGCAAGGCAGACGACACTGAATGCTGGAGCAAATCCACCACAAAGGCTCACCCTGACGAACGCTCCTTTGGATGGGTGGAAGAAGCATCTGCTCTAGAGAATCCCACCAAACTGAGATGGTCGCTTGGGGTCAGGAAGAAGGAAGATTGGGAAGGAAGAGCCCAGCGAGTAACCTTCACCCAGGGAACCCGAAAGAAAGACTGGAAGTGAGACATGGAATTACTTTCAGATGAAGATTAGTCCGAGAGGGCGAGAGACCCAACCGACCAAATCCTGAAGTGAGCCATGCAATTCATGGTGGAAGCTTTTCAGGAACAGAAAGCAAAGTCCGGCGGTTGTGCAGAGAAGGAGGAAGAATGGGCTAAGGAAGTTGAGTGTGGAGAAAATGAATCAGTCATCACAGAAGTCACTGGGGGAGCATCGGACTCTATGGAGATGGTGGAAGCCACTCCAGTGGCAGCCCCCCAGAGAGTGCACACTCCTCAAGCGGCTAAAGAAAGGGTCCCCTAGGAAGAGCCGAAGTTGATCCCACTGGGGATGAAGTTTGATGGAGACCCTCAACAACTGGGGTTCTTCCTGGCCCATGTCCTCACTTACATGCAGGTGTATGGAAGAACCCTTCTTAGCGCTGAGACCAAAATCCAAGCCATCACACTAGCCCTGGAAGCTGCTGCAGCCCATTGGATGGTGACTTTGCACAAATGTGATGCTCCCGAGCTCCAGAATTTTAACCGGTTCATGACTGCCCTGAAACGCTACTTTGAAGATCACCTGGCCGACTGAAAAGCACGAGACCGCATAAAAACAGTGAAGCAGGGGCATTGACTGGTGGCTGAATACACTGAAGAATTTTGAGACCTGGCATGCTGCCTCGATTGGCCCAAAGACATGTTAGTTAGCTGCTTCCAGGACAGGCTCAATGATGACCTGTACAATGCCTGTGCGGCTCGTGGAACTCCAGCACACATACAACTGGTGCATCTTGGCTGAAGAAGTTGAGATTGACCAGAACCGCAACCAGTACCACTCGGGGAAAGTGGGAAAGCAAGTCCTGCTGGAGAAGAAAGGAGAATCAGTTAAACCCTTTCTGGCATAGCCATGCTCGATTGCTTGCTTCAAGTGAGGGAAGGAGGACCATCATGCTCTAGAGTGCCACAGCAACACTCCTGCTAAGAAGGTGGACTGCCAGTCCAGGGGAAAGCCGAGTAAGCCCACTCAATGCCTGAGAGAGACGACCCTGAAGACCACGGAGGTCGTGGAGCACCCCCGAGCCCCAAAGGCAGAGGCTAGAGCTCCAACCCCACCAGAGCACGAGCCGGGGACACCGGAAAGTGATTATGAAGATGACCCCCTAGTAAGTGGGCCATCCTATCCGATAACCATGCCCATAGAACTGTCAATCCTGGGCACGTAGAGAAAGATGGCCTTGACTGCCCTGCTGGACTCAGGTTGCACCCGGTGCCTAATAAGCCCTGCCCTAGTTGGGAAATTGGGGTTCTGTTAAGGAGATGTAAGGACCCAATTGCCTTTTTCCAACTTGATGGGTCCGTTGCGGGGGACATCCCAGCAAGTTTTGCCACTGAACCCCTGGGACTGGTTATGTGAAGCCACTCAGAGACTCTAGCATTCATTGTGACTCCTGGAATGGAGTGGTCTCTCATCCTCGGGTTAACTTGGTTGAAGAAATGGAACCCGCTGGTGGATTGGAGAGAGGGGTGATTGAAATTCCCCAAGGAAACCCCCCCTTCACTAAACATGTGTGGCTGCAAAAAAGGGGGGCTAAAATGGAAAGTGGCAACTGTGCTGAGTGATGAGATATCACAAAGCATTCCCCGGGAGTACCGTGACTTGGCTGAGGTGTTCGATGATAAAGTTTTGGATGAGCTCCCCCCTCACTGATCCACAGACTGTGCAATTGAGATTATCCCAGTGGCTAAGCTGCCAAAACCAAAGCTGTATTCAGTGACTCGCAGGGAAGTAGATGAGCTATGCAAGTTCATAGATAAGAATTTGGCCTGTGGTTTCATCCAGCCAGTGAGACCTCGGGTATCAGCTCCTGTTTTGTTTCAAGAGAAGAAAGATGGGTCTATTCGCCTCTGCATCAATTATAGGGGTCTAAACATGGTTTGCATGGAAAATGTGTACCCTTTGCCCCTCATGAGAGACATGCTAGCCCACTTTTCAAAAGGAAAGTTTTTTCCCAAGCTAGACTTGTGGGAGGCATACTACCGAATCAGAATCAGAGAGGGGGATGAATGGAAAACTGCTTTCAACTGCCCTCTTGGTTATTTCTAATTTAGGGTGCTCCCATTTGGCCTGCAAGGGGCCCCTGTGATGTTCATGCAACTAATAAATGAAGTCCTCCGTAAGCACTTGTACAAAGGGGTTTTGGTGTATTTGATCGACATATTAATCTACACTGAAACAAAGGCTGAGCATATGAAACTGGTTTGAGCCGTCTTAAACAAACTCCGTGCAGCCAAATTATATGCCAAGCTTTCGAAGTGTGAATTCCACAAAGATTGAATTGATTACTTGGGCTACCATATTTGCATGAAGAGGTAGAGATGGACCCGGAAAAAGTGCGAGCTGTCTTGGAAAGGGGCCCTCCCTGCACCAGGAGGCAGTTACAGAGCTTCCTGGGGTTTGCTAATTTTTACAGTTCATCCCCTCATTTGCACAAATCGCATTTCCCATTACTAATTTGTTAAGGACTAAAGGAGAAAATAAGCCAAAACCCAGCCAACCACTAAAGTGGACTATGGAATGTCAAACTGCATTTGAAAAGCTAAAAGGACTCTTTTCCGTGGAGCCGGTGCTAAAACACCCAGACCCGGAAAAACCTTTTGTCATTCAGGCCAATGCCAACGATATGGCAGTTGGCACAGTGCTCCTGCAGGAGAACCAAAAAGGACAGTTGCAACCCTGTGCATACACCTCAATGAAACTAACAGAGACTGAGCAACGGTGGGCGGCTTGGGAAAAGGAGGCTTATGCGGTGCGTTGGGCCCTCCTGACTTGGAGGCAATTCTTGGAAGGCAGTAAGGTCCCTTTCCAGGTCTGGACTGACCATAAGAATCTAGAAGTGCTTAAGACCCCCAGGAAGTTGTCACCTAAACAGGTGCGTTAGGCCCAGCATTTTCACCAATTTAATTTCACCCTCCACTATTTGCCAGGAGGGAAGAACTTTCTGGCTGATGCCTTGTCAAGAATACCACAATTTAATAGTGTGAAGTCAGAGGTAGTCAAGCCTCTGCTTTCTCCACAGCAGTTGGCAGTCCCATTAATAATGAGGGCACAAATCAAGGCCACCCCGCCACTGGACAATACAGTAGTCGGGGAGTTCAAGCAGGCACTGGAGATGGACGAGTGGTTTAGTGCCCACAAAAATCTTTGCTCCATGCAGGATGGGCTAGCTTGGGTCAGCGGGAAATTATATGTTCCAGTTATAGTGAGATTGAAGATCATGCAGGCGTGCCACGATTCAAAATTGGTGGGACATTTCGGGTTTATAAAAACCCTCCACCTGGTAAAGAGACAATTTTGGTGGCCGTCTTTAAAAAAGGACATTGAAAGCTTTTTGGTGGCTATCTTTAAAAAAGGACATTGAAGCTATGTTGCTAGCTGCCCCACATGTGCAGCTGCAAAACGATGACAAGGAAAAACACCCGGGCTTCTACAGCTGATAGCGAACCCTTCAGCACCTTGGAAAGAGATCTCTATGGATTTTATTGTTGAACTGCTTGAAAGCATGGGAAATACTGTCATTTGGATTGTTACAGACCTGTTCTCAAAACAGGCCCACTTCATCCCATGTCAGAAGATTCCGACAGCCAAAACCTTGGCTAAGCTGTTTATACAGCACATCTATTGACTACATGGGGCCCCACAATGTATAATCTCAGACAGGGGGGTCCAATTTACCTCAAAGTTCTGGAAAGCCTTTTTGGACCTTTTGGGTTCTGATCAGGGCCTGTCATCTAGTCATCACCCCCAAACGAATGGGGGGACAGAATGAACGAACTCGGTTTTAGAACAATACCTGAGGTATTTTATTAATTATCAACGAGACAATTGAACTGACTTACTATCATTTGCTGAGGTGGCTTATAATAACGCTGTAAATTCCAGTACCGGCTACACTCCTTTCTTAGTGGCTACAGACAAAGCTTTATCCCCATGCCTGAGTTTCCTGCTAATGAGCCCGCCATTTCTTCCCTTAGGGAGTGGATGAAACAGTTACAGAACACTTGGACAGTGTGGAAAACTCTAGATGAAGCCAGGGCAGTGTATAAGGCTCAGGCAGACAAAAAGAGGATGGAGCCTAAACCTTTCCAGGTGGGAAATAGAGTTTACCTTTCCACCAGTTTCTTGCAGTCATTGCAACCCTCCAAAAAGCTGGGACCTAGGCTTGTGGGGCCTTTCCCCATAAAATGCATAATAAACCCTGTTACAGTGGAATTGGAACTCCCTAAGACCTTAAGACAAATCCACCCTGTTTTCCATTGTAGTTTACTGAAACATGAGGTATCTTAACGATTATGACCTGCTGCTGCCCCAGTACCACAGCCTATCATGGTCAAGGGTGAGCAGCACTTTGAGATTAAGGATATTTTAGATTCATGTAAGCATCATGGCTCTACCCAATACCTAATGGCCTGGAAAGACCTCCCTGCCTTGCAGAATGAGTGGGTTCACAAAAAACATTTCAGAGCCCCTAGGTTGCTCAAATGTTTCATGCATGGTATCCTGATAAACCTGATTAATTTGTTCTTTTTCTTTTCCCCCTTTTGTTATTTTTCTTTTCTGCAGATGGATTTGTCTTTCTATTAGGGGGGCCGTATGTCAGACCCTCAATACATTTATTTCTTTTTGTTTACTTGTACTCCAATTTCAGGTTTTGCCATTCTGTTGGGAGGCGAGAGGGTATTCTGCTGTTGGAGCCAGGGGGGTTGTATTCACTTCACTCTGATCATCTTCTTGGCTATGCCCTTCCTCCATGAGAAAGGAATGAGCCTATGGATTGACTGGAATTTAACTGGACAATGGGGCACTGGTGGGAGGAGTTGAAAGTGCACTTTTGGTGTAATGTTTTGCGTGGGAAATTCTAAGATCTTGCCTTGCACTCTTGCCATCACTATCTCTCAATAAAAGTTCCTTTTGAAACAATGCCTGTTTCAAGAGTTCTGCTTTCTTGGGAGGATTAGTTGAAGCAGGTCCTTACAGGGACAGGGATGTGGTTCCCTGGGAGGCCAAATTTTTTTTTGACCCGAATGCAAAAACAGATGCCGAGACAAAATTTGGGGTTGAATTTCATGCTTAAAAATGGTGCTTTTTCCTGTTTTTTTAATCAAGAATTTTTGGGTGTCTGGAAAAGGAAATCCTGATACTGGGGTCAGGGATCAGGTGCCTGAGAGGCCAATTTTTTTTTTACCAGAATGGAAAAACAGACGCCGGAATGAGATTATTCAGGGTTTAATTTCATGGTTAGAATATGTGTTTTTTCCTGTTTTTAAAAATCGGGCATATTTTGGTTTCCAGGGAAGGAAATTCCTGATGCCGGGGTCAGAGATGCAATTCCCCGGGAGGTTACATTTTTTTTCCACCCAAATGCAAAAACGGATGCTGGGATGAGATTCAGGGTTGAATTTCATGCTTAAAAATCATGCTTTTTCCAGTTTTTAAAAATTGAGAGTTGGGTGTCTGGCGAAGGAAATTCCTGGGGTCAGGGACTAGGGTGCCCTGGAGGCCAATATTTTTTTTGACCCAAATGGAAAAACAGACACCAGAATGAAATTTGGGGTTGAATTTCTTGGTTAGAAATTCTTTTTCTTTCTTTTTTCCTGTTTCTTTATATTTTTCTTTTTTCTTTTTCTTATTCCCTTTCTTTTTTCTTTTTCTTTTTCTTATTTTTCTGTTTTCTTTTTCCCTTTCTTTATTTCTTTTCCTTTTCCCTTTTCTGTTTTCTCTTTCTCTTTCTTTTTCTTTTTCTTTTTCTTTTTTCTTTTTCTTTTTCATTTTCTTTTTTCTTTTCCTTTCCTTTCCTTTTTTCTTTTCCTTTTTCCCTTTCTTTTTCTTATTCTTTTTCTTTTTTTCCTGTTTCTTTTTTCTTTTTATATTTTTCTTATTCCCTTTCTTTTTTTCTTTTCCTATTTTTCTTTTTCCCTTTATTTCTTTTCCTTTTCCTTTTCCTTTTTCTGTTTTTCTTCATTAGTTCATTAGTTCTTTTTCTTTTTTCTTTCTTTTTTTCTTTTTCCCTTTCTTTATTTCTTTTCCTTTCCTTTTTTTTCTTTTTCCTTTTTTTCCTTTTTCTTTTTTCCTTTCCTTTTTTGTATTTTTTCTTTTTCTTTTTTCTTTCTTTCTCTTTTTGTTTTTACTTTTTATTTTTCTTCTTTTTCTTTTTCTTTTCTTTTCTTTCCCTTTTCTTTTTTCTTTTTCTTTCTTTTTCTTTTTCTTTTCCTTTCTCCTATTTCCTTTTTTCTTTTTCTTTCTCCTTTCCTTTTCCTTTTTTCTTCTTTCTCTCTTTTCTTTGTCCTTTTCTTTATTTCTTTTTCATTTTTTTTCTTTTTTCTTTTTCTTTTTCCTTTTTCCTTTTCCTTTTTTGTTTTTCCTTTCTTTTTTGTTTCTTTTTTCTTCTTTTCTTTTTCTCTTTTTCTTTTCATTTTCTTTTTCTTTTTTCTATTTCTTTTCCTTATTTTTCTATTTCCTTTTTCTTCTTTTTCTTTTTTCTTTTTTCTTTTTTTATTCTTTTTCTTTCTCCTTTCCTTTTCCTTTTTTCTTCTTTCTCTCTTTTCTTTGTCCTTTTCTTTATTTCTTGACTGCCCTCTGCATGCCTTGATCCTAAAAAGTCTTTATTCTTTGTGTGACAGAGTGTCGGCACGGCATGGATGAATGGCAAGATCTGAATTTCTCTTTCTTTGCACATAACATTCCAGGCTATTCCCCTCCCCTATTTTGCAGTCATAAATCACATTTTCCAATCAGCCTGAAGGGCAAAGATTCACTTCCGTTCTGTATCCCGTGCATTCCTTATCTTTCTCCTCCCCTCCCAGCATCATCTAAATTAACTCTAAAAATACCAGACAGTTCTGCATATCTTGTCAAAACAATAATATTCAATATTAGCAGCGTTGACATCCAGCCTTTCTTTTTTCTTTTTCTTTTTCTTTTTCTTTTTTCTTTTCTTTTCCTTTTCTTTTTTCTTTTTTTCCTTTTTTGTTTTTTTCTTTTTCTTTTTTCTTTCTCTTTCTCTTTTTGTTTTTACTTCGTTTTTTCTTTTTCCTTTTCCTTCTTTTTCTTTTCTTTTTCTTTTTCTTTTTTTTGTTTTTCTTTTTTGTTTTTCTTCTTCTTTTTTACTCTTTTTCTTTTTTCCTGTTTCTTTATATTTTTCTTTTTTACTTTTTCTTTTTCCCTTTTTTCTTTTCCTTTTTCTTATTTTTCCCTTTCTTTGTTTCTTTTCCTTTTCCTTATTTTTCCCTTTCTTTATTTCTTTTCCTTTTCCTTTTTCTGTTTTTTTGTTTTTTGTTTTTTTTCTTTTTCTTTCTTTCTTTTTGTTTTGCATTTTTATTTTTATTTTTATTTTTTATTTTCCTTTTTCCCCATTTTTTCCGTTCTTTTTCTTTTTCTTTTTCTTCTTTTTTTCTTTCTTTTTCTTTCTCTTTTCCTTTTTCTTTTTTCCTTTTCCTTTTCCTTTTCCATTTTGTTTTTTCCCTTTTTCTTTTTCTTTCTTTTTTCTTTTCTTTATTTCTTTTTTATTTTTTTATTTTTTTCTTCTTTTTCTTTTTCCTTTCCTTTTTTTCTTTTCCTTTCTTTTTTCTTTTTTTCTTTTTCTTTTTTTCTTTTTCTTTTTTTTCTCTTTCATTTTTTCATTTTTCTTATTCTTTCTCTTTTTCTTTTTCTTTTCTTTTTTTCTTTCTTTTTTCCTTTTTCCTTTTTTTCTTCTCTTTGTTTTTTCTTTCTTTTTCTCTTTTCTTTGTCCTTTTCTTTATTTTTTTTTCTTTATTTTTTTTTCTATTTCTTTTTCTTTCTTTTTCTTATTTTTCTTTTTTCTTTTTCTTTTTCCTTTCCTTTTTTGTTTCTCTTTTTTCTTTTTTTCTTTTTTCTTTTTTTTTCTTTCCTTTTTTCCTTTTTCTTTTTTCTCTTTCTCTCTTTTCATTTTCTTTTTCTTTTTCCTATTTCTATTTCTATTTCTTTTTTCTTTTTCTTTTTCTTTTTCTTTTTTCTTCTTTCTTTTTCTTTTCTTTTTCTTATCTGGAAGATGGTTTGTGCTTGGCTCCAGAGGGAAACAAAACCAGGATAGACCTTGAAGAGCGTGCCAAAGGAGCCTTTTACCAAAACAATATACCACCTGTGGTTTGGTCAAGATTCAAACGGATTGTGGGACGCTGTGAGGAGTAACGAATACTGCTTTTTTTAAATAAATGTTTTATTAATTTTCTATTTTTACAATCAAGTGCTTACTAGACCAGGGCTTTTCAACCTGTGGTACGCGTACCACTTGTGGTACATTAATGAGTGGCAGGTGGTACGCAGCCCTGCCTAGCCAAGTGTAGTGGGGAAGGGAAAGAGCCAGCACAGGCAAAGACTTACAGTGAGAGAGTCCTCTGGAGCTGCAGATTTTACTTATGAATGGAGCCATTTGGGGAGGCTGCCTTAGCCGGCAGCCAGTACTTACATTTTTTTTTCTTCATTAAGTGCGGGCTGGGCTCCTTACTTTCCTTTCTAGCCAGTAGCTAATTCTTAAAGGGGAAGTGCCTTTTTAAGCTAGTTCACTCAGCAGCTTGTCTTTTCTGTCTCTGGAGGCCTTTCCTTGTTTGATCAATATATGGAAGAGGAAAAATATGGGGGGGTTCAAATTCTTCCTTCAGAAGGAGATGGGAATGAGAAAAAGGGAGGCAGGGAAGGAAGTCCCGCCTTAGCACTTGGCCACCAGCAGCTCTGCCATTGACTTTGCTTGTCAAAAGGTTGCAGAAGGGGATCACATGACCCTGGGACACTGACCATCATAAATATGAATCAGTTGCCAAGCATCCAAATATAAATCATATGACCCTGTTGCTGCAATGGTCATAAGTGTGAAAAATGGTCATAAGTCATTTCAGTGCAATTGCAACTTTGAACAGGTTTTTTTTTTTGTCACCAAGTTTTTGACACCTTGCTAGGTGGTACTTGAATATTGCCATATCCTAAAAGTGGTACAGTCGATGAAAAGGTTGAAAAGCCCTGTACTAGACAACGTGATGACTGAGTCCATTAGTAATTCTGTGGTACATGTAAGCTTCTTCAAACTACACCCAACATTACACCCTCCAATACATCCTCTCTTCTGTAATAGACATTTTTCCACACTAAGCAAATACAATTCTTATTGTTGTTAGTAAATATACAGTTGCATATCAACATTTGTTACATTTTTCTAATAATGTCAATAATATCAGTTTAGAATATCTTTTTTAACCAAAACGTATCTTAATTGCATTTGCACTCAATATCCATTTATTCAGTCCATATCCTATTTTTGCTTTTTTCAATTTTAATTTCCCATCCATGTTTAAAATATCCCAATCATTTATAATTTCAGAACAAGGTATATTTGGGTAACCAAAAGCTTCCCTTATTCAAACTTCTTAGCATATTCTTATTTCCCTTTTCATACCAAGATATGATATTCTGATTACAAATCCTATCTATCTGGTTATCTATTCTTAACCATATTCAAACATCTAATTAGTAATATAACATCCCCTCTAATAGGTCAAAGCTTCTATTTTCTTCAGTCTTACTCTAGCTTTCTTCCTTTGCCAATTAACTTTCCAAGTCAGTGCAATTGGATCATCAAATAATTCTTCCTCTATTTTTGTGTATATTATTTGAAACAAGAGAAACAATTTAGTTAAAGTATTTTTTGGAAGAACTAGCCTGTTGATATTCATTAAACAACCTCCCTCCTTCTCCAATTCCCCATAGTTCTGTTAGTGGCTCTATCTTCCATTCTATCAGCTCTCCTTATCCTTCAGTATGTTCTGAAATCTTGGTTTGTAGAATGTCTTTTCCATTTCCAATATTATTGTTGTGTCTTCTAAGTCTTCATTTATCTGAGTCTGGTCCTTAGTTTCTTTCTTTAGATCTCAATATTTGTGTCAGCATTCTTTAGCTTTCCTTCTATTTTCTGGGTTGCTAGTTCCTTCTCTATAGTTATTTTCTGAGTTTGTAGATTTAAATTAGAAAATTGTTCTTTTATCTCCTTTGTGTTATTTTTAATCTCATCATGAGCTAAAGCAATTGTTTCTTGTATTAATTTCAATATGGAGAGAATTTCTTTCTGTGGTTCATCAGTATTTTCTTGGTGGTATGTCAAACTGAGGCTTCTGGAGACAGATGTTAAGGATGGTTTTTTACCATTTAGAGCTAAGTATGGAACATCCATTTTATTTTTTTGTAAGTGGCCTTTATAGATTATCTAACCAACTAGCTGTTCTTAAACCTCCCCTAGGCAAGTATAACTCCTTCATGGATTACTGCCTTGTCATGGCGAAGGGGCTTGCGTAACTCAATGAAGTTATGAGCTATGCCATGCAGGGCCACCCAAGACGGACAGGTCATAGCAGAGAGTTCTGACAAAATGTGATCCACTGGAGAAGGAAATGGCAACCCACTCCAGTATCTTTGCCATGAAAACCCCATGGACAGTACTAAAAGGCCAAAAGATATGACGCTGGAAGATGAGCCCCTCAGGTCGGAAGGTGTCCAATATGCTACTGGGGAAGAGCAGAGGGCTAGTACTAGTAGCGCCAGAAAGAGTGAAGTGACTGGGCCAAAGCCGAAAGGACGCTCAGCTGTGGATGCATCTGGTGGTGAAAGGAAAATCCGATGCTGTAAAGATTTTTTCTCCATAGGAACCTGGAACGTAAGATCCATGAATCAAGGCAAACTGGACGTGGTCAAACAAGAGATGACAAGACTGAACATCGACATCTTAGGAATCAGCGAACTAAAATGGACAGGAATGGGTGAATTTAATTCAGAGGACCATCAGGTATACTACTGCGGGCAAGAATCCCTCAGAAGAAATGGAGTAGCCTTCATAGTCAATAAAAGAGTAGGAAAAGCAATACTGGGATACAATCCCCAAAATGACAGAATGATCTCAGTGCGAATCCAAGGCAAGCCATTCAATATCACAGTAATCCAAGTCTATGCCCCAACCACTGGTGCTGAAGAGGATGAAATTGACCGGTTCTGTGAAGCCCTACAGCACCTTATAGAATCAACACCAAAAAATGATGTCCTTATCATCATGGGGGATTGGAATGCTAAAGTAGGAAGCCAAAAGATAAACGGAATAACAGGCAAGTTGGCCTTGGAGTACAAAATGAAGCAGGGCACAGGCTGATAGAATTTTGTCAAGAGAATATGATGGTCATAGCAAACACTCTTTTCCAACAACCCAAGAGACGTCTCTACACATGGACATCACCAGACGGTCAACCCAGAAATCAGATTGACTATGTGCTCTGCAGCCAAAGATGGAGAAGCTCTATACAGTCAGTAAAAACAAGACCAGGAGCTGACTGTGGCTCAGATCATGAGCTTCTTGTTGCAAAATGTAGGCTTAAATTGAAGAAAGTAGGGAAAAACACTAGGCCACTCAAGTATGAACTAAATCATATCCCTGATGAATATACAGAGAGGGACAAATAGATTTAAGGAATTAGATCTGATAGACAGAGTGCCTGAAGAACTATGGACGGAGGTTCGCAACATTGTACAAGAGGTAGCAACTAAAACCATCCCAAAGAAAAAGAAATGCAAGAAAGCAAAATGGCTGTCTGAGAAAGCTTTGCAAATAGCTGAGGAAAGAAGGGAAGCAAAAGGCAAGGGAGAAAGAGAAAGATACACCCAATTGAATGCAGAATTCCAGAGAATAGCTAGAAGAGATAAGAATGCCCTCTAAATGAACAGTGCAAAGAAATAGAAGAGAACAATAGAATAGGGAGAACCAGAGATCTCTTCAAGAAAATTGGAGATATGAAGGGAACGTTTCATGCAAAGATGGGCATGATAAAGGACCAAAATGGCAGGGACCTAACAGAGGCAGAAGAGATTAAGAAGAGGTGGCAAAATTACACAGAAGAACTATATAAGAACGAGCTTAGCATCCCTGATAATCACGATGGGGTGGTCACTGACATCGAGCCAGACATCCTAGAATGTGAAGTGAAATGGGCCTTAGGAAAGTTGAGCAACAACAAAGCTAGTGGAGGTGACAGTATTCCAGCTGAGCTATTCAAAATCTTAAAAGACGATGCAGTAAAAGTGCTACACTCAATCTGCCAGCAAATTTGGAAAACTCAACAGTGGCCACAGGATTGGAAAAGGTCAGTTTACATTCCAATTCCAAAGAAAGGCAATGCCAAAGAATGTTCAAACTATCACACCATTGCACTCATTTCACACGCAAGTATATTTATGCTTAAAATACTACAAGCTAGACTCCAGCAGTATGTGCATCGAGAACTTCCAGAAGTACAGGCAGGATTTCGAAGAGGCAGAGGAACTAGAGATCAAATTGCCAACATACGCTGGATCATGGAGAAAGCTAGGGAGTTCAGGAAAAACATCTACTTCTGCTTCATTGACTATGCTAAAGTCTTTGATTGTGTGGATCACAACAAATTGTGGCAAGTTCTTAAAGAGATGGGAGTACCAGACCATCTTATTTGTCTCTTGAGAAATGCGGGTCAAGAAGCAACAGTGAGAACTGGACACGGAACCACTGATTGGTTCAAAATTGGGAAAGGAGTCCGGCAAGGCTGTATTCTGTCGCCCTGCCTATTTAACTTATATGCAGAGCACATCATGAGAAAGGCAGGGCTAGATGAATCAAAAGTTGGAATTAAGATTGCCGGGAGAAATATCAACAACCTAAGATATGCAAATGATACCACTCTAATGGCAGAAAGTGAAGAGGAACTAAAAAGCCTCTTGATGCAGGTGAAGAAGGAGAGTGCAATAGTTGGCTTGAAACTCAACATTAAGAAAACCAAGATCATGGCATCTGGCCCTCTCAATTCCTGGCAAATAGATGGGGAAGAAATGGAGGTAGTGACAGGTTTTATCTTCCTGGGCTCCAGGATCACCACAGATGGGGACTGCAGCCAAGAAATTAAAAGACGCTTGCTCCTGGGGAGGAAAGCTATGGCAAATTTAGACAGCATACTAAAAAGACATCACCCTGCCAACAAAAGTACGTATAGTCAAGGCCATGGTTTTCCCAGTTGCAATGTATGGCTGTGAAAGTTGGACCATAAGAAAGGGTGACCGCAAAAGAATTGAGGCCTTTGAACTATGGTGCCAGAGAAGACTCCTGCGAGTCCCTTGGACTGCAAGGCGATCAAACTGGTCAGTCCTAAAGGAGATCAACCATGACTGCTCCTTAGAAGGCCAGATCCTGAAGTTGAAACTCAAGTACTTTGGCCACCTAATGAGAAGGAAGGACTCACTGGAGAAGAGCCTAATGCTGGGACAGATTGAGGACAATAGAAGAAGGGGACGACAGAGAATGAGGTGGCTGGATGGAGTTACTGAAGCAGTAGGCATGAGCTTAAATGGACTACAGAAGATGGTAGAGGACAGGAAGGCCTGGAGGAACGTTGTCCATGGGGTCGCGATGGGTCGGACACGACTTCACAACTAACAACAACAACAACAAAGGCATTTGATAAAGTAGATCACAACCTACTACTCGATAAGATAGAAAAATGTGGGTTAGACAGCATCACCACCAGATGGATTCGTAGCTGGCTGACTGGCCGTACTCAGCATGTGGTCCTCAATGGAACCACATCTACATGGAGGGAAGTGTGCAGTGGGGTGCCCCAGGTCTCTGTTCTGGGCCCAGTGCTCTTCAACATCTTCAACAATTTGGACGAGGGGATAGATGGGGAACTCATTAAATTCTTGTCCTGAGGGCAGGACAAGAAGCAATGGATGGAAACTAGTCAAGGAGAGAAGCAACCTGGAACTGAGGAGAAACTTCCTGACAGTTAGAACAATTAACCAGTGGAACAACCTGCCTCCAGAAGCGGTGAATGCTCCAACACTGGAATTTTTTAAGAAGAGACTGGACAGCCATTTGTCCGAAATGGTGTAGGGCAGGGGTGTCAAACTCAATTTCATTGAGGGCTGCATCAGCATTGCGGTTGCCCTCAGGGCGCCGGGTGGGTGTGGCCAGGGTGGGTGCGGCCTACTGGGTGGGTGTGGATGGAGTGGGTATGGCCTACTGGGTGGGGGTGGCTAGCTCTACGTCATTCGCATCAAGGGTGCCTGTGGAGGCCTGGGCAGGAGTGGAACAGATCTGAGGTTTTCTGGCAGAAGGGGGTGGGACCAGGGCAAGTGCCAAGGCATGGTCCACTGGAGGAGCCTCACTGTTCCTCTCAGGCCATGCGGGGGGTTGGATGGTGGCGTGGGCTGCCCAGAGCCCTGGGCAGCAGAGGTCAAATGCCCAGCCTGGCCCTCAAGCACCTGCGGCACCAAGCCCAACCCAACTTCCCCAAGGGGGTGCCCAGCTGCCCTTACCTCCTCCTCAAGGCTGCTGCTGCTGTGCTTGCTCTCCTTAGCCAGGTTGCTCATGATGGGTACGAGGGCAAAGTCAGAGGGAGGCTCATTCCCTCTCCATGGGAGGAGACCCGGCTTTGTATCCAAAGCTTCCTTAGCAATAGGATGGGAGACCCCCAGGATAGGCCAGGAGGAGGGGGCAAGGGGATGGTGAAAGGGCAGCAGGGCAGGACTAAGGCAGGACTTCCTTCAGACCCTCCCTCTCCTTCTTTCCTTCTTTCCTTCCTTCCTAAGTACAGAGTGGTGGGAAAATATTTGAGATGAGAGAGGGAGAAAAACAGGCAAGAAACGCAGCTGGGGAGGTGTCACCCGTCGTGAGGAATGAAGAAATGCACCATCGTCTGGAAGTGGCCAGCACATGGCCCTCACCTACTTCACATATCTGGCTTGGTGGGCTCTGGGGGAGGGGATGCCATGAGCAGCATGAAAGTCAACGTTACCTGCGCAATGCCGCCCAGCCCCCAGCCTGCCCAATTTCGGCAGTCAGCGGGGCGCTTTCCTCACAGCACCAAGAGGTTGAGCCGGGAGGTGCGAAGCTCACCAGCTTTGCACCTTGCTCCTTGCTGAAACTGGGCAGGCTGGGGGCTAGGCAGCATTGCACTTCTCATCAGATTCGCGCCACCCAGCTCAGCTTTTGGTGCTGTGAGGAGAGCGCCCTGCTGCCTGCTGAAACCGGGCAATCTGGGGGCTGGGCAGCGTCACGCTTCTTTTTGGATTCACGCCACCTGGCTCAGCCTCTCGCCGCTGTGAGGAGAGCGCCCCGCTGCCTGCTGAAACCCCTCCCCCAGAGCCCATCAAGCCGGATATGTGAAGTAGGTGAGGGCCATTTGCTGGCCACTTCCAAGCGATGGTGCATTTCTTCATTCCTCACAAAGGGTGACACTTCCCCAACATGCACCCAGGGGGCGGGGCCGATGCGGCAGGATCTGGTTCCTCGCTGTTTCCAGATGGCTTGTGGAGCTAAGACTGAATACGTTTCAGCATAAATGGCCACCACAAAATTGGGCCAGGGCCAAGGCAGTGGGGGCCGTTCCCTCACTGTTTCCAGGATGGCTTCACGGGCCACATGAAACCACTTTGCGGGCTGCATCCGGCCCCCAGGCCTTGTGTTTGACATGTCTGGTGTAGGGTTTCCTGCCTGAGCAGGGGGTTGGACTCAATGACCTCCAAGGTCCCTTCCAACATTATTATTATTATTATTATTATTATTATTATTATTATTATTATTATTATTATTATTATTATTATTATTATTATTATTATTATTATTATTAATTATTATTATTATTAATTATTATTAATTATTATTAATTATTATTATTATTATTATTATTATTATTATTATTATTATTATTATTATTATTATTATTATTATTATTATTATTATTATTATTATTATTATTGTTATTGTTGTTGTTGTTGTTGTTGTTGTTGTTGTTGTTGTTGTTGTTGTTATCCCGGAGTCGTCATCTCATATATATTATCATCTTCTCCTTTATGAAAAGACTTTGCAAAGACAGATAACAGACTCAGATGCTCTTATTGAATTACTTCAGGAATTAATCTTTCTTATGATACCTTTGTTTAGAAAATTATTAAATATTTATCAAATTTATATTGCTGCCCATCTCACACAAAATGGCTCTGGATGGCATAGACAATTAAATCAACAATTAAAACATTTTGTAAAACCAGATTAAAAGAATGAAACATAAAAAAATAATATGGCAAGAGGGGAGTAAATTGAGATATTATTCATGGTGCAACTAGCACACAGGGCTCTATTACCATCGGATCCCCAGTCCTGTTGAAATAATCTCAGATTAAGGGATTTCCAGAAGGCCTCAAGGGTTGGAGCTAATCTGGCCTCGGGTGCAGTTAATGCCTCTTTCCAGGAATGGGAGGGGTACCACCACCTGCCCTGATGTAATGCATCCCTTTCTTAAAAGGCTCTCCATAGTTGCTAGCATGTTAGACAATTTTCATCCAGGGCCCAATATTTTTAGGGAAGTTTGTTGAGGGCATGATTGGCACTCAGGAGCATTATTGAGGCTGATGGCTGAGATAACAGCATATTATTCCAGCATATAAACCTTTATTAGTCAGAGTGAAACCTACAGTAAAGCAGGTGAGGATTTGGACAGAGGGAGCTATAGAAGCATTACAAGACTGCTTTGAATGTACAGATTGGGGCATGTTTAAGGAAGCAGCTACTGATAACCAACATACAAATGTTGAGGAGTATGCCACCACGGTGTCTGCATATATCCAAAAGTGCATAGAAGATGTCTGTGTCCTGAAAAGCATTGTTGTGAGGGCGAATGAAAAACCGTGGCTGACTTATGAGGTCCGCAAGATGCTGAAAGCACAGAATGTGGCTTTTAAATCTGGTGACATGCTGGCACTTAGAACAGCCAGAGCAAATCTGAAAAGTGCCATAAAAGGTGCAAAGCAAGCCCATTGCCAGAAAATTCAGAACTTTTTTCAGGACCCAAACACCAGGCAAATGTGGCAAGGGATCCAGGCCATTACGGATTACAAGGTGGCTCCATCGAGATGTAAGGATGACACAGACTTCCTAAACAAACTGAATGCATTTTTTGGTAGATTTGAGGCATCAAATAGCACTCCTGCTAGGAAAGCTGTGCCCCATCCTGATGAGCAAGTGCCTAGCTTTGATGTCACCTCTGTCCGGAAAACACTGCAGACAGTTAACATTCGGAAAGCAGCAGGCCCAGATAACATCCCTGGACGTGTCCTCAGGGAATGTGCAGAGGAGCTGGCTTGTGTTCTCACAGATATTTTCAACCTCTCATTGCAGCAGGCAGTGGTCCCATCGTGTTTTAAGATGGCCATCATCTTGCCAGTGCCAAAAAAGTCCACAATTACAGGCCTCAATGATTACCGTCTGGTTGCACTGACATCCACCATCATGAAATGCTTTGAGAAGCTGATAAAGGACACTATTGTATCTAGCCTCCTGCCAGCATTTGACCCGCTTCAGTTTGCCTACCGACCAAATTGTCTGTCTGTCTGTCTGTCTGTCTGTCTGTCTGTCTGTCCTGTCTGTCTGTTTATCTTCTCTCTCTCTCTCTCTCCTCTCTCTCTCTCTCTCTCTCTCTCTCTTCTCTCTCTCTCTCTCTCTCTCTCTCTCTCTCTCTCTCTCTCTCGTATCTATCATCTTTCTATCATCTATTTATATCTATCTTCTTCCAGCATCACTATCTCAACATGACCTGACAGGAAGGACCCCAGCATAAACAGAAGAGCGCCCCCCAGGGGCACATACGTGATTTTTCACTGATCTGCTTTTCTCCAACTCTTCTCCCTCTGCGCATGGAGCCCTGGAAGAGATTTAGGGTCCCCCAGGAGAAGTTGCTTCTGTCTGTAATTACCATCACCCTGGTCTTGGAGGCCTCTGGGGCCACTTCTTCTCTGGTGACTGCATTTGATCTTGCATCAGAAAATGATAAATGCCTCTATTCATGCAGAACATTTAGGAAAGGCAGGGGATGTGCTGTTGAATGTACCTTTGTTACATTTCCCTGTAAAGCTTTGTTTGTCTCTGTCTGGGTCAGGAAAGCCGCAGGCATTTCTACCTTGGGAGAGTTCTTTGAATTCTTCTAGTTCTTGTTTAGAAACAGGAAGGTAATTGATTCAGCCCCGTGAATTATGGACCTCCTGCTTCTGTTTCTGGTGCTGCCAGAAACCCAGCCAGCCCCTGGGAAGCTTAGAGTAAAGTGTCCACTGAGTTTGGAGAACCAGGATGGGAAAAAACCATGGAGCTATTACAAGCCAGGAGACCACATCATTAGCGTGATCATCACTGCAACAACAATACCGCGTACAACGTTGACCTCAACACACTTCCTTATAGTCAGACTCCCTTGTAAGTCATTCCGTGTGAGTGAGTTGCCTTCCCTCCATTTCCAGTTCTGATGCTCTTTCCTTTTTATTTCATTTACTCTTTTATTGCAGGACCTGCTTAATTACTTGAATCATTCTGATTTCCATAGCTTGCCTCTTTTGCTTTATTTTGTGGAAAATACTCAAATCCAGATGGGGCAGGAAAAAAAACCTGAAAGACGTTGATATTATTTTATTATCCCCATCCAGCCCTGACTTCATCACTTGAATACTGATATTTCTATAGTGACAGAAGTGGTTGCAGTTGCCTCTACCCAGCCCATCTCCATAATTTTATAAATGCTCATTGATATTCAACGATCAGTCCTTATAAGAATAGAATATGGCTTGTTTTTATACCTTTTCTGGATCACGTAGGAAACATAGTCTTCCTTTTATTATGGTTTTACTTTAATAATTGAATGAATTTGAATAGTGGCATTGAATCGAGGAAAATTAGTACAGCTACAAACAATGGTGCCTCAGCCCTGATGGTGGGCCATCTTCATCCCATCTTTTCTAATGCCTATAAAAATGAAAAGGTGACAGGTGACCATCATTTGCCTCCGATTTTGGATCAGTATTGGCTTAGGACAGAGTAGGCTTGTGGAGTCAAATAGAATTAAATGGGGAAAAAGTATTGTGTTATTCTGTTGCTGCTGCTGATAATAACATGAACACTTTTTTTTCTTATACTAGTTTACCTTTTAATGAGTTCAGAATACTTCCCTTCATTTTTGGTATTCAAGACATCAACAAGAATCCCCGGCTCCTGCAAAATCTCACAATGGGCTACAACTTCCATGATAACTATTTGAGCACCCTGGGCACCTCAGATGCCTTGCTGGGCATGCTCTCCATGGGAGAAGGCAACGTTACCAACTACGGCTGTGGAAGGGAGGACAACACTTTGGCTCTTCTTGACGCAGCTACCAGGGACATCTCCATCCAGATGTCAAATTTATTAGGCACCTACAAAGTCCCACAGGTGTGTGTATGTGGGTATGTGTGTATTTGGTAAAATGAGCGGGGTTGTAGTGGGTGAAGAATAGATCCAACCATATCTTCTCTATGGAATTTGAGAGCTGCTTTTCGCTATAGCTGTTGTAGGTGTCACAGCTACGGATTGGGATCCCGAGTGGGGAGGGGGCAAGGATAAAAGCAGCTGTGTCTTGGCATGTCACCATCCAGAGTGATTTGGGGGCATCTGCTGCATCCTTGTGAAGGTGAGGAGAGGATAATAATGATAATGATAATGATAACAACAACAACAACAACAATAACAATAACAACAACAGTAAAGTTGGGAGGGACCTTGGAGGTCATCTAGTCCAACTCCTTGCTCAGGCAGGAAATCCTATACCATATCAGACAAATGGCTGTCCAGTCTCTTCTTAAAAACTTCCAGTGTTGGAGCATTCACAGCTTCTGGAGGAAAGTAATTGTTCTAAATGTTAGGAAATTTCTCCTTAGTTCTAGGTTGCTTCTCTCTTTGGTTAGTTTCCATCCATTGCTTCTTGTCCTGCCTTAAAATGCTTGGAGAATAGCTTGACTCCCTCTTCTTTGTGGCAGGCCCTGAGATATTGGAACACTGCTATCATGTCCCCCCTCGTCCTTCTCTTCATTAAACTAGACATACCCAATTCCAGCAGCCGTTCCTTATATGCTTTAGCCTCCAGTCCCCTAATCATCTTTGTTGCTCTTCCTCTGTACTCTTTCTAGAGTCTCACTCTTTTTTACATTCGTTGTGACCAAACTGGATGCAGTATTCCAAGTGTGGCTTACAAAGGCTTGTAAAGTGGTATTAACACTTCACATTTCTTGATTCTATCCCTCTGTTAATGCAGCCCAGCACTGTGTTGGCCTTTTTGGCAGCTGCAGCACACTGCTGGCTCATATTTAAGTGATTGTCCACTAGGACTCCAAGATCCCTCTCACAGTTACTACTATTGAGCAAGATACCACCTATATTATACCTGTGCATTTGGTTTTTCTTGCCTAAATGTAGAACCTTACTTTTTTCACCATTGAATTTCATTTTGTTAGATAGTGCCCAGTGTTTAAGTCTGTCCGGATCCTCCTGTATCTTAAGCCTGTCTTCTGGAGTGTTGGCTATTCCTGCCAGCTTGGTGTCATCTTCAAATTTGATGAGTTCCCCATCTATCCCCTCATCCAAATCATTGATGAAGATGTTGAAGAGCACGTGGCCCAAAACAAAGCCCTGGGGCACCCCACTACACACTTCCCTCCATGTAGATGCGGTTCCATTGAGGACCACATGCTGAGTACGGCCGGTCAGCCAGCTACGAATCTATCTGGTGGTGATGCTGTCTAACCCACATTTTCCTATGTTATCAAGTAGTAGGTTGTGGTCTACTTTATCAAATGCCTTATTGAAGTCCAAGTATATTTCATCCACAGCATTCCTCTGGTCCACTTATTTTGTCACCTGGTCAAAGAATGCAATAAGATTTGTCTGGCGTGATCTGTTTTTGACAAACCCATGTTGGCTTTTGGTAATGACTTTGTTTGCCTCTAGGTGTTCGCTGATTCATTGCTTGATTATCTTTTCCAGAATCTTCCCAGGTATTGAGGTCAGGTTGATAGGTCTGTAGTTTCCTGTATCCATTTTTGTACCTCTTTTGAAGATGGAACTACATCAGCTCTTTTCCAGTCCTCCGGTACTTCCCCAGTGCTCCAGGACCTTTGAAAGATATAGTTCAGTGGTTCTGAGATCACATCTGCCAGTTCCTTCAGAACCTTGGGATATAATCCATCTGGTTCTGGTGATTTGAACTCATCTAGGGTGGACAGGTGCTCACTTACCATTTTCTTGCCTATCTTAACATGTGTTTCTAATCTTTTTTTTACGGTACTGTTTTTGATAAGTTGGACTGTTTTTTCCCTTTGTGTAAAGATGGATGCAAAAAACGAGTTGAGTAGTTCTGCTTTCTCCCTGTTGCTTGTCACCTTCTTGCCACTTTCACCCACTAATGGACCAATCATTTCCTTAACTTTTTTTCTTGTTTTTTAATGAAAAGGTCTTCTATAACAGAAGTTGCAGCAATAATGGGAACTTCATATTTTGTACGTGCTCATAGGACTGTCATTCCAGGGAAAATAGAGGAGTAAGGAGAGCTAGGCCTGTTTGTGGCCTTCAGTTATTTGTGAACATAATAAAGCAGGGCATAAATAAATATACCAATAAAATAAATAATGGTGAAAATAATATTTTCAATCATGAACAAATCCCAGATTCATGAAAAAAAATCACAATGGATTATCTTAATTACAGTTGATAAAACATATATGTGTTAAGGACTCGTAGGGATCACTAACATTAATTAACCACTTTATTAAAAAATTCAAATGCATTAGCCATATCGACTATTTTTAGCCTAAAATGCTCCTGATCAAATTAATCATAAAAGGCATGAAGAACAGTAAAAGCACCAATTGCTTTCTCCAGAGATAGAAGATGTAACACATCTATTATTTGAATATCAATTTTATAAGAAAAATCTGTGTCTTGGATTGCAAATGACTTTTTGTGATATTTAAAACAACATATTTCCTGTGCAGTAAGAACTTAAAAATATATAATGCAGCCCTTTTTGGGAACAAAACAGTTCACTTGATGAGCATATATGGATCTGATTAAGGTAAATTTTATAGGTGACACAGAAATATGATTTTTATTCATTATTTTTATTCTTTTTCCCTTAATTTGTTTCTTTTATTCTATTTTTACATTCAATCTTGTTAATGTTCTGGTTTTTTATTCTGTATCTTGATATATCCTAATGACTAATCATAAGTCTATTCTAATATGTTCATGAGAATAAAGTTGGATTTATTAAAAGTGATTTTGAATGCCATAGGATCCCAAGTATAACACAGCATTCTTCATTATTTTTTCAGATGAGAGATAGAATTGTTTCAGAGGTTCTGAGTGATAAAAGTCAATTCCCTTTTTTCCACCCGATGCTCCCCAAAGAAGGGATCCATTACCCAAGAATTCTTCAACTGCTCCTCCATTTTGGATGGACCCTGGTTGGGCTCTTTGCTTCAGACACAGAGAATGGAGAACATTTCATGAGGATTTTCACTCCTTTACTTGTCAGGAAGGGAATTTGTGTTGTTGTATCACAACGAATCTCAATGACTGGCCTTACGGCACCCATCTCCAAGTGGAGACAAGTCAACGTCTTTGTTCACTTCACACAATACGATTCCCTTTGGGACAGAATTCTTCCTTTCCATTTAACATTTAGGCGTTTGGCGGGCCCCATTGACGGGAAAGTCTGGATCATGACACTCTTGGGAACATATTCAATAAAGAAGCACAGACTTCTCAAATATGTCCATAGTATTTGGACCTTTACTTTTCAGTGGAAAAAAAAGCTGAGTAATGATGGATTTGTAGCCAATCTCTTTGTAGAAACCCGGTTTCGAGACCAGTCTTTCCACTGTTCATTTTCAAAGCATGACTTTGCTGTCAAAGGCCGGAGAAGGTGTACCCAGAAAGCACCACTCGAGACCCAAGAGAAAAGAAAGAGGATCTGGATCCCAAACTACCACTATGTTTATGCTGTCATTAACACTCTGGCCCACGCCATGAATTCTGTACATTCCTCCAGATCCAGGTGGAGAAGGAAGGAAGGCAAAGAGAGGCTGGGAACTCCAAGGCTGCAGCCATGGCAGGTATTGGGGGGTCCTGAAAAAGGATCCATCAAACTTGGTTCTATTTTGAGCAGGAATCTGAAGGAGAGAGGGAGGGAGGGGGAACCAGCTCAATCTCCTTGTGCCACAAAATGCCAACAGGTTTGGCCGATCTAATCGTTCAGGGCATAGATGTCAACACTGCTAACATTTGATGTTCTTGCTTTGACAACATATGGAGATGCAGCCTTTTTCTTTCTTATGCTTTAGTCTTAGGATTAGATGATACTGGGGGAGGGGGAGGAACGTGATGGGAGATAGTTAGACATAACAATATTGTAATAGTGTGTGAATTCAGGGCTTTTGAAATAAGAGATGATAAGAAATGGCGGATTGGAGAACAGGAGGGAAAGTCTGCATTTCAAACTAATTGGAGAATGTGATTTATTAGAGGAGGGAATTGTGTTTGATACTGTGTGCTAAGGGAAGGGGAATCCAGATTTTGGCTTCAACTATGTACGTTCCGAAGCTATGCTGCTCGAATAAAGATTCTTTAAGGTAAACAATGCTTTGAAGTTCTTTGAAGAGTTTCACCTGTCGGAACCATGACATTAAGCCAAAATCTCCAACTTTCCTAACTATCTAGGGGTCCTGAGCCCCAGTCGCTGTCCCTAGCATTGAGGGATAAGCTGGTGAAGATTTGGGGAAGATTTCATCATGGAGTGGGAGAAATTGCCTGAAGCCAGTACCCCGGCAGCAGCTGCTACCCCAGGGGGTGGAGCGACAGCCAGCAGGCCGGTAGAGAAGGAGCTTTCTTAAATTAATTGGATCATCCCAAGGTCTATCATCTGCTTTTCACCCATCTACTAATGGGGCCGCAGAAGCCGCTAACAAGATGGTGGAGCAATATCTCAGATGTTATATTTCCTACCAACAAACCAACTGGACCGACCTCGGGAGGAGGTGGCTTACAATAACTCTGTTCACAGCAGCAGTGGCTTCACGCCTTTCAGAGTAGCTACAGAAAAAGAGTTCAGCCCAATACCTGAATACCCTCAAGCACCCTCCACTTCTCAGACACTTGATCAATGTTTTCTGTAGTCCACAAGATTCTTTTCCAAATCCTCCTGATCAGAAGCTTCTTTCTTCACCACAGTTTTATTCTATTTTAATAGACTTAATTCATTAAAATTTAATAAAACTTTTAGAATAAATTTTATTTCATATTATTTAAATATTAATAAATTTTATTTATTCTAAAATTTAATAGTAGATCATCATACTTTAAAATCATGCATATATGAAGGATGGAGGGATGCATGTTAATAATGGCCATGAGGAGGAACCCAGATGTTTGTCACTTAATGACTTAGCCAGTGGGAAAGTCTTTTATTGCAATGTGACATGCCAGAAGCAAAAGGGAGGAACTGAATGAATAATGTGCCAATAGTTATATCTCCTACACCAGTTAAGGAATGAGTCAGTGATTTTTATATTTACCTAACTGAAGCCCAGAGACTATTGGACTAATGTTGTGGTCTACGTCCATTTTCCATGGGTGCCTCCTTCTGACATATTTTCTTTGGCATTCCTGGTTTTTCTGCTTAGTCTCTGCCTCAGTCCAAATGTGTGGAAAGTTGTCATCCTGGATTTTTCAAGCAGCCACGGGAAGGAGAGCCGGTTTGCTGCTATGACTGCGTCCCTTGTCCAGAGGGGACCATCTCCACTGAAGAAGGTGAGTGACGCCAGATGGAAAGGGCTGCTGCTTTCATCCAGAGCTTCTTCATCCATGTGCATGTTAAAAGAGACACCTGAGCTTGACTATTTTGTTGTTGTTCTTCATTTTCAACATACCCAACTTCTTCCATTGTGGGAGGAATAAGAAAAAGATCTTGAAGGACGAGGTAGAAAGAGATAGGAGGACATGGTGGATTCACTTCTGTCAGAAGAAATCTCTCTTCTACTCGTCAGTTTGTGAGTCCCTTCCCATGTTTACCTTTCTTTAGGAACATCTGAAATCATTGAAACACCAGGAATGGTTTCAGGTCAACATTACCTTAGAGGCCAAAAAGTCTATATCAGTCAATAGATCTATTTTAAGATCTCCACTGAAGAAGGTGGGTGAGGCCAGATGAAAGGGGTGCTGGTTTCATCCAGAGCACTTTGATCAATGTGCGTGTTAACAGGCACATCCTGGATTGACTATTTTGTTCTCTATTTTCAATATGCCCAATTTCTTCCATAATGAGGAGAATAAGAAAAAGATCAGGAAAGAAGAGATAGAATAATATGGTGTCAGTTTACTTACAGTACTGCTTTATAAAACCCTAATATGACTACACCTGGAATACTGCAGCCAATTTTGGTCACCAAATCACAAAAAGTTTGGAAAAAAATCAGAGAAGAGCAACTAAGATGATCCAAGGCTCAGAGACTAAAACATATGAAGAACGGCTGCAGGACTTGGGTTTGGCTAGTCTAAAGAAAAGAAGAAATAGGGGAGAGATGATAGCAGTATTCCAGGGGCTCCCACAAAGAAGAGAGGGTCACATTATTCACCAAAGGACCAGAGGGCAGGACAAGAAACAACAGTTGGAAACTGATCAAAGAGAGAAGCAACCTGGAATTATGGAGAAACTTCTTGACAGTTAGGACAATTAACCAGTGGAACAGTTTTGCCTTCAGACATCGTGGGCGCTCCATCACTGCAGGTTTTTAAGAAGAGATTGGACAGTACCTTGTCTAAGATGGTATAAGTTCTCCTGCTTGAGCGGGGGGCTGGACTAGAAGACCTCCAAGGTCCCTTACAGCTCTATTCTGATTGATTGATTGATTGATATTTTTGTTATTAGGGGTCTGTGTGCTCTCTGAGCTTGCTTGTTTTCTTGCAGATATTTCATTACCCAAGTAGCTAGTCTAGTCTAGCATTGATGATGTTACCTAGTTTAGGTAATGAAACATCTGCAGGAAAACAAGCAAGCTTAGAGAAAACAAGCAAGCTCAGGGAGCACCAAAGACCCATCATGTCAACCCTGAGCTACACATATTCTCTATTTTTGTTATTGTTTATATAAATACGTCTGTGATGTACAGGCTCCTAGTTACCATTTATTATGGCCTTCCTGCCCCTAAGTATTAGCTCTCATCCAAAAAGGCCTTTCTTGAAATATGAAAGGAGGGACTATAAAAGAAATATTACTTTGCTTTTTCAGATATTGAAAAATGCACAAAGTGCCCTGATCATCAGTATCCAACTGAGAACCGAGTCCAATGTATCCCCAAAAGAATAACCTTCCTCTCCTCTGAAGAACATCTTGGCATCTTCCTGGTCTCCTTGGCCCTACTTTTATTCCTAACCACAGGATTTGTTTTAACTATATTTGTTAAATACCTAGAAACCCCTATTGTAAAAGCCAACAACCGGGACCTCTCTTACATCCTCCTGACCTCCCTCCCTTAAATTGTTTCTTAAGCTCATAATGTTTAATTTTTCATTGCAGTTATTATTGAGTTTTATACTTCCTTTCCATATGTTTTACAATTAAGGTTAGTTAAAACTGAAGGAAATAAAAATATGAAGCCTGTTTATTCTCCCAAAACCCTGGATACAGTATGTCCCAACAAGAATTACCCCACTACAAAAGAACCCTTGGAAGGCTCAACACTTTCTGTGAAGGTATCCCTGAAAGAAAAGCCTGAAACGAGATTGGTCTCTTATCCAAAAATCTACATGATGCTCTGGTTCCCAAATGGGAAGCTGTTGTCTGTAAATGCAGCCTAGGTATCAAGCTGTGAAAAATACCCATGCGGTGGCATCCATTACTGCTTCTTAGCTTGTCTACAGATTTAGGCAGGAGGGGAGGGAAGAATGGAATGCAGGCTTCAGACATCAGACTGCTGAGCCATGAGAACCAAGGTTGCTTAAGAGTTGTTTACTGAGAATTAAAACACTCTCTCATAATAATTGTCTGATACTTCATTTGACAATGTAACCTGCACTGTTTGGGGGAGGGAGACTCTTCTTCTTCTTCTTCTTGTGCCATATCCGTTATCGGACGTTGGCGGTCATGTTGGCGATCCTATTTTTATCAGCAGCCGCATGAAAAAGTGCTGCTGAGTTTTGTCCAAACCAGTCCCTTAGATTTTGAAGCCATGATGTTCTTCTTCTGCCTGGACCTCGTTTGCCTTCAATCTTTCCCTGGAGGATTAAATGGAGTATGCCGTATTTTTCTGGGTGTCGCATCACATGTCTGTAATATTCTAACTTTCAGGGAGACTCTATACTTTTAATATACTGATTTTGGCACCAATTAGCCAGAGCTGGTTTTCCTTTCACCTGTGCCGAAATGATTTACCCAATAAAGTTTTGCATTAGAGATTGGCTTGTCTCAGCTGTGCTTAATTCGTTGGGTTCGTCAGTGGGAACCATTAACTATTTTGGCAGTTGCTGTACCCTGCTGGCTCATATTTGTTTGTCCACTAGGGCTCCAAGATCTCTGTCACAGTTACTACTATTGAGCCAGGTACCACCTCTCTATACTTGTGCATTTGGTTTTTCTTGCCAAAATGTAAAACCTTGCCTTTCTCACCATTGACTTTCAATTTTTTAAATAGGTGTTGCGATCCTTCTGTATCTTGAGCCTATCTTCTGGAGTATTGGTTATTCCTGCCAGGTTGGTGTCATCTGCAAATTTTATGGGTTCCCCTTCTATCCCCTAGTCCACAGGTCGGCAACCTGTGACTCCAGAGCCACATGCGGCTCTTTCAGCCATCTGCTGCGGCTCCCAGTCCATGTGCAAAAAATTGGGACTAAAAAAGTTCAACCAATCAATTCAAACTTCTCACGAAAAATAAAAACTTGTGAAGTTTGACTTGATTGGTTGAACTTCTTTGGTTTGTGGGACTGCCCACAAGCCGTTTGTGGGACTGCCCACAAACCTCTTCTCTCTCTTCAGAGTGCACGGACTGTTAGAAAGGTGAGTAGGCTCTTTTCTCTGTCTGGCTGGGGACTTGCAGTAGGCCAGGAGAAGGGAGCGAGCGCCTGGCCACTCTGCCACGCAAAGATGCCCAGCCCGGGAGAGAGCGCAGGGGTGGTGATGGCGCCTTCTCCTCCTCCAAAGGGGCACCTACCGGCACTGAGGCAAGCCTCCACTTTTCCCCCATGCTTTCTCTTGTCTTTGCAAAGCGACCTCGGCGTCACCCGGTAGGCGCACTTCTGAGGAGGCAACCTTGGCTCTTTTATGACTCGTGGACTTCAACTCTCTGAATTTCTGAGCCAATGAAGTCCACGAGGCATAAAAGAGCCAAAGTTGCTTACTGGTTCAGGAATTCTGGGAGCTTCAGTTGAAAAAAAAAAACCCCCGCCATTCTGCCATCGCACGGAACATGCCTCGCCGCTTCCAGACACTCGTCCCTGGCCGACTCGGTTACCTTGCCCTCGGTGTTGTGCTGCCCCTCCGCCTCCCTGCCCAGCCACTGCCTGAGCTCACTCATCCTGGCCCACCGCTCCGCCTGCGCTTCGCATTGCCTCAGCCTGCCATAGCAGCCGCAGCAGCATGAAGCGACAGTGGAGCCCGTGAATCGGAGCAGGGCTCAGGGGGGGTGGGGCTCACCGTCCGCAGGCTTTGCAGCGCAGGGACGGCGGCGCAGGGAGCAGCCGGTGATTCGGGTGGGGAGGCGGGCGGGAGTTTTCCGCCTTGGGTGTGTTTGCTAAGCGCCCAGGCAGGGTAGGCAACCTTGGCTTTTTTATTCTGGGAGTTGAAGTCCATGAGTCATAAAACAGCCAAGGTTGCCTACCCCTGTGGGCACCTCCCGGCTCCTTCCTTCCTTCCTTCCTTCCTTCCTTCCTTCCTTCCTTCCTTCCTTCCTTCCTTCCTTCCTTCCTTCCTTCCTTCCTTCCTTCCTTCCTTCCTTCCTTCCCATATTCTTCCTTCCTTCCTTCTTCCTTTCTTGTCTTCCTTCCCTCCCTCCCTCCTTTCTTTCTTTCTTTGTCTCTCTCTCTCAATAAGCAAACAATCTGGGCTCTGACTGGCTGCTCTGCACTTCCTCCTCCTCCCCCCCCACACAAGTAAACTGCATGCAAAAATCCTCCCGGCTCCGAGGCGCGGAGGCAAGCCACTCCGCTTTGCACGATGCTTACTTTCTGTTTACAAAGCGGCCTCGGTGTCACCTGGCTGGCGCGCTTACTCAGGAGGAGCTCAGCCTGGATCGGCTGGTGGGCAGGTCGCGCATCCTCCTGGCTGGCCGCTCTTCTCCGGCCGCCCCGTCGCCCCAGTTGGCATGCTTGCAGATTCCCCCCCCCCAATAAATAAAGAGAAAAGACCGATTTTAAAGGTTGTCCAGCTAAAAGGGAGGAAAGAAGCTGGGCTGGAGCGCTCTGGAAAAGCGAGCAGGCAGCGCTTCTGCACGGGCTGGTTGGGCTTTCGGCAGGTTTTGCCTGCAATTAAGGCAAGGCGAGGTTTTTGGCTTGGAGGCTGAGGGGGGAGCTGCTTGTGGGGGTACGTGTCTGCTCACATATGTGGGAATGGGTTTCTTTTGCAGGGAGGCTGCTTTGCTGAAGGTTATATCTTCCTTCCTTCCTTCCTTCCTTCCTTTTCTTCCTGTTTTTCTTTTTTCCTTCCTTCCCATATTCTTCCTGCCTTTCTTCTTCCTTTCTTGCCTTCCTTCCTTCCTTCCTTCCTTCCCTCCCTCCCTCCCTCCTTCTCTCTCTCTCTCTCTCTCTCTCTCTCTCTCTCTCTCTCTCTCTCTCTCTCTCTCTCTCTCTCTCTGTCTAAGCAAACAATCTGGGCTCTGACTGGCTGCTCCGCACTTCCTCCTCCTCCTCCCCCTCCACACAACTAAACTGCATGCAAAAATCCCACAAGATCTATCAGCAATGTTTTCGCTCCTAAGTCAGCCTATGTCTGTGCACACGCACAGACTTAAACGGAGGCTTCCAAACCTGACATGCATACACATGTGGATGTCTGCAACTGGTCATTGCAAACAATAGGAAAAAAAGGAGGGGAAGTGGACGTGACTATTTAAAGACCCCCACTTTTCTGCATGGGCTTGAGCAGGAGGCTGGACTAGAAGACCTCCAAGGTCCCTTCCAGCTCTATTCTATTCTATATGCAGGAGCTTATTGTAATCATTGCACCCCCTTACTGGAGTATCACCCTTTCTACCTGCACACAGCCTTTTCTTCAGGAGCACCCCTGAATATCATATTTTTTGCATCAGACAGGGAACCACAAGCCCTTTTAGTAGCAACATGTAATTTCCACTTTGTCAGTCTGCTTACTGACTTATCGACTGCAGTGATTCACTTAGCAACGGTGGTAAGAAAGGTCGCAAAATGGGGCAACACTCATTAAACAAATGTCTCACTTAACAACACAAATCCAACCCATCCAAATAAAATGGCTAAACAAGAAGGTATTCATTTCTTTACAGTTATTTGTTGAACACTGCTGGAATACTTTTCTGAATAAAGAAAAACAAAGCCAGTTGGTTAATTCTGCAGGTCATCCTACTTTCCAAGTAAGTGCTTTGCTGGGAGGGGGAGGGAGGGGGGGAGAGAGAAGGAAAATATGAATATATGTGGTTGTTCTTACTAGACTTTTAGTAAAGAACGTTTAATGAAATATTATGATGTTTGTTTAATTAAGAGATGAGGTATGTGGATAATTATGCTGTATTTAAAGATGGTAGATTAGCTGCTAAAATTGTTTTTACCTGTTGGGATGAAGGAGAAAGGGTTTTTTTCCCCTCTTTCTCCTGTCTTCTTTTTTTCCCCGCATTTTTCCCCCTATTTTTCTATTTGTGGTTTTTATTGTTTGCACCGGCTTTTATCTCAACTCAGGAAATGGAAACTTAATAAGGCATAAACGAAACCTTTAACTTAACTCAGGAAATGGAAACTTAAAAGCATAAATGAAACCTTAAGCTATTGAAATGGTTGCAACATCTCCACTGTTTTTATTTTTTAAAGTTCAATCTCTATCCTACTCGTAGCCATCATCTGCATCCTCCGAAACAAAAGAGGGCAACTCCATAAGAATACGAGATTCTTGCTTGGGGGCAAGAGCCTCCATGGCTAAGTCTGATTCAGTATCGGAACAGTTGGAGTCCGTGTAGGGCAACCTTTTCAGAGGGGTGGAATTTGGGTTTCAAGGGTTCATATATATTGTTTGAGGCAAGCATAACATTAATCTTAGAAAGATTAGAATCCAGACCAATTAATCGGTCCTTGAGAAATTGCAAAAGGCGTGAAAAAACACATGGGCCAATCATACATAATATAAGCAAAATTATACAAGGTCCTAAAATAGCAGAAAGCAATGTAGTAATCCAGGGAGAGAAATTAAACATACTTTAATACCAGGATTGTTGGGAGAACCTTTCCTGTTCCCTGTCTTTCAATCGTTTGCGTAACTCATTCATAGAGTCGCGCACAATGCCAGATTGATCAGAATAAAAACAACATTCTTCTTTTAAGGCTACACACGTTCCACCTTCCTTTAAAAATAAAAGGTCGAGGGCACGCCTATTCTGCAAAACTACTTCAGCAAGAGACGACAAAGAAGTTTGAAGGGCAAAAATTGAAGTCTCAATGCGGGAAAGATCATCATCTATTTCTAGACTAAGTTTTTGTATTTGTTGTTGATTAACAACCAAAGCCGCAGCTCCAGTAGCTGCTCCTGCAGCACCTAATCCTAAAAGAACTGAAAGGGTTAGGGCTGTAACAAATTCACGTTTTGCACGTAGGTGGTATTCCGGTGGTTCCATAAGGGAAACAAAGTCAGAGGGGGAATAATAAGTGATTCTAGGGACTAAGCGTACCTGAATACAAAAGGCTTTTTGTTGTATAAGGACATCCCCTGATACACAGGCTGTGGCACCTGTAGAGCAAGCCCAGATGGAGTTGTTGCCGGGGATGAAAAATTGGCCCTTTAAGCTGGCAGAGATATTACCATTACTCAAGGTAAAAAGAGAGTTATAACCTGCCGTATTTACACTGCCCGATCTTTTCTGGGTGAGCCAAACATCACATTGGTATTTGCCAGTGGTGGTATTAGCACAATATTGAGAATAATTTGCAGGAATGTTTCCCAAGCAACAACCATGTCCCATAATGGAAGTAATAGTAATAGACGTTGAGTTCCATCTGCAGGAGTCATCTTTTGTAGCATTCTTAATAGGTTCAATAGAGCCAACGGCGTCATAAAAGGGTGGAGTGGCTGATAAACAGAGCCAACAGTGGTTGGTTTGTGAAGAAGAATTAACAGCACTTTTTAGCAAAAAGGAAGAAGCATTGACAAGGTTAATCAAGGGATTAGGCATATTATGTACAACGGACTGTAAAAAAAACAGGTTGAATGCTTTTGTTAGGACCTATAGGAGGGGAATGTGGTGACTGGATTGTGAGGCGAATGGAAAAAACTCCGCCGTCGTCTTCAGAACCGCTCCATTCTCTACCACCCCAAGAATATCCGACAGCCCATTGCTCTGTAGTCAAAGTCTTTCCTTGGGATGTGAAAGTAATGTTCATTGGATTTTTCCGCTCACCACAACAATGCAAATTAGAAGGGCAGGAAGGAGAAGGGGGTTTGCCATTACTACGGTTAATGGCAATATAATCATTTGAGCGAGGGGCAGTCCAGGATATAGCGCCCGTAGAAACACAAGACCATGAGGCACAGTATTTATCCAAAAAAGTGCCACATTGATATTTTTCCTCAGGTGTCTTTGGTTCGGGACAAAAATACAGGTCCCACCATGTTGCTTCTAGTGGAGAAGGTGTGCACGAACCTTGTTTGTCCCATTTGTTAGTTTGGAGAAATTTTGAAGCAAATTTGTTGACCCCGGTCCCATTTCGGCAAAGTCAAAATGTAAGATAGGGAACCAGGGCCATATTGTGTATTTGGAGATTTGGAATAATACCTGATTTTCAAAGTCACGAACAGTCCATGTGTAGTTGAGAGGTCGATGAGGATTAGGATCAGGAGATCGCCGTCGTCGAGAATGAATGATGCGTTGGTGTGAGCGAGGTTGCTTTGTGGAATGAAAGTGTTGTAAGTGAGGTGAGGTAAAAGTACGGGCGGCCAGGTCTAGGAAGGAGCGGGGATGAGGAACAAAGTTGTAGGCAAGTAAACGAGGAGACAAAGGAGGTTTTGCATAGCTCGCCACCGATGCGAGTTCAAAAGAATTTATAGTATAAGTACCATAGGATGAAAATCCAGACACATAATAGCGCCCCGTAGTCTCAGGGGTCACAAGAATAGCAAGAGTTATGTGACAAGGGTAATGAGCATAGGTGAGGGAAATAGAGGGAGATGGTGATAGAGGAATGCCATGATTAGGATACCGAGAAAACACAAAGGGACAAAAGGATTGACCTCGGTCATAACAATGGAAAAGGGCAGTAGTATTGAGATCAAGAAAAGAGAAAACAGGACCACAATATAGGCCTTTATGAAAATTTAGAGGAATTTTCAGGTGCTTTGTCATCATGGGAAGGTGCAGTGTGGACATCATGGGGAAGGAACTTGTCAAGAGTGTCATCAAAAGCAGGGTCCACATGATTGATGCAAAAGTGTTGGACCCCTGGACAATATGGGTGGTGTAATATGCAATTGTTACACCAATAACAGCATGTACATCCGCACTCACAAAGGCAATGATGGCACATCCGATGGAGTTGGTGGGTTGTGTGGAGTGATGAAATATGGGCGAATACAACGAGCAGGGACCCACAAAACTCTATCAGGTAGTTGAACTGCAGCGTAGCCTCTTCCCCAGGTGATGAGTTCGGCTGGACCTTTCCAAGTTGGATCCGGGAGCTGCCTGTAGTATACAAGTGGTCTTGAAGTTGGGACAACAGGTTTAGTAAAGTGTCGAGATGCAGCAGACAAAGAAGGAGTGCCAGTGAGATTTAGAAAATTGAGAGTATACAGACAAACATTTAACACATTTTGCAGTGCCGGGAGGTTTGGGGGGCATAAGCCCTTGGACCCCATATAACGATCTAATGCATTTTTTAAAGTTTGATTTGCTCGCTCAACAATAGCCTGCCCTTGGCTATTGAAAGGAATTCCAAATTTGTGGACAATGGACCAGTGATGACAAAACTGTGAAAATTGTGAGCTGACATAAGCTGGGCCATTGTCTGTTTTTTAATATTTTTGGACATCCCAGCACTGTAAAGGTACGAATACAGTGATTAATCACTTGTTTTGCAGCTTCCCCTTTTTGTGGGGTTGCCAAAATAAATCCGGAGAACGTATCTACTGTAACATGTAGATATTTCCACGGGGCAAATGGAGGATATTGAGTTACATCCATTTGCCAGGTATCACAGGCTTCAGTGCCTCTAGGGTTAACACCCTGTGGGATACCTTTAGACTGTAAGCTACAGGTTGGGCATTGTTGAATTATGGCTGTAGCTTCAGCCATAGTGATTCCAAATTGTTTCATTAGTGCTTTTTTATTTTGATGAAAATAAGCATGACTGTCCCAAGGGGAGACAGGAGAAAGAGACATGAGGCAGGTAGCAGAGGCCGCAGCATCTGCAATATCATTTCCCTTTTGCAAGAAGCCAGGAAAAGGTTGGTGGCTTCTTATGTGTGTGACAAAGTAAAGATGTTTCCTGTTGGATATTACAGTTTGTAGGGTGGAAAATAAAGAAATTAAATCAGGGTCCAGGGATGGAGAGAGGTATGATTGAAAAATAGTGGTGACAATTTGAGTGATATAGAGACTGTCAAGAATGAGATTTATAGGTTGAGTGGAAAATGTTTGAAAAGCTAGAATGGCAGCGGCTAGTTCCGCACGCTGAGCAGACCGTTGGGGTGGCATTATTTTTGTGTGCCATTGGTCATGAATATACCAGGCACAAGCACCAAATTGTTTACTGCCATCTGCAAAGAGTGTGACAGCATGTGGGATGGGAAAGCGTTGTAATTGGGTATCCCATGAAACATGGATATTTTGTAGGAGCTGAATGCGAGGATCAGCAGGAGGGTGGCAGGATATCTTTCCAGGCCACGCAGTGAGAGCAAGCTGCAAGGCTTCAGAGTTAGAATAGATGGTTTCCCATGTAGTGAGAGAACATGGTACATATAGGACAGAAGATTCTATTCCTGCAAGGGCTTTTGCTCGAAGGCGAGCCTTAGAGATGAGAGAGGCAAATTGAAAAGGTTTTTGACCAATTGTGTTTCTAGGAGTGTGAGAGAGGTGAAGCCATTCTAGAATCAGCAAGGAGGGAATAGTTTGGACAATAGCACATGTAGGTAAAGAAATAGTATTACACAATAAAAGAGAAAAGGGAATGTTTGGGGTCATTCGGTCAACCCACTGAATTTGTAGGGCTTGGTTGACCAATTGAATCACTTTTAAATGACTGTCCTGCAGTGAAATAACATCTGCAGGATGTTTGCCTTTGGGTAAGGCTGAAAAAAGAGGTGATAATTGAAAAGTGGTGAGACCTATATAAGGTCGAATCCAATTAATAACACCTAAATATTGCTGTAATTGAAATAAAGTTGGTTGGTGTGATAATTTTAATAAGGGAAAAAGTGGTGCAGCATGGGAGGCCAATAATTTATGGCCCAAATATTGAAAAGGAGGGGAGGTTTGGACCTTGTCAGAAGCAATGTGCAAACCTCCTTTTTGCAAAATTGTTGTGAGGGTTGGCAAAGTTGCAAAAACAGTACCCTTTGGGCCTGGTGCTGCGACCAAAATATCATCCATGTAATGGTAAACCAAAAAGGAGGGATGAAGGTCCCGATATGGTTGCAAAACATGGAAAACAAAAAACTGACACATTGTAGGGTTATTTAGCATGCCCTGTGGTAAAACCTTCCATTGGTAGCGCTGAGTTGGTTGAAAATTATTCAACTCAGGCACTGTAAAAGCAAATAAATGTTTATCCTGTTGATGCAAAGGAATGAAAAAACAAAAACAAAAAACAATCCTTTAAGTCAATTATCATTAAGTCAAAATCTTTTAGAATTAAATTTGGGTTTGGGAGGCCGCATTGCAATGCTCCCATAGGTTATAAAACAGCATTCACTGCACGTAAATCATGGAAGAAACGCCATTTGCCTGATTTCTTTTTTATAACAAAAACTGGAACAGAATAAGATTGCAACATTTTATGCCCTAAATAAAGATAAAGTGTAACTGTATCTTTTCCAAGGCAACTTGCAATCCATAGATACTTGAATCATTTTGTATTTCAAAAAGCCAATTAGATTGTATTTTTGGGGTTCCAATTTAATCAAATTCCATTCAGATGAAACAAATTTTCATGAAATAGAAAAAACATTTACAAATCTAAGCAAAACAATTCAGTCATTTCTTTTGGTTGATGGATGTATATGTCTAACTAAACAATTTAAAACTCAAAAATTTGCAAAAGAATTGCCCAACAATTACTGCCTCCTCTTTCGAGTAAAAAAAATAGCAAGCTGAAACTGCAAGAGTGGGCATCAAATTTCACATCCACCCCCCTTCCTCAACCCAAACTTCTAAACAAAGGAAGAAAAAAAAAGTTAAAACGAACAGCTGCCCCCCCTCCTCTATCTGCCCTTCCTTTGCTCTTAAAACAATACAGCCAGCGAGAAACGAAAGAGGCAGGAGGGGGGGGAAGAAAAAGAAACTTTGCAAAAATCTCACCACCAAAAAAATTCACATGCAGTCACATGTATAAATTCTTTTATACCTCTTCCATAAAACTTTGCACATGCAAACTCATACCATTGCGTTCCCATGTTACAACAATAAAAACTACAATGTTACTATTCCTTTCACAGCGTGGGATGGGTGGAGGGGTGAGGGCTAACACACACATTTACACCAGCAAATTAACTCATTCACTTCCATTCTGTTTACTTACACCATTCCATATACAAATATTTCATTTCATATGTTTTTCAAGCAAAACTTTTTATTTTTAATTAAGGCCTTTTTGTTTGTTGTTATCAAAGAGGGTTTTGACCCTTTTCCAAGTCTTGGAAATAACACAAAACAACACAGACAGACATATATACACAAATACCATTAAAACAACATTTATTTAGACATATGGCTTGTCCTGCAAGAAGCGAGAAAATCATGAGATGATTCCAACCAAACATGTGGTTTTTATAGGGCCCTTTAACCATCTCCTATTTTTCTCACCATTCCAAGTCCAAACGTAACGTTCTAGGAGTTAAACATATATAAAACAAAACACACACATCAACACAAAGCACCACCAGACATTGTCTGACAGGGTTCAAACTTAACAGATTACAAAAGAGTTTCAAAACATTCCAATTGTTCAAAACGCATTGCAGAGAAGTGCAGTTTGAGTTAATTTATGTCTCTAAATTGTTCTGAAAATTTATTGTTTGGTAGTTTGATGAAACGGAAGCATTGAGTGCAGTTGCAAAACTCTGCAGAACAGAATACAGGGTTGCCTGTTTCTGTTTTGGAGGAGAGAGAGAAGGATAGAGCGAAGAGGGGGGTTTTTTTGGCTGTGCCGGCTTTGGAACGTCTTCCGTAGTAGGCACAGGTTAAAAGGAAGGGTCTGGGGATAGACAGTTGTTCCGTTAACTTTTTGCAAACAATTTGCCTTTCTGGCTAAAGAGGAAAGTTCATCCACATGCTTGGACAAAACCTTGGAAAGTGAGGACCCATACTTACGATAATCAAGCCTTTGCCAGGTGCATAAATACAGGAGCCAGAGCAGCGTTTCCCTAGACAGAGAACACGCCGTGGAGTGAATCACGTCATAGAGTGAATCACGTCGGGGTCACCAGTTGTGGGAGTTCGAATCCCGGGGTCCAGCGCCTGCTGGACGGACCAGTGGTTGTGGGAGTTCAAATCCCGGGGTCCAGCTTCTGCTGGACGGACCAGTGACGTACGTCAGCCTGGGCCAACGGACCTCGCGTTTGGTAGATAGGAAACACACGGACAACATGTTTCTTCAGGTTGAATCAGCAAGCGAGAGCGCAGAAGGATCTGCGTGCCTCTCTTTTATTGGTACACTTACGTCACAGCAGGAGGTTGTAAAGGGTGGGTTTTGCCAGGAAATGAAACTTAAAAGGGTACCTTATCCTAACTCAGGAAATGTAGACTTTAAAGGCATAGCTTATCTCAACTCAGGAAATGGAAACTTAATAAGGCATAAACGAAACCTTTAACTTAACTCAGGAAATGGAAACTTAAAAGCATAAATGAAACCTTAAGCTATTGAAATGGTTGCAACACTGAAGGACAGCAGAAGTCACTTTCCTGGCTGTTGAAGTATCTCCATCCAGCAAGACTTTCTGGACATGTCCTAACAGGAAGGACTAAGATCACTACAGAACACTGCCCCAAGGGGTCTATCTGTGACTTTTCTCTAACGTGCTTTTCTCCAGATACCCCTCCTTACATGGAAGAAGTTCAGGGTCCAAAGACCAGAAGCTCCTTCTCACTGCAATCCTCACCATCCCTGTTTCTGAGACCTCTTCTCCTATGTCTCCAGTGACTGCCTTTGATGTAAACATCAGACTGAAGCAACATGGAAGGGATCTTGCCTCAGAAAAGGATAAATATCACAGGTTATGCTTTTTGTGCCTCACATTACAGGACAGACAGGAGTGGTGCTCTTTAATATATTTTTTGAATCCTTTTGATTAACACAGCCTCTTTCTTTTGCCTTATTTTCTGAGAGTAGAAACAAGAGGCAAATGAAACCTGAAAGAAGTCCACGTTATTTTCCTCTCTCTGTTCAATCCTAAATTCATGACTGGAATACTGACTTTGGTTGAAAGTAATGATTGAAATGGTTCTAATTTCCTCTGCCCAACCATTTCCCTATTTTTATAACCGATTGATATGCAATGTCTGATTTTTAAAGGAACAGAAGATGACTTGTTTTTAGAACAGCTTCTCTGGGTCAGTTATCAAAAATCTCCTTCCTTTAATGGTGGTTCTTCTTTAATGACTACATTATTCTGGGCTATGAATATTAGTACTACTAAAAATAAGTGTATGTTTCTGATTTGTTAAACTTTTTTGACATCTTCAACAATATTAAAGGGTGATGGGTGACTATCATTTGCCTCTAGTTTTGGATCAATATTGGCTTATGTTTCAGCTAGTTTGTAGAGAAAAAGATTATTAAATGGAAAAAAAGTATTGTTGTTGTCGCTGTTGATGATGCTAATATTAACATGATCTTAGTTTTACACTAGTTTATACTATAGAAAGTTATTCATACTACGAATTATTTGCAATATTGAACTGGTGAGGGAGAATCCTCAGCTTCTGCATAATCTCACACTTGGCTACAACATCCATGACAACTATGAGAACACCCTTGGCACTTCAGATGCCTTGCTGAACATGCTCTCTACTGGAGAAGCCAATGTTCCCAACTACAGCTGTGGAAGGAAGGAGAAGCTTTTGGTTCTTGTTGATGGAGCTAGCAGATACATCTCCATCCAGATGTCAACATTAGCAGGCACCTACAAAGTCCCACAGGTTTGTGTTTGTCCTTCCCTTTCTGTAAAGTGAGTGGGGTGTTGGTGTGTAAGTGATAGATTCAACGGTATCTTCTCTATGGAACTCAAGATTATTTTGAATAATAATAATGATCAGTCTATACTTCTAAAGGCACTTTACTCCCTTCCAAGAAATGGCACCAAGTTAATAATGCCCATCTCACCACAAAAGCCTCTTTATCCTAAACAGCCCATCTCCTCTCTGTTTCTGATCGCTTTTGTGAAGTGTAGGCGCAGGGCTGCAGTTCCCCCCTAAGGACTTTTTTTGGGAGGACTGTGCCCATCGCAACATCACTAGCATCAGCTTGGATGATGAAAGTTTCCTCAGGATCAGGGTGTTTAAGAACTGGTTCTGCTGCAAATAATCGTTTCACCATGGCATTTGTAAGTGTTATAAATAAGGATTGGGATATACAGTTGGGAGGAAGCAAGGATCAAAAGAGACCCGTCTTTTCATGACAACATCCCAATTGCTTAGAGGCTTCTGCTTCACACTTGTGAAGGCGAGGAGAGGCTCTGTGTTCAATCAAAGGATCTTCTGCACAATAGGAATGTGCAGTACTGATGGAAAACTGAAATTTGTTTACATGGTCTTAGCCAAAATAATGATATCCTCAATCATGAACAAATCTCAGATTTTTAAACAGAATCCTACGGGATTACCTTTCCTACTGATGATAAAACATATATGTATTATGAACCTTTAGGGGCCACTAACATTAACCAACCATTTTATTAAAAATCTACAAATATGTTAGGCAACGTATCAACTATTTTTTGCCCTAAAATTGTCATGATCAAATTCATCATAAAAGGTTTGAAGAGCAATATGGCCTCTGGATAGGAATTTCTAGCAGCTGAACAATTCAAGAAATATCCCGACTGGTGGGACCCTCCATTGACAGATACATTTACATATATAAATAATACCTGCCATACCCATTTGGGTCAAAATGGCAATTGTAATTCCTATATATAAAAAAGGGACTAAAAAGGACCCTAGCAATTCCAGGCCCATTTCTCTAACAGATATTGTGACTAAAATATATCCAAACGTCCACTTGAAAAGAATTGATAGTAGGTGGATGAAAAGTGCATTCCTTGTAGAAGAGCCAGCAGTCTTTAGGCACATGTGATCCACTATTGACAGTTCTTTTGTCTTGAACCATCTAACTATAAAAATATCAGTCAGGGGAAATAATGGTTTGCTGCCTTTATAGCATTTGACACAATAAACAAAGAAATGTTGACCCTGCTCAAAGCTTTTTCTACAAGCCCTGACGGTGAGAACAATTATTCAGTGGAACGGCTTGCCTCATGAAGTTGTGGGTGCTCCATTAATGGAGATTTTCAAAAAGAGGCTGGACATTCATTTTGTCTGGATTGGTATAGGACCTCTTGCTATGGGCAGAGGGTTGGACTAGAAAACCTCCATGGTCCCTTCCATCCCATTTTTGTTCATTTGTTTGAGAGTGTGTTTGGGGCTCAATGGAGCCATGAGAAGTAGGATTGATATGTACCAAAAGGTAAGACAAAGGTGTTGCCAATATGACATTTGGGTTGCATATGCTGTTAAGAGGACTTGGCTCCTATTCTCATAATAATTATCTGATTATGGATAAGTCAAAGTCAAAAGTTATGGTCTTTGAAAAATGACAGCATTGTCATATAGGAATAATTGATGAGGAGGCAACAGAGCAAGTTCACACCTTTCCTTACCTGGGGGAACCTTTCTCTGTGACTGGATCCTGGCTCCCTCAACATCAAAGGACCTCATTTAGAAGGGACAAGTGAATGCACTGTTAATTTTTTTATAAAAATCATAGGTATGCGGCTTCCTTAGACTGAATTATTAAATACAAAATACCAACATTACCATTATGTACTTATATTGAGCTGAACTTTGGGATTTAATTTATATCACTACTAGAACAAATCCGATCACATCATCTGAGAAGTATCTTGAGGGTGGATAAAAGGACTGCAGCTGCTGCCCTCAGAGCAGAACTGGGAATTTATACAATTTATAAAATTGGGGCATATAATTATTTTTAATAAAATTCATTGTATGGAAAATTAATAATAATAATAATAATAATAATAACAACAACAACAACAACAACAATAATAATAATAATAAGGCGGCCTTGATGTAATACCATCAAACACCCACATCTGCCTATCCCAAGTCCTTGGTAAGGACTCGATAGTTAAAAAAAATGCCAAATCCACTGTGAACATCTGGCTGACTGTGTGATGATCCATAATAATAATAATAATAATAATAATAATAATAATAATAATAATAATAATAATAATAATAATAATAATAATAATAATAATAATAATAATAATAATAATAATAATAATAATAATAATAATAATATTTAGTCCAACCCCCTGCTCAGGCAGGAAACCCTATAACATTTGAGACAAATGGCGGTCTAGTCTCTTCTTAAAAACTTCCAGTTTTGGAGCATTCACAGCTTCTGGAGGCAGGTTGTTCCACTGATTAATTGTTCTAAGTGTCAGGAAATTTTTCCTTACTTCTAGGTTGCTTCTCTGTTTAGCTAGTTTCCATCTGTTGCTTCTTGTCCTGCCTTCAGGTGCTTTGGAGAATAGCTTGACTCCCTCTTCTTTGTGGCATCCCCTGAGATGTTGGAACACTGCTATCATGTCACCCCTCGTCCTTCTCTTCATTAAATTAATAAGAGTTCCCAAACGCTATTAGAACAAACAAATTTCATTTAAAACATTCTTGATTTTATATTAGGAACTGTCGTCTCCCTGTCTTTTTTGCCACTTGAGAAAAACCTAAAAAAATGCTACACAAAGATGGTCAAAATAGAGAAAAGTAGGGCCATCTTCAGTAAGGTTGGCACACTGAAAGGCATCAGCTGCTACAAATGTACCTTCCAATTATTGAGTTAAATCTTCCAAACTCCTTACAATGAATATACATGTATTTGTGAAGCTCCAGAAATAGGAGATGTAATACATCTATTATTTTGAATGTCAATTATTTAAGAAAGAGGGAGATCAATATCTTGGATTGCACTTTAGAGGGAAAAAAATTGGGATCCTAATATTTTAAAAAATGTATTTTCTCTGTGCTCAGAATTCAAAAATTATATATAATAAAGCCCTTTTTGAAAGGAAATTATGTTCTGATTGTGGTAAATTCTGGGGTTATAAAGAAATACTACTTTCGTTCTTTATGCTTCTTTTATTGTATTTATTTTTTTAAATTCTGTTTTTAGATGCAGTCTTTTTAATGTTCTGTGTTTGATATTCTGTATCTTGATATGGCCTAATGACTAATCAATGTTCTAGTATGTGCATTAGAAAAATATTGGATTTATTAAAAGCTAAAAATTGGGACTTGGTCGGATGCCAAATATAACACAGAATTCTTCATTGTTTTTTCAGGTCAGTGATAGAATTGCTTCAGAGGCTCTGAGTGATAAAAGTCAATTCCCTTTTTTCCATCCGATGCTCCCCAAAGAAGGGATGACGTACCCAGGAATTGTCCAAATTCTCCTCCATTTTGGGTGGACCCTGATTGGTCTCTTTGCTCCAGACACAGAGAAGGGAGAGAATTTCATGAGGAATTTTACTCCTATGCTTGTCAAGAATAGAATTTGTGTTGTTATATCACAACGATTCTCAACAACTGGACATACAGCATTCCTCGGGGATGCCCTCTCTAAGTGGAGACAAGTCAACATCTTTGTTCACTCCATAGAATTTGAGCCCCCTTGGGACAGGATTCTTCTCTTACATTCAGCACTTGAAGGTTTGCCAGGACCCATTGAAGGGAAAGTCTGGATCATGACATCGGCTGGAGTATTTTCAATTAAAAAGGATTGGCGTCTCAAGCACGTCCATAGTATTTGGACCTTTCCCTTTCAGTGGAAAAAGAGTTGGAAAAACGATAATGCCTATAAAAAATATTTCTTTGTGGAACCTGAATTTCAAGCTGAGTATTTTCACTGTTCTGTTTCAAAACACACCTTTTCTGTCAAAGGCCGGAGAAGATGCACCCAGAAAGCACCAGTGGAGACCCAAGAGAAAAAAAATAGGATGCAGGTCACAAATGGTGGTGTTACTTACAGCGTAATTAAGATTCTGGCCCACGCCTTAAGTACTGCATCCAAACCCCAGACGAGAAGGAAGAAGAGTGAAGAAAGGTTGGGAGCTCCAAGGCTGCAGCTGTGGAAGGTATGGGGTCAAGGATCCATCAAACTAAATTCCTTTTCAGGGTCTTTTGTGCTCTCTGGGCTTGGTGGTTTAAGATCTTAAGCTTCTGTACAACATCTCCTACTTATCGAAAGAGTGCTGCATCCTCCCTTCAACAACCAAGACCTTTTATATATTCAAAAAAAAGTTCCCAGACTTTTTCTCATTTTAAGCATCCTGTAAACTAGGACAAGAGACAATGGTTGGAAACGTATCAAAGAGAGAAGCAACCTGGAATTAAGGAGAAACTTCCAAACAGTGAGGACATTTAACCAGTGGAATAGTTTGCCTTCAGAAATCGTGGGTGCTCCATTACTGGAGATTTTTAAGAAGAGACTAGAGAGTCACTTGTCTGAGATGGTATAGGTTGTCCAGCTTGAGCAGGGGGCTAGACTAGAATACCTCCAAGGTCCCTTCCAGATTCTATTCTATTCTATTCTATTCTATTCTATTCTATTCTATTCTATTCTATTCTGTTCTGTTCTGTTCTGTTCTGTTCTGTTCTGTTCTGTTCTGTTCTGTTCTGTTCTGTTCTGTTCTGTTCCAACATGGCTCTTCTGCTTGAGGTCTCCTCAAGGCTTAAAGCAGCTCCTTTGATCTCTTCCTCCCCTTCTTTGTCCTTGACTAAAGCTGATGAAAATTTTGTGCAGTGTCTTCTCCAAGTGTTGTGCCTGCAAGAGGACCTGGTATCATTCCACTGGATCATTAATGACAAATTAATAATCTGGTTATTATTATAACATTAAAATATTACTAGTACTTCATTATAATCAGTAACCATTCTACGCATAGAATAATATGAGAAAAACTACAAATGAAATATTAATACAGATTATAGCTGCCATTCATTACATTCATACAATCATGTATCAAGTCCTGCATGCTAACAATTAGTTAGTTTCCTATTGAGTTTTACTCATGCACCTCTCTTTAACACAAAATCATATTTTTATTTTCTGGAAGCTGTAAGGCCCTGCCTCAGCTGAATCTCTCAAAAAAGCAGAACTCTTGAAACTGGCATCATTTCAAGAGGAACTTTTATTGAAAGTCAGTGACAGCAAGAGAAGGCAGGCAGAATCTGAAGTTCCCGGGTGAAATTGTTAGGCTAAACCCCATTGTTCAAAAGGCCTCCCAACTGCCCAGTCCATAGGAGCCAATCCAGAGGTGCAAAGAGGTTATGAGAACTCCAGACGGAAACTGCAGTAAGATGTTCCCAGGCATCTCTTCCTTGGTGAGGTGAGGCAGATGATCTCGGGCAGTGGAACCGAGTCAACAGAGCAAAGCTAAAAACATCTCAGGAGAGCTCCAAAGGTCCACTCTCCCATCAGGATGGCAGGGATCTATAGGGACCTGAGAGAAGCTGGAAATTTTTAAAAGAGACCAAAATAACTTTGTCCAAGTGTTATTATAATTATTGCATCACAAAATCATGATTTATCTACTTCCTTTATTAATGAAAATATAGAACAAACAATGACCAAAGCCTAATTGTTTTTCGTAACTCCCCAATTTTATCAGTAATATTAATATTTATTTGAATACAATGTTTGAGACAGTTGTATCCACTTAATTATTTCATACCATCCAGCACTTAATTAACTAAATCCCCATTCATCACATCATGAAGCATTTTGTTAATTCTTTGCTAAAAACAAGTTATACCACCAGCATTCACACAATCTATTAAGGAAGTATAACAATACGTGTGAATGACTTCGGAGGACCAGAAAAAGAGATGCAGGGAAGGATCCACTTTCTTCTTAACAAATCCTTGCTTTGGTAATCACCCTATTTTTTGCAAGGAGTTTATGAATACTCTAGTTATTTATGTATTTTGTTTACTTGATTGGTGACCTTTGCTAGATTGTTATATATGATTGACAATTTTTGTCAATTACATTTTGTCAATATACATTTTATCAGTATACTACATGAGTTAGAAATATTGCTGAATCTCTGTACTTCAATTTTGAAGATAATGGTAACACTTGTTCTCCCAACTCACCATATTTTTAAGTTATGCAACCACAGAAGAAAGATTCAAATGTAAAAAGTGATAAGAGATAAGAAACCAAGATTTCTGCTTTTAAATTCCTGAATGTTTCCATTCTAGTTCCATCCATTTCTAAAAAAGAGGGAATTGTACAATCTTTCCCTGCTGAAAGTGTACTTGGATCAGAATGGAGACGTAGCAGCAGACCTGGTGATCATTAGTAGGATGGTTCTCCCGAAGGAGGATCCCTTCGACAAGCGAATGGGGAGTTTTGAAAGACAAAGACTTACAATCATCCAAGATACTTTGTCACAGTTAAAGTTGCTCAACAAGGTGGGGAAAAAATTGATGTCTTTTCTCTTTTTTCCAAAGCCGTTTCAAGTGGGCTTAACCCAGTCAAGAAAGTGGGTAACCTTCACTGAGAATTGAATGTGTGGAGTAAAACCTCTATAATTTTTTTAGGCAGATAAGCATGCTTCAGTTCTATTGACCAAGGTTTCCCTTCTGATGCTGTCATGCTGAATCCTGTTGTAAGCTGAACCAAAATGAAATATGGGGTGATTATTATTTAGGACACAAATCATTGCCATTTAGTGTCCCTTCGGCAGTTTAGTATCACCATAAAACTGGTGAGACAGGGCCTCATATGCTGGAGATTTTGATGTTAATAGCTTCTGGTTCACTAGTTTTTTGTCTTCAAATATCAAAGATGAAGGCAATTCTGTTGATCAGTTCCTGAGTTCAGATTTGGACTGAATCCAATGAAAGGGAATCCAGACTGGATGGAGGTCCTGTTGGTCCAATTTGGAAATAAGGTTCATCTTTGTCCTGGTTGGAGTCAAGGTTCTCCCAAAATTGCAGGTTCATAGTCTGGGATGTTTTTAATCAGCTGAGTCCATAGTTACACCTGCCTCTCTTTAACCCGCACTGGGATAGTGGAATTTAGGAAGGAGTTCCAAGGCTTTCAGTTCATATGAAATAATAATGACTGGTCTGATGTGAGATCATTTATGGATTGATTGATTAAATTTATTTGCTGCCCATCTCATCATGATAATGGCTTGAAAACTGAAGTACCAAAGCATTGCTTTGGTGCAAAAAAAAATATCTTGATATCAGAAATAATAAGGAAAATTTCAAGGGAAATATTACTTAAATTTGGGCATTGGCTTGTAAGAGTGCGCTTCATCTGAAAATCCCTTGAATGCAACTGTTTCTCTTAATTGTTAGCTGCCTTAGGACACACTGAGAGGCTACAAATCAAACTAATAATAAATATGAGTCTGTATTTCCCTGTCAGATTGTGTCACCTAATTGTATTCTCTCAACAGAAAGGACCTTGTGTTGGATACCTTGTGTTGAATATCCCTTTCACACATAAGACTCACATAAGACTCATGTGGTGCATCAAAAAATGCCTGACTCACCCTTTTTTAAAAAATATATATTTTATTAGATTTTATATGGGTATGGGAAGGATAGGGATAATATGGGTAAAGGATGGGGTTAGGAAATGGAATTGGGATAGGGATGGGAATAGGGATAGGGATAGGTACAGTAATGGGGTTACCCCCACACAAAAAATCCAATGCTTAAACAAGCAGACTCTCGTCCGGGTACACATATTAAATAACAGTAGTTAATACAATACTAAACAATTATAATCATTAATGCTGAAAATAGTCATAAAGTCAAAGCTTACTAATTAAGTATAATTTAGCTCTAGCGTAATGCTAACCATTGATAAAATTTTCCCATGTCCTAAAATACACTGAATCCTCTTTCTCTTTAATCTCCAACGTCAATCTATCCATTTCTGCACATTCTAAAATTTTCGTAATTATAATCTGATCGTGTGTTAAATTTTCATTTTTCCAAAATTGGGCAAATACAATTCTCGCTGCTGTCAATACATGTAATATTAAATATTCATTCTCTTTACCATAATTAAGTCCTAGTATTCCTAGCAAAAATAATTCTGGTTTATATTCTATTTGTATTTTAGTCATCTTTTCTAGCCATTTATGAATTTTAAACCAAAATTTCTTAGTTTTAGGACATATCCACCAAATATGATAATAAATATCTGGTTTTTCTTTACATTTCCAACAAATATTCGATACATTTTGAAACATTTTCGCTAATCTAACTGGTGTCATATGCCATCTATAAAACATTTTATATAAATTCTCTTTATATGAAACTGCTTTAGTCAGTTTAATATTTCTCTCCCAAAGCTTTTCCCAATCTTCTAAGTCTATAGAATATCCAAAAAAATTTGCCCACACTATCATTGTTTCTTTTACTTGTTCTTCTTCCATCTTCCAGCTTAGTAGAAATTTGTAAAGCTTCTTAATCAAATTTTCATCTGCTTTCAAAAGTATTTTATCAAATAGTATCTGTTCTTTATAAAAATCCATTAGTTTTACATCTTTTTCATATCTTGTTTGAATTTGCAGATAGGACCACCATGTTAAGTCAATGCCTTGTTGATAAAGCGTTTGTCTGTCTTTAAGTTTTCCATCCTTATCCAAAATGTCTTTATAAGTGACAAGTTTATCATAGTTAATTAAATTTGGATAAGCAAATGCTTCCATTATTGAAAGCCACTCAGGTATTTTCATATAAATTTTATGTTTGATTTTCTCCCACTCTGAAAACAAAGCATTCCTTATGGCATGGCTTTGAAAATATTTATTACTTTGTTTTTCTCATACCATAAGAACGCATGCCAACCCAATTGCAAATCATGCCCCTCTAAATAAAGAAGTCGTTTATGTAATCCATTCTTTGAGCCAAAGCAAAATAGATGCTTGATAATAAAGTCTCCAGTCCAGAAGTCCAAACCCCCTCTATCTTTTGTTTCTTGTAGTAGTTTAGTTTTGATTCGTGCTTTCTTCCCTTGCCATATAAATCTCAATATTGTTGAATTTAAATCATCAAAAAATTTCTTACCCAGTTTAACAGGGACCGTTTGAAATAGGAAAAGTATTTTTGGTAAAATGTTCATCTTCACAGTCACTATTCTACCTAACAATGTCAGTTGAAGATTTTTCCACTTTTCCAAATCTACTTTTATTTGTTTCATTAGTTTTTCATAGTTATCTTCTTTTATTGTTGTATATTTTGATGTTAAATAAATACCTAAATATTTAACTTTTTTAGCCATTTGAAGATTTGATCTTTCTGCAAGTTGAGTTCTCTGTTTGTCTGTTAGGTTTTTTGTTAATACTTTAGTCTTTTCTTTATTTATCTTCAAGCCTGCTACTTCTCCAAATTCCTCTATTTTCTGCAGAAGTGTAATAACTGTTTCCAATGGTTCCTCTATAACAAAAACTAGATCATCCGCAAAAGCCTGTAGTTTATATTTCTGTTCTTTTATTTCCAATCCTTTAATTTCCGTGTCTTGTGTAATGTCTCTAGCCAGCACCTCCAATGTAAGAATAAATAACAGGGGGGATAGTGGGCATCCCTGTCTTGTGCCTTTTTTGATGTCAAAGCCATCTGTATATTCTCCATTTAAAGATATCTTTGCTGTTTGTTTATTGTATATTGCTTGAATCGCGTTTATAAAGTTTTTACCAAAGTCCATTTCCGTCAACTGTTGAAACATAAATTGCCAATTTAAATTATCAAAAGCTTTTTGTGCGTAAAGAAATATAAGTGCCATCTGTTTCCCTGGATGATTTTCATAATATTCTAAAACATTTAGAATAATCCTTAAATTGTTCTTTATCTGTCTTTTAGGCAAAAAGCCATTTTGATCTGTATGAATAAATTCAGTCAGGAATTTCTTCAATCTTTCTGCCATTATTGAAGTAAAAATTTTATAATCCACATTTAATAACGATATTGGTCTATAGTTTTTGATTTGTGTAAGATCAGTATCTTCTTTAGGTATCAAAGTAATATTAGCTTCAGTCCACGAGTTTGGTATTTTTGTCTCTAAAAAAATTTCATTGCATAATTCTTTCAAAATCGGGCTTACTATATCTTGTAAAGCTACGTAAACTTCTGCAGGGAGCCCATCAGGCCCCGGGGTTTTATCCTTCTTTTGTCTTTTTATTGCCTCTGTGATCTCCATCATTGTTATCTTCTCATTTAAAATATGTCGCATATTCTCTGGCACCTTTGGAAGATCAGCTCTAATTAAATAATCTTTTATTGCCTCTTTAGAGACCACCTCTGCCTTATACAATGTCTCATAGTAGTCTTTAACAATTTTTTCCATCACATCATTCTTCTTCTTCATCATCTGCCATATCCGTTATCGGACGTTGGCGATCATGTTGGCGATCCTGTTTTTATCAGCAGCCGCACGAAAAAGTGCTGCTGAGTTTTGTCCAAACCAGTCCCTTAGATTTTGAAGCCATGATGTTCTTCTTCTGCCTGGACCTCGTTTGCCTTCAATCTTTCCTTGGAGGATTAAATGGAGTATGCCGTATTTTTCTGGGTGTCGCATCACATGTCCGAAATATTCTAACTTTCGTTTTTTAATTGTTTTGATGATTTCCCTTGGCTTTCCCAGGCGGCTTATCACCTCCTCATTTCTGATTTTGTCAACTCAGCTTATACGTAACAGCCGCCTGTAAATCCACAATTCAAATGCTTCTAGTCTCTTCAGGTGGCCTTCTGTCAGAGACCAACTTTCTACTCCATAGAGCAGGATAGAAAAAATATAGCATCTGACAAGCCTGATTTTCAGTCTTAGGCTTATGTTGTGACTGCAGAAGACCTTTTTCATTTTGAAATCACATCATTATGGCAATATATCTCGCCTTTGAGTCTTGTAATTTACTTATCATTCTCTTTCTCTTTCTTTCTTCAGTCTATATGCAAGCCATCTTCCCGGTTTATTAGCATTTTCAAAAAAAATTCTGTTTAGATCGTTTAATCTGTTGTGCCATCATATCCATCTCAGATAAATTTAATTTATGTTTTATTAGTTCCATTTGTGCCTTCAATTCCTTCTTTTGTGGGTCAGTTCGCAATTCAAATTCCAATTTTTTAATTTCTTCTTTCAATCTCAACTGTACTTGTTTCTTTTCTTTGTTCTTTTTGGCAGTGTACGTTATAGCCAAACCTCTAAAATATACTTTCGCCGTGTCCCATACATTTTGGAGAGAGGTTTCTTCTTTCTTATTTATTTTAAAGAAAAATTCCATTTCTTTTGTTGCTAATTGTAAAAATTCTTTCTCTTTCAATATAGATTTATTTAATGACCATCTTAATTGTTTCTTGGTTCCTTTCCAGATCATTTTAATTGGATTATGGTCTGCCCAAATATTAGGTTCTATTTCAACCTCTTGTGTTATAGTCTTCAAATTTTGAGACATCCATATCATATCAATTCTTGACCATGATTTATGCCAATTTGAGTAGAATGTATACTGTAACTTTTCCGGATTCATCTCTCTCCAAATATCTTGTAGAAGCAATTCCTCCTTCATTTTTAAAAAGGTCATCGGTAAAACATTTCCTCCTTTTTTCCCTTGTTTGTAACTTTTATAATCTTGTATTGCATCAGCTACTACATTAAAGTCTCCTAATATGCAAAGATTTTGGTAATTTAAATCCACTAGTTTATCATGTAATTGTTGGTAAAACTGATCTTGCTTCTCATTCGGTGCGTATATTGCCACCATCAATATTTGTTTTTGATTCCATGTAATTTCTACTATTAATACTCTCCCGTCTTCATCAGCGTAGATTTGTTTTGGATTCAACTTTTCTTTTATATACAGAGCTATACCTCTTTTCTTTTGAAGTGCCAAAGAAGCATAAAGTTTACCCAATTTAGATTGTTCTAAAATTGTAAAATGTTGTCTTAGTATGTGTCTCTTGAATACAAATTATATCCATTTTCAGTTTTTGTAGTCTAGTAAATATTTTACTCCTTTTTGAAGGAGAATTCAGACCATTTATGTTTATTGAAAAAATTCCAATCTCCCCCATAGCTTCAGTTATATCTAGCCCTCAATCTTCTAGGTGAGGTTATCTGCCTCTGATCTTTCGGTCTTACATCTTCTTCTGTTTGAGTCTTTTTGGGTTCATTCTCTTCCATCTGTTTAGATGTTCCTGCAGCAGTCATTTCCTCTTGCTTCTTAGGCTCCGATTCACCTCTTTCCAAAAAATCTCTATAATTATTGAAAAATTCCTCTGCTTGAAATGGGGTGTTCAATCTGTATCTTTTCATGTCCCAGAAAATTAACAATCCTTCTGGAATCAACCATCTGAAATTGACTCCTTTATTGAACAATTTCTTTGTTAAAAATTGATATTCTCTTCGGGCTTCTCTTATCCTTCTAGGAATTTGCTTAAGAACTACAAGTTCTTTTTTTATATATTTCAGTGGTTGATCTCTTATTGCTCTCAAGATTTCATCTCTTGTGGATCTTTTGACAAATCTTACATGAATTTCCCTAGGGACTCTATTTTTTCTAGCATAGCTTGAATTGACTCTGAAAACCTGATCTATCTCTCTTTCCATTTGATCTTTTTCTATTCCAAGCAGCTCCACCAATAGCTCACTCATCAGATCCAACAGGTTCTCATCTTTTTCTTCTATGACATTTTGAAATCTTAAAAAATATGATGATCTTTCCATCTCCACCACGGCCATGCTTTCTTCCAATTCTGCGTTTGCTTGCGCCAATCTCTGATTCTCTCCTTGGAGGTATTCTAATTTCTGATCCACTTCCACCAACTTGTCTTCTATTTTTTGCATTCTTTGTTGGTTATCTATAATCGCCTGTTGGAAGATTTCCATTTTTTGATCCATTTTTTGACCCATTTTAATGAGATCATTTTTCAAATCCTCACAATTTTTATCTGACTCCTTTTTCAAATCTTCAAAATTTTTATCAAACTCCTTTTTCATATCCATTTTCATCTCTGCAACTGCTTGTAGTATCGCTTGGATATCTTTTGATTGGGGTTCCACCTTTTCTTGTTGTAGAAATGTAGTAATTGGTTTTTGGGGGACAGGACTCACCGATGATGAAACAGGGGCAGAAGCTGCCTTTTTACTCTCCTTCGCCAAATTTGAAGTTGCCATCTTTTGGTTGTTCTGTTGTTTTGTAATCCACCAGATGGCCCAATGACCAATTGTAATCCACCAGATGGCCCGATGGCCAATTGTAATCCCTTACCCTCCTATTGTTAGGAGGGAAAGCCAGACATAATTGAAAAAAAAGAGAAAAGAAAAAAAAATAGTTCCAAAAAAAAAAGACGCAGGGTAACAGGAAGCCCCCTTAATCTTAAAAAAAGGAAAAAGAAAATTTACCAAGAGGCAAAACCCAAAAAACAAAAACAAAATAAAAGTAAAAAGTAAAAAAGCAATCCCAGATTGATAAAAATAGTAAAAAAGAAAGCAGGAAGAAATCCAGAACAAAAAGAACAAAGATTAAAAATAACACAACAGGAAACAGGCCCAAAGAAGAAGAAAAAAGAAAAAAAAAGAAAAAAGAAAAAACTATGTAGTAAAATTTGTCCAATTTATAATCCAACTAATTCAATTCTTGGTGTTCAATTCTTCTTAAAATAAGCATTATACAGCCACGGACAGAAAGGGAAGGGGAAAAAAAGTCTCTTTAGATAACTTGTAACAAGAGATAGGAATGTCTGGGCATTCAGCCAAGTGTCTGGGCATTCAGACAAACTTTCACTCTAAGCAAACAGCAGCTGCCAGAGAACAAAGGGGAAAAAAACTAGCAACAATGTAACTTTCCCAGGCTTTAGACAGGGAGAAAAAAATAAAAAAATAAAAAAATAAAAAGTTATTCAGAGTAGATGAAAAAAAGTTCTGAGGTTTTAGAAAAAAAAAAACCAGATTAAAACAAGAATGGCTTTCCCAATCAAGTCTATCTTTTCTCTTAAAAAGCAAATAAATTTCCTCAGCTTTAGATTTTTAAAGTCTTTAAAGTAAATCAAATTGTTCTTCTTTTTGTAGTAAAAGCTTAAACCACCGCTTGTACGGGAGGGGGGGAGAAAAAACCCCTCCTTCCTCCCTTCAGGCTTCCTGGTTTAATTGAAGACAGACTGTTTAAAGAGTATTTAACGTCAAAATCCACATTGCCAAAGTAAAGGAAGCAAAGTCTCACCCAGACCGGCTGCTTGCTGTCAAAATCAGCTGTTTCTCCATCTCCGCAAAACAGCTGTTAATGGCGGAATGCATAGATGCGGTCTGCCTTTCTTCCGCTGGTTCCAGGGGCTGCTTTGAGTTCGGCGAGCCGGCTACCACCGGCCCGTGTTCCTCAAAGATTCACCCTTCAGTGGCCACCTCTCCGGGGTGGCATTTGGCCCAAACGGACCCACCAGCAGAAGAATATCGGACCTAAGGAACGAGCGATCATCTCCCTAGGTCTAGGCTCAGCGACGTCCCGGAAATCAGTCTGACTCACCCTTTTTGAGGGACACGTTCTCATGACCTCACCTCCATCTCACCTCACTATAGTTTTAGAAACTAGTCAGCCAGTTTTAGTTTTAGTTCACCAGCATGGCAGCCATATAAACTGAACAAATATATCTACAAATGAAGAATATCTTTAAGGTTGACAGCCCTTCTCTGTAAGGAGATTTCCCTTTTTATCTTAACTGGGAAATAATTTTGGACTGCTTTGAAAGGGAAGCAGCTTTGCAATGTTTTATGTACTCCAGAAGAAACCTTTCCAGATCCTTCTGGTCAAAAGTTTCTTTCTTCCTCACAGTTTTATTGTAGTTTAATAAATCCAATGAAATGAAAAATTAATATATATTTTACAATAAAGTTCACTCTAAAATTTAGTATTTGTGGATATTTTAAAATCAAGCATTTACGAAGAATGGAGGAATGCATGTTAATTCCACTATGAGGAGGAACCCACCGGTTGCCACTTAATGGTTAAATCTTTTATCAATTTCATCCTTCCAGACTTTGTTAAGTAGAAAGGTACTTTATTGTAATCTGATATGTCAGAATAAAAAGGGAGAAACTGAATGAAGCATCTTCCTGCAATTGTATCTCCTGCAACCATTTGGAAGTGGTCAGAGATTTCATATTTGCCTACTTGAAGCCCAGAGACGACTTGGTTAATGTTCATGTCTGCCTCCATCTTACATGGATGGTGAGTCCTAACATATTTTCTTTGGCATTTCTTCTTTTTCTGTTTAGTCTTTGCCTCAGTCTAAATGTGTGGAAAAATGTCATCCTGGATTTGTCAAGCAGGCTTGAGAAGGAGAGCCAGTTTGCTGCTACAACTGCATTCCTTGTCCAGAGGGGACCATCTCCACTCAGGAAGGTGGGTGACACCAAAGGGAAACTTTGATCAATATGCATGTTGAAAACACATGTAAGTTTGATTGTTTACTTCTCAATTTTCATGGTGTCCAATTTCTTCCCTAATGGGAGGGAAAAGAAAAAGATCTTGAAGGATGAGGTAGGAGGAAGGATGTTATGGATTGGGTAAGAAATTTCTCTATTATTTGCCAGTTTGTATGTTTCCGTCCATATATAGATTTCTTAGAAACATCTGTATTCTTTATAACTTGAGGAATGATTTTAGATCAATGCATTTTGCTTACGTAAACCAAATTTACATTACAACCCAAAAGATACATCAATCAATTCTTCAATTAATCAGTTAATTATTATCAAAATTATAAGTCTTTATCAGCTGAAATATGTAATTGGGAAGAACAATGGAGGGAGAGTGGTTGGGTTCAAGGAACAAATGAAAACAGAGGATTTAGCATAAAATCAAGTGGATGTTTCCTTCCCACCTTCCCATCTTTCCAATTTTCTTTGTTGTTAAATAGTGAGATTGTTGTTGTTAGTTGCGAAGTCGTGTCCGACCCATCGCGACCCCATGGACAATGTTTCTCCAGGCCTTCCTGTCCTCTACCATCTTCTGGAGTCCATTTAAGCTCACGCCTACTGCTTCAGTGACTCCATCCAGCCACCTCATTCTCTGTTGTCCCCTTCTTCTACTGCCCTCAATCTTTCCCAGCATTAGGCTCTTCTCCAGTGAGTCCTTCCTTCTCATTGGGTGGCCAAAGTACTTGAGTTTCAACTTCAGTATCTGGCCTTCTAAGGAGCAGTCAGGGTTGATCTCCTCTAGGACTGACCGGTTTGATCGCCTTGCAGTCCAAGGGACTCGCAGGAGTCTTCTCCAGCACTATAGTTCAAAGGCCTCAATTCTTTTGCGTTCAGCCTTTCTTATGGTCCAACTTTCACAGCCATACATTGCAACTGGGAAAACCATGGCCTTGACTATACGTACTTTTGTTGCAGGGTGATGTCTCTGCTTTTAGTATGCTGTCTAAATTTGCCATAGCTTTCCTCCCCAGGAGCAAGGGTCTTTTAATTTCTTGGCTGCAGTCCCCATCTGTGGTGATCTTAGAGCCCAGGAAGATAAAATCTGTCACTACCTCCATTTCTTCCCCATCTATTTGCCAGGAATTGAGAGGGCCGGATGCCATGATCTTGGTTTTCTTAATGTTGAGTTTCAAGCCAACTTTTGCACTCTCCTTCTTCACCCACATCAAGAGGCTCTTTAGTTCCTCTTCACTTTCTGCCATTAGAGTGGTATCATCTGCATATCTTAGGTTGTTGATATTTCTCCCGGCAATCTTAATTCCAACTTTTGATTCATCTAGCCCTGCCTTTCTCATGATGTGCTCTGCATATAAGTTAAATAGGCAGGGTGACAGAATACAGCGTGCCTGGACTCCTTTCCCAATTTTGAACCAATCAGTGGTTCTGTGTCCAGTTCTCACTGTTGCTTCTTGACCCGCATATAGGTTTCTCAAGAGACAAATAAGATGGTCTGGTACTTCCATCTCTTTAAGAACTTGCCACAATTTGTTGTGATCCATGCAATCAAAGGCTTTAGCATAGTCAATGAAGCAGAAGTAGATGTTTTTCTGGAACTCCCTAGCTTTCTCCATGATCCAGCGTATGTTGGCAATTTGATCTCTAGTTCCTCTGCCTCTTTGAAATCCTGCCTGTACTTCTGGAGGTTCTCGATCCACATACTGCTGGAGTCTAGCTTGTAGGATTTTAAGCATAACTTTACTTGCATGTGAAATCAGTGCAATGGTGCGATAGTTTGAACATTCTTTGGCATTGCCTTTCTTTGGAATTGGAATGTAAACTGGCCTTTTCCAATCCTGTGGCCACTGTTGAGTTTTCCAAATTTGCTGGCAAATTGAGTGTAGCACTTTTACTGCATCGTCTTTTAAGATTTTGAATAGCTCAGCTGGAATACTATCACCTCCACTAGCTTTGTTGTTGCTCAGCTTTCCTAAGGCCCATTTCACTTCACATTCTAGGATGTCTGGCTCGAGGTCAGTGACCACCTCATCGTGGTTATCATGGCCTAAGCTCATTCTTTGTATATTCTTTACTGTGTAATTTTGCCACCTCTCTTCTTAATCTCTTCTGCCTCGCTGTAGGTCCCTGCCTATTTTGGTCCTTTAATCATGCCCATCTTTTGCATGAAACGTTCCCCTTCAATAATCTCCAATTTTCTTGAAGAGAATTCTCTGGTTCTCGCCTATTCTATTGTTCTCTGTTCTATTTCTTGGTGCACTGCATTTAAGAAGGCATTCTTATCATCTCCTTCTACTATTCTCATGGAATTCTGCATTGCAATTGGGTGTATCTTTCTCTTTCCATCCCTTTGCCTTTCACTTCCCTTCTTTCCTCAGCTATTTGCAAAGCTTCCTCAGACAGCCATTTTGCTTTCTTGCATTTCTTTTTCTTTGGGATGGTTTTAGTTGCTACCTCTTGTACAATGTTGCGAACCTCCATCCATAGTTCTTCAGGCACTCTGTCTATCAGATCTAATTCCTTAAATCTATTTGTCACCTCTACTGTATATTCATCAGGGATATGATTTAGTTCATACTTGAGTGGCCTAGTGTTTTTCCCTACTTTCTTCAATTTAAGCCTAAAATTTGCAACGAGAAGCTCATGATCTGAGCCACAGTCAGCTCCTGGTCTTGTTTTTACTGACTGTATAGAGCTTCTTCATCTTTGGCTGCAGAGCACATAGTCAATCTGATTTCTCTGTTGACCGTCTGGTGATGTCCATGTGTAGAGACGTCTCTTGGGTTGTTGGAAAAGAGTGTTTGCTATGACCATCGTATTCTCTTGACAAAATTCTATCAGCCTGTGCCCTGCTTCATTTTGTACTCCAAGGCCAAACTTGCCTGTTATTCCGTTTATCTTTTGGCTTCCTACTTTAGCATTCCAATCCCCCATGATGATAAAGACATCATTTTTTGGTGTTGATTCTATAAGGTGCTGTAGGGCTTCATAGAACCGGTCAATTTCATCCTCTTCAGCACCAGTGGTTGGGGCATAGACTTGGATTACTGTGATATTGAATGGCTTGCCTTGGATTTGCACTGAGATCATTCTGTCATTTGGGGGATTGTATCCCAGTATTGCTTTTCCTACTCTTTTATTGACTATGAAGGCTACTCCATTTCTTCTGAGGGATTCTTGCACGCAGTAGTATACCTGATGGTCCTCTGAATTAAATTCACGAATTCTGTCCATTTTAGTTCGCTGATTCTCAAAGATGTCGATGCTTCAGTCTTGTCATCTCTTGTTTGACCAGTCCAGTTTGCTTGATTCATGGAGCTTACATTCCAGGTTCTATGAGAGGAAAATCTTATTACAGCATCGGACTTTCCTTTCACCACCAGAGCACCACAGATGAGCGTCCTTTCGGCTTTGGACCAGTCGATTCACTCTTTCTGGCACTACTAGTACTAGCCCTCTGCTCTTCCCCAGTAGCATATTGGACACCTTCCGACCTGAGGGGCTCATCTTCCAGCGTCATATCTTTTTGCCTTTTAGTACTGTCCATTGGGTTTTCATGGCAAAGATACTGGAGTGGGTTGCCATTTCCTTCTCCAGTGGATCACATTTTGTCAGAACTCTCAGCTATGACCTGTCCGTATTGGGTGGCCCTGCACGGCATAGCTCATAGCTTCATTGAGTTACGCAAGCCCCTTCGCCACGACAAGGCAGTAATCCATGAAGGATAAATAGTGAGATAGAGACATTTATAACACCAAGAAATAAAGGAATATAGTTATGGTTCTGAAAGGAAAGTCTAATATACAGTGTTGGGATTAAAAGGAACAGAAGGGGGGGAGGAGAACTAATAAAAGACCAATCTACTATATATCCATTGATACCAGTATTGAATTCATTCTCTCTTTAAATTTGTTGCCAAATCTAAAGAGTATGAAAATATATTGCTTCATCTTCTCCTTTTTATAGGGTAAAAAATCTTTGCAGATAACAGACTCAGTTCCTGTTTTTGAATTTCTTCATGAATTAATCTTCTCTTTATTTTCAACTTTATTTATCAAATTTATATGGCTATTTCACACAAAGTGACTCTTGGAAGCATACAATTAAACCAATAATTAAAAATTAAAACAATGACAAATAAATGCTAAGAAAACAAGAGAGGAATGCATCAAATGCTACCTACAATGCAACCAGCACACAGAGCCCAGTTACCAGGGGATCCCCAGGGCTGTTGACAGAATCACATTTTCAGGGTTTTTTAGGCCTCACAGTTTGGAGATAATTTGAATTTCAGGGTAATTAACGTTTTTTTTTCCTGGAGGGGGCTGTACCACCTGCCCTGAAGTAGGCAGTGGTGCACTTCCTTCTAAAAAGGCTCTCCACGGATCCAACCACGTTAAACAACTTTTACCCCGTGTCCAGTATTTTTAGAGTAGTTTATTGGGAGCATGTTTGGGGGGTCAATCATTAGGAACTGAGTTTAAATATTCTTGAGAGAAACATATGTCCATCATCTGTCAAAAATTTAAAAATTAACAAACAAACAAATAAACTCAAAGTAATGTCAGTCCAAGATAAGAATCTAGTGGATTACCTCAGAAAAGGGAGGTTGTGGCACCAGATATTTCTTCTTTTAATTTTATTTTCTTGTTGTTCTTGGTTTTTTTTTTTGTATATACTGGGGATTTTTTTTCTGGAGTATAAGTGTAAGTATATATAATTTACTGAGGCTTTCCTATCTCTCAGTATCACATCTCATACAAAGGTTTTCTTGAAATTTGAAATATTACTTTGTTTTCTCAGATACGAAAAAATGCACCAAGTGCCCAGATGATCAATATCCAAATGAGAACCGAGTCCAATGTATCCCCAAAAGAATAACCTTCCTCTCCTATGAAGAGCATCTGGGCATCATCCTCATCTCCTTTGCTCTATTCTTGTCCCTAACCACAGGCCTTGTTTTAATCATATTCCTTCAATACCTAGAAACTCCCATTGTCAAAGCCAATAACCGGGACCTCTTCTTTATCCTCCTGGTCTCTCTCCTGCTTTGCTTTTTGTCCTCCTTTCTCTTCATTGGCCAACCAAGAAAAGCCACCTGTCTTCTCCGACAAACAATGTTCAGTATTGTCTTCTCGATAGCTGTGTCCTCTGTGTTGGCCAAAACTATCATGGTGGTGTTGGCCTTCCTGGCCTCAAAACCAGGGAACAAAATGAGAAGATGGTTGGGGAAGAGCTTGGCCAACTCCATCATACTTTCTTGTTCAGTTATCCAAATTTTCATTTGTGTCATGTGGCTGGGAGTTTCTCCCCCATTTCCTGACTCTGATCTGCACTCCCAGCCTGGAGAGATCATTCTTCAATGCAATGAAGGCTCTGTCACCATGTTTTATATTGTCCTTGGCTACATGGGTTTCCTTGCTGCTATTTGCTTCATGGTGGCTTTCCTGGCCAGAAATCTGCCTGGAGCTTTCAATGAAGCCAAATTGATCACATTCAGCATGCTGGTCTTCTGCAGTGTCTGGATCTCCTTCCTCCCCACCTACCTGAGCACCAAAGGAAAATACATGGTGGCCATGCAGGTTTTCTCCATCTTGGCCTCTGGTGGTGGACTGTTGGGCTGCATCATCTTCCCCAAGTGCTACATTATCATCCTGAGACCAGATCTAAACACTAAGGATGATCTAATGATAAAAGTAGGGAACTGATAATGGAATTGTTTCTTGGATTCTTAAAATTTAATTATTGATTGCAAATTTTGGTTTATATGCTTCATTTGCCTCCGTTTGACAATTAAGGTTATTTAAAATTCAAGGAAATAAAGAAGTTAGATTAATAAAATTAAAATCCAACATGATCATCAAATAATAAAATAAATTAATAATTAATATTTGTGTTTTTAAACTGTTTCTAGCCCTCCTTTTCCTCACCACGCAGGTTAGCCAATATTTGGCTTAAGCAACCCTTTAAGAGAGGACACATATGAACCCTATCCTGGGCTTTGGACTGCTTTAAGCTTGGTAGGTATCTTCAAAGTTTCTTAGGAGGTTCTCAACCTCATTTCCTTCATGAGGTTCTGAATTGGTATTTCAATTGGTATTTCAATTCCTCCAATGTCTGTGTCAAGGTTCTGGCTGATTATCCCAACCAAGCAAACACCTTTGAGACATTCCAATCTCTTAATGTAAAACTTTACTGAGTACATCATTTCGATATGTATGAAAGCAAAAGAAGCTCTGGCAAAAGCCCATCCAAGCCCTACATAGTGAAAGCATAGTATTTTCTCTTCTCCCTCTGGATCAGGGGACCAATTAAATGCAGCAATATTGTTTTTAGAAAGTATCTCTGGGTTTGGCCAGACACCTGGCAAATGTCCTGGGTTCCCATGGTCTGCTTCTTTAATCTTTGAAGTCTGCATTCAAATCTGATTCCTTCCCCCGAGTTCATTAGCAAGCTGAGAAGCAATAACTGTTGCAGCAGAAAAAAATGTCCTTCGAAACTTGACAGGCAGACCCTCCTAAAAACTAGAAGGTACCTGGAAAACAGCAAACACATATTAAGGCATTTCTTTCCCCTCAATTCCCCACTTAAGGGGCCCTTAGGCTTTTGAAGATATTCTGGCTGGAATCTACTTATTAAGTCTTCTGCTCTAATGTTATGAGGTTTAATCCAACTCGCTTCCTCTATTGGATAACCACTGAACTAGATACTGTAGTTTCCCCTTATGGATTCTAAAGTCTACGATTTGCTTAACCTTGTAATGTCTTCCCCCCTCCACCCTTATTGGACCAGGTGCTTCTTTTCCAACTGGTCTCAGTTTCGATCCCTGAGCCAGCCTCAGAAGGATGCAGTGAAATACTGGGTGCACTTTACCCAGCATTCTGGGCAGTTTCAGTTCTACAGTCACTGGGTGAATAATTTTCACGATCGGGGAAGACCCTATGTACTTAGGGCCTTGTTTTTACAGGGAATCCTCAACTTTAGGTACTTGGTGGATAGACACATTTTATCTCCTACATGGAACGTTCCCTGGGGAGCTCGCTTCTTATCTGCTTGTTCCTCTGACTCTCTGTTGTCTTTGCTAGTTATCTTTTCACATTATGCCAGCTCTCCTTTAAGTAGAATTTCCACAAGGGGTCCCGAGCCCCTGCAGCCTGCCCAGTAGTTTCTGGAAGAGCTGTAAAGACTTGGGGGAAGATGGCCGGAATGGGTCCGGCAAAGAATGGCCAAGACATGGACCAAATGGAATTCAGAGCTCATGCGATGGTGACCCACCCAAAGGAACCACTGGCGACACGAGATGGGATCATGGTGATGGGGAGCCAATACCAGATGGGAGGGGAGATATGGAAGGTCATGATGCCAAAGGCGGCCAAAGCTGCATTCCAATCTGCATTTTGCAGTCAGGTCTTTCCCGAAGGCCTCTGCAGTTGGATTCAATCCATAGCTTGATCCTCGGCTGCAGAGGTCTTGCAGAACCAAGCTATGGATGGATAGCTTGGTTCTCGGCTGCAGTGGCCCTCTGCAAAGGCCTATGACTGAGAAATGCAGGTCTGGCTGCAGAAGTCACCACAGAAACAGTGGGCCAACAAGGAGATGCCTGGCTGCAATGGAAGTGTGTGTGGAGTGCATGCAGTAGCTCCACATCCCCAATCCCGCCCTAGCTTGATTTTTAGGTGTGCCTCGCCTCAAAACTAAGGCTTACTTTCAGCGTAGGGCTTACTTTCAGGGAAACACAGTAATATTGAGATATGGCCCCACACACAATAAACAGATGTACACCTATTTATGTATCTCAAAATGTCAGGAGAGACTAAGTAACAAATGATCTAAGTGTACATATTCATAGGTAAAGGATGTCAAGCTACTACAAATAAGTGATATCAGGATCCTTCTTCTGCCCGTTTTCCTTCTGAAACCAAAAGGGGGGGAAAGGACTAAGGCAAAAAAAGCAATCAAACTGTGGGAGGACAGCACCCCCCCCCCAGAGAAAGAAATATTTTGGGGAATATTAAAAAAGCAGAATATTATATTTCCCAAAGGAATACAGTAATGGAGAAAGAAAGTCTTAAAAGACAGAAATCAGCCCCCGGAAACCAGCCCCAGCCCCTCTCCCCCAAGCAGAAAAAAGGTCTGTAGAAATGCTGATAATCCTATTCAAAAAGGTTGGAGCCAGGAAGCTAGAAGTTGATGGGATTAGGAAGACAAGACCCCTAAAATCTACATACCCCACCCAAACTCTAAAGACATGACCTTTACGACATAATAGGATTAACCCACCAATACCAAAAAGGGCACACTCAGGTCAAGGTTCATGCTACAGGAACAGGGACTCCAAACACAAAAGCCCCAGGAGGTATAAAAACCCACCACTCCCAGCAACATGTGGTCAGCTTTCCCTGAGCCATATTTCTGTCTGGCTCTGCTCCTCAATAAACTACAACCTTCTTTCTAAAGCAGTCTCCATTTTGTTTATTCCCGGCTTGGACTGGACCCTGATGAAGACTTTCCTTTCAACAAAACCATAAAACAGGGAAGAAAACATCTCCCATAAATCAAAAAGAGTGGCCATTTTGAAAATGCCAGAGCCCAAAAGAAAACATCTCCCATTGCAAATCTATGGGACTGTTGTAATGAAATAACAAACATTAGCCTTACAGCAACTTCATTTAATCAATTCCACTAAGAACTGATTTTCCCTACAATCCCTCTCCCCCGTATTGATTTCAAGGAGGTCACCATATGTATTTCATAAGAGAACAGGGTTTAGCCTTACCCTCTCCTGGAAACGATAACTAAAAAATTCCTGCTAAGCATTGCCCTGGGGAGAGTAATTGGATAATGCCAGCCAGAAGAACTGGGAATTCGAGAGCCAGGTTGCACAACCAGGAAAGCTGAGATAAGCCAATTCCAGAAAGTCCTGTGGGCTTCTTCTGGGATTGGCTTAGCTAGATCTCCCAAATCCTGTTCAGTAGCTTTCATTCGCAAGGAATTGTCAGCGAGTTTAAAGCAACACAAACCTGAAAACTCCTCACAGCCATGGGCCATGTTGAATAGCATAAAGTCAGTGGCCAGGATGTTCTGCAAAATTGCCGTTCTTTGCTGTTCCTGATCCTCATTCAGGAGAGGAATAGCGTTTGAAGTTTGGCTTACACTTTTTACTACTAAACAAGCCAGATTTCTAATATTGACGTAGACATGGGCTGCTAGGGCTGTTGAGCCAATTATAGAGCTAGCAAGCCCATAAAGCATTTCTCTGTTTGATTGCCCTACATGGTCATCCCAGCTATTGTCAAGTGGGGAGCCCCCAATGAGGTTTATGTTCCTGCACACTCGCCTGGGTTTGTGACTATGGTTTGAACCTACATTAGGCCAATAGCCTCCCGGCCATGGGATACCACATGAACAAGGAATCCAGGACTCTGAGTAACTGGAATCTGCTCAGATTCACATTACTGTCCCCCCATACAACAATCACAAGGTTCCAGTGACTGAGAGGACTCTGCTGGCTCTCTGGCATGTCATCCCCATTGCTTGATGCATGGGTGAGGCTGTCCCTCTACCTGCCCCAGCCTTGCCCAGGCTGAAAGCTTCCCTTCTTCAGATTCTCTAAGATCTGGTCTCCCCAGCCCTGCCTGCCATCTGCTTGTGAGAAGGAGGACAAGGAGGGAGCTTCATGAGCTTTTGTTCCAACTGCCAAAAAGCGGCAATTCTTTTTCTTCTTGAAACAGAGAGACATAGAAACACAGGACTTTGGAGGGAACTTGGGTAATCTCAGCCTTTACTCAGATTTATTTTGCGGTTTGTCCAAAGAAATTTAACCAAGACATGATGAACTTTGCACATGCCTGGGTGTCATCAGCACACAGCAACAAGTCATCGACCCATGGAATCACCCCTCCCTCTCAGGGCTGCAGCCGAAGAACCTTCATCATCCTCCCATCAGGGAAGAAAAGAAGGAATGGGAGAAGGAAGAGAGAGAGAGCTACAGCCACCTCTTCAACTGCTACAAGATCGGATTTCTCCAGTAGTCCATAACCTTGTATAAACAGAGGCATAGATCATGAGAAGTACTATTACAGCTTTATAAAGCCCTAGTAAGACCACACCTAGAATACTGCAGCCAATTTTGGTCACCATACCACAAAAAAGATGTTGAGAGTTTGGAGAGAATTCAAAGAAGAGCAACTAAGATGATCAGGGGCCTGGAGACTAAAAATACGAAGAACGGCTACGGGATTTGAGTCTGGCTAGTCTAAGGAAAAGGAGAAATAGGGGAGACATGATAACAGTGTTCCAGTATCTGAGGGGCTGCCACAAGGCAGAGGGGGCCAGGTTGTTCACCAAAGGACCAGATGGAAGGACGAGAAACAATGGTTGGAAATTGACCAAAGAGAGAAGCAACCTGGAACTAAGGAGAAATTTCCTGACAGTGAGGACAATCAACCAGTGGAACAGCTTACCCCCAGAAATCGTGGGCACTCCATCACTGGAGATTTTTAAGAAGAGACTGGACATCCACCTGTCTGAGACTATATACGTTCTCCTGCTCGAGCAGGGGGCTGGACTAGAAGACCTCCAAGGTCCCTTCCAGCTCTATTCTATTCTATTCTATTCTATTCTATTCTATTCTACTCTACTCTACTCTACTCTACTCTACTCTACTCTACTCTACTCTACTCTACTCTACTCTACTCTACTCTATTCTATTCTATTCTATTCTATTCTACCTTCACTTTTACCCAACAATTGCAATCCTTTTTTACTTTTTGTGGAAGAGAGAGGGGGATACTTAGAAGGTGCTGATTATTTGCCCTCTCCCCAGGTGGTGGGGGGTTCAATCTTTTAATCCAACTTCCAGGAAAAACATTCTTGCTCTGCAGCAGCATCATTAAAAAAAAATCCTAACCCAGCAATCCATCCTCACATGCACAACCTTGTGGCTGCAAAAAGGGAGCGTTTTCAACACTAAAACTGCTACAAAAACAAAAACTCTTTCTCCCACACTTTCATTATATATATAAAAGTCCAAAACTTTCTTAATTATGTCTTCTTCAGCTGGTGTTTCTTCATTCTTCCAATGCTGTGCAAATGTAATTCTCGCTGCTGTTAGTACATGCAATAACAATTAACAATTAATAATTAACAATTAACAATTAACAATTAACAATTAACAATTAACAATTAACAATTAATAATCAATAATTAATAATTAATAATTAATAATTAATAATTAATAATTAATAATTAATAATTAATAATTAATAATTAATAATTAATAATTAATAATTAATAATTAATAATTAATAATTAATAATTAATAATTAATAATTAATTATCTTGATTCTATCCCTCTGTTAATGCAGCCTAGCATTGTGTTGGCCTTTTTGGCAGCTGCAGCACACTGCTGGCTCATATTTAAGTGATTGTCCACTAGGACTCTGAGGTCCTCTCACAGTTACTGCTATTGAGCAAGGTACCCCCTATACTATACCTGTACATTTGGTTTTTCTTTTGCTAACTGTAGAACCTTGCTTTTTTAACCATTGAATTTCATTTGGTTTAGATAGGCCAGTGTTCAAGTCTGTCAAAGATCTTCGTATCTTAAAGCCGTTCCTTCTGGGAGTGTTTGGCTATCCTGCAGTTAGGTTCATCTGCAAATCTTGATGATCCCCATCCATCGACTGTCCAAAATCGTGATGAAGATGTGAAGAGCACTGGACAAGAACAGAGCCCTGGGGCGCCCCACTAAACACTTCCATCCAGTAGGAGAAGTTCCATGATGACACCACGCTCCTGAGTACGGCGGGTCAGCCAGATACGAATCCATCTGGTGGTGATGCTGTCTAACCCACATTTTTCTATCTTATCAAGTAGTAGGTTTTGATCTACTTTATCAAATGCCTTACTGAAGTCCAAGTAAATTATATCCACAGCATTCCTCTGGTCCACTAATTTTGTCACTTGGTCAAAGAATGCAGTAAGATTTGTCTGGCATGATCTGTTTTTGACAAACCCATGTTGGCTTTTAGTAATGATTTTGTTTGCCTCTAGGTTTGTTCCTGATTCGTTGTTTGATTATCTTTTCCAGAATCTTCCCAGGTATTGAGGTCAGGCTGATAGGTCTGTAATTTCTTGGGTCCATTTTTTTCCCTTTTTTGAAGATGGGAACTACATCAGCTCTTTTCCAGTCCTCTGGTAGTTCCCCGGTGCTCCAGGATCTTTGAAAAATATAGTTCAGTGGTTCTGAGATCACATCTGCCAGTTCCTTGAGAACCTTGGGGTGTAATCCATCTGGTCCTGGTGATTTGAACTCATCTAGCCTGGACAGGTGCTCACTTACCGTTTTCTTGCCTATCTTAACATGTGTTTCTATTCTGTTTTTTATGGCACTATTTTTGATAGGTTGGTCTGTTTTTTCCCTTTGTGTAAAGACAGCAATATTAAATATACATTCTTTATCATAGTTTTCTGAGGTTATACCTAAAAGAAATAGTTCTGGCTTAAAGTCTACATGTTTTCTTAACATTTTCTCTAACCACATATGTATTTTCAACCAGAATTTTTTTGCTTTAGGGCATGTCCACCGAAGGTGATAATATGTGCCTGGCTTTTGCCTACACTTCCAACAATTGCTAGACATATTTTTAAACATTTTTGCTAACCTTGCAGGTGGTAAATGCCATTTATAAAACATTTTATATAAATTTTCTTTATAAGTAACTGCCCTTGTTATTTTATAGTTTCTTTCTCACAATTTTTGCCATTTTTCTAACTCTACATTGTGCCCAAAGTTCTTTGCCCATGTTATCATTGTAGCCTTAACTTGTTCACCTTCCATTTTTAAATTTAACAAAAAGTTATACAGTTTCTTAATCAATTTTTCATCTGATGACAAAAGTATCTGGTCAAACGCTATCTGTTCTTCATAAAAAAAACACATGTTTTAGCATCTTTCTCATATCTCGTTTGCATCTGCAGGTGTGGCCACTATGATAGCTCAATACCTTGTTCTTCCATCTCTTGTTTAGTTTGTAGTTTCCCTTCAGTATTCAAAATGTCTCTATAAGTTTCTCATAGTTAATTAAGTTTGGGTGAACAAACACTTCCATTGTCAAGATCCATCCCGGTATTTTCATATAAATTTTCATTTTTATATTTTCCCATACTAAAAGCAAAGCATTTCTTACATAGTGGTTTTGAAAGTATTTATGAATTTTATTTTATTTTTCCCATACCATAGAAAGGCGTGCCATCCTAACTGTAGGTCGTGTCCTTCTAAATATAGTAATCTTTTGTGTCTAAGGGTTATCCATTCTTTTAGCCATGTTAATGCAGTTGCTTGGTAATATAGAACCCAGTCTGGTAACCTAAATCCTCCATTTACTTTCACTTCTTGTAACATTTTCAGTCTAATTCTGGCTTTTTTCCCTTGCCAGATAAAGTTCAAGATCAATACATTTAGCTCATCAAAAAAAAAAAAAAGATTCTCTATTTTTATAGGTATTATTTGGAATAAGAAGAGTAGTTTGGGTAGAATGTTCATTTTCACCGTCGCTATTCTTCCTAGTATTGATAGTTGTAAATTTTTCCATTTTTCCAAGTCCAGTTTTATTTGTTTTAATAGTTTTACATAATTGTCTTCTTTCATTGTTGCACACCTTGCTGTTAGATATATCCCCAAATTTCATAACTACCTGGAGGTCTGTTTTTTCTGATAGTTGATTTTTTTTTTATCTGTAAGGTTTTTAACTATCATTTTAGTCTTTTCTCTATTTAATAATAATAATAATAAAGTTGGAAGGGACCTTGGAGGTCATCGAGTCCAACCCCCTGCTCAGGCAGGAAACCCTATACCATTTCAGACAAATGGCTGTCCAGTCTCTTCTTAAAAACTTCCAGTGTTGGAGCATTCACTGCTTCTGGAGGCAGGTTGTTCCACTGGTTAATTGTTCTAACTGTCAGGAAGTTTCCAAAAAATCAAGTTCCAGGTTGCTTCTTCCTGACTAGTTTTCCATCCATTATTCTTGTCCTGCCCTTCAGGCGCCCTTGGAGAATAGCTCTTGACTCCCTCTCTTTGTGGCAACCCCTGAGATATTGGAATACTGCTATCATGTCACCCCTAGTCCTTCTTTTCATTAAACTAGACATACCCAATTCCAGCAAACGTTCTTGATATGCTTTAGCCTCCAGTCCCCTAATCATCTTTGTTGCCCTTCTCTGCACTCTTTCTAGAGTCTCAACATCTTTCTAGAGTCTCAACATTTATTTTCTGTCCTGCTACTTCTCCAAATTCTTCAATTTTTGTCAATAATTTACGGCTTGTCTCCAACGGGTCTTCCAATATAAATACAAAATCATCCGCAAATGCTTGTAATTTATATTTTTCGTCTTTTATCTCCATTCCTTTAATTTCTGGGTCTTGTCTAATATTTCTATTCAGCACTTACAAAGTTAAGATAAATAATAGTGGAGAAAGTGGACACCCTTGTCTTGTGCCTTTTTTAATATTAAAGTTCTCTGTGAAGTCTTCATTTACAATTACCTTAGCCATTTGTCTGTGATAAATTGTTTTAATTATATTCATGAAATTTTCACCAAAGTTCATACAGTTTAGTTGTTGTACCATAAATTGCCAGTTGACGTTGTCAAAGGCTTTCTGTGCATCTAAAAAGATTAATGTCATTTGCTTCCCTGGATGCATTTCATAATATTCCAGTATATCTAAAATCATTTTTAAGTTGTTCTTTACTTGTCACTTTGGTAAGAATCCATTTTGATCTGGATGTATAAATTCAATCAAAAATCTCTTCAATCTTTCTGCTATTATTGAAGCCAAAATTTTATGGTCCACATTTAATAAAGTTATTGGTCTGCAATTCTTTACCTGGGTCAGATCTGAATCTTCTTTTGGTATTAAAGTAATATTAGCTTCTGTCCAAGTATTTGGTAGTTTGGCCTCTAATAATACCTCATTATACACTTCTTGCATTGATGGGCTTAGTATATCTTATAGATATTTGTAGAATTCTGTGGGTAGCCCATCTATCTTATGGTGTCTTATCATATTTTTGTCTTTTTATAGCTTCTGTCAACTCCATCATTGTTATTTTCTCATTTAGCATTTTTTTAAAGTACTCTGAGATTTTTGGTAGCTTGGCTTTTTCTATATATTGTATTATTTTTTCCTGAGTAGTTTCTTCTCTATCACAGTGTTTCATAAAATCCTTTATTTTTTTTATTGTATCATTTTGACAATGTAAATCGCCTCTCACATCTTGCAATTTATTTATTAATTTTCTCTCTCTTTCTTTTTTCAATTTATAAGCTAACGATCTACCCGGCTTATTAGCATTTAAAAAAAATGTTTTACTCTTTTAATTTGTTGGGTCATTTCTTCAGCTACTATAAAGTTTAATTTGTGTTTTGTTATCTCTATTTATTTTTTAAGAGTTTTCTTTTGTGGATCTCTTTGTTATTCTGATTCCAATTTTATAAATTCTTCCTTTAACTTCATTTATTGTTGTTTTTTTTCCTTGTTCTTTTTCGCCATATAGGTTATGGCTACTCTTCTAAAGTATGCTTTGGCTGTGTCCCAAATGTTTTGGAGTGATGTATCTTCTTTCTTCTTAAAAAAAATTCCATTTTCTTTGCTGCTTTTTGTATAATTTTTTTCTCTTTCAGTAGGGATTGATTTAATGTCCATTTTATTTTTTCTTTGTTCCTCTCCACGTCATCTTTGTCGATTATGATCCGCCCATATACTAGTTTCTATATCAATCTCTTGTATGTTCATTCTTAATTCAGGAGATATCCATATCATATCAGTTCTAGACCATGATTTATGGCTATTTGTGTAAAATGTGTATTGAGATTTCTTTGGATTTTTTTCTCTCCATATGTCCTGTATACAAATTTCTTCTGCCATTTTAAAAAAGGCCTTAGATAAAATGTTCCTTCCTTTTTTCTCTATTTTACTACTTCTATAATCTAGTTTTCCATCTACAATTGTATTAAAATATCCTATTAAGCAGATATTTTGATATTCCATTTTCACTATTTTCTTATGTAGTTTTTGGTAAAATTCTTCTTGTTTATTGTTTGGCATATAAATTGTTACCATCAATATCTGGTTTTGGTTTATCGTTATTTCTACCATTAGTATTCTTCCTTCTTTGTCTGAGTAGATTTGTTTGGGATTCATTGTTTCTTTAAGAGCTACTCCTCTTTTCTTTTGTTGTGCTAATGAAAAATAAAGTTTCCCAATTTCTGGCATTCCAAAAATTTATAATGTTGTCTTTTGATATATGTTTCTTGAAGACAAACTATATCCATTATGTTAGCAGTATGAAAAATAAAAAGAAACAAAAAATATTACCAGGGACATTCTTTGAGATGGTATATGAACTTAACTTATTTGATTAGTGGAGGGAATTGAATAAAAAAAAAAGGAATATACCTTCTTCTCGAACCCACACAAATCCTGGTCCCGGTTAGATATGGCATGGATGAATGGAGAGGTAGGAAAAGATATAGAAGCAATAGAAATAATGCCAAATATGTGGGCTGACCATAATCCCTTGAAAATAATTTGGAAAGGACAGAAATAAGTTAGGAGAAGGTGGACACTGAATTCTCAAATTCTAAAGGAAAAAGAATTTATTTCAAGGATTAGAAAAGAAATGGAATTATTTTTTTAAAGAAAATACAAAGCAACAAACATCATTACAAATTATATGGGATACAGCTAAAGCATATCTAAGAGATATAGCGATAGCTTATATAGCAAAAAAAAATAAGGAGAAAAGGCAAACGCAAAATACACTTCAGGAGGAGATTAAAAAATTAGAATCTAAATTACAAAGGGAGCCCCAGAATGAAAAAAATTAAAGAGGAAATGGTTTTGGCTAAACATAAATTAAATATGGTGGAGCAAGAGGAAATGGTAAGGGAATCGAAAGCGGCAAAACAAAAAAATTTTGAACATGCAAACAAGCCCGGGAGGTGGCTTGCCTATAAATTAAAAAAAGATAGGGAAAAAAGATTGATTCAGGAATTACAAGATGAGAATGGAGAGTTACATTATAAAATGGATAAAAAGAAAAAAATAATTCAGAACTACTTTGAGGTACTATATAAAAAAGAAGAAATAGATGAGGAGAATATAAAACAATATTTAAAGGTTAATGGTTTGCAGCAATTGAAAGAAGAGCAGAGGGAAATATTAAATAAGGAAATAACAGCCACAGAATTAAGAAGAGCAGTGCAAAAACAAAAAAGTAACAAAACTCCGGGGCTGGATGGACTTCCAGGGGAGGTATATAAGAGCTTGTATGAGGATTTTGAAATAATACTACTAGAAGTGTATAATGATGTATTGGAGAAAGCTAGATTACCAGACTCCTGGACAGAAGCTTACATATCCCTTATTCTAAAAGAAGGTACAGACCCCAAACAGATAAAAAAAAATTTTTTTCCCTTTTAAGGGGGAGTTCAATCCATTTATATTCATTGAGAGAATCCCATTGTCCTTCTCCATCTTCTTCAATTATATTTAGGTTTTATTCTTCTAGTTGTTCTTATCTGTCTCTGTTCTCTTCCTTTTGCCCCTTCTTCTTGATTTATGTTGTCTGTTTCTTCTTCTTCCCTTTGTTTAGCTGCCCCTTCTATTGCTATGTCTTCCTGTTTTCAAGATTCCCATTCTGGTTGAAATTCTGGATTTCCTTCTTCAAGGAAAGCTCTATATCTGTTATGGAATTCCATTGCTTTAAAGACAGAGTCCAATCTGTATCTTTTTGTATCCCAGATGATTAGTATCCCCTCTGGCATCAGCCATCTAAAATTCACTCCCTTCTTAATTATTTTTTTGGTCAAAAATTGATATTCTCTTCATGAGTCCCTTATCCTCCTAGGTATCTGCTTCAAAACTACGATTTCTTTTTCCTTGTATTGCAATGGATCATCTCTCACTCTTCTCAGTATCTCATCTCTTATTGATCTTTTAACAAATCTAACAGGTACCTCTCTAGGAACTTTGTTTCTTCTTGCATAACCTGAGTTAACGCTAAATATTTGATCAATCTCTCCCTCCATTTCCTGTTTCCCAATTTCCAATGATCCAGCCAATAGTTCTGTCATCAAATCAACAAGATCTTCTTCCTTGTCTTCGATTATGTTCTGAAATCTTAAAAAATAGGATGCCTTTTCCATTTCCAAAACCGCTACTGGGTCTTCTAGTTCTTTATTTGCCTCCATCAGTCTTTGATTTTTGTCTTTTATTTCTTCCACTTTTTGATCGGTTTCTACTGATTCATCTTCTATTGTCTGGATCCTTTGCTCATTCTTTGTAATCTTCTGCTGAAAATTTTCTAGTTGGGATTTTAAGTCATGGATTTCTCCCTTCATTTTAATTAATTCAAATTATCTTTTGTCTCTTCATGATTTCTCTTTGTATCTTCTTTATGTGAAGTAATTGCCTCCTGAATTAGTTGTAGGGTGGTTTGCATTTCCTTCTGAAAGTTATTGTTTTTTTCTTGCTTTAGCATCACATCAATTGATCTCTGATACACAGGGCTGGGGTCAGTTGAAAATGGAGCTGAGGATGGTTTTTGTTAGTGTTAGCTAGATTAGAAACACTCATTTTTATTCACACCCTCTAGATCTTCTCAGTTCTAATATATTCCCCAGTTATCAGCCTTTTACAAACCCTCCAATCGTATAATCAGTATTACAATATGTCCTTTAAATTCCTCTCCAGTAATTCTTGTAATCTTTATCTGTAGTCTCTTATAGTCCTAAAGGCTCCCCCACACAGGGGAAGGAAGGAGGAAGGGAAATTTCTAATCCAGTTCTGTCTTTCAATCTCAACTTCAGACAATTATTCAAAAATCCAACATTATCAATCAGTCCAGATTTATAATTGAAAGGGTCCTGTTGTTTAAAGTTAGTAATCCATAATCCTCCTCAAAGGGAATTGCCAAGAGTCAGATTCGTCTGTCTCTAAATAGTTCTTGGAAATGAAGATCTATATTCCAATATGTTCCCCATAAAAAAGAAGAAGAAAAGAGAAGAAAAAAATTGTAATCCACTTTTGACTTTCAACACCAACTCCAAACAGTTGTCCAAAAATCCAGAATCACCAGTCAGTCAAAAATTTATAATCCTCAAGATCCTACTGTTCCAAATTAGTAATTCATAGGACCTCTCCCAGAAAGAATAACCAAGAATCAGATTTCCTCTGTCTCTGAGTAATTCTTAACACTGCAGCTCAAACAATGTTTGTAATCCAGGAAAACCACTGGCTTCAAAATAGTTTATAATTGTAATCCATCATGCAGAAAATCAGCCTAAAGAGGGTTTTTTTCTCCTTTTCCAGCTGCAATCTGAAAGGCTGAGAAGTTTAGGCACATCAAAGAGTCTAGTTGCTATCTCTATTTGGGCTTCAAGCCAAGGTCACTCCTTCCAAGGAAAGTGCAAAGCAAGGTCTTAGTGCTGTTCCTTTTTTCACCACTAGATGTCATTAAAAGTTTATTTTTCAACCAGGACTTATTTCTCAAAGGTTCAATCCAGTATTTTTCAAAAAAGGATAAAGATTTCAAAATGTTTTAAGTCTCTCAAATTTTTCAGTGTTGCAACTTTAAATTATTTCCAAATTAGTTTTATAATCTATCTGCTTTCTCCCCAAAAATTTGAACCACTGCTATTCTTCTAGGGGGAGGGGCACCAAGGAACCCCCCTCCACCTTCTTGCTTCTGGGATCCTTGCTTTTTGGGATTCTTTTCTTCAGGGAAAATTTTTAAAATTGTAGAGCAGGAAAAATACTCATACCCAGTTCCAAATGCGTTGCTTAAACTGCTGAATAGTGCTTTTTTTCCCGACTGTTGGTAGCTTCTGACCGGCCGCTGGATTGCAGCCAGTCTTTCACCTGTTAGTTTAGAGGGCTTCCTCGAATCGAACAGCTTGACCGCCATCTCACCGTGATCTACAAGGGTCCCCTCCTTCTTCGTTGCCTCTCTGGGGCGACTTTAGGCCCTTTTCAGGTCCCCAGCAGGATACAATTCATAGCTGGCTGACTGGCCGTACTCAGCGTATAGTCCTCAATGGAACTGCATCTACATGGAGGGAAGTGTGTAGTGGGGTGCCCCAGGGCTCTGTTCTGGGCCCAGTGCTCTTCAACATCTTCATCAATGATTTGGATGAGGGGATAGATGGGGAACTCTTCAAATTTGCAGACAACACTAAGCTGGGAGGAATAGCCAACACACCAGAAGATAGGCTTAAGATACAGGAGGATCTTGACAGACTTGAACATTTTTTAACTCTTCTATTTTCTTTTCTTCTTGCACTTTTAGATTTTTCTGTTATTTATCTCTTTCTTTTTGGTTCTCTCTATTTTAATTAATTTATATTAGTTTTTACTAGGAAAGCATCCACCCACTACTGCAAAGACCTTTTTGGCCTTCCAAGAGATCAGCCAGCATTTCTAGCTCCTTTCCAATATATGACTGAGTTAGGATCTCTGTGAGAATCATTTGAACCCCAGGATGACTTGGGATACTGTGTTGGACCTGGTCTCTACTGAGGGGGGGGATGTTCCCATCTTTAGCTATAGAAAAGAAGGATTTTTTCATTGTCCTTGAAGGGACTGAGATTGTCATCTGTCAGAAATAGTGTAGGGACTCCTGCTTGGGTGAGGGGTTGGACTAGATGACCTACAAGGTCCCTTCCAACTGTTGCCACCATGTTCACCACCTATAAAATCCCACAGGTATGTCTATAACATTCTTGTAACCTACTTCACATTCTGTAGGGGTCAATAGGAAGAGGCACAACAACTAAGCAGAATGAGCAGATAAACACTCCCAGTGCCCACATTTCTATCTGCACTAGGAGGAATCACTTGCTTCTTCATAACAACCACCATCTTTGTAATAATTTATAATAATGAGCCATGATGACTAGAATGCAGTATTATACTGATGATGCTGAGATCTTGAGTCCAGTATGACAAAGAACCCCAGTTGCAGATAAACTATCATTCAACTAAAATAATGGCATTTTTACAGCCTCGTGCAATTATACAATTATGTCTGGCATATCAACATAGTTCCCATTGTACAAATGTCATGTTTAAAATATCTTGGTGGGGCATTTCAGGGCTCAGCAAAGGGCACAGGATATGATAATTCAACTACTCAAAAGAGCTAAATGGCCACCTTGCAATTTGCTGGACAAGGATAGAGGACACTATTGTCCTACTGCCCTTTAATTTTTCCTAGCAAAATCATTGGCCCACTCATGCATGAAGAACATTTTGCACCATATTCAAGGTTTGGACTCTTGGAAAATTTGGAGAGTCAAAATTCTTGTTTCACATTTTAACATTTCTTCTGCTCATAAGCTGCTCCTTTGTATTCAAGTCTGGCCTGAGGATCATAATGTAGCACTTGGGGATGAAGATGCAGCCCAGCAGCCCAGCACTGGAGGCCAGGATGGAGAAGATCTGCACAGCCACCATGTATTTCCCTTTGGTGCTCAGGTAGGTGGGCACAAAAGTCACCCAGACACTGCAGAAGACCAGCATGCTGAAGGTGATCACTTTGGCTTCATTGAAAGCCCCAGGCAGATTCTTGGCCAAGAAAGCCACTGTGAAGCAAATGGCAGCCAGGAAGCCCAGATAGCTGAGAGTAGTGTAGAACATGATAACAGAACCTTCATTGCATTGCAGGATGATAACTCTAGGCTGGGAGTGAAAGTCAGAGTCAGGGAATGGGGGGAAAACTCCCAGCCAGATGGAGCAGATGATAATTTGGACAGCAGAACAAGAAAGGATGAGGGAGTTGGTCAAGCTCTTCCCCAACCACCTCTTCACTTGGTTGCCTGGTTTTGTAGCAAAGAAAGAGAGCACCACCATGATTGTTTTGGCCAAAAGAGAAGAAATGGTAACTGAAAAGATGATGCTGAAAACTGTTTGTCGGAGAAAACAGGTGGCTTTCCTTGGTTGACCAATGAAGAGAAGAGGAGACAAGAAGCAAAGCAGGAGGGAGACCATGAGGATGTAAGAGAGGTCTCGGTTGTTGGCTTTGACAATAGGAGTTTCTCGGTATTGAATGAATATCATTAAAACAAGAACTGTGGTTAGGAAAAAAAGTAGGGCAAAAAAGATAAGGATGATTCCCAGATGCTCTTCGTAAGACAGGAAGGTCATAACTTTGAGGATACATTGAACTCGTTCCTCATTTGGATATTGATCATCTGGACACTTGGTGCATTTTTCTATATCTGAGAAAACGAAAAACCAATATTTCTTTAACATTCTGTCCTTTACATTTCAAATAATATGTTTTTGGGATACCAGCTGATACCAGCAGCATTTTGCAAAATTTATTTCTTAATATCTCCTCAAAAAGAAGATAGGAAGAACATTATTTTCTAAATCATACAGAGCTATGAAATTGGAGAAAATCCTAGAACCAATATGATTCTCTGTGTATTCTGCAGAATTTTCATGGTAACCAAGGTTATTAGAGGTAAATAATGAATCAGTCCATCTTACGAGGCATACTTTTTGGATCCTTCCAGATGGTACTTACTCAGAACCATACTGGACACAGACAATGCCTGTCTTCCAAAATCTAGTTGACTAGAAGAGAAAGGTAGCCTGGAATGACTACTGGGACCAGTGGTAATATCAGTGTAATGAGGTGCACCCATAACTGTCCATACCATCTCATTGTGAACCAGTATATCTTCCAGTGATCCACCAGAGGAGGCTCGTGTAGACAGTATTGCAGGAAATGTACCTATGACAATTCTCTAAGTTTCAAAGAACTCAGATATTCCTAGAAAGATAAATGTGGAAGGACAGGTGCACACTAAAAAGCAGTATTTGCAGTAGCAAAACTTGTCCAGTATTCCATACTCTCCAATCCCTATCAAGGTCTTTACTATTTTTCATTTTGATAAGAAATCATGCAGTTTGAAAATAAACAAAAAATTAGTTGAGATTCATTCTGTCCTTTAACTTTCACTTTAAGGAATATTGCTCTGGATGAATCCACTTCCACAAGGCCTATCCTTTTCTCTGGTGTCACCCACCTTCCTGAGTGGAGATGGTCCCCTCCGCACAAGGAACACAGTCATAGCAGCAAAATGGCTCTCCTTCTCGCTTCTGCTTGACAAATCCAAGGTGACATTTTTCCACACATTTGGACTGAGGCAGAGACTAAGTAGAAAAACAATGAATTCCAAAGAAAATATGTTAGCATTAACCATCCTGACATGCTGACATACTGTTGAAATAAAAGTGATTGCTCAGTTTTTAGAACTATAGTGATATGAGGTAGAGGTGAGGTCATGAAAACATGTCCCTCTGAAAGTGTAAGTCAGGAATCTTTTGCTGCAGAACGTATGAGCTTTCTTAGGCCCAGGTAGATATCCAAGACAAGGTCCTTTCTGTTGAAGAACTACAATTAAATAACAATCACTGGCTTGGAAGAACAAACCCATAGTAGTTATTAGTTAAATTTGGAGCCTCATTTTCTTCCTAGAATGACTTCAAGTAGCTAAAAATCAAGACGAACAATTGCATTCAAGGGGTCCAAAGCCCAAATCTAAGCAACATTCCTTTTAAATTGCCCCACATTTTTTTCAGATATCAGGAAAGCTTTTCTTTGAGTCAAAATCATATTTCAATGCTTCAGTTTGATGGCCCAGGACATTATCTCTCAGCAATCCAGTCATTTTGATTCCATGTCAACAAAAATTCTTGTACCTCCTTCATAGGAGCAAAAGGCCTATTGCACTATCCCAGTGAGATGAACGATCAGAATTGTTAACTCTAGCCAGGTCTTGGTTTATTAAAATCTTCTTGCCCTGCCCTTCTATGGGACACTGGCCCCAACCAGGACAAGATGAATCTGATTCCAAATCTTATTCCCCACTAGAACCAAAAGAACCTCCATCCAGTTTTGATTCAACTTCATCAAATTCAGTCCAAACCTGAATTCAGGCACTGCTCAACAAATTTGCCTTCTTGTTTGCTATTTGAAGACAAGAAAGAAGTTGATCACAATCCCTAGCACTTGAGGGATTACCCCTCTCTTACAATTTTCATGCATCTTCTCCATTCAACACTAAGCCAGGGTGCATAGGCTTAGCCCAATGAAATGGGTCAGAAGCCTTTGGAAAATAGAGAAAAGACACCAATATTTCTCCTACCCTGTTGTGCAACTTTAGCCATGACAGATGATCTCGGTTGATAATAAGTCTCTGTTTTTCAATAGTCGCCAGTTTCAGGATATTCTTCTTGGGGAGAAACACCCAGCTAAAGATACTCAGATCACCAGTTAAATCTCCATTTTAGTCCAAGGACAGTTTGAATTCAGAAAGATTTCAAAACTCATTCTTCTCCAAAAAAGGATGGAACTAGAATGGGAACATCCAGGTATTTCAAAAGCAGTAAATTTGGTAAATTAGCCCTTTGTTCTCATTTGAATTTTTCTTTTACAGAGATCTAACCTGCAAATATTCTTAGTTGGGAGAACCGGTTTAACCACTATCTTCAAAAATGAAAAAGAAAGGTTCAGCAAAATTTGTCAATCAACCTACTCCTTGGTAAGCTAGGAAAAGGTGGAATAGACAACATCATCACCAGATGGATCTGTAGCTGGCTGACAAACCGTACTCAACGAGTAGTCCTCAACGGCACTACATCCACATGGAGAGAAGTTAGCAGTGGGGTACCACAAGGTTCTGTCTTAGGCCTAGTACTCTTCAATATCTTCATAAATGACTTAGAGAATTGAAGGGGAACGTATCAAAGAGTACAGAGAAGAGCAACAAAGATGATCAGGGGACTGGAGGCTAAAACATATAAGGAACGGTTGCTGGAATTGGGTATGTCTAGTCTAATGAAGAGAAGGATGAGGGGTGACATTGTAGCAGTGTTCCAATATCTCAGGGGCTGCCACAAAGAAGAGGGAGTCAAGCTATTCTCCAAAGCACCTGAAGGCAGGACAAGAAGCAACGGATGGAAACTAACCAAAGAGAGAAGCAACCTAGAACTAGGGAGAAATTTTCTGACAGTTAGAACAATTAATCAGTGGAACAACCTGTCTCCAGAAGTTGGACTAGATGACCTCCAAGGTCCCTTCCAACTTTATTATTATTATTATTATTATTATTATTATTATTATTATTATTATTATTATTATTATTATTATTATTATTATTATTATTATTATTATTATTATTATTATTATTATTATTATTATTATTATTATTAAATTTGCAGATGACACCAAAGTGTCAGGAGTAGCCAACACCCGAGAAGTCAAACTCAGGATCCAAACAAATCTTGACAAACTTGTACATTGGGCCCTATCCAACAAAATGAGTTTCAATGTGGAGAAAAGCAAAGTCTTACACTTAGGCAGGAAAAACCAAAGATACAAATACAGATTGGGCAAGACCTGGCTTAAAAACAGTAACTGTGAGAGGGATGATGGAGTCCTAGTGGACAATCACTTGACTATGAGCCATCAGTGTGCAGCAGCAACCAAAAAAGCTAATACAATCATGGATTGTATAAATAGAGGCATAGAATCAAGATCATGCAAAGTACTAGTACCGCTTTACAAAGCCCTAGTAAGACCACAGCTGGAATACTGCAGCAAATTTTGGTCACCATATCACAAAAAAGATGTTGAGAGTTTGGAAAAAAAAATTCAGAGAAGAGCAACTAAGATGATCAAAGGCCTGGAGACTAAAACATATGAAGAACGGCTGTGGGACCTGGGTTTGGCTAGTCTAAAGAAAATAAGAAATAGGGGAGACATGATAGCAATGTTCCAGTATCTGAGGGGCTGCCACAAGGCAGAGGGGGTCAGGTTGTTCACAAGAGCACCAGAGGGAAGGACGAGAAACAATGGTTGGAAACTGATCAAAGAGAGAAGCAACCTGGAATTAAGGAGAAACTTCCTGACAGTGAGGACAATCAACCGGTCGAACAGGTTACCCCCAGAAATTGTGGGCATTCCATCACTGGAATTTTTAAAGAAGAGACTAGACAATCACCAGTCTGAGATGGTATAGGTCAGTGGTGGCGAACCTATGGCACGGTTGCCAGAGGTGGCACTCGGAGCCCTCTCTGTGGGCACATGTGCCATTGCCCCAGCCTTGCCTCCCCCTGCAATCCCCTCACCAGCAGCCCCCCTGGAGGAGTCGCCCCTGAGCGTGGCCCACGCGAAGCAGCGCGGCCAAGGACATGGCAGCCAGGCAGCATAGACAAGACTCTGCCCTCACACCCCATCATGCACAGTTGATGCTGTGGGGTGCGGGCAGAGGGCGTAGCCACCATGGCACTGCTGGGTTGCCTGGGGATCTGCAGCGAGCCCTGGAGGCGGTGAGTGGCCCTGCGGGCAGGTGGGGTGGGGGCGGGGCAGGGGTGGAGCCAGGGCGGGGCCAGTTTTTGGGCACTCAGTCTCTAAAAGGTTCGCCATCACTGGTATAGGTTCTCCTGCTTGAGCAGGGGGCTGGACTAGAAGACGTTCAAGGTCCCTTCCAGCTCTATTCTATTCTATTTTGACAGACTTGAACATTGGGCGCTATCTAAAAAAATGAAATTCAATAGTGAAAAAAGTAAAGTTCTACATTTAGGCAAGAAAAACCAAACACACAGGTACAGTATAGGTGGTACCTGGCTGAATGGTAGTAACTGTGAGAGGGATCTCAGAGTTCTAGTGGACAATCACTTAAATATGAGCCAGCAGTGTGCTGCAGCTGCCAAAAAAGCCATCACAGTGCTAGGCTGCATTAACAAAGGAATAGAATCAAGATCACATGAAGTGTTAATACCACTTTACAATGCCTTGGTAAGGCGGAACATGGCATACTGCATCCAGTTTTGGTCACCACGATATAAAAAAGTTGTTGAGACTCTAGAAAGAATGCAGAGAAGAGCAACAAAGATGATCAGAGGACTGGAGGCTAAAACATATAAGGAACGGTTGCTGGAATTGGGTATGTCTAGTTTAATGAAGAGAAGGAATAGGGGTAACATGATAGCAGTGTTCCAATATCTCAGGGGCTGCCACAAAGAAGAGGGAGTCAAGCTATTTTCCAAGGCGCCGGAAGGCAGGACAAGAAGCAATGGATGGAAAGTAATCAAGGAGAGAAGCAACCTAGAACTAAGGAGAAACTTCCTGACAGTTAGAACAATTAACCAGTGGAACAACCTGCCTCCAGAGGTGGTGAATGCTCCAACACTGGAAGTTTTTAAGAAGAGACTGGACAGCCATTTGTCCAAAATGGTATAGGGTTTCCTGCCTGAGCAGGGGGTTGGACTAGATGACCTCCAAGGTCCCTTCCAACTTTATTATTATTATTAAAATTATTATTATTATTATTATGATATTATTATTATTATTATTATTATTATTATTATTATTATTATTATTATTATTATTATTATTATTATTATTATTGATCATCGCACAGTCAGCCAGATGTTCAGACTGGATTTGGCATTTTTGTCTACCTATCGAATCCTTACCAAGGACCTGGGATAGGCAGATGTGGATGTTTGATGGTATTACAGATATCGTCTCAGGATGGAAGCAGTTCTAGTAAGACCGCCTTTTGCAATTGACTAATTGCAAATTTGTCAATGCCGATGGTGTTCAAGTGGTGCTCCAGTTGTTTTGGGATTGCACCCAAGGCGCCTAATACTATTGATACTACCCTTGCTTGCCTTTGCCACAGTCTTTCTATTTCTATTTGTAGGTCTTTGTATTTTGTTATCTTCTCCAGTTCTTTCTCGTCTATTCTGCGGTCTCCAGGCACTGCCATGTCCACTATCCAGACTTTTTTCTCTTTTTTATCGACAGTTGTTAAGTTTGGGGTGTTATGTTACAGGTGCTTGTCTGTTTGAATTCTGAAGTCCCAGAGCAGTTTAACTTTATCATTTTCTATGACTTTCTCTATTTTATGATCCCACCAGTTCTTGCTTTCAGGCAAATGATATTTCTTGCAGATCTTCCAATGCACCATTGTTGCTACTTTGTCATGCCGCTGCTTGTAGTCAGTCTGTGCGATCTTCTTGCAGCAGCTTACCAGGTGGTCCACTGTTTCTTCAGCTTCTTTGCATAGGCGGCACTTACTGTCTGTTGCTGTCTTCTCAATTTTGACTTTGTATGCATTTGTCCTTAAGGCTTGGTCTTGTGCAGCCAGAATTAGTCCCTCGGTCTCTTTCTTCAATTTTCCTGCTCTTAGCCATTGCCAGGTCTTGTTATTATCTGCTTTCCCAGCTATTTTTTTAATGTACTGGCCATGTAGTGCTTTGTCTTCCCATGCCTCTATTCTGTTCTTCATTTGGTCTTTCTTGTAGGCCAGTTTGGTCTCTCCAGTAGTCAGTAAGCCTTCCTGATATACTAATTTCAGTGCATCTTCATCATTGTCCTTCAGATATTCTTCCAAAGCCATTTTTTCTTCTTCAACCATCTGATGTACTTGCAGCATTCCATGCCCACCTATTTGCCTTGGTAGATAGAGTCTGTCAATGTCACTGCGTGGATGAAGGGCATGATTCATTGTCATTATTTTTCTGGTCTTCCTATCCATTGCTTTTAGTTCTGCTTGAGTCCAGTCCACTATTCCAGCTGTGTATCTAATGACTGGAATTGCCCAGGTGTTGATTGCCTTCACGGTATTTCCTCCATTGAGTTTGGACTTTAAGATCTTCTTCACTCTCTTGATGTATTCACCTCTAATCTTTTTCTTGACTTCAGTGTGCTTGATGTTGTCAGCTTGAAGGATACCCAAGTATTTGTAGTAATCTTCCTCATCCAGACTCTTAATGTTATTTTCGTGGGGCATCTTGATTCCTTCAGTTTTCACTATTTTTCCTTGTTTGACAGTAAGTGTGGCACATTTGTCCAAGCCAAACTCCATTGCAATATCTTGGCTATATATACGGACAGTGTTCAGCAGCGATTCTATTTCAGATGATGTTTTTCCATACAGCTTCAGATCATCCATGTAAAGGAGGTGGGATAGTCTGGCAGATGTTTTTGATGTTTGATAGCCATGTCCTGAGTTATTCAGTATTGTTGACAGAGGAAACAGTGCAATAACAAATAGTAGTGGTGATAATGAATCTCCTTGAAATATTCCTCTCTTGATATTAACCTCTCCCAATCTTTCACCATTGACCTGCAATTGTGTCTTCCATTGTGCCATCGATCTTTGCACAAATTTTCTGATGTTTCTACTGATTCCTGTTATTTCTAGGCACTTGATTATCCAGTCATGTGGCAGAGAGTCAAATGCCTTTTTGTAGTCAATCCATGCCACTTTCAGGTTGGTCTTCCTTTTCTTGCAGTTTTCCAATATCATTTTGTCTATTAGGAGTTGATCTTTTGTTCCTCTGCTATTGGGGTGGTCTCCTTTCTGCTCGGGTGGAAAGAGATTGTTTTCAACTAGATGCTGTTGTACTGCATCAGCTATCACACCAGTTAGCAATTTGAAAGTTGTTGGTAAGCAGGTAATTGGCCTGTAGTTGCCTGGTGTTGCCCCTTTTGCTGGATTTTTCATTATTAGTTTTTCCCAGTTGTTAGCCACTTTTCAATTTCTCCTCCTTGTAGTATATTGTTGAACTGCTTGGCAATGAGTGGGTATATAACAGTTAGATGTTTCAACCAAAACCCATGCAGTTCATCTTCACCTGGTGCTGACCAATTTTTGATCTTCCTTGCTCTTTTTTCTACCATTTTGTTGTTATTACTAGTTCTTTCATTTCAACTGTTTTATTTGCATCCACCTCTTTTAACCAAGCCGCTTCCTTGTTGTGTTTCTTTGGGTTATCCCATATCTGCTTCCAGAACTTCACTGTTTCTTCCTTGTCAGGTACTGACTGATTCATTGCAGTTTCTCCATTGATGGATTGGTAGAAACGTTTCTGATTGGATTGAAATTGGAGGTTCTGCCTATAATTTGCAATTCGAGCTTTGTATCTGTTGATTTTCCTGGCTATAGCTTTTATTTGCTGCTTTATTATTTCCAGTGCTTCCTTGATCTTCCTTGTTTCTAAGTGGTATTTCTTGATTAGGTCTTCTTTGGTCTTCTTGTTCTTCAGCTTATTTTCTTTCATCTGTTCTAGCTTGCTTGCATGTGATCTTAACTTGCTGATCTTATTTTCTAGTTTAACCTTCCATTTTTGTGGTGCACTGTTTGTTTGTTTGTTTTTCTTCTTTGTTGATTTTGCATCCCAGGTATTCAGTTATAACTGCAGCTGTGCTGTACATTAGTTGGTTTGTTTCTTGCAGTGAATTGGTGCTTATACTTGATATTGCAGTATTTGCATCTTTTAATGCTTGTGCTAGCTGTTTTTTTGGAACAAGCTTCAATGCAGGCAGCCTTATTCTGTTGTTTTTGTGCTGTTCTAGATGCTCAGTTATTTTTTGTTTCAATTCTTTTATTTCTTTAGTTAGAGGGCTTTGTTCTTCCTGAGGAAAAGGTGTCTGGTTTCCAAATGAGAACAGTTGTATATCTCTGCTGGGTTCCTTCACTGCCAACTCCCCCTGGTTTGCCTCTACATTGTGAATTACTTCTGGCAAGGCTTTGATTTCTTTGCCCTGGGTAAATCTTTGCAGTTCATCCAATTCTGTTTCTGTGAATACTTTATTATTATTATTATTATTATTATTATTATTATTATTATTATTATTATTATTATTATTATTATTATTATTATTATTATTATTATTATTATTATTATTATTATTATTATTATTATCATTATCATTATCATTATCATTATTATTATTATTAACCTTCTAAAGCAGGTCATAAATAAACTGCACAAAGTAAGAGAATATTCATAAATTCCTTGGAAACAACAGGTGCTTATCATAAAGCATGTATTTGTCAACAAAGTTGTCAGACTAATCTCCTCCCAGGTAGACCACATTATAAATATATCCAGATGAGTTAATTGTACTTTATAGCTACATTAAGAGAATATTAACTTTCTGTCTGTCTATCTGTCTGTCTATATCATCATCATTGTCAGAATCCAGTTATATTTCATTTCTATCTATCTTCTCTGATATAAAACCAATATTACTCTCTCCTGGATCCTGTCTAATGTAAGGACCCACTTCAATCCACATCTTAAGAAAGCAGAACTCTTGGAAACGGTTTCTTCCAACAGGAACTTTTATTAAAAGAGACTGATAGCAGGCATGATAGACAGGATCTGAGGGATTCCCTTACAATTCGATGTTTTAAAATGTCCCTAAGCAGCCCACCCCGCAGTTCTTCCGGGCGATTCAAACTGGCAGATTTCTAGGTGTTAACTCCAGGAGAGATAACATTAGTCTGGCTCCATTGGCACAATCATTCAACATCTCCTCACACAGTTCCCAGATGCTGCATCTCCCCCCCCCCTTTCTTTCGCTGCCCGGTAAGGAAGAGAAGTTCAGAGGGGCATAGGATGAAAGGCAAATGGCTACATTGTTATGGTTAGCAGATCCAAAGCGAATCAACAAAAGGTTACTTTGTAGCGAATAGAGGAAATGAAAGTAATAAAAAAACCCATGCATACCCCCTTCCCCCTTAGTAGTATGACAGGATCCAGGAGAGAGTAATAATTGGTTTTATATCAGAGAAGATAGATAGAAATGAAATATAACTGGATTCTGACATCCTGTCCCCCTTAAAAATAAGAGATATCCACCTGTAAAGAAAACAAAACAGGTATAAAAGTTAGTCTGGCTTGTTATGAAACTTCTTTAATAGCTTCGGGGCTCTGACATGATGTTTATGGACCCACTTGTTTTGTGAGGAGGGGAGGTGTTTCCATGCTACTAGGTATTGAGTTGTCCCATGATATCTCCTAGAGTCCAGGATTTCCTTTATTTCGAAGTGTTGTTCTCCTTCCACCATGATTGGAGGTGGTGGTGGGGAATTTTTGGCCGTAAGGGTGACTGTTGTTCTCTTTTCAGCAAACTGCAGTGAAAAATTCCTTATATCATCCCAGGTTCGTAACAATGCATCTCTTATTTTATGTCTATAGAAATATGAGTGTGTCCTGTTTTGTAATTGTTCTATCCATTATTTCAGTGATGGGATTGCCGGTTCGTTTGGGATTAGTTCTGGCATGGGGTTGAAACTTTGACCAGTAGCTATCTGAAAAGGAGTGTAACCTGTGCTGGAGTGGACTGCATTATTGTAGGCAACTTCTGTGAAAGGGAGTAGGTCCATCCAATCCAACTGCTGGAAATTAATAAAGCATCTTAAGTATTGTTCAAGTACTGAGTTAGCTTTCTCTGATTGACCGTTTCCCTGAGGATGATGACTAGATGTCAGTCCCTGAGTGGTCCCTAAAAGGGATAAAAAATCATTCCAAAATGCAGACGTAAATTGCACTCCCCTATCAGATATGATGCATTGGGATGCCCCATGCAATCTGTAAATATGCTGCATGAAAAGTTTCGCTAAGGCTTTTGCGGTGGGAATCTTTTGGCAAGGGATAAAGTGACATGTTCCTCTTTGGATTTGGTAAAGATAAGGATGTCATCTAAATAAACCAGGACCCCCTTAAATAGGTGCTCCCTTAGTACCTCATTGATTAATTGCATAAATACTGCGGGACCCCCTTGTAATCCAAATGGCAAAACTTTGAATTGGTAGCACCCCATTAGGCAATTAAATGCAGTTTTCCATTCATCCCCTTCCTTAATTCTAATGCAGTAATACGCTTCCCTTAGATCTAGTTTAGTAAAAATTCTTCCTTTCGAGAGGTGGGATAACATGTCCTTCATGAGGGGTAGGGGGTTGCTTTCACTGATTGTATTCAATAGGCGGTAGTCCACGCATAAGCGTAAAGAGCTGTCCTTCTTCTCTCTAAAGAGGACCGGGGGGGCCATGTTAGGCTTGGCAGTTTCGATGAACCCCCTTTCTAGGTTTTTCGTTATGAATCTTTCCATTTCCTCCTTCTCCTTTGGGCTCATGGAGTATAGTCTGGGCTTCGGGAGTTTTGCCCCTGGCTTGAATTCTATGGCACAATCTGTGGGTCGGTGAGGGGGGAGCTCATCCGCCCTCTCCTCACTGAAAACTTCAGCAAGATCTCTGTATTCCTCTGGTATTTCGGGCAGCCCCTTTTCTTCTCCCATGGCTGCTTTTTCCGTTCTTAATTTTGGTAGATCCCCTTGGAGTTTTAAGTCCGTAGGGTCCCCCTTCAGGAAATTGATTTCTGCCATCCTCCAATTTACCCAGGGGTTCCATTTCTTTAACCATTCCAGCCCTAGGATCATCGGGCATTCCATGCCTGGGGTCACTACAAACATTATGTCTTCCTCATGGTTTCCCAGGGATAGTTGGACTGGTAAAGTGGCTAGGGTAGCTGGCACCCCCCCTGCTATGGACCCATCTAACTGGCCAAATGAGATTGGTTGTTCTAGCCTCCTCACCGGAATGCCCAGATTCCCCACTAGCGTCAGGCTAATGAGGCAGCAGATGCAGCCAGAGTCTATTAAGGCTTTCACCTTGACAGCTTCGGGCATGGATGTAATTAATATAGTCACTGTCTTGAGGATGGGTGCGATGGGTCCACTTACCAGGGGTTCACCCTCCGAGCTGTTGTCTGAGGTGTCCACCGGCCCTGCGGTGTAGGCTGGAGTTCCTTCCCCATGTTGGGCAGAGGTTGGGGATTCCACAGCCTCTTTTCACTTTCATGGCAGGTTCTTTTGGCTTAGCTGGGGACTTCCCGGATTTACTGGCCGATGATCTGTCTGGGTTGTGCTGGGGGGCTTTCGAGTGGCATTCTACAGCCCGATGCCCCTCTCTCCTGCATTTGAAACAGCCCGTTGGCTTCTTGGCCATAGCCGGTGGCTTCGCTGGCTCACGCGTCGGCTCAGGCGGCGAGCGGCCCCATGGTTTTCCTCGGCGGTGCCTCTTCAGTAGGTCGATCTCTGCTTCCTCTGCCAGGACGTACCATTCATTGAGTTGGTGTGGGTCCCCCCCCCCCGGGCAGGCAAGTGTCATAGAGGTCATAATTTAGGCCGTCTTTACAATCATCATCATCATCATCATCAAATTTATATGCTGCTCATCTTGTGGTGCAAGGCCACCATGCATGTCTGGAGGTACAAATGTCCCACCTTCTCTTTCTACAACCTGAGAAGTTAGGGGGATCCTATCTGAGTTTCTGTCTTTCTGTAGTTGTAGGCTCCCCCCCCCTGCCCCCTTCCCCACTTTTCTGATTACACATTTTTAACAAACTGTGGAACTGCTGGTGATATAACTTTTTTTCAGCAAAACATCAATGAACTAATTCCTGATGTGATTATTAGGAACCTAGTTAAATGAAGTCTGGATGGTATAATAATTAAGTGGATAAAACTGACTTTAAAACTGTATTTCCGGCATGTCAAACTCGCGACGTCATGTGACGTCGCTCGACGTATTGCGACTTTTTCCCCATTGCCGGCAATGGGGTAGGCGCAGTTTCAGCGTGATGCATCCAGCCCACGGGCTGGCAGTTTGACATGCCTGCTGTATTCTTTTTAAAAAGATAAAGCTTCAGGAGAAATAATAATAATAATAATAATAATAATAATAATAATAATAATAATAATAATAATAATAATAATAATAATAATAATAATAATAATAATAATAATAATAATAATAATAATAATAATAATAATAATAATAATAATAACAACAACAACAACAACAACAACAACAACAATAATAATAATAATAACAACCATAATAATAACAACCATAATAATAATAATAATAATAATAATAATAATAATAATAATAATAATAATAATAATAATAATAATAATAATAATAATAATAATAATAATAATAATAATAATAATAATAATAATAATAATAATACAAAAAAGTCTGTATAGTGGACGTGGCAGTACCTGGAGACAGCAGAATAGATGAGAAAGAACTGGAGAAGATAACAAAATACAAAGACCTATAAATAGAAATAGAAAGACTGTGGCAAAGGCAAGCAAGGGTAGTATCAATAGTATTAGGCGCCTTGGGTGCAATCCCAAAACAACTGGAGCACCAGTTGAACATCCTTGGCATTGACAAATTCGCCATTAGTCAATTGCAAAAGGCGGCCTTACTAGGAACTGCTTCCATCCTGCGACGATATCTGTAATACCATCAAACATCCACATCTGCCTATCCCAGGTCCTTGGTAAGGACTCGATAGGTAGACAAAAAGAGAAGAGCCATGTTGGTCTACTGAAGCAGAAAATCAGAAGGAGTTTGGAAACATCTTTTCCAACTAATAGAGGGGGAATAACTGAAGAATGTTATACAAACACTTAAGATCTGTTCAATGTTATTCCAGAATGTGGGATATGGTAAAAAAAGAACACAGTTGCAAGAGAAAACATTCTGTCTGAATAAGAGGATAAACCTTGTGAAAGGAGGAGAAATTTTAGTTCTGAGACAGAGAACCAGAGAAGTTCAGTCTCCTCTTCACTGACTGTCTTAATGCAAAGACTGAGCAGCCAACAGTCAGAAAACCTTTAACTGGGATTCCTGCAGAGAAGACAGGTTGGACTATATGATCTAAGCGGCTCCTTCAAAATTATGAAGGTAAAATTCTATGATATTTATCACAAACCCCTTACCTACAGGAATTTATTTAAAAAATATATGGTGTCATTTTTAAATTAGCAGTGTTTAATATCAAACTATATCTGTCGTGGTTCCTGTTCTTGTGAACATTCTTGCTTAAGCAATTAGATTGGTCAAACTTGTGGTAGTCCTGTTAACAGAAGTAGGTTGATATGGTTCCCCTCCTTCTCCTTTTTATTTCTTCTCAACAGAAACTAAGATTAATGGATCCTTGTCAGGACCCCATACCTGCCACGGCTGCAGCCTTGGAGACTCCAAACTCCCTTTGCCCTCCTTCTTTCTCCTCCTGGATATGGAGGAATATGCAGCATTCAAGGCATGGTCCAGAGTCTTAATGACACTGTAACAATGGTAGATATTCAAGGCCAACACCATGTTCTTCTTCTGTCGGGTCTCCAGTGGTGATTTCTCAGTGCATCTTTTCCGGCCTTTGACAGAAAAGACATGCTTCAAAAAAGAGCAGAGAAATGACTGATACCCAAAGAGTGGGTCCAGAAAGAAAATGGGTATAAAGGCATCCTTTATTGGCCCCTTTTTTCTCTCAAAATCAACAGTCCAGATACTATTCACATATTTGAGAGCTCTGTGATCTCTCAATGGATATAATGAAGTGAGTGTTGTGATCCAGACTTTCCCTTCAATGGGTCCCGGCAAAAGCATAAGTATTAAATGGAAAGGAAGAATTCTTTCCAAACATGCACTGTTCTGGACCAACCAGTAGTTAAGAACTGTATGTTAGAATGTTTAGCATTTATAGGGTTAAGCCCTGTTTCCTTAGGAGATAGCTTATGGGTAATGTAGTTCAGCAGTCAGTTTATCTAATCAGTGGGAGGAGTTCAAAGGTTTATGACTGTACTTCCTGGCTCTGTGCCATTGTTTGATTCTCTTCACTTTGGGACCCAGCCTCATGGCTCGGACATCATTCAACATGTGATTTATAATACAGGACAGGAGGACATCACTGTCTTTCAACCTAATGATATGGACTCAGATTAATATTGCATTCCAGACGTATTTCATCTTAATCGTGAGTTGTTGATTATCTCTGTGAATAAAGTATTCTTCTTTGATCTGTTCATTCGAGTAAAAGCTACCTCTCTACACGGGAGTAAGGCGCTCACGACCGTGGGAACAGGATAGTTGAAAGACAATGTTAAAATTCTGTGCCTTGTATGGAAGTATGAATTGCAGCCTTGCCACTTAATTCTTCGTATCAGCTTGGATGCAGTAAAGTTAATGCAATTCTCTATGCCTTGTCTGAGTGAAGGGAGAACAGCTGAACTCTTGCTAGTTGAAATCAGTGATTACTTTCACGTTAGCTTGGAATGTTTCAAGTAAAGGACTGTAAATATTCTTTGCATTGTTCTGAAGATGCTAGTGAATCTGTTTGCCAGCCAAGATTGCATGCAAAGACTGCCTTTAAAGAACAAAGAAACTTTAGAACGGGCGATTCCCCCATTCTCCTTGCCTGCAACTCAAAATGTGTGTGTGTGCCTGCTTGTAATTTAAGCTAGAATAAGTTTCTCTTCGATGCAAAAGCCAGCACAGATGTTTTTGAGTCTCCCTGTGTGATAGTTTACAAAGTAACAAGCATTTGCCCTCCCTGGCCCCAACAGCTAGGACAATACAACGGCCATAAATTCGTTTATTGCTAAGGTGAACTAACCTGCCGTCATAGTAACCTAGCACTTCCCCCTTCCCTCGGAATTTGAGCAGGGAGAAAAGGAAGCCATCAAAGGAGAGAACCTTTGAAACGCATTGCCCTGCTTGTTCATTTGATTATAACAGCTTGTCAGAGAATGCTGATTCCTCTTGGCCTCACAACTCAGCAAAAGGCTAATGTGTAACTAAGGAAGGTGATCAGGTTGCTAAGGACAGTAATAAAGTAATCAATCACTTTGGTTAATCTAGAAACTGATAGAACAAAGCCGGCTCTCCCCCTCTCTTCGCAATTGAAAGAATGTGGATGGGGGAGCAGAGAGAGCAGGCTTGCACCTACTCAAGCAAGCAACACCCCCTAGAGGGTAAAAAGTGAACTTCACCTGAAATAATCTCTCATGCAAGCAGTGATCCCTAGTAGTAAAAGGGTGAACTTCACTGAAGCACCTACTCAAGCAAGCAACACCCCTTAGAGGGTAAAGGGTGAACTTCACTGAAGCACCCAAACAAGCAAGCAACGCCCCCTAGTGGTGCACCTACTTAGCACAGTTCAAGGAGAAACAAGCAGCAAATTAACCTTGCTTATTCTGCGAAGCTACACGACCCAGGTGGAGACATACAGAGAGCCAGCGAGAGCTCAGTATGCTCCAGGGGTCCACAGCTTGTAAGGTGGTTTAAGAAGACACAATTTGGCTGGCTTTTCTCAAAGCAATACCAAGGAACAACACTGAGTGGTGACTACTAGATACAGCAGGCTTGCCCCCAACCACGCAGCAAGTGTCACCTGATAGCGGGGAGAGAATCTCCCTGATAAGACTACTCAGATAAGGCACCCTGGTGGTGAAAGAGGGAACTTCACGTGAAGCAATCACTCAAGCAAGAAGCGATCCCTAGAGGTCAAAGAGAGAAATTCACTGAATTCGCTTTAAAACAGCTGGAAAGTTTTCTGAACATGTCCTAACCATGGCGGAGAGTCTCCTTGATCTAGAAGACTGGGTTCAACCAACCAGCCTAGATGAGTTACCCAAATCAGCCATCCAAGGAGAGAAGCTGCAACCAGCCAACCTTGACTTGTACACAGAAGCTGATGTCCAAGCTTCAGTGAAGCCAAAGACACCTCAGACACCTTATGGCCTGAGGCAAAGAAGAAGGCCCACAGAAGCCATGCGAATGCATCTGAAGGAAAGATGGCAGTCGAACTATGAACGCCACGAAAGGAACTGGGAGAAATTGCAGGAACTCTGCCAAGTGCCTAAGGAGGAGCACACTCCAGAACAAACTCATTCATTGAAGGAGTTTTTCTTCAAATGGAAAGACTACGGACAGACTCTCGAAAAGATCCAGTTGCAGCTAGAAGACCAAACATTCGAGAAGGACATGCAAGAACTCAGGTTAATAAATGAGAAGCGCGAGTGTTTCTTAAAGGGCAAAGGGTGCCTCCCTCAGGTGGAACCCTACCCGAAGGACATACCACCAGAGAGAGCCAAGTCTAACATTTCCCGTCATTCACATGCCCTACCCCAGCGACCCCATGGGGAACCCTCTCACACCTCCAACAAAGCTTCATCCTTTCACAGTGTCTTACCACGATCCCGCACGTATTCCCACGCATACTCCAGCGTGTCACAACAACCTTCCGTTTCAGGTGTCTCCCGTCATTCTAAAGCGTCTTCTCGGCATAGCTGAACATCCCGCATTTCAAGGGCAGAGAGCTTGGCCATTCGAGCCGAAGAAGCAGACATCGAAGCTAAAGCAGCCAATGCAGTCTTTCGTGTGTTGGAAGCGGAGCAGCAGAAAAAGAAAGAATTGGCAGAGATAGAGGCTGAAGCAGCCCAAATGGAAGCCCAAATAGAGGCTGAAGCAGCTCAATTGAAGGCCAAGCGAGAGGCTGAAGCAGCTCAATTGAAGGCCAAGCGAGAGGCTGAAGCAGCTCAATTGAAGGCCAAGCGAGAGGCTGAAGCAGCCCGAATAGAAGCCAAACGAAAGGCTGCCCAAAATGAGCTTGAGCTTATGGAGAAACAACGAGAGGTGGAACATAAAGCGGCAACAGCAAAAGCACTTCAGGAAACACGCCAACACGCCGCCTTTTTGCACAATTCTGACCAACTAGATATTGAAAGCCAACATAGCCGCGTGCAGGCCTACGTTGACAGCCAGAACGCAATTTAAAATGAGCAGGCGGGAGCACCGCGGTCATCCACAAGTCCCCCAAGACCAAGTAGACAAGAAGAAGAATCTCAACAACCAGATGGACCAATTAGCCAGAGAGCCAACGTAGCACCATCTGGATCACGGGATCTTCCGACCGTTGCTACACCATTGAACCCAACGAACCAAACCACAGACGGTAATCGGATGGGTCCACCTGCAATAACAACAGCTCTACAGCAAGACGTGTGGTTGCTACAGAACGAAATTACCAGACTTTGGGCCACAATGGAGTCTATACAAAGGCAACAAGAAACAGCACCCCAAGGAACCGCCCCCAGACCCGACCGCGGAGGAGAATCTCGACCACCAGTTGTGCCAACCGGTCAGGGAGTCAACATCGCACCACCTGAACGACGAGAACCCCCCCAGCAAGTAAGTGCGCAAAATGTCAGACCTCCTCAGCTCAACGTAGGGGCAGAGGAATTCAGGCCGAACCCTCAAGGCCCTTCATTTGCACCAATGGAATCTACCCTCAACAGGCAGAATGCTGAAATAGTTCACCAGTCATCCTTGTCACATGCCCCCATTCTCGAGAGCAATGCACTACCTCCACCTAACTATAGCCCGTACGCAATGTCAATGCATCCTCAAAGACTCTACAGAGACAGACTAGATCTGGCATCCAAAGGTGTACGGAAATTCTCCGACGAACCGGGAAAGGACTACGTAGTGTGGAAATTCACGTTCCAGTCCGCCATCCAAGATGAAGGGCTAACACCAACCGAAGAGCTTGGCCTTATGACAGTATGGCTGGGACCAGTAACTGCAAAATTGGCACATAACGCTCAACTAGCCCACTTGTGTGACCCAGTCACTGCCCTTCACGAAGCTTGGAACAGACTCGATAAGCGGTATGGTGCACGCGAACTGACAGAGAACTCACTCTTGGACTGTGTTTACACATTCCCCGACATCGCTATTGACAACCACATCCAGATGTTGGAGTTAGCAGACTTGCTCTCGATGTTACGATCAGTTCGCAATCAGCCCAACATGCCGAAGCTCACCTGCCTTGATCAGTTCGAGAAGCAAAGGCTCATAGTTCAAAAACTACCCAGGCAGTTAAGGACCGAATGGGCCAAAATATCAGAAATTCACAAGAGTCAGAATTCCGACGAACCACCCGCCTTTGCTGTTCTTGTAGAATTCGTAGCCAAGCAATCGGAACTACGCTATAATGCCAGCTGTTTTGAATACACAGGAAGATCGCTTCCAGCGCCCAAACTCACCAATCAGAATTTTGGCACTAACAAGGGTCGTTTCCAAGCCTCAAAGGACAAACCTCTTATTTCAGTATACAAGACAGACGTCACGACCCAGCCCAAAAAGACTTTAGAGGCACAACTGCCGAGGAGTATTCACTCCAAACCTCACCTAACTGACAAAGGCTTGACTTGTCCAATTCATAAATCTTCACACTCTCTAAACAATTGCAGAGAGTTTGGGAAAAAGTCCCTGGATGATCGAAAGACCCTGCTCAGAGAGCATAAGATATGCTTCAAATGCTTTGACTCAATGGATCACATGGCCAGAGACTGTGCAGTTAGGGTGAAATGCCATCTGTGTAACAGTGACAACCACCCGGCAGCCTTACATCTAAGCTCTAGGAAGCCCTCTGTGAAGCCACGACAAGCAACCTCAACTTCTCCCACGATGATGGAACCTCAACATGCCTCCAAAGAGAACCCAGCAACGGTGGGAGTATGCTGCACAGCAATATGTGGTGACTCACCGCGCCCTCGTTTTTGCTCCCCCATCTTCCTACCTAAAGTCTATCCCGAAGGGAGACCAGAAGAAGCAGTAAAGATGTATGTCAAAGTAGATGTACACAGCTCCGCCACAATAGCTAAGTCAGCCTTTTTTGACCTTTTTGACCTCCCGACTGAACTAGCAGAGTTCGCAGTACAAACGTGCACAGTACCAATGAGCACGGCAGGGAGGAAGATCTCCGGGCTACATATTGAATCGATAGATGGGAGTTCACAATTCCTGTTGCCACCAGTGTTGGAATGGGACAACTTCATTTTCATTGTTGATTTCAGAAAAGGCAGGCACAGCCACACTTCTCTGTGCATTAATGATTCTCCTGTGGAGATGGTTACCAGCATCAAATTCCTGGGTGTGCAGCTAACGAGTAGGCTGACTTGGTCGCTAAACAGTGAGAAACTGGTGAAGCGGCACAGCAGCGCCTGCATTTTCTGCGCCGCATGAGAAAAGCACATCTTCCTTCCCCTGTCCTGACCACTTTCTACAGGGGGACAATCGAGAGCATCCGTCATACAGCATCACAGTCTGGTTTGGAGGCATCACTGCTTCAGACAGGAAGGCAGTGCAGAGAGTGGTGAGGATGGCCGAAAAGATCATTGGCAGTTCCCTCCCTACCATCCAGGACATAGCACAGAAGCGTTGCTTGAGCAGGGCCCGCAAGATTTTCTGGGACACTACACATCCTCTCCACAACCTGTTTTTCCCTGTTACCTTCTGGGAGGAGGCTTCGTGTATCCGTAGCAGAACATCCAGATTCAGCCATAGTTTCATTCCATACAGCATTAACCTTGCGAACTCTCAAACTTCCTCCTTGCGTTATATATTCAAGATGGACAGTATTTAATATTTATTTGCTATGTATATGTAGGGATGTGGGTCTATATATATGTTGTACATAGTATGTTTAGGTGTGTGTCATGTATATGTTTCACTTTGAGAGCGGGCAACTAAATTTCATTATTTTATGTGTGCCATTGTGCCCACAATATAAAAAATGACAATAAAGGTTATTTATTATTTATTATTATTTATTATTATTTACTTACCAGACAAACGCAGCGAAATTTCAACACCAGAGATAGCAAGAAACTTTCCTCATCTAGCTCAAATAGCCGATCTAATCCCTCCCCTAGATCCTGATGCCGAAATTCTACTTATGGTGGGACTAGATGTCCATGAAACCATTGGTTCCGAGGAAAGAATCAGAGGCCCACCAGGCACCCCAGTAGCCATTAAGATGGAACTCGGATGGGCCATTGTAGGGATGATATGTATCGACAAGTTACAAACCCCAACCCAAGTGAACGTATTGACGACTTCCATTCTTAGTAACGGGAGAGCTTTCCACCTAGAACCACACCAAGAACACTTCACGCTTGTGACAACCAAACCCCTTTTGGAAGCAACAGTGTTCCAGACTAGTAAAAGTCACAATGACTTAGCCTTGTCCATAGAGGACAAAAACTTTCTGCAGCTCCCAGAGCACCACACATTGGGACGGACTACGTCTGCCAGAACAGAAACAAGACTGGGAGTCATTGAATACACTCCTAAATTATCTCCAAAGCATACACGTGCAACGTATGTATATCTCCAGCTCACCCGCCACCGTACAAAAGAAAGAAATATACAATCTCTCAGATGTGTCAATGAAGGTGATTGCAACCATAGGATACATCACAGTCTACAGCGGGGAGAGAGTCTACAGCGGGGAGAGCCATCTCTCAATATTACCATGTTTCCCCGAAAGTAAGCCCTAGTGTGAAAATAAACTCTAGTTTTGGGGTGAGGCACACACCTAAAAATCAAGCTAGGGTGGGGTTGGGGGTGTGGAGTTGCCCCATGTGCCCCACACACATTTATCTTGCAGCCAGGCCTCTCCTCACTGACCCACTTCTTCTGCGGCATCTTCTGCAGCCAGGCCTGCATTTCTCAGTCACAAGCCTTTCCAGAGGGCCACTTCAGCCGAGAACCGAGCTATGGATTCCATCCATAGCTTGGTTCTGCAAGACCTCTGTAGCTGAGGATTGAGCTATGGATGGAATCCTTAGCTCGGTACTCGGCTGCAGAGGCCTTCTGGAAAGACCTGACTGCAAAATGCAGATCGGAATGCAGCTGCAGAATGAAGCTGCTCCTTCGGCCGCAGAAGAAATGAATCTGCTGGGTGGGGCTGTCGGTTCTGGAGGTGAGTATGACATCCCCTGAAAATAAGATCTGGTGCATCTTTTGGAGGCAAAAAAATAAATAAATAAGACCCAGTCTTATTTTCGGGGAAACACGGTATTTGAGGGAGTCCCTCTGGTGCATGCTAATAAACACTGTAGTAAGAGTTTGTTACTTTCTTTGGGTCCTACATCTGATTCCACAAGAAGTAGGATACTGCACACTGGAAGGAATTTTCCCTCCTTTAAGAAGAAATATTTGTTGCCACTTTCCACCAGCAGAGGTGACACTCTAAACATAGGTGGGTGAGGATTTTCCCTTCAATCCTCTTCTGGTTCCCCAGAGGGAGGGAGGAAGCAAGGAGAGCAAATTGGCCAGTAGCTGTTCCCCCATAACTGGGTCTCTTCAGAACTGAAGTAGCTCAGAAGCAGTGAAGATTTAATTCTGAGGACACCTTTTCCACTATTATAGGGTATTAGAAGTGGGATATTAAACATTAGGGGCTAACAAGGGAATCAAGAGGTGGGTTTTTTTAAAAAAAATAATCCTCTGACAATCAACAGAGATCACATACCAACCACAGGTCTTTAATTCCCCCCCCCCCAGAAACTGGCAACAGTGGACAGGCTAGGTGGTGCTAGGGCAGTCACACAATTGAGAAGTGGCAACGATACCTGTATGCCAACCCTGTCAGAAAGGCACAGGCTATAAAGATATCTGCTAAAGAAGATTCCTCACCAGAAGGAAGAAAGTCTGCTCAGCACCTCAGCCCAGAGAAGTTGGAAAGGGAGGCTAAGAGAGAAGAAGCCAAGAAAAGGATAAAAATTGATCTGGAGCTTAAAAAAATGGAGATTGCTGAGAAAGAGAAAAATGAAAGAAGCACCAAATCCAATTAGAACTGTTGAATTTGCAACACTGCATCTTCTACACTTACTCTTCTCCCCCAAATACAACCAGACTGTCAAGATTCCGACTGATGAACCTCTCCCTCAGCTGCTCGACCGATGGGCTGTGGCAGGCCATCAGATACTTCCATTGCACCGACTCTTCCCACTCAGCGGCACGCTTCTCTTTCCACCTCAGGATTTGGGCGGGCTCCACCCCAGGGAAGATTAGTGGGAAATCGGCCTCAGCCACCTTTGGCATCATGACCTTCCATATCTCCCCTCCCATCTGGCATTGGCTCCCCATCGCTGTGACCCCGTCTCATGTCACCAGTGGTTCCTTTGGGCGGGTCACCATCACATGAGCTCCGAACTCCATTTGGCCCATGACTTGGATGTTCTTTGCCGGACCCATTCCGGCCATCTTCCCCCAAGTCTTTACAGCTGTTCCGGAAGCTACCAGACAGGCTGCAGGGGTTCGGGACCCCTTGAGGAAATTCTTCTAATCTAAAGGAGAGCTGGTGTAATGTGAAGAGAGAACTAGCCAAGGCAACAGAGAGTCAGAAGAACAAGCGGATAAGAAGCGAGCTCCCCAGGGAACGTTCCATGTAGGAGATAAAATGTGTCTATCCACCAAGTACCTAAAGTTGAGGATTCCCTGTAAAAACAAGGGACTAAGTACATAGGGCCTTCCCGATTGTGAAAATTATTCACCCAGTGACTTTAGAACTGAAACTGCCCAGAATACTGGGTAAAGTGCACCCAGTATTTCACTGCATCCTTCTGAGGCTGGCTCAGGGATCGAAACTGAGACCAGTTGGAAAAGAAGCATCTGGTCCAATAAGGGTGGAGGGGAAAAGACATTACAAGGTTAAGCAAATCTTAGACTATAGAATCCATAAGGGGAAACCACAGTATCTAGTTCAATGGAGAGGTTATCCAATAGAGGAAGCGAGTTGGATAAAACCTCATAAAATTAGAGCAGAAAACTTAATAAGTAGATTCCAGCCAGAATATCTTCAAAAGCCAGGGAACCCTTACATGGATAATTGAGGGAAAAGAAATGCCTTAATATGTGTTTGCTGTTTTCCAGGTACCTTCCAGTTTTTAGGAGGGTCTGCCTGTCAAGTTTTGAAGCACCTTTTTTTTCTGCTGCAACAGTTATTGCTTCTCAGCTTGCCAATGAAGTCGGGGGAAAGAATCAGATTGGAATGCAGACTTCAAAGATTCGGAAGCAGACCATGGGAACCCAGGACATTTACCAGGTGTCTGGCCAAACCCAGAGATACTTTCTCAAAACAATATTGCTGCATTCAATTGGCCCCCTGACCCAGAGGGAGGAGAGAGAATACTATGCTTTCACTATGTAGGGCTTGGGTGGGGTTTTCCCAGAGCTTCTTTTGCTTTCATACATGTCGAAATGATGTACTCAATAAAGTTTTACATTAAGAGATTGGAATATCTCAAAGGTGTTTGCTTGGTTGGGTTCATCAGCTGGAACCTTGACATAGACCTTGGAGGAATTGAAATACCAGTTCAGAAAGAATCATGAAGGAGATGAGGTTGAGAACCTCCTAAGAAACTTTAAAGTTACCTACCAAGCTTAAAGCAGTCCAAAGCCAAGGATAGGGTTCATATGTGTCCTCTCTTAAAGGGTTGCTTAAGCCACATATTGACTAACCTGCATGCTGAGGAAAAGGAGGGCTAGCAACACTTTAAAAATACAGATATTAATTATTAATTTATTTTATTATTTGATGATCATGTTGGATTTTAATTTTATTAATCTAACTTCTTTATTTCCTTGGATTTTAAATAATCTTAATTTTGAAATGGAGGCAAATGAAGCATATAAACCAAAAATTGCAATCAATAATTAAATTTTAAGAATTCAAGAAACAATTTCATTATCAGTTCCCTACTTTTATCATTAGATCATCCTTAGTGTTTAGATCTGGTCTCAGGATGATAATGTAGCACTTGGGGAAGAAGATGCAGCCCAGCAGTCCACCACTGGAGGCCAAGATAGAGAAAACCTGCATGGCCACCATGTATTTTCCTTTGGTGCTCAGGTAGGTGGGGAGGAAGGAGATCCAGACACTGCAGAAGACCAGCATGCTGAAGGTGATCAGTTTGGCTTCATTGAAAGCTCCAGGCAGATTTCTGGCCAGGAAAGCCACCATGAAGCAAATAGCAGCAAGGAAACCCATGTAGCCAAGGACAATATAAAACATGGTGACAGAGCCTTCATTGCATTGAAGAATGATCTCTCCAGGCTGGGAGTGCAGATCAGAGTCAGGAAATGGGGGAGAAACTCCCAGCCACATGATACAAATGAAAATTTGGATAACTGAACAAGAAAGGATGATGGAGTTGGCCAAGCTCTTCCCCAACCACCTTCTCATTCTGTTCCCTGGTTTTGAGTCCAGGAAGGCCAACACCACCATGATAGTTTTGGCCAACACAGAAGACACGGCTACTGAGAAGACAATACTGAACATTGTTTGTCGGAGAAGACAGGTGGCTTTTCTTGGTTGGCCAATGAAGAGAAAGGAGGACAAAAAGCACAGCAGGATTGAGATCAGGAGGATGAAGGAGAGGTCCCGGTTGTTGGCTTTGACAATGGGAGTTTCTAGGTATTGAAGGAATATGATTAAAACAAGGCCTGTGGTTAGGGACAAGAGTAGAGCAATGGAGATGAGGATGATGCCCAGATGCTCTTCATAGGAGAGGAAGGTTATTCTTTTGGGGATACATTGGACTCGGTTCTCATTTGGATATTGAACATCCGGGCACTTGGTGCATTTTTCTGTATCTGAGAAAACAAAGTAATATTTCAAATTTCAAGAAAACCTTTGTATGAGATGTGATACTGAGAGATAGGAAAGCCTCAGTAAATTATATATATTTGCACTTACATTCCAGAAAAAAAATCCCCAGTATATAAAACAAAAAAACAAGAACAACAAGAAAATAAAATTAAAAGAAGAAATATCTGGTGTCACAACCTCCCTTCTCTGAGGTAGTTCACTAGATTCTTATCTTGGACTGACATTACTTTGAGTTTGTTTGTTAATTTTTAAATTTTTGACAGATGATGGACATATGTTTCTCTCAAGAATATTTAAACTCAGTTACTAATGATTGACACCCCCCCCAAATATGCTCTCAATAAACTGCTCTAAAAATACTGGACACAGGGTAAAAGTTGTCTAACGTGGTTGGATCCAGGGAGAGCCTTTTTAGAATGAATTGCACCATGCCTACTTCAGGGCAGGTGGTACAGACCCCTCCAGGGGAAAAAATCATTAATTACCCTGAAATTCAAATTATCTCCAAACTGTGAGGCCTAGAAAACCCTGAAAATGTGATTCTGTCAACAGCCCTGGGGATCCCCTGGTAACAGGGCCCTGTGTGCTGGTTGCATGGTAGGTAGCATTTGATGCATTCCTCTCTTGTTTTCTTAGCATTTATTTGTCATAGTTTTAATTTTTAATTATTGGTTTAATTGTATGCCACCAAGAATCACTTTGTGTGAAATAGCCATATAAATTTGATAAATAAAATTGAAAATAAAGAGAAGATTAATTCATGAAGAAATTCAAAAACAGGAACTGAGTCTGTTATCTGCAAAGTTTTTTTACCCTATAAAAAGGAGAAGATGAAGCAATATTTTTCCATACTCTCTAAATTTGGCAACAAATTTAAAGAGAGAATGAATTCAACATTGGTATCAATGGATATTTAGTAGATTGGTCTTTTATTAGTTCTCCTCCCGCTCCTTCTGTTCTTTAAATCCCAACACTGTATATTAGACTTTTTTTCCTTTCAGAACCATAACCATATTCCTTTATTTGGAATAAAGTGTTATAAATGTTTGTATCTCACTATTTAACAACAAAGAAAATTGGAAAGATGAGAAAAGGTGGGAAGGAAACATCAACTTGATGATTTTATGCTGAATCCTCTGTTTGGTTTTCATTTGTTCCTTGAACTCAACCTTTCTCCTGCCATTGTTCTTCCCAATTAGATATTTCAGCTGATAAAGACTTATAATCTTGATAACAATTAACTGATTAATTGAAGGATTGATTGATGTATCTTTTGGCCTATAATGTAAAGTTGGTTTACGTAAGCAAAGTGCATTGATCTGAAATCATTCCTGAAGTTATAAAGAATACTATCGGGACTTCCGGTTCCGGTTTGCGGTGCTGGCAGTCGTGCGGAGAGTCTTCTCTCTTCGCCGGCCGGTTTCCCTCCGCCGGTAGACCCTGGACAGGGTCGAAAGTCGCCCTGGAGGGGCTACCACCGCTGAGGAGGACCCTCGTCAACTGTGGAGGGGGTGGCAGCACCTTCCGCGGTCCAAGGCAGTTCCTTTGGGCCGACGGGGAAAAGCTGCATCAGCCGAAAGTCAGAATAACATCTAAGCGTTAAAGAACCACCGTGGAAGATCCAGGTGAGACCTTTCCTTTCCTCTCTTTACCCTAACTATCTCCCTGTGAAAAGCCCCTGGAATTATTTCCCCACTTTGACAGAGCAGCATTCGCTCACTTGGAAAAACAAGCTGTGGATAATAGAAACTACAAATTAATTTTTACTGACTATTTTTATTTTTGGATACTCTGGGGTCCTGAAAATTTTTTACTATTGAATTTTATTATTCTATTTACCTGTTAAACTGGACAATATTGGTTTTTTTTACTGCTTTTACTCTTTTAATTGGATAAAACCTTAGGTATCTGGAAAAAGATTTTATAGTCTACTGGGGACATCTTGTGGTGAAAGTTGACATTACAATTGTATTTTCTCTTTGATTTTGAGGCTGGGTTTGACCTTCAAATAAAAGGGAAAAGATAAAGAATTTGAAACAGCTGTGTGGAGGTGGATATGGGCTGATTGTTATTAAGCATAGCCTCCACTAAAAGACTAAAAGATTATTTCACCATGGAAATGGAGGAACCTTACCCACAGCTTGACTACAATCTTATATTGGAAAAAATCTTGGAAGTTACTGAGCAAATGAACTTTAGGATGAAAACTAAAGATGATTTTCCAGAACTACAAACTGAGGAACAGATCAACATCAAAGAGGCCTGTGTTCAACATTACATACAACATAATGAGATGGAGGAATCTTATTCACAACTTAACTACGAAAAAGCCCTTGCCCAAAAATTTCAAACTGATTTCCAGATTTCAACTGATTATTCTAGAAGTCAAAAAATAACAGAAGAGGAATCTATCACCACCAAAGAGGATTCTACACAATCCTATGAACAATTTACTGAGTATCAGAACTATGATAACTTGGACAACCAACTAACAACTATAACACTGGACAAAATTGATTGCGCTACTCAGATGAGAGCGGAAGAAGGAGAACAGAAGTATGACCAGATTGAAGTGATGATAAACATGTATAACAAAACATTGAGATTTGTTGATATAGAGGCTCTTTCATGGAAGCCTGCCTGGCACAAAAAGAAAGCCAGAGTTAGATTTAAAAATGGGATTTAAATCTTTATTTGATGGGTAAAAAAGGTTTTTTAGAGACATGGACTGACTTAATACTAACTGAGATGAAAAGTAAAGGTTTTTGGACTGATTTAATGTTTAAGATTTAGATTTATAACTGAGATGAAATTATTGGTTAGATTATAGTTTGGAATTGTGAAATGAAAAAGGTTTTAAATGAGGAGCTATTAAGACAAGAAATAGAATATATGTGTGAAATAGTGTAAGAAGGTATTTTTTGGGATAATATGTTTATTTCAGGTATGATAACCACTTTGTAATGGAATGAAAACAAGGAAAGGGATTGTGACAATGGAAGATATGGTATTAGTAAATGAAGACTTATTAGAATAAGATTTAGAATACATTTTGGAAATGTAAGAAGGTAACTGTTGGAATAAGATGCTTATTTTAGATATTATAATTATTATGTTATGTAATGAGGGAAATTAGGGATACCCGAAATGTAAATAATATGCTTAATTAAGGCTAAATTGGAATATGGTAATTGGAATTTAGTAAAGCTTAAAAACAGGATTTGGACTTGTATAGGTAAAATGTTATTGAAAATTTTTTATGGATTGATTGAATTTTATTTAGAAATGTATTAATTTGAATATGTTATATTAATTAACTATTTCAATAGAGAGGGAATCTTTAAGGAGTTAACCTGACCTGTATATGTATGATTTTGACTTTGGATAATTGATTACCCCATCTCCAAGTTGTTTCCTAAGCACTCTGTTCTAAAAAATGAAAAAAATTAATAAAACTTGTTATATAAAAAAAAAGAATACAAACGTTTCTAAGAAAACTATACATGGACGGAAACATCTAAACTGGAAAATAAAAGAGATTTCCTACACAATCCACAACATCCTTCTTTCTATCTCATCCTTCAAGATATTTTTCTTATAAATCACCTTTAGGGAAGAAATTGCACACAATTAAAATTAAGAACTAAACAATTAAACTTAAATGTATCTTTAACATGCATATTGATCAAGGTTTCCCAATGGTGTCACCCACCTTCCTGAGTGGAGATGGTCCCCTCTGGACAAGGAATGCAGTTGTAGCAGCAAACTGGCTCTCCTTCTCGAGCCTGCTTGACAAATCCAGGATGGCATTTTCCCACACATTTAGACTGAGGCAAAGACTAAACAGAAAAAGAAGAAATGCCAAAGAAAATATGTTAGGACTCACCATCCATGTAAGATGGAGGTAGACATGAACATCAGCCAAGTAGTCTCTGGGATTCACGTAGGCAAATGTGAAATCTCTGACCACTTCCAAATGGTTGCAGGAGATACAATTGCAGGAAGACGCTTCATTCAGTTTCTTTCTTTTTCTTCTGACTTATCAGATTACAATAAAGTAGCTTTCTACTTAACAAAGTCTGGAGGAATGAAATTGAGAAAAGATTTAACCATTAAGTAGCAACTGGTGTTTTCCTCTTCATAGTAGAATTAACATGTATTCCTCCATTCTTCATATATGCTTGATTTTAAAATATAATATCTAAAATACTAAATTTTAGAGTAAACTTTATTGTAAAGGATTTATTCAATTTTCATTTCATTGGATTTATTAAAATAGAATAAAACTGTGATGAAGCAAGAAACTTCTGACTAGTAGGATCTGGAAAGGTTTCTTCTGGAGTTCATAAAACATTGCAAAGGTGCTTCCCTTTGAAAGCAGTCCAAAATTATCTCCTAGTTAAGATAAAAACGAAAATTCCCTTACAGAGATGGGTTGTCAACCTTAAAGATATTCTTCATTCGTATATATATTTGTTCAGTTTATATGGCTGCCTTGCTGGTGAACTAAAACTAAAACTGGCTGACTAGTTTCTAAAACTATAGCGAGGTGAGATGGAGATGAGGTCATGAGAACGTATCCCTCAAAAAGGGTGAGTCATGGATCACTTGATGCACCACATGGGTCATGAGTGTGAGCCCTCTGTGGGAAATGGATACTCAACACAATGTATCCAACACAAGGTCCTTTCTGTTGAAAGAATACAATTAGGTGACACAATCTGACAGGGAAATACACACTCATATTTATTATAGTTTGATTTGTAGCCTGTCAGTGTGTCCTAAGGCAGCTAACAATCAAGATAAACAGTTGCATTCAAGGGATTTTCAGATGAAGTGCACTCTTACAAGCCAATTCCCAAATCTAAGTAATATTAGGTTCTCCTGCTTGAATAGGTTCTCCTGCTTAAGCAGGGGGTTGGACTAGAAGATCTTCAAGGTCCCTTACAGCTCTATTTTATTCTATTCTGTTCTGTTCTATTCCCCTCGAAATTGTCCCTTATTATTTCTGATATCAATATCTTTTTTGCACCAAAACGATGCTTCAGTACTTTAGTTTTCAAGTCATTATTATGGTGAGATGGGCAGCAAATAAATTTAATCAATCAATTCATAAACATGCTCACATCAGACCAGTCATTATTATTTTATGTGAACTAAAAGCCTTGGACCTCCTTCCTAAATTCCACTATCCCAGTGCGGGTTAAAGAGAGGCAGGTATAACTATGAACTCAGCTGATTAAAAACATCCCAGACTATGAACCTGCAATTTTGGGAGACCCTTGACTCCAGCCAGGACAAATATGAACCTTATTTCCAAATTGGACCAACAGCATCGCCATCCAGTCTGGATACCCTTTCATCAGATTCAGCCCAAACCTGAACTCAGGAACTGGTTAACAGAATTGCCTTCATCTTTGATATTTGAAGACAAAAAACTAGTGAATCTGAAGCTATTAACAGAACAAACCCTAGCATATGAGGCCCTCTCTCTTTAATGGTGATAAATTGCAGAAGAGACATTGAATGGCAATGATTTGTGTCCGAAATAATGATCCCCCAAATCTCACTTTGGATGTAGCTGATTCAGCTTACAACAGTATTCAGCATTATAGCATCTGAAGGATACCTTGGTCAATAGAACTGAAGCCTCCATATCCATCTAAGAAAATTAGAGATGTTTTACTCCACACATTCAATTCTCAGTGAAGGTTACCCACATTTTTGGCTAGGTTTAGCTCATTTGAAATAGCTTTGGGAAAAAGAGAAAAGACATAAAAAATTTCCCCACCTTGTTGAGCAACTTTAGCTGTGACAAAGCATCTTGGTTGATTATAAGTCTTTGTCTTTCAAAACTCCCCATTCGCTTGTCGATGGGATCCTCCTTGGGGAGAACCACCCTACTAATGATCTTCAGATCTGCTGCTATGTCTCCATTCTGATCCAAGTACACTTTCAGCAGGGAAAGATTGTACAATTCCCTCTTCTTTAGAAATGGATGGAACTAGAATGGAAACATCCAGGAATTTAAAAAGCAGAAATCTGAGGGTTTCTTTTTTTTAATCTCATATGGTCTTTTTACATTTGAATCTTTCTTGTACTGTTGTTTAACTTGCCAATATTGGGAGTTGGGAGAAATAGTGTTGCCAATATCTTCAAAATTCAAGAAGTATTCAGTAATACTTCTCAACCATATAGTATATTGTCAAAAACTATAGTGAGAAGATATAATTGACAGAAATTGTCAGTAACAGGGAACATTTTAGGAAAGTCACAAATCAACTGAAGAAAACCCCCAAATATTTAGAGTATTCATAAATCCTTGAAAACAACAGGGTGATTACCAGGAAGCAAGGATTTGTTAAGAAGAAAGTTGCAAGGCTAATTTTCATTCAGGTAGAGGAGACAGGAAAAATGACCAGATGAACTAATTCTATTTTATTGTAAGACTACATTAACAGAATCTTGATAGTGTGAAAGTACAACTTTTTCACCATCTCTTTTGACAGTCTAAAAAATTGGGGAGGATCTTTTCTGAGTTTCTTTCTCTGTCTGTTATGTAGCTGCTGGTTCCCTCCCCCACATCTTCCCTATGCAGCATCTCTTTCTCTCGTTCTTCAAATTCATTCCCACACATCTTTACACTTCTTAATAGATCGTGTGAATGCTGGTGGTATAATTTGTTTTTAGCAAATAATTAACAAAATGCTTCATGGTATGAGATAATTAAGTGGATAAAACTGTCTCAAAAATTGTACTCAAATAATTTTCAACCTTACTGATAAAATTGGGGAGTTATGAAAAACAATTAGACCTTGGTCATTGATTCTTCCATATTTTCATTAATAAAGGAAGTAGATAAATCGTGATTTTTGTGATGCAAAAATTATAATAACACTTGGACAAAGTTACTTTTATCTCCTTTGATTGTATGAATTAATGAATGGCAGCTACAATCTGTATTAAGATTTCATTTGTAGTTTTTCTCACATTATTCTATATGTAGAATGGTTACTGATTATAATAAAATGGTAGTAATATTTTAATGATATGATAATAAACATATTATTTGATGTTAATGTCATTTATGATCCTGTGGAATCATACAAGGTCCTCTTGAAGGAACCTCACTTGGAGAAGACATTGCACAAAATTTTCAGCAACTTTAGTCAAGGACAAAGAAGGAGAGGAAGAAATCAAAGGAGCTGCTTTAAGCCTTGAGGAAAGACATCAAGCAGAAGAGCCATGAATAGAATAGAATAGAATAGAATAGAATAGAATAGAATAGAATAGAATAGAATAGAATAGAATAGAATAGAATAGAATAGAATAGAATAGAATAGAATAGAATAGAATAGAATAGAAGCTGGAAGGAACCTTGGAGGTCTTCTAGTCCAGCCCCCTGCTCAAGCTGGAGAACCTATACCATCTCAGACAAGTGATTGTCTAGTCTCTTAAAAATATCAAGTAATGGAGCGCCCACGATTTCTGAAGACAAGCTGTTCCACTGGTTAATTGTCCTCTTTGTTAGGAAGTTTCTCCTTAATTCCAGGTTGCTTCTCTCTTTGATCAGTTTCCAACCATTGTTTCTTGTTCTAGTTTACAGGAGCTTAAAATCAGAAAAAGTCTGGGAACTTTTTTTTTAATAAATAAAAGGTCTTGGTTGTTGAAGGGAGGATGCAGCACTCTTCCGATAAGTCGGAGATGTTGTACAGAAGCTTAAGATCTTCAACCACCAAGCCCAGAGAGCACAAAAGTCCCTGAAAAGGAATTTAGTTTGATGGATCCTTGTTGGGACCCCATACCTTCCACGGCTGCAGCCTTGGAGCCCCCAATCTCTCTTCACCCTTCTTCCTTCTCCTCTGGGGTTTGGACGCAGCACTTAAGGCATGGGCCAGAATCTTAATGACACTGTAAGTAATGCCTGGATTTATGATCCGCTTTATTTTTTTTTTCTCTTTGGTCTCCAGTGGTGCTTTCTGGGTGCATCTTCTCTGGCCTTTGACAGAAAAGGTGTGTTTTGAAACAGAACAGTGAAAATACTCATCTTGAAACTCATGCTCCACAAAGAAAGGATCTTTATAGGCAGCATCTTGTCTCCAACTCTTTTTCCACTGAAAAGGAAAGGTCCAAATACTATGGACGTGCTTGAGATACCATTCCTTTCGCATGAGATATACTCCAAGCATTGTCATGATCCAGACTTTTCCTTCATTGGGTCCTGGCAAACCTTCAAATGTTGAATGGAAAGGAAGAATTCTGTTCCAAATGGAAGCAAATTCTATGAAGTGAACAAAGACGTTGACTTGACTCCACTTAGAGAGGGCATCCCTGAGGAGTGCTGTATGTCCAGTAGTTGAGAATCGTTGTGATATAACAATACAAATTCTATTCCTGAGAAGCACTGGAGTAAAGGTTCTCATGAAATTCTCTCCCTTCTCTGTGTCTGGAGCAAAGAGACCAATCAGGGTCCATCCAAAATGGAGAAGCAATAGAACAATTCCTGGGTACTGGAATCCTTCTTTGGGGAGCATCGGATGGAAAAAAGGGAATTGACTTTTATCACTCAGAGCCTCTGAAGCAATTCTATCACTGACCTGAAAAAACAATGAAGAATTCTGTGTTATATTTGGGGTCCTACCAAGTCCCAATTTTTAGCTTTTAATGAATCCAATTTTTTTCTCATGCACATATTAGAACAGTTTCTTGTTGATTAGACATTAGGCCATATCAAGATATAGAATGTAAAAGACAGAACATTAACAAAATAACATGTAAATGTAGAATTAAAAAAATAGTGCAATAGAATAAGCATAAAGAATGAAAAGAGTATTTCTTTATGACCTCAGAATTTACCACAATTGGACTATAATTTCCTCCCAAAAAGGGCTTTATTATATATAGTTTTTCAATTCTGAACAAAGGAAATATGTTTATTTTTAATATTAGGATCCCAATAGGTTATTTCTCTAAAGTGCAGTCCAAGATTTTGATCTCCCTCTTTCTTATACAAGTGGCATTCATAATAATAGATGTATTACATCTTCTATCTCTGGAGCTCCACAAATACAAGTATATTCATTGTAAGATTTGGAAGATTTAAGTCAATATTTGTCAATTTGGAAGGTACATTTGTAGCAGCTATTGCATTTCAATGTGCCAACCTTACAGACGATGGTTATATTTTTCCTTGTTTTGAAAATCTTGGATTAGTCAGTTATACACTTCAAGAACTTTTTAATTGAAATTTGTTTTTTGTAACAGAGTTTGGGGACTCTGACAGTTTCCATACCATTAATTTTATTAAAAAAATATATGCCCTAATTTTATAAATTGTATAAATTCTCAGTTCAGCTCTCACGACAGCAGCTCAAGTCATTTTATCAATCCTCAAGATACTTCTCAGATGATGTAATGGGATTTGTTCTAGAAATGGAATAAATTAAATCTCAAATTCATAATTCAGGCTAAGGAAGCTCCATAGCTATGATTTTTTAACATTCTTTTAACAATGCATTCACTTGTGCCTTTGGTCTAAATGAACTCCTTTAACGTTGAGGGAGCCCAGATCCAGTCACAGAGAAAAGGTAAGGAAAGGTGTGAACTTGCTCTGTTGCCTCATCTACTAGCCCTATATGGCAATGATTTCATTTTCCAAAGACCATAATTTTTGATTTTGACATATGGTAAGAATTAGTCCTATTTGTCATGGTTCCAATGAGCCCAAAACACACTCTCAAGCGAGAACATAAAGTAATTGGTTTGGAAGGGACCATGAAGGTCTTCTAGTCCATCCCTGCCCATAACAAGTGATCCTATACCATTCCAGACAAAATGAATTTCCAGTCTCTTTTTGAAAACCTTAAGTAATGAAGCACCCACAACTTCATGAGGCAAGTAGTTCCACTGATTAATTGTTCTCACTGTCACTGGATTTTGAGCAGGGTCAATATTCTGAGTTCTATTTTAAGGGCAGTCAATTTCTTCCATAATATTTCTTTGTTTACTGTGTCAAATGCTATAGAGGCAGCAAACCATTATTTCCTCTGACTGATATTTTTATAGTTAGATGGTTCAGGACAAAACAATTGTCAAATCTACTTAAAGACTGCTCGTGCTTCTACAAGGAGAAGCTGGCATGTATTTAAACCACAATATCTGTTAGACAAATGGGCCTGGAATTGCTAGGGTCTTTTTTATTCCATTTTTTTAATATATAGGAACTACAATTGCCATCTTCCACCCAAATGGGTATGGCAAGTATTATTTATATATGTAAATGAAACTGCCAATAGAGGGTCCCACCAGCTGGGATATTTCTTGAATTGTTCAGCTGGCAGAAAAGCTTCTCCAGGGGCAATATTGTTCTTCCGACCTTTTATGATGAATTTGATCATGAGCATTTTAGGGCAAAAATAGTTAAGATGTTGAATAATATATTTTTAGCTTTTTTATATATAAAATGGTTAATCAATGCTAATGCTCCCTACAGATTCATAACACATATGTTTCATCAGCAGTAAGAAAGATAATCCAGTGGAACTCTGTTTATAAATCTGGGATTTATTCATGATTGAGAATATCATTATTTTGGCTAATATCGTGACACAAATGTGAGCTTTCCATCGGTGCTACATCAACTCATTGTGCAGAAGGCTCTGATTCAACACAGAGCTTCTCCTCACCTTCACAAGTGTGCTGCAGAAGCCCTCAAAGCATTCAGGATGGTGTCATGGTGTCATGTTTCTGTTCTGAACCTTCCTCCTCCCTCCCTCCCTGCCACTGTTACCTCAATCCCCAGTCATGAAACCTACAAAGGCCACAGTGAAAAGGAGTTATTGAATTCCATAGAGAAAAAAATGGTTTTGATCTATCACTCACACATCAATTTACCAGATAGAGGAAAAACAAACACAAACCTGGGCGACTTTGTAGGGGCCTCCTAATGTTGACATCTGGATGGAGATGTCTTCAGCAGCTCCATCAAAAAGAGGCAAAAGTTTGTCCTTCCTTCCACAGCTGTAGTTGGGAACATTGGCTTCTCCAGAAGAGAGCATGTCCAGCAAGGCATCTGAAGTGCCGAGGGTGTTATAATAGTTGTCATGGATGTTGTAGCCAAGTGTGCGATTGTGCAAGAGCTGGTGATTTTTATTAATCACTTCAATGTTGAAAATCATCTGCAGTATTCTTTCCTCTTCATAAGGTAAACTAGTGTAAAACCATGCTCATGTTAATATTAACATCAACAGCAAAAACTAAATACCTTTTCTCTACTTAATCCTCTTTTTCTGCATAAGCTAACTGAGACTTAATCCAATATTGATCCCAAATCAGAGGGGAATGATAGCTACCCATCACCGTTTAATATTGTAAATGTTGAGAAGATAGGATGGAGATAGTTCTCCAAAAGGATTAAAATTAGAAATATTCTATTTGTAACAGTATTACTTTTCATCAGCCCAGTAAACAGGTTGCAGAATATTTCAGTGATTAAAGTAGCACAATCATAAAAGGAAGAAGATATTTGATAAGTGACCCAGGAAAACTGTTCTAAAAACAAGTCATCCTCTATTCCTATAAAAATCAGGCATAGAATATCAATCAGTGGGTATAAAAATATGGAAATGACCAGGGCAGTGGAAACTTAAACAATCACTCCTTTCAACAAAATTTAGTATTCAAGTCATGAATTTAGGATTGAACAGGGAGAGGAAAATAAAGTGGACTTTTTTCAGGTTTTAATTGCCTCATGTTTGGATTGGAGCCTCTCCCAGAAAATAAGACCAAAGAGGGAAGCCGTGGAAATCAAAAGGATTAAAAAAATTAGTTAGGTCCTGCAATATAAGAGTAAGTGAAATAAAAAAAGGAAAAAAAAAGAAGAGTGTTAGAACTGCAGATGGAGGGAATGAAACTCCATCGCTTGACTTACAGCTGAATCTGACTAGAAGGAGCCATGTTGAAAGGAAATGTTGCAGGTGCTATTTCTGATGGAGAGATGACTATACCAATGAGAAGATCTCCTGGCCTATAATAGCTCCATGGCTTTTCTCCATCCTGGTGGTCCAAATTCAGTGGGCACTTCATTCTCAGCTTCCCAGAGAGTGGCTGGGACACCAGCAGCATCAGAAGCAGAAGCAGGGGGTCCATAATTCATGGGGCTGAATCAATCTCCTTCCTCTTTCTAAAAAAAAAGAATTAGAAGAATTCAAAGCACTCTGACAGGATGGAATAGCCAGTGTCTTTCCAGAGATGAACCAAGATTCACCTGGAAGAGAGAGAAAATACATTCAAGAGCACAGGTCCTGTCTGTCCTGTAATGTGAGCCACAAAAAGCATAACCTGTTGTATTTATCCTTTTCTGATGCAAGATCCCTTCCATGTTGCTTCAGTCTGATGTTTACATGAAAGGCAGTCACTGGAGACATAGGAGAAGAGGTCTCAGAGACAGGGATGGTGATGATTGCAGTGAGAAGGAGCTTCTGCTCTTGAGACCCTGAACTTCTTCCATGTAAGGAGGGGTAGCTGGAGAAAAGGACGTTAGAGAAAACTCACAGATAGATCCCTTGGGGCAGTGTTCTGTAGTGGTCTTAGTCCTTCCTGTTAGGACATGTCCAGAAAGTCATGCTGGATGGAGATAGTTCAACAGCCAGGAAAGTGACTTCTGCTGTCCTTCAATGGGGTCTCTTGCCTCCAGAGGCTGCTAGGGAAGGTCACCCAGAGTTAGGGAGTTTGGTGCTATTCTAGGTTGGTGACCCTTAACTCTAGTGCTGCCTGTGCTTTATCTCCATGGAAGCACTCAGTATCCTTGAACCCAGCCTAATGTTAAGAGTTTGGGATTTTCTTTTCAATGAGATCTCCATGTATCTATCCTAATTTGGAGCTGATTTTATAATTCCTTGTAACTGAAGTGAAATTTCATTTGCCATCTGTTCTAGAAAGATCATTTTTTTACATGAGAGCTGGCTAAGAGGCAGGAAAGTGACAGCCTGGGATACCACCATTGGCACAGAGAGAGAAAATTGAAAAGTGGGTTTAGTTTCCTTGACACTTTCTGTGTTGTCTTTCCATACTGATACAATGAGAGCCATTAAATTTTGACATTTCTTGGTTTAAATAAAACAATTGTGCTGTTATGCCTGCAATTGAGATGATCACAGTGCCCGCGGTGTGGTGGATGGTGTGACCTGATTTCTTGCCACAATCACCCGGAAGTTGGTTTAGGGGGACCTGGTGGCAGTTTCTCTGGTTGTGTAGATGCACTTGGTGTTTTGCAGCTCCTGTGACATTCCCATCTCTGAGGCTTTCTTTGTCCAAGTGGATGTGTAACATGGCTTCTCTTGTCCATGATGTTACCTGCCATGTCTCCCTTAAGCCTAGTTGTGCCCAGAGGGGAGGAAACCTCTCCTCAGTTGCAAATGTGGCCACCTACTTTGTGGGTTTGCCTCAGGTGAGAGCCCGGGGAAGTGGAGGAGGGTTGGCTGTGGTCATCCATGGTTTATTATAGGCTCTAAACAGGTTGCACCTAGAGCTTTCTTTTGTCTCAGGGGGGTTGCAAGAAAATTTCCCCAGCCTGCTGAAGTATTTTGTGTGAATGTGGCCCTTACGAGAAGATCAGGGCCACACCCAGGTTCAACCTCCAGAAATAAACCATGGTTAAAAGTTGCAAGTGTGAATGCAGCCATTGGTGAAGTGAGCAGGTTAAGTCGGTTGCATGGCTATGACCAGAGGTAGTCTGGTGTAGTGGTCAAGGCGTCAGACTAGTAACCAGGATACCATGAGTTCTAGTCCTCCCTTGGGCACAAAGCCAGCTGGGTAAACCTGGGCCAGCCAACCTCTCAGAGCCCTGGGAAAGAGGCAATGACAAACCACTTCTGAAAAACCCAGTCACCTATGGTCTTCCTGATTACTTACACACACAGCCGGTTGAGTCTGTGGGGCTTCCTGAGTCTGGCTTCAGTCTTGCAAAACCAGCCAAGTGGACTACGATTTGCTAAATATGGGCAGATTTTATTTTAATCTGGTTGGTCTCTGTAAAAGTGGCAGGAAAACTCTAATCTTGATCATGACAGCGAGTAACAAGTCCTCATGGAGGCTGCAGACAGGCTGATGAAGTTGGGGTCCTGGAAGGGCAGGGGGGCTGCAGGAGGTGTTGTCCCTTCCTGTCAAGGGGAGGGAGGGCGTGCTGGAAAAGAGGAAGGCAGGTGGAGCCCCTTTGTGATTCGGCTCAAGCAGCCTCAGGCATGGTTGGAAAACATTTCTTTGAGAGCGAAGCCTTCCTAGCAGACAACAAGGGTGGGAGAGCAGCAGTGACATCACAGCAAGGGTGGTTCCACAAATTGGGGGGTCCAAGTCAATGCACCCCCTTCTGTTAGCAGCACAGTGCAGCATGGATGGTCAGGCAGGAACCCCTTCAGGAGGCGAGTCCCGGGCACCTGCAGGCTAGGAGAGCTCACCTGAGTCTAGAGTGTTTGCACCCCTGTTTGTATTTGGCCAGGCTCAGCACACCCAGCATTGGTGGGACCCTCTCAGTCCCCTTTGCAGGACTCAGTTGCAGAGACCCTGCAAGTGTGTTGTGTGAGTGTCCCACCAGGTGCCTGACAGATGTGCGTGCTCTGCAGAATTAAACTGACTGAGTCAAACTCCACTGACCATCGTGGAAGTGTGTGCTCTCCTTAACCTGGATTGGGGAGAAACCCTCTTTCCTGAGCTGTGTGGAGTCATCAGCTGAATTAATGGGTGAAGTTGTTCACAGCTCATGTTTAGGCCGTCCAGGTTTTTTCAGGCATTTCTGCACTATTTTTAGCAAGCTGGGCACATCTCAGCCTGGCACTGGCCACAGGGAGGGGCAAAGGTTTTGGGCTTCAGAGGGAACCAGATTAAAAGTGGCTTCTTTCTCCCTTGCATTCCCAAAGAAACCTCTAAGGAGCAGGGGACTTTGATCATCCATAGAGCCCCTGACAATATTGACTGAGATTTTAAAACTTTAAATATAAAGTTTAATTAAAATTTAAATTAAAATGATATTAAAATTCCAGTAGCTGGGAACCTTGTCCTGTGCCAATGTGTGAAGAAAGTTCATCATGCTAAGCCAGTATCTGATTTAGATATCTTGGCATGATACATTATGCCAATGTAGCAGTTCTCTTCCCTTAACCTAAGTTAAGGGTGTTGTGTGAACTCACCCAGATTTACAACAAACTATCTATGTGATGGCCAATGCAGTATGTTTGCACAGAAGTTCCCCTTTTCCCAACCATTGCGTTGTCTTATGTGTTATGTCTGGGGTTTCACTTGGAGAAGCATTCTTGATTCCTTTTGCTTTCTTGACCTTTCTTGCACGCTAGCAGGTTCCTAAGGATCAAGGCCTTTCTGCTTTGAGATTGTATCTTCTTAACACAAAGATGTTAGGGAAGGAAACTTTCAGCCTGTCCTTCAAAGGCAAAGCACTTCCTGAAAACCTTGCCAAGGTCTCTGGCTCAGCTCCACCTGGGGCCTTTCTGACCACCTTCACCCAGTCAGCTGAGGCTGTGAGCCTTGCTGTGCCTGGCTCTGTTCTTGCAAGCTGCAGAGAGGTGACAAGAATCTCCCAATCCTGACAAGGAGAATGGGTTTCAAGTCGTCATGAAGTCATCATGGGTTCTTTATTGAAGAAATGTGGGGTTTGGGGGGAGTAAGGGGAGGGTCAAAACCAGGGAAAGGTTTCAGGAAGCTCATCTGAAGCTCCCACCTTAGCATGCAGTGTCTGGTTTCCCAAGCCTAGCAAGAGCCAGGAGAGCTTTGCAGTCTCCCAACAGCCTGAGGATCAGGCTGGAAAGCTTCAAAAGCAGCCGCCATTTCTACAAGGGCTCATCAGAGTATTGCAAATGGTGGCCACTTCCGGCAGCCGTGGGGATCAGTCCCAAGCACTGCAGGGTCCTGTTGGGGGAGAGATCGAAGGGGGAGAGAGGGAGGGCACTGCAGCATTCCCATGGTCAGTCTGAAGGGCAAATGACCACAGGGGCATTGCAGACATCATAACTTTGAAAGAGTTTTGTATATAATTTTCAGGCATCCATCATAATTTTGAATATTTGTTAAATAGCCTTTCAGATCATGAGTACTAATAACTATTCAATTTCACTGCAATATAAGTGCTTTTAACTAATACCAAAATTAATCTTAATACAAAGTGTTTTTTATTTCAGCTCTCTAAATTCGATAAGCTCTTTATCCACACTATTTCTTTTAATGTCAGGGGTTTATCTCAGGGGTTGCCACAAAGAAGAGGGGGTCAAGCTATTCTCCAAAGAACATGGAAGGACAAGAAGCAACGGATGGAAAGTAATCAAAGAGAGAAGCAACCTGGAACTAAGGAGACATTTCCTGTTAGAACAATTAACCAGTGGAACAACCTGCCTCCAGAAGCTATGAATGCTCCAACACTGGAGGTTTTTAAGAAGAGACTGGACAGCCATTTGTCCGAAATGGTATAGGGTCTCCTGCCTGAGCAGGGGGCTAGACTAGATGACCTCCAAGGCACCTTTCAGCTATATTCTATTGTATCCAATTTCACTGCATCTTCCTCCTTTTTATCTGTTTTTAGTTTCCATTTCATATTTTCCTTCTGTCAAAGTCTTGAATTTTTCCTTCATTTTAAATAGAGATAGAGATAGAGATAGAGATAGATAAACACTCTTTCATTTTCTCCTACTCTGGGCTGCATCTGACCGGAGTTTCCTAAAAGAGAGAAGATTTCGCCTTCTCCAGTTCTGAGCCAAGGCAAAAGCCCCGCCCCTCTCTCTCCCTCGTGGCTGCTTTAGTCCTAGCCTGTCCCAGTCGTCATGGCAACCCAGCAGCAGCCAATCAAGGAGGAGGGAAGACACAATGGTTGCCTGGGAGCTCAGCCACCAATCAGACTCATGGAGAAGAGGTTGAATGAGCAAAGACAAAGGGGGGGGGAGGGACAGGAAAATATCCAATAAGGTTAGAAAATTAAAAAGGTTTCCTGATGAGAAAGAGGCAAAAACTGCCAGAAATGCAGAGGGAGGGGAGGCCGAAGTCCTGGAAGGGCCTTCCCCCCACCCAGAAATGGCTGCAATGAAGAGCTTCTCCTCTGGGGGGGCTTGGGCAAGTGGGGGGCAGCGGCTGCCCAGGAGAGCTCGGCTGGAGGGACTTCAGGGGCCACGAGGGTACTCCCAGGATGCCCCTTCCTCAGAGCCCCAGAGGGTCCCTCCAGGGAGACCCCCCTCACCTTTCCCTCCCCAGCAACGCCGGATCCCCCTTTGGAGACAAAGGCCCTGCATGGCTTCTCCCCGACAGGAGCCTTTCCTGGAAACACATGAAGAGGAACCGGAGCTTCACAAACCCCCATTGGCTGCATTTCCCCCTGAAATGCAACTCCAAAGCCCATAATCCAGGTTAGTCTCTTCCCAGAATGGGGGTTGTGAAGGGTTCCCCCAGTTCCCCTCCTCCTTCCTGAGCCTTTTCTATGGGCAACGTCACAAGTCTGGGCTTTGCTTTTCCCCCTCGGTGCCCAATGTGTGGAAGGGAATGGCAGTGGAACATGGGTCCTTTCCTTCTCTTTCTTCCTTACGTGGGGTGAAAGGCAGCCTTTATTTCTCTCATTTATCTCTCTCTCATTCTTTGTACATGGGTGTGATTTAAAAAAAAATATATGTCAAGTCCTGATGACTAGTTTTTAACTAGCAGATTTTTTTTATTTTATTTTGATCCTGGTCACACTATTGCATCAATCTTTTAACTTTAACTTTTAATTTTAACTCAGTAGGAAGCAATTCCAGTTCTGTGACATGTTCAGGCATTAAGTAGTCCCTGGGGTTTTCTCTATAACCGCTATGCCAACAAATATCAGATTTCTTTTTCTTCAGCCACAGGTGCCATTTATTCCCTCTGGGGCCAATTTCAAGCATGGAGCTTTCCAACCTCTCAATTCCTGCTGACAGATTTAATTCTAGCTCTGCCCTATCATTTTGAATCCTATGGGGATTATTCCCCTTTCATTTCTCTCCAGAGAAGTGCCCAACAAACTTTGAGTCCAAGAACTAGTTGAATTAGCCGGGGATCTCTGGTGAGAGGGAGAATTATTATTATTCTCAAAGTTTCAGCTCTGCTCTTTGGCCGAATCCTCCAGGGGAGACTTTGGGCAGAGACAGATGGAATCAGCTGCAGTTTCTCTGCAGATGGAATCAGCTGCTTCTCTCTCTGACCAGGGAGTCCCAAAATGGAAATATTTGCTGGTGGAGAACTCGGCTTTAGGCAAAAAGCATCACTGGAAGATTTCAGACTTGGGACTTCCCTCCCCACTCAAGATCAGGGCTGTCTGTCTTCCTTCACATCAAAGTGTGCCACCCTGGGGAAAATAAGAGCTGAATGCCAATGCAGCCGAGTTTCTGCCTGCTGGGGTCACCCCCCCCAAAAGAGCCCCCTTTTCCATCTCCTTTCCCCAAATGTGAGCTCTTTCTTCAGCCCCACCTTGACTCCCTTGTGCCCCCACCAAGCCCCTCTTTAACGTATAGAAGTGTTGGGGGTCCCACGGCCTTCCAGATGTGGCTGGGTAACATTTTTCCCTCTGGCTGGAAGCCTCTTCCCCTTCGATCCTTCCCCAATGGGAACCTGCAGTGCTTGGGCCTGATTCTCAGGTCTGCCGGAAGTGGACACCATTTTCAATACTCTGACAAGTCCTTGTAGAAATGGCGGCTGCTTTTGAAGCTTTCCAGCCTGATCCTCAGGCTGTTGGGAGACTCCAAAGCTCTCCTGGCTCTTGCTAGGCTTGGGAAACCAGACACTGCATGACAATGGGGCAGCTTCAGATGAGCTTCTTTAAACCTTTTCCTGGCTTTGCCCCCCCCCTTACTCCCCCCAAACCCCACATTTCTTCAATAAAGAACACAAAAAAAGCTGGAAGAGACAAACTTTTTCATCTTAAACTGCCCCGTCCCACAAATTAGGTGCTAAAACTAAACTCCCCACCTCTGCCCTCAGATCTCTATCCCCGTTAACACTTTGCTAAATATACTGAATGCCTGAAACAGAAGAACAGAGTTGAAAGGGACCTTGGAGGTCTTCTAGTCTAACCCCTGCTGAAGGAAGAAACCTCACCATTTACCATTTCAGACAAATGGTTGTCCAATCTCTTCTTAAAAACCTCCAGTATTGAAGCACCCACACCTTCTGGAGGCAAGTCGTTCCACTAATTAATTGTTTTGTCAAGAGATTTCTCCTTAGTTCTAGGTTGGTTCAAAATCTGTAAGTTACTTACTTTGACTCTAGACTAGAGAGTCAAAGAATAGAAAGAAGGAAGGAAGCAAGCAAAGAAAATGTTTGCTCTGTGTTGACAATGCTGACTGTGATGTCAGTGATGCTCAACAGCCTCCCCCCCCATGTGAGGAGGGCCCCACCCTCAGAAGAGAGGTTTCTGATCGCACCCAAGGCTGCCCTGAATGGATTGGGTTGGGGGCTCTGCCACCCATTGTTTCTTCCAGAGTGCCCTCCCTGCCCTTGCCAGGAAGGCCCACAGGCATCCTATAGACTCTCAGTCATTCCTGGCTCTCCAGGACCCGTGATTCATTGCCCCATCCCCACAGTTGCCTTCATGAGGACTTGAAAACCATTCTCCTTGTCAGGATGGGGAGATTCTTGTCACCTCTCTGCAGCACAACCAGCTGCAAAAAATTGGCCCAATTTCAGTGAGTTGGAGACCACAAGGCTGGGCTTGCAAGAACAGAGTCAGGCACAGCAATGGCTTGTGAAGAGAAGCAATGGCTTCTCCCATCCTGTCAATGTTGCAGTGCTGGACAGCTATGGACCCTGAATCCGAAAGCAGATTCTTTAAGTTTCAAATTCTCTGTGCAGATGTACTGTATTGGCCATCACATAGATGGTTTGTGGGAAATCTAGGTGAGTTCACAAAACACCCTTAAGTTCTGGGTAAGTTTACACAACATCTTTAACTTCTAGGTTAAGGAAAGAGAACTGCTATGTTGGCATAATGTACTGTGCCAAAATCTATATAATTCAGATGCTGGTTTAGCATGATGATCTGCTACATACATTTGCACAGGAGAAGGTTCCCAACTATTGGAATGTATGAGATGAGATAAACATGTTTTAAAATCTCAGTCCATATTGTCAGGGGCTTTAGGGTGGATCAAAGATGAGTCCCTCGCTCCTTCGAGGTGGACATGCAAGGGAGAAAGAAGCCACTTTTAGTCTGGTTCCCTCTGAAGCCCAACATCTTTGCCTCTCCCTGAGGTCAGTGCCAGGCTGAGATGTGTCCAGTTTGCTAAAACTACTCCAGAAATGCCTGACAAAACGTAGATGACCTAAACATGAGCTGTGAACTTCACCTGTGGTGGTTCCTGGCTGACCATCAGTGCTACCAAGCAAAAGGAGGGCCTTGACCCCAAGTGCATGGAACCCCCCTTGCTGTGATATCACTGCTGCTCTCCCACCCTTCTCATCTGCTAGGAGGACTCCTCCCTCAAAGAAACCTTTTCCAACCATGCCTGAGGCTGCCTGAGCTGGATTGTGTAGGGGGCTCCACCTGCCTTCCTCTTTTCCAGCACACCCTCCCTGCCCTTGACAGGAAGGGACAACCACCTCCTGCAGCCCTTCTGGTGTTCCAGGACACCAATTTCATTGGCCTGTCCACAGCCTTCATGAGGACTTGAAACTCGCTGTCATGATCAGGATTGGAGTTTTCCTGCCACTTCCACACAGAGCAACTAGTTTTTTTAAAAAAAATCTGCCCGTGTTTAGCAAATAGGAGTCCACTCAGCTGGATTTGCAAGACTGTAGCCAGACTCAGGAAGGCCCACAACCTCGGCGAGCTGTGTGTGAAAGTTATTTGAAACACCATACAGTAGGTGACCCGGTTTTCCAGAGCTGGTTTGCCATTGCCTCTTTCCCAGGGCTCTGAGAGGTTGGCTGACCCAGGTTTACCCAGCTGGCTTTGTGCCCAAGGCAGGACTAGAACTCATGGTTTCCTGGTTACTAGTCTGATTCCTTGACCACTACACCAGTCTGGCTCTGATCATAGCCATACAACCCATTTAACCTGGTCACCTCACCAATGGCTGAATTCTCATTTGCAACTTTTAATCATGGTTTATTTTTGGAGGCTGAACCAATGAGTCAGTGAATTATGAATCTTAATTTAGCAGGAACTAGTTGAACAATCTTGTATAACAAATAAGCTGGAGACACTTCTTGTAAGGACCACATTCACACAACATACTTCAGCAGGCTGGGGAAACGTTTTTTGCAGACACCCAACCTTGGGCGAAAAGACAGCTCTAGGTGCAACCTCCTGAAAGCCTGTAACAAACCATGGATGACCACAGCCACCTCTCCGCCACTTCCCTGGGCTCTCACCTGAGGGAAACCCACAAAGTAGGTGGCCGCATTTCCAACTGAGGTTTCCTCCCGTCTGGGGGTACAACTAGACTTCAGTGAGACAGGTAGCCAGGCAGTGAGAGTGGAAGCCAAGACCTGAACAGTGGGACAACTTTCAAATGATGGACCTGGGATATTGGTCATCCCATGGTCCTCATTGGAAGGGTGGACCTGCCCATCCCATCAGCTCCCCGGCCACTCAACCCCCCCCCCAGTTTTCCCTAGGACAAGCTGTCCATATTAACATCCCCCCTCCAGATAAGAAACATAATCTATCAAGAATCGACCAAGATAAACCAGAACACAGGGACTCCGAACTATAAGCACTTGGAAGTCTTCTGGGGAGGATAAACAAAGCCTCAGAGATGGGAATGTCACAGGAGTCGCAAAACTCCGAGTGCATCTACACAACCAGAGGAACTGCCACCAGGTCCCCCTAAACCAACTTCCGGGTGGTTGTGGCAAGAAATCAGGTCACACCACCCACTGCACTATGGGAGCTGCCACCATCTCAATTGCAGACCTAACAGCAAAATTCTTTTATTTATACCAAGAAACATCAAAATTTAATGGCTCTCAACATGGAAAGACAACACAGAAAGTGTCAAGGAAACGAAAACTTCTACCCACTCGACAATTTTCTCTCTCTGTGCCAATGGTGCTATCCCAGGATGTCACTTTCCTGCCTCTTAACCAGCTCTCATGCAAAAAATGATCTTTCTAGAACAGATGGCAAATGAAATTTCACTTCAGTTACAAGGAACTATAAAATCAGCTCCAAATTAGGATGGATACAAGGAGATCTCATTGAAAAGAAAATCCCAAACTCTTAACATTAGGCTGCGTTCAAGGATACTGAGTGCTTCCATGGAGATAAAGCACAGGTAGCACTAGAATTAAGTGTCACCAACCTAGAATGGCACCAAACTCCATAACTCTGGGTGACCTTCCCTAGCAGCCTCTGGAGGGAAGAGACCCCATTGAAGGACAGCAGAAGTCACTTTCCTGGCTGTTGAACTATCTCCATCCAGCAGGACTTCCTGGACATGTCCTAACAGGAACGACTAAGACCACTACAGAACACTACCCCAAGGGGTGTATCTGTGACTTTTCTCTAATGTGCTTTTCTCCAGACACCCCTCCTTACATGGAAGAAGTTCAGAGTCCAAAGAGCAGAAACTCCTTCTTACTGCAATCATCACCATCCCTGTCTCTGAGACTTCTTCTCCTATGTCTCCAGTGACTGCCTTTGATGTAAATATCAGACTGAAACAACATGGAAGGGATCTTGCCTCAGAAAAGGATAAATATCACAGGTTATTTTTTTTTTAGCTCACATTACAGGACAGACAGGAGCTGTGCTCTTGAATATATTTTCTCTCTCTTTCAGGTAAATCTTGGTTTCTCTGTTTGAATCAGGAAAGCCATTGGATATTCCACCCTGTCAGAGTGCTTTGAATTCTAATTCTTTTTTAGAAAGAGGAAGGAGATTGATTCTGCCCTATGAACTATGGACCGCCTGCTTCTGCGTCTGCTTCTGATGCTGCTGCTGTCCCAGCCACTCTCTGGGAAGCTGAGAATGAAGTGCCCACTGAATTTGGACCACCAGGATGGAGAAAAGTCACGGAGCTATTATAGGCCAGGAGATCTTCTCATTGGTATAGTCATATCTCTATCAGGAATAAAACCTGCAACATTACCTTTCAACATGGCTCCTTCTAGTCAGATTCAGCTGTAAGTCATGCAATGGAGTTGCATTCCCTCCATTTGCAGTTTTAACACACTTCTTTTTTTCTTCTTGTTTGACTTACTCTTATATTGCAGGATTTGACACATTTTTTGAATCTTTTTGATTAACACAGCCTCTCCCTTTTGCCTTATTTTCTCAGAGTAGAAACATGAGGCAAATGAAACCTGAAAGAATTCCACATTATTTTCCTCTCTCTATTCGATCCTAAATTCATGACTGAAATACTGACTTTAGTTGAAAGTAATGATTGAAATGGTTCTAATTTCCTCTTCCCAACCATTTCCATATTTTTATAACCAATTGATATGCATTGTCTGATTTTTAAAGGAATAGAAGATGAACAGCCTCTCTGGGTCACTTATCAAAAATATTGTTCCTTTAATGGTGGTTCTTCTTTAATGACTGAATTATTCTGGGCTATCAATATTAGTACTGCTAATATTAGTACTTGCTCAATAGTAGTAACTGTGAGAGGGACCTCGGAGTCCTAGTGGACAATCCACGATGTAAAAAAGATGTTGAGACTCTAGAAAGAGTGCAGAGAAGAGCAACAAAAATGATTAGGGGACTGGAGGCTAAAGCATATAAGGAACGGTTGCTGGAATTGGGTATGTCTAGTTTAATGAAGAGAAGGATGAGGGGGGACATGATAGCAGTGTTCCAATATCTCAGGGGCTGTCACAAAGAAGAGGGAGTGAAGCTATTTTCCAAAGCACCTGAAGGCAGGACAAGAAGCAACGGATGGACACTAATCAAGGAGAGAAGCAACCTAGAACTAAGGAGAAACTTCCTGACAGTTAGAACAATTAACCAGTGGAACAACCTGCCTCCAGAAGCGGTGAATGCTCCAACACTGGAAGTTTTTAAGAAGAGACTGGACAGCCATTTGTCTGAAATGGTATAGGGTTTACTGCCTGAGCAGGGGGTTGGACTAGATGAGCTCCAGGGTCCCTTCCAACTTTATTATTATTATTATTATTATTATTATTATTATTATTATTATTATTATTATTGTTGTTGTTATTGTTATTGTTATTGTTATTGTTATTGTTATTGTTATTGTTACAATAACTGTGTGTTTCTGATTTGTTTTTGAGGACTATCCCCATCCTCAACACTAACAATATTAAAGGGTGATGGGTGACTATCATTTGCCTCTAGTTTTGGATCAATATTGGCTTATTTTTCAGCTAGTTTGTAGAGAAAAAAGATGATTAAATGGAGAAAAAGTATTGTTGTTGCTGTTGCTGTTGATGCTAATATTAACATGATCATGGTTTTACACTAGTTTATCCTATGGAAATGTATTAATACTACGCATGATTTGCAATATTGAACTGGTGAGGGAGAATCCCCAGCTCCTGCACAATCTCACACTTGGCTACAACATCCATGACAACTATGATAACACCCTCGGCACTTCAGATGCCTTGCTGGACATGCTCTCTACTGGAGAAGCCAATGTTCCCAACTACAGCTGTGGAAGGAAGGATAAGCTTTTGGTTCTTGTTGATGGAGCTGACAGAGACAGCTCCATCCAGATGTCAACATTAGGAGGCACCTACAAAGTCCCACAGGTTTGTGTTTGTCCTTCCCTTTCTGTAAAGTGAGTGGCGTGTTGGTGTGTAAGCGATAGATCCAACTGTGTCTTCTCTATGGAATTCAAGATTATTTTGAATAATAATAATGATCAGTCTATACTTCGAAAGGCACTTTACTCCCTTCCAAGAAATGGCACCAAGTTAATAACACCCATTTCACTGCAAAAGCCTCTTTCTCCCAAGCAGCCCATATCCTCTCTGTTTCCAAAAGCTTTCATGAAGTGTAGGCGCAGGGCTGCAGATGCCCCCTATGCTTTTTTTTGTAGGAGGACTGTGCCCACCGCAACATCACTAGCATCAGCTTGGATGATGAAAGTTTCCTCATGTTCAGGGTGTTTAAGAACTGGTTCTGCTGCAAATAATCTTTTCACCATGGCATTTGTAAGTGTTATAAATAAGGATTGGAATATACAGTCAGGAGGAAGCAAGGATCAAAAGATACCTGTCTTTTTTTAGATAAAGATTTTATTAGTTTTCTCTTACATACATATATTAATTTTTCAACCAACGTGCTGTCTGGGTTTAAAAACAATAATACATATTCAGTTCCTAATCCTTCATTCTTTCCTCTAGCCATTGATAGAATAAATCCCAAGTTTGGTAATATTCTGTTTCTTCTTTATCTTTCAGTCTCATAGTTAATATGTCCATCTCTGCACATTCCAATATTTTTCTGATTAGTTCTTCCTCCGGTGGTAATCCTTTATTTTTCCAATATTGCGCAAAGCTTATTCTTGCTGCTGTTGTGACGTGTAAAATCAAATATAGGCTTTGTTTATTAATCTTTTCTGGCATTATACCTAATAAGAAAAATTCAGATTTAAAATCAACATGTTCTCCCAACATTTTTTTTAACCAGGCATGTATCTTTTTCCGATAAACCTTAGCTTTACCACATGTCCACCAAATATGATAATACATGTCTGAGTTATGTTTACATTTCCAGCATCTATCTGACATATTTTTAAACATTTTTGCTAATCTTGCTGGTGGCAAGTGCCATCTATAAAACATTTTATATAAATTTTCTTTATACGAGGTTGACTTTGTCAATTTATAATTTCTCTCCCATAACTTTTGCCACTTTTCTAGTTCTATATTATAACCAAAGTTTTTCGCCCATCTTATAATTGTGTCTTTAACTTGTTCGCTTTCCATTTCCAGGATCAACAAAAAATTATAAATTTTCTTAATTAATTTCTCATCTGAAGTTAACAAAGTCTTATCAAATACAGTTTCTTCTTTATAAAACCCATACAGTTTCACGTCTTTTTCATATCTATTTTGTATCTGTAACTGTGCCCACCATGACAGGTTGATACCCTGATTTTCCAATTCTTGTTTAGATTTTAAATTCCCATCTATATTTACAATCTCTCTATATGTCCACATTTTTTCAAAAGAACTGATAGTAGGTGGATGAAAAGTGCATTCCTTGTAGAAGAACCAGCAGTCTTTAGGCAGATGTGATCCACTCTTGACAATTCTTTTGTCTTGAACTATCTAACTATAAAAATATCAGTCAGAGGAAATAATGGTTTGCTGCCTTTATAGCATTTGACACAGTAAACAAAGAAATATTATGGAAGAAATTGACTGCCCTTCAAATGGAGCTCAGGATGTTGACTCTGCTCAAAGCCCTTTCTATAAGCACTGACAGTGAGAACAATTAATCAGTAGAACGGCTTGCCTCATGAAGTTGTGGGTACTCCATTAATGGAGATTTTCAAAAAGAGGCTGGACATTGCTTTTGTCTGGATTGGTATAGGATCTCTTGCTATGGGCAGGGGGTCGGACTAGAAAACCTCCATGGTCCCTTCCATCCCATTTTTGTTCATTTGTTTGAGAGTGTGTTTGGGGGCTCAATGGATCCATGAGAAGTAGGATTGATATGTACCAAAAGGTAAGACAAAAGTGTTTCCAATATGGACTTCCGGTTTGCCATGCAGCCGCCATGGATGCCTGGGAGACGAGTTCTGTCTCCCCCGTCCAGTTTCGCATCACTGGGGGACCCTGAAAAGGGTCAAAGGCCCCGTAGAGGCGACCAGCAAGGAGGGGCTCTCACTGGATCGTGGGAGAGCGGTAGCTCTCCCGCTGGACCCGGCGATCCCTCCAAACTGGCGGATGAAAACCGGCCATAGAAATATGGCTCATCACTAGGCTGCAGACAGCCGAAGTCACACTTACCATCTGGCAACTTCAAAGCAGCATGGAAAGGACTGGGTGAGATCTACCTCTCTTAAATCCTAATTGCTTTCTGTACCTACACATGCTGCTAAAGTACTTTCCTCCCTGTGGAGAGGGAAGGGAGATGTCAGCCCTCCCTCCAGACATAGCGGCGACTGACTACCCAGGGGGGTTTAAAACATTGGAAAAAATAACTGGATCCTAATTGGGAATTTATTTCTTAGAATTTGTGGATTAAAAGACTCTTTATATTTTCTATTTCCTATCTTTCTTCAATTTTTATTCCCTATTTTTATGGAAGATCTGGGTTTTTTCTTTTAAAATAGAAGAAAAAACTGAAAAGATTAAAATAACTTTGGAGAGACATCTTGTGGCTAAACGTGATATTGCAATCTGTTATTGTGCAAAAGAGACTTGGCTGACAGCCCAGAAAGTAGATAAGATACATGTAATCTTGAGAAACTCAGCTGTGTTCTTTATTGAGTGGATTTTTTTGAATGTAAAGTCTTTTAGTTTAAATATTCTATTACGGAGGAAGATCAGAAATGGATCTTCCTTATGGAAAAAAAGCAGGACCAAACTCTTTGTCTGTTGAAAGAGATTCTTCAAACCTTAATTACAGCTGGTGATGAAATAAGAAGCTACAGAAAAAAACAAGAAGACATCCTGGACATGCAGAAGCAAATTATGACTATAACTAAAGAATCATCTACACAGGATACTACAGAAAAAGTGGAACAATTAAATATCATGACAGAAGACTCAACTGCTCAACAAATACAGACAATGGAAAACACAGAAAAGAATTGACAAAAGGGAAAGAGGTAAAGATTTCCTATTTAAAACAGAAGGAGCCTGAGGATCTAAAAGGAAAACAGATGGAAGAGAAGATAAATAGATCAGGAAATGGAAAGACAAGGAAAAGATTTGCTGGATCTGCTAGCCCTCTTAAAAAAATGGCAACTGGATGGTTATCTCAACGTCAAATAATAGATATAACAACGCAAGGAGATCTGCTAGATGACCCCAAAGCAAGGACATGGAAGATGATTTGGCAAAGAAAGCAAGCTAGAATAAGACTGAAAAAGAATGGGGTTTTGATTTATAGATGAGATTTAAAATAGAATATACTTAAATAGATAAGATGGATATTATGAGAACTTAAAATAAAATATACTTAAGCAGACAAGATGTGTACTTTGAATATAAGATATTGTTATGAGTTGAGATAAAGAAAACTTTGATCAAATAAAAGTTAGAAATATAAAACACTAACAATTAAATTTGAATATTGATTTGTGCATAAAGGTCTTGTAAAGGTGATTAAGACACATATAAGCTTAAACTTCATTGATGAAAGCAATAAATATGTCTGGATGTCTTAAAACAGAATACACTTAAATAGATAAGACATGTATTTTGAGTATAAGATGCGGTTATAAGTTGAGATAAAGAAAATTTTGGTTATGTAAAACTCAGAAGTTAAAATATTAATAGGTTAATTGGAATATTGACTTGTGCATAAAGATTGGGTAAAGATGATTAAGATATATATATAAGTTAAAACCTTGTTGATGAAAGTAATAAATATGTCTTTATGTAGTAGTAAGGGGAAAAATTATTAGTTCTAAATATGAGATAGTAGATATAAAGAGGAAGAGAGAAGAAGTATTAAATGTGGAAATAAAAGAAATTTTGGTTATTAAATTTAAGATTTTAAGGTACTTGAGAATTATTAGAAAATAATAATACTATTATTGCATTATTAACTTGTTCATGTAGATGGTGAGAACTTATATAGATAAGATGTATATCCTGAATATTAGACTTTGGGAGGAATGGTGATAAAGGAATTGGGGTCATCTAAAATGTGGAAATGATAAGTATTAAACGTTAAATTTAAATATTAATGGAAAAGTAAAATTGAGAAAAAATTGATTAGATCATTGATTGTCTAAAGACTGAAAGTTAAAACAACTAAGATATATATTAACTAAAATTATTGATAAACGTTAGAAAGTTACTTTCTATTTGATTGACAGAACAAGAATTGTATTAGTTAAAATATGAGACAGTAGATATTAAGGGAGAAAGAGAAGGAATGGGGATTGTAATAGTTTGAGATCTGTACTAATGATATTTATGTGTAATAGAATTATTGTACCCAGATGCAATGTTGCTATCAAATAATTAAATGTAATATTAGAAAATCAATAAAAAAATAACAAAAAAAGTGTTTCCAATATGACATTTGGGTTGCATGTGCTGTTGAGAGGGCTCCTATTTTCATAATAATTATCTGATTATGGATAAGTCAAAGTCAAACGTTATGGTCTTTGGGAAATGACAACATTGCCATATAGGGCTAATTGATGAGGAGACAACAGAGCAAGTTCACACCTTTCCTTACCTGGGGTAACTTTTCTCTGTGACTGGATCTTGGCTCCCTCAACATCAAAGGAGCTCATTTAGAAGGCACAAGTGAATACACTGTTAATTTAAAAAAAAAAATCATAGGTATGCGGCTTCCTTAGACTGAATTATTAAATACAAAATACCAGCATTACCATTATGCACTTATAATGAGCTGAACTTTGGGATTTAATTTATATCACCACTAGAACAAATCTGATCACATCAAAATTAGGGCATATAATTATTTTGAATAAAATTAATGGTATGGAAACTGATAAGAGTCCCCAAATGCTAATAGAATAAAAAAAATTCATTTAAAAGATTCTTCATTTTATATTAGGAACTGTCGTCTCCCTGGTTTTTTTGCCACTCGAAAAAAAACTAAAAAAATGCTGCACAAAGAATCCAAGATGGTCAAAACAGAGAAAAGTAGGGCCATCTTCAGTAAGGTTGGCACACTGAAAGGCATCAGCTGCTACAAATGTACCTTCCAAGTATTGAGTTAAATCTTCCAAACTCCTTACAATGAATATACTTGTTTTAGTGGAGCTCCAGAAATAGATGTAATAATATAGATGTAAAGCAATAGGGAGAAAGCAGAACTATTTAACTCGTTTTTTGCATCTGTCTTTACACAAAGGGAAAAAACAGACCAACCTATCAAAAATAGTGCCATAAAAAACAGAATAGAAACACAAATTAAGATAGGCAAAAAAATGGTAAGTGAGCACCTGTCCAGCATAGACGAGTTCAAATCACCAGGACCAGATAGATTACACCCCAAGGTTCTCAAGGAACTGGCAGATGTGATCTCAGAACCACTGAACTATATTTTTCAAAGATCCTGGAACATTGGGGAACTACCAGAGGACTGGAAAAGAGCTGATGTAGTTCCCATCTTCAAAAAAGGGAAAAAAATAGATCCAGGAAACTACAGACCTATCAGCCTGACCTCAATACCTGGGAAGATTCTGGAAAAGATAATCAAACAACGAATCAGCGAACACATAGAGGCAAACAAAATCACTACTAAAAGCCAACATGGGTTTGTATAAAAGAGATCATGCTGACCGGCCGTACTCAGCATGTGGTCCTCAATGGAACCGCATCTACATGGAGGGAAGTGTGCAGTGGGGTGCCCCAGGGCTCTGTTCTGGGCCCAGTGCTCTTCAACATCTTCATCAACGATTTGGACGAGGGGATAGATGGGGAACTCATCAAATTTGCGGATGACACCAAGCTGGCAGGAATAGCCAACACTCCAGAAGACAGGCTTAAGATACAGGAGGACCTGGACAGACTTGAACACTGGGTATTATCTAACAAAATGAAATTCAACGGTTAAAAAACGTAAGGTTCTACATTTAGGCAAGAAAAACCAAATGTACAGGTATAGTATAGGGGGTACCTTGCTCAATAGTAGTAACTGTGAGAGGGATCTCGGAGTCCTAGTGGACAATCACTTAAATATGAGCCAGCAGTGTGCTGCAGCTGCCAAAAAAGCCAACACAGTGCTGGGCTGCATTAACAGAGGGATAGAATCAAGATCACATGAAGTATTAATACCACTTTACAATGCCTTAGTAAGGCCACACTTGGAATACTGCATCCAGTTTTGGTCACCACGATGTAAAAAAGATGTTGAGACTCTAGAAAGAGTGCAGAGAAGGGCAACAAAGATGATTAGGGGACTGCAGGCTAAAGCATATATAGAACGGTTGCTGGAATTGGGTATGCCTAGTTTAATGAAAAGAAGGACTAGGGGTGACATGATAGCAGTATTCCAATATCTCAGGGATGGCCACAAAGAAGAGGGAGTCAAGCTATTCTCCAAGACTCCTGAAGGCAGGACAAGAAGCAACGGATGGAAACTAGTCAAGGAGAGAAGCAACCTGGAACTGAGTAGAAACTTCCTGACAATTAGAACAATTAACCAGTGGAACAACCTGCCTCCAGAAGCGGTGAATGCTCCAAAATTGGAAGTTTTTAAGAAGAGACTGGACAGCTATTTGTCCGAAATGGTGTAGGGTTTCCTGCCTGAGCAGGGGGTTGGACTCGATGACCTCCAAGGTCCCTTCCAACTTTATTATTATTATTATTATTATTATTATTATTATTATTATTATTATTATTATTATTATTATTATTGTTGTTGTTGTTGTTGTTGTTGTTGTTGTTGTTGTTGTTGTTGTTGTTGTTATTACATCTATTATTTTGAATGACAATTATTTAAGAAATAGGGAGATCAATATCATGGATTGCACTTTAGAGAAACAGTCTATTGGAATCCTAATATTTTTTTAAAAATGTATTTAAAAATGTAATAAAGCCCTTTTCAGAAGGAAATTATGGTCTATTTGTGGTAAATTCTGGGATTATAAAGAAATACTATTTTCATTCTTTATGGTTTTTCTATTCTATTTATTTTTCTAAATTCTGTTTTTACATGGAGTCTTGTTAATGTTCTGTGTTTTATATTCTGTATCTTGATATGGCCTAATGACTAATCAACAGGAAATGTTCTAATATGTGCATGAGAAAAATATTGGGTTTATTAAAAGCTAAAAATTGGGACTTCGTAGGACCCCAAATATAACACAGAATTGCTTTTTTCAGGTCAGTGAGAGAATTGCTTCAGAGGCTCTGAGTGATAAAAGTCAATTCCCTTTTTTCCATCCGATGCTCCCCAAAGAAGGGATCCAGTACCCAGGAATTGTCCAAATTCTCCTCCATTTTGGATGGACCCTGATTGGTCTCTTTGCTCCAGACACAGAGAAGGGAGACAATTTCATGAGAACTTTTACTCCTATGCTTGTCAAGAATAGAATTTGTGTTGTTATATCACAACGATTCTCAACGACTGGACGTACCGCATTCCTCAGGGATGCCCTCTCTAAGTGGAGACAAGTCAACATCTTTGTTCACTTCATAGAATTTGAACCCCCTTTTGACAGAATTCTTCTCTTCCATTCAGCAATTGAAGGTTTGCCTGGACCCATTGAAGGGAAAGTCTGGATCATGACATTCATTGGAGTATTTACAATTAAAAAGGATTGGCGTCTCAAGCATGTCCATAGTATTTGGAGCTTTCCCCTTCAGTTGAAAAAAAGTTGGGAAAACGATAATGCCTTTAAAACAGATTTCTTTGTGGAATTTCAACCTGAGTATTTTCACTGTTCTGTTTCAAAAGACACCATTTCTGTCAAAGGCCGGAGAAGATGCACCCAGAAAGCACCAGTGGAGACCCAAGAGAAAAAGAATAGGATGCAGATACCAAATGATTGCTATTCCTACAGTGTCATTAAGATTCTGGCCCATGCCTTAAGTGCTGCATCCAAACCCCAGAGGAGAAGGAAGAAGGGTGAAGAGAGGTTGGGGGCTCGAAGGCTGCAGCCATGGAAGGTATCGGGTCGCAAAAAGGATCCATCAAACTAAATTCCTTTTCAGGGTCTTTTGTGCTCTCTGGGCTTGGTTGTTTAAGATTTTAAGCTTCTCTACAACATCTCCTATTTATCAGAAGAGTGCTGCATCCTCCCTTCAACAACCAACACATTTATATATTTAAAAAAAAGTTCCCAGACTTTTTCTGATTTTAAGCTCCTGTAAACTAGGACAAGAAACAATGATTGGAAACTGATCAAAGAGAGAAGCAACCTGGAATTAAGGAGAAACTTCCTAACAGTGAGGACAATTAACCAGTGGAACAGCTTGCCTTCAGAAATCGTGGGCGCTCCATTACTTGAGATTTTTAAGAAGAGACTAGACAATCACTTGTCTGAGATGGTATAGGTTCTCCAGCTTGAGCAGGGCGGTGGACTAGAAGACCTCCAAGCTTCCTTTCAGATTCTATTCTATTCTATTCTATTCTATTCTATTCTATTCTATTCTATTCTATTCTATTCTATTCTATTCTATTCTATTCTATTCTATTCCAACATGGCTGTTCTGCTTGATGTCCTCCCTCAAGGCTTAAAGCAGCTCTTTTGATCTCTTCCTCCCCTTCTTTGTCCTTGACTAAAGCTGATGAAAATTTTGTGCAGTGTCTTCTCCAAGTGTGGTGCCTGCAAGAGGACCTGGTATCATTCCACTGGATCATTAATGACATTACCGACAAATTAATAATACGGTTATTATCATAACATTAAAATATTACTACTACTTTGTTATAATCAGTAACCATTCTATGCATAGAATAATGTGAGGAAAAACTACAAATGAAATATTAATACAGATTATAGCTGCCATTCATTACATTCATACAATCGTGTACCAAGTCCTGGATGCTAACAATTAGTTAGTTTCCTATGGAATTTTACTCATGCACCTCTCTAACACAAAATCATATTTTTATTTTCTGGAAGCTGCAAGGCCCTGCCTCAGCTGAATCTCTCAAGAAAGCAGAACTCTTGAAACTGGCATCGTTTCAAGAGGAACCTTTATGGAGAGTCAGTGACAGCAAGAAAAGGCAGGCAGAATCTGAAGTTCCTGGGTGAAATTGTTAGGCTAAACCACATTGTTCAAAACCCCTCCCAACTGCCCAATCCATAGGAGCCAATCCAGAGGTGCAAAGAGGTTATGAGAAGTCCTGATGGACACTGCGGTAAGATGTTCCCAGGCATCTCTTCCTTAGTGAGGTGAGGCAGATGACCTCGGGCAGCGGAACCGAGTCAACAAAGGAAAGCTAAACACATCACAGGAGAGTTCCAAAGGTCCCCCTTCCCATCAGGATGGCAGCATCCTGACAGGGATCTATAGGGACCTGAGAGAAGCTGGGAATTTTTAAAGGAAACTAAAATAACTTTGTCCAAGTGTTATTATAATTTTTCCATCAAAAACTAAAATAATTTATCTACTTCATTTTTAATGAAAATATAGAAAAAACAATGACCAAAGTCTAATTGTTTTTTGTAACTCCCCAATTTTATCAGTAATATTAATATTTATTTGAGTAAAATTTTTGAGACAGTTGTATCCACTTCATTATCTCATACTATCCAGCACAATCCCCATTCATCACATCATGAAGCATTTTGTTAATTCTTTGCTAAAAACAAGTTATACTACCAGCATTCACACAATCTGTTAAGGAAGTGTAATGACAGGTGCGAATGAGTTTGGAGGACCAGAGAAAGAGATGTAGGGAAGGATCAGATAAGATGGTTTGGACGGGGAGCAACCAACAGCTGCGTAACTGGCAGAGAAAGAAACTCAGAAAAAGTCCTCCCTAAATGTTTTGACTGTCAAAAGAGATGGTGGAAGATTTGTGCTTTCACACTGCAAGATTTTGTTAATATAGCCTTACAATAAAGTAGAATTACTTCATCTGATCACTTTTCCTATCTCCTCTACCTGAGTGAAGATTAGCCTTGCAACTTTCTTCTTAACAAATCCTTGCTTTCTGGTAATCAGCCTATTGTTTGCAAGGAATTTATGAATACTCTAGTTATTTGTGTGTTTTGTTTAGTTGGTTGGTGACCTTTGCTAGATTGTTATATATGATTGACAATTTTTATCAATTACATTTTGTTAATCTACATTTTATCAATATACTACATGATTTAGAAATATTGCTGAATCTTTGTACTTCAGTTTTGAAGATAATGTAACACTTTTTCTCCCAACTCACAACATTTACAAGTTAAACAACAATAGAAGAAAGATTCAAATGTAAAAAGTGATAAGAGATAAAAACCAAGATTTCTGCTTTTAAAATTCCTGGATGTTTCCATTCTAGTTCCATCCATTTCTAAAGAAGAGGGAATTGTACAATCTTTCCCTGCTAAAAGTGTACGTGGATCAGGATGGAGACGTAGCAGCAGACCTGACAATCCTTAGTAAGGTCATTCTCCCCAAGGAGGATCCTATCAACAAGATATTGGGGAGTTTTGAAAGACAGAGACTTACAATCAGCCAAGATGCTTTGTCACAGTTAAAGTTGCTCAACAAGGTGTGGAAAATATTGATGTCTTTTCTGTTTTTTCCAAAGCTGTTTCAAGTGGGCTAAACCCAGTCAAAAAACTATAATTTTCTTAGGCAGATAAGCATGCTTCAGTTCTACTGACCAAGGTTTCCCTTCTGATGCTATCGTGCTGAATCCTGTTGTAAGCTGATCCAAAATGAGATATGGGGTGATTATTATTTAGGACACAAATCATTGCCATTTAGTGTCCCTTCGGCAGTTTAGTATCACCATAAAACTGGTGAGACAGGGCCTCATATGCTGGAGATTTTGGTGTTGATAGCTTCAGGTTCACTAGTTTTTTTGCCTTCAAATATCAAAGATGAAGGCAATTCTGTTGACTGGTCCCTGAGTTCAGATTTGGACTGAATCACATGAAATGGAATCAAGACTGGATGGAGGTCTTGTTGGTCCAATTGTTAAATAAGCTTCATCTTGCCTTGATTGGAGTCAGGGGTCTCCCAAAATTGCAGGCCCATAGTCTGGGATGTTTTTAATCAGCTGAGAACATGCTTATACCTGCCTCTCTCTAACCCCACTGGGATAGTGGAATTTAGGAAGGAGGTCCAAGACTTTCAGTTCACATGAAATAATAATGACTGGTCTGATGTGAGCTCATTTATGGATTGATTAATTTGCTACCCATCTCACTATGATAATGGCTTGAAAACTGAAGTACTGAAACATGACTTTTGTGAAAAAGAAATCCTGATATCAGAAGTAAAAAAGGGCAATTTTGAAGGAAATATTACTCAGATTTGGGCATTGGCTTGTAAGAGTGCACTTCATCTGAAAATCCCTTGAATGCAACTGTTCATCTTGATTGTTAGGACACACTGAGAGGGTATAAATCAAACTAATAATAAATATGAGTGTGTATTTCCCTGTCAGATTGTGTCACCTAATTGTATTCTGTCAACAAAAAGGACCTTGTGTTGGATATCCCTTTTACACATAAGCCTCACACTCATGACACATGTGGTGCATCAAAAAATGCCCGACTAGGCTTCCGGTTCTAGTCTGCAATGCCTGCGGTCGTGCGAAGAGTCTGTTCTCTTCGCCGGCCGGTTTCCCCCCGCCGGTAGACCCTGGACAGGGTCGAAAGTCGCCCTGGAGGGGCGAGTACCACTGGGGAGGACACTCGTTGATTGCGCAGGGAGCAGCAGCTCCCTCCACGATCCGAGACACCTCCTCTGGGCCGACGGGGAAAAGATCGGCCATTAACATGGCCGATCACCTAACTGCTCCAGCCGAAAGCCACAAGAACAGCTAAGCAAAAAGAACCACCGTGGAAGATCCGGGTGAGACCTTTCCTTCCCTCTCTGTACCCTAACTACCTCCGTGTGAAAAGCTTCTGGAATTATTTCCCTACTTTAGGAGAGCAGCGTTCGGATATTTGGGAAAATGAGCACTGGAAAAACAATTAATTTTTATTGACTATTTGACTTGCTGGACTTCAGGAATCCTGAAAAAACTTTGCTTCTTTCTGCCTACTTGTACTAGCTTAAGCGGAAGCCTTTAGGGAGGGGGGTGGAGTGTTTTTTATTCCTCCCCCCCTTCTGTACATAAAGTGCTTTAAGCTATCTATTTGAATTTATTGCTACATTTAGAAAAACCATTTTAATCATATTGTTCAGTTTAAAACCTTTTTTCCCCTCATTCTGGGCATTTTGTTTTGTGCTGTTTGAAGTTAGTAACAAAGTATCTGCGTTAAGCTGAAAACTTTTACTGCCTTGTATATTCAGCTTAAACTTGGCTCGATGCCCAGACGTGGCTCCACACCCAGACATTCCTATCTGACCGCAAGAAGATACTTTTTTCTTCTTCTCCCTGCTTGCTTTTCTATTATTCTAACTTGATTTTAAAGTGCTATCTCAGATATATGGACTGGCTCTTTCTTTTGGATTACAAATACAAGATTTATCTACAGTTTGGCTTTGGATTTATGCTAGAAAAAGCTTTAAAGATGATGCTCCAGAACTAACTACTAATTTTCAGCACAAGGAATAACAGAGGAAGAACACCAACTTTAAAGAGGCTTGTATGCAACATATACAATTTAAAGAGATGGAAGAATCCCATTCACAATCTATTTGGAAACGTGTGTTGGGAACAAATTACGAATTCAATGAATGAGTGAATGCTAGACTAGATGCTTTCATTATAAAACTTCAAAATGACTTCCAGACTTCAACTGACTACTCTACAACTCAAATAATAAGAGATGAAAAACAAAGCAATGTAGAAGAAAATATTATTGAGAACTTGGATGATCAAAGACAGATTTCCATTAAAATATCTACAAAGTCAAAAGCAATGGGACCTGATTTGCAAATATGAGATTTGGAGAATTGTGATAATATGGATAATCAACGAGTAATTATTACATTGAACAAAAAGAACTATACAGCTTTGACAGTATTGGAAAAAAGAGAAAAGAAATATGATCAGACTGAATTGTTCAGGAATATACATAATCAAATATGGAGATTTGATGATTTAAAGGCTCTTTTATGGAAACCTGCTTGGCACAAAAAGAAAGCTAGAATTAGATTTAAAAATGAGAATCAAAAATTTATCTGAAGGGTTAAAAAGGCTTAAGATTTTGGTTTGAGATAATACTACTGAGATGAAAATTACTGATTTGATTATGGTCTGGAATGGTAATATGTAATTGGTAAACAAGAAGAATAGAATAGAATAAGAAATAGAATATAGATATGAAAAGAAATAAGAAAATATTTTTTGGGGGGAATGGATGGGATTAAAATTTTAGAGTAGAATAAGAAATAGAATATAGTTGGGAAGTATGAAAATATAATGGTAATAATATGTATATTTTAGAAATAATTATTGTTTTATGAGGAAAATTGAGAGATCTGAAATCTACCTTATTGTTTATTCAAGGCTAAATTGGAGACTTCCGGTTCCGGTCACAGCGCTTGCGGTCAGGCAAAGAGTACGTTCTCTTTGCCGACCGATTTCCCCCCGCCGGTAGACCCTGGACAGGGTCGAAAGTCGCCCCGGAGAGGCGACCACCGTCGAGGAGGACACTCGTGTGATTGCGGAGGGAGCGGCAGCTCCTTCTGCGATCCGAGAAATCACCTTTGGACCGATGGGGAAAAGATCGGCCAGTAACATGGCTGATCACTTAGCTGCTCCAGCCGAAAGTCACAGCAACATCTAAGCATAAAGAACCACCGTGGAAGATCCGGGTGAGACCTTTCCTTCCCTCTTGTTATCTTATATACTTCCCTGTGAAAAGCTTCTAGAAACTATTCCCTCCTTTGAAAAAGCAGTGTTCGAATACTTGGGGGGAAAAGTAACTAATTTTTATTGTGTATTTGAACTGTTGGAATTTGGGGGATCCTGAAAAAAAAGAAGAAGAAGAAGAGAAAAAAAAGCCTTACTGTGACTCTCTCTTTCTGCCTGCTTGTTTTCAGCTTAAGTGGAAATTTTTAGGGAAGGGGGTGGTGTGTTTCTTTTCCTCCCCCCCTTCTGAACATTTTTATCTACTTTAAAAGGAAAAAAAACACCTCTTTGGCTTCTGGGTGGAGTTATGTGGATTGTATGGTTACAATGTATCCCGGAACTTGGCGTGAAACCCAGAAAGCCTTATCGTAACAATGTAACCATTTGCAGCTGAACTGCTGAACTTGGCATCACGCCCAGACACTGCTGAACTTTTACTATAAAAAAAAAGAGAAGAAGAATGGAATCCCACTCACAGCTTAAACTATGGACTCATACTAGAAATTTTTTTGGAAATGAGAGAAGAATTAAGAGAGCATTTCAGGACACTCAGGAAAGAGGATGTTTCAGAGTTAAAAATTGAATTTCAAACTTCAACTGATCATGACACACAACTAGATTTACAACCTAATGAGATGGAGGATTTATATCTACAACCTACCGAAGAGGAAGATGCTACACCTTATATACAAAGGATGGAGATCTCTGAGGACCAAAGGCAGAATTCAATTAAAACATCTATAGCTTTAAAAACAACAGAAATTGACTTTCAAACAAAAGACATTAAAAATGCTGACAATATATACAAACAATGAATAATCACCATACTGACTAAGACTGATTACATAGTGCAGACAATATTGGGAAAAAGAGAAGAAGACTATGATCAGACGCAACTGTGGAAAAATGTGTATAGTCAAACATTAAGATGGGAGGAGCTAAAGGCCCTATTGTGGAAACCTGCTTGGCATAAAAAGAAAGCTAGAATTAGGTTTAAAAATGAGTGTTAAAACTTTATTTGACGGGTAAAATGGTTTTTAGAGACTTCAAGTGAGCTAATATTTTTGAGATTTCTAATGTCTAAGATTTTAATCTGATTAATATTGATGTGAATTAGGGATTTGATTATGGTCTAGAATGGCAATTATGGAAAATTGGAAAAGTTAAAACTAAAGGAGTTGTATTGAGATTGGTGAAATATTACTGATATTTTTACTTGCAATGATTGAAGATTGGACTGATTTATAAAAATGTTTGATAGAGTATAGGAAATAGAATATAGTGAAGAAATATTAATATATATATAAATGGTTTTAAAAAAACTTAAAGTTATATTCATTTATAAAATATGTATGTGAAATAGAATAGAATAAGAGATAGAATTTAACTGAGAAGTATAAAGTGAATAATTGGAGTAATATGTATAGGTTAGGAATAATCTGTATTATATGGATACCCGAATTGTATACTATATGTTTATGTAATGCCAAATTGGAATATGTTAATAGTTAATTAAGCTCGAAAACGGGTGGAAATATTATTGATAGTTTTGTTTCTTGCTTTTTTTTATTGATAAAATAGAGAGGGAAATTTTAAAGAAGTAACTTAAATTGTTTATGTATGATTATATTTTCTATTTTGTTCTATGGAGTGCCCTATCTCCACGATGAGTCCTAAGCACTTGGTTGTAAAACTAAAAATAATAATAAAACTTGTTATATATATATATAAAAAGGCTAAATTGGAAAATGGTAATTGTAAATTAGTTAAATTCAAAAATGAGTTGGATTGATATTGGTGAAATATTACTGATATTTTTTTCTACAATGATTGAACGCTATTTAGAAATGTATTAATTTGATTATGTTATAGCAATTGAGGGACTTTTAGAGATATGGATTGATTTATAAAATATATATTTGAAATAGAGTAGAATAGGAAATATAATATAGTTGGGAAGTATTAAAATATAACAGTTGGTATAATATGTATATTTTAGAAATAATTATTGTCTTATGGGAAATTGGGAGACCCAAAATGTAAATTATGTGTTCATTCTAGGCCAAATTAGAAAATGGTAATTGTAAAATAGTTAAACTTAAAAACAGGATTTTGATTGATATAAGTGAATTACTACTGATACTCTCTTTACAATGATTTAATTCTATTTAGAAATATATTAATTTGATTATGTTATAGCAATTGAGGGAAATAGAGAAGGAACTTTTAAGGAATTATTGAATTATATATGTTTGATTATATATTTTTTCCGGATGATTGACCACCCTATCCCCACGTGGATTCTTAAAGCACTCTGATGTAAAACTAAAAAAAACACAAAAACAATAAAACTTGTTTTTTTAAAAAAAATGCCCGACTCACCCTTTTTCAGGGACACGTTCTCATGACCTCACCTCTATCTCACCACACTATAGTTTTAGAAACTAGTCAACCAGTTTTAGTTCACCAGCATGGCAGCCATATAAATTGAACAAATATATGTATGAATGAAGAATATCTTTAAAGTTGACAGCCCTTCTCTGTAAGGAAATTTCCATTTTTATCTTAACTGGAGATAATTTTGGACTGCTTTCAAAGGAAGCAGCTTTGCAATGTTTTATGCACTACAGAAGAAACCTTTCCAGATCCTACTGGTTAAAAGTTTCTTTCTTCCTCACAGTTTTATTATACTTAAATAAATCCAATGAAATAAAAATGTAATCTATATTTTACAATAAAGTTTACTCGAAAATTTAGTATTTGTGGATATTTTAAAATCAAGTATTTATGAAGAATGGAGGAATGCATATTAATTCCACTATGAGGAGGAACCCACCGGTTGCCACTTAATGGTTAAATCTTTTCTCAATTTCATCCATCCAGACTTTGTTAAGTAGAAAGCTACTTTATTGTAATCTGATAAATCAAAAGAAAAAGAGAGGAACTGAATGAAGCATCTTCTTGCAATTGTATCTCCTGTAACCATTTGGAAGTGGTCAGAGATTTCATATTTGCCTGGGTGAAGCCCAGAGAGTACTTGGCTAATGTTCATGTCTACCTCCATCTTACATGGATGGTGAGTCCTAACATATTTTCTTTGGCATTTCTTCTTTCTCTTCTCAGTCTCTGCCTCAGTCTAAATGTGTGGAAAAATGCCATCCTGGATTTGTCAAGAAGGCTCGAGAAGGAGTGCCATTTTGCTGCTACGACTGTGTTCCTTGTCCAGAGGGGACCATTTCCACTCAGGAAGGTGGGTGACACCATAGGGAAACTATGATCAATATGCCTCTTAAAGACACATTTAAATTTGATTGTTTTGTTCTTAATTTTCAAGGTGGGAGAGAAAAGAAAAAGATCTTGCAGCATGAGGTAGGATTGGATAGGAAATGGTATAGGGATTCCTGCCTGAGCAGGGGGGTGGACTAGATCAGGGCTTTTCAACCTTTTCACTGATTGTACCACTTTTAGGATATGGCAATGTTCAAGTACCACCTAGCAAGGTGTCAAAAACTTGATGACCCAAAAAAAAACCCTGTTCAAAGTTGCAATTGCACTGAAATGACTTATGACCATTTTTCACACTTATGACCATTGCAGCATGCCCAGGGTCATGTGATTTATATTTGGATGCTTGGCAACTGATTCATTTTTATGATGGTCACAGTGTCCCAGGGTCAGGTGATCCCCTTTTGCAACCTTTTGACAAGCAAAGTCAATGGCAGGGCTGCTGATGGCCAAGTGCTAAGTTCCCTCCCTCCTTCCCTGCCTCCCTCTTTCTCATGCCCACCTCCTTCTGAAGGAAGAATTTGAAAAAAAAAACACCCATATTTTCTCTCTTCCATATATTCATCAAACAAGGAAAAGCCTCCAGAGACAGAAAAGACAAACTGCTGAGTGAACTAGCTTAAAAAGGCACATTCCCCTTTAAGAATTAGCTACTGGCTACTTCAAAATCCCTTGCAGCAAAACTTACAGCTAACAATAAGAGAGCAATAGAAGCTAACACCAGACATCAGCCAAATAGAAATTGCCAAACACTCCTTAAGAACACAAAGCACACATTGCACAAATCCCAGAACTTCAAAGTCACAAAAGCACATAAGAATCCTTCCACTCTCCATCTCCCTCCCTCGTGCCTCACCTCCAGCCATTGCTGCCTTTTTTTATTCCTCTTGGAGGGCGACCCTTCCCCCACTGCATTTCTTGCCTGTTTGCTGCTGCCAGAACAGGTGGCTGCCACAGCAGTTGTAGATGGCCCCGGCCTGCTTGATCTCCTCTTCTCTCCCCCACACCCTCCTCCTTCGGTGCAGCTAGAGCTGACTCTGCCTCCTCCCAAGACTGCTTCTTTTTTCTCTCTCTCCCTCTCCCACCCAAACTGCCTCCTTTTATAGTCTCTCCTGTCTCCGCCCCCCTCCTCCTTTCTAATGGGGGAGGGTGAGCCAGAAATGAGCCTGGGCCTTTACCTTGCCCCAGCCACTGTCTCACAGTAAGTCCTTGCCTGTGCTGGCTCTTTCCCTCCGCCACTACACTTGGCTAGGCAGGGCTGCATACCACCTGCCACTCGTTAATTACCACAAGTGGTACTCCTACCACCGGTTGAAAAGCCCTGGACTAGATGACCTCCAAGGTCCCTTCCAACTTTATTATTATTATTGTTGTTGTTGTTGTTGTTGTTGTTGTTGTTGTTGTTAATCTCTCTTTCATTTGCCAGTGTGGATGTTTCCGTCCATTTTTTACTTTCTTAAAAATATCTGTATTCTTTGTAACTTGACGAATGATTTTAGATCAATGGGATTTGCATACCTAAATCAATTTTACATTACAGGCAAAAAGAAACATCAATCAATTGTTCAATTAATCAGTTAATTTTTATCAAGATCATAAATCGTTATAAGCTGAAATATCTAATTGGGAAGAACAATGGAGGGAGAGAAGTAACTATGTTTAACCCTTTTTTGATAAACATACAGTATGTCCATCTGACAAAAATTAAAAAAAATAAAGAAATAATTAAGAAAGGAAAAAACAAAATGCTCAGATGGCAGACTTCTATTTTTCTGCTTTTTTTGTTGTCCAAAAATGGGTAAGCCTGGTACACAGCCAATCAGAGCCAGACGGTTGTTTTGAAGAAATGGGGAAGTAAAATTTCACAGAACCTTTATCTTTTTGGGAGTTCTACCTTGCTTTTAGTATACGTGCCTGTTCATCTGTGGAGTTCTATCATTTTCTCCATAGAATTGTCTTGCACAAAGCTCTACGTGTCCTTTATCTTTATTTGCGGTTACGGTTGCTTATTTTTTGTAATTTAATTCCTGGCAGTATTATTACGTTTCCTTTATTTCAAACTAACGTATGTAGTACAGTTTCTTTATTCTTCCTACGATGGCTGTCTATTGATTCTTAATAGATGAGCCATCAGGTGGGTCAATCATCAGTATCTGTTACAGTAACTCTGTGTTTAACCATTCTTGTGATAAACATATGCCCATCATCTGAAATAAATAAATAAATAAAATATTAAATAAATAAGAAAACAAAAAAGTTACAGACTTGATGGAGCACTAGGTCTTTTTCTGCCATCAGTTTTCTATTTCTATGTTTTTATCCCATACTCATGGGGTTGCTCTTGAAAAACACCTTGAATTTACAGATGGTCCAGAATGCAAAGCCATGCACAATGTTGGATTTCCTTATGTTCTTTCACAGGACACCTTTATTGTACTGGCTGCACAGGCTCCCAGTTTCTTTCCAAATGCAATTAAATTCACCTTTCAAACCCTCCATGAGACAGAACCAGGGTATCTGCAGGGCTTCCTCTCCTTTTGGATATCTGCTTTTCCCACCAGAGCAGATATAATTGGCATGCAAAAGATCTGTTCCCTAAAACATTGCCACTTTTTGGGTCCTCACAAGCCTGCCTTTTATGGTGCAGTTCCTGCCCTATTGAACCCACTTCCCCTTGAAATCCAATAGGCCCCCATCTGCTTAAACTTCTGGAGAGTTGCTACTTCTCCCAGATATTTGGGATAAGGTAAGGTCAGTGCAAGATAAGAATCTGGTGGATTACCTCAGAGAAGGGAAGTTGTGGCACCAGATATTTCTTCTTTTAATTATATTATGTTGTTTTTGTTTTTATTAGTTTTTTATATTGGGGGATTTTTTTGCTGGACTATAAGAATATACCATTTACTGAGGCTTTCCTGTCTCTCAGTATCACATCTCATCCAAAGATTTTCTTGAAATTTGAAAAACTATAAAAGAAATGTTACTTTGTTTTCTCAGATATCAAAAAATGCACCAAGTGCCCAGATGATCAATATCCAACCAAGAACCGAGTCGAATGTATTAAAAAAAAAATAAGCTTCCTGTCCTATGAAGAATATCTGGGCATTATCCTCATTTCCTTTGCTCTACTCTTGTTCCTAACCACAGGCCTTGTTTTAATCATATTCCTTAAATATCTAGAAACTCCCATTGTCAAAGCCAACAACCGGGACCTCTCCTTTATCCTCCTGGTCTCCCTCCTGCTTTGTTTTTTGTCTCCCTTTCTCTTCATTGGACATCCAAGGAAAGCCACCTGTCTTCTCCGACAAACAATGTTCAGCATTGTCTTCTCAGTAGCCGTGTCTTCTGTGTTGTCCAAAACAATCATGGTAGTGCTGGCTTTCCTGGCCTCAAAACCAGGGAACAAGATGAGGAGATGGTTGGGGAAGAGCTTGGCCAACTCCATCATCCTTTCTTGTTCAGGTGTCCAAATTTTTATCTGTGTCATGTGGCTGGGAGTTTCTCCACCATTCCCTGACTCTGACCTGCACTCTCAGCCTGGAGAGATAATTCTTCAATGCAACGAAGGCTCTGTCACAATGTTTTATATTGTCCTCAGTTACATGGGTTTCCTGGCTGCCATTTGCTTCATGGTAGCTTTCCTGGCCAGAAACCTGCCTGGCGCCTTCAATGAAGCCAAACTGATCACCTTCAGCATGCTGGTCTTCTGCAGTGTCTGGGTTTCCTTCCTGCCCACCTACCTGAGCAGCAAAGGAAAGTCTATGGTGGCCGTGCAGGTTTTCTCCATCTTGTCTTCTGGTGCTGGGCTGTTGGGTTGCATCTTCTTCCCCAAGTGCTACATTATCATCCTGAGGCCAAATCTAAATATTAAGGAACGTCTAATGGTAACAGTAGGAATCTGATAATGAAATGATTTCTTACGATCATAACATTTGATTGTTGATTTATATGTTTCATTTTCCTCTAGTTGACAGTTTGGTTATCTAAAATGCAAGGAAATAAAAATAGTTAGATTAATAAAATTAAAATCTAACATAACCATCTAATAATAAAATTAATTAATAATTAACATTTGTGGTTTTTTAACTGTTGGTAACGGACCTTTTCCTCACCATACAGGTTAGCTAATATTTAATAAACAACAACAACAACAACAACAACAATAATAATAATAACAACAACAACAACAACAACAACAACAACAACAATAATAATGTTGGAAGGGACCTTGGAAGTCATCTAGTCCAACCCCCTGCTCAGGCAGGAACCCTATACCATTTCAGACAAATGGCTGTCCAGTCTCTTCTTAAAAACTTCCAGTGTTGGAGCATTCACCGCTTCTGGAGGCAGGTTGTTCCACTGATTAATTGTTCTAACTGTCAGGAAATTTCTCCTTAATTCTAGGTTGCTTCTCTCTCTGGTTAGTTTCCATCTGTTGATTCTTGTCCTGCCTTCAGGTGCTTTGGAGAATAGCTTGATTCCCTCTTCTATGTGGCAGCCCCTGAGATATTGGAACATTGCTATCATGTCATCCATCGTCCTTCTCTTCATTAAACTAGACATACCCAATTCCAGCAACCGTTCCTTATATGTTTTAGCCTCCAGTCCCCTAATCAGGGCTTTTTTTCTCATAGAACGCCCAGAACAGAGTTCCGGCACCTTTTTTGGATGGAACCTTGTAGGATAGGCAAGGCGGGTTGTAAGATGTGTGTGAGTTCCGGCACCTTTTTTTTTTTTTTAACAAAAAAAGCACTGCCCCTAATCATCTTTGTTGCTCTTTTCTGTACTTTCTAGAGTCTCAATATCTTTTTTACATCGTGGTGACCAAAACTGGATGCCGTATTCCAAGTGTGGCCTTACTAAGGCATTGTAAAGTGGTATTAACACTTCACGTGATCCTAATTGTATCCATCTGTTAATGCAGCCTAGTACTGTGTTGGCTTTTTTAGCAGCTGCAGCACATTGCTGGCTCATATTTAAGTGATTGCCCACTAGGACTCCCAGATTCCTCTCACAGTTGCTACTATTGAGCAAGGTACCACCTATACTATACCTGTGCATTTTGTTTTTCTTACCTAAATGTAGAACCTTACTTTTTTCACCATTGAATTTCATTTTGTTAGACAACGCCCAGTGTCCAAGTCTGTCCAAATCCTCCTGTATCTTAAGCCTATCTTCTGGAGTGTTGGCTATTCCTTCCAGCTTGGTGTCGTCTGCAAATTTGATGAGTTCCCCATCTATCCCCTCATCCAAATCATTGATGAAGATGTTGAAGAGCACTGGGCCCAGAACAGAGCCCTGGGGCACCCCACTACACACTTCCCTCCATGTAGATGCAGTTCCATTGAGGACCACAGGCTGAGTACTGCCAGTCAGCCAGCTACGAATCCATCTGGTGGTGATGCTATCTAACCTACATTTTTCTATCTTATCAAGTACTAGGATGTGGTCTACTTTATCAAATGCCTTACTGAAATCCAAGTAAATTATATCCACAGCCATCCTCTGGTCCACTAATTTTGTCAGCTTGTCAAAGAATGCAATAAGATTTGTCTGGCATGATCTGTTTTTGACAAACCCATGTTAGCTTTTGATAATGACTTTATTTGCCTCTAGGTGTTCGCTGATTCATTGCTTGATTATCTTTTCCAGAATCTTCCCAGGTATTGAGGTCAGGCTGATAGGTGTTTAGTTTCCTGGATCCATTTTTCCCCTTTTTTGAAGATGGGAACTACATCAGCTCTTTTCCATTCCTCTGGTAGTTTCCCAGTGCTCCAGGATCTTTGAAAGATATAGCTCAGTGATTCTGAGGTCACATCTGCCAGTTCCTTCAGAACCTTTGGGTTGTAATACATATGGTCCTGGTGATTTGAACTCATTTAGGGTGGACAAGTGCTCACTTACCATTTTCTTGCTTATCTTAACTGGTGTTTCTAATCTGTTTTTTATGGTACTGTTTTTGATAGGTTGGATTGTTTTTTCCCTTTGTGTAAAGACGGATGCAAAAAATGAGTTAATAGTTCTGCTTTCTCCCTGTTGCTTGTCACCTTCTTGCCACTTTCTCCCACTAATGGACCAATCATTTCCTTAACTTTTTTTGTTTGTTACATGTTGAAAGAAGCTTTTTTTGTTATTTTTGACTTTTGTCACAAGCCTTAGTTCATTTCGAGCCTTAGCTTTCCTCACTTCACCTTTAAGTTTATTGAAATTAGCTCTCTTAAAGTCCAAGATTCTAGTTTGACTATGTTCTGTTGTTTGTGCTTGCATAATGTTGAATTCCAATATTGCATGATCACTCCCCCCCAAGGTTCCTGTGGCTTCAACATCTTCTTTCATTTTATTTCTGTTAGTGAGAATTAAGTCCAATATGGCTGATCCCCTAGTTTCCTTCTTTACTTTTTTGGGAGACAAAGTTGTCTGCTAGATTTGTCAGGAATGTGTTTGATCTTCCACTTGGTGCAGATTTTCTCTCCCAATTGATATCAGGGTAATTAGTCCCCTATTACTATTGTGATGTGCTTCCTACATACCTTAGTTGACTGACTAGCAAAAAGTTCATCTATTTCCTCTGTTTGGTTGGGTGGCCTATAGTATACATGTATGGCAATGTCATTTTCCGCCCCTTTTATATTGACCCAAATGTATTCAAGACTGTTTTCATCATTGTTGTAGAATGAGGTATACAACAAGATGATGCAATATCACCTATCCTTTTCTCAGCCTGCCTTGAAGAAGTATTTCACAAACTAGCCAGGGCAAAAGATGAAATAAAAACCAATGGCAATTATTTACATCACTTAAGGTTTGCAGATTATGTTGTTCTCTTCTCACAAGACCCAGAAGAGCTACAAATATACATACAAGAGCTGAACACATTTGGCTTAAAAATAAACCTGCAAAAGAGCCAGGTTATGTTTAATAAATTCACCAAAGGAAAAAAAAAAAATCTGGAGAAGAACTAGATGGAGTAGACCACTACATATACCTTGGCCAACAGATCTCAATGGAAGGTGATACAATAAAGGAAATTGAATGGCATGTTAAATATGGTTGGCAGGCATTTGACAAGCTAAGTAAAATTTTCAAGAACAGCCTCCCTCTATGCCTGAAGAGAAAGGTTTTCGATCAGTGTGTGCTACCTGCTCTAACATATGCCGGTGAAACATACACAATAACCTCACAATCAATACGAAAGCTAGGAGTGTCTCAAAGAACCATGGAAAAGTACATCCTCGACATTATAAGACAAGATAGAAAGACCTGCACATGGATTAGAGAACAAATGAAAGTATACAATATCATCAAAAGAATAAAAGGATTGAAATGGAAATGAGCTGGTCGCATAGCAAGAAGAACCGATGTCAGGTGGACCAAGGTAGTCACAGAATGTATTCCACATGATAAAAAGCGTCCACCAAAGAGACCTAAAACAAGATGGATTGATGGCATCAGCAAGTATTACAGGCCCAATTGGCAAAAATAGCTCAGGACAATATACGAGGGAGATTCGGGTGTAGGTCAGTTACGCAACTGTTCAAAAGAGCTTTGGGAGTCCAGAGGAGTCCAGAATCCTTCTCAGGGATGGGGGGACTGGAGGGGTCAAACTCCCCCCCTGCAGCTGAATGGGGCAGCAGAGTCTGAATCTGCCCCCCAGTTGGGTATCTGGACACAGCCAGTTGCACAAAGTCGGCCCCAGATCCAGGCAGCCTCTGGTGGGGGGGCGTCCATCACTCGCCTCACACGGGCAGCACTTCTGGGCTCCTTTCATGCCCCCCAAATATTGTGATTTTCTCCACCCTGCCACTCCCAGCCCTACACAAACACACACACAAACACAGCAACTCCTTTCTACAACCCCCGAAGAAGCACTTGAGTCCCACTTCCTTCCTCTCCCTGCCCCACGCCTGAAGTGCTGGGCTCCTCTGAAGCGGAACCAAGAAACTGGCCCTGATCCAGCAGGCAACAAGCCTGGATTCTTCCTCGGGGCAGCTCTGGGACTGTCCTGCTCCACCCCATTGCTGGGTCTCCGGGTGGGGCAGCCCCTCGGTTCTCTGCCCCACCGGAGGAGGCTGAGGAGGCCCTCCCGACCCCTGAGGAGACCCCGACAGCCCAGGAAACAAACCGATGGAGGAGAAACGTCACTGGAGGCCGAAAGGACCCAAAGGCTCCAATTCTCCTTCACACATTACGGAAAGACTCGGCTCTCCGGGGGGGGGGGCTCTGATGCAGGGAAAAGTGGAAGGAGAGAGAAGAAAAGGGGGACCAGCATGGAGGGGGAGGGACTCAAATGCAGTGGAGGGATGCTGACAGAGGATCTGGAGGAGTGGGATAGGGACAGGTCTCCCCAGAGAAAGTCTATCTATGGGTTGGTTAAACGTTGATACCAACTTGACAGCAGGTAACCATCATTAGACTACTTGATTATAGGAGTCCTCCAGTCCTTTCCCCATCAGTTACAGCACATTGAAGAAAATATACACAGGTAGTCCTCGACTTAACAACAGTTCATTTAGTGACCATTTGAAGTTACAATGGCAGTGAAAAAAGTGACTCTTCACTTAAAACTATGTCAGGAGTTGTACTGTATGGGCCACAATGAAAAGAATTCCAGGGAAAACCCCTGGGCTACTGCAACCAGTGGCCGACCCCTCTCAATCATAGGAAGAAATAGCTATGGACTTTATAGTAGATCTACATGAAAGTAGAGGAAATACTGTCATCTGGAGTGTGATAGACCTGTTCTCGAAGCAGTCTCATTTCATTGCCTGCAAAGGACTCCCATCTGCCCAACGACTGACCAAATTGTTCCTGAAACATATCTACCGGCTGCATGGCGGCCCTAAGCGAATAATTTCGGACAGGGGGGTGCAGTTCACAGCAAAGTTTTGGAGAAGTTTTCTTAAATTAATTGGATCATCTCAAGACCTATCATCTGCTTTTCATCCGGCCACCAATGGGGCTGCAGAATCCGCTAACAAAATGGTGGAGCAATATCTCCGATGCTACGTTTCCTACCAACAGACAAACTGGACTGACCTTCTCCCTTTTGCGGAGGTGGCGTACAATAATTCTGTTCACAGCAGTACTGGCTACACGCCTTTCAGAGTAGCCACAGGAAGAGTTCGGCCCAATACCTGAATATCCTCAGGTGCCCTCCGCCTCCCAGACACTTGATCAATGGGTGAGGGGGTGGGAAGAAGTTTGGAGAAACACAAAAACTGCGTTAAAAAAGTCTTCCGAGACCTATAAAAATCAGGCTGATAAAAAGAGGGCTCCCCAAAGAACATTCCAAGATGGGGAAAAGGTTTATTTGTCAACTAAATATTTACGCCTCAAATTGCCCAGTAAGAAATTGGGACCAAAATTCTTGGGGCCTTTCCCCATCATAAGGATCATCAACCCCATCACAGTAGAATTGAAACTCCCTAGGCTTTTAGGGAGGATTCGCCCTGTCTTCCATTGCAGCTTGTTAAAACCTTGTCGGGGCTCCACTTTAAGACCTCCCCCTAAGAAGGCACCCAGGCCCCTCATAGTAGCAGGTCAGACACACTATGAAGTAAAACGTATTCTTGACTCTAGAATTTTTAAAGGGAAATTGCAGTATCTAGTACAATGGAAGGGGTACTCGCTGTCTGAAGCTACCTGGCTGAAATCTAGCGATGTGAAGGCTGACCGACTCATCAAAATGTTTCACAAGAAAAACCCCAACAAACCAAGAGATAATCCCTGACATATGCTTTTGTATATATACAGGACCCATCCTTTTTGTAAGGGGGGTCGGATGTCAATGCTGCTAATATTGGATATTCTTGCTTTGACAAAATATGCAGAACTGTCTGGTATTTTTAGAGTTAACTTAGAGAATGCTGGGGGAGGGAGGAGAAAGAATGTGTGTAGAGAGTAATTATGCAGGCTTCAGTACGGAAGTGAACCTTTGCCCCCCAGGCTGATTGGAAAACCTGACTTATGACAGCAAAATAAGGGAGGGAAAATGCTAGCAAAATAACTGGTCAGGGGAGGAGATTTCAGATCTTAGCATCCCATTCATGGCGTGCCGACATTCTGTTACACAAAAATAAAGACTTTAAACAATGCCTGGAAGTTCTTTGAAGTGTTTCATTAGTCGGAACCTTGACACCATTTCATTATCAGGTCCCTACTGTTACCATTAGATGTTCCTTAGTATTTAGATTTGGCCTCAGGATGATAATGTAGCACTTGGGGAAGAAGATGCAACCCAACAGCCCAGCACCAGAAGACAAGATGGAGAAAACCTGCACAGCCACCATAGACTTTCCTTTGCTGCTCAGGTAGGTGGGCAGGAAGGAGACCCAGACACTGCAAAAGACCAGCATGCTGAAGGTGATCAGTCTGGCTTCATTGAAGGCGCCAGGCAGGTTTCTGGCCAGGAAAGCCACCATGAAGCAAATGACAGCCAGGAAACCCATGTAGCCAAGGACAATATAAAACATTGTGACAGAGCCTTCATTGCATTGAAGGATGATCTCTCCAGGCTGGGAGTGCAGGTTACAGTCAGGGAATGGTGGAGAAACTCCCAGCCACATGACACAGATAAAAATTTGGACACCTGAACAAGAAAGGATGATGGAGTTGGCCAAGCTCTTCCCCAAACATCTCCTCATCCTGTTCCCTGGTTTTGAGGCCAGAAAGGCCAGCACTACTGTGATTGTTTTGGACAACACAGAAGATACGGCTACTGAAAAGACAATACTGAACATTGTTTGTCAGAGAAGACAGGTGGCTTTCCTTGGTTGTCCAATGAAGAGAAAGGGAGAGAAAAAACAAAGCAGGAGGGAGACCAGGAGGATAAAGGAGAGGTCCTGGTTGTTGGCTTTGACAATGGGAGTTTCCAGGTATTTAAGGAATATGATTAAAACAAGGCCTGTGGTTAGGAACAAGAGTAGAGCAAGGGAAATGAGGATGATGCCCAGATGTTCTTCATAGGACAGGAAGGTTATTTTTTTTGGAATACATTCGACTCGGTTCTTGGTTGGATATTGATCATCTGGGCACTTGGTGCATTTTTTGATATCTGAGAAAACAAAGTAACATTTCTTTTATACTCTTTCAAATTTCAAAAAAACCTTTGGATGAGATGTGATATTGAGAGACAGGAAAGCCTCAGTAAATGGTATATTCTTATAGTCCAGCAAAAAAAAAAATCCCCAATATAAAAAACTAATAAAAAGAAAAACAACATAATAAAATTAAAAGAAGAAATATCTGGTGCCACAACTTCCCTTCTCTGAGGTAATCCACCAGATTCTTATCTTGCACTGACCTTACCTTATCCAAATATCTGGGAGAAGTAGCAACTCTCCAGAAGTTTAAGCAGATGGAGGCCTATTGGATTTCAAGGGGAAGTGGGTTCAATAGGGCAGGAACTGCACCAGAAAAGGCAGGCTTGTGAGGACCCATAAAGTGGCAATGTTTTAGGGAACAGATCTTTATATCTGCTCTGGTGGGACAAGCAGATATCCAAAAGGAGAGGAAGCCCTGCAGATACCCTGGTTCTGTCTCATGTAGGGTTTGAAAGGTGAATTTAATTGCATTTGGAAAGAAATTGGGAGTCTGTGCAGCCAGCACAATAAGGGTGTCCTGTGGAAGAATGTAAGGAAACCCAACATTGTGCATGACTTTGCATTCTGGACCATCTGCAAATTCAAGGTGTTTTTCAAGAGCAACCCCATGAGTATGGGATAAAAACATAGAAATAGAAAACTGATGGCAGAAAAAGACCTAGTGCTCCATCAAGTCTGCTCCTTTAACTTTTTTGTTTTCTTATTTATTTTTATTTTTTTCAGATGATGGGCACATGTTTATCCCAAGAATGTTTAAACTCAGTTACTGATGATTGACCCAGCTGATGGCTTATCTATTAAGAATCAATAGACACCCATCGTAGGAAAGAATAAAGAAACTGTACTACGTACGTTAATTTCAAATAAAGGAAAAGTAATAATACTGACAGGAATTAAGTTACAAAAAATAAGCAACCATAACTGCAAATAGAGATAAAGGACACGTAGAGCTTTGTGCAAGACAATTCTATGGAGAAAATGATAGAACTCCACAGATGAACAGGCACGTATACTAAAAGCAAGGTAGAACTCCCAAAAAGTAAAGGTTCTGTGAAATTTTACTTCCCCATTTCTTCAAAACAACCGTATAAAACATCATGCTTTGCTATTTTTCAGGGTCTCAACCCCCTTAGGGAGTGCTTCAGTAAAAGTTTATTACGAAAGTCCATCTCTCACGTCTGGCTCTGATTGGCTGTGTGCCAGGCTTACCCATTTTCAGACAACAAAAAAAAAACAGAAAAATAGAAGTCTGCCATCTGAGCATTTTGTTTTTTCCTTTCTTAATTATTTCATTTTTTAAAATTTTTGTCAGATGATGGACATATGTTTATCCCAAAAGTGTTTAAACACAGTTATTTCTCTCCCTCCATTGTTCTTCCCAATTAGATATTTCAGCTTATAAATATTTATGATTTGGATTAAAATTAACTGATTAATTGAAGGATTAATTGATGGGTTTTTTTGGCCTGTAATGTAAAGTTGATTTAGGTATGCAAATCCCATTGATCTAAAATCATTTGTCAAGTTACAAAGAATACAGATATTTCTAAGAAAGTAAAACATGGACGGAAACATCCACACTGGCAAATGAAAAAGAGATTAACAACAATAACAACAATAACAATAACAAAGTTGGAAGGGATCTTAATAATAATAATAATAAAGTTGGAAGGGATCTTAATAATAATAATAATAAAGTTGGAAGGGACCTTGGAGGTCATCGAGTCCAACCCCCTGCTCAGGCAGGGAACCCTATACCATTTTGGACAAATGGCTGTCCAGTCTCTTCTTAAAAACTTCCAGTGTTGGAGCATTCACCGCTTCTGGAGGCAGGTTGTTCCACTGGTTAATTGTTCTGTCAGGAAGTTTCTCCTCAGTTCCAGGTTGCTTCTCTCCTTGACTAGTTTCCATCCATTACTTCTTGTCCTGCCCTCAGGTGCCTTGGAGAATAGCTTTGACTCCCTCTTCTTTGTGGCAACCCCTGAGATATTGGAATACTGCTATCATGTCACCCCTAGTCCTTCTTTTCATTAAACTAGACATACCCAATTCCAGCAAACGTTCCTGATATGCTTTAGCCTCCAGTCCCCTAATCATCTTTGTTGCCCTTCTCTGCACTCTTTCCAGAGTCTCAACATCTTTTTACATCGTGGTGACCAAAACTGGATGCAGTATTCCAAGTGTGGCCTTACCAAGGCCTTTTAAAGTGTATTAATACTTCACGTGATCTTGATTCTATCCCTCTGTTAATGCAGGGCCCAGCACTGTGTTGGCTTTTTTGGCAGCTGCAGCACACTGCTGGTTTCATATTTAAGTGATTTCCACTAGAACTCCAAGATCCCTCTCACAGTTACTACTATTGAGCAGGTACCCCCTATCTATACCTGTACATTTGGTTTTTCTTGCCTAAATGTAGAACTTACTTTTTTCACCATTGAATTTCATTTTGTTAGATAGCGCCCAGTGTTCAAGTCTGTCCAGGTCCTCCTGTATCTTAAGCCTGTCTTCTGGAGTGTTGGCTATTCCTGCCAGCTTGGTGTCATCCGCAAATTTGATGAGTTCCCCATCTATCCCCTCGTCCAAATCGTTGATGAAGATGTTGAAGAGCACTGGGCCCAGAACAGAGCCCTGGGCACCCCACTGCACACTTCCCTCCATGTAGATGCGGTTCCATTGAGGACCACACGCTGAGTACGGCCGGTCAGCCAGCTACGAATCCATCTGGTGGTGATGCTGTCTAACCTGCATTTTTCTATCTTATCAAGTAGTAGGTTGTGATCTACTTTATCAAATACCTTACTGAAGTCCAAGTAAATTATATCCACAGCATTCCTCTGATCCACTAATTTTGTCACTTGGTCAAAGAATGCAATAAGGTTTGTCTGGCATGATCTGTTTTTGACAAACCCATGTTGGCTTTTAGTAGTGATTTTGTTTGCCTCTAGATGTTCGCTGATTCGTTGTTTGATTATCTTTTCCAGAATCTTCCCAGGTATTGAGGTCAGGCTGATAGGTCTGTAATTTTTCCTGGATCCATTTTTTTCCCTTTTTTGAAGATGGGAACTACATCAGCTCTTTTCCAGTCCTCTGGTAGTTCCCCAGTGCTCCAGGATCTTTGAAAAATATAGTTCAGTGGTTCTGAGATCACATCTGCCAGTTCCTTGAGAACCTTGGGGTGTAATCCATCTGGTCCTGGTGATTTGAACTCGTCTAGGCTGGACAGGTGCTCACTTACCATTTTCTTGCCTATCTTAACTTGTGTTTCTATTCTGTTTTTTATGGCACTATTTTTGATAGGTTGGTCTGTTTTTTCCCTTTGTGTAAAGACAGATGCAAAAAACGAGTTAAATAGTTCTGCTTTCTCACTATTGCTTGTCACCTTCTTGCCACTTTCACCCACTAATGGACCAATCATTTCCTTCACTTTTTTCTTATTTTTTACATGTTGAAAGAAGCTTTTTTTGTTATTTTTGACTTTGGTCGCAAGCCTTAGTTCATTATGAGCCTTAGCTTTCCTCACTTCATCTTTGCAGGCTCGGGCTATTTGCTGATATTCTGACTTTGTTGTGTGCCCCTCTTTCCACTTTCTATACTTGTCCTTTTTATCTTTCAATTTATCAGAGAGTTCTTTATGCAGCCATGCTGGTCTCTTTTGAGAGCCATTATTTTTCCTCTTTGTTGGTATTGTGCTAGACTGGGCTTTTATTATCTCGCTTTTCAAAATTTCCCAAGCTTCTTGAGTTGTTCTCCCCTTGAGGATTCTCATCCATGGAATCCTCCCCAAGCCCTCTCTAAGTTTATTGAAATTAGCTCTCTTGAAGTCCAAGATTCTAGTTTGACTGTGTTCTATTGCTTGTGCTTCCATAATGTTGAATTCCAATATTACATGATCACTACCTCCCAAGGTTCCTGTGGCTTCAACACCTTCTATCATTTCATCTCTGTTAGTGAGAATTAGATCCAGAATGGCTAGTCCCCTAGTTCCCTTCTCTACTTTTTGGGAGACAAAGTTGTCTGCTAGGTTTGTCAGGAATCTGTTTGATCTTCCACTTGGTGCAGAGTTTGTCTCCCAGTTGATGTCAGGGTAGTTAAAGTCCCCCATTACTATTGTGATGTGCTTCCTACATACCTTAGTTAGCTGACTAGCAAAAAGTTCGTCTATTTCCTCTGTTTGGTTGGGTGGCCTATAGTATACACCTATGGCAATGTCATTTTTTCTCCCTTTTATATTGACCCAAATGCATTCAAGACAGTTTTCATCATTGTTGTGCTCTATTTCTGTAGAGATGTAGTTATTTCTTATATAGAGAGCAACTCCACCTCCTCTTTTATTTGGTCTGTTTCTTTTAAATAATTTAAATCCCTCTAGCTGTGTGTTCCATTTGTGGGTTTCATCCCACCATGTTTCCGTAATGGCAACAATATCATATCTGTCCTCATTAACCTGAATTTCTAGTTCACCCTGTTTGCTGTTCATACTCTGTGCATTGGTGTATAGACATTTGAGTCCTTTATGACTGACCCTGTGTTTACTTTCTACATAACCTGTGTGGTGCCTGAGTTCCCTTATTGTCCTACCTCCTATTTGGTTAGTGTACTTTGTGTGGCACTCGCTATTGAAAGCTTGATTTTGCTTGACAGCAAGGTCGATATTCTTGTCCACACACACATCTATGTTACATGCACTAATAGCCCTATAGTTTTTAGATTGCCGGGGACAGGGATGTTCTGTATCAATTAACTCACTGTCCCCGCTGTTTAGTTTAAATATTCCTCCAGATAATCTGTGAATTTATAGCCGAGTAACTCAGTTCCTTTCTTTGATGGATGCAAACCATCTCTTTTGTACATTTTTTCATTCGACCAGCTACTGACATCGTGACTAATATATCCAAAGCCTTCCCCTTTACACCACTCCTTTAGCCACATATTGAATTGTGCTATATGCTGGCCTTTTCCATTTTGCTCCTTGTACACTGGTAAAACCTCTGAAAAAGTAATCCTACAGCCTATTCCGCTAAGTTCCTGCCCCAAGCTCTGGAAATCATTCTGCACAGAGAGTACATCTTTTTGGGACAGATCGTTAGTGCCAAGATGTACAATAGCCTCCACATCACAGTCCTTGCTGGCATTCTTGATTATTTTAGAAATACGCTTCTTGTCCCTACTGGTAGTAGCACCTGGGAGACACCTGACCTCTTTCGAAACCTCTGTGTCCTCTCCTAAATTTACATCCCTTATAATTGAATCACCAACCAGATGGTGGCTTCTCTTTTTGGGTGCCTTTCTGTTCTTGCATGACTGATGTGTAATACCTGATTCGCACTTCTCCCTGTCAAAAACAAGTTCTTCATCTCGGTCCACAATCCCCTGTTTATTTGAGTTATCATCACAAATACCTTTGTGATGATAACTTAATGTCCCTATTAAGGTCATCAAGGGCACTGTATCTGTTGTGCAGAGACACATCGAAAGCTTTGTGTTTATAGTTCACAGCTCTCACCCTGCCAGATCCCACGGTTGTCCACACTGCCCTTCTCCTGCAGGATCTTTGTGGTAGAGGGAGCTCATAGCGCGGAGGCTCAATAGAGTAGAAGGGCTGAGCTGGACACCTAATTTCTGCCTGAAGAGCACAGATTACAGAACCTAGATAAATAATCTGTCCTTGTAGACTACTGATTTGTTTACAGATAGGACAGTTTCCAAGTTTGAAGAGGGTACTGTGAAAGACAGCTGCAAAACAAGTGTTGCACTGAACTAAACCAGACATACTTAGATACAAGGAATCTGAGATGTACTTGTCCTGAATGTACTTCTGCTATTTATGATTTTTTAGTTATATGATTCAGCAGTTGGAAGCAAGCTCTGAGCAGTTTAAATATAGTTTAAATGCAAGCTCTGAGCAGTTTAAATGTAGCTTAAATGCAATGAAGTATCCAATCAGCAAGGCCTTAGCTCCTTTGGTCCTCCCACCTTCTTCTTTCCAACTCACCAATTCCCAGCAAGCAGTTAGAGGTCATCTAGTCCAACCCCCTGCTCAGACAGGAAACCCTATTCCATTTCCTATCCCATCCTACCTCATCCTGCAAGATCTTTTTCTTTTCCCTCCCATTAGGGAAGAAATTGGACACCATGAAAATTAAGAACAAAACAATCAAACTTAAATGTATCTTTAACATGCATACTGATCAAAGTTTCCCTATGGTGTCACCCACCTTCCTGAGTGGAGATGGTCCCCTCTGGACAAGGAATGCAGTCGTAGCAGCAAACTGGCTCTCCTTCTCGAGCCTGCTTGACAAATCCAGGATGGCATTTTTCCACACATTTAGACTGAGGCAAAGACTAAACAGAAAAAGAAGAAATGCCAAAGAAAATATGTTAGGACTCACCAGCCATATAAAATGGAGGTAGACACGAACATGAGCCAAGCCATCTCTGGACTTCAAGTAGGCAAATACGAAATCTCTGATCACTTCCAAATGGTTACAGGAGATACAATTGCAAGAAGATGCATTTCAGTTCCTATCTTTTTCTTCTGATTTATCAGATTACAATAATGTAGATTTCTACTTAACAAAGTCTGGATGAATGAAATTGAGAAAAGATTTAACCATGAAGTGGCAACAGGTGGGTTCCTCCTCATAGTGGAATTAACATGCATTCCTCCATTCTTCATAAATGCTTGATTTAAAAATATCCACATATACTAAATGTTAGAGTGAACTTTGTTGTAAAAATATAGGTTATATTTTCATTTCATTCTATTTATTAAACTAGAATAAAACTGTGGGGAAGGAAGAAACTTTTGACCAATAGGATCTGGAAAGGTTTCTTCTGGAGTACATAAAACATTGCAAAGCTGCTTCCCTTTGAAAGCAGTCCAAAATTATCTCCAGTTAAAATAAAAATGGAAATTTCCTTACAGAGAAGGGCTGTCAATCTTAAAGATATTCTTCATTCAATTTATATGGCTGCCATCCTGGTGAACTAAAACTAAAACTGGCTGACTAGTTTCTAAAACTATAGTGAGGTGAGATGGAGGTGAGGTCATGAGAATGTGTCCCTCAATAAGGGTGAGTCAGGGATATTTTGGTGCACCACATGGGTCATGAGTGTGAGTCTTATGTGTGAAAGGGATATTCAACACAAGGTATCCAACACAAGGTCTTTTCTGTTGAAAGAATACAATTAGTTTAATTTGTAGCCTCTCAGTGTGTCCTAAGGCAGCTAATAATCAAGATAAACAGTTGCATTCAAGGGATTTTCAGAGAATGCACTCTTACAAGCCAATGCCCAAATCTAAGTAATATTTCCCTCGAAATTGTCCCTTATTATTTCTGATATTAAGATTTTTTTTGCACCAAAGCGATGCTTTAATACTTCAGTTTTCAAGTCATTATCAATAGTGAGATGGGTAGCAAATAAATTTTACTCCACACATTCAGTTCTCAGTGAAGGTTACCCACTTTTTTGACTGGGTTTAGCCCACTGGAAACAGCTTTGGAAAAAAGAGAAAAGACATCAATATTTTCCCCACCTTGTTGAGCAACTTTAACTGTGACAAAGCATCTTGGTTGATTATATGTCTTTGTCTTTCAAAACTCCCCAATTGCTTGTTGATGGGATCCTCTTTGGGGAGAACTACCATACTAATAATATCCAGATCTGCTGCTACATCTCCATTCTGATCCACGTACACTTTCAGCAGGGAAAGATTGTACAACTCCCTCTTCTTTAGAAATGGATGGAACTAGAATGGAAACATCCAGGAATTTAAAAGCAGAAATCTTGGTTTCTTATCTCTTATCACTTTTTACATTTGAATCTTTCTTCTATGGTTGTTTAACTTGCAAATATTGTGAGTTGGGAGAACAAGTGTTACCATTATCTTCAAAATTGAAGTACAAAGATTCAGCAATATTTCTAAATCATGTAGTATACTGATAAAATGTATATTGACAAAATCTAATTGACAAAAATAGTCAATCATATATAACAATCTAGCAAAGGTCACCTTTCAAGTAAACAAAATACACAAATAACTAGAGTATTCATAAACTTCTTGCAAACAATAGGGTGATTACCAGAAAGCAAGGATTTGTTAAGAAAGTTGCAAGGCTAATCTTCACTCAGGTAGAGGAGATAGGAGAAATGACCAGATGAAGTAATTCTACTTTATTGTAAGGCTATATTAACAAAATCTTGCAGTGTGAAAGTACAAATCTTTCACCTTCTCTTTTGACAGTCAAAAAATTTAGGGAGGACTTTTTCTGAGTTTCTTTCTCTGCCTGTTATGCAACTGTGGGTTGCCCCCCCCCAAAAAAACCCCCATCTTATCTGATCCTTCCCTGCATCTCTTTCTCTGGTCCTCCGAACTCATTCACACATATCATTATACTTCGTTAACAGATTGTGTGAATGTTGGTAGTATAACTTGTTTTTAGCAAAGAATTAACAAAGTGCTTCATGATGTGATGAATGCGGATCTAGTCAATTGAGTGCTGGATGGTATGAGATAATTAAGTGGCTTGGTTCCACTGTCCGAGGTCATCTGCCTCACCTCACCAAGGAAGAGATGCCTGGGAACATCTTACCACAGTTTCCATCTGGAGTTCTCACAACCCCTTTGCACCTCTGGATTGGCTCCAATGGACTGGGCAGTTGGGAGGGGTTTTGAACAATGGGGTTTAGCCTATAAATTTCACCTGGGAACTTCAGATTCTGCCTGCCTTCTCTTGCTGTCACTGACTCTCAATAAAAGTTCATTTTGAAATGATGCCAGTTTCAAGAGTTCTGCTTTCTTGAGAGATTTAGCTGAGGCAGGGCCTTACAGCTTCCAGAAAATAAAAATATAATTTTGTGTTAGAGAGAGGTACATGAGTAAAATTCAATAGGAAACTAACTAATTGTTAGCATGCAGGACTTGATACACGATTGTGTGAATGTAATGAATGGCAGCTATAATCTGTATTAATATTTCATTTGTACTTTTTCTCACATTATTCTATGTGCAGAATGGTTACTGATTATAATAAAGTAGTAGTAGTAGTAGTAGTTGTTAGTTGCAAAGTCATGTCCGAACCATCGCGACCCCATGGACAACGTTCCTCCAGGCCTTCCTGTCCTCTACCATCTTTTGGAGTCCATTTAAGCTCACGCCTACTGCTTCAGTGACTCCATCCAGCCACCTCATTCTCTGTCGTCCCCTTCTTCTATTGCCCTCAATCTTTCCCAGCATTAGGCTCTTCTCCAGTGAGTCCTTCCTTTTCATTAGGTGGCCAAAGTACTTGAGTTTCAACTTCAGGATCTGGCCTTCTAAGGAGCAGTCAGGGTTGATCTCCTCTAGGACTGACCGGTTGATCGCCTTGCAGTCCAAGGGACTCGCAGGAGTCTTCTCCAGCACCATAGTTCAAGGCCTCAATTCTTTTGGCGTTCAGCCTTTCTTATGGTCCAACTTTCACAGCCATACATTGCAACTGGGAAAACCATGGCCTTGACTATACGTACTTTTGTTGGCAGGGTGATGTCTCTGCTTTTTTAGTATGCTGTCTAAATTTGCCATATCTTTCCCTCCCAGGAGCAAGCGTCTTTTAATTTCTTGGCTGCAGTCCCCATCTATGGTGATCTAGAGCCCAGGAAGATAAATCTGTCACTACCTCCATTTCTTCCCCATCTATTTGCCAGGAATTGAGAGGGCCGGGATGCCATGATTTTGTTTCTTAATGTTGAGTTTTTCAAGCCAACTTTTGCACTCTCCTTCTTCACCCGCATCAGAGGCTCTTTAGTTCCTCTTCACTTTTTCTGCCATTAGAGTGGTATCATCTGCATATCTTAGGTTGTTGATATTTCTCCCGGCAATCTTAATTCCAACTTTTGATTCATCTAGCCCTGCCTTCCTCATGATGTTCTCTGCATATAAGTTAAATAGGCAGGGCGACAGAATACAGCCTTGCCGGACTCCTTTCCCAATTTTGAACCAATCAGTGGTTCTGTGTCCAGTTCTCACTGTTGCTTCTTGACCCGCATATAGGTTTCTCAAGAGACAAATAAGATGGTCTGGTACTCCCATCTCTTTAAGAACTTGCCACAATTTGTTGTGATCCACACAATCAAAAGCTTTAGCATAGTCAATGAAGCAGAAGTAGATGTTTTTCTGGAACTCCCTAGCTTTCTCCATGATCCAGCATATGTTGGCAATTTGATCTCTAGTTCCTCTGCCTCTTCGAAATCCTGCCTGTACTTCTGGAAGTTCTCGATCCACATACTGCTGGAGTCTAGCTTGTAGGATTTTAAGCATAACTTTACTTGCATGTGAAATCAGTGCAATGGTGCGATAGTTTGAACATTCTTTGGCATTGCCTTTCTTTGGAATTGAAATGTAAACTGACCTTTTCCAATCCTGTGGCCACTGTTGAGTTTTCCAAATTTGCTGGCAAATTGAGTGTAGCACTTTTACTGCATCGTCTTTTGAATAGCTCAGCTGGAATACTGTCACCTCCACTAGCTTTGTTGTTGCTCAGATTTCCTAAGGCCCATTTCACTTCACATTCTAGGATGTCTGGCTCGAGGTCAGTGACCACCCCATTGTGGTTATCAGGGATGCTAAGCTCGTTCTTGTATAGTTCTTCTGTGTAATTTTGCCACCTTAATCTCTTCTGCCTCTGTTAGGTCCCTGCTATTTTGGTCCTTTATCATGCCCATCTTTGCATGAAAGGTTCCCTTCATATCTCCAATTTTCTTGAAGAGATCTCTGGTTCTCCCTATTCTATTGTTCTCTTCTATTTCTTTGCACTGTTCATTTATGAAGGCATTCTTATCTCTCCTAGCTATTCTCTGAAATTCTGCATTCAATTGGGTGTATCTTTCTCCTTCTCCCTTGCCTTTCGCTTCCCTTCTTTCCTCAGCTATTTGCAAAGCTTCCTCAGACAGCCATTTTGCTTTCTTGCATTTCTTTTTCTTTGGGATGGTTTTAGTTGCTACCTCTTGTACAATGTTGCGAACCTCCGTCCATAGTTCTTCAGGCACTCTGTCTATCAGATCTAATTCCTTAAATCTATTTGTCACCTCTACTGTGTATTCATCAGGGATATGATTTAGTTCATACTTGAGTGGCCTAGTGTTTTTCCCTACTTTCTTCAATTTAAGCCTAAATTTTGCAATGAGAAGCTCATGATCTGAGCCACAGTCAGCTCCTGGTCTTGTTTTTACTGACTGTATAGAGCTTTTCCATCTTTGGCTGCAGAGCACATAGTCAATCTGATTTCTGTGTTGACCGTCTGGTGATGTCCATGTGTAGAGCCATCTCTTGGGTTGTTGGAAAAGAGTGTTTGCTATGACCATCATATTCTCTTGACAAAATTCTATCAGCCTGTGCCCTGCTTCATTTTGTACTCCAAGGCCAAACTTGCCTGTTATTTCGTTTACCTTTTGGCTTCCTACTTTAGCATTCCAATCCCCCATGATGATAAGGACATCATTTTTTGGTGTTGATTCTATAAGGTGCTGTAGGGCTTCATAGAACCGGTCAATTTCATCCTCTTCAGCACCAGTGGTTGGGGCATAGACTTCGATTACTGTGATATTGAATGGCTTGGCCTTGGATTCGCACTGAGATCATTCTGTCATTTTGGGGATTGTATCCCAGTATTGCTTTTCCTACTCTTTTATTGACTATGAAGGCTACTCCATTTCTTCTGAGGGATTCTTGCCCGCAGTAGTATACCTGATGGTCCTCTGAATTAAATTCACCCATTCCTGTCCATTTTAGTTTGCTGATTCCTAAGATGTTGATGTTCAGTCTTGTCATCTCTTGTTTGATGACGTCCAGTTTGCCTTGATTCATGGATCCTACATTCCAGGTTCCTATGGAGAAAAAATCTTTACAGCATCGGACTTTCCTTTCACCACCAGATGCATCCACAGCTGAGCGTCCTTTCGGCTTTGGCCCAGTCGCTTCACTCTTTCTGGCGCTATTAGTACTAGCCCTCTGCTCTTCCCCAGTAGCATATTGGACACCTTCCGACCTGAGGGGCTCATCTTCCAGCATCATATATTTTTGCCCTTTAGTACTGTCCATGGGGTTTTCATGGCAAAGATACTGGAGTGGGTTGCCATTTCCTTCTCCAGTGGATCACATTTTGTCAGAACTCTCTGCTATGACTGTCCGTCTTGGGTGGCCCTGCATGGTATAGCTCATAACTTCATTGAGTTACGCAAGCCCCTTCGCCACGACAAGGCAGTAATCCATGAAGGAGTAGTAGTAGTAATATTTTAATGTTATGATAATAACTGTATTATTAATTTGTCGATAATGTCATTAATGATCCAGTGGAATGATACCAGGTCCTCTTCCAGGCACCACACTTGGAGAAGACACTGCACAAAATTTTCATCAGGTTTATTCAAGGCCAAAGAAGGGGAGGAAGAGATCAAAGGAGCTGCTTTAAGCCTTGAGGAAAGACATCAAGCAGAAGAGCCAGGTTGGAATAGAATAGAATAGAATAGAATAGAATAGAATAGAATAGAATAGAATAGAATAGAATAGAATAGAATAGAATAGAATAGAATAGAATAGAATAGAATAGAATAGAATAGAATAGAATAGAATAGAATAGAATAGAATAGAATAGAATAGAAGCAGGAGAACCTATAATATCTCAGACAAGTGACTGTCTAGTCTCTTCTTAAAAATCTCCAGTGATGGAGCACCCATGATTTCTGAAGGCAAGCTGTTCCACTGGTTAATTGTCCTCACTGTTAGGAAGTTTCTCCTTAATTCCAGGTTGCTTCTCTCTTTGATCATTTTCCAACCATTGTTTCTTGTCCTAGTTTACAGGAGCTTAAAATCAGAAAAAGTCTGGGAACTTTTTTTTTAATATATAAAAGGTTTGGATTGTTGAAGGGAGGATGCAGCACTCTTCCGATAAGTAGGAGATGTTGTACAGAAGCTTAAGATCTTAAACAACAAAGCCCAGAGAGCACAAAAAAAAGGAATTTAGTTTGATGGATCCTTGTTGGGACCCCATACCTTCCACGGCTGCAGCCTTGGAGCCCCCAACCTCTCTTCATCCTTCTTCCTTCTCCTCTGGGGTTTGGATGCAGCACTTAAGGCATGGGCCAGAATCTTAATGACACTGTAGGTATAGCCATTATTTCGGATTTGCATCCTATTCTTTTTCTCTTGGGTATCCACTGGTTCTTTCTGGGTGCATCTTCTCCGGCCTTTGACAGAAAAGGTGTGTTTTGAAACAGAACAGTGAAAATACTCAGCTTGAAATTCAGGTTCCACAAAGAAAGGATCTTTATAGGAATCATCTTTTCTCCAACTCTTTTTCCACTGAAAGGGAAAGCTCCAAATACTATGGACATGTTTGAGACGCCAATCCTTTTTCATTAAATATACTCCAGCCACTGTCATGATCCAGACTTTCCCTTCAATGGGTCCTGGCAAACCTTCAAGTGCTGAATGGAAGGGAAAAATTCTGTCCCAAACAGAATCAAATTCTATGAAGTGAACAAATATGTTGACTTGTCTCCACTTAGAGAGGGCATCCCTGAGGAATGCGGTATGTCCAGTCATTGAGAATCGTTGTGATATAACAACACAAATTCTATTCTTGACAAGCATAGGAGTAAAAGTCCTCATGAAATTCTCTCCCTTCTCTGTGTCTGGAGCAAAGAGACCAATCAGGGTCCATCCAAAATGGAGGAGAATTTGGACAATTCCTGGGTACATGATCTCTTCTTTGGGGAGCATCGGATGGAAAAAAGGAAATTGACTTTTATCACTCAGAGCCTCTGAAGCAATTCTATCACTGACCTGAAAAAAGCAATTCTGTGTTATATTTGGCATCCTACCAAGTCCCAATTTTTAGCTTTTAATGAGTCCAACTTTTTTCTCATGCACATATTAGAACATTTCCTGCTGATTAGTCATTAGGTCATATCAAGATAGAGAATATAAAATACAGAACATTAACAAGACTGTATGTAAAAACAGAATTTAGAAAAATAAGTACAATAGAATAAGCATAAAGAATGAAAATAGTATTTCTTTATAACCCCAGAATTTACCACATTCTGACCATAATTTCCTTTCGAAAAGGGCTTTATTATATATAATTTTTGAATCCTGAGCACAGGGGAAATACATTTTTTTAAATATTAGGATCCCAATAGATTGTTTCTTTAAAGTGCAATCCAAGATATTGATCTCCCTCTTTCTTAAATAATGGACATTCAAAATAATAGATATATTACATCTTCTATTTCTGGAGCTCCACAAATACAAGTATATTCATTTTAAGGAGTTTGGAAGATTTAACTCAATACTTGGAAGGTACATTTGTAGCAGCTGATGCTTTCCAGTGTGCCAACCTTATTAAAGATGGCCCTACTTTTCTCTATTTTGACCATCTTGGATTCTTTGTGCAGCATTTTTTTAGGTTTTTCTCATGTGGCAAAAAAGACAGGGAGATGACAGTTCCTAATATAAAATCAAGAATATTTTAAATGAAATTTGTTTGTTCTAATAGCATTTGGGGACTCTAATTGGTTTAATGAAGAGAAGGACAAGGGGTGATATGATAGCAGTCTTCCAATATCTCAGGGGCTGCCACAAAGAAGAGGGAGTCCAGCTATTCTCGAAAGGACCTGAAGGCAGGACAAGAAGCAACAGATAGAAACTAACCAAAGAGAGAAGCAACCTAGAAGTAAGGAGAAATTTCCTGACAATTAGAACAATTAATCAGTGGAACAACCTGCCTCTAGAAGCTGTGAATGCTCCAACACTGGAAGTTTTTAAGAAGAGATTGGACAACCATTTGTCTGAAATAGTATAGGTTTCCTGCCTGAGCAGGGGGTTGGACTAGAAGACCTCCAAGGTCCCTTCTAACATTATTATTATTATTAGTAGCAGTAGTAGTAGTAGTAGTGGTAGTGGTAGTGGTAGTAGTAGTAGTAGTAGTTTCCATACCATCAATTTTATTAAAAATAATTATATGCCCCAATTTTATAAATTATATAAATTCCCAATTCTGCTCTGAGGGCAGCAGCTGAAGTCCTTTTATCCACCCTCAAGATACTTCTCAGATGATGTGATCGGATTTGTTCTAGTATGATATAAGTTAAATCCCAAAGTGGTGGATATTATTTATATGTGTAAATGTATCTTTCAATGGAGGGTCCCACCAGTCGGGATATTTCTTGAATTATTCAGCTGGTAGAAAATCTTCTCCAGAGGCCATATTGCTCTTCAGACCTTTTATGATGAATTTGATCATGAGAATTTTACGATAAAATATAGTTGATACATTGCCTAAGATATTTGTAGATTTTTAATAAAATGGTTGGTTAATGTTAGTGGCCAATAAAGGTTCATAATACATATAGGTTTTATCATCAGTACGAGACGTGATCCCGTAGCACTCTGTTTAAAAATTTGTTCATGATTGAGGATATCATTATTTTGGATAAGACCATGTAAAAAATGTGAGTTTTCCATCATTACTGCATATTCCTATTGTACAGAAGATCCTTTGATTGGACACAGAGCCTCTCCTCACCTTCACAAGTGTGCAGCAGAAGCCTCTAAGCAATTGGGATGATGTCAAGAAAAGACAGGTCTCTTCTGATCCTTGCTTCCTCTCGACTGTATATCCCAATCCTTATTTATAACACTTACAAATGCCATGGTGAAAAGATTATTTGCAGCAGAACCAGTTCTTAAACACCCTGATCCTGAGGAAACTTTCATCATCCAGGCTGATGCTAGTGATGTTGTGATGGGTATGGTCCTCCTACAAAAAATCCTTAGGGGGGATCTGCAGCCCTGTGCCTACACTTGACGAAAGCTTTCAGAAAGAGAGAGGAGATGGGCTTTTGGGAGAAAGAGGCTTTTGCGGTGAGATGGGTATTATTAACTTGGTGCCATTTCTTGGAAGGGAGTAAAGTGCCTTTAGAAGTATAGACTGATCATTATTATTATTCAAAATAATCTTGAATTCCATAGAGAAGACACAGTTGGATCTATCACTCACACACCAACATCCCACTCACTTGACAGAAAGGGAAGGACAAACACAAACCTGTGGAACTTTGTAGGTGCCTGCTAATGTTGACATCTGGATGGATCTGTCTCTGCTTGCTCCATCAACAAGAGGCAAAAGGTTGTCCTTCCTTCCATAGCTGTAGTTGGGAACATTGGCTTCTCCAGTAGAGAGCATATCCAGCAAGGCATCTGAAGTGCCGAGGGTGTTATAAAAGTTGTCATGGATGTTGTAGCCAAGTGTGAGATTGTGCAGGAGCTGGGGATTCTCCCTCACCAGTTCAATATTACAAATCATGCGTAGTATGAATAACTTTCCATAGGATAAACTAGTGTAAAACTATGATCATGTTAATATTAGCATCATCAAGAGCAACAACAACAATACCTTTTTTCCATTTAATGATCTTTTTTCTCTAAAAACTAACTGAAACATAAACCAATATTGATCGAAACTAGAGGGAAATAATAATCACGCATCACCCTTTAATATTGTTAGTGTTAAGGATGGGGATAGTCCTCAAGAAGGTTTAACAAATCAGAAACATACACTTATTTTTTAGCAGTACTGGTATTTGTAGCCCAGAATAATTCAGGCATTAAAGAAGAACCACCATTAAAGGAAGGAGATTTTTGATAAGTGATCCAGAGAAACTGTTCTGAAAACGAGTCATTTTCCATTCCTTTAAAAATCAGGCATTGCATATCAATCGGTTATAAAAATATGGAAATGGTAGGGCAGAGGAAATTAGAACCGTTTCAATCATTACTTTCAACCAAAGTCAGTATTCCAGTCATGAATTTAGGATTGAACAGAGAAAGGAAAACAATGTGGCATTCTTTAAGGGTTCATTTGCCTCATATTTCTCCTCTCAGAAAATAAGGCAAAAGAGAGAGGCTGTGTTAATCAAAAGGATTCAAAAAATGTGTCATATCCTGCAATATAAGAGTAAGAAAAACAAGAAGAAAAAAAGAAGAGTGTTAGAACTGCAAATGGAGGGAATGAAACTCCATTGCATAACTTACAACCGAATCTGACTAGAAGGAGCCGTGTTGAAAGGTAATTTTGCAGGTGTTGTTGCTGATGGAGAGATGACTATACCAATGAGAAGATCTCCTGGCCTATAATAGCTCCATGGCTTTTCTCCATCCTGGTGGTCCAAATTCAGTGGGCACTTCATTCTCAGCTTCCCAGAGAGTGGCTGGGACACCAGCAGCATCAGAAGGAGAAGCAGAAGCAGGAGGTCCATAATTCATGTGGCATCAATCTCCTTCCTCTTTCTAAAAAAGAATTAGAATTCAAAGCACTCTGACACAGTGGAATATCCAGTGGCTTTCCTGATTCAAACAGAGAAATCAAGATTCACCTGAAAGAGAGAAAATATATTCAAGAGCACAGCTCCTGTCTGTCCTATAATGTGAGCCAGAAAAAGCATAACCTGTGATATTTATCCTTTTCTGATGCAAGATCCCTTCCATGTTGCTTCAGTCCGATGTTTACATCAAAGACAGTCACTGGAGACATAGGAGAAGAGGTCTCAGAGACAGGGATGGTGATGATTGCAGTGAGAAGGAGCTTCTGCTCTTGGGACCCTGAATTTCTTCCATATAAGGAAGGGTAGCTGGAGAAAAACACGTGAGAGAAAAGTCACAGATAGACCCCTTGGGGCAGTGTTCTGTAGTGGTCTTAGTCCTTCCTGTTAGGACATGTCCAGAAAGTCATGCTGGATGGAGATAGTTCAACAGCCAGGAAAGTGACTTCTGCTGTCCTTCAATGGGGTCTCTTGCCTCCAGAGGCTGCTAGGGAAGGTCACCCAGAGTTATGGAGTTTGGTGCCATTCTAGGTTGGTGACACTTAACTCTAGTGCTGCCTGTGCTTTATCTCCATGGAAGCACTCAGTATCCTTGAATGCAGCCTAATGTTAAGAGTTTGGGATTTTCTTTTCAATGAGATCTCCATGTATCCATCCTAATTTGGAGCTGATTTTATAATTCCTTGTTAACTGAAGTGAAATTTCATTTGCCATCTGTTCTAGAAACATCATTTTTTGCATGAGAATCTGGTAAGAGGCAGGAAAGTGACAGCCTGCAATAGCACCATTGGCACGGAGAGAGAAAATTGTAAAGTGGGTAGAAGTTTTAGTTTCCTTGACACCTTCTGTGTTATCTTTCCATACTTATACAATGAGACCCATTAAATTTTGATGTTTCTTGGTTTAAATAAAATAATTGTGCTGTTAGGTCTGCAGTGGAGATGATGGCAGCGCCTGCAGTGCAGTGGATGGTGTGACCTTATTTCTTGCCACAATCACCCGGAAGTTGGTTTAGGGGGACCTGGTGGCAGTTCCTCTGGTTGCATAGATGCACTTGGTGTTTTGCGACTCCTGTGACATTCCCATCTCTGAGTCTTTGTTTGTCCTCCCTAGAAGACTTCCATGTGCTTATAGTTCGGAGTCCCTGTGTTCTGGTTTATCTTGGTCAATTGTTGATTATTTTTCTTTCCTGGAGGGGGGATGTTAATATATACAGCTTGGCCTAGAAGGGAGAACTGGAGGTTTGAGTGACAGGGGGAGCTGGTGGAATGGGCAGGTCCACCCTTAAATTGAGGACCATAGGATGACCAATATCCCAGGTCCATCACTTGAAAGTTGTCCCACTGTTCAGTTCTCAGCTTCCACTCTCATTTCCTGGCTACCAGATCTTCAGTGGCTCCCTTTCTGGCTGTTGCTTTTGAATGCCAGCTTGATGTGTAAGAAGGCTTCTCTCGTCCATGATGTTGCCTGCCCTGTCTCACTGAAGTCCAGTTGTACCCCCAGAGGGGAGGAAACCTCTCCTCAATTGCAAATGTGACCACCTACTTTGTGGGTTTGCCTCAGGTGAGAGCCCAGGGAAATGGCGGAAAGGTGGCTATGGTGAACCATGGTTTATTATAGGCTCTAAACTGGTTGCCTCTAGAGCTGTCTTTTGTCTCAGAGTGGTTGCAAGAATATTTCCCCAGCCTACTGAAGTATTTTGTGTGCATGTGGCCCTTACTAGAAGATAAGGGCCACACCCAGGTTCAACCTCCAGAAATAAAGCATGGTTAAAAGTTGCAAGTGTGAATGCAGCCATTGGTGAAGTGAGCAGGTTAAGAGGGTTGTATGGCTATGATCAGAGACAGTCTGGTGTAGTGGTCAAGGCGTCAGATTAGTAACCAGGAAACCATGAGTTCTAGTCCTGCCTTGGGAACAAAGCCAGCTGGGTAAACCTGGGCCAGCCAACCTCTCAAAGAGGCAATGGCAAACCGCTTCTGAAAAACCTGGTCATTATGGACTTTCTGATTACTTTCACACACAGCCAGTTGAGGCTCTGGGGCTTCCTGAGTCTGGCTTCTGTTTTGCAAAACCAGCCAAGTGGACTATAATTTGCTAAACATGGGCAGATTTTTTTTTAATCTGGTTGCTCTCTGTAAAAATGGCAATCCTGATCATGACAGCGAGTAACAAGTCCTCATGAAGGCTGCAGACAGGCCGATGAAGTTGGGGTCCTGGAAGGGCAGGAGGGCTGCAGGAGGTGGTTGTCCCTTCCTGTCAAAGGCAGGGGGGTGTGCTGGAAAAGAGGAAGGCAGGTGGAGCCCCTTCGTGATCCGGCTCAAGCAGCCTCAGGCATGGTTTGAAAGTGTTTCCTTGAGGGCGAAGCCTTCCTAGCAGACAACAAGGGTGGGAGAGCAGCAGTGACATCACAGCAAGGGTGGTTGCACAGATTGGGGGGTCCAAGTCAATGCACCCCCTTCTGTTAGCAGCACAGTGCAGCATGGATGGTCAGGCAGGAATCCCTTCAGGAGGCGAGTCCCAGGCACCTGCAGGCTAGGAGAGCTCACCTGAGTCTAGGGTGTTTGAACCCTTGTTTCCATTTGGCCAGGCTCAGCACACCCAGCATTGGTGGGACCCCCTCAGTCCCCTTTGCAGGACTCAGTTGCAGAGACCCTGCAAGTGTGTTGTGTGAGTGTCCCACCAGGTGGTTGACAGTTGTCCGTGCTCTGCATAATTGAATTGACTGAGTCAAACTCCACTGACCATCATGGAAGCGTGTGCTCTCCTTAACCTGGATTGGGGAGAAACCCTCTTTCCTGAGCTGGGTGGAGTCATCAACTGAATTAACGGGTGAAGTTCACAGCTCATGTTTAGGCCGTCCAGGCTCAGGACAACAACTGCTAGACTGACACCCACAGAGCTACCACAAATTGTGTAGTAGAATCATAATTGCAAACCACTCTGGCTGGGGTGCCTAGTGGTGCCCCTCTTGCTATTCAGTAGGACCCCCAATGGCTCTAGCTTCCAGCCAGAAGGAGAGTTGTTACTAAATGACATCTGCAAGGCCCCAAGACCCCCAATCCTTCTATAACATAAAGGGACTGGAAAGCCATTTGTCTGAAATGGTATAGAGCAGACATGTCAAACTCGCGACGTCATGTGAGAACACGCAAAGTATCGGGACAGTTTTGCCATTGCCGGCAATGGGGTGGCCGCGGCTTCCACCTGACACATCCGGCCCATGAGCCGGCAGTTTGACACCCCTGGTATAGAGTCTCCTGCTTGAGCAGGGGGTTAGACTAGAAAACCTCCAAGGTCCCTTCCAACTCTGTTATTCTGTTATTCTCTCCACAGTGGCTGGAGAGACATTTTCATTCCACAAAAGGAAAGCTTTCACATTTGTTCAAAAATGAATTGTAAAATGCTTTCAACTAATACCAAAATTAATCTTAATACAAAGTGTTTTCTATTTCAGTTCTCTAATTTCTATACGCTCTTTATCCACACTATTTCCTTTAATGTCAGGGGTTTATCTCAGGGGTTGCCACAAAGAAGAGGGGGTCAAGCTATTCTCCAAAGAACCTGGAAGGACAAGAAGCAACAGATGGAAACTAACCAAGGAGAGAAGCAACCTGGAACTAAGGAGAAATTTCCTGTTAGAACAATTAATCAGTGGAACAACCTGCCTCCAGAAGCGGTGAATGCTCCAACACTGGAAGTTTTTAAGAAGAGACTGAGCGGCCATTTGTCCGAAATGGTATAGGTTTTCCTGCCTGAGCAGGGGGTTGGACTAATGACCTCCAATGTCCCTTCCAACATTATTATTATTATTATTATTATTATTATTATTATTATTATTATTATTATTATTATTATTATTATTATTATTATTATTATTATTATTATTATTATTATTATTATTATTATCTTTTATTCATTAAACGTGAACCTCAGTCAACTGAACATTCAAATTGGCTGGCACTGATGGTTGACACGGGTTGCTACCAGCATCCTAGGTGTCAACCAGGTACCTTCTTAAAATATAAGATGTTCCGAGTAGCCCAGTTTTTTGTAACATTGCTGGAGTTATTGCAGGAAGCTTATTATTATTATTAATTATTATTATTATTATTATTATTATTATTATTATTATTATTATTATTATTATTATTATTATTATTATTATTATTATTATTATTGTTGTTGTTGTTGTTGTTGTTGTTGTTGTTGTTGTTGTTGTTGTTATTATTAGAAAAATAGCCTTTTTCCCCCACCCAGAAATGCCTGCAATGAAGAACTTCTCCTCCTGGGGGGGCTTGGGCAAGTGGGGGGCAGCGGCTGCCCAGGAGAGCCCGGCTGGAGGGACTTCAGGGGCCACGAGGGACCCCCAGGATGCCCCTTCCTCAAAGCCCCAGAGGGTCCCTCCAGGAAGACCCCCTCGCCTTTCCCTCCCCAGCAAAGCTGGATCCCCCTTTGGAGACAAAGGCCCTGCATGGCTTCTCCCCAACAGGAGCCTTTCCTGGAAACACACGAAGAGGAACCGGAGCTTCACAAACCCCCCTTGGCTGCATTTCCCCCTGAAATGCAACTCCAAAGCCCATAATCCACATCAGTCCCTTCCCAGAATGGGTGTGTGTGAAGGGTTCCCCCAGATCCCCTCCTCCTTCCTGAGCCTTTTCTATGGGCAATGTGTCAAGTCTGGGCTTTGCTTTTCCCCCTCAGTGCCCAATATGTGGAAGGGAGTGGCAGTGGAATATGGGTCCTTTCCCTTCCTTTCTTCCTTACGTGGGGTGAAAGGCATCCTTTATTTCTCTCATTTCTCTCTCTCTCTCTCATTCTGTGTACATAGGTGTGATTTTAAAAAAAAAAACTATGTCAAGTCCGAATGACTAGTTTTAACTAACACATTTTTTATTTATTTTATCCTGGTCTCACTATTGCATCAGTCTTTTTCTATTGGTGCCCTTCAGCATTAACTTTCAAAACAAACTAAACTTTGGTTTTAACTCAGTAGGAAGCTATTCCAGTTCAATGACATGTTCGGGTATTAAGTAGTCCCCAAGGTTTTCTCTTTAACCGCTCTGCCAACAAATATCAGATTTGTTTTTCTTCAGCCACAGGTGCCGTGTATTCCCTCTGGGGCCAATTTCAAGCATGGAGCTTTCCAACCTCTCAATTCTTGCTGACCAATTTAATTCTAGCTCTGCCCTATCATTCTGAATCCTATGGGGATTGTTCCCCTTTCATTTCTCTCCAGAGAAGTGCCCAACAAACTTTGAGTCCAAGAACTAGTTGAATTAGCCGGGGATCTCTGGTGAGAGGGAGAATTATTATTATCCTCAAAGTTTCAGCTCTGCTGTTTGGCCGAATCCTCCAGGGAGACTTTGGGCTGAGACAGATGGGGTCAGCTGCAGTTCGCTTCTCTCTCTGACCCGGGAGGCCCAAAATGGAAATCTTTCCTCGTGGAGAACTTGGCTTTAGGCAAAAAGCGTCACTGGAAGATTTCAGACTTGGGACTTCCCTCCCCACTCAAGATCAGGGCTGTCTGTCTTCCTTCACATCAAAGTGTGCCACCCTGGGGAAAATAAGAGCTGAATGCCAATACAGCCAAGTTTCTGCCTGCTGGGGTCACCCCCCCAAAAAAAGCCCCCCTTGCCATCTCCTTTCCCCAAATGTGAGCTCTTTCTTCAGCCACTCCTTGACTCCCTTGTGCCCCCACCAAGCCCCTCTTTAACGCATAGAAGTGTTGGGGGGTCCCACGGCCTTCCAGATGTGGCTGGGTAACATCTTTCCCTCTGGCTGGAAGCCTCTTCCCCTTCGATCCTGCCCCAATGGGACCCTGCAGTACTTGGGCCTGATCCTTAGGCCTGCCGGAAGTGGACACCATTTGCAATACTCCGAGGAGTCCTTGTAGAAATGGCGGCTGCTTTTGAAGGTTTCCAGCCTGATCCTCAGGCTGTTGGGAGACTGCAAAGCTCTCCTGGCTCTTGCTAGGCTTGGGAAACCAGACACTGCATGATGATGGGGCAGCTTCAGACGAGCTTCCTGAAACCTTTTCCTGGCTTTGACCCCCCCTTACTCCCCCCAAACCCCACATTTCTTCAATAAAGAACACAAAAAAAGCTGGAAAAGACAAACTTTTTCATCTTGCACTGCCCCGTCCCCCGAATCAGGTGCTAAAACTAAACTCCCCACCTCTGTCCTCAAATCTCTATCCCCGTTAACACTTTGCTAAATATACTGCATGCCTGAAAAACTGAAGAACAGAGTTGAAAGGGACCTTGGAGGTCTTCCAGTCTAACCCCCTGCTGAAGGAGGAAACCTCGCCATTTACCATTTCAGATAAATGGTTGTCCAGTCTCTTCTTAAAAACCTCCAGTGTTGAAGCCCCCACAACTTCTGGAGGCAAGTCGTTCCACTGATTGATTGTTTTCTCAGGAAATTTCTCCTTAGTTCTAGGTTGGTTCAAAATCTGTAAGTTACTAACTTTGACTCTAGAGAGTCAAAGAATAGAAAGAAGGAAGGAAGCAAGTAAAGAAAATTTTTGCTCTGTGTTGACAATGCTGACTGTTATGTTAGTGATGCTTAACAGCTCCCCCCATATGTGAGGAGGGTCCCTCCCTCAGAAGAGAGGTTTCTGATTGCACCCAAGGCTGCCCTGACTGGATTGGGTTGGGGGCTCTGCCACCCTTTCTCTCTCCCAGAGCGCCCTCCCTGCCCTTGCAGGAAGGCCCACAGGCATCCTATAGCCTCTCAGTCATTCCTGGCTCTTCAGGACCCATGCTTCATTGCCCCCCCTTGCCCCCCCTTGCCTTCATGACGACTTGAAACCCATTCTCCTTGTCAGGATTGGGAGATTCTTGTCACCTCTCTGCAGCTTGCAAGAACAGAGCCAGGCACAGCAAGGCTCACAGTCTCAGCCGACTGGGTGAAAGTGGTCAGAAAGGCCCCAGGTGGAGCTGAGCCAGAGACCTTGGCAAGGATTTCAGGAAGTGCTTTGCCTTTGAAGGACAGGCTGAAAGTTCCCTTCCCTAACATCTTTGTGTTAAGAAGCTACAATCTCAAAGCAGACAGGCCTTGATCCTTAGGAACCTGCTAGCATGCAAGAAAGGTCAAGAATGCTTACAAAAGCAAAAGTAGTCAAGAATGCTTCTTCAAGAGAAACCCCAGACATAACACATAAGACAAGGCAACGGCTGGGAAAAGGGGAACTTGGGGGCAAAACCTGAGATGCTCCTTCCTTTGCAAAACAGGACCACAAACTAGCCTGATCTCTTGTCTTGTGAATGTTGCCATGGTGGATAGCCAGGGACCCTGAATCCAAAGGCAGATCCTATAAAAGATTTTCCATCTTCTGTGCAAACATACTGCATTGGCCATCACATAGATGGTTTGTGGTAAATATGGGTGAATTCACACAACACCCTTAACTTCGGTTAAAGGAAGAGAACTGCTACATTGGCATAATGTATCATGCCAAAATATATAAACCAGAGGCTGGCTTAGCATGATGAACTTTCTTCACACATTGACACAGGACAAGGTTCCCAGCTATGGAATTTTAATATTTTTAATTTAAATTTAAATTAAACTTTATATTTAAAGTTTTAAAATCTCAGTCAATATTGTCAGGGGCTCTATGGATGACCAAAGTCCCCTGCTCCTTAGAGGTTCCTTTGGGAATGCAAGGGAGAAAGAATCCACTTTTATTCTGGTTCCCTCTGAAGCCCAAAACCTTTGGCCATCCCTGTGGTCAGTGCCAGGCTGAGATGTGCCCAGCTTGCTAAAAATAATGCAGAAATGCCTGAAAAAACCTGGATGGCCTAAACATGAGCTGTGAACTTCACCCGTTAATTCAGTTGATGACTCCACCCAGCTCAGGAAAGAGAGTTTCTCCCCAATCCAGGTTAAGGAGAGCACACGCTTCCATGATGGTCAATGGAGTTTGACTCAGTCGGTTCAATTTTGCAGAGCACACACAATTGTCAACCACCTGGTGGGACACTCACACAACACACTTGCAGGGTCTCTGCAACTGAGTCCTGCAAAGGAGGCTGAGGGGGTCCCACAAATGCTGGGTGTGCTGAGCCTGGCCAAATACAAACAGGGGTGCAAACACCCTAGACTCAGGTGAGCTCTCCTAGCCTGCAGGTGCCCGGGACTTGCCTCCTGAAGGGGTTCCTGCCTGACCATCCATGCTGCACTGTGCTGCTAACAGAAGGGGGTGCATTGACTTGGATCCCCCAATCTGTGGAACCACCCTTGCTGTGATGTCACTGCTGGTCTCCCACCCTTGCTGTCTGCTAGGAAGGCTTCGTCCTCAAAGAAATGTTTTCCAACCATGCCTGAGGCTGCTTGAGCCAGATCCCGAAGGGGCTCCACCTGCCTTCCTCTTTTCCAGCACGCCCTCCCTGCCCTTGACAGGAAGGGACAACCACCTCCTATAGCTCTTCTGTCCTTCGAGGACCCCAACTTCATCGGCCTGTCTGCAGCCTTCATGAGGACTTGTTACTCGCTGTCACAATCAGGATTGGAGTTTTCCTGCCGCTTTTACAGAGAGCAACCAGATTAAAAACAAATCTGCCAATGTTTAGCAAATTGGAGTCCACTTGGCTGGTTTTGCAAGACTGAAGCCAGACTCAGGAAGCCCCAGAGCCTCAACCGGCTGTGTGTGAAAGTAATCAGGAAGACCATAAGTGACCGGGTTTTTCAGAAGTGGTTTGCCATTGCCTCTTTCCCAGGGCTCTGAGAGGTTGTCTGGCCCAGGTTTACCCAGCTGGCTTTGTGCCCAAGGCAGGACTAGAACTTATGGTTTCCTGGTTACTAATCTGACGCCTTGACCACTACACCAGACTGTCTCTGATCATAGCCATACAACCCTCTTAACCTGCTCACTTCACCAATTGCATTCACACTTGCAATTTTTAACCATGGTTTATTTCTGGAGGTTGAATCTGGATGTGGCCCTTATCTTCTTTTAAGGGCCACATTCACTCAAAATACTTCAGCAAGCTGGGGAAATTTTCTTGCAACCCCCCCGGAGACAAAAGAAAGCTCTAGGTGCAACCTGTTTAGAGCCTATAATAAACCATGGATGACCACAGCCAACCCTCCTCCACTTCCCTGGGCTCTCACCTGAGGCAAACCCACGAAGTAGGTGGCCACATTTGCAACTGAGGAGAGGTTTCCTCCCCTCTTGGCACAACTAGCCTTCAGGGAGACATGGCAGGTAACATCATGGACAAGAGAAGCCATGTTACACATCCACTTGGCATTCAAAAGGAAGAGCTGGTACCTGGAGTCACCAAAGATCTGGTAGCCAGGCACTGAGAGTGGAAGCTGAAGACAATACAGTGGAACAACTTTCAAATAATGGATGTGGGATATTGGTCATCCTGTGCTCCTCGTTGTAAGGATGGACCTGCCCATCCCATCAGCTCCCCCTGTCACTCAAACCCCCAGTTCTCCCTTCTAGGCCAAGCTGTATATATTAACATCGCCCTTCCAGGTAAGAAAAATAATCAACAATTGAGCAAGATAAAGCAGACTCCAAACTATAAGCACATGGAAGTCTTCTAGGGAGGACAAACAAAGCCTCAGACATGGGAATGTCACAGGATCCGCAGAACACCAAGTGCATCTATGCAACCAGAGGAACTGCCACCAGGTCCCCCTAAAGCAACGTCTGGGTGGTTGCATCAGGAAATCAGGTCACACCATCCAAAGCACTGAGGGCGCTGCCACCATCTCAACTGCAGACCTAACAGCACAATTATTTTATTTAAACCAAGAAATGTCAAATTTTAATGGCTCTCGTTGTATCAGTATGGAAAGACAACACAGAAAGTGTCAAGGAAACTAAAACTTCTACCCACTCTACAATTTTCTCTCTCTGTGCCAATGGTGCTATCCCAGGCTGTCACTTTCCTGCCTCTTAGCCAGTTCTCATGCAAAAAATGATCTTTCTAGAACAGATGGCAAATGAAATTTCACTTCAGTTACAAGGAATTATAAAATCAGCTCCAAATTAGGATTGATACATGGAGATCTCATTGAAAAGAAAATCCCAAACTCTTAACATTAGGCTGGGTTCAAGGATACTGAGTGCTTCCATGGAGATAAAGCACAGGCAGCACTAGAGTTAAGTGTCACCAACTTAGAGTGGCACCAAACTCCATAAATCTGGGTGAGCTTCCCTAGCAGCCTCTGGAGGCAAGAGACCCCATTGAAGGACAGCAGAAGTCACTTTCCTGGCTGTTGAACTATCTCCATCCAGCATGACTTTCTGGACATATCCTAACAGGAAGGACTAAGACCACTACAGAACACTGCCCCAAGGGGTGTATCTGTGACTTTTATCTAACATGCTTTTCTCCAGCTACCACTCCTTACATGGAAGAAGTTCATGGTCTCAAGAGCAGAAGCTCCTTCTCACCGCAATCATCACCATCCCTGTCTCTGAGACCTCTTCTCCTATGTCTCCAGTGACTGCCTTTGATGTAAACATCAGACTGAAGCAACATGGAAGGGATCTTGAATCAGAAAAGGATAAAAACTACAGGTTATGCTCTTTGAGGCACAAGATATGGGACAGGCAGGAGCTGTGCTCTTGAATGTACTTTCTCTTCCAGGTGAATCTTGGTTTGTCTCTGTTTGAATCAGGAAATCCATTGGATATTCCATCCTGTGAGAATGCTTCCAATTCTTTTAATTCTTCTTTAGAAATGGGAAGGAAATTGATTCAGCCCCGTGAATCATGGACCTCCTGCTGCCAGTTCTGATGTTTCTGGTGTCCCAGCCACTCACTGGGAAGCTGAGAATGAAATGCCCACTGAATTTGCATAACCAGGATAGAGAAAAGCCATGGAGCTATTATAGGCCAGGAGATCTTCTCATTGGTATAGTCATCTCTCAATCAGCAATAACAGATGCAACATTACCTTTCAATATGGCTCCTTCTAGTCACATTCGGTTGTAAGTCATTCACTGTGATGGAGTTTCATTCCCTCCATTTGCAGTCCTAACACTCTTCTTTTTTTCTTCTTATTTTACTTACTCCTATATTGCAGGACCTGACCAATTTCTTGAACCCATTTGATTTCCATGGCCTCTCTCTTTTGTCTTGTTTTCTGGGAGTGGCTGCAATCCAAACATGAGGCAATTAAAACCCAAAAGAAGTCCACATTATTTTCTCCTCCCTTTTCAATCCTAAATTCATGAGTTGAATACTAAGTTTTGTTCAAAGTAATTATTGTTGTAGTTTTCCCTGCTCAGGTCATTTCTATATTTTTATAACCACTGATTGATTTTCTATGCCTGATTTTTATAGGAATAGAGCAGGGGTGTGAAACTGCCAGCCCACAGGCTGGACGCGTCATCCGGAAGCCGCGCCCACCCCATTGCCGGCAATGGCAATACCGTGCCGATACATTGCGCAATGTCACGTGACATCGCGAGTTTGACATGTCTGGAATAGAGGATGACTTGTTTTTAGAATAGCTTTTCTGGGTCACTTATCAAATATCAAATAGAAAATGTATTTTATTGTTGCTGTTGATGATATTAAGATTAACATGAGCATGGTTTTATACTAGTTTATCTTTTGAAGAAAACAGAATACTACAGATGATTTGCAATATTGAAGTTTTTAATAAAAATCATCAGCTCCTGCACAATCTCACACTTGGCTACAACATCCATGACAACTATGAGAACACCCTCGGCACTTCAGATGCTTTGCTGGACATGCTTTCTATTGGAGAAGCCAATGTTCCCAACTACAGCTGTGGAAGGAAGGACAAGGTTTTGGCTCTTATTGATGGAGCTGACAGTGACATATCCATCCAGATGTCAACATTAGCAGTCACCTACAAAGTCCCACAGGTTTGTGTTCCCCTGTCTGGCAAAGTGAGTGGGGTGGTAGCATTTGACGATAGATCCAACCATATCTTCTCTACAGAATTCAAGAGCTGCTTTTCCCTATGGCCATTGTAGGTTTCTTGGCTGGGGATGGATATAACAGTGGGGAGGGAGGAAGGTTCAAAGCAAAAATATCCCCTTTGCCTTGAGGGCTTCTGCAGACTTGTGAAGGTGAGGAGAGGCTCTATGTCAAATCAAAGGATCTTCTGTGCAATAAAAAGGTGCAGCACTGATGGAAAGCTCACATTTTGTAGATGATTTTAGTCAAAATAATGATATTCTCAGTCCTAAACAAATCCCAGATTTATAAACAGCGTTACACTGGATTATTTCTCTTAATGTTGATGAAACATTGCCTTATGAACCTGTTCATGCTCCATTACTGGAGGTTTTCAAAAAAGAGACTGGACATTCATTTTGTCTGGAATGGTATACAATCTCCTCTGTGAGCAGATCCCAATTATTCCATGTTCTATGTTCATTTCTTTGAGAGTGTGTTTTAGGACAGAGCTCCCCAATGTTTCCAGCTTTGCAACTGGTGGGAGGAGGGGCAGAGGGGATGGTTTCATGCAAGCAGCTGACTTAAATAGAGCACGTGTGGACGTTTTCACTCGCTACTCATGCAAGTGAGGATGCACGTGTGCACATGCGTGCTTGCCAGCCGTCTTTGTAGCCCAGTTGCAAACACCTCATGGACCATTAGTGGGCTGTGGCCCACAGGTTGGGGATCCCTGTTTTAGGATCCATGGAGCCCTGAGAAGTAGGATTGATCCTTACCAAAAGGTAAGACACTGGCACTGGTGGGATTCAAATATATGAACAACTGTGTGGATGCCGCTTCCAGAAGTCCATTCTGGGCCTGGGTTACCGGTTCTGCCGAAGTGGTGCGAACTGGCTGAATCCCACCACTGGATGCTGGTGCTGCCAATATGACATTTGGCTTTCATATACAGCTGAGAAGTCTTAGCTCCTATTCTCATAAGAACCATCGGATTATGGATAAGTCAAAGTCAGAATTCATGGTCTCTGGAAAATGACATTATTGCCATATAGGGCTATTCGATGAGGAAAGAGCAAAGTTCACACCTTTCCTTACCTGGGGGAACTTTTCTCTGTATTAAAAGAATTTTTAAAAATCATAGCTATACAGTTTTCTTAGCCTGAGTTATTAACATAGAAAAAGCCAATGTTACAACCATGCACTTATAGTGAGCTGGAATCTGGGATTTAATTTATACCATTTCAAGAACAAATCCCATCACATCATCTGAGAAGTATCTTGAGGGTGGATAAAAGGACTTCAGCTGTTGCCTTCAGAGCCGAATTGGGAATTTATACAATTTATAAAATTAGGGCATGTGTTTTTTTTATAAAATAAATGATATGGAAACTGTCAGAGTCTCAATATCTTGGATTGCACTTTAGAGAAAACAAGCTATTTGGATCCTAATAGTTTTAAAAATGTATTTCCTGTGTGCTCAGAATTCAAAAATTATATATAATAGAGCCCTTTTTGGAAGGAAATTATGGTCTGATTGTGGTAAATTCTGGGGTTGTTTTTTGTATAAAAAATCTACATTTACATTCTATTTTGCTAATATTCTGTGTTTTATATTCTATTTCTTGATATGGCCTAATGACTGATCAACCAGAAACTAATATGTGCATTAAAAAAGTTGGATTCATTAAAAGCTAAAAATTTGGACTTCGTAGGACCCCAAATATAACACAGAATTCTTCATTGCTTTTTCAGGTCAATGATAGAATTGCTTCAGAGGCTGTGAGTGATAGAAGTCAATTCTCTTTTTTCCATCCTTTGCTCCCCAAAGAAGGATTCCAGTACCCAGGAATTGTCCAACTGCTCCTCCATTTTGGATGGACCTTGATAGGTCTTTTTGCTTCTGACACAGAGAACGGAGAGCTTTTCATGAGAACTTTTATTCCTATGCTTGTCAGGAATAGAATTTGTGTTGTTATAACACAACAATTCTCAGCAACTGGATATACAGCAATGCTCAGGGATGCCATCTCTAAGTGGAGACAAGTCAATGTCTTTGTTCACTTCATAGAATATGGTTCCATTGCTGACAGAATTCTTCCTTTCCATTTAACTCTTATGCGTTTGCCAGGACCCATTGAAGGGAAAGTCTGGATCACGACAGTGGTTGGACTATATATAAGTAATAAGAAAAGACTTCTCAAGTATGTCCATAGTATTTGGAGCTTTCCTCTTCAATTGAGAAAAAGATACAAAGATGATGCCTATAAAACATATTTCTTTGTGGAAGATGAATTTCAAGCTGAGTATTTTCGCTGTTCTCTTTCAAAACACATCTTTTCTGTCAAAGGCCGGAGAAGATGTACCCAGAAAGCACCACTGGACACTCAAGATAAAAGGAATAGGATGCGGATCAGAAATGGAAGCTATACTTACAGCATCATTAAGATTCTGGCCCATGCTTTAAGTGCTGCATCCAAACCTCAGAGGAGAAGGAAGAATGGAGAAGAGAGGTTGGGGGCTCCGAGGTTGCAGCCGTGGAAGGTATGGGGTCCCAACAAGGATCCATCAAGTTAAAGTCCTTCTCAGGGTCTTTTGTGCTCTCTGGGCTTGGTGGTTTAAGATCTTAAGCTTCTGTACAACATCTCCTACTTATCGGAAGAGTGCTGCATCCTCCCTTCAACAACCAAGACCTTTTATATGATTGAAAAAAATGTTCCCAAACTTTTTCTGATTTTAAGCTCCTGTAAGCCAACATGGCTCTTCTCCTTGTAGTCTTTCCTCAAAGCTAAAAGCAGCTCCTTTGATCTCTTCCTCTCCTTCTTTGTCCCTCACTAAAACTAATGAAAATTTTGTGCAATGTCTTTTTCAAGTTTATTTCCTACAAGAGGACCTGGTAACCCCATTCCACATATAGAATAATGTGAGAAAAACTACAAATGACATCTTAAAGAAAGATATAGATTGTGGCTGCCATTCATTTGTGTTATACAAGATACAATCATGTATCAAGACCTAAATGCTAAATATTAGTTAGTTTCCAACTGGATTTTACTTATGCAACTCTATCACAAAAATCATATTTTCATTTTCTGGAAACTTGGAATTTTTTTAAAGGAGATCAAAATAACTTTGTCCAAGCATTATTACAATTTTTGCATCACAAAATCATGATTTATCTACTTCCTTTATTAATGAAAATATAGACAAATCAATGAACAAAGTCTAATTGTTTTTCATAACTCCCCAATTTTATCAGTAAAATTAAAATTTTATTTGAGTACAATTTTTAAGACAGTTGTACCCACTTAATTATCATGCCATCCAGCGCTCAATTAACTAGATCCCCATTCATCACATCATGAACCATTTTGTTAATTCTTTGCTAAAAGCAAGTTGTACCACCAGCCATCACACAATTTATTAAGGAAGAGGAATGATAAGTGAGAATGAGTTTGGAGGAACAGAGAAAGAGATGCAGGGAAAGATCAGAAAAGATGGGGGAGGTCGGGGAGAGGGCAACTCGCAGCTGCATAAAGGCAGAGAAAGAAACTCAGAAAAGGTTCTCCCTATTTTGGGGGACTGTCAAAAGAGATGGTGAAGCATTTGTGCTTTCACACTTGCAAGATTCTGTTAATGTAGCCTTACAATAAAATAGAATTAGTTCATGTGCTAATTTTTCCTCTCTCCTCTACCTGAATGAAGATTAGCCTTGCAACATTCTTGTTAAGAAATCCTTGCTTTCTGGTAATCACCCTGTTGTTTTCAAGGAGTTCACGAATACTCCAGTTCATGGGTGTCAAACTGGATTGCGTCATGTAACGTATTGTGATGTATTGTGACTTTTTTTGCCTTTATGGAGCTGGGGTGGGCGTGGCCTGTGCATGAACGCATCCGGCCCATGGGCTGCTAGTTTGAAATCCCTGCTCTAGTTATTTGGAGTTTTTCTTCAATTGATTTGTGAACCTTCCTAATATCTTCCCTATCATTGACAATGTCCATCAATTACATCTTCTCACTTTACTTTTTGTCAATATACTGTATGATTGAGAACTATTACTGAACCTTCATTCTTGATTTTGAAGATAGTGGCAACACTTGTTCTCCCAACTCACAATATTTGTAAGTTAAAAAAAGAGTAGAAGAAAGAAAGAGTCAATGTGTGAGATAAGAAACCAACATTTCTCCTTTTAAAATTCCGGTATATTTCCATTCTAGTTCCATCCATTTTTAAGGAAGAAGGAATCGTACAATCTTTCCCTGTTGAAAGTGTACTTGGATCAGAATGGAGACGTAGCAGCAGATCCGGAGATCTATAGTTGGGTGATTCTCCCAAAGGAGGATCCCATCGAGAAGTATTTGGGGAGTTTTGAAAGGCAGAGACTTATAATCAACCAAGATGCTTTGTCACAGCTAAAGTTGCTTAACAAGGTGAGGAAAACATTGATATCTTTTTTTTTCGTTTTTCTAAAGCCTTAGGACCCATTTCCAGTGGACTAAACCTAGTCAAAAAGGTGGGTAACCTTCACTGAGAATTGAATGTGTGGAGTAAAACATCTAGAACAGGGGTGTCAAACTGCCGGCCTGTGGGCCGGATGCATCACATGGAAGCCACACCCACCCCATTGCCGGCAATGGCAAAAATACATTGCGGGATATCATGTGATGTCTGATCTAGAATATTCTTAGGTAGATAGGGAGGGTTCTGTTCTATTGACCAAGATATCCTTCAGATGCTGTAATGCCAAATACTGTTGTAATTTGATTCAGCTATATCCAAAATGAGATTTGGGGAGATTATTATTTAGGACACAAATCATTGCTATTTAATGTCTCTTCTGCAGTTTATCATCATAAAACTGGTAAGAGAGGGCCTCATATGCTGAGAATTTTGTGTTAATAGCTCTACATTCACTTGTTTCTTGTCTTCAAATAAAAAAGAAAAAGGCAATTCTGTTGACCAGTCCCTGAGTTCATGTTTGGACTGAATCCAATGAAATGGAATCAAAACCGGATGGAGGTCCTGTTGGTCCAATGGGGAAATAAGCTTCATCTTGCCCTGATTGGAGTCAGGGGTCTCCCAAAATTGCAGGTTCATAGTCTAGGATGTTCTTAATCAGCCAAAACCAGGTCATAGCTATACATGCCTCTCTTTAACCCCAGTAGGATAGTGGAATTTAGGAAGGTGGTCCAAGGCTTTCAGTTCACATGAAATCATGATGACTGGTCTGATGTAAGCTTATTTTTTTTCTTTTTCTGCTTAGTCTCTGCCTCAGTCTAAATGTGTGGAAAATTGTCATCCTGGATTTGTCAAAAAGGCTCGAGAAGGAGAGCCAGTTTGCTGCTACGACTGCATTCCTTGTCCAGAGGGGACCATCTCCACTCAGGAAGGTGGGTGACACCATAGGGAAACTTTGATCAATATGTATGTTAAAGACACATGTAAGTTTGATTGTTTAGTTCTCAATTTTAATGGTGTGCAATTTCTTCCATAATGGGAAGAATAAGAAAAATATCTTGAAGGATGAGGTAAGAAAAAGGATGTTGTGGATTGCATGGGAAATCTCTCTTTCATTTCCTAGTTTGGATGTTTCTGTCCCTATTTATCTTTCTTAGAAATATCTGTATTCTTTGTAACTTGAGGAATGATTTTAGATCAATGGGTTTTGTTTACCTAAACCAACTTTACATTACAGGCTGATAGATGCATCGATCAATCATTCATTTAATCAGTTAATCTTTAGTAAGATCATATATCCTTATAAGCTGAAATATCTAATTGGGAGGAACAATAGAGGGAGAGATGTTGGGTTAAAGGAACAATGAAAACCAAAGAGAGGATTCAGCATAAAGTCATCAAGTAGATATTTCCTTCCCATCTTTTCTTATCTTTCCAATTTTCTTCCTTGTTAAATACTGTAGTGAGATATAACCAGGGCTTTTTTTCTCATAGAATGCTCAGAACGGAGTTCCAGCACCTTTTTTGGATGGAACCTTGTAGGGTAGGCAAGATGGGTTGTATGGCATGTGTGAGTTCCGGCACCTTTTTTTTTTTTTTTACAAAAAAAGCACTGAATATAACACCAAAAAAAGAGAAGGAATATAGTCAGGGTTCTGAAAGGAAAAAAATTCTAACATGCAGTGTTGGAATTAAAATGAACAGAAAGAAGGGGGAAATAGAGAACTAATAAAAGACCAATCTACTAAATATCCTTTGATACCAATGTTGAATTCATTCTCTTTAAAATTGTTGCCAAATTGAGAGAATATGGAAACATATTGCTTCATCTTCTCATTTTTATAGGGTAAAAAGACTTTACAGATAACACACTCAGTTCCAGTTGTTGAATTCATTTATGAATTAATCTTCCTTAAGAGGCGGGGGCGGGGGCGGGGGGGACGGGCAATGCGTTGCGCAGCTCCAGCGGAATCTCCCCTGAAGACTGCGTGAGGCTGCCTGCTACCCCCAAGGCCGCCGCCAATCAGCTGGAGCTGCGCGCTTTGATCCTGGGCTCTCAGTAGGACCCAGGCAACGTGCAGTTCCAGCTGACTTTGCCACAAGCCTCTGCAGCGCTGCTGCCGCTTCACCTCATCCACTTTTACACTTTTTTTTTTACATTTTTTTTTTAAAAAAAAATTCCCATTTTTTTTTACATTTTATTTGTACATTTTTTTTTACATTTTTTTTACATTTTTTTTCAACCCGTCCTATGCGTACCACCAGCCATGTGCTCGCGTACCACTGGTGGTACGCGTACCACGGGTTGAAAAGCCCTGCGGTATAAGACTGGAGAAGGAAAACGGAGCCTTAGAGGGACTGTGTGCCAAGCAAGAAGGAAAAGAGAAAGTGAATGGTGTTGGAGAAGGAGAGAAGAGGTTTGGGAGTGGAAGAGAAAGGAGAGACAGCGGATGTAGAAGAGAAGAGAAAGAAAAACGAAGAAACGGAGGTTCAGAGAAAAAGTGTGAAATTAATAGGCTGCTACCTAAATAAGGGAATATTAAGGTGATTAAACATATAATAATAATAATAATAATAATAAAGTTGGAAGGGACCTTGGAGGTCATCGAGTCCAACCCCCTGCTATATATAGGTTATATATAGATAAGAGTTATATTAATAATTGATTTAGAGTTATGAGTAAATTTGATTTACAATTAATTGATTGATAGGTATATATATATATATATATATAAATTAATTTGAATAGTGTGAAAATAGTTATAGATATTTATAGATATTTATATAAATATATAGTGGTAATAAATAATTAGAGGCTAATAGGATTAAGTTAAAGGATTAAAAGGAGATTAAGGTATAAAGGTGTAAAGAAGTGTGAGTTAAGAGAACAAATAGCATTGAATATAAGATACTGCTGAGATTGGCTATAAAGGGAATTATTAATTAAAAGAATATTGTATATTTGAGGAATATGACAAGTACTGCAATGACAACATTGAGAACAGGAAAGAAAACAACATCAAGTCCATCATTGACACCCTCATCCCCATCAGGTCAGAGAACAATAAAAGGAATGTTGGGGATGGAAAAACAGAGTGTAATATCAAACATGCAAACTATGCAAACAACATTATTGGCTATTCAGGAAATGATGTTGAAAATGCAGGAAACAATGTCTAAAAACCATATAGAACTGAAAGGGGATATGAATAAATTAGACAATAGGATAGAGATGATACAACAAACAATTGAGAAAAATGAAGAAAGAATAAAGACAGTGGAGGTGAGGTCGGAACAAACGGAAAAAAAGTGGACATAGTAGACAAAAAATTGATGGCAATTAACAAAAAAATGGAAGAATCAATTATTAACTTGGAAATGGACTGAGCTGCGTTTTATTTAAGATTCCAGAATGTAATGGAAGAAAAGGAAGAAGACCTGGGTACTATTATGGCAGAGCTGATAGCGGGAGCCCTACAAAGGGATAGGCAAGAAATATTACTGGAGATCAACGAGGTGTACCGAATTCACACAAGCTATGCTAGGCACAATAGACTGCCACGAGAAGTCCATATAAGATTTGCGAGAAAGAAAGTCAGAGATATAATTTATAAGATCATGAGAGATGACCCAATGATCTATAAGGATAAAGAAATACAAACATTAAAACAAATCCCGAAGAAAGTAAGAGAGCAGAGAAGAGATTATAGGTTTCTTACTGCACAGCTGATTAAAAAAAATATACTATTTAGATGGTTAATCCCAGAAGGGATGTTGGTATCATGGCAGGAGAGAAAGATCAAGATAGACAATTTAGATAAGGCACGAGAACTCTATGATCAGTTGGAAGGGGTGGAAGAAGAGAGTAGTAGCAAAGAGGAATTAGAATTTAGAAGTCAGGAAGACCAACAACAGGAGTCAAAAGAAATAGAACGGGAGATAGAAAGTAAGGAAGAAAAAGGACAAAGGGGAGAAGAAGGAGTGGGTTTGAGAACACGACAAATATACAAGTAGAATAATGGAAGAAGAAATTAGGCTAATATGGATCAATGTTAATGGATTAAATGCCCCTGCCAAAAGAAAACAAATATTAACAAAATTAGTAAAACAAGGTATAGATATAGCGTGCCTACAAGAGGTACATATAAAAGAGCAACATAGGAAATGTTTGGAATTCCCGAAATTAGGAATATTATACACAGCATTAGCGGAACAAAAACAGAGGGGAATAGCAGTATATATTAGGAAGGGAATAAAGGCTAAATTAAAATATCAAGATACAGATGGAAGAGTGTTAATGATAGAACTACAAATTGAGCAGAAGTCATGGTTGTTGGTGACAATTTACACCCCAAATGAGAATCAAAAAGAATTTTACAGCAAATTACATGAAAAACTCATAGAAATAGGACAGGGAAATATTTGTATAGTAGGAGACTATAATGCGGTGGTGAACGAAAAAAAGGATTATGTTAGCAGTATGAAAAATAAAAAGAAACGAAAAATATTGCCAGGGACATTCTTTGCGATGGTACATGAACTTAACTTATTTGATCAGTGGAGGGAATTGAATCCAAAAAAAAAGGAATATACCTTTTTCTCGAACCCACACAAATCCTGGTCCCGGTTAGATATGGCATGGATGAATGGAGAGGTAGGAAAAGATATAGAAGCAATAGAAATAATGCCAAATATGTGGGCTGACCATAATCCCTTGAAAATAATCTGGAAAGGACAGAAAAAAGTTAGGAGAAGGTGGACACTGAATTCTCAAATTCTAAAGGAAAAAGAATTTATTTCAAGGATTAGAAAAGAAATGGAATTATTTTTTAAAGAAAATACAAAGCAACAAACATCATTACAAATTATATGGGATACAGCTAAAGCATATCTAAGAGGTATAGCGATAGCCTATATAGCAAAAAAAAATAAGGAGAAAAGGCAAACGCAAAATACACTTCAGGAGGAGATTAAAAAATTAGAATCTAAATTACAAAGGGAGCCCCAGAATGAAAAAATTAAAGGGGAAATGGTTTTGGCTAAACATAAACTAAATATAGTGGAGCAAGAGGAAATGGCAAGGGAATTGAAAGCGGCAAAACAAAATTTTTTTGAGCATGCAAACAAGCCCGGGAGGTGGCTTGCTTATAAATTAAAAAAAGATAGGGAAAAAAGATTGATTCAGGAATTACAAGATGAGAATGGAGAGTTACATTATAAAATGGATAAAAAGAAAAAAATAATTCAGAACTACTTTGAGGTACTATATAAAAAAGAAGAAATAGATGAGGAGAATATAAAACAATATTTAAGGGTTAATGGTTTGCCGGAATTAAAAGAAGAGCAGAGGGAAATATTAAATAAGGAAATAACAGCCACAGAATTAAGAAGAGCAGTGCAAAAACAAAAAAGTAACAAAACTCCGGGGCCGGATGGACTTCCAGGGGAGGTATATAAGAGCTTGTATGAGGATTTTGAAATGATACTACTAGAAGTGTATAATGATGTATTGGAGAAAGTTAAATTACCAGACTCCTGGACAGAAGCTTACATATCCCTTATTCCAAAAGAAGGTACAGATCCCAAACAGATAAAAAATTACAGGCCAATCTCGTTGCTGAATACAGATTACAAAATTTTTACTACTATAATTGCGGAAAGATTGAAATTAATATAAAATGAAATAATACATTCGGACCAAAATGGTTTCCTACCTACAAGGCAAATCAGGAACAATATGAGAACGGTGTTAAATGTCTTAAAAGTACTATGAAGCACATCCTGAAAAACAGGTGGCACTAATATTGGTCAAACTATAGAAAATCTAGGTGGGCACCAGTGACAGTGACAGATCAAGAATCTTGCTGCCCAACTAAGACCTAGGAAGGCCTCAGGAGAAGACCTAATCCCTTCAGAAGCTATTAATTTCAGGCTTCTGGGCTCCCACCCTGGCCCTGCTGTTTACCTGGATCAACACCTATGGCCACATACCCAAGGATTGGGGGCTTGAAATCATTGTCCATATATACAAAAAAAGGAAAAAGGATGACCCTTGCAGAAAAGCAAGCAGGATTTATGGAAGGACAATCCAACATTGACCAGTGTTTAGTACTCTAATATCTCATTGAAAAATACTCCTCCTGCAACACTACTTCCCTTTATGCTATCGTCATACATTTCAAAGCAGCTTTTGATTCCATATCATGAACAAAACTCCTCAATTGACCAACTTTTACTTCATCTGTTCAAGACCCAAGTGCTGCTGCATGGTGGAGTGAGCTGCCGTCATTTGCCCCAGCTCCTTGATGAGGACATGAAAGGAGCCCCCACAGCATCCCCCCGGGCAACAGTGATGTTGCTGGCTACTCCTTTCAACCCAGAAGCACCTTAAACAGTGCCTTCGACATGAACAGAACTTCATCTAATATGTATGCTTCATGAGGGAACATCAAAGTAAGATGTAACTGCCAGGGCCATCACACTAGCACCATTGGAACTGAGAAAGACGTAAAGCAAGGCTGCATATTGGCCCCACTCCTATTCAATGTCTATATCAACTCCATGGTGGACCATCATCTCAACATGAACCTTCATTCCCCAAAAGTAGCTGGAAGACACACGTCTGTTTTACTCTATGCAGACGATGCAGCAATACTCTCAAGAACACCTATTGGCCTTAACAGAGCACTGAGAACACTAGCACAGTATTGCAAGGAAGACTAGCTAGAACTCAACTTATAAGAAAACCAAAACTGTGGCATCTGCCTAAAGGCCCAAGAGCCCCTCCGGGAGAATAGATGGCCACAAGATTGAGCAGATCTCCTGTTTCAAATATCTGGGACTAGTACTACATTGTTCCGATAGTAGGAAACCCCATGGGGACTATGTCACTGAAAATGCAAAAAGGAGTTCACCTGCCATCCTTAAATTCCTCCAGACAAGAGTTGGCCGCTATATTGGAACCGGGGCTGGAGGTGCAGAGTGGAAGCGTGGAGCCAAGGCCCACAGTGGGGGCAAAGGCAAAGAGAAGGTGAGGGCATGTTGAGCTGGATGTTATGCTTCCGACATATGAAACTCTTCAAAGAACTTCGAGGCATTGTTTACCTTAAAGAATCTTTATTCGAGCAGCAACACATCAGCACTTACATAGTCCAAGCCAAAATCTGACTTCCCCTCCCCTCAGCACATAGTATCAAAGCACAATTCCCTCCTACAACTAACAGTCATAAATCACATTCTCCAATTAGTTTGAAATGCTGGCTTTCCACCCAGTTCTTCATTCCGCCATGCCTTATCATCTCTTATTACAAACAACCTTGCTTCTCACCATTATACAGTATTGTTTTCTCTAACTAATCTCCCATGCACATTCCACCTCCTCCCCCCCAAGTATCATCTAATTCTAACTCTAAAAGTAAAACTTAAAGTGAAGGAAAATGGATGCATCTCCATATGTTGTCAAAGCAAGAACATCCGATGTTAGCAGCATTGACATCCGGCCCCCCTTACAAAAAGGATAGATCCTGTAACGTAAACAAAAGCATATGTTAGGGACTGTCTCTCGGTTTATTAGGGTGTTTCCCTGGAATTCTTTTCATGGTAGCACATACAGTACAACTCCTGACATAATTTTCCACATCTCGTTTTAGTCCCGGCCACCAAAACTGCCGGCGGATGAGATGTAGAGTTTTTAAATATCCAAAGTGTCCAGCCTGTTTTATGTCATGACTGTGTTTGAGAGTGTTGAGACGGAGGGCTTCTGGCAAGTATAATTTCCCTCCCTTGTAAGCCAAGCCATCCCTGCACGTTAGGGAGGTTTGATTGTCTTTCAACCATTGATTGGTGAGGAGCTCTTGTTTTATTTTCTTTACCCCAGGGTCATCAGGATTAGGGACCCTGCGAGGCGTGAGTTGAGCGGCAGTTTGTGGATTGGAGATAATTGCCTTGTTAACCTCTTCACGTTCGCTTTTGTATTGGGGCAGTCTGGATAGATAGAGCATCAGCTAGGAAGTTTTTTCCTCCCGGAATGTACTTTAGAGTGAAGTTAAAACGGTTAAAGTATTGTGCCCACCATACCTGCTTTGGGGATAATTTGCGGGGAGTTTTCAGTGCTTCTAGATTTTTGTGATCTGTCCATACTTCAAAAGGCACCTTGCTCCCCTCTAGATAATGTCGCCAGTTTATTAGACTCCATCTAATTGCGAACGCCTCCTTTTCCCATATGGCCCACCTCCTTTCGCTTTCAGTAATTTTTTTTGAGGTGTAGGCACAGGGTTGCAAATCTCCTCTTTGGTTTTTTTGCAGCAATACAGCTCTGACGGCCATGTCGCTGGCGTCAGCTTGAATTACAAAGGGTTCCCCTGGGCAGGGGTGCTTTAGGACCGGCTCAACAGCAAATAGTCTTTTTAGATTCTCAAAAGCGGTTTGACAGCCCATAGTCCATGTTAGTGGTTGGCCCGGTCGCGGTTTCCCCCTTCCCTTGCCTGTTTTGAGTAGTTCTGTAAGGGGTAGGGCAATTTCAGCAAAGGAGGGGATGAATTGACGGTAGAAGTTGGCAAAACCTAGGAAGCTCTGGAGCTGTTTGCGGGTCTTTGGGGGCTGCCATTCAATTACAGCTTTCACTTTGGCTGGGTCCATTTCAATGCCCTTGTTGGAAATTCTGTAGCCAAGATAATCTAATCGGGTCTGGTGAAATTCGCATTTTGACAGTTTGACATAAAGCTTGGCATTTAATAGTTTCTTTAATACTTCTCTCACCAGCTTTATACGGTCAGTCATATTTGTGCTGTATATCAGGATGTCATCAAGATACACCAGAACCCCTGTCAGGCCCCATGGGCTCGACATTTACACGAGGGGGGGGGAAGCAAGCAGCCGGCCGCCAAAGCAAGCAGCCGGCCGCTGAAGCAAGCAGCCGACCGCCGAAGCAAGCAGCCGGCCGCCGGAAACACCGCGCAGGAGGAACAGCTGATGGCAGTTTACCGGGCGGCGTGGGGGACTCCGGCACGCCCCAGGACAGCCCGTCGGCACCTGGTTGGGTCAGCTGGCCGGCGCTCCATAGTAGCCGGTTCCGGCAGCAGCGGGGATTCCCTGGCAGTGCGGAACGTGGCGCGGCGATGTCGCCGATGGGCGGGGCATCCCGAGGAGACTCCACAGCCTGTGGCTTCTGCTGTGGCACCCGGAACAGCCTCTCAGCATGCGGGCGTGCGGGAGAGCCGGCGAGGCATCCCACGGAAACTCCACAGCCTGCGGCTTCTGCAGTGGCGCCCAGATCAGCTTCCCAGCGTCCGGGTGTTGGAATGCGGCCTTTTACCTCCGCAGGCCGGATGCTGGCTTGCTGCTTGGGGGCGGAACTGCAGGGTGGGGGAGGCTATGTAAAGCGCTGGGAGCAGATCACTCCCAGAGCTGACTTTATTACTGCATAGAATAAACCTGCTTATCAACTCGTTCCTGCATTCCTGGATTTGTTCACACAGATGAAGAAGGACGTCTGACAGTAAGTCAGCGCTCTCCCTTTTCTGTTCCCCTCCCATTGCCACAGGAATGGCTGAGGGTAAACAGGAGGCCACACTGGCGGTGGACAAGGGTGACCCAGCTGGAGCAACGGGACCATTGCCTGACACAGAGGCCCAGGAGGCTCAGCCTGTGGTTAGGCCAAAGGTGCAGGAAACAAGGCCCGTGGTCCCAGTGAGTGAGGCCCAGGAGACTGGGGTCCCCAGGGCATCGGGGGAATGGTGGCACAGCTCTGCACTGACCAACCCAGACACTGGTCGGGTATATACTCCGGGTGCCGGGGCCCCTCCGATGGAGTGGAGGGAGAGGCGTCTAACAGAGGAGGACGAGGAAGAATGGAGTTACTCCACAGCACCCAGGCAGTATACTATGGACATTCTGAGAGACCGGTTCGGGGAGGCCGGGTACCAGGAGCCCCCCTCGTGGCCGAGACGGGAGGCGGCGCGAGAGACGGCATCATGGCACCGGACGGAGGCACCACCGAGACAAACAGATCCAGCCCGGTTCCGTCTGGCCAGTCCATGACTCAGAGTAGCCCCTGGTCTGGGTACCCCTACGGTGGGAGGCCCTGGTCTGAGTGTACCACGAGCACAGTCACGGCCTGTGTGGGAAGGCAAGTCGTCGACTGACCCATGGGGAGCACCCTCTGGGTGGGGCTCAGACCAGCAGGGGGTGGGGTCTGGCAACCAGGGGTTGCCCCAGTTGGCTGATGCCGCACGGGAGGTACTCCCAATGAGTACCCATCATTTGTATAAATGATCATGTAGGGTCTCAATCAATTGCATGAATACAGCTGGGAGCCCCTGTAGCCCAAATGGCATGACTTTGAACTGGTAGCTTCCCAAGGGGCAGTTGAAGGCAGTTTCCCACTCGTCTCCCTCCTTTATTCTCACCCAGTAATATGCTTCTCTCAGGTCTAATTTAGTGAAGACACTCCCCTTGGCCAGGTGGGTTAGTAAGTCTTTTAGGAGGGGGAGGGGGTATTTATTTTCCACACTCACTGCGTTCAGAGATTTATAGTCCATGCAGAGATGAAGAGAACCATCTTTTTTTTCTCTAAACAACACAGGGGCCCCCACAGCAGACTTGGCCCGCTCAATGAACCCCCTCTCTAGGTTTTTGTCCACGTATCATTGCATCTCCTCCATTTTGAGGGGGGACATGGCGTACATTCTCGATCGTGGGAGTTTGGCTCCCGGCAACAGTTCAATGGAACAATCATTGGGTTGGTGGGGAGGCAGGGTGTCGCATTCCTTCTCACTAAATGCCTCAGCTAGGTCCCGGTACTCGCTGGGGATGAGTGGCTCACCTGGTGGAGGTGAGACAGCCATGTGCGCTCGCTCGTTGGGTGGGCTAAAGGTTCCTGTAACGTCCATTGAATCAATAGGGGGCTTGGGCCCTATAGGTAGCCTCACAGTTCTCATTCCCTTCTCCCACCAAATAAACGGCTTCCATTTGTCCAACCAGGCTAATCCCAGGATCACAGTCTCAGTCATTTTTGGAGCCACCAGGAAGTGAATGAACTCCCAGTGCTCACCTATTTCTAAGCGTAGGGGCTCAGTTTATTGCATGACTAAAGTCCCTCCCATCAGGGAGCCATCAGCTTGCTCAAACCTCACAGGTTTGGAGAGCAGCTTTGCTCGTATGCCCATTTTCATGGCAAATGGCAAGCTAATGATGCATCGGGAGCATCCGGAATCGACTAGTACTTTTAAATCTGCCTGTGCCCCCGATTTAGGGAATATGAGTTTGGCAGGTAGAGAGAAAGGTGGGATGTGTCGACTCACCATTGGTTCATTCTCTCCTTCGTCGTCGCTGTCGAAAGAAGGTAAAGTGGGGGCGGGTCCAGCCTGGGTTCTGGCATCCTCCTGTGTGGGGGATGTGACTTGGGCAACAGGTTCCTGTGTGATCCAGTTGGATTTCTCTCTTGCTGGCTGCTGGGCAAGTTTCTTTCTCGCTGCTGGTCCTGGTCTGTTGTGCTGTTGGGGGTAGGGGACTGGGCAGTTCGCTGCTCGGTGTCCCTGTTGTCCATATCGGAAGCACTTGATTGGTGGGCCTGCAGGTGGCCGGGGTCGTTCAGCAGTTGTAGTAAATGGAAGTTTTCGGGGTGGTGGTTGCCATTTGAGTTGCTCTGGCTTCGGTTCGGCTTCAGGCGGGGGAGGCTTCTTGTAGCGGGCGAGCTGAACGTCTAGTCTTACTGCTGCCTGGTACCATTCTTGCAGCTGATCAGGTACTGCTCGATAGATGCAGGCCTGATAGAGGTGATCGTCTAGTCCAGGGCTTTTCAACCTTTTCACAGATTGTACCACTTTTAGGACATGACAATATTTGAGTACCACCAGTGCTTAGCAAGGTGTAAAAAACTTGATGTCTAAAAAAAAAAGGGGTGGGATTTTGGGTTTTACTGATTAGATTCATTTGTTGTTATAGAAATGGCTAGTTTATAATATTATGCAAAAGTAAAAAGTTGAGGTTCAATGTTAATGCTTCCTTCTACTGCAACAGAGGAAGTCTGTTCTTTTTCGCTTCTCCCCCTCACTTTCCCCCCCTTTTTCCTCCCCACTGTGTCCTACTATTTGCTTTTGTATTTTTTTTTTTATTCTATAATCTAATAAAATATTACAAACTGTAGAAAAAAAGAAAAAAAGTACCAGTTTTAATTTCTTCGGTGGCTGTTCCTTTGCTGAATCACTTTCCCTTTGCACTGACAAATGTATGATGAATTTATCCATGTTTATTAATATGCACCACTACCAGCTAGTTCAGGGGTCTTCAAACTTGGCCCTTTTAAGACTTGTGGACTTCAACTCATGGCTGGTTGAGGAATTCTGGGAGTTGAAGTCCACAGGTCTTAAAGTTGCTAAGTTTGTAGACTCCTGAGCTAGCTGGTTGGCCCTTCTGAGCTCTTCCAGTATAGTAAGAATGCCCCCCCCCAATCCCTTCCCTGTACCCTTAAAGACACAGGAATCAAGTGCAAAGCAAGAAAATAAAGAAACACAAACTCCGTTTTTTTTTCTCTTTAAGCTGCCTCAGGCGTGTCACGTGTCACAATGTTGCAATTCTAGACTGAAAGGCTACAGCAATTGCAAAAAGCTTTAGCTTTAAATTAAGACAGTTTACCTTCAAAGAAAACTTTCTAAAAGCCACAGACTCAATTAAAGGGGGTAAAACTAATTACATTTGTTTAAAGGGATTAAACCTTTCCTGTTATCTTTTTTCCCCTTCCCCCACCCAAACCACGTTCTTTTATAGCCTCTCCTCTCCCCCTCCCTTTTTTCTTCAGTTCACCTCCAGCTCCGAGCTGCTTCTGGAAGCGCCAATCAGCTGGAGCCAATCAGCTGGAGCCCTGCGGCTCCTGGCTTCTGCCGAGCCCAGACATTCCTGCAGATGCAGCTGCCTCTCCCTCAGGCTTGGCTCGCTTCGGCTCATTCCCCTCCCCTGCTACACTTGGCTAGCAATCACGTACCACCTGCCATGTGGCAAAGTACCACAAGTGGTACGCATACCACCGGTTGAAAAGCCCTGGTCTAGTCCTTCCCTGAAATGATGGACTATGGATTGCTCAGGCCACCTCTCTATTCGACTGGTTAACTTGCGAAACTCTTGTATGTACTCCAGGGCCGGTCTGCCGGCTTGTTTTATCTTATGGATTTGTCCTTCTGCTTTGAGGGCAATGGATGGGTCCTCAAATCTTGCTCTCAGTCCTAGGAGGAAGAGGTGGGGGTCCTCCAATTCAGGGGCTTGCTCATTATATAAATTATTCAGCCACTCGGATGCCTCTCCCTCTAAGCTGGACGCAATTACATCAACCATAGCGGCTGGGTCCGGGTAGAGATGGCCACAGCGGTTCAAATGAGAGCGCACTTGGTTGAGGAAGAAAATCAGCTTTTCTGGGTCCCCATCGAAGGTTGCTCTAAAAGGTGTAGCAATCATCGGCTGCTGGGCTCCCCACTGTGGTTGTTGCACCCCCGGTTGCTGCTGGCCCCACCTTGGCTGCTGGTACAATGGCTGCTGGGCCCTCTGCTATGGTTGTTGCACCCCCAGTTGCTGCTGGCCCCACCCTGGTTGCTGATTCAATGGTTGTTGGGCTCCCCACTGTGGCTGTTGCACCCCCAGTTGCTGCCAACCCCACCCTGGCTGCTGCTGCATTCTCAGGGGTTGCATGTTTGGGGGCTGTGGCCATCCCCCCTGCTGTGCTAGCAGTGCCTGCAGTTGGGTCATTCCAAGTCGCCGTAGGTCTCCTAAAGGTTGCTGCCTGGATGGGGGCTGTTGCCATCCCCCCTGCTGTTGTTTTACGTTCGGGGGCGGTGACCAATCCCCTTGCTGTAGTTGTCCCCCCGTCGGTTGCTGGTCTTCTGGCCTCGGCACCACCCCAAGTTGTTGCAGGGCCTCTATTATCTGCTGCAAACTCAGAGATTTTTGATCTCCCACCTGTGGGGGCTGCCAAACTCCCCATTGCTGCAGGGGACCCATACCGGGTAATCGATATGCACATCGGTCTGGGGATTTGCTGTCCCAGTGGCGGTCCGGGCCCTCATCTGGTCGGTGGCGGTTGGGGCTTCTGGAGGGGCGGTGACTGGGGCTGTCTATCCCCGTGGGACTGGAGGCTCTGGCAGAGGGTTTCAGGAGCAGGAAAGCTGCCTGCTCTGCGGGGGAGGGGCTGGTGGCTCCTCTCGGTAGGAGTTGAATGTCCTGATCACTGGCATAAGGGGAATTGGAAGGTTGCTCCAAACTTCTCATTTCTAGCCCTTCAAACTTCTCTACCAATTTCTCCACTGACTGACTGCGAGCTGCGGACAGATATTTCCACTCACCCAAGTCCTCAGTGGCAGACAATCTGGTAGCTCTCCCCCGGTCTGGGGAGTGCGATATGCGGGAGTCCTTTCGTGGTAGTCCAGTCTCGTCCGCCTTCAAGGCCTTTAAGGGTGGCAAGGCCGGCTCGAAGCGTCTGGAGTCTCCGCTGGGCTGGACCCAATCAGATGACCACATTAGCTGTCCTAGCTGCTTGGGTTTCGCCCCCAGTTGGGAGGCCTGCAAAAGCTCTTTCTCTACCGACGTGCTGGCTGTCGCTCCCCCCCCGGGGTAGCAGCTGTTGCCGGGGTGCTGGCTTGAGGCAATTTCTCCCTCTCCATGACGAAATCTTCCCCGAGTCTTCGTCAGCTTATCCCTTAATGCTAGGGACAGCGACTGGGGCTCGGGACCCTTAGATAGTTAGGAAAGTTGGAGATTTTGGCTTAATGTTATGGTTCCAACATATGAAACTCTTCAAAGAACTTCGAGGCATTGTTTACCTTAAAGAATCTTTATTCGAGCAGCAACACATCGGCACTTACATAGTCCAAGCCAAAATCTGACTTCCCCTCCCCTCAGCACATAGTATCAAAGCACAATTCCCTCCTACAACTAACAGTCATAAATCACATTCTCCAATTAGTTTGAAATGCTGGCTTTCCACCCAGTTCTTCATCCCGCCATGCCTTATCATTTCTTATTACAAACAACCTTGGTTCTCACCATTATACAGTATTGTTTTGTCTAACTAATCTCCCATGCACATTCCACCTGCTCCCCCCCCCAGTATCATCTAATTCTAACTCTAAAAGTAAAACTTAAAGTGAAGGAAAATGGATGCATCTCCATATGTTGTCAAAGCAAGAACATCCGATGTCAGCAGCGTTGACATCGGAGGTCAGAGGTGCTGAGCCAAACCCAGAGCCAGTGGCATCTGCATCAACGGTGGCAGTGACACTGAAGAGTCCCTAAGTTTGGAGTCTGGAGGCAAGAGACACCAAGCCAAAGCCAACACGCCATGCAGCCATGACGCTGGCAAAGACATAGTGAGGCAGAAGAGGCAGCAGGGAAACGGTGGCTCCTGGGCTTAACCCAGTTAGGAGAATAGAGGTCTGAGGTGTCAAACCGAGACTGGGGACTGTGATGTCAGGGGCAGTGATAGCAGCAAGATAGTGGATAGAAAGGCTGGAGGGGGAGTGGATTGGAGAGCTGGCCCAGCTGGCTGTATGTCCCCGCGGGTCCGCTTCGGGGCCTCGTCTTATCTCAATGCCACGATGGTCCCGCTGCGGGGCATTTTGGCCTGTTTAAGACATTGGATTTGGTCTCCCGCACCTTCTGGTGGCCTCGCCTATGGCACGGTGTCTGCATCTATGCCACATCTTACGGTCGATGCTGGCAGGCCAAGCATGGAACGGGGATGCCCCCAGGTCTTCTGCACCCCTTGCCAACTCCCGACAGTACCTGGGGGGGGGGGTGGTCTCCATGGACTTTCTGACAGACTTGTCGCCTTCATCGTGGTTCGCTATGGTCCTTGTGGTGGTCGACATGTTGACCAAAATGACACACTTTATTCCCTGCCGTGGGCTTCCAATGGCCCGTGTCACGGCCCAGCTCTTCATCCAGCATGTTTTCCGGCTACATGGACTGCCCAACAACGTTATCTCAGACAGAGGGATGCAGTTCACGGCCCGGTTATGGAAGGAACTGCTGTGGGCCCTCGAAGTTCAGGTGTGCCTGTCCTCAGCCTACCACCTGGAATCGGATGGAGGGACAGAGGTCATAGGAATCCTGGAGCAGTACCTGCGTTGTTTTATCAACCAAAAACAGGACGACTGAGCGAACTATTTAGTGGTGGTCGAGTTCGCCTTTATCAATTCCCAGCATACCTCCACAAGTATGACTCCATTCCTCGCCAACGTGGGTTACCACCCCCGGCTGTTCCCTCTCATGCCGGTTGACTCCCCAGTACCCGCAGCCAACGATTATCTTGCCCAGTTACAGGCAGTCCACCGCTTAGTCAGCCGGACAAAGCCAAGGAGGACTACAAAAAGGTTACGGACCGGTCCCGATGGGACACGCCAGCTTTATCCGTGGGCGATTGGGTGTGGTTGTCCACTAAACACCTCCCATGCGATCGATTGGCTAGGAAGCTGGATCATCGCTTTCTGGGCCCCTTTCCCGTCGAGGCCATCATCAATCCGGTGGCCTATTGGCTGACCCTGCCACACTCCTTAAAAGTCCACCCGGTCTTCCATCGGTTGCTCCTGGTCCCAGAGCAGCCGGCATGCCCACTCCGTCAACCAGAACATCCACCCCCGGAGGCGCATGATGACGATGGCACCGCCGAATACGAGGTCGCCAGCATCTGCACCAACAAGTCCAGAGACTGATTACCAGAGACTGCTGAAGCTGGTAGCCAGAATTAGTGTTGTGGCCTGTCGGCCACCCGAGGACTCCACAGCCAACTCAGAGGAGGAAGCACAGGAGTGGGCATCATCTCCCTGCCAGTCAGCCACTTCTAGTTGGAACGCCTGACTCTTGTTTGGAAACTTGCTGGAGTTTTCCTCGGATCCTGTGGCACTGGGAGTTGGAGCGCCTTCTGAGAATGTGCGTGTGTCTTATGTTAGAAAAGAGCCAGCTTGCCTGAAGGACTCTTGCTGCAAGCATGGTGAGAGACTGAGATTAACTCTGAGTTTTGGGAGACCCCTGCAGGAAAAAAGGGAGCGAGCTCCGTTGTTTGGAGGCAACTAAAGACTTTAACAGTCAGCTGTGTGAAACTGCTGACGTTCCTGAATAAAAGGAACATTGGAGATTTATTGGTGCATCTGTTGTGTTCGGGGAGCCGGGTCAGAACAATTAGCCCCTAATATGCTGCTACTAGGACTATTGGAGAGGGGTGGATAGGTTTGTTTTTGAGAGTTGGGGTCCCCCAATATGATAGGAACAGTGACCCCTGGGGTGAGAGCATTGGGGTCACTAGTGTGAATATAGGAGGGGATGTTTGACAGGGTCTATGATGACTCACAGTGGCCAGGTGGGCATGGCTGGGTGGTCACAGCAGGGTCGCCACGACTAGGTGGGTGTGGCTGGGTGAGCATGGCCTGTTCAACGCTGCTCACTTGGTACGGCTGACTTGGTATGGTCAGGTGGGCGTGGCTGGGTAGGTGTGGCCAGGTAGGTGCAGCTGGCTCAGCCCCACTGACTCATGATGGCTGGGTCAGCACGGAACAAGTCGCACTGGCTAACTCGATGTGGGGACAATTCAGTGCCCTACAAGCTCCTCGCCTCCCCAAACTGCCAGCAGCCAAGCACGTGCATGCACACACACACACACACACACACACAGGATTCCAAATTTGGGGACTTTTATCCACAGAGGAAAGAGAGGTCCTTTTCCCCAAGCCCAGGCATGATTGGCAGCTTGCCAGCTCAGATGTGGATAAAAGTCTCCAAGCTTGGAATTGTGTGTACGTGCGCACGTGCAGCACACCAAAGGAGACGTTCTTCTCCCAATCCCAGACATCCGAGCATTGGCATTTCCCTGTCTGGTGCCCCCTCCCAGCAAAGCAGGAGGCGGAGGGCAACGCTGCTGCATGTGGAAGCGCGGAGAACATTTGCAGGAAGTAATTTCCTCCAAGTCCAACTTCTGCCTTGACAGATCTCTGGAGAGAAGGAGGGGGTGGCAGGGGAGCTGCGTGGGGGAAGCTGGCCAGGCAAAGCAGGAGGCGGAGGGCGATGCTGCTGCGTGTGGAGGTGCGGAGTCAAACTTCTGCCTTGACAGATCTCTGGAGAGCAAGAAGAGGAGGTAGGGGAACAGAGCTCCCCGGTCCTGCACAAGGGAGGCTGGCCCTTCTCAAAAGGGAATCCCCATTTCCAAGTGTGCATGGTAAGGATGCTGGTTTGTTGGGGTACCCTTCCCTCACACAGCTCCTCCACCACCCCCTCCTTCTCTCCAGAGATCTTTGTAATTCAACCAAGAAAAAAAGGAAATGACATCATTAATATATTATAAATGAGTACCTGAAGACTGCACAATGCTCTGGTGCAGATCAGCAATGACATGTTCAATAGTTCCCCTTTAAAATCTCTACGTTATGTTTTCCAACTCTATAGTTTAAAAATAACCTTCATAGGCAATGATATTGTAATAAATGCTTTGCTGTTAGTTTGGCCTATATAAAATGGATGATTGCTTTAAGAACTAGCCACAAGGAAACCAGTGCCAGAAATGACCGTAACATTTATGATGATTATATATAAAGCAGATCAATGTATGAACTCTATTATATATTCTGCTTCCATGACCTGCAGCAAATATACTTTTCTTTTTGGCATGGACCTGCTCTTGCTATTTCTAAGTAGTAAATCCAGAACCTGGATTTCCCTCCCCCCCTCCCTTGCAGAAAGCTCTGTTTCATTCTCCTCTCTGAAGAGAGGTTTCCCTGCAAAGTTTGCAATTTAAGGGAAGGGATGGGTGGATTTCTCCATGAATATAAAATGTAAACAGCAAAGAGAAGGCTGTGAGAGTAAAAAGAGAAACTGTCACACTGATTGAAGAGTTGCTTATAGGTATTATATTTGCATATTTAACACTATTCAGAACACTACTGTGCAACTCAATCCAAAGTACTGTGTAGTTCTATATATTAATTACTATAGAAGAGCATTTCCTTATCTGGTTGCACAGTAGAATCTTTGGGGGGGGGAGATGTTGCTATTTTACAGGCATGTAAGTCTTCCTGCAGAGACCGTGGGGCAGAGCTGGCTGCACCTACCCAGCCACGCCCACCTGGCCATACCGAGTCAGACACACCGAGTGAGCGGTGTCGAGCCGGCCACGTCGAGCCGGCCACTCCCACCCAGCCATGCCCACCTGGCCACTGTGAGTCAGCCCATTCCGTGTTTGGCATCCCTCTGAGTGGCATGGTGGCTTAGTGGTGAGAACACCCGCCTCCCACTCAGAAGGTTGAGAGTTCAATCCTAGGTGGTGGCAGATGTTTCTCTCCTAGGGCGCAAAGAAAAAAAAAATCTGCTGTGAACTCTGCATGGCATCAGGAAGGGCATCTGACCAGTAAATGCTCAGCTCCATCCAGTCACCCTGACTTTACCCCGAATTAAGGGATTACAGGGTCATAAAAAGGAGTTTGGCATCCCTCTCTCTGGGTGAGAGTCAGAGATAGTGTGTGTGTGTGTGTGCGCGCGTGCTCTTGCAGCCTCCCACCCAGATGACCACTGAGAGACACCTGGGGTGGGGTAGATTGGATGTGAATGGGGCTGAAGATGGGGGGGGGAGGAAGCTCCTTCTGACACAGAGCTAACGCTGAAGTGCCACAGGAGCTTTTTCCCCTCACATTCCCCTGATTGAGTGATTGAGTTGGAAACCATAGGCCAGGACATGCATGGCTATGCACAGGAAAGGGGGAAGGGTTCGGAAGGGATGGGAACAGGCCATAATATTCCAGTAGTAGAAATTCCAGTAGAGAAAAATATGCCAAGAGTAAAAAAACGGGCTGCTCACAAGGACCGAGCCACAGGTATCTTGTTCCTGTGGCATGTTCCAGTTTCTCAGACTCAACCCCAGGTCCTAGATGGCAGGCTTTCAAGGCCCTGGGCTGTCAGTTGCTGGTGAACACTAGATCAGTCTGCAATAAAGCCACCTCGATCCATGACTTAATTGTAGAGGAAAAGGCTGATCTGGCATGCATTACTGAGACCTGAATGGGGCAAAATGACACATATGCTTAAGCAGGGCACAACTCCATAGACAAATGGACATGTAGACTAAAAGCAAGGTAGAACTCCAAAAAAGATAATAGCTTTGTGAAATTTTACTTCCCTATTTCTGAAAATCAATTGTATAAAAGATCGTGCTTTGCTGTTGTTCAGGGTCCCAGCTCCTCAGCTGGGACCCTTTTGCTGAAGTGCTTCAATAAAAGCTTTGTGAGAGTTTGTCACTTGTGTCTGGCTCTGATTGGCTTCTGCACCAGGCTGAACCATTTTTGGGAGAACATGACCTTGCACTGGTCTACAAGGAGAAAGCCTCGGAAATGAAAGTAGTTAATTTTTACCAGAATTGGGTCACTAATAAAGGAAAATTAAGTTCTGAGTATTAATTGGCTCCAGTTTCCAAGATACACCTTCAGATCAAAATTGCATCAAAATAAATCAAAATTATGAGGGGGATGTGCAATTATGCTCCATAACTTTTCTGCAAAATGTGATATAGCAATGAGAATGGTACCACACCAATCATTATAAATTTATCTTTTTATTGATACCAATAACATAACTTTCCATTCATTTATTGGTTTTTCATGTAACATTTTCATGCTTTTTGCATGAAAAACTGACAAGCTCTAACATCAGACATCACTCTGCAAGAGGTTCCACTGTTGTAATCCGGAGCCCAGTAGCTCTGCCTTACTCTTAGGCAATTCCAAATCCCTGACCAGGTCATTTAGTTCACTCTGTGAAATTAGATGTGGTTCAGGAGGAGCATACGGTGGGCTAAAGTTTGGGTCCACTGACATCGACGGCCCCGGAAAAGCTGCATCCTGCTCATCGTCTTTATCATCATCTGAGTCTAGAGAGTAGGATTCTGGTGGATCTGGAATTGGCAAGTCCTCACCATGGGGTACAGGAGGCAGTGTGTAGGGAATGTTTGGATATTCCATGGTCCACATCTTCTTTCTTGAGATCCCTTTTGCAATTGGGGGAACCATGCAAAAATAGCAGTTGCTGCTATGATTGGTGGGTTCCCTCCACACCATTGAGACTGCGAAAGGCATGGACTTTTTCTTCTTGTTTAGCCAATGATGCAGATAAGTTGCACATGTAATGCAACAATAATGAGGGGCCCAACTCTTGTCCTGATCCCCTATTTTGCATCCAAAATATAGGTGTACTATACCTTTTCTACCACTGCCGTCATACTGCACTTTTGAGATGCAAATGTAACCTCGCCGCAAATGTAACCTCGCCACAAATGTAGCAGAAGTTATCTGCATTGTTTACACAGTTTTGAGGCATCTTGGCTTCTGAGGGAAAATATCACACAACTGTTCCTTGGAAATGTTAGGCAACGACACTTTCACAAGCCACCAGATATAACTGTCTGATGCGTAGATCTGACCAAGACAAATGTACCTTGCAATAAAAGAACAATAAATTACAGTTAGGTAATTTAGTCTCAAAGTGAAGATAAATTTATACACTTCCATGTGGTACCATTTTCATTGTTCTACCATACTTTGTCAAGAGGTTACGAGGCATCATGATCAGACACCTCCCTCCCTTGTAGGCAAATATACTCGCCTGTGTATAAATCTTTATTGTGATGTATTTTGAAAACTTTAGCCAACCAGCACCTTTATCACCTGTTTTCTAATTCATCTAATCAAAATATGTAAGAATTAACACATTTTATCTTGGAGGTCGATAATTTCCAAAAAATTGTAGACCAGTGATTTAGCACCAGTCTCCTGTTCTGTTCCCTTGCACTCACCTCATTTACTGTAAATGATCTTCTGACTCGGTTGCTTATTGGGAAGGTAAACCGGGGCAGAACCTAGGGCCAGATTTGGCTATTAAATGGCGAGCCAGCCAGGAGATCTCTATCTCAGCCAGTTCTTTCTTGGGCTACAGATCAATATCAATGGAAAAGCGCACTTCAAAAGAATTTCTTTTTACACTGATTTTTATCTGAGGTCCAGAAGACTGCTGCCGGAGATGCAAAAGTCCTTTTTAAGGAAGATCATGAATTATAAAGGGGCACTAAAAGTTCAAGCAGGCGTCCATCCAGATGAAATTTATTCTAAAGAAATTTGGTGAGTGTTGAGTTGTAAACTTTTATTTCAGTTTCTAGTGAGCGAGGGAAAGCAAACTAGTTGACTCTGAAGAGAAGGAAATCTTAGTCGTAAAACTAATGAACAAAGTAAAGTTCATTAGTTGATCCTGGAGAGATGGAAATCTCCTGGATTGTAAAACAATTTGGGCCCACGTGGGATGGAAAGCCATGAAGAAAGAAAAGTTTTGTTATCCTTCCCACCTGGGGTTCAGCAGGTAAGTTTAGCCTGTCTGAATGGGAAGTTGGAATATTGAATACTGAGATAATTTGGATGTGACTTCTGTTCTGTTGATGTGTCTTTATAATAATTTTCTTGAATCTAGCAGGATTGGAATTGAATTAAATTGAATTGAATAGAAAAGGAGACAGGGCTTGTTAAAATTGTGTGCACATGTATTGTTATCTGAAGGTACCTTTAAATAACAAATTATGCTCACTCATAACTGTTTTATGGGATTCTGGAAAATTTAAAAAAATTGGTAGTAGCAATCCAGAATCATGGCAAAATTGCCATTAAATTGTGTACAGTGGCAACAAAAGAAAAGAAAAATTGTTGACATGTTTGGCCAACCAAAAAATTAAAAACTGGGGTTCTCAGCTTGGCTTAAAGCAGTGGGGAACAGGTAGGCAGTGGTTAGGGGCCCCAATTATATTTATATCGGAATCACACCTTCCATTTTCCCCACTGCCTGGAGAACAAGCCACAAGTTGCCCCCCGGAAAGAAAAAGTGGAAATTCAAAGGGACAAAACCTCCATAGGTCTGGGAAGGATGTTAAATGGTGTGTGTATGTGTATTTGTGTGGAGTCATTTCTAAGACCTGGTGGGGGGCAGACCCTCTAATAATAATAATAAACATAACAACAAGGTCTTGTTAAAAAAAATTTAAAAAGATTTGGAAGATGGAGCTCATTGGCTTGTGAAAAAGCTCCCTGAAAATAATAATGATTGTTGTGCCTGGAGTAAAAGTTGGGTGAAGTATTTGGAAATTGTTTATGTCTGGTGTGAATGCGAAAGAGGGAGTTTTATGCCTGGCCAGGATGAAAGGTGAGAAGTCTGATCTTTCATTTTCTGTGAGACTTAATGAGTTAAGTTGATAGTTGCTCTATAGAAAACTCATAGAAAGTTATATATTTCTTTAGGTTCCTATAGTTTGGAGGGCAACAAGAGAGGAAAAAACCTCTTTTGATCATTATCCCTCTCCAGGAAGAAAAATACATTCACTGCCCCCAACCTTTTCTAACCGAAATGTGTGAGACAAAGAGGGAGGAATGAAAGTGAATGTAAGAAATCTGTTATTAGTGTAAAATTTTGTTTTGAAAATTTTCTGCGTGTCTGTCTGTAATTTTATTATTTTTTTGCTAACTCACTGGTTACATAGTGTTGAAAGAAAAACCTTCATCAGGGTCCAGTCCAAGCTGGGAATAAACAAAATGGAGACTGCTTTAGAAAGGTTGTAGTTTATTGAAGAGCAGAGCCAGATAGAAACATGGCTCTGGGAAAGCTGACCACATGTAGCTGGGAGTGGTGGGTTTTTATACCTTCTGGGGCTTTTGTGTTTGGAGTTCCTGTTCCTGTGGCATGAACTTTGACCTGAGATTCTTTTGAGTGTGCCCTTTTTGGTATTGGTGGGTGTTATGTGCTCCTGGCTACTTTCCTTCGTGACCAGAGGCAAGCTCGCCTGACCAATAACCAGCCAAAACACAGTGAAGGCCTTTTGTTTCATTTATTGCAATAAGCGGGGAGAGAAGCTATCAAAGCTTGGTTCTCTCCAAAGTTTCAACCCAAAATATCCACTTCTTTATACAACCCTAGTCCCGGCCGCACATCCCTCCTCTTTCCCCATTGGCTGAGGTAGTATGAGGTTACACTCTTTCCGTCCGCCTCCTACACATTTCCTGATAACATATTAAATCATATTCACATATACAATAATAATAAGAAAAATTAGACATTTAAATGGTTATTTTGAACTCTGTGGTTATTTATGTCCCCCTTTTAGAACAATAGGTTCTTTCCTATTTTTCAATTCAACATGTCTTTCCTGGCTAGCCATTTCCTCTTACAAATGTTATCTTCTTCCTTTCCCACTCTAAGACCCAGCTATTTTTGCCTACATATTTCTTTTACATCCTTTATGTTTCTCCTTTCCTGGTTCCCATATATTATTAGTTTTTGGTAAGCTTGTTTGTCCAGGCAGTAAGTTTCCACTGCAGCAAATTCAATTTTAAATTTCTCTTTCAATATTAAATTTTGAAGACCTTTCTTTTACTTCTATCAAATCCCCCCTTTTGATTTTTATTACACTGAAAGGTCTTCATTATCATGCTTAGAAAATCTTATAACCATTAACTGTATAACGTCTTCTTTTCCTAATGCTTTCCTAAAGCTTTTCCTACAGCTTTGGTTAAAGTAGATGCACATAAAGGAATACATTGCAGACATGCATGACACATAAGTCCTATAACCACTAAAAAAATTAGGCCAAGAAACATTTGTCTTAACCATTCAGTGTTGGGAAACCAATTAGTTAACCAACCCCAATCACTCCACATATTTTCATAGTTTTGTTCAGGAGCTTTAGCCACTTTCCTGATTCCTTTTGCAATATCCATTACTGCTTCGTGATTGTCATCTACCTTTAAATTCCACAAACAAATTTTTACCTTTATTTCCCAGGCTGCTCTGTTGTGTTGTCTTCAGTAATATTAGAATTAGAATCCAACCCTCGTGATTATTACACAGTATTTCAGACCCACAAATTGGTCCATAATCACAACAGCAATAACAGCAACAGCAATCACACTGACAATAACAAAAGATATACATTTACCACCTAATTCTTACAATTTACAATTCTGTTGCAGAAAATCACAGGACTCAGACCACGGAATCAAAAGAAGTTGGTTTATTTGCGCAAAGGTTCAGAGCAAAAATCATAACAACCTCTGAACACCTTCTCATGGAATAACAAGTACATATATACTCTTTTAGAAGCAGCAAAACACGGAAATGTAACTTGTTAGCATTGATTGGTTACTCGAATTACAGCCCCGTTAGCCCCCCTGTTGCTATGCTAAAGTAGCTAAATATCTTGTCCCCCTCTCATGGATCGAGGTCACAGGTGTCTTGCCAAAGCATCTAAGTTTCCGGCAGTTCATTTGTGGTTAGCTACCAGCAAGAGCGAGACATAGAAGCGAGACATATGTGGTTACTTGTAACAGCTTCATGCTTGACACTCATATGTGACCGACAGATGAACTTGTGGTTTGACATTTTACACTTCCTTTTTGCTTCTTCTAACTAATACACACATTTAAGACTCATGTCCTGTTTTATGACCTATGTCTTGTTTTATGTCCTGCCTTATTCCCTCCTTTGAGACTCCATTTTAGGTGACAATTGAGTCTCACTTTTATAGTTTCTACTTAAGCATTAGCTTTTTCCCAGCAAGCAAAGATAGCTGAGCAGAATTTACGCATATATGGATAGGCATAACATATGGCATGATTAACACTTTAGACTGGCACACATCTTTCTGTTTCCTGCTGCCAGTTCATGCTAGAGGCAGATAGCAATAATAAGAAAGAGTGAAAAATCCATAAAGTGATTCTCAAAAATCATCTTCCTCAGGCACGTCCTCCAATCCCCAGGGTGTAAGCCGTACATACACTCCACTGTCTGGATCCTCACTTTCCCTTCCTGGGTCTGAGGTGAACCTATTTTCCAAGGATCCTTCTATCACAACGAATTCCTTTTCAACCCTGATTTCTTTCACTGATCTCATAACTAATTGTCTGATTAAAGGTATTACACAGGGGATGAAGGCTAGTCCTGCTATTCCACATAACAACACAAATAGCATTTGTTTCCTCAATGTCCCCGGAGCCTTCTTCAAGTGTGAGAAGAGTTAATTGGCCATTCTCACAACATTTGGGACTATCGTTCAGGGTCTTATTACTCAACGTGCCACTTGCAAACATTAGCCAAAGCCATAGAAGACTCATGTTTGACAATCAATGTCAACTTTCTTTTCCTTTTCTATCTTATAATCCCAATGTCCCACTCAGTTTCACACTCACAGCCACAACAAAGGGAGCAATTGCAATTATGAAATTACCATATCAGAAAGATGGATGGGATTAGGTGTGATTTGGGAAAGGACAGGGTCAGTCTTGGGTGAGCCACACAGCCGAGTCTTATTTGCTAAATATAATACCCAAACTCCCAAGACTCCTACTATACAACAGAGAACCCACTCCCAAGGTGCTTCAAACATAAGTGTCCCCAGGAAATACACACTGTCCTTGGTCACAGTTAGTGCTTTTTAGGTGCAACACCTGTTTCTTTGGGATTGGGACGTTTCCAGAAGAAAAGGTGTCCAATACAACAGGTCACAACCAGGGTGATCAGACCCACTAAGGCCAGACTCACTGCACCTATGGCTATGTATTGTTGGGCTACCATTCCTTGAAATAGATCTAACCTACACCACACACTCCTAACACTTTAACAGATGTTTTCCTCGTTCTTGTCTTCAGCCGTACGTAGAGGGTCAGCTTCCGGAGTGACACCAGTAAGGCCTCTTCTGCCCCGTATGTTGCCTGCCCATTGCCGGTAGGGCAGTTATAGGGGGCGCTTCTTCAATCATACCACTAAAGGGCGGGGCTCGTCCTGTTCTGCCTCCCAATATTCATCAGCTGCAGGCTTAACTCGAGTCCAGTGAATGGTGGACTGAGGGACACACAATATTGTTGGATTGCTTGTATTTGCTTGTTTAATTCTCCCACCATTTGACTCACCCATGTAGTCCCTAATTGACTTAAGTCCCCTATATGATTTTTCAAGTTAGAACTTATGATAGGGGGTCTTCCAAACATCATTTCAAAAGGAGATAGCCTAATTCCTTTTCGAGGGGTGCACCTCACAGACCAAAGTGCTAGTGGCAAAGCATCCACCCACTTAAGGTGAATTTCAAGGCACACCTTTGTCACCTTTTCCTTTATAGTCCAGTTCATTCTCTCTGCCCTTCCCCCGGATTGAGGATGAAAAGAACAATGAAACCTCCAGTGCGTCCCTAAGGATTTAGCCAGCGTCTGATTTACTTGATGTACAAACTCAGGTCCATTATCTGATGATATGAATGAGGGTACTCCATATCTGGGAATAATCTCCTTGAGTAAGATTCTGGCCACTTCTCGTGCCTGCTTGGTCTTGGTTGGGAAACATTCAGGCCACCCTGAATAATTGCACACTAGGACTAACATTGCTTTATATAGTGCACATTTTGGCATTTCTATAAAATCAACAACCAATGAATCCATAGGGTAATATCCCTTAGGCTGACCTCCTGGCGGAAGAATAGGTCCTTGTCTTGGATTAACCTGGGCACAAATGTTACATCTCTCAATTGCATGGGCACATAGCGAGTGAAGGCAATTAGTATACACAATACGGTGGAGGGCTTCAGCTAGTGCACTCTTTCCTATGTGAGTAGTTGAATGAGTTTCCTTTACCACTGGCCAGGCTAAATTCTCAGGTACAAAAATCCTTCCGTCTGGGAGTACATACCACTCTCCCTGCTTGTGTCCTTGCAAATCTACACTTGCCTGTAGTTCCTCTGCTTTAGAATATCTAGGGCTCAGTCCTTTTGGTATTTCCAATGCTACATAAGCTGTCATGTCAGGGTAAGCTTGGCTGTTTCGGGTTGCTGATAACCTTGCTTCTCTATCAGCTGCTCTATTTCCTTGGGTTACTTCATCTTGTCCCTTTTGATGTCCTTTACGGTGCATGACAGCTACCCTCTTTGGTCCCAACACTGCTGTTATAAGTCTTTCAATCAAAAAAGGATGTTTAATTTCTTTTCCTGCAGCTGTTAAGAATCCTCTTTCTCTATAGACCGCAGCATGTACATGTAATGTGAGGAATGCATATTTAGAATCAGTCCAAATGTTTATACTTTCATCTCGTGCTCTTTCCAGTACCCTTATTAGAGCCCACAGTTCTGCTGCTTGAGCACTTGTGCCTTTTGGGAGTGGCCCACTTTCTATGACTTTATCAAGCGAGACTACTGCATAGCCCGCATATCGTTCTCCTGTTGAGATGAAACTTGACCCTATTAGTTGGCTCTGCAATTTGGCACACAGCTTCTTTCTCTCATGTCCTATTGCTCTTTGGCCTTGACTTATAGTATAACCTAAGTATTTAACCTGGGGTCTCACTAATTGGGCTTTCTCCCTTGAGGCATGGTATCCTTTGTCCATCAACAGATGAAGTAGTTGGTTGGTGTTGTCCCAACAAGTTTCCTTTGTCTGTCCAGTTATTAATACATCATCAACGTATTGGAGTAGTACATCTCCTTCCTCACATGGCTGGAAGTCTTCTAAGTCTAAGGCCAAGGCATTGCCAAAAAGAGTAGGTGAATTTTTAAATCCCTGAGGAAGTCTGGTCCAAGCATATTGTTTTCTCTGGCCTGTTACTGGGTCTTCCCACTCAAAAGCAAACAGCTTCTGACTGTCCTTATGTATTGGGATCATAAAGAAAGCGTCTTTCAAATCTACCACAGAGAACCAAACAGCTGATGCTGGAATCAAGCTCAGGCGGGTATATGAGTTACGCACTACAGCATGTACAGTAATTGTAGCATTATTGACAATTACGCAAATGTTGGACTGGTCGAAATGAGCCATCAGCCTTTGGGATGGGTAAGATTGGGGTGTTCCAAGGAGTTTGAATAGTTGTTAAAATGCCTGCCTTTAAGTATTTGATAATATGGTCTTGAATTGCTTGTGTAATGGGGCGAGGATAATTTCTCTGCCGGAGACGAATAGGCACTGCCAGAGGCTTCACTTGAATGACTAGTGGTGTATGGTGGACTGCATGTCCTGGCGGATTATCTTTTGCCCATAACCGGTGCACATCAAACTCCTGCCAAGTATCGAGGACTTGAACCTCTTGGGCCACCATTATTCGCCACATCTCATCTGGAGGATGCTTCATTACTAGTGCCATTTCGTCTTCTTCAAATGACAAAGTTGCCCCCATTTTGCATAATATGTCTCGACCCAACAAAGGAATGGGACACTCAGGCATGTATAGGAATTGATGTTCAATATCCCTTCCATTTAGGGAACATCTCAGGGGCTTTAGAAAAGGGTGACAATTTACTAAGCCACCAACTCCCTGTACATTTATGACATCAGCAGAGAAGGGAGCCAATAACTTAGTAACTACAGATCTAGATGCCCCCGTATCTACTAAAAAAAGTCACATTATTGCCCCCCTATCTTCATTCGGACCAAGGGTTCGGGGGGGCTTGACTTAAACCCCGGTCCCCTTCAGTCCTCAGGCCATTGTTCAGCTGCAGCCAAACCTATGGCCTCCACTTGTTCTTGAAATTGGCCTCGACCTCTTCCTTGGAATCCATATGGACGAAACATTTTTCCTCTTCCTTCTCCCTGGAAATCATATATTTTGACTTCTCGAGTTAAATGTCCACGTCCCTGTTCTATTCTTCCAAGTTCAAACCTTTTAGGACATTCACGTTGCCAATGTCCCTCTTCCTTACACAAAACACACTGATTCCTTCCTAGGGTTCTGGAATTGCCTGACAATGCAGCTGCCAGCAATTCAGCCTTACATTGCATCCTAAAATCTTTCTTAAAATTCCTCAACATACACTGAAGAGGTGTCCGAGGGACACTTCCTTCACCACCCATTTTCTAAGACACTGCCACTGACCTGTGATGCCGGACGTTCCAACGGTCACCAACAGGAACTGCAATGGCTTAACCACCCACACAACTCCTCTTGGGCCTCTTTAGGATGCGCCGATCCCGGACCCAGGGGGGTGATCAGGCCCCCTCTTCCACTCTCAAAACGAGTGGGCCTACAATTCCACAATACTTGCCTGCAGGCGTCTTGTTTTACAACCAGCTTTGTTTCGTGACTTGTTTTGATTCCGTTCAGGTTCTTGGATCGGTCGGTTGTCCACCAAATACCCCTCCGGTGCCGTCTGCCTCCTTCCGGAGAAATCATCCGTGCCGGCTGAAGGTTTAGCGTGACGGCCCCAATTGGGCACCGGTCGGTCCGTGCCGTCCTCAGCAAAATATCGCTCCAAGTCCCGAGCGGAGTCGCCATAAAAATGTTGCAGAAAATCACAGGACTCAGACCACGGAATCAAAAGAAGTTGGTTTATTTGCGCAAAGGTTCAGAGCAAAAATCATAACAACCTCTGAACACCTTCTCATGGAATAACAAGTACATATATACTCTTTTAGAAGCAGCAAAACACGGAAATGTAACTTGTTAGCATTGATTGGTTACTCGAATTACAGCCCCGTTAGCCCCCCTATTGCTATGCTAAAGTAGCTAAATATCTTGTCCCCCTCTCATGGATCAAGGTCACAGGTGTCTTGCCAAAGCATCTAAGTTTCCGGCAGTTCATTTGTGGTTAGCTACCAGCGAGAGCGAGACATAGAAGCGAGACATAGAAGCACACATCTTTCTGTTTCCTGCTGCCAGTTCATGCTAGAGGCAGATAGCAATAATAAGAAAGAGTGAAAAATCCATAAAGTGATTCTCAAAAATCATCTTCCTCAGGCACGTCCTCCAATCCCCAGGGTGTAAGCCATACATACACTCCACTGTCTGGATCCTCACTTTCCCTTTGTGGGTCTGAGGTGAACCTATTTTCCAAGGATCCTTCTATCACAACTAATTCCTTTTCAACCCTGATTTTTTTCACTGATCTCATAACTAATTGTCTGATTAACGGTATTACACAGGGGATGAAGGCTAGTCCTGCTATTCCACATAACAACACAAACAGCATTTGTTTGACCCAAGCAGTTCCAGGTAACCACGAGAACCATGAGTCGGTTCCTTGAAACCCTTGTCTAATTCTGGATGCTCTTTCTTGCAAGTCCTTTCCCACTTCTCTGACTACTCCTGATTTGTTCATGTAAAAACAACACTCTTCTCCCAAGAACAGACACAAACCTCCTTTCTCAGCTGTCAAGAGGTCTAGGGCACACCGGTTTTGTAAGACTACTGCTGCCAAAGAGTCTATCTGATCTTGGACTTCTACCAAGGTCCCAGCAATCTGGCTTAGGCTTTGTTGAAATTCCTCAGAAAGTTGCATCCCTAGGATGGCTAATAATGGTATTATTAGGGGCACTCTTTTCTATATATGTCCCATGAGAGGAACAGGGAGGGCTTGTTCCCCATTCACAACACCCATCTTTGGGATGAGGTGAACCAGAGTACACGTTCCAGTCCAGTTGGTAGGTAAACATACATACGCCTTTTCCCTACATAAGAAAAATACCCCATTCTCTTCTAAGCACACTGCCATGTTCATGGAAAAGGCATGAAATCGATGACCGTTCTCATTACTCCAGACCCCCAAGGTGCCAGCCATAAACATGTCAGTTAACGGCTGTAGTGGAGGTTTTTGATGAGGGTTTCTTTTTTCATCCCTGAGATAGGGGCCTTCAAGGAGATAACGGGAGCTGTCATTTCCAAAGGGAAATGGAATACAGATACCCTTCATGGGCTTACTATAGAGCCAAAGTGGGAATCTGGGTGGTTCAAATTGGCTTGGGCACTTTATCGAAGTAGCATTTCCTTCCCATTTTGTAAAGCTCAGTTGTGGCGGAGTCGAGAAGGTGACCTTCTTTTGGAATAGGTGATGTGCAGAAGGAGAAATGCTGCGAGTTAGTTTCACATCCATAAGTCTACGCTGAGGGCTCATGGTTCATTCTATTTGACAGTTTTGACAGTAATTTCCTGTCTCTGATCCCAGTGAAGTGCCCTTGCAAGGTTCCTGACTCCTTTTAACACATATGGAGGGCGGCCCTAGGAGGTCCACACCAACAGCCACAGGGCCAACGATGGGAAGATGGCTAACTCCCAGCTTTTCTAACGTATTATAGAAATCACCATGTAATTTTGCCTCTACAGTGATGGTTCCCCATCTGCCACGCCTGTCAAAAGCTAAGGTGGCATTGGTCTTTGCCCAAAGATCTGGTGAAACTGGGACTGCATGATAGGCTGATGGAGATGCAGACAAACACAGCCAGCATTTTTTTTTTGGCCTAAAGTAGGGTCAGATTGATTAATCAAAGCCTGGCCTAGTTCCAGTATTTTCAGTATGTATTTCTCTTCTCTCAATTGTCGCAGAGGCCCTCCTTCTACCTTGATGATGTACTGTCTTTGAGATCCTCAACGTCCCAGGAGCCTTCTTCAAGTGTGAGAGGAATTAGTTGGTCATTCTCACAACATTTGGGACTATCGTTCAGGGTCTTTTTACTCAACATGCCACTTGCAAACATTAGCCAAAGCCATAGAAGACTCATGTTTGATAATCTAAAATGAGTCAATGTCAACTTTTCTTTCCTTTTCTATCTTATAAGCCCAATATCCCACTCAGTTTCACACTCACAGTCACACCAAGGGGAACAATTGCAATTATGAAATTACCATATCAGGAAGATGGATGGGATTAGGTGTGATTTGGGAAAGGACAGGATCAGTCTTGGGTGAGCCACACAGCCGAGTCTTATTTGCTAAATATAATGTCCACACTCCCAAGACTCCTACTATACTACAGAGGACCCACTCCCAAGGTGCTTCAAACATAAGTGTCCCCAAGAGATACACACTGTCCTTGGTCACAGTCAGTGCTTTTTAGGCGCAGCACCTGTTTCTTTGGGATTGGGGCGATTCCAGAGGAAAAGGTGTCCAATACAACAGGTCACAACCAGGGTGATCAGACCCACTAAGGCCAGACTCACTGCACCTATGGCTATGTATGGTCGGACTACCATTCCTTAAAATAGATCCAACCTACACCACACACCACTTCTAACACATTAACAGATGTTTTCCTTGTTCTTGTCTTCAGCCGTACGTAGAGGGTCAGCTTCCAGAGTGACACCAGCAAGGCCTCTTCTGCCCCGTATGTTTCCTGCCCGTTTCCGGTAGGGCAGTTATAAGGGGCTCTTCTTCAAGCGGACCACTAAAGGACGGGCCTCGTCCTGTTCTGCCTCCCAATATTCATCAGCTGCAGGCTTAACTCGAGTCCAGTGAATCCAAGACTTGGATTCTAACACCTTTACTGCAAGTGGAGAACACATGACCACAGTATACAGGCCCTTCCATTTAGGTTTCAAGTTTTCCCCTTTCCAGTGTTTTACCCATACTTTGTCTCCCACTTGAATATTATGACTGGGGGTACTCAAAAATGGTGGACTGAGGGACACACAATATTGTTGGATTGCTTGTATTTGCTTGTTTAATTCTCCCACCATTTGACTCACCCATGTAGTCCCTAATTGACTTAAGTCCCCTATATGATTTTTCAAGTTAGAACTTATGATAGGGGGTCTTCCAAACATCATTTCAAAAGGAGATAGCCTAATTCCTTTTCGAGGGGTGCACCTCACAGACCAAAGTGCTAATGGCAAAGCATCCACCCACTTAAGGTGAGTTTCAAGGCACACCTTTGTCACCTTTCCTTTATAGTCCGGTTCATCCTCACTGCCCTTCCTCCCTGATTGAGGATGAAAAGAACAATGGAACCTCCAGTGGGTCCCTAAGGATTTAGCCAATGTCTGATTTACTTGATGTACAAACTCAGGTCCATTATCTGATGATATGAATGAGGGTACTCCATATCTGGGAATAATCTCCTTGAGCAAGATTCTGGCCACTTCTCGTGCCTGCTTGGTCTTGGTGGGGAAACATTCAGGCCACCCTGAATAATTGCACACTAGGACTAACATTGCTTTATATAGTCCACATTTTGGCATTTCTGTAAAATCAACAACCAATGAATCCATAGGGTAATATCCCTTAGGCTGACTTCCTGGTGGAAGAATAGGTCCTTGTCTTGGATTAACCTGGGCACAAATGTTACATCTCTCAGTTGCATGGGCACATAGCTAGTGAAGATGATTAATGTACACAATATGGTGGAGGGCTTCAGCTAATGCACTCTTTCCCATGTGAGTAGTTGAATGAGTTTCCTTTACCACTGGCCAGGCTAAATTCTCAGGTACAAAAATCCTTCCGTCTGGGAGTACATACTACTCTCCCTGCCTGTGTCCTTGCAAATCTACACTTGCCTGTAGTTCCTCTGCTTTAGAATATCTAGGGCTCAGTCCTTTTGGCATTTCCAATGCTACATAAGCTGTCATGTCAGGGTAAGCTTGGCTGTTTCGGGTTGCTGATAACCTTGCTTCTCTATCAGCTGCTCTATTTCCTTGGGCTACTTCATCTTGTCCCTTTTGATGTCCTTTACAGTGCATGACAGCTACCCTCTTTGGTCCCAGGACTGCTGTTATAAGTCTTTCAATCAAAAAAGGATGTTTAATTTCTTTTCCTGCAGCTGTTAAGAATCCTCTTTCTCTATAGACCGCAGCATGTACATGTAATGTGAGGAATGCATATTTAGAATCAGTCCAAATGTTTATACTTTCATCTCTTGGTCTTTCCACTGCTCGTATGAGAGCCCACAGTTCTGCTGCTTGAGCACTTGTGCCTTTTGGGAGTGGCCCACTTTCTATGCCTTTATCAAGTGAGACAACTGCATAGCCTGCATATCGTTCTCCTGTTGCAATAAAACTTGACCCATCAGTAAACCAATTATAGTCCACTGTTTTCAGTGGCACATCAGTTAAATCAGGTCTGCATGAGAATTGACTTTCTATCACTTGCATACAGTTATGTTCAACTTTAGGACCTGGTATAGGCAATAGGGTTGCTGGGTTTAGGCCATTTGTCTGCTTTAATGTCACTTGAGGGTTTTGAATGAGGAGAGCTTGATACTTATAAATTCTGGAGTTAGTTATCCATAAATGTCCCTTTGTTTCCAAAACTCCACGAATTGCATGACTGGTATAGATTGTAGTTGGTTGTCCAAAAGTCAATTTATTAGCTTCCTCTATCAGGAGAGCTGTGGCTGCCAGAATTTTAAGACAATGTGGCCATCCCTTTGATACTCCATCAAGTTTTTTGACAAGTAAGCTATGTGTCAGAATCCAATTATATTTTATTTCTAACTAATCTACTCTGGGAAAACCCAATTCTTACTCTCTTTGGGATTCTGTCATACTACAAAGGGGGGGGAGTAAACACGGGTGTTTATGACTGGCATTCCTTCTATCATCTACAAATAAACATCCTCTGTGGATTCCCTCTCTGGAGTACTAACAATAACAATGCGGCCATCAGCCTTTGATCTCACTCCCTATGAAGCCTCCTATTACCGGCAGCAAGGAAAAAAAGGGGGGAAGATTGAAACATTTGGGATTCCGATGGATTTAACACCCAGCCATCTGCCAATTTGGATTGACCGGAAGGAATGTGGGGAGGGACTGCTTGGGAACGCTTTAAAACATTGAATGATCAGGGGGGTCCCCCAGATCCTGTCTAGCACACCTTCAGTCAGTTTTTCTTAATAAAGATTCCTGTTGGAAAACCTGTTCCAAGAGTTCTGTCTTCTTAAGATGTAAATTGAGGGGGGTCCTTACATTAGACAGGATCTGCAAAATTAGTCAACCTGGAAGGAAGAACCATTACCATGTCAGACGACGAAGCAGGGAAGGGGGAAAGCCCCCCGGAGAGGGAGCCGTTGCCCCAACTGGAAACCTGCCAAATATCCGGATCTGAAGAGTCAGATTCCTCAGGAGAAGAGGAGGTGGAGACGCGTAACCACAAGCCTCGGTGGTCAATGGGCGTTGGAAAGAAAGGCGAGTGGGAAAAGAAATCAAGCAAGGTGACCCTGAGACGGGGGGCCAACCAACCAGGATGGAAGCAGGAGATGGAGAGATCCCTGCACACAAGCGAAGATGAAGGAAGCTGGGCACAGCACTCGAACTGGATCCTAGAGAAAGCTATCAACTTGATGAAGAGAACCCTCAGTTCCCTAGGAGAGGAGAATCCTGAACCCCACGACCGCACCAACTCCTGGAGCCGCAACTGGAGAGACACTGAGGGGGAATTGGAACCTGCAGCCCCGGGGACATCCGCTGATCCAGTAGTCCCCACCCCCCGCTGACCTGCAGAAGGAAATCCAGATGGAAGACAATACCGACGAAGAAGACACCGCTCCATTCAAAGACTTCCGCCGTTGGACGCAAAATTCAAGGGGGAGCCGACACGCTTGGGGTTCTTCCTAACCCAAGTCCTTGGCTACATGGAGGAACACGGGCGACACATCCCTAGCGACAAAGCCCGTATCCGGATCGTGCAATCTGCTCTGGATGGACCGGCCGCCGATTGGGTGGTGAATTTGCATGATTCCAATGCCCCAGAGCTCAACGACTTCAACCGTTTCATGTCCTCTCTGAGAAGGCGATTTGAAGACCACCTGGCTGATCGCAAAGCACGCGAAAGAATCAAAACAATGAGGCAAGGCAGACGGCCAGTAGCTGAATATACACAAGAATTCCGAACTATTGCCAGCAAGCTGAACTGGCCGGAAGACATCCTCCTTAGCCATTTCAAAGACGGTCTGAATTACGACCTATATGATGCTTGCCTGCCCTGGGGGGACCCACACCAACTCGACGAATGGTACGTCCTGGCAGAGGAAGCAGAGATCGACCTACTGAAGAGGCACCGCCGAGGAAAACAATGGAGCCGCTCACCGCCTGAACCGATGCGCGAACCAGCGAAGCCATCGGCTATGGCCAAGAAACCAATGGGCTGTTTCAAATGCGGGAGAGAGGGGCATCGGGCTGTAGAATGCCGCTCAAAAGCCCCCCAGCACAACCCAGACAGACCACCGGCCAGCAAATCTGGGAAGTCCCCAGCTAAGTCAAAAGAATCTGCCATGAGAGGAATAGAGGCTGTGGAATCCCCTACCTCCACCCATCGTGGGGAAAGAGCCCCAGCCTACACCGCAGGGCCGGTGGACGCCCCAGATGACAGCTCGGAGGGTGAACCACTGGTAAGTGGATCCATCCCACCCATCCTCAAGACAGTGACTATATTAGCCCCCTCCATGCCTGAAGCTGTAAAAGTGAAAGCCTTAATAGACTCTGGCTGCACCCGCTGCCTAATTAGCCCGACTCTAGTGGGAAATCTGGGCATCCCAGTGAGGAGGCTGGAACAACCAATCTCATTTGGTCAGTTAGATGGGTCCATAGCAGGGGGGGTGCCAGCTACCCTAGCCACGTTACCAATCCACCTATCCCTGGGGAATCATGAGGAAGACCTAACGTTTATAGTGACCCCCGGCATGGAATGCCCGATGATCCTAGGGCTGGAATGGTTAACAAAATGGAACCCCTGGGTAAATTGGAGGACGAAAGAAATCAATTTCCTGAAGGAGGACCCTACAGACTTAAACCCCCAAGGGGATCCATCAAAATTAAAAACGGAAATAGCGTCCATGGGTGAAGAAAAGGGGCTACCAGAAATACCAGAGGAATACAGAGACCTGGCTGAAGTTTTCAGTGAGGAGAGGGCGGATGAGCTTCCCCCCCACCGACCCACGGACTGTGCCATAGAGTTCAAGCCCGGGGCAAAACTCCCAAAGCCCAGATTATACTCCATGAGCCCAAAGGAGAAGGAGGAAATGGAGAGATTTATAAAGAAAAACCTAGAAAGGGGGTTCATTGAACCAGCCAAACCTAAGGTGGCCGCTCCGGTCCTCTTTAGAGAGAAGAAGGACGGCTCTTTACGCTTATGCGTGGACTATAGGCTCCTGAATGCGATCAGTGAAAGCAACCTATACCCCCTACCCCTCATGAAGGACATGTTATCACACCTATCGAAAGGAAAGATTTTTACTAAACTAGATCTAAGGGAAGCGTATTACCGCGTGAGAATTAGGGAAGGAGATGAATGGAAAACTGCATTCAATTGCCCAATGGGGTGCTACAAATTCAAAGTTTTGCCTTTTGGATTACAAGGGGCCCCCGCAGTATTTATGCAATTAATCAATGAGGTACTAAGGGAGCACCTATTTAAGGGGGTCCTGGTTTATCTTGACGACATCCTCATCTTCACCGAATCAAAAGAGGAACATGTCAACCTTGTCAGAGCGGTTTTAAAGAAACTGCGAGCCGCCCACCTATATGCCAAATTATCAAAATGCGAATTTCACCAGGAAAGAATAGACTACCTAGGTTACCGCATATCCCCACAGGGCATTGAAATGGACCCAGAAAAGGTCAGGGCAGTATTAGAATGGGCACCACCTCGCACAAGAAAGCAACTGCAAAGTTTCCTGGGTTTTGCAAACTTTTACCGCCAATTCATCCCCTCATTTGCCCAGATAGCCCTGCCTCTCACGAGCTTACTAAAAACAAAGGGTGAATCCTCAGTGAAACCTAGCCAGCCACTAAAATGGACAATGGAATGCCAAGCGGCATTTGAGAGATTAAAGAGGCTTTTTTCTGCCGAACCAGTACTGAGACACCCAGACATGGATAAACCCTTCGTAATACAGACGGATGCAAGTGATGTAGCAGTGGGGGCTGTATTATTACAAGAAAATGAGGAAGGGATGTTACAACCCTGCGCGTATACATCCAGGAAACTCACTGAAACGGAACAGTGCTGGCCCGTGTGGGAGAAAGAGGCATATGGGATACGTTGGTCATTACTTACATGGTGCCAATTCCTTGAAGGCAATAAAATCCCTTTCCAGGTGTGGACAGACCACAAAAATTTGGAAGCCTTGAAAACACCCAGAAACCTCAGCCCCAAGCAAGCCCGCTGGTCCCAGCACTTTCACCAATTCAATTTTAAGCTCAAGCATTTGCCGGGGGGAAAGAACTTTCTGGCAGATGCATTATCTCGCATGCCCCAATATAACAGCACGCGAGCCACCGACTCTAAACCGATCATGGGAGAATCACAACTAGCAGCGCCAGTGACTACCAGAGCCCAAGTTAAATTAAAACCACAGCTGGATAGCCAGACCGGAATTGAATTCCGGAAAAGTTTGGAAACAGATGAATGGTTCCAGAAAAACAAACACGTGTGCACAATGAAAGACGGACTGCCTTGGGTGGGGGAGAAGTTATATATACCGACCACCAAAAAAATCACATTCATGCAACTTTGCCACGACACAAAATCAGCAGGGCATTTTGGATTTGTAAAAACATTACACTTAATTAAACGGCAATTTTGGTGGCCATCCATGAAAAAAGACATAGAAAGTTACGTGGCCAGCTGCCCAAAGTGTGCAATGGCAAAAAGGCTGCAAGGGAAATCACCAGGACTGTTACAAACAGTGGCAAATCCCTCAGCCCCTGGAGGGAAATAGCCATGGATTTTATAGTGGAATTACCAGAAAGCAATGGGAATACTGTTATTTGAATGGTCATGGACTTATTTTCCAAACAGGTTCACTTTATTCCTTGCCAAAAGATCCCCACCGCAAAAGCTTTAGCAAAACTTTTTGTGCAACATATTTACAGATTGCATGGGGCACCCCAACGCATCATATCTGATAGGGGAGTGCAATTTACATCTGCATTTTGGAAGGAATTTCTATCTCTTTTAGGGACCACCCAGGGACTGACGTCTAGCCATCATCCTCAGGGAAATGGTCAATCAGAAAAATGTAACGGAGTACTTGAGCAATATTTAAGATGTTTTCTAAATTTCCAGCAGTCAGATTGGACGGACCTGTTGCCGTTTGCAGAAGTTGCCTACAATAATGCAGTCCACTCCAGCACAGGTTACACTCCTTTTCAAATAGCTACCGGCCAAAGTTTCAACCCCATGCCAGAACTAACCCCAAACGAACCAGAAATCCCATCACTGAAAGAATGGATGGAACAATTACAAAACACCTGGCCAATAGTGAGAAAAGCTCTAGAGGAAGCTAGGCAAGCATACAAAGCACAAGCAGATAAGAAAAGGATGGAGCCCACACCATTCATTATAGGAGAAATGGTCTATCTGTCTACAAAATATTTAAAATCCATACAACCCTGTAAAAAACTTGGACCAAAATATATAGGGCCTTTTCCAATTAAAAGAATCATAAACCCGGTAACAGTAGAATTAGAATTACCCAAGAATCTTAGGCAAATACACCCAATTTTCCACTGCAGTTTGCTGAAAAGAGAACAACAGTCACCCTTACGGCCAAAAATTTCCCCCCCACCAATACCAATCATGATAGAAGGGGAACAACATTTCGAAATAAAGGAAATCCTGGACTCTAGAAAATATCATGGGTCAACTCAATACCTAGTAGCATGGAAGCACCTCCCCGCCTCTCACAACAAGTGGGTCCATAAACATGATGTCAAAGCCCCGAAGCTTTTAAAGAAGTTTCATACAGAGTATCCTAACAAGCCAGACTAACTTTTATACCTGTTTTGTTTTCTCTACAGGTGGACCTCTCTTATTTTTAAGGGGAGCCGGATGTCAGAATCCAATTATATTTTATTTCTAACTAATCTACTCTGGGAAAACCCAATTCTTACTCTCTTTGGGATTCTGTCATACTACGAAGGGGGGGGGGAGTAAACACGGGTGTTTATGACTGGCATTCCTTCTATCATCTACAAATAAACATCCTCTGTGGATTCCCTCTCTGGAGTACTAACAATAACAATGCGGCCATCAGCCTTTGATCTCACTCCCTATGAAGCCTCCTATTACCGGCAGCAAGGAAAAAGGGGGGGAAGATTGAAACGTTTGGGATTCTGATGGATTTAACACCCAGCCATCTGCCAATTTGGATTGACCGGAAGGAATGTGGGGTGGGACTGCTTGGGAACGCTTTAAAACATTGAATGATCAGGGGGGGTCCCCCAGAACCTGTCTAGCACACCTTCAGTCAGTTTTTCTTAATAAAGATTCCTGTTGGAAAACCTGTTCCAAGGAAGTCTGAGGAAGTCTGGTCCAAGCATATTGTTTTCTCTGGCCTGTTACTGGGTCTTCCCACTCAAAAGCAAACAGCTTCTGACTGTCCTTATGTATTGGGATCATAAAGAAAGCGTCTTTCAAATCTACCACAGAGAACCAAACAGCTGATGCTGGAATCAAGCTCAGGAGGGTATATGGGTTAGGCACTACAGCATGTACAGTAATTGTAGCATCATTGACAATACGCAAATCTTGGACTGGTCGAAATGAGCCATCAGGCTTTGGGATGGGTAAGATTGGGGTGTTCCAAGGAGATTGAATAGTTGTTAAAATGCCTGCCTTTAAGTATTTGGTAATATCATCTTGAATTGCTTGTGTAATGGGGCGAGGATAATTTCTCTGCCGGAGACGAATAGGCACTGCCAGAGGCTTCACTTGAATGACTAGTGGTGTATGGTGACCTGCATATCCTGGCGGATTATCTTCTGCCCATAAGCGGGGCACATCAAACTCCTGCCAAGTATCGAGGACTTGAACCTCTTGGGCCACCATTATTCGCCACATCTCATCTGGAGGATGCTTCATTACTAGTGCCATTTTGTCTTTTTCAAATGACAAAGTTGCCCCCATTTTACATAACATGTCTCGACCCAATAAGGGAATGGGACACTCAGGCATATATAGGAATTGGTGTTCAATGTCCCTTCCATTTAGGGAACATCTCAGGGGCTTTAGAAAAGGGTGACAATTTACTGAGCCATCAACTCCCTGTACATTTATGACATCAGCAGAGAAGGGAGCCAATAACTTAGTAACTACAGATCTAGATGCTCCCGTATCTACTAAAAAGGTCACATTATTGCCCCCCTATCTTCATTCGGACCAAGGGTTCAGGGGGGGCTTGACTTAAACCCCGGTCCCCTTCAGTCCTCAGGCCATTGTTCAGCTGCAGCCAAGCCTATGGCCTCTACTTGTTCTTAGAATTGGCCTCGTCCTCTTCCTTGGAATCCATATGGACGAAACATTTTTCCTCTTCCTTCTCCCTGGAAATCATATATTTTGACTTCTCGAGTTAGATGTCCACGTCCCTGTTCTATTCTTCCAAGTTCAAACCTTTTAGGACATTCACGTTGCCAATGTCCCTCTTCCTTACACAAAACACAGTGATTCCTTCCTAGGGTTCTGGAATTGCCTGACAATGCAGCTGCCAGCAATTCAGCCTTACGTTGCATCCTAAAATCTTTCTTAAAATTCCTCAACATACACTGAAGAGGTGTCCAAGGGACACTTCCTCCACCACCCATTTTCTAAGACACTGCCACTGACCTGTGATGCCGGACATATACCCTCCTGAGCTTGATTCTAGCATCAGCTGTTTGGTTCTCTGTGGTAGATTTGAAAGACGCTTTCTTTATGATCCCAATACATAAGGACAGTCAGAAACTGTTTGCTTTTGAGTGGGAAGACCCAGTAACAGGCCAGAGAAAACAATATGCTTGGACCAGACTTCCTCAGGGATTTAAAAAAAAAATTCACCTACTCTTTTTGGCAACGCCTTGGCCTCAGACTTAGAAGACTTCCAGCCCTGTGAGGAAGGAGATGTACTACTCCAATACGTTGATGATGTATTAATAACTGGACAGACAAAGGAAACTTGTTGGGACAACACCAACCAACTACTTCATCTGTTGATGGACAAAGGATACCGTGCCTCAAGGGAGAAAGCCCAATTAGTGAGACCCCAGGTTAAATATTTAGGTTATACTATAAGTCAAGGCCAGAGAGCAATAGGACATGAGAGAACGGAAGCTGTGTGCCGAATTGCAGAGCCAACTAATAGGAGACAATTACGGGGTTTTTTAGGAGCAGCAGGTTATTGTAGAATATGGATACCGAATTTTGCCCTGCTAGCCAAACCACTGTATGAGTCCACAAAGGGGGGAGAAAGAGAGCCCTTTATTTGGACGCGTGAACAAAAACAGTCTTTTGAGACTTTAAAAGTGGCATTATTTCAAGCTCCTGTTATGGGACTTCCCAACCTCGAGAAACCTTTCAATTTGTATGTGAACTCAAAGAATAATATGGCTCTTGGAGTCCTGACTCAAGAAAAGGGAAGTTGGCAACAACCCATAGCTTACTTGTCAAAACAACTTGATGGAGTATCAAAGGGATGGCCACATTGTCTTAAAATTCTGGCAGCCACAGCTCTCCTGATAGAGGAAGCTAATAAATTGACTTTTGGACAACCAACTACAATGTATACCAGTCATGCAATTCGTGGAGTTTTGGAAACAAAGGGACATTTATGGATAACTAACTCCAGAATGTATAAGTATCAAGCTCTTCTCATTCAAAATCCTCAAGTGACATTAAAGCAGACAAATGGCCTAAACCCAGCCACCCTATTGCCTATACCAAGTCCTAAAGTTGAACATAACTGTATGCAAATGATAGAAAGTCAATTCTCATGTAGGCCTGATTTAACTGATGTGCCACTGAAAACAGTGGACTATAATTGGTTTACTGATGGGTCAAGTTTCATCTCAACAGGAGAATGATATGCAGGCTATGCAGTTGTCTCACTTGATAAAGTCATAGAAAATGGGCCACTCCCAAAAGGCACAAGTGCTCAAGCAGCAGAACTGTGGGCTCTAATAAGGGCACTGGAAAGAGCACGAGATGAAAGTATAAACATTTGGACTGATACTAAATATACATTCCTTACATGTACATGCTGCAGTCTATAGAGAGAGAGGACTCTTAACAACTGCAGGAAAAGAAATTAAACACCGTTTTTTGATTGAAAGATTTATAACAGCAGTCCTGGGACCAAAGAGGGTAGCTGTCATGCACTGTAAAGGACATCAAAAGGGACAAGATGAAGTAACCCATGGAAATAGAGCAGATGATAGAGAAGCAAGGTCATCAGCAACCCGAAACAGCCAAGCTTACCCTGACATGACAGCTTATGTAGCATTGGAAATGCCAAAAGGACTGAGCCCTAGATATTCTAAAGCAGAGGAACTACAGGCAAGTGTAGATTTGCAAGGACACAAGCAGGGAGAGTGGTATGTACTCCCAGATGGAAGGATCTTTGTACCTGAGAATTTAGCCTGGCCAGTGGTAAAGGAAACTCATTCAACTACTCACATGGGAAAGAGTGCACTAGCTGAAGCCCTCCACCGTATTGTGTATATTAATCGTCTTCACTCGCTATGTGCCCATGCAACTGAGAGATGTAACATTTGTGCCCAGGTTAATCCAAGACAAGGACCTATTCTTCCGCTAGGAAGTCAGCCTAAGGGATATTACCCTATGGATTCATTGGTTGTTGATTTTACAGAAATGCCAAAATGTGGACTATATAAAGCAATGTTAGTCCTAGTGTGCAATTATTCAGGGTGGCCTGAATGTTTCCCAACCAAGACCAAGCAGGCACGAGAAGTGGCCAGAATCTTACTCAAGGAGATTATTCCCAGATATGGAGTACCCTCATTCATATTATCAGATAATGAACCTGAGTTTGTACATCAAGTAAATCAGACGCTGGCTAAATCCTTAGGGACGCACTGGAGGTTTCATTGTTCTTTTCATCCTCAATCAGGGAGGAAGGGCAGAGAGAATGAACTGGACTATAAAGGAAAAAGTGACAAAGGTGTGCCTTGAAACTCACCTTAAGTGGGTGGATGCTTTGCCACTAGCACTTTGGTCTGTGCGGTGCACTCCTTGAAAAGGAATTAGGCTATCTCCTTTTGAAATGATTTTTGGAAGACCCCCTATCATAAGTAATAACTTGAAAAATCATATAGGGGACTTAAGTCAATTAGGAACTACATGTGTGAGTCAAATGGTGGGAGAATTAAACAAGCAAATACAAGCAATCCAATAATATTGTGTGTCCCTCAGTCCACCATTTTTGAGTACCCCCAGTCATAATATTCAAGTGGGAGACAAAGTATGGGTAAAACACTGGAAAGGGGAAAACTTGAAACCTAAATGGAAGGGCCCGTATACTGTGGTCATGTGTTCTCCACTTGCAGTAAAGGTGTTAGAATCCAAGTCTTGGATTCATTGGACTCGAGTTAAGCCTGCAGTTGATGAATATTGGGAGGCAGAACAGGACGAGGCCTGTCCTTTAGTGGTCCGCTTGAAGAAGAGCTCCCTATAACTGCCCTACCGGCAACGGGCAGGCAACATACGGGGCAGAAGAGGCCTTACTGGTGTCACTCCGGAAGCTGACCCTCTACGTACGGCTGAAGACAAGAACAAGGAAAACATCTGTTAATGTGTTAGAAGTGGTGTGTGGTGTAGGTTGGATCTATTTTAATGAATGGTAGTCCGACCATACATAGCCATAGGTGCAGCGAGTCTGGCCTTAGTGGGCCTGATCACCCTGGTTGTGACCTGTTGTATTGGACACCTTTTCTTCTGGAAACGTCCCAATCCCAAAGAAACAGGTGTTGCGCCTAAAAAGCACTGACTGTGACCAAGGACAGTGTGTATCTCTTGGGGACACTTATGTTTGAAGCACCTTAGGAGTGGGTCCTCTGTAGTATAGTAGGAGTCTTGGGAGTGTGGACATTATATTTAGCAAATAAGACTCGGCTGTGTGGCTCACCCAAGACTGACCTGGTCCTTTCCCAAATCACACCTAATCCCATCCATCTTCCTGATGTGGTAATTTCATAATTGCAATTGCTCCCTTTGTTGTGGCTGTGAGTGTGAAACTGAGTGGGACGTTGGAATCATAGGATAGAAAAAGAAAGGAAGTTGACATTGACTCATTTTAGATTGTCAAACATGAATCGTCTATGGCTTTGGTTACTATTTGCAAGTGGCCTGTTGGGTGATAAGGCCCTGAACGGTAGTCCCCAATGTTGTGAGAATGACCAACTAATTCCTCTCACACTTGAAGAAGGCTCCTGGGACGTTGAGGATCTCAAAGACAGGACATCATCAAGGTAGAAGGAGGGCCTCTGTGACAATTGAGAGAAGGGAAATACATACTGAAAATACTGGAACTAGGTCAGGCTTTGATTAATCAATCTGACCCTACTTTAGGCCAAAAAAATGCTGGCTGTGTTTGTCTGCATCTCCATCAGCCTATCATGCAGTCCCAGTTTCACCAGATCTTTGGGCAAAGACCAATGCCACCTTAGCTTTTGACAGGGGTGGCAGATGGGGAACCATCACTGTAGAGGCAAAATTACATTGTGATTTCTATAATACGTTAGAAAAGCTGGGAGTTAGCCATCTTCCCATCGTTGGCCCTGTGGCTGTTGGTGTGGACCTCCTAGGGCTGCCCTCCTTATGTGTTAAAAGGAGTCAGGAACCTTGCAAGGGCACTTCACTGGGATCAGAGACAGGAAATTACTGTCAAAACTGTCAAATAGAATGAACCATGAGCCCTCGGCGTAGACTTATGGATGTGAAACTAACTCGCAGCATTTCTCCTTCTGCACATCACCTATTCCAAAAGAAGGTCACCTTCTCGACTCCGCCACAACTGAGCTTTACAAAATGGGAAGGAAATGCTACTTTGATAAAGTGCCCAAGCCAATTTGAACCACCCCGATTCCCACTTTGGCTCTACAGTAAGCCCATGCAGAAATTCTTTATTCCATTTCCCTGTATTCCAAGTGTGGCCTTACCAAGGCATTGCAAAGTGGTATTAACACTTCACGTGATCTTGATTCTATCCCTCTGTTAATGCAGCCTAGCACTGTGTTGGCTTTTCTGGCAGCCGCAGCACACTGCTGGCTCATATTTAAGTGATTGTCCACTAGGACTCCGAGCTCCCTCTCACAGTTACTACTATTGAGCAAGGTACCACCTATACTATACCTGTGCATTTGGTTTTTCTTGCCTAAATGTAGAACCTTATTTTGTTCACCATTGAATTTCATTTTGTTAGATAGCACCCAATGTTCAAGTCTGTCAAGATCCTTCTGTATCTTAAGCCTATCTTCTGCAGTGTTGGCTATTCCTGCCAGCTTGGTGTCGTCTGCAAATTTGATGAGTTCCCCATCTATCCCCTCATCCAAATCATTGATGAAGATGTTGAAGAGCACTGGGCCTAGAACAGAGTCCTGGGGCACCCCACTACACACTTCCATGTAGATGCAGTTCCATTGAGGACCACACGCTGAGTACGGCCGGTCAGCCAGCTATGAATCCATCTGGTGGTGATGCTGTCTAACCCACATTTTTCTATCTTATCAAGTAGTAGGTTGTGGTCTACTTTTTTAAAAGTGTCCTCTCACTATGTTGTACATTTAGAGATAGCAGATTTCTGAGTGTGTATACCACCTAAGGTGGCCATCCCTTTTTCTTGGGAGTTCCTTAACTCTTCATGGCCCCATTTTTTTCTTGATGCATCTTTATTTCTTAGTCACTAGGATGACTCAGGAAGATCTATACTTCTTGCGTATATCGCACATCCCCCCACATAATGGTCATTTTTGTTGGGCATGCATACTGAAATTGGACTTTTAACATCTGTGTTGCGTTGAAAACACCAGACCAACTCCAAAGGATTGTTAATTTTGGATGTGTGGGCCTGCTGCTTATACAGTGTTGCCTTATACATATATGGTTTGAGGTTGTTCAATAGGCATTGCCCTTCTCCTTATTTCTGCATTGCTTGTACTCTATGCCCATGTTATTAACAATGCCATTGGGATAATACCAACTGAAGTCTCATATTGCTCTTTGGCCCCACACGGTCCTAGATTTTTATGGGCAAACATAGGAGGTGTATCTGCACTTAATGCTTCTGGTTTTTATGCCCATTACCAGGGTTAGTTTTTTTTTTACATTTTCACTTAGGCTATGCTTTATATTGTAGTATGTGTGGATGTCTCTTTTTCCTTCATTTTTTAAATGAAATTTACTCCTTCCTGGTTGTCTATCTTGACATAGTTGACACCATTTTTTGGTGTTATTTTGATTGATATATTAGGGATTTTGCTTTGTTTCTTCTAACTTTGGTGCCTGCCCTGTATTATGCCATTTTTGTGAGCTGTTTTCCACAAAGCTTCTTTTCCTTCTTTTGCAAATTGACACTTTTGCGCATTTGGTCCCTGAAACTGTTGGTCCACATTCCTTAGGCTTTTGCTTTTTGTTATTTTCTTTTTGGTGATGTCAACTTCCAGCTGAAAAGCCCAACCAAAGCAAAACACCAGGGCCATTGCTCGTTCAGTAATTATTTTGAGAAGAAACTTTAGTTCGCCAAAACAACTCTTCAACAGCTCCGGCTCTCACAGTGATAAGGACACCTGTGGATTCAAAATTCTCCCCTATCTCCCTCCTGCACTGTTGACAAGTTAGAAGTATGTAGCGGTCCTAAAGACCGTAGGGTTCATAGTTTGACAGGTCGCCCCCCTAGGAAGGAAAGGGAACCTGTAAAACAAAAAGAATACGCATTAATGCTTGCTAATCTTTCCCTTGCGCCGGTCCTGATTTCCGGGGGTACGTTTTGTGGAACCGTTTTACCAAATGATCTGCGCTTTCACCCACCTAGATTCTGACATCGGGTAACCCTCCCATTGGATTAAGTACTGCAACTTCCCCTTGTGAATTCTAGAATCGAGGATTAGCTTAACTTCGTGATGCGTTTCCCTTCTACGACTATTGGGGCGGGAGCTGCCATCCCTACTGGCCTCAGTGTGGATTCCTTGTATGGCTTCAGTAAGCTACAATGGAACACCGGGTACACTTTACCCAACCACCATGACGATTTTAGTTCTACTGTCACCAGATTAATGACTTTCACTATGGGGAGTTTGTGAGGATGATTGGATCCTCCCAGGGGCTCAGCTCTGTGTTTCATCTGAGTACAAATGGATCTGCAGAACGGACCAATGCTATAGTGGAGCAGTACCTGCGTTGCTATGTCAACTACCAGGAAACGAACTTGCCATTTGCGGAAGTGGCGTATAACAACACAGTGCACAGCAGCACTGGGTTCACCCCTTTTAAGTTAGCATCGGGGTGGATTTCGTGCCAATACCAGAATGCCCACAGGAGCCTCCCTCCTCAAGTACCCTGAGTGACTGGGTAGGTTCATTCCAGCGAGTCTGGAGTGATGCAAAGAAAGCTTTAGTCAAAGCAGCTGAGAGTCAAAAAAGACAGGCAGATAAGAAATGGGCTCCCTTTCTTTATTAATCTTCAACCCCGCGACATCTCCATAATTTTCCAGCTCCTGTAATAATCTTGTTCCAGATTCTAAGGGGTCTTCCAAAATGAAAACTAAATCGTCTGCATAAGCCTGTAATTTAAATGTCTCTTTTCTAATTTCTAATCCTTTGATCAGCTTATCTTTTCGAATTATTCTTGTGAGTGCTTCTAAAGAAAGAATAAATAATAGAGGGGATAGTGGGCAACCTTGTCTTGTGCCTTTTGAACGCTATTTGTTAGTTCTCCATTTATAATTACTTTTGCTTCTTGTTTGGAATAGATTGTTTTAAACATGTTTATAATTTTTTCCCCAAAATCCATCTGTTTAAGTTGAGTCAACATAAAATTCCATTTAACATTATCAAACGCTTTCTGAGCGTCCACAAAAATCAATGCCATTTGTTTTTCGCTATGTAATTCATAATATTCTAAGATGTCTAGTATAATCCTAACATTATGTCTAATTTGTCTTTTAGGCAAAAAGCCATTTTGGTCGGTGTGAATGAATTCAACTAAATATTTTTTAAATCTTTCTGCCATTATAGTCATGAAAATCTTATAATCCGTGTTCAGTAAAGAAATGGGCCTATAGTTTTTAATGCAGGTCAAGTCACAGTTTTCTTTAGGAATTAGTGAGATGATTGCTTCTTTCCATGAGTTTGGGATTTTTGCTATGTTTAATACATCGTTAAATATGCCCAGTAAGGTTGGGGCCAAAAGTTCTTGGAGGTTCTATATATTTCGGACGGTAATCCGTCCGGGCCAGGTGTTTTATTACTTTTTTGCTTTTTAATTGCTTCTATAATTTCCTGGACTGTTATATCTTTATTTAATATATTTTGAAATTCTTCCGGGACCTTCGGTAAGTCCGCTTTCATAAGATATTGTGATATTCTTTCCTCAGTAACCTTTCCATCCTCTTTATAAAGGTTTTTATAGAAGTCATATATCACCCGTTTTTTTTCTTCATTTTGATATACCATCTCCCCTGCTTGATTACATAATTTACTAATCCATCTTTTATCTTTTTGTTTTTTCAATCTATAGGCCAACCATCTCACTTTGGCACGTGGCAGGTGGTACACGACCCTCCTAGACAAGTGTAGCAGGGGAGAGGAATGAGCTGAAGTGACCCAAGCCTGAGGGAGAGGCAGCTGGAGCTGCAGGACTGTCGGGGCTCGGCAGAAGCTCCAGGAGCACCGGCAGGGCTCCAGCTGATTGGCGCTTCCGGAAGCAGCATGTAGCTGGAGGTGAACTGAAGAGAAAAGGAGGGGGGGAGAGGATATAAAAGGAGGTGGTTTTGGTGGGAAAGGGGATGGAGAAGAAGCTGTGAAAGGAGAGCTCAGCAGGCAGGGAGGAAAAAGAGACAGGGAAGCTGTTGCTGGAAGAAAAGGTCCCCTGGTTCATTTTCTCCAGCCCGGATAATGCAATCAGTGCTGATGAAATGAAAAGCCTGGAGACAAGCATGTTGGAAAGGAGGTTGGTTTATTTAGTTCTGGGTCAGCTGGCAGCTTGATTGTGTTACCATAAGGATTTTTATAGTTTTTACAATGTTTTGTAATTCAGAGTGTTAGAAGAAAAAGCCAGGGGCTTGCTTTCCAGCCGGGAGGCTATACCTTTTAAGAGAAAAGAAAAACATACAAACAAACAAAGCCGCTGCCGTTTGAAATAGAAGAGAAGAAGCCGGCTGCTCGAGAGGAGATGTTTATTGACAGAAGTGAAGTACCATTTCAGCAGTTCGGTTCTGGGTCAGCTGAACACCAACTGGGAGGGTGGAAGGATTTTTATATGGTTTTGTGACTTTGAAGTTCTGAGATTTGTGCATTGTGGGCTTTGTGTTCGAAAGGAATGTTTGGCAATTTCTATTGTAGCTGATGGCTTATGTCCTGTGTTGGATGTGTGGCTGATGGGTTACTGGTTCTATTTATATTACTCTGCTATTGTTAGCTGTAAGTTTTGCTGCAAGGGATTTTGAAATATTTTTGTCCTGAATGGATTTTGCCTGTAGCATTCATTTACTTATGAATGGGGCCATATGGGGAAGCTGCTTTGGCCAGCAGCCAGTACTTGCTACATTTCTTCTCCTTAAGTGCTGGCAGCCACCTGCCATTTCTCTTCCCCCCCCCCTTAACATTCCTTTCTAGCCAGTAGCTAGTTCTTAAAGGGGAATGCGCCTTTTAAGCTATTTCCTTCAGCGGCTTGTCTTTTCTCTGGAGGCTTTTCCTTGTTTGATAAATTAATGGAAGGAGGGAAAATATGGGGGGGTCTAATTCTTCCTTCAAGAGGCTCGGTTTGTGTGCTTTGGTTATTGGAATATTTTAGTCTGTTTCACAAAGGCTAGCAATGAGTCCAAAGTGTTGGCTTCCATAAGTTTAATCCCATTAAACAAATGTAATTAGTTTTACCCCTTATCTTGAGTCTGTCTATGGCTTTTAGCAAGTTTTCTTTGTAGGTAAACAGGCTTAATTTAAGGTTATCGCTTTTCACAATTGCTGGAGCCTTTCAGGCTCCAGTTGCAACATTGTGACATGCCTGAGGCAGCTTAAAGAAAAAAAAACCCGGAGTTTGGTGTTTCTTTATTCTGGGAGGCTTTTGTGAGCCTTTCTTGCTTTGTGCTTGATTCCTGTGTCTTTAAGGGTACAGTGAAGGGACTGGGGGTGGGTGTGTGCATTCTTACTACACTGTGGAAGGAGAGCTCAGAAGGCAGGGAGGAAGAAGAGAAGAGGGAGAGAGGAAGAACGGCCGACCAGCCAGCTGGTAGTGGTGCATATTAATAAATATGGATAAATTCATCATACATTTGTCAGTGCAAAGGGAAAGTGATTCAGCAAAGGAACTGCCACCGAAGAAATTAAAACCGGTACTTTTTTCCTTTTTTTCTACAGTTTGTAACATTTTATTAGATTATAGAATAAAATACAAAAATACAAAAGCAAATAGTAGGACACAGTGGGGAGGAAAAAGGGGAAACAAGTGAGGGGGAGAAGGGAAAAAGAAAAGAAAAGGCATTGACTTCTGACTTCCTCTGTCGCAGTAGAAGGAAGCATTAACATCGAAACTCAACTTTTTACTTTTGCATAATATTATAAACTAGCCATTTCTATAACAACAAATGAATCTAATCAGTAAAACCCAAAATCCCCCCCTTTTTTTTTAGTCATCAAGTTTTTGACACCTTGCTAAGCACTGGTGGTACTCAAATATTGTCATGTCCTAAAAGTGGTACAATCTGTGAAAAGGTTGAAAAGCCCTGATCTAAGCGACCCATCTTTTCTTTAAAGAGTACTGGGGCCACAACTCAAGATTTCGCAGCTTGAATAAATTCTCCCCTCTCTCCCTCCCACACTGTTGGCAAGTTAGAAGCATGTAGCGGTCCTAAAGACCGTAGGGTTCGTAGCTTGACAGGAATCTTTTATTTGCCCTTTAGCATCAAAGGGGGGGATTATGAGGGGCACATGACATGGATTTTGTAATTTGTTAACTAACACAGTTATTTTGTATTTTAATTTGATGTATTTTCTCTCTTTTAAAATAATGTTGGTTCATTACAGATTGGAATGTAGGAAAACTTTTACCCTATGTTTGTATGGATTGATTAGATAGCTATTACAATGGTTATTACAACGCCAGGACACGTGGCCCCAACCAGAGTTGCCTGGCCCTTGAATCACCCCGATTGGGATTACAACACACCCACCCATTGGGACGAATATAGCAGGGCAAAAGAGAACTTGTCAGATGCACTGAGTTAGATAGGACGAAAACCAGTGAATTGTCCTGAGTTCCAACGTACCATACAGAGGGAAGGTGAGACCCCAGACACTTTCTGGCTCTGCCTTCTGGAAGTGGGGGTCACCCTGGCCTACTTAGAAGCTAGTAACCTGAAGGACCAGAGTATACTGGCCTCTGCATTTGTTGACCAGTTGGCCAGTGATATCCGAGACCACTTCCACAAAATTGTGTCAAACTGGTCCAGTTTAGAAATATCAGAGCTACAAAGAATAGCCAACTTCGTATTTGACCAGAGAGACAGATTGAGAGAAGAAGAGAAGGAAAGGAAAGGAAAGAGGCAGAGAGAGAAAGGGAGAAGGAAAGGAGGAGGAGGTCAGCAAGGAAGGAAAGTTTAAAAATGTTTGCTGCCATAAGCGATAATAGGAGATGCTCAAACCTTCCACCAGAAGGGCAGTTCAGATATTCCTGGTGCGAGGAAATGGGGGAACCAGGAATTAGATGCTCCCACTGCTTTAGGTGTGGAAAGCAGGGACACCTAAGGAGAGAATGCAGGGACAGTTTTTTTGGGTATAGGAGACAGTATCCCTCTCCAAAAGCTCCATTCCCAGGGGGACCCTCTGCCTTAAGCGAGAAGGGAAACCCTAGGCCACCTTGACACGTGCAGTTCGAGGACCACTTTGAACCCTTCTGACTCAGCCAGGAACCAGTGGAATATAGGGCAACCTTCACAGGCCTCACGATTCCCTTAAGGAATGGCCAGGAGGGGGAGCCACTCCTCTCCCTCACAATAGGGAGAAAAACATACGAATGCCTGGTAGATACAGGGGCCACATCTTCTCTAATCACGGAAACCCCATTTAGAGGATCAGTAGTGCCAGGAGCTAGACACAACATTATAGGAATAGGCAGGAAAATAATTCCCATGGAATTCACCAATGACATGCAGATGGAAATAGGACCCCTCCTTTTGAATCACTCTTTTACAGTTTGCCCCCAGTCTTCTGTGTCACTTTTAGAAAGGGACTTACTATGCAAGCTGGGAGCCACTATTTTTTTTTTTCTAAATATATTTTATTAGATTTTTATAGGGGTAAAAGGGTTACATCAGAGTGCTTAGGAACCACCGTGGAGGTGGGTATATTGAACATCCAAAAGAAAAAAGAAAAACAATCACAAATATATAGCCCAAATCAATTCATTTAAAATTCCCTCTCTAATTCCCTCATTTAGTCTTGCACATTCAGATTAATACATTTCTATATAAGCTTCAAACAATCCTATCAAATATCACTCACATTTCAATTCTAAAGATCCAGGTCCTGTTTTTAAGCTTTACTAACTTACAATTACCATATTCCAATTGGCCTTAGATAGACATATTATTAACACTTCAGGTGTCCTTTTTTTTTTTTACATAGTAATTATATCTGGTATATTATTCCCGCAATAATATTCTTATATTTTCTTCATTAATACCATTTCTTCTCTTGTCACCCATCCCTCTTGTTCTCCTTCTATTTCGAAATAATTATCTTAAAGTAAAAATATCAAACCAACAAATAGATTTCTATCTAATTTAAGTATATATTCTATCAATTCATCTATTTCTATGAAAATCTTTTTAAACCAGTAAATAAAGTTTACCTCTCCAGTAATTATCATGTTTAAAACAAAGTATTGTTACAAAGGGTATCTTCTTAGAAATTTCACGTGCTCCATTAGATATTAACTCAGTCAAAAAATCAAAGCCTTTTTAAACCCATTAAATAAAACTTTAAAATACATTTTTAAATCTAACTCTAGGTTTCTTTCTGTGCCATAACGGTTTCCATAATAAAATTCCTGCATCATCAAACCACAATATTAAAAGGTCCATATTCTTTAACGCTTCAAATTGGTCAAAGTTCTCTTTCCTTTCTTCTAGTAGCCTTTGGATGGTAAAGCCGTTTTATTCCATGTTATATTTGTCAGTTGTTTATCCACCTTTTCACAATTTTCAATAACTTGTATCTGAGTGTCAGTCTCTGTTGATGTTAATGCTTCAGACATCTCCATTAAAGTTATTCTTTGATCATCAGGCTTCTCCATAGATTGCGTTTGGAGTTGTATAAAGTTAATTTGTTCTTTGGTTTCCACAGTTTCTCTCAGTGTAGTTTCATAGTTGAGTTGTTGACGTGGTTCCTCTTTAGGTTGTACATATTGTTCACTAATCTCTTTGGCGCCAATCTGCTTCTTCTGCGCTGTCTTTCGGTCTATAATTTGATCTGTCAAAGTTTGAAAGTAAGAGTTCATATCCTCTGTGGCTTCCAGAATTTTTCCAATATGAGCTCATAGTCCAGCTGTGTGTTAGGTTCCATATCAGTAGTAGAAAGATTTTTTAATCTTTTAGAGAAGGCTCTATTTCGTAGAAATCAAACAAATGTTCACCTCCAATTTTCAATAGACCAGCTGTTTCAGTTATCTTATGCTTATCCTCTTTTGAAGGTCATAGCCATTCCCAGCCATAAAAAAATATACAATTGCAGTACCACTTTTCGACACAAGATGTCCTCAGCAGATCATAAAATCTTTTTTTTTTCTTTCCAAATTAATAATTTTTTATTTTTCGTGTTGAAAAAGATGAAGAAAGGCCTCTCCAAAGTAATAGATGCGTAGTTATAACAATAACAATCAAGAATAAAATGTTTTCAGGTCCCCTCAGTATTCCAAAATTTAAATAGTCCATAAAAAATTAACTGGTTTTTTTTCTTTTTTCCAAAGCTGTTTTTCCCGAATGCCCAAACGCTGCTCCCTCACAGCAGGGAAGTAATTCAAACACAAAAGCTTTTGACAGGAGAGTAATTAGGGAAAAAAGGGGTAGGAAAGGTCTCACCCGGATTCTCCACGGGGGTTCTTTACGCTTAGTTGTTCTTCTGGCTTTCAGCTGGTGCGACGAAGTGATCGTCCATTTTGCTGGCCGATCTTTTCCTCCGACGGCCCTAAGGAGATAGCTCGAACTAGGGAGAGCTGCTGCTCTTCCCCAGTCAAGCAGGAGCCTCCTCAAGCGGTGGTCGCCTCTACGGGGCGACTTTCGACCCGGTTAAGGGTCTACCGGCGAAGGGAAAGCAGCCGGTGGGAGAGACGGCTCTCTCCGTGCGACTGCGCGTGTCGCGATCCGGAACCGGAAGCCCTGGGAGCCACTATTAATTACTCCCCTGAGGGTTTAACCTTAGAAGTCCCGGAGAAATGCACCCTGGCTATGATAACCTTAAGTCTCCCTAAAACCCTGCCCTTAGACTTGCAGGATCTGCCAGCCTCATTGTGGGGCTGGGATTCAACAGAAGTAGGATTTCTTAAAGGAGCCGTCCCAGTAAAAATACAGGTTAAGAAGAGCCCCCCACCATGCGTTCCCCAGTACAGGATTGCAGCTGAGGCAATTGAACCAATTAGAAAATTAATCAAGGATTAATCAAAAATTAATCAAAATTACTCAGGAAAAATCAAAGATATAAGTACAGATTAGGTAAGACCTGGCTCAAAAACAGTAACTGTGAGAGGAACCTTGGAGTCCTAGTGGACAATCACTTGACTATGAGACAGCAATGTGCAGCAGCAGCCAAAAAAGCTAATACAATCCTGGGTTACGTAAACAGAGGCATAGAATCAAGATCACGCGAAGTATTAGTACCGCTTTATAAAACCCTAGTGAGACCACACCTGGAATACTGCATCCAGTTTTGGTCACCGTACTAAAAAAAAGATGTTGAGACCTTGGAAAAAGTTCAGAGAAGAGAAACTAAGATGATCCAAGGCCTGGATACTAAAACATATAAAGAATGGCTGCAGGACTTGGGTATGGCTAGTCCACGGGTCAGCAACCCGCGGCTCCGGAGCCGCATGCGGCTCTTTGAGCCATCTCCTGCGGCTCCGGAGCCTCCTCCGCCATTTGCAGAGAGAGACAGAGACAGAGAGAGGCACTTGCGCTTCCCCTCTCTGTCTCTCTCTCTCTTATGCGGACTTGCCCCCTCGCAGGGCTCCTGATTGGCCCTGCGTCCGGGTGCCCCGCCCCATGGGAGAAGGGCGGCCAGGAAGTCCCTTTCCCGGGCTGGCCCCGTGCGAGGCTCATGTGGCTGGGGAGCCGTGCGGGGAAGCTCCGGGATCCCCACTGGGAGCGGCCCGCCGGAGCCTCCGCTGAGCGGGCCAGCCCTCCCGCAAGCCGTGGGCCCAAGGGAGAGCAGCCCCTGCGATGCCCAGCCAGCGCGACCGTTGGCCAAGCAGCAGCAGAGCCAGAGACGGACGGTCAGTGGTGGGGGGGAGGGAGGGGGCTCCGAGTCCGCGAAGCAGCCACGGGGCAGGTGGTGCCCCCCCGGCTTACCTGTACCAGGCAGCAGTCCTGGTGGGGGCATCGCTTCCTGGGCTGTCCCCGGGCCGCCGAGCCGGCCACGCGTTTCCCCGGGCCAGGTGGCAGTGTCGGCTGGGCTGGCGGCCGGTGGGGGCATCGCTTCCTGGGCTGCTTCCCGGGCTGCCGAGCCGGCCATGTGTTTCCCCGGGCCGGGCGGCAGTATTGGCTGGGGTGGCGGCCAGCGGGGGCATCGCTTCCTGGGCCGCTGAGCCGGCCATGCTTTTCCCCGGGCCGGGCGGCAGTGTCGGCTGGGGCGGCGGCCGGCGGGGGCATCGCTCCCTGGGCCATCCCCGGGCAGCCGAGCCGGCCACGTGTCTCCCCAGGCCGGTCCGTGGTGCCCCAGGCGCCTTCTGCTGCCTCCTGCCCCCCCCTCACGCTTGGCCTTCCCGAGACCTCCGCCCATTTTCCCACGCCCGGAGCAGGAGAGGAAGCGCTGCTTTCTGGGCATCAGAAGGGGCTTCCCCCTCCCAGCCCCCCGTCCACCGGTGCGGGGGCGCTCCTCTGGACCGGGATCGGGGCTGTGTGAATCGCAGCGTGCCTCCTTTCCCACCACCCAGCCTGGCCCGGCTCGCCCTCCTGCAGGATTTGGCCCTGGAAAGGCTGGGACAACCGGCCGGCCGGGGAGGCCGAGCAGCCCCAGCGAGGGAGCCGCTCCCGCCCCGTGGCCGGCTGGCCAGGAATCCCGTCCGGCTTGGGGAGCTCGGGGGCCGCCTGACCGCCGCGGGGTGTCCACATCAGCTGCCTCCTGGTGGGCCCGCTAATTGTGGGCTCCCGGCCTGCTTCCTCCGTGAGTCAGGTGCCCGGGACTCCGCGGAGCTGCCCCTAATTACGCCCTGTGAGGGCCCGACCGAGCCCCGGCCTGACCTCCGAAACGCCGCTTGCCCGAATTCTTTCTGCCTCCTGGGGGAAGTTGCGCCTCGTGGCCCAATTATTGTGGGCGTTGTTATTGTGCGTCTAATCACCAAACGGTTTTTTTTCCTTGTAAGCCCAAATGAGTACAGTATTCCCTCCTCCGCGGGCGCCCCTTTATGCCAGTGCTAAGCTCAGGGTGTGTGCGTGCGCGTGTACACATGCGTGTGACTCCCCGCTCCCCCCGCCCACCTTTTGTCCTGCTCTCTATTCCCTCCTTTTCCTGTTTTGGAAACTTCCGTGCAGCTTTGTGGATCGTGCAGAAAAGAAAAAAAAAGCAGGCCGGGAGCCCACAATTAGCGGGCCCACCAGGAGGCAGCTGATGTGGACACCCCGCGGCGGTCAGGCAGCCCCCGAGCTCCCCAAGCCGGACGGGATTCCTGGCCAGCCGGCCACGGGGCGGGAGCGGCTCCCTCGCTGGGGCTGCTCGGCCTCCCCGACCGGCCGGTTGTCCCAGCCTTTCCAGGGCCAAATCCTGCAGGAGGGCGAGCCGGGCCAGGCTGGGCGGCGGGAAAGGAGGCACGCTGCGATTCACACAGCCCCGATCCCGGTCCAGAGGAGCGCCCCCGCCCCGGCTGGGAGGGGGAAGCCCCTTCTGATGCCCAGAAAGCAGCGCTTCCTCTCCTGCTCTGGGCGTGGGAAAATGGGCAGAGGTCTCGGGCAGGCCAAGCGTGAGGGGGGGGCAGGAGGCAGCAGAAGGTGCCTGGGGCACCACGGACCGGCCTGGGGAGACACGTGGCCGGCTCGGCTGCCCGGGGACGGCCCAGGGAGCGATGCCCCCACCGGCCGCCGGCCCAGCTGACACTGCCGCCCGGCCCAGGGAAAAGCGTGGCCGGCTCAGCGGCCCAGGAAGCGATGCCCCCGCTGGCCGCCGCCCCAGCCAATACTGCCGCCTGGCCCGGGGAAACACATGGCCGGCTCGGCAGCCCGGGAAGCGGCCCAGGAAGCGATGCCCCCGCCGGCCACCAGCCCAGCCGACACTGCCGCCTGGCCCGGGGAAACACGTGGCTGGCTCGGCGGCCCGGGGACAGCCCAGGAAGCGATACCCCCGCCGGCCGCCGGCCCAGCCGAGACTGCCGCCCGGCCTGGGGAAACGCGTGGCCGGCTTGGCGGCCCGGGGACGGCCCAGGAAGCGATGCCCCCGCCAGGACTGCTGCCTGGTACAGGTAAGCCGGGGGGGCGCCACCTGCCCCGTGGCTGCTTCGCGGACTCGGAGCCCCCTCCCTCCCCCCCCCCACTGACCGTCTGTCTCTGGCTCTGCGCTGCTTGGCCAACGGTCCGCGCGCGCTGGCTGAGGGCATTGCAGGGCCTGCTCTCCCTTGGTCCCACGGCTTGCGGGAGGGCTGGCCCGCTCAGCGGAGGCTCCGGCGGGCCGCTCCCAGTGGGGATCCCGGAGCTTCCCCGCGCGGCTCCCCAGCCACATGCGCCTCGGACGGGGCCAGCCCGGGAAAGGGACTTCCTGGCCGCCCTTCTCCCAGGGGGCGGGGCACCCGGGCGCAGGGCCAATCAGGAGCCCTGCGAGGGGGCAAGTCCCCATGAGAGAGCGAGAGACAGAGAGGGAAGCGCAAGTTCCTCCGTCTGATCTCTTGGTCTTCCTGCAAATTGCGGAGGAGGCTCCGGAGCCGCAGGGATGGCTCAAAGAGCCGCATGGCGTCTTCGAGCCGTGGGTTGCTGACCTGTGGGCTAGTCCCTTCCAAAAAATTTTTTTGTCAACCAAATGGTCTTTCCTTATTCCAAATAATATATATAATAAAAATAAAGAAGGGAAAGGATAACTATTGGATGATTTCAAAAGGCCTGACTGGCTGTTTAGTTGGCACGGAAGAGAAGCCCGATTAATTTTGAAGAAATAATTTCTTTGATTTATTAGAGGGGATACTGTATTATTAATTAGATGGTTTAATATGGTGGAAAATAGATAACTTTTAGAAAACAGAACAAGACTATATTCAAATAGATAAGATGTGTATTTAGAATATTAGATTTTGTTATGAAAAGGGAAAAAGGAAGAAGTTGAGATAAGGGAAACTATGATTACCTAAAGCTTGGAAATTATAAATACCAAATGTTAATTTGAATATGGATGGGAAATTAAAGCTTGGGAAAAAAGCAATAACAGGACATTGATTGTATATAAGGATTGAATGCAAACACTTATAGATATGTATAGCTAAAAATTATTGGATACATGTTAACCAGTTGTTTTTTTCTTAGGTTGATAATAATACTGTATTAGCCTATATGAATAGTAATATGAAGGTAAAAGATAGGAAAATATCTGATGTGGTAACGTGAGATTTTATACTACAGACTATGTTAATGTTATTGACTATTGACTACCCGTCCCACTTGCTTTTTAATATTGTAAATTAGAAACTTATAAAATCTTAATATATAAAAAATAGTGAAACCCAAGTCTGCTACCCAAGCCACACTTCCCACTACAAATTTAATGTCCCAACCCACAAAAGCTAGGTAAGCAACTCGTTCCCTAAGATGATTATTTGGCAGGCTTTTTATGAAACGCCCAGTCTCTAGTCTCGGGAGCCACCGATGACCTTGGTTTCCATAGGACAAAAGATTAGTTTGACTAGCGAAGCACCTGGGCAACCCCCCTCCCTGTGTTCTATGTGGCAACCTAGAATGAGAAGGAAAATGGCTGCAGCCATGCTCATTTGTACAGTTGACAAGTAGGTTTATTTTAACAGTGAGAGACAGAATAACAACAACAAAAATCCAGAAAAATGCATTTAAAAAAAGTTATAGATTGATTTGCATTTTAAGGAGTGAAACAAGTATTTGATCCCCTATCAATCAGCAAGATTTCTGGCTTCCAGGTGTCTTTTATACAGGTAACGAGCTGAGATTAGGAGCATTCTCTTAAAGGGAGTGCTCCTAAACTCAGCTTGTTACCTATATAAAAGACACCTGTCCACAGAATCAATCAATCAATCAATCAATCAGATTCCAAACTCTCCACCGTGGCCAAGTCCAAAGAGCTGTGCAAGGATGTCAGGGACAAGATTGTAGACCTACAAAAGGCTAGAATGGGCTACCTGACTATCGCCAAGCAGCTTGGTGAGAAGGTGACAACAGCTGGTGCGATTATTCGCAAATGGAAGAAACACAAAATAAGTGTCAATCTCCCTCGGCCTGGGGCTCCATGCAAGATCTCACCTCGTGGAGTTTCAGTGATCATGAGAACGGTGAGGAATCAGCCCAGAACTACACAGATGGATCTTGTCAATGATCTCAAGGCAGCTGGGACCAGTGCTTTTTTTGTAAAAAAAAAAAAAAGGTGCCGGAACTCACACATGTCATACAACCCACCTTGCCTACCCTACCCTACAAGGTTCCATCCAAAAAAGGTGCCGGAACTCTGTTCTGAGCGTTCTATGAGAAAAAAAGCCCTGGCTGGGACCATAGTCACCAAGAAAACAATTGGTAACACACTACGCCATGAAGGACTGAAATCCTGCAGTGCCCGCACGGTCCCCCTGCTCAAGAAAGCACATGTACAGGTCTGTCTGAAGTTTGCCAGTGAACATCTGAAAGATTCAGAGGAGAACTGGGTGAAAGTGTTGTGGTCAGATGAGACCAAAATCAAGCTCTTTGGCATCAACTCAACTCGCCGTGTTTGGAGGAGGAGGAATGCTGCCTATGACCCCAAGAACACCATCCCCACCGTCAAACATGGAGGTGGAAACATTATGCTTTGGGGGTGTTTTTCTGCTAAGGGGACAGGACAACTTCACCGCATCAAAGGGACAATGGATGGGGCCATGTACCGTCAAATCTTGGGTGAGAACCTCCTTCCCTCAGCCAGGGCATTGAAAATGGGTCGTGGATGGGTATTCCAGCATGGCAATGACCCAAAACACATGGCCAAGGCAACAAAGGAATGGCTCAAGAAGAAGCACATTAAGGTCCTGGAGTGGCCTAGCCAGTCTCCAGACCTTAATTCCATAGAAAATCTGTGGAGGGTTAGGGTTAGCCTCGAAACCTTAATGACTTGGAGAGGATCTGCAAAGAGGAGTGGGACAAAGTCCCTCCTGAGATGTGTGCAAACCTGGTGGCCAACTACAAGAAACGTCTGACCTCTGTGATTGCCAACAAGGGTTTTGCCACCAAGTACTAAGTCATGTTTTGCGAAGGGGTCAAATACTTATTTCACTCATTAAAATGCAAATCAATTTATCACTTTTTTGAAATGCGTTTTTCTGGATTTTGTTATTCTGTCTCTGTTAAAATAAACCTACCGTTAAAATTATAGACTGATCATTTCTTTGTCAGTGGGCAAACGTACAAAATCAGCAGGGGATCAAATAGTTTTTCCCCTCACTGTATATAGCCAATTAATAATTAAAGTATTCACATACTGGCAGAGGATCCATTCAATGGGCCCTCATAGGCTACCCAAAATATGTTTAGTGGAACAGATAAGTATGGTTCAGACGAATTCCTGGGTAAGCCAATTTACCAAAATTAGTTCACAGCAAAGGTTTTCCATCTAGTATTTACTCTCCACTGCCTCACCAGCAAGGGAAATTTTTAAACAGAGTCCTAGATATCAGTGCTCAAACTGACATGGAGTTATTGGCAACAAATAGATCTTTCTAAGTTGGTTGGGTAAGAACAAAACTATTTTTCAGTTTGAAAAATACCTGTCAATGAGTTTGACCCAATTCTCAAGAAGGGCCTATACTAGAGCCAGATTTGAATTGATAGATTCCATGGCCAAATATGGGCATTTTGACATGTACAGTATATGCGGTGTCCCAGCCATCTAAGATATTGCTCATGTTTTGTTTGATTGTCAACTATATGCCCCTCTTAGGCTTAGATACTTAACATCGCTACTTGAAAGAACAGCCCACTGGGATTTGAATCTCAGATTGTCCTGTTTCCTCCTGGGTTCTAAACTATACATCATGAGCAGAACTGCTAAGTTTATAACACAGGCAGTTGACCCAAAGGAGCTGTTACATAGAACAGCTTGGGGTATCCTGTAAAGGCAATATAGTTACCTGAATGTTTATTCTTTGTATATAACACATATGTATTTTATCACTGTATTTTCATTTGATCTGTCTTAGCCTAGACTTAGATCCTATATTTTTTGTTTTATATTTTTTATATGGTTGTAAGACTAATCAATCAATAAACTACAAGTAGTCCTCGACTTACGACAATTGAGCCCAAAATTTAGGTTGCTAAGAGAGAATTTGTTAAGTGAGTTTTGCCTCATTTTACGACCTTTCTTGCCAGTTGTTAAGTGAATCACTGCAGTTGTTCAGTTAATAACGTTGTTAAATTAATCTGGCTTCCCCATTGACTTTGCTTATCAAAAGGTCACAAAAGCTGATCACCTGATCCCTGGACTTTGCAACTGTCATAAATATGAACCAGATGCCAAGCATCCAAATTTTGATCATATGACCGTGGGGATGCTCCACGGTCGTGGGAAAACTGTAAAGTCCCTTTTTTCAGTGCCGTTGTAACTTTGACGGTCATCTAAATGAATGTTGTAAGTCGAGGACTACCTGTACCACTATTAGGTATCTCGTGGACATACAACAGGGCTTTCAACCGTGGTACGCGTACCCACAGTGGTACGCGAGCACATGGCGGTGGTACGCGTTTAGGAAGGGTTTTTATTGAAAAAAAATGTAAAAAAAAAATTGTAATTTTTTTTTAGAAAAAAAATGTAAAAAAAATGTAAAAAAAAATGTACAAATAAAATGTAAAAAAAAATGGGAATTTTTTTTTTAAAACAAAATGTAAAAAAAAAAGTGTAAAAGTGGATGAGGTGAAGCGGCAGCAGCGCCGCAGAGGCTTGTGGCAAAGTCAGCTGGAACTGCACGTTGCCTGGGTCCTACTGAGAGCCCAGGATCAAAGTGCGCAGCTCCAGCTGATTGGCGGCGGCCTTGGGGGTAGCAGGCAGCCTCACGCAGTCTTCAGGGGAGATTCCGCTGGAGCTGCGCAACGCATTGCCTGCCCCCCCGCCCCCGCCCCCGCCCAGATGCCCTCACCTCCCCCAAGCGTTTTTTTACTCACCTGCTTTCAGCAGCATTCCCTTTCTCCTGTCCTTCTCGGCCTTCGTCATGTGTTTGTGAGACAAAAAAAAAAAGTTCCATGAGACTTTCTAACTTCTCGCGAGAAGTTAGAAAGTCTCATGGAACTTTTTTTTCTTTTTTACCCCAAACACGTGGCGAAGGCAGAGAAGCAAAAGGAGAAAGGGAGTGCAGCTGAAAGCAGGTGAGTAAAAAAATGCTTGGGGAAGGCAAGGGCATCTGGGCGGGGGCGCCAACCTTACCCTGCATGGTGGCGGGAGGGTTAACGGCAGGCGCGGGGGTCCCAGGAGGAGCTGCGCAAAGCAGGCAGAGGGAGGCCGGGCAGATTGTGGGCGCTGGCAAGTGAGCGGGCTGGGCAGGGGCGCGGAATCGGCATTCCTGAGCACACGCCGATTCGCGCCCCTGCCCATCTGGCTCGCTTGCAGGGGTCTTGACCGACCTTCACCGGACAGGAGCGGGGAGGGCATAAAAGAGCCCAGAGGAGGCAATTGGAGTTTGGCCGCGGCTGCCACCACCGCCGCTGTTGCTGAGCCAGACGGCTGCGCGAGGGCGGCTGCTGTGGTTCCTGCCTGCCGCTTCTCCTTCGCTGCTTCCTCTGAAAAGGAGCGGCGGTCGCGCTTGGTGCAGCCGGGAGCCCAGCACAGCAGTTTCCAGATGTGTGAACTTCTACTCCCAGAATTCTCCTCCGCTGCCTGCGCTCTCCTCCCCCTGTGGAAGAACAGCGGCTGTGCTGGGCTCCCTTCTGGGTTGCATTGTCATTATCATCATCTTAACTTTATTGCAGTCATTAACCAGAACAAAAGAATTGGCATTCAAATACTCAGAATATCCAAAACTAAAGTGACAAATTCAGGATAGTTAAAAAAGTACTTTCAGACAAACATTTTGGCTAAAAAACAATATCAAATCAGAATATGTTAAAAGGCTTATTCATACTACAGATATACAACAAGATGAAATTTAAATATGCAATCTGGATAATATGAACTTGGAATAGCACTATAAAATATGAATATATGCACAAATACATATGCATATTCATATACATTCTCCCTCTTCCTTTCTCACAGACACACAGACACACAGACACACACACACGTAGCCCGCTGATCCTGGGGCTTCACTTAGCAAGCAGCATATTTGCCCTTCAGAGTATAAACAGTAACATGCCTATTGAAAAGTTTGGTTTCCCTCCTGCCCACTCACAATGGTAACAGCTTTTGGGGTGTCTTTTATGGGAGGTTGTAGTTCTTACACAAAGGCTGAGATTTCTTGCACCAGAATCTTGGCATGCAGTTTTTGCAACTGTTCCCGTATCAAGAGATTTAGTCATTCCTTTATATTGGACTTAACACTGCTCACCTTAATTATTACAGTGCAAAAGGAAAGTGATTCAGCAAAGTAACCACCATCGAAGAAATTAAAACTGAGTGATAGAGGGAGGGAGGGAGGGAAGGACAATGAGAGGGAGAGAGGGACAATGGAAGGGAGGGAGGGAAGGAGGAAGGGACAAAGAGGGAGGGAAGGAAGGAAGGAAAGAAGGAAGGAAGGAAGGGACAATGGGAGAGAGGGAGGGAAGGAAGGCACCCACCCCAGTCCCACTCCCCTCCACCAGAGACCCACGGATTCCCCCCCACAGGCACCCCGCAACCTGAGTGATGAGCTGGCCACGCCCCCCCCCCGGCCATTGACTTCACTTGTCAAAAAGTTGCAAAAGGTGATCACATGACCCTGGGACACTGTGAACGTCAGAAGTATGAATCAGTTGCCAAGCATCCGAATGTAAATCACATGACCCTGGGGATGCTGCAACAGTCATAAGTGTGAAATATGGTCATAAGTCACTTTTTCCAGTGCCATTGTAACTTCGAACAGTCACTAAGCAAATTGTTGTAAGTCGAGGACTACCTGTACTTTATCATTTTTTTCCTTTTTTGGGGGGGGTGTCAAGTTTTTGACACCTTGCTGGGTGACTGGTGGTACTCGGATGTTGCCTTATCCTAAAAGTGGTACAATGGGTGAAAAGGTTGAAAAGCCCTGACATACAATACCATTAACCATGGCATTCCTCTGGAGTGCCTGCAGGGGGTGGGATTTGGGAACGTTATTTTATGAAGGTTCTGCTCTTACCTCTATGGAAGATCCCATGCTGTCATCGTAAGGGCAAAACCACTAGGGGAGGTCATCTGGCAGTTATACATTGCTACCCCAGGCCAACCTGGAGATGCCATCTAAGTCCTGTATACTGTCCTGAAGCCCATGAGGATCTGGATGGGCCAAAATAAGCTCACATCAAACCTTCCCAAGATATTGCTGTCAACATCCAGCTCGAGAATCCAAATAAAACTCCAGGTTCATTTTGTTTCCAAAAATCTTACTGTTTATTGAATACATGGCATGGTAATGTCGAAGCAAAACTGAGGTTCCCAGATACCAGTTCATAGAATTAAAGAATAATTTCTCCGGCCAAACCCCCAACCTCTCACGTAGTCCATATAAACAATTTCACTTTGTTATGGGAACTGTCTGCTTCCTCTCCACACCTGCTGCAGTGTCCTTGGAAAGGTTTGTTAGCATTAGCTACTGGTTCAGGTAATGCAACTCACTGCTTATCAATTGGCAAATTAACTGCCCAACTCCAATGGACTCTGGGTTCTATGGACTCTATGAATTAGCTTTGCATGTTTGTTAGCAATTTATCACATTCAAGCCTTGCTAAGCACTATAAATCTTAGTAGTTAATGTGAAAGACGACAGCCTAAATTTCTCTCAAAAAAATTCTAATAGTATTTACCACCTTCATTTTGAATCTCAGCTTCCTATTTTCCTATCACAAACTGAAGCCAGGGCTGATATATTTTGTGATTACTATTGCTTGTGACACTATACCAGCTCAATTGGACTGTATAGTACAGCCTAGCATAGTATGATTAAGGCAGAATTCCTTCTCTCAAATTTGTACCTAGGTTAATTTAATTTAGTTAATTTAGTTTCCTGGACTCCTTAAGTTGTCTGGATTCACTTCAAGTTAGCCAGCTCCTCTAGCAATGAAAGACTAAAGAAGTTACATACAGGTAATCCCTGAGTTATGATGGTTCACTTAGTGACCATTCAAAGTTATGCAAAATGTTTGCAAGCCGACGGGATGCTTTGAGGCAGCACGATTTCGCTGCCTCAAAGCGTCCCATCGGCTTGCAAACATTTTGTGCGGAGACTGGAAGCTTCTGGGTGCCGTGATCTCGTGGCCTGAAGTCCTGCGAGATCACGGCACCCAGAACATTTTACTCTCGGCGCACAAAAAGCTTTTGCAAGCCAATCAGATGCTGGAAGTCAAATTGTCAAACTGTGGCAGAGAGGAGACAGATCTTCGCAAAGTAAGTGACCCGGCGCGGCAGGATGGGGAAACAATTGCTTGTGGTATCTCAGTGGGTCAGGGGAGGCCTTGGGTGGTCTTAAGCAGGTGGCCTGTTCCATCACTAGGCCACCCATGGCCTTCCTCACCCTGAGATACCTCGTGCACTTAATGACCTGCGCATTCGATTAGCGAATGCGTGGGCGAAAGCAGGGAGTTTTCACATTCGTTTTACATGATTCACTCCAACAAATCCTTGGGTTACGAATGTAATTGGCAGGTTCTATTACATTCGTAACTCAAGGACTACCTGTACTCTAGCCACTATATCAACCCCCTTCCAAAGATGAGTGCATAAAACATTCAGAACCTTTCCTGTCTAGCATTAAATCACAGGATGCTACTTTTGTGGTTTGCACAAGGCTGGGTCAGATGCATCACATGAATACATTGTTAAAACATCTATGAATAAGGAGCATTTAAAGAGAGAAGCATTGCTTAATCCAGCCCTAGTGACAGGAAATCTCAATCCCCTTATTCCCTGTAAAAGATCAGTATCTTTCTATTACAGTGTTATTTCCCATTTATCCATGAAAATCTCCTTGGCACAATGCTGCTTATTTGTATACAAGTAGTAAAGACATTTCATGCCAAAGTGTTTCTTTTAAGGATTTTCATGCATACATACTGTGCATATGTGAGGGATACTTGGTGCTCTGTGAGCTTGGTTGGTTGGAAACCCCTCATTACAACCCTGAGCTACTAATATTCTCCTTTATCTGTACTGTGCACATGTGTTTGCTTGGTTGTATTTACAAGAAGGCAGAAACATCAAATAAATGGAAGGCTGCAATCTAAGCCTGTGCATATCAATCCATTGGATCAATCCCAATGACACCCCCCCAATCCTATCTGAATTACTTGACCTGATTTGACACATCAAATTATAGCAGTGAAGAACTGCACAGACCTATCATTTTTAAATATTTACTTAAAGCTATGTTCTAGTGAGAAAACTGAGCCTAGGTTTTGAGTGAATGGAATTAATCTGCACATGTGAAATATTCCTTGAATGGCATCTGACAACAGAGGGTGAGGATCACCCTAATATCACAATATCATTAGGGCACAAGAGATGAATTTGCACTTCATCACATAGCAATCCACATGAAATAACTTTTTCACACAACAAAATGAATTAATAGTGTACTTTAATTCTGAACCATCTGTATTACTGTTTTCATGAAGCACCTGTATCACAGCAGGCTACAATAATTTTGGATAAAAGGCAACTAGTAAACTGTCCAATACAAAGTTCCATACAACAGATTTTTTTTACTGTCCTCTATCCAGGCATCTCCAGATAAAGTTTTTGATCAAAAACATGAAATAGATCCACTTGCTTATTTTAAGCATATTAACAAGGAAACTAATTGGACCATTTCTATTTGTCTTTTTTATACAAAAGTAATACACAATGTTACACTTTAACAAATATTATCAGAGTGATTATGAAGTAGTGCTCTACAGCATTACTCAATCCTTAAAAATCAGAAATTGCTGTAGCATGTTCACTATAACTTAAACACAGAGACTTAATGCTACAATTACTGCAAAAGAGAAAACTACTCTGAAAGCAAGCAAGGTCAGTACCATTAGTTATTTAAAATTAAAAATAGTTTTAAACAAGCAAGGCTAGAGTTTGATAAATTCCATCTTGTGATTCATTCTTGTGCATTCTTCTATTCCATGAGTCACTCCTCAAATCCATATGTTACTCCTCGACCAAAAGGACCAGAACAAAAAGTTTACTTCAGTTGTTCTCATAGGAAACTTAGCTTGGTTAGTGTGTCAGGCACTTTCTGAGATACCAGCCCACCCCTCGAGCACTCTCAGCAACTCTACAGGCCAATCACAATGCAGAGTCAGACAATACAGCTGTGTAAAAGGAAAAAAAAGGACAATGATTATGGCTACTCATGTTAAGAAATGTACCAAGCTTGCAGCATAACACACTCACGTTAATCACTTTTACAAATCATATCACAAGCCTGATATTCCTATTTCTGACCAACGTGGACCAAGCCAAAGCACTTGTCTCCCTGCCAGCCAAGTTCTCAGATTGTAGGTAGAGCTTCTTACCTAAAGGACGATTTACAGGTCAGTATCGAACCAGGCCAACTGATTACTGTCACCTGGAGGGAGCCCATCCATAAGGTCCTGAGCATGTCCTAGATCTGGTAGCCCATCAACTGGGTAGTCAGCACCAGGGTGATGGCCACCCATTTCATGTTCCATCATTGGATCCATATCCAAGGCATCCTGCCTATATCCTCCAGAGTGAAAAGAACGGTAGCCAGGATCTAAGAAAGTTAAGGGTGGCAGAGACGAGGAGGGAAAAGCATGTTAATATGTTAGATGTAACAGAAGTTCCAGATATCAGAGTGTGACATTCATAATCTTGCCATACTGAAGTAATTTTCTAGCCCAGATTACATGGATAAAGCATAATACTACAGTGTTTCCCCGAAAATAAGACTGGGTCTTATATTTATTTTTGGTCCAAAAGACCAAAAAGGCTTATTTTCGGGGGATGTCTCCTCCACCTGCCGCTCCGGTCCCTGGCGAATGGGGAGCAGGCAGCATGAGGCGGTGCCGCAGGACCAAAGTGGCAGGCAGAGGCGGCGGCCGCCACCGGGCAACTGATCTGCGGGGTGGGGGCAGGGACCGAAGAAAGCCCCTTCAGTGGTGGACGCAGCTGATACACAGCGGCAGCGGAGGCCTTTCACCGTTATTCCCCAGTGGTTCCGAAATGGCGGAGGGGGACCGGGTAAGGGGACCAAGCTTCCCCCGCCCATCCTCCGTAGCATGGCAGTCCGGCTCGGGAGGGGAGTGAAAGGGAAGAGGCAGCTGGGTCATTGAATGGGTGGAGGGAGGTCACCAAGCGGGCAGTGGCCTGGCTGCGGGGGCCCTGAGGTGTACAAGTACGGGGCACGTGGGGCAGCTCCACCCCCCCAGGCTCTTAACGGGCTTATTTTGGGGGTAGGGCTTATATTAGGCGCATGCTAAAAAATCATGCTAGGGCTCATTTTCTGGTTGGGTCTTATTTTCGGGGAAACACGGTATCAGAAGCATTAGCACATTTCAGCCAAGCCATTAGTCTGTATACTGCTGAAAACCTAGAACACATATACTATCACAGTGAATAAACCTTAAACACAGACTTTTAAATATGCAACCAGAAAGGCTTATGGCTTGTTCACTTTTTTTACAACCAACATGTCTAAAAATATGCTTATATAAAGGTAACCTTATGTACTCTTCACATGTTAGAACACAAGCAGTTATCAGTATTGCTTTCATGAACTACTCACTAAGGCTTCAACATATGTTGTAAGGGCAGTCCTTGCTTTGTCATTTGTGCAGTGACTGTTCAATGTTATGATGATGCTGAAGGAGACTTACGGAAGGTCCTTGAAGTTGCAGACAGCGCAGCATCTCCACAATCACATGATCAGGACTCAGGTACTTGGCAACCAGCATGCAATTATGAAGGCTTCAGCATTCTGCAGTCATGTGATCGCCATTTGTAACCTTCAATATCAACTTCCCACAAGCAAAGTCAATGGGGAAGCCAGCAGGATGTCACAAGTTGCAGTAATGTGACATTGCACTTAACTGCAACGGGAACTGCTGTTGCAAGTCAGCGCATCATATATCATTGTTCTACCAAACAGTGGAAATAACTAAGTCTATTATAATGGGGGCAGCTAGCTCACATTTAATGTTTTGAATAAGTCAAATTAATAAAATGTAATGATTTTCATGAAAAGTGTAATTGATACATACCATCTGGCCGATAACTAAGAGGTTCTCCTTGGGCACCAAAGTCAAGTCCCAAATCGGCACTCTGTAAGGTATATGCAAAATGGCATCTAAGCTGCGAAGTTAATTGCAAAATGTCTCTCCATGTTTTATAAATTAGTTTGCAGGTCCACAATTTCAAAAACCATATTTTATACATAAGCTATTTGTATGTAGCGATAGGAAGAAACTTAGATGGAGAAAATTTAGCAGTCTAAACCCCACCTCATTCCAAGCCATTGGTTCAGTCCTGAAGAGAGAACTGGTCAATTCCACTGACAGCCGTTTCTTATAATCTTGTGGTTTATCTTCAGACATTCTAAACAATACTGCAGCTGCATATGTTGCTATCCAAGAAGAAAATAATTTTAGTAGAGGAACTTAAACTCAAAGCAATCCCCCCCCCCCCATTTCACTTACCCACACCCTCATTTCTAGAATGAAGTAGTTCTGTTAATGGTGCTGTAGCTCCCTCTGCTTCAACTGACTCAGCTGCTTCTTTGTCTTGAGCCAGTTCACATAGTACACCTGCAGCTACTCTCTGGATGTTCTCAATAGGGGAATATAGCAGCTAACAGTAGGAAGGGAAAGAACAACACATTCTGGGATGCTTTTAAAACACAAACTGTTAGTAACTGGGACTGTGGCTATTATCAGGCATCAAAGAGACAATGTTTATAGCTGCCATTGAGAGAAAATAATGTAAAACCCAAATTCCTTAGGAAACTGAGAACCTATTTCCATTGGAGATTTCAAGAAAATTTTCAAGCTGTTTTACAGGAACAGCAATTTTGTACTGGATACCAAACTCTGAACTCAGATCAGGTTTTTAAAAAACACACACAGCATACTGTATTTTCATTAGATCACAAATTATTTAAGTATTTTTCAAAATACTTCACCTACCTGCACAAAGAGTGGAATAGTATTTAGACCCCTAATTACAATCCGATTGTGGACATCTCTAGCCAGGATATGAAGGGCTCCAGTGCAGCCCTCAACTATTTCCTCCATACGAACACCTTCCTGTACAGAAAACATAAGAGTCGCCTTGCAGCGAGATGGGCAGCAAAACAATTTTAATGAATGACTTAATATTTGTAGGCAAGAATGCCTGACCAATTCACAACATTAACATTCTTCCTCACCAGATAAACATTTGCATTTACTTAGCTGTTCTAACACAATGTAATTATCAGATAAGTTTTCTAACTTACAAAGAAAGGGTTACCTCTTTTGTCTGGTTGGTCACTTTCTTCTACCTTATCTGGGAGCTGCAAGGGATGCACCTAATAACAGTAACACCAATGGGCAGGGCCTATACTTTAGAATTCCTATCTTGGGGGGGGGGGGAGAGGATTAAAGGACAAAATGGATGTTTTTGACTTTACAGAAACTTAAGGGTGTGATTTTTCCACTTAAAAACCTTTCACAGGAAAAATCAACCCAATTATGTTCTGCAAGTTCTAATACAGTGGATATAAAAAGTCTACACACCCATTAAAATGCCAGGTGTTTGAGATGTAAAAAAAACAGACCAAGATAAATCACTTCATAATTCTTTCTCTTTCTACCTTTAATATAACATAAGCTGTACAATTCATAAGTCTCAGCTGTGGGGTAGGATGGTAAGACAAAAGCCTTTTCTTACAAAGAAAAACATCCAAGCCTGGCTACATTTTGCAAAAACTTACATCAACTCTGACAAAAGCATGTGGGAAAAAGTGTTATGGTCTGATGAAACCAAGGTGGAACTTTTTGGCCATAATTCCAAAAAGTGGTGCAAAAGCAACACTGCACATCACCAAAAGTACATCATACCCACTGTGGCAGCATTATGCTTTGGAGCTGCTTTTCTTCAGCTGGAATTGGGGCTTTAGTCAAGATGGAGGGAATTATGAACAGTTACAAATATCCGTCAATGTTGGCACAAAACCTTCAGGCCTCTACTAAAATGCTGAAGATGAAGAGGAATTTCACCTTTCAGCATGACAAGGACCCAAAGCATACGTCCAAATCAACAAAAGCATGGCTTCACCAGAAGATGATCAAAGTTTTGGAATGGCCCAGCCAGAGCCTGGACCTGAATCCAATTGAAAATCTGTGGGGTGACCTGAAGAGGGCTGTGCACAGGAGATGCCTTTGCAATCTGAGAGTTTTGGAGTACTTTTGCAAGGAAGAATGGACAAAGATTCCCAAGGCAAGATGTGCCATATTGATAGGCTCCTACCCCAAAACGCTGATTGCTGTCATAAAATCAAAAGGTGCTTCAACAAAGTACAATGCAGTGAGATATGTACAGAGCTGTACAACAAAATAACCACTTCACAAACTCATGGCACAACATAGGAGAGCAAACCCATCAGGACAAGATTCAGCAGTCCATCTGCATTTGAAAGACAAAGGTCACTCTTTTGAAGGCAGCGGTTGGTTCATTAGTGGTTCATTAAGCAAGGACACCACATGGTCACCATTTGTGAGCTCCTGCTGGCTTCCCTAATGACTTTACTTGTAGGAAGGCAGCAAAGAAGGTCACAAATGGCACTAACATGACTACGGGATTCTGTGACATCGTTAAGTATCTGTCAGAACGCATATATTACTGGGGTGGTGGTGTCTATTCTATTTTCTTCTATTCCTTACTATGGGTTCTGCCATTCTCCTGAAGGGGAGGGGGGAAGACGCCGCGGGCTCTTTCTTTCTTTCGCTACAATGTAACTTTTCCACTATTGCTGCATATTTACTCTTTGAACTGTCTCTCCCTTGATGTTACCTTGGGGTGAGAAAGGAATGTGCCTCCGGCCATCTGGCTTATCTCTCGTTTTGGAAGGGAAGGTGTGAAGACCCAACAACATCGATGCGAGCCTGGGAAAGGCCTGTGTTATCAGCTCCTTTCCCACACCGGACTTAACACCTGAGGATTGGTCCATTCAAACTGACCGGATGAACTATTGGGGTGGGGTTTGCTTGGGACTCTTTTAACCTATTGATCTGAGCGGGAAACCCTCAGATCCTGCCTATCATGCCTCTTATCAGCTTCTCCTAATAAAATTTCATTTTGGAAGAAAATGCTTCCATGAGTCCTGCTTTCTTGGGATGAGGTTTTGAAGTGGGCCCTGACAGTATCACTCGTTCAGCAGCGTTGTATGTTCAAACAATTGTTGAACAAGTGGTTGTTAAGCAAAGACCACCTGTATTTCCTACAACAGCCAGGAATTAGATTTGCACTTTAACTTGATTTAGTGTTTTAAGTGAAATGTTTTTCATTTATATAGTAAATTTTACTTTGTGAAATACTAATTCATAACGAATGGATAGATATCATGTTTGCAAAGTTACTTGGTTAAATACTGTAAAGTGCACAGTAGAATTTCAGATATTTTCTAACTTGAATCCTTGCAACAATAATTAATGCCATTCTGTATCAAGAACTACATACCACAAACTGCTGCTGTGTACCACCCATTGAAGTACGTCGTTGGGTATCTTGATGTGCTCTAACTAGCAGTTGCACTAGTCTTGGTATTGCACCTTGTTCACGCAAAGGAGCATGATTTGCTGGACAGAGAGCAAGATTGCGGATCAAGCCAACAGTAGCCTGCAAATGTACGGAACACAATTAGAAAAGGTAATGACATGCTGCAAAATACTCTGGAATTTAGCTTTACAACTCAAGCCTTTGAAAATATTTTTAATTCATTGCATCGTTGTAATAGATTCCTTAGAGGTCAGCTAGATTTTGTTCACTTCATCCTCTCTCTGAAACCCAAGACTATAGTGGTAATGTCATTACCTAATCACCTCACCTTTATAAGAGGCCAGTGGGATGGTGGATGCAAGAGTTTAACCACCACTGGTAGACCATAATGAAGACGCACTGCATTTTGGGCCATTTCAGCTTCTTGATGCCGACTGGTGAGGTGGCGGAGGGCACAAATAGCTGGCTCAGTAATGTCTTCCCTGTCACCAGCACGGAGAACTGTGCGCACAAGAGCCTCAATTCCACCAACTTGGCACACCATCATTTTATTCTTGTAATTATTGCAAGTAAGATTAGAAAGGATGCCAGCAGCACAGGTCACAACATTGATATCATCTGATACCAAAAGCTGCACAAGTGTTCCCAAAAGACCTTCCATGCCTTCCTGTAAGAAGAGGTGTATTTAACATCAGCATTTCTGTGAGAATATACGCTATTATCAATAGCAATTAATAACCCTGAAATACCATATCCACCTCACCCCAGATCCATTTGTATTGCATTGGGGATTTTGGTTAAGACACCCTCACGTGTGGGCTTTATCAACAAGATAGGAGTTTTTTTCAGGAAGGACAGACACAGATAAACAGTGTTTCTACATCTAGTGGAAATAGGGTAGGCAGGCTCAGCATAAACAGCACAGCTCACCAAAAGCATTTTTTTATATCCAAGTGAGCAGAGGCAACAGGATGATGCTGGAGATGGTCTCTGCTCCAGTGGTTCGAGTTCTAGCACTGCGTGTCGGAGTGAGCTCCCATCACTCACCTCAGCTTCTGTCCACCTAACAGTTTGAAAGCATGTTCTATGCGACTAGATAAATACAGGCAGTCCTCGAGTTATGACTGTAATGGAGCCTGCCCATGCCACTCGTAACTCAAAAACACATGGGAGTGAATCTCGTACCTCGAACGAGATCACTCCCTTGCTCGTTAAGACTCACGTGGCTCGTTAAGTGAACATGAGGTATCTCAGGGTGGGGAAGGCCATGGAGGGCCTAGTTATGGAACAGGCCCACAAGGCCTCCCTGACCCATTAAAATACCTCATGCTTCCCCCTCCCTTCCTGCCGTGCTAGACTCACCTTGAAAAGATCCGTCTCCTCTCTGCCGCGGTTCCTGCTGCCGCCTGGATCTGAGGTTGGGGGATGCTTCCAGGTGCCGGAGGGCCCTATCAGGGCGCCGGAGGCCCTCTCCAGGCCGCTGCCGCCTGGATCTGAGGCCGGGGGACGCTTCCGCTGCCCTCCTGCGGCCCAATCTGGGCGCCGGAGGCCTCCAGGCCGCTGCCACCTGGAAACGGGCCGCCGGACCGCCACGGAAGCATCCCCCGGCCTCAGATCCAGGCGGCAGCGGCCTGGACAAGGCCTCCAGCACCCTAATCGGGCCACCTGAGGACCACGGAAGCATCCCCCGGCCTCAGATCAGGGCAGCAGTGACCTGAAAAAGCCCTCCGGCACCTGGAAGCATCCCCCAACCTCAGATCCAGGGGGATGCTTCCGTGGTCCTCAGGTGGCCCGATTAGGGTGCTGGAGGCCTTGTCCAGGCCGCTGCCGCCTGGATCTGAGGCCGGGGGATGCTTCCGTGGCGGTCCGGCGGCCCGTTTCCAGGTGGTAGCGGCCTGGAGGCCTCCGGCGCCCGGATTGGGCCGCAGGAGGGCAGCGGAAGCGTCCCCCGGCCTCAGATCCAGGCGGCAGCGGCCTGGAGAGGGCCTCCGGCGCCCTGATAGGGCCATCAGAGGGCCGCGGAAGCGTCCCCCAGCCTCAGATCCGGGCAGCAGCAGGAACCGCGGCAGAGAGGAGACGGATCTTTTTAAGGTGAGTCTGGCACGGCAGGAAGGGAGGGGGAAGCATGAGGTATCTTAATGGGTCAGGGAGGCCTTGTGGGCCTGTTCCATCACTAGGCCCTCCACGGCCTTCTCCACCCTGAGATACCTCATGTTCACTTAACGAGCCACGTGAGTCTTAACGAGCAAGGGAGTGATCTTGTTCGAGGTACGAGATTCACTCCCACAAGTTTTTGAGTTACAAGTGGCATGGGCAGGCTCCATTACAGTCGTAACTCGAGGACTACCTGTATTTATCTATTCGCATAGAACATGCTTTCGAACTGTTAGGTGGACAGAAGCTGAGGTGAGTGATGGGAGCTCACCCCGACACGCAGTGCTAGAACTTGAACCGCTGGAGCAGAGACCATCTCCAGCATCATTAAGCCACTGAGCCACCGCACCTCTTATGGAACTTGCTTTCATAAGGGCATATAGGTTCTAAATAATAAAGTGATCAAAGAATTGGAAATTGATATGTTTGTTTCTCATGATCCTATTCACTTCAAATTTATTAGCTGGTTTATAATGCTTTTCACTTAAGAAAAAAAGATACTGTGTGAGCAGTGGACCATAAATTACTAAATATTCAGTAGTTACCACAAGGTACCCTTTATTAATTTAGCATCTTTATACACTAGTCTCAATGGTACAATGTGGGTGTAGTTCTGATGATATGTTGTAACCATGTGGCTTGAACCCAAAAATATTCCTTATTCATACCTAAGCATTTGTGTTTCTTGCAATTTAAATCAAATTAATAAAATTATCATGTGCATCAGGGGTCCCCAACCCCTGGGCGTGGCCCACTACTGTGCCATGAGCTGTTCGAAACTGGGCTGTGGAAGCGGTGGGCGCGTGCGCATGCATCCCCACTTGCACGAGCAGCGGGTGAATGCATGTGCGCGTGCTCCATTTGTACGAGCGGCGGGTGCGTGTGCCTGCTGCTCATGCAAATGGATCTGTGCACACATGTGGACACTTGCCAGCAACTCATGCGGAACCATCCCCCCTCCCCCTGCCAGTCCACAAAGCCAGAAAGGTTGGAGAACTCTGATTTGCATGTTAATTAACACACAGTCAGGAAACAACATAAGACCTAAGATTATAATGAAAAACCTGACTTAGCATTCTGTCTAAATTCTACCTTCAAGTTGTCCCCCTATGACCTATCCACTATTCCAAATGATTTTTTTTAAAAAAAATCCTCATTTGTTTTGAGCAATACTAGGCTAACAGTATCAGTATCAACTCAATACAATAAAAATAATTTTCTAACAGAGACCAGTTTATAGTGGAATATTAGTAATTTTTCAAGTTCTCACTCCTTACCTGCTTAGTTGCAGCATCTGAGAGATTTCTTAGAGTCCAGAGACAATTCTGAACAAGACGTTGGCTCGGATCTGTAAGATGGAGTCCCAAAGCTTGCATTCCACCTAAAGATCAATTAGGATTTACTATCATTTATCTTTATCTCAGCTTCTCATTATGGAGAAAACAATGTGCTTATAACTGCAAGGACATTTATTTACATCCCTGTAGACTGGTTTCAAGTAGCTACAGTGAGGGAAAAAGTATTTGATCCCCTGCTGATTTTGTACGTTTGCCCACTGACAAAGAAATGATCAGTCTATAATTTTAATGGTAGGTTTATTTTAACAGTGAGAGATAGAATAACAACAACAAAATCCAGAAAAACGCATTTAAAAAAAGTTATAGATTTGCATTTTAAGGAGTGAAATAAGTATTTGATCCCCTATCAATCAGCAAGATTTCTGGCTCCCAGGTGTCTTTTATACAGGTAACGAGCTGAGATTAGGAGCATTCTCTTAAAGGGAGTGCTCCTAATCTCAGCTTGTTACCTGTATAAAAGACACCTGTCCACAGAATCAATCAATCAATCAATCGATCAATCAGATTCCAAACTCTCCACCATGGCCAAGTCCAAAGAGCTGTGCAAGGATGTCAGGGACAAGATTGTAGACCTACAGAAGGCTGGAATGGGCTACAAGACTATCGCCAAGCAGCTTGGTGAGAAGGTGACAACAGTTGGTGCGATTATTCGCAAATGGAAGAAACACAAAATAAGTGTCAATCTCCCTCGGTCTGGGGCTCCATGCAAGATCTCACCTCGTGGAGTTTCAATGATCATGAGAACGGTGAGGAATCAGCCCAGAACTACACGGATGGATCTTGTCAATGATCTCAAGGCAGCTGGGACCATAGTCACGAAGAAAACAATTGGTAACACACTACACCGTGAAGGACTGAAATCCTGCTGCTCCCGCACGGTCCCCCTGCTCAACCCCCGTCAAACATGGAGGTGGAAACATTATGCTTTGGGGGTGTTTTTCTGCTAAGGGGACAGGACAACTTCACCGCATCAAAGGGACGATGGACGGGGCCATGTACCATCAAATCTTGGGTGAGAACCTCCTTCCCTCAGCCAGGGCATTGAAAATGGGTCGTGGATGGATGGGTATTCCAGCATGGCAATGACCCAAAACACACGGCCAAGGCAACAAAGTGGTGGCTCAAGAAGAAGCACATTAAGGTCCTGGAGTGGCCTAGCCAGTCTCCAGACCTTAATCCCGTAGAAAATCTGTGGAGGGAGCTGAAGGTTCGAGCTGCCAAACGTCAGCCTCGAAACCTTAATGACTTGGAGAGGATCTGCAAAGAGGAGTGGGACAAAATCCCTCCTGAGATGTGTGCAAACCTGGTGGCCAATTACAAGAAACGTCTGACCTCTGTGATTGCCAACAAGGGTTTTGCCACCAAGTACTAAGTCATGTTTTTTGAAGGGGTCAAATAGTTATTTCACTCATTAAAATGCAAATCAATTTATCACATATTTGAAATGCGTTTTTCTGGATTTCTTTGTTGTTAGTCTGTCTCTCACTGTTAAAATATACCTACCATTAAAATTACAGTATTGGCTGATCATTTCTTTGTCAGTGAGCAAATGTACAAAATCAGCAGGAGATCAAATAATTTTCCCCCTCACTGTATAATGAAACTAAAGTATACCAGCTATACAATACACAGGGAATCGTGTACAGCAATTCTAAGTCTCAGATCTATTTTGATTCACAATTCCCTATGTATACATGCAATAAATCCCCAACATAAGACATGTACTTCTAACTGTAACACATTCCCTGGTTGACAAAGTGCCAAGGCCATTAACGGGACCATGGTACACAGTAGTTATGAGATAGATAAATAGAGTGATGTATTATGGGACCTAATCTATCCAAAAGCCCAAGTGTTTGGGCATATCAAAATTGCTAAAAATGTTAAAAACAAAAACTGCAATAGTAGCACCAAAAACCTATTATAAACATGTTAACAGCCATTGCTAACATTTCCACTTTTGCTATCAATAGTTTTTGGTTTACTTAGCTTTCAACACTTTTGTCAAAAATAATACCTCTTGTTATTGATGCATTCCACCCAGTTTAGAACAACTTATATAGATGTTCATTTTATTACCTGCCCCCCCCCCCAAAGGAAATTTAAGTAATTTTGGCCTGAATGCAAAACAGAAGCAGTCCTAATTCCATGAAAAATGAAGCACTTACCAGCTTCAACAATTGCTGGTTTGTTACTAGAGCAGACCGATAGCACTTTCAGCACTCTACTTGTGGTCCACAATAATTTCTCATAGGTATAAGTCCTCATTATGTTTACTAGAGCCTGGGGTCCACCACTTGCCAAAATAATTAGCTGCCAAACAAAAAAGTATTTACTAATTATATTGACAATAGGCTAATCGGGATAGTTTTTAAAGATGTAATTGTAATCTCTTCAGTCTGACACTATTGTGTCATGCTGTCGGCTCATTTGTACATACGAAAGTAGAAAACCACATTTTCTCCTGGAATGTCAGAAGAGTGGTATATAAGGAGACCATTTAAGGGTTGACAGTGGAGTTTCCCAGGCTTATGGTCCAGGGGGACTTCAATCTGCCATAACTGGCTTTGACCTCGGAAGCAGCCTGAGAGTTCATGGCTGCCATGGGCCTATCCCAGATCATCTCTGGCCCGACACACACTGGATATGATCTTCATGTCAGAGTAATGGCAACGTGATCTGGTGGGGGATCTGTCGTTATCCCACTGTCATGGTCAGATCACGCCCTGGTGTCCTCGAGATTCTCTTATGTCTCCCTTTTCTTTAGGCAAGAAAAACCAAATGCACAGGTACAGTATAGGTGGTACCTCGCTCAATAGTAGTAACTGTGAGAGGGATCTCGGAGTCCTGGTGGACAATCACTCAAATATGAGCCAGCAGTGTGCTGCAGCTGCCAAAAAAGCCAACAAAGTTCTAGGCTGCATTAACAGAGGGATAGAATCAAGATCACGTGAAGTGTTAATACCACTTTACAATGCCATTAGAGCGGTCTGCCCCCGGTGACTGACGGACCCATATGGGTTCCAGAGAGAACTGGGGACTTTGCTGCACGGTCCTGCTGAAGCTCTGGTTACATCCTAGAATCTAAGGGTGGCCGAGGCGTTGGACAGGCTCATGCCTGTGTGGCCTCTCTTGACCCATCGCTCCCGACACTCCCCATGGTTCATGTAGGAGCTATGGGTTGTGAAAAGGGCAGACACACCTAGAGAGGTGGTACAGGAAAATGGGGGATGAATGTGACTGAACACGACTTAGGTCCGCTATTAAAGCCTACCTCATGGCGGTAAGAGTGGCAAAACACCGTTATTTCTCTGCTCTTGTGTTTGCAGAGTATCACTTGATGGCTCTGTTCAAGCTCAACGTTCAGGGCCATGCAGAGGAATTTGCGGATCACCTGATGGACAAAGTCGCTCGGCTTTGTTCCCAGTTAGAACCCATGCATGGTGCAGGTCCATTAGAGATGCCTAGGGAAAGGTCTTACCCAGTTATCTGGGAATAGTTTGAGCCTGTTAGACATGATGAAGTGGACAGGGTCCTTGATGCTGTCACAGTGCAACCACATGTCAATTAATTTCCTGTCCCTCCTGACTGGTGACAGTTTTTAGGATGCTGACTGCCAGGTGGGTTCAGACAGTGATAAATTCTTCACTGCAGGAGGGGACATTTCCAGGACCTTTTAAGGAAGCCCTGGTTCATCCCCTCTTCAAAAAACCATCTCTTGATCCCACCGGCCTAGACAATTTCCATCCAATCTCTCAGGTGGTTGCATGGCACCTTCAGAGGGTCCTGCATGAAATGGATTATCTGGATGACCCCTTCCAGTCAGATTTCAGGCTCGGTTATGGGACAGAAACAGCACTTCTCAATGATCTCTAGCAAGAGCAGGATGGGGGTGGTGCATCCGTTCTTGCTCTCCTTGACCTCTCAGTGGCCTTCAATACCATTAACCATGGTATCCTTTTGGACCAGCTGTGGGATTTGGGGCTGTATGGCAGTTTTGCACTGGTTTGGCTCCTTGGAGTGAGAGGTCCAGTCCATGGCTGCTCCTTTGTGGTGTGCCGCAGGGCTCAGCACTCTCTCCATTCCTTTTTAACATCTGCATGAAGCCACTGAGTGAGATCATCCACCACAGGATGAGGTACCATCAGTATGCTGATGATGATACTCTAATTTACATCTCCATCCCAAGAGACCCAAGTGATGCTGTCGCTACCCTCTTGTGATGTCTGGAAACTGTGGGGGTCTGGATGGGGGACAACAGGCTTCAGCTGAACCCTGGTAAGACCTAGTGTCTTTGGGTGCATGGAGCTTCAGTATCCATGACTTTAACATCTTTCGTTCTGGATGGGGTTGCATTGACCCAGACAGATCCTGTGCGCAACTTGGGGTTCTCCTGGACTTGTGACTCCTGCTCAAAGAGCAGGTGGCAATCATGGCTAGGAGAGCTTTTGCACAACTTTGTGTTGTGTGCCAGTTGCATCCTTTCCTGGATTGTGAGTTTCTGTGCTCAGTCACTCAAGTCCTGGTCATCTCATGCTTGGACTACTGCAAGGTGCTCTACATGGGGCTACCCTTGAAGAGTATCTGGAAGCTACAGCTGGTGTAGAACGCAGCTGCAAGGACAATTCTTGACACCCCTAAGGTGGCCCATGTTACATCGCTGTTCCGCGAGCTGCACTGGTTCACAGTTTTCTTCCAGGTCCAATTCAAGGTATTAGTTATCACCTTTAAAACCCTTAATGGCATGGGTCCAGGTTATCTGAAGAAACATCTCACCCCAATGGGATTGGCCCGCCCCACTTGTGCCGGCAGAAGGGGCATGGTGCAAACCCTGTTGGTCAAGGAATTCTAGCTGGTGGGGTCCAAGAGAAGAGCCTTTTCTGCCGTGGCGCCCGCCCTCTGGAGCATCATGGTCCTCCCCCCCCCACGAGGTAAGATCTGCATCCATCTTTTTGGCCTTCTGAAAGGGCCTCAAGACCTGACTCTGCCAACTGGTCTGGGGCCCCAAAGGAGGCATGTCATTCTGGTTAATGGATAAGACCCCACCTCCTTCCTGTGCGCATCTTGCTCCCTTAATTTAATGCCTCTATTTATTGTTTTAATGTTTTATACTGGTGTTTTTATTTATTGATTGTAAGCTACCTAGAGTCACCTCAGCAAGATGGGCAGCATAATATGAAGTCAGACCATGGCCAATCTCCCAATATTGAGAATACTGATGACAATAACCCTTCAGAGCAATGATTTTCTAATCCTACTTAGTAATACTGTGTATGTATGAACCTGGGATCATCTGCATGTGAAACATGTGTTTTATTACTGACCTACCAACCCTCAAGGACTATTCCTGAGTCCAAATGATATACGCAAAAGCAGAAAAAGAGGTTAGCTTACTAACATTTTACATGTGTCCCACTAAGGTTAATTGCCCAACTTACTATTTGTTCACTGCATAGTAATATTTCAAGCATTACCTTGCTTTCTTGATTACCATATGCAAGAATCTGAAGACAATCTGTTGTAATGGCCAGAAACTTAACATTTGTCTTGTTCAGCAAGGCAACCATTTTTTGTAGACCTCCAGCTAGACGGACAGCCATTTTGGCACCTTCCTGATGCAACAGAAGATTGTGCAGAGTAGTAATAGCATAGAAAAGTACAGAATCCACTGGTGAACTATAAAGAAAAGCTCAAATTAACAAATATACTGTCTAAGACCAACAAATACTACATATTTTATTCATCACATTTTAGAACCACCCATCTCTCACACAAAGGGACTCTGGCCAGTGTACAATAAAATATTAAAAATATTAAGAAGTATATAAACTTTAAAAGATGCAAGTGATGTTAAAAGTTAGTTAAAAGGTGGGGGGAGGGTTTTCAGGGTGCTAACCAGCCCCATGGCTGTGCTCCAAGCAAGGGCGCAAAACCATGTTTTCACCCCTTTCCAGAAGGCCAGAAGAGTGGGGACTGCCATACCTCTGGGGAGAGAGAGTTCCATAGGGCGGGGACAATGACAAGAGAAGCCTCTCTTCCTGGACCCTGCCAGTCAAATTCTTTGGCTGATGGGGTCCACAACATACCTTCTTGCCTGACCAGGTGGGACATAGATACATCAAATCAATTATTTACATACCCAAGCATTTTAACCAGAGCAGGAATACCTCCTGACTTGAAGATTGCCAGCAAGCCTTCACGATGATGAGACAGGTTATGTAGTGTACCTGCAGTACAACGGGCTGTTTCTACATCATCTGTATTCTGCATAGTACGCACAATGGCAGAAACCATTTGAGGAGAACGCATGATAGCATGACGAGAGGCTTCTTTTTTGGACAACTGATGGACCATAATTGATGCCTTGTTCACCACAACCTAATGAGTGCATTGAAATTCAACATTTTCAAAATCCAAAACTGAGACCATTAAGTGAGATGGTATGAATAGACACATTTTTATGTGATCAGGAGACTCTCAATCTTATGCCTCTTAGAGATCACAGTAAATGTAAGCTGAATTAACATGCACATACCTGGTCCTCATCATTTAACAATTTGGTCAATTCTGGGATGGCACGAGTTGCAAGCTCTGCATCATCTTGGTAGTTTATCAAATTAACCACAGCATGTTTTAACATCTGGGAAGGTTCAGCAAGTCGTTGTACATTTGTTGGATGTGCAGCATCAAACTGTGTTGATGGGATTTGCATGCCTTCATCCAATGTTTCAGGGAACATAGCAGCACGCACTCTCTGTGCTCGGGTCATAGCATATTGTCCCTCAGTATCTGGAATAGGAGTAAGCACTTTTTCATCTAGCTGATATACAGTTGAGTGATTAATACAATCACAGAATTCTACTTACCAGCAACCTGTTCCTGAGTGAAAGACTGAGAGAATCCCTGTTCCCATTCGTATAGAACGTGGGTGGTATCAACATCTTCCTCTTCTGGGGTTCCCTTGCCACTCAGAGAGGGAGCTGTTGTTGTGGCACCAGAGTGGATACCGGAATCCAGGTATGACTGTTGCTGCCAGTGACTGACAGCTGCTTTTCTATCGGACTCAATTGCCATATCCAACTCCATTAAATCAGCTGTTGGCAATAGAGCGGTTAAAAAGAAGCTTGCTAAGATAACAGACAATATTTGGCAAAAATTTATTCGAGTTTTAATTTTGAGACACATATTGCATGCTAGATATACAAATTTTCTTTTAAGATCTAGTGGAAAAGGTCTTCTGTGGCTTAACAGAAGTGTAACATATTACCTTAAAACAACTTTTGTGATAAATTATGAACTTTCCTTTCAGGGTACAGAAGAGGGATACATTGCACTAAGATGTTTGAGGTGATGGCTAAAGGGATGAAAACAAAGCCAATGGGAAGATGGGGGAAGTGGGCTAGTGGGATACATTGTGCTATGAATTGTACAGGGGAAGAGGAGGTGATCAACATCAGCCTTTGCCCTGTTTGCCCTATCCAGATATTATTTTGTTCAAAATAAGGAACACAGAGTTCCTGATTTCAGTTCTGCTAAAGCAGGGGTGTCAAACTGCCGGCCCACGGGCCGGATGCGTCACGCCAAAACCGTGCCCACCCCATTCCCGGCAATGGGAAAAAAGTCGCGATACGTCGCGACACGTCACGTGATGTCGCGAGTTTGACACCCGTGTGCTAAAGCATGGCTTATCTGAAATAATTTGGCATAACCTGTGGAACTTTATGGTATATTTCAGATCCAAGACAATTTTTTCCCATTTCAAGCACATAGCTATGTTTTACTATTTTTTTTAATGAGTTGCTTTAAAATTCTACTTAATCTTAACTTGTGGCAAATGTCTAACCATCTTTGCAACTGTACAGAGATCATAATTCTTGTGTTCAACATTAAACATTAAAATCAAGTTATGTTAAAACTAGCAGAATTTTAGATTTATTTTCTTACATACATTTAATTTCTTACTATTTTTAAGAGAAGAAAATTGGCTACTTTCAATATTGATCACAATTTAAACTTCGTATGAACTTGATTATACCAGTCCATACCTTGAGTTGCCATGTTTCTTGGTGTACTCCCAGAACTGTCGTCTGCTACACTTCAGACCCTAAAGCACAAAGACAGAAATGTAATTAAGACAACTTAGTTTTAGGTTTAAAATTTTTTAAAACTAAATCTAAATCTCTTTGTGTTCATAAAACCAGATAAACATTTACTAAAAAGAACAGCATAATTTATTTAGAGGAAGATTTCCTAATCTTTCTGTGCCAAAGACCCCTTTAAGAATCAGGTGAAACCCATGGAGGCCTTTAAGGAAAAATGTATGTAAATGCATAAAATAAAACATAAGATTATTTTAAAGAAAACAACTGTACTCAAATACAGATACCAAAATATTAAAAATTAATTCAAATAATTTTAGATAAGATATATTGAAGTTAACAATTAGTTTTGAAATCTAGAGATCATAAATTGCTTTGTAGCCTACATTCACTATTGAATGAAACCTAAATTTTAGTCAGAGGTTAGTAAAAATAAAATTGTAATTTTTTTTCCTATCCAAGTCTCCAACACTACTGAAATTTATGGACTTCAGGTTAAGAATCCAATTTAGAGGCTACCAGAGAAACAAAGCTAGTAGCTGGGACAAAGTTAACAGCCATTTGGGGAGTTTCCGCTCTAGAGATCTCATATAGAAGCAGCAGACCTTGGCTGGCTGCTATATTTAAACTGTTCCTCAAGGTAAGTTTATTTTGCTTCCTTTCAAAGGAAACCAAACCCAAATACTGTACATGCTGTGATACAGCTTATTGCTCAGTGAAATGGGATAAGAGCAACATAGGTATCAGCAGCAGGGCTGTTTCCTTTATAATTGAGACAGACCAACCAAAAGAACTCCTGGTTCAAAAAAAGTTGATGCCGGAAGAGTCAGAACTGCAGTTAAAAAAACTACTTCAACAGTAATGTTTGGTGTAGTGGTTAAGCTGCTGACCTACAAACCAGGAGACTATGAGTTCTAGTTCCACCTTAAGCATGAAAGCCAGCTGGGTGACTGTGGGTCACTTTCTCTCAGCCCAACTTGCCTCACAGGGTTGCTGTTGTGGGGAAAACAGGAGGAAGGAGTATTATATTTGTTTGCTGCCTTGAATTATTATTAAGTAATAAAGGTAGGATAAAAATCTAATAAATAAATATTGCTATAGGATTTGAGTTTTTATCAACTAAGCTTCCTGCATATTCCTTTCTATGAAGCTTGACAAAATGCTGGCATGTCTATTATGATACAAACTTTGGTGGCTAAGATCAATACTGTAGTAAACAGGAAAATTAATAAGCAATCATCATAAGATGACTAGGCTTGGGTTGTATAGCTACAGATATACCTTTATCTTTTGGAAACAAAGTTTTCCCAGTTTTCCCTCTGTAAATTAGCTAATCCAAATTCTCATAAGCCTTGAAAAGGTTTAGGAGAGGTTTGCAATTTGCTTGCTATTACATTTCCAAAAGTAAAACGTATATCATACTTTAGCTGTATTTCGGTGAGTGTTACTGGCACTGTAGTAATTATGCAATAGTAATGCATAATGCATTCTTAATTCTTAATAATTAAAAACTTCCAATGTTAGAGCACCCACAACTTCTGAAGGCAAGATGTTCCACTGGCTAACTGTTCTATCAGGAAATTTCTCCTTAGTTCTAGGTTGCTTCTCTCCTTGATTAGTTTTCATCCATTGCTTCTTGTCCTGCCTTCAGGAAATCAGGATATCAAGAGACGATGAGCAGCTTGGTAAGAAAGTTGAGTTAGGATCTCAAGTGGTGTTTTCATCTGTACTTCCAAAAAAAGGGTCAACATCCAATGAGGGAACAAAGGGTTTTAGAAATGAAGCACTCTATTAAGGGTTGGTGCCACCAAGAGAACTTCTGATTCCTACATCATGGTCTGCATTACCTACATGAAGGGCTACTGGCAAGGGATGGGATGGACCTCACAACAGGAAAGAATGCATTCGGAAAACGACTGACTATAATTATCAGAGGGGCCTTAAATTAAAATTGAGGATGGGGGAAAGATGATCAATATTTAGCATCTTTAGGACTTAATTCCAAGCATAAACCCCAAGACAAGACAAGAAGAGACTTTTGTGAGCAGGGTGAGAGAGAGAGGGAGAGGCTTTTCTGAGACGGGTGAGAAAGAGAGAGGGAGAGGCTTTTGTGAGAAGGGCGAGAGAGAGGGAGAGGCTCTTGTGAAAAGGGTGAGTAAGAGACAGGATGAGAGGCTTTTGTGAGAATGGCGAGTAAGAGAGAAAGGAAGAGGCTTTTGTGAGAAGGGAGAGAAAGAGAGGGAGAGGCTTTTGTGAGGTGAGGAAGAGAGAGGGAGAGTCTTTTGTGATAAGGGTGAGAGAGAATTGAGAGGCTTTTGTGAGAAGGTTAAGAGAGAGTCTTTTGTGAATGGTGAGGAACATAGGGAGAGGCTATTGTTAGAGAAGGGTGAGAGATAGGGAGAGGCTTTTGTGAGAAGGGTGAGAAAGGGTTCTATAAGAAGGGTGAGAAAGAGAGAGGGAGAGGCTTTTGTGAGGAGGAAGTGAGGCTTTTGTGGGAAAGGTGAGGAAGAGAGGGAGAGGCTTTTTTGAGAATGGTGAGGAAGAGAGAGAGGGAGAGGCTTTTGTAAGAAGGGTGAGGAAGAGAGGGAGGGAGAGGCTTCTGTGAGAAGGGTGAGAAAGAGAAGCTTTTGTGAGAAGGGTGAGTGAGAGGGAGAGGCTCTTGTGAGAAAGGTAAGAGAAAGAGGGAGTGGTTTTTGTGAGAAGGGTAAGGAAGAGAGAGGCTTTTGTGAAAAGGGTGAGAGACGGAGAGGCTTTCGTGAAAGAAGGGTGATGAGAGAGAGAGATAGGCTTCTGTGACAAGGGTGAGGAAGAGAGAGAGAGGGAGAGGCTTCTATGAGAAGGGTGAGAAAGAGAGAGGGAGAGGCTTTTGTGAGGAGGAAGAGAGAGCCTTTTGTGAGAAAGGTGAGGAAGAGAGAGGGAGAGGCAATTGTAAGAAGGGTGAAGAAGAAAGGGAGGGAGAGGCTTCTGTGAGAAGGATGAGAAAGACAGGGAGAGGCTTTTGTGAGAACGTGAGGCAGAGAGTGAGCCTTTTGTGAGAAGGGTGAAGAAGAGAGAGGGAGAGTTTTTTGTGAGAAAGGTGAGGCAGAGAGAGGGAGAGGCTTTTGTGAGAAGGGTGAGAGAGAGTTGAGAGGCTTTTGTGAGAAGGTTAATAGAGAGTCTTTTATGAATGGTGAGGAACATAGGGAGAGGCTTTTGTTAGAGAAGGGTGAGAAAGAGAGGGAGAGGCTTTTGTGAGAAAGGTAAGAGAGAGGGAAAGTCTTCCGTGAGGAAGAGATAGGGAGTGGCTTTTGTGAGAAAGGTGAGAGAGGGAGAGGCTTTTGTGAGAAGGGTGAGAGAGAGAGAGAGGCTTTTGTGAGAACGGTAAGAGAGAGGGAGAGGCTTTTGGGAAAGAAGGGTGAGAAAGAGAGAGGGAGAGGCTTTTGTGAGGAGGAAGAGAGACTTTTGTGAGAAGGGTGAGAGAGAGGGAGAGGCTTTTGTGAAAAGAGTGAGGGAGAGGCTCTTGTGAGAAGGGTAAGAGAAAGAGAGAGTGGTTTTTGTGAGAAGGGTAAGGAAGAGAGAGGCTTTTGTGAAAAAGGTGAGAGACAGGGAGAGGCTTTCATGAAAGAAGCGTGACAAGATAGGCTTCTGTGACAAGGGTGAGGAAGAGAGAGAGAGGTAGAGGCTTCAATTAGTAGGGTGAGAAAGAGGGAGTGGCTTTTGTGAGAAGGGTGAGAAAGAGAGAGGGAGAGGCTTCTGTGACAAGGGTGAGAAACAGAGGGAGAGGCTTTTGTGAGGAAGAGAGAGAGCCTTTTGTGAGAAGGGTGAGGAAGAGAGAGGGAGAGTTTTTTGTGAGAAGGGTGAGAGAGAGGGAGAGGCTTTTCTGCGAAGTGTGAGAAAGAGAAAGGAGAGGGTTTTCTGAGAAGGGTGAGAGGGAGAGGCTTTGTGAGAAGGGTTAGAGAGAGGGAGAGGCTTCTGTGAGAAGGATGAGAAAGAGAGAGGGAGAGGCTTTTGTGAAAGATGGTTGACAAGAGAGAGAGAGATAGGCTTTTGTGAGAAGGGTGAGGAGATTTCCGGTGACGTCGCTGAGCTTAGACCCAAGGGAACGACCGTCCGTTCCCTGGGTCCGATATTCTTCTGCTGGTGGGTCCGTTTGGGCCGAATGCCACCCCGGAGAGGTGGCCACCGAAGGGTGAACCTTTGAGGAACACGAGCCGGCAGTAGCCGGCTCGCTGAACTCAAAGCAGCCCCTGGAACCAACGGAAGAAAGGCGGACCGCATCTATGCTATCCGCCATTAACAGCTGTCCGTCAGAGACGGAGAAACAGCTGATTTTGACAGCGAGCAGCCGGGCCGGGTGAGATTCTGCTTCCTTTATTTCGGCAATGTGGACTTTGATTTTAAACACCTTTTAAACAGTCTGTCTTCAATTGAACCGGGAAGCCTGAAGGGAGGAAGGAGGGGTTTTTCTCTCCCCCCCTCCCATACAAGTGGCGGTTTAAGCTTCTTCATTACAAAAAGAAGAAACAATTTGAACTATTTTAAAGTTTTTATAAGTACTAAGAACTGAGGAAATCTATTTGCTTTTTAAAAGAAAAAATATGTTTAATTGGGAAAGCCATCCTTGCTTCAATTTGGTTTTTTAAAACTTCAGAAACTTTTTTTCATTTACTCTGAATAACTTTTTATTCTTTTTATTTTTTTTTCCTCTCTGCCTAAAAGCCTGGGAAGATTACATTGTTGTTTTTATGGCTACTTTCTCCCTTTGTTCTCTGGCAGCTGTTGTTTGCTTAGCCTGGGAATTTGGCTCAATGCCCAGACACTTGGCTGAACGCCCAGACATTCTTATCTATTTTAAAAAGTTACCTAAAGAGATTTTTTTTCCCTGTCTGTGGCTGTATAATTCCTATTTTAAGAAGAATTGAACATCAAGAATTGAACTAGTTGGATTATAAATTGGATAATTTTTACTACAGGTTTTTTTTTTCCTTTTTTCCTTTTTTGCTATTTTTAGCCTTTGTTCCCTTGTTTCTTTTTTTTTGGATTCTTCCCTGGGTTTTTTTTTTTTACTATTTTTATCAATTTGGGGTTGTTCTTTTTTTTTGTTTTTCTTTCTGGATAATTTTTTCTCCTTTTTTTAAGGCTTTGGGGGTCCCTTGCTACCCCTCTTCTTTTTTTGGAACTATTTTTTTTCTTTTTTTTTTGAACCACGTTTGGCTTCCTCTCCTAGCAATAGGAGGGTAGGGGATTACAATTGGCCATCGGGCCATCTGGTGGATTACAAAACAACATAACAACTAGAAGATGGTGACTTCAAATTTGGTGAAGGGGAGCAAAAAGGATCCTCTGCCCCCGCTTCATCCTTGGCGAGTCCAGTCCCTCAAAAATCAATTACTACATTTCTACAACAAGAAAAGGTGGAACCCCAATCAAAAGACATCCAAGCGATACTACAAGCAATTTCAGAGATGAATATGGATATGAAAAAGGAGTCAGATAAAAATTATGAAGATTTGAAAAACGATCTCGTTAAAATGGATCAAAAAATGGAAACCTTCCAACAGGCGATTATAGATAACCAGCAAAGAATGCAAAAAATAGAAGACAAGTCGGTGGAAGTGGATCAGAAATTAGAATACCTGCAAGGAGAGAATCAGAGATTGGCGCAAGCAAATGCGGAATGGAAGACAGTATGGCTGTGATGGAGATGGAAAGATCATCATATTTCTTAAGATTTCAAAACATTATAGAAGAGAAGGATGAGAACCTGTTAGATCTGATGAGTGAGTTATTGGTGGAGTTGCTTGGAATAGAAAAGATTCAAATGGAACGAGAAATAGATCAGGTTTTCAGAGTCAATTCAAGCTATGCTAGAAAAAATAGAGTGCCTAGGGAAATCCATGTAAGATTCGTTAAAAGATCCACAAGAGATGAAATTCTGAGAGCAATAAGAGATCAACCACTGAAATATAAAGAAAAAGAGCTTGTAGTTCTTAAGCAAATTCCTAGAAGAATAAGAGAAGCCCGAAGAGAATATCAATTTTTAACAAACAAATTGTTCAATAAAGGAGTGAATTTTAGATGGTTGATCCCAGAAGGATTACTAATTTTCTGGGACACGAAAAGATATAGACTGGACACCCCACTTCAAGCAGAGGAATTTTTCAACAACCATAGAGATTTTCTGGAAAGAGGTGAACCTGAGCCTAAGAAACAAAAGGAAAGGACTGCTGCAGGAGCGTCTAAACAGCTGGAGGAGGATGAACCCAAAAAGACCCAATCAGAGGAAGATGTAAGACTGAAAGATCAGAGGCAGATAAGCTCCCCTAGAAGACTGAGGGCTAGATATAACTGAAGCTATGGAGGAGATTGGAATTTTTCCAATAAACATAAATGGTCTGAATTCTCCTTCAAAAAGGAGTAAAATATTTACTAGACTACAAAAACTGAAAATGGACATAATTTGCATTCAAGAGACACATATTAAGAGACAACATTTTAGAATCTTAGAACAACCTAAAATGGGTAAGCTCCTTGGCACTTCAAAAGAAAAGAGGTATAGCTCTTTATATAAAAGAAAAGATGAATCCAAAACAAATTTATGCTGATGAAGAGGGGAGAGTATTAATGGTAGAAATTACGTGGAATCAAAAACAAATATTGATGGTTGCAATATACGCACCTAATGAGAAGCAAGATCAGTTCTATCAGCAGCTACATGACAAACTAGTGGATCTAAATCATCAAAATCTTTGTATATTAGGAGACTTTAATGCAATAGCTGATGCAATACAGGACTATAAAAGCTATAAACAAGGGAAAAAAGGAGGAAATATTTTACCGAAGGCCTTTTTAAAAATGAAGGAGGAATTGTTTATACAAGATGTTTGGAGAGAGATGAATCCGGAAAAGTCACAGTATACATTCTATTCAAATAGGCATAAATCATGGTCAAGAATTGATATGATATGGATGTCCCAAAATTTGAAGACTATAATACAAGAGGTTGAAATAGAACCCAATATTTGGGCAGACCATAATCCAATTAAAAATGATCTGGAAAAAATTAAGATGGTCATTAAATAAATCTATATTGAAGGAGAATTTTTACAATTAGCAACAAAAGAAATGGATTTTTTTAAAAAAATAAATCAGAAAGAAGAAACCTCTCTTCAAAATCTGTGGGACACGGCTAAAGCATATTTTAGAGGTTTGGCTATAACGTACACAGCTAAAAAGAACAAAGAAAAGAAACAAGTACAGTTTAGGCTGAAAGAAGAAATCAAAAAATTGGAATTTGAATTGCGAACTGATCCACAAAAGAAGGAATTGAAGGCACAAATGGAACTAATAAAACATAAATTAAACCTATCTGAGATGGATATGATGGCACAACAGATTAAACAATCTAAACAGAACTTCTTTGAAAATGCTAATAAACCGGGAAGATGGCTTGCATATAGGCTGAAGAAAGAAAGAGAAAAGAGAATGATAAGTAAGTTACAAGATTCAAAAGGCGAGGTACATTGCCATAATGATGTGATGAAAAAAATTGTTAAGGACTACTATGAGGCATTGTATAAGGCGGAGGTGGTTTCTAAAGAGGCAATACAGGATTATTTAAAAGGAGCTGATCTTCCAAAGGTGCCAGAGAATATGCGACATATTTTAAATGAGAAAATAACAATGATGGAGATCAGAGGCAATAAAAAGACAAAAGAAGGATAAAACCCCGGGGCCTGATGGGCTCCCTGCAGATGTCTACGTAGCTCTACAAGATATAGTAAGCCCGATTTTGAAAGAACTGTGCAATGAAATTTTCTTAGAGACAAAAATACCAAATTCGTGGACTGAAGCTAATATCACTTTGATACCTAAAGAAGATACTGATCTCACACAAATTAAAAACTATAGACCAATATCGTTGTTAAATGTGGATTATAAAATTTTTACTTCAATAATGGCAGAAAGAATGAAGAAATTTCTGATTGAATTTATTCATACAGACCAAAATGGCTTTTTGCCTAAAAGACAGATAAAGAACAATTTAAGGATTATTCTAAACGTTTTAGAATATTATTAAAATCACCCAGGGAAACAGATGGCACTCATATTTCTTGACGCACAAAAAGCTTTTGACAACTTAAATTGGCAATTTATGTTCCAACAGTTGACGGAAATGGACTTTGGTAAAAACTTTATAAATGCAATTCAAGCAATTTACAATAAACAAACAGCAAGGATATTTTTAAATGGAGAATATACAGACGGCTTTGACATCAAAAAAGGCACAAGACAGGGATGCCCATTATCTCCCCTGTTATTTATTCTCACATTGGAGGTGTTGGCATTGACCTAACATGGTGGTCCTATCTGCAAATTCAAAGAAGATATGAAAAAGATGTAAAATCAATGGACTTTTATAAAGAACAGACATTATTTGATAAAACACTTTTGAAAACAGATGAAAACCTGATTAAGAAGCTTTATAAATTTCTACTAAGATGGAAGATGGAAGAAGAACAAGTAAAAGAAACAATGATAGTGTGGGCAAAAAACTTTGGATATTCTATAGATTTAGAAGATTGGGAAAAGCTTTGGGAGAGAAATATTAAACTTACTAAAGCAGCCTCATATAAAGAGAATCTATACAAAATGTTTTATAGATGGCATATGACACCAGTTAGATTAGCGAAAATGTTTTAAAATGTACCGAATATCTGTTGGAAATGTAAACAAAAACCAGGTACTATCATATTTGGTGGATATGTCCTAAAGCTAAGAAATTTTGGTTTAAAATTCATATATGGTTAGAAAAGATGACTAAAATACAGATAGAATATAAGCCAGAACTGTTTTTGCTAGGAATATTAGGACGTAATTATGGCAAAGAGAATGAATACTTAATATTACATGTATTGACAGCTGTGACAATTGCATTTGCCCAATTTTGGAAAAATGAAAATCTACCACATGACCAGATTATAATTATGAAAATTTTAGAGTGTGCAGAAATGGACAGATTAATAATAATAATAATAATAATAAAGTTGGAAGGGACCTTGGAGGTCATCGAGTCCAACCCTCTGCTCAGGCAGGAAACCCTATACCATTTCAGACAAATGGCTGTCCAGTCTCTTCTTAAAAACTTCCAGTGTTGGAGCATTCACCGCTTCTGGAGGCAGGTTGTTCCACTGGTTAATTGTTCTAACTGTCAGGAAGTTT